>OY728152.1:759563561-762063561 GCA_963277665.1 Viscum album
GTGTCTAATGTCTTGTTTGGTATGTGATATGTGAAGGTTTTATATTATTTTAATGATGAACATGATTGAACACAATGTAAAACTATGGGTACATAGGTTGGAAGATTAGGATTAATACTCTAGATAACACGTTAGTGCTTCTTCGCAGTTTCATCTAGAAGGATTGATGTTACAACACTATCTAGTTTTTGTGAATGGTGGAGACCACTATGTTATGGATATATTTCCCTAGTAGTGGATCACACATGAGTGAATTTATTAATATGGTTAAAATTCCATGTTTACATGGAGAAACAATTTCTCTAGAGCCCCACACATACTAGCAACCTTAGGGGATTTACCTGTAGTGCTCTTCTATTCATGACATTGTTTCTTCGATTGGAATATGAAGGACCAATTGATTATCTTCATTCTCTTCATGAATTTTCTCTTTCATTTTTATGTAGTAATTACGAAATGTTTTTTCATCCAATTCTCTTTTCTTTTTTACATTTATCCATCAAATGATTTCCTTAAAAGTGTTTTAAAAGTATTGATTTAAATAATCATGCGAAATTATCTTTTAATGTCTTTCCATGAAAATATTTTACTGGGTAGTATTCTACTTGGAATTTGGCTCACAACCTAGATTTACCATTGGGGTTATGCAGATATTTTTCATTGCGTATTATAGGTTGAGTCATTGTGCTATGTGATGGTGGTTCAGGTTGATAATGGTCTTCTCTGATGGGTTTGTGTTTGTAGATTTTTTATTTTTCACCTGCCAAGTTTCATAGAGGGTTGAGTTTGTGTTTTATTTTATTTTATTGTCATTTCATTTTGGATATTGGTTATTGTTGTAAATCAGTAAGTATTATTTAGTCTATGTTCATGTTTGGTTATCAGTAGAAAATTGTAATTTACTTATCTTGTTAGTTGTTTTGTGTTTACTATTTCAGGTAAATCATTCGTATGTGTTTTTTTGAAACCCGGACACTTGTTTCAGCCTGTAGGGATAGGTAATGCCCTTCGGGCCATGTCGTAGATAGGTTGATGCACTAGGTCGGATGGCGACCTAGCCTAGTTTGGGAAAAAATCGTATCAAATGAAGTTTCCTCTCTTCGGTTGTGTTCCTTTTGGGAAGAGCCATGGTAGACATGGGTGATGGTTCTCAGAACCTGACATCCTAACTATGAGTTAGGGGCCTGGTCAGCACACCTCATGGAATAACTCAAGTTTCTAGGGAATGTTGAGGTTTTTCATAGTCATTGGTCCTTGTGGGTAATATTGTCAATTTGGAAATGAAAAGGGAGTGGGTTCAGTTTCCCAGTGAGCTCATCGAGTCAGGAATGCCTTGTGGAGTTGGGTACGCTATACTAGAATTCTTTATATGGTTTTAGTGTGATTGGTGTATGACCACTAACCATATGTCCTTGTCTGCCATCGTCAGTAGTTTTCTATTTCATCATTACTTATCTCATTGTTTTGAAATCGTGGAAATATTGTTTTTATGTAAAACTTATAAGGTCTTTGAAAATGTTTTGAAATGAAATTATTTAAAAATAAAATGATTTATGATGTTTGAAAAGTGTGGTTTGAATGTTTTCATTTTGAAAAATGGAATGTCCTTGTTTTGATCCATGGTGTTCTACTGGGAAACCACATGCAATAGTGTATATGGTAAGTGGAATGGTTAATGGTACGACTGCATGAGTGCCTATATGAACATGACGTGGGTGAATGTGTTGTATGGTAACATGCATGTGTGAGTCCCATAGGACACCATATGTGTTTGTGCAACCCACCATCTTAGTTTATTTTCAAAAATAATTGTTAAATGATGATTTTGTGTTTTCATAACTGGTGATTCTGTTGTGCTTCCTTGGGTTTTGGAAATATTCGATGTGATGTGGTTCGAGATGAGAATAATTTTTGACTTATATGTGTCTTTAGATTGAATTATTATTTGTATGTTGGTGTAAAAGAATGTAGTTAGAATATTCTTTTGAAAAGTGCTTCTAGAATCCCTTGTAGTTGTTCCCCCAACATGAATAGTGTTAGTGTGTGGTATGTCTTAGGAATTGGACCATTTTTATTAGGTACATGGTTTTATTTCATGACTAGTGAACACCCCCCATAAAGCATTATCATGTGATTGAAGTGTTTCTATAGGTAATTATCCATTGCCTTACCCTCCATTTGATTAATGTAAGGACTCTCCATTTTTATTAATAGAGCTATGTATATCTCTTTTACTTTTTTGGTCAAAAAGAAACCCCCGCAGTAGGATGATATATGCGAGGATAGATGTAGGGAGTTTTGGTCCTTTTGAGTTGTATGAGTTATTGGCATTAATTTTTTACATTGTTGCATCTGAAGGGTCACCCTGTAAGTAGTGAAATGAATTCCCACAGGGAAGGTTGAAGGTGGTTCAAAATTATTAGTGCTGACCAATGTCTTGAAAGGCATCTATTTCTTCCATCAGCTACATGGGTCATGTTTGGTTACATTTTTTTTTCCATGGGTCCTCTTTTAAGAGGAAGGGTGGGTTTCATTGAATCCTTTAGTCATCCTAGTTTTCATAGGTGTGTGGCATACACCAAGGGAGTATTAATTTTTATTGTTCATGGGGGAGTGATTTTTGTTTGTCATTCATTCTTATGTTTCAGGGATAAGGTGAAGTTGTGATGCATGTGCATCATCTAAACCCATGTTCTAGTGGATGTGCCATGAGGGAGTAGTTGGACGTCAATGTTTGTTGTTTTTATTGTTGTTGTCTCAGTTGCAGTGTGGTTTTCTGTAGAACCAAAAGGAAAATCTTTGTTTGGGAGTTTTCAATGCATGAATATGAGGAACAAGATAATTCATAAATTAGGGCTCTAACCATAGGCCTCAGAGTGAAGCTGGAATGTGGTGAGGAACCCCGAGAGTGTATGGGACCCCTAAATTATTTATTTCATCAGTTTTGAAAGTGAACATAGTGTAAAATTTTTTTATTTGGTTGTTCCATTCCAAACAATCCATTGGGAGCATGTGGTTTTCCCATTGATTTGACGAACAATGGAGTCTCATTACTATAGAGTCATTGTGATTGAATCCAGTTGAATGTAATAGAATTTAGTGGTACTTATGGGTTAGGAAAGGTAAATTGGACTTCAATTTGAAGGGAAGACATCTAGGTATATGGAGATGTTGGTTTTTCTTTGGATATGGTTTTAGTGCCCTGAATGTTAGGCCCTTCCCACCATGACCACTATGGTGGGGTGTTTGGTAATTGTTAGGAAAATTTATAAATTTCTTGTATAATTAATTAGTTCTAATGGTTGGGAGACATGCAATAAGTATCTCTCAAACATCTCTATAATGAGTCGGTGTTGGAAATTTTTCATAATTGTAGGGAGTCCTACCGAGCACCCTTGTGTCAGTTTTCTTGTCTTGTATCTGGGGTAGGTAGGTTTTTAATGGTGGTAAGCCCCTATGGGATTTCCCGTATTGGTATTGTGGAAAGTGATAATATTGATCTATAGATGGGGTATTATCTTGTTTGTTCAATCCAGTCAAACAGGGTGTTTTTCATTCATTGTTTCTTGGGGTGTTTCGGATAGTGAATATTGTTTCTATAGGTGCAAGAGTTCCTTTCCTTGATCATTCAACTATTACTGTCGAAGCTTTACATATCGGGTAACAAATAGTAGTATGTTCCTCTTTATGGGTTTCATGAGGTTTTTAAATAAATCACATTATTAAATAATATTCATTTATCATTTTTTCTCTTTCTTTTCATAGGGATCCACTTTGAACCTCATGGGGGTATATTTTACTGCTTTGGGGTTTAGTCTCGTTTTGGATTTTTGAAGGAGAAAAGTTTTATGTTTGGGAGAATTGTCATAGCCTCCAGAAATGAATTATATATTTTATTAAAATTATTTGTGTTGGGTAGTTCATTTTAATTACCATCCTAATTTTTGGGAGGAATTATTTAAAAATACTTTTATTGGCCATGACTAAATCCAGAAAACCTCAGTCGAAGTCTGGAAATCTTGCATGCATCACTGCGTGACCTCGCCCAGTTCACCCCATGGACTTCCCAATTTCCAAGACATACAAATAAAGTAAAATGACATAATTGGTCATTTTTTGGTTAGAATGTGTTTCATGTGGGGCAATGATGAATCCATGCAGCTTCTCAAAATCACCGAGGGACCTATTTGATGCACAGTTAATTCATTAATTAATAAGACGAATGAGGAAGCTATCGATAAATTAAATGATATGAAAAAAATTATTTATGGTTTGGTATAATTATAATAATAATATTATTATTATTTTTGATGTTATTATTATTTTGATTAAGATTATTATTATTAGTATTCTCCTTTTGGATGAGGTATTAGTTAAATCATTTGTAATACTATTAAAATTATTATTATGGTTTCTATATTATTATGTTTTCATAAATGTTATTATAATTATGACAATAAATATTAGAAATAATTATTATTAAGATTTTCTGTTTTTCTTAAATCTCATTTTTAGGGTTGCACCCATATTTTCTGGGCCCACCTACCAATCGACTCACCCTCCCAAGAACCCTCTAAATTGTCACGCCCAACCCCTCCCATTGAGTCTTCCATGTCGCGTAGCTTTTCTCCAAACTAGTCATTCCCTCCCAACACTTCTAGATGAGTCCTCCACATCGCGCTACCCTACTCCACACGAGTCTGTCGGGCCCAACCATTCCCCTTGAGCCCTTCGCGTCGTGCCGCACTGCTCTACACCAGTCTTCCACGCTGTCTGCTACATGACGCTCCTTTAAAGACCACCACAGTAGAATCCTTCCTCCTCCCTCACCATCCTCCTCACCATCTTGATCTACCCCCATTGACCTCCTCACCTGCACTGCCTCCCTCTGACTTCCTGGCACTACTCTAATTGTCTCCCCTAGAAACCCACTACTCGCAATGACGCCCCACCTTTCTGGATCTGTCTACTTCTTCATTATTTTCACTTGAGATCATTTTTGTTATGAGGGTGGTGTAATTATTTTCTAGTTTGATCTTAATTTTATTTGTTTTGAAATATTCATCTTAATTCTTAAATTGGGTAGGATGTGTGGAGAAATGGGTGTGAATGGAGTTCCACAACAATATTTGGGAACCATCAACACCGAGGACGGTGGTTCCATACCCTTCCATCATATTATTAAATTAATATGTTTATATAGATTTATAAGTTTGTTTTATGATCAAATTTTGTGGTGAAAAATAAATTTCTGGAGTGTTTTGGTACGTGTTCAAGGGGAAAATGATTATTTTGCTTTGTTTGCCTAGTTTTGAACCGTTGAAATTATTTATTTCTTTTTGAAAAATATAAAACATGTTTTGATAAGGTTATCATCAATATTTGGATTTAGAGTTATGTTCTATATAGAATAATTTTTTTTTGTATAAACACGCGGTTTCTAATTTGATGTGTTTTATAAACTGTTTAACATGTATTATGTAATTAAATGTGATGTGATAAATGGGAGTTTGATTGGGTGAAACTTGTGTTAAATAATTATGTGGCATTTTTAATTGAAAATTTTTACTGTCTTATATAATAATGAACATTAAACTATTTAAATAATTTATCAGGTCATGCATGTGATATATATTAGGAAGTAGAATGGTTCATGGTGTATGTTTGGTTTTAAAATGGTGTCATTTATTTATATTTTGTGTAAATTATTCCTGATTTTTCATCAAATTATCTAATAAATAGTTTAATGATTTATTGAATTGTTTAAATGGCATGAAAGTTGTATTTTAAAAGAGTTTTGTATGCGTTTGTATTTAATGTAATATATTTATATACAATGAAACATGTTTTTGTGTGTAAACCCTCTTTGAATCACTTAGTGGTGTTTTATTGTGTTTTCCATTGTAGTGTTATTTAATATATTTTTTTAAGATGTGATAATTGATTATGATCTTCTTTGTGTGCTTCCAAATGGGATTTATGAAATGGATTACTAACAGAAAATCTATTCTGGATATGTATTTTGGGGTGCGTGTGTTTTTGAAATGTTGTTTTGGTATTCAAGTGTTGGTTTTTGTGTCTAATGTCGTGTTTGGTTTGTTATATGTGATAGATGTATATTATGTGGATGTACAACATGATTGAGCATAATGGAAAACCCTAGGTACTTGGGTTGGAGGATTCAGACTAGTATGATAGATGAAACATAAGTTGTTCTTCTCAGTTTCATCTACTAGGATTGATGTTACAACACTACCGAAAAATTTGTGTTTTGTGGATACATCTAGGTTGTGTTTGTGTATCCCAACTAGTGACTCATTCACAAGATGTGGATTATTTTGGTTCTTATGACATTTTTACATTGAGGTATAATGTCTCTAGCACCCCATGAATACTAGAAACCATAATGGATTTGTGTATATTCTTCTACACTTAATGATTCCATCAGCATATAAAGGTCTACATGAGTTTGTGCATTCTATTTATGAATTTTCTCTTCCATTTTAAAGTATTATTTGTGAAATTATTTTTCTTCCATTCCTCATTTGATTCTTTTTTAATTTATTCATTCAAATGATTTACTTAGAAGAATTTTAATAGTATTTTTTAAATAATCTGGTCAAATTATATTTTGATGTTGTGGAATGTAACCTTTTCATGGGGTGGTATCCTACTAGGAATTGGGAACACACCCTAAATACACCATTGCGGTATTCAGATCTTGTCTTTTGTGTATTCCATGTTTAGGAATCATTCTTAGTGATAATGGATTGGGTATGTTGAAGGCCATATCCCAATGGTTAGTGTTTGTAGATTGTCGATGTTTCAACACCCTTATTTTTTGGAGGATTGAGTTAGGGTTTTAGTTTTTGTAGCTATTTCATTTTGGATGTTTATTATAGTTGGAATCCACTAAATTTGGACATAGTCTAAGAAACTATTTCATGGTTAGATATAAATTTTAATTTATTTATCCTGTCAGTTATTTTGGGTTTACTATTTCATGCCAACCATTCCCATGTGTTATTTTTGATACTCGGGAACTATTGCTAGAATGTGGGGATCGGGAATGCACTCTCGCCCTTGTTGCGGACTGGGTCATGTGTCAGGTTGGATGGCGACCTATCCTGGTTCGAGACAATAATATATATGGATGTTACTCATTCCAATTTAATAAATTATTTAATGGTACCACTCATATTATTAATATTATTATTTTATGCTCAGTGTTATGGTCATTAGGAAATAAGTTTTACTTAGAAAGGTTATATGTTAATAAAATTTATTTCTATTTCAAGGGTAATGATTTTGATGTAATGATTTTGAAAATTTTATTTTTCCATATGATATGATATGATTACAATTTTTGTACCCATTTAATTTTATGTTTAATTATTCGAATATTATTGATCATGTGGAACATGTTTGTATGAAATCATTACTCGTTGGGTGGGACTTATATCTCCATCCAATGCATTGGGTAATGATTTATATAAAATTAGATAGACTGAGATGGTCTTAAGAATGAAAATTAACTAATCAGATGGCCATATGAGTGAACCATGACAACCAAGATGGTATTATGAGAAAATTCATGCATCTAAGATGGTAATGTGAGTGGACAATGACTACCAATATTGTATGGGAGTAATCCAAAAATACAAATATAGTCTTGTTAGTGATTCCATTGCTATAATGTAAATACTATTATACTCTTATGTATATACAAAATTTATAGTATTATTCATATGTTCTACTGTCATGAATTATGTTCTAATTATATTATGATCAAGATTTATTTAATTTCAAATATTTTTTATGATATCAAATATTGATGGGTATGATCTTCAAATGTTATTGCTAATGTTCCATATACATTTTTCATGTCATGCATACAAATATCCATTATGAACATGTTTTATTATTCCATTATATCCCATTAATGTTTTATACTATGATATAATTGTTCATTTTATCATCATGTCTATTTTTCTACCTCTCTATGTCTCGGTTAATATTTTTTGTTTTTTGGTTTTTCCCACATAATATTTTTGTCATCATCCTTCAGTCTATTCATTTTCATTTTTTTCGTCTCTTTATTCTACTGGTTCTCTATTGCCTTTCCTTTTGGTTGTATATCAAATCACCATTGGAAAATTAAAATATTGGGATTGTTGGCTCATCATTTATAATTACCAAATTTAGGTTATATTACTCACATTTTCAACCCAATGGTGGTTGACTGACCCATTGATAGACTTCAATGGATGGTTATTTTTCCCAACATTTTTAAATCATCCTTGGTTGATTTTACATAACATTTATAAATCAATAGTGGTTTATTTTTACCAAACACATGGAAACAATGGTGAGATAGGTTATATGAACTAATTATGTGATCATATATTCTATACAGTTTTAATGAAGAAGTTCCTTTGATTTGGTCATTCCTAACTATATTTCATTAGTTTATTTATAACCGATTGTTTTTTTCTAACCCATAGATGTATATTTAAATCCTCCTCCATTTGGATGTTTTATATATTTCTTTTTATTTTATTATTATTATAAAATAATTTATTATCTTATTTCATTATGTAAATTATCACTAAAAATTAGTGAAAATTATCCTTCAGTATTCATATTTATTTTTATCTAGTTTTTTATTATCAATCATTGATATATATTTTTTAATTTATTTAGTTTTTCATCAAAAATTTATTCTTCTATATTTATATATATTTAAAGTGATTTTTAAAAAATTTGTATGTACTATTTTTATTCTTTTTGTTTGATACTATTTTATATTTTTCAAATTTATTTCTTTATAAGACATTTATTCCTATCATCAAGTAATAATTTTTATATGTTACCATTTTAAATTTCAAAGAGAATGTCAAGAGAAACCATTGAAATTATTAAACTATCATTCAAAATTCAAAATTTTATTCAAAATGGAGAATTTTTTTAATTACTCATATAAATTCTTTCAATGATATCTTTCATGTAATAAAAATAGTTATGATTTTCACTTTTTAGTTTTTCATAAAAATTCCAACAGTTAGGAATGATTTTTTAGGCCACCGCTACAAACCAATGGTAGGAAATAAGTCACTGTTATTTATATTATTATTTTGGTTTATTTTTATTTCTTTTTATCAATTCTTATATTATTTATTTTTTAGGTTGAAATAAATTTTTATAGTGTTGAATATATTTGTAGAATTATTTGATTTACATTTTTACATGAAAATAAAAAAGACATATGATGATATATTTTTAATATATATTATTATGTTCTATATTAAGGATTATATTTTTATTTAAATTATTTTATAATTTTTATTTGGTAAAATTTTATTAAATTAATTAATTATTTATTTTATAATAATATTCAGCAAATAAATGTAAAGACAACTTGTAATTATATTTTATTAAAATTTGGTGTTAATAAATAAGAGTTAATATTTATAGAATTATATTATTAAGAACTAATATATGTCCTTATGATATTTGACATAGACCTGCTCCCATCAGTATTTTTTTAATGATCTTAGAGATTTATCCATGATATAAAACATATACATGTTTAAATCATTTGATATAATTTGTTGTGGTATAGCTTTTATATTTTCTTGTTCTCAAAAAATTTGTCATAATCTTTTGTTACATCATCATTATTGTTGTAATCACTAAAATAATCCACCTTTATAATTTTCCCATAATTTCATTCACAATTAATGCCCTATAACTTCTAATGAATTCTAATCATCTTTGAGATTTTATTTTTTTAAACATGTAATATTTTTTACCTCTATTTATTATTTTTTTCATGTCTGGTTTGTTATTTTACAAAAGTAAATTCCCTTTATCCATTTATTCTACATCCTAATAGGATGTCAGGGTTCTAACTCTCTATTAATAGTCAATTATGTTGTCCATGTCTGTCTCCAATTAAAAGACTCTGTTTTTCATTTAGGATGTTCAAATGGAATGGTCTATAAAATCTTTTTGACACCTTTAAAATATAGTTTATTATTGGGTACTAGTCTCATTGAGTAGTAGAGTATATTCAGGATTCTACTAATATCTTACTAACCCAAACCACTATAAATATTTTATTATTTCTAATATTAATTTTATTTCCTCATAACACAAGATAATTACAGTCACTACTATTTAATATTGTATAATCACTTATTTTTTATCATTAACTTTTTAAAAAACATTTCAAACTATTCTAGTTACAATTTCCATCAATGATGATCCTAAATTAATAACATTCAATTTTAATAAAAATGCTTACAACTTAAAGTACCCATGGGTAGTTAGGCTTCCCCCTAATCATGGGTTAACTACTCCAATGAATGTTCTCATGAACAAGGTATGATTCATCATTGTCATATTTCTACCATTACATAATAGTAAGAAAAATAAATATAAAACAAATAAACCATTTATAAAACTTATTTACCCCCCACACTGGCTGACACATACTAATCATCTGAACTAGTTGGTTATGTGACCTCAAGTGGACCTACCCATAGACTAGAGGTTTCTAAATACCAGTGAGGGTATGATATATTTTATTGGTAGAGTAGACCATATATATATATAGTAATCACATCCCCAATAATCAATAAAAAAAATATGAAAATGAAATTAATGAATGAATAGGATAATTTAATTATTCATAAAGACATAACATAAATGATAATCCCATTACATGGAAATATACCCATAATCTAAACTATTATATATTTAATGGTATAGGAATGTCAAATAATTAATTAAACCCCAATAAAATATATCCATTGATAATTAAAATTAGGGTCTCGACATCTTTCTCGGTCCCCTTATCCATTCTCCATCCCAACTCATCTATATTTCATATGGATCATTCCCTTGTCCTATAAATCGTACAAAAATTCTATTCCAATATAGATAAAGAAAATTGATTTTGGTCTGAGTAAAACAAAGAAGGCTACCAACAATAGAATATAAATCAATATCCATTCTATAACAGTGATTGTAATTTTATAAGAAAATTTACAGAGATTAATTGATAAAATTTCTTACAAAATTATTCATTAATTAACCATACAAAATCCATGGGTATGCATTGAAATTACAAAATTGGGGGCCTAGAGTAGCATTTTTGCAGCCTGTGGTTATTTGGTGTTAAATTCCATGTCCCAAAAAATAGTGATCACATGTAATTCATAAATATATTTATGTCCATGAATGGAATCCCCGAACCTCATTGTTTAATGAGAATGTCCATATCCCACAACTCAATCATAAATTCATATATCTTCATTACCCATTCTCAACACATATATCAACCATTTTGAGAAATCATTATTCTACTATTTAATAAATTAATTAACTAGGATTAATAATTTACTAATATTCACTAAAATAATATTAGTATAGCTCATTGGATACAATCAATTTCATAATAACATGTTGAACCAATTTCATAATAACATGGTTAGACAATTTAAAAATCCCAATTGAAAATAAATTGATTAAATTTGTCAATTTATAGTGAAATTTTATAATTTGGGAAGAAAAATATAACAATTACATACTAGAAATTATAATCAAGACTATGGGAAATTATATCTAGGAAAACTACATCAAGGTTTATGATAGATTTATTGAAAATTGTAATCCCAAATTTGATGAATATCATTCAAAATTACACTGGAATGGATGAGATAAGACCAAAACCTAAGAACACGATCAGAAGGAACAATATCCATCAAACCCTATATACAAACCATCACCAAATGTTGTAAAATAACCCTTGTTCTTCTAGAATAAGATATTGAAGATAGTTGAATCTAGATGGGAAATATAATACCCACTGTAGGGGCGATTATCCTTCATCAATATAAATGATTCATCAAGGAATTTATTCAAGGATAACATGATTCTTCCTAGGAATTTCCATAATTGAAGGACTAATATTAGGTCTATGTTGGAGTTTAAACTTGGGTTTCCTGAATTTTTATTAAAAATTTTGGTTTTTTATAAACTATAACAACGTCTTGCTGAGAAGAGGCACATTGATTTCCAAACTGTGTTCTCTTACAATCACCCTCCACTTATGGGTTAATGGTTTATCCTATGTTTTTCATAGGTTGAGAAATTTGGTAGCTACTATGTGATAGATTATATCCCTATATAATGGGGTGCCAAATAATTGTGGAAATACACATTGATTTATGTAACTATTCACTAACCATGAATGTTACAATGGGTTCCAAATATCTCCAAATTCACTAGAAACAATCATATATAAAACCCAACAGGTGTATAATCGAAATTGGGGTAAAAGAGTGACTAAAAAGAAGGAGGGTTCTCTAGAATGATCTAGATCTTATAATATGAGTGTTTTAGTAATATTATATTATATACCATTGAAAATATAGAATCATTGGGAGTGATGGTACAATAATTTTATATGATTTACATTACAAAAGGAATCCAAATATGAGGGGGATCGAAAGTGAATTGTGTATCACAGGTCTTCTTTCATTGGTATTTGTAAAATATGATGTGGTAGATGTTCATGTAATGATGTGTAATATATTGACAAATTTCTAATACATGCTCTTCAATGATGGGGCATATTTTACATATGAGAATATCTATATGTTTATGAGTTTGAAAATGATGATTAAATTTTATCATATCTCCCTATGTGTGGGTTATCACTTAATTATTAATAACATAATTAATAATTTAAAATTATATTCCAAAACATGATAGAAGAATAGTGAGCCAAGAATAGGTCAATGATAAGAAATGAATCTAGTGGTATCCAAATGATAAATAATAATGGGCTTGCACTAGGTATGAAGAAACCTGGGCGGGGTGGTATTTTTTCATGATTTTGGATAGGATTCAATTTCAATTTAATTTCCAATTATATCATTTAGTGGATGGAAATTTTTTTGAAACATGATTTAGAAGAAAATTTTATGAGTTGGAACAGTTCAATTGGTTTTTTATACTTGATTAGAGGCCCAAGGTGACTTGGGTACCTCGTTAATTTTGGGGGGTGATAGACAGTATAAATTTCATGTTTTTATGGACTCAACATGGTGCACCATTTTTTAGAAATAGTGTGTCCCCCAGCTACAAACGGTGGGGCTTCTGGAGTTGGGAAGATATAAAGCGCACGGAAAAAAATCATTTACCCAAACTATGCACGTAGAACACACAACTACTAGCCCTTAAAAATTAAACTCACACATTCAACTATGTAGTTGGTGTATAGTTTGGATAATCAATGTGATCAAACCGTGTAGTCTAGTTTTGAGTTTATAATCACTCTTTTATCCACAATGAGTGTCAAATAATTTTTCACTATTTTAATTGACCTCCACCAATAGACTCCCCCTCATATCCCACGTGTGAAGCCCCATCTTCATCATTTATATAGATTTAGATATCTCCTTCATATCTCATCTATTTCTCCCTCAATTAGAATCCTTGGATCTATCTCTGTAACATCCTCATTGTGCATGCCTCTTTTCATAGTAATCCCTTCGACATGTTCCTCTATTTTGGTTTGTCATAATTTAACGTATTTATCTAAACATCGAATATCAATTTATTTCTTCCAATCATGTTACAATCACGACCTGATGTAGGACGAGTGGATAACTACCACATCGAGGTAGGGGGTTGTTGATTTTTCTTGTTTTTTTAATGTTTTGTAATTTTTTTTCTTTGTACCGCTTGGTAGAATCATTATTTAAAGTTATGTTCCGGTTAAATAAATTATTTAAAGTTTCTTTCAAGACCTTATGTGACGTTAAATTATTGTGAATCCCGTTAGGGTATTATTTTCCAAACCAATGGCCTCCAATTTTGGTACTCCCTCCTTGAATGACCCCTCTTCCAATGCTATAAAAGGTTAGAAACCACATGTTACTTGGATTTTATTAAGTGGCATAGAATATAAATTAAAATAATTGAAATGATTGGCCATGATATTATATCTATAACATAATTCCTCAAAACTTATAGTACAAATTATCATCGATAATGAATTACATTGAATTTCATATTTCTTGCATTTAAATTTATCATTTAAAGTAGGATGAATACCATGTTTCATTCCATACACTTTTATAACTATTATGTTATGTCATGTTCCATGTTCCTATGCCTCATTAATGGATTATTTCATAAGACTTCAGTTTGAAATAAATTAAATTCCATGATTTGTAAAGATTTACTGCTTTTTCAATTCAAATGACATTGATTACATGTATTGAAAGCCATTTTAATGCCTTGTGTGAATGATTTAATTACATTATATATTCTTGGGTCATATTTTTTATGGTCATATCTTGTATTTTTGAACATTCTCATTTGATAAATGAATTATTCATTGTTATAGTTGAATTGTGATACATGAGTAGCTTCATAGCCTTATCATGTGAATCTTATTTTATTTAATGAAATTATATAAATTATTCGTCTTGTGATTTATGTTTGATTAGAGTGGCATAATTTCTATAGGTTGGGAGTGAATGTGACACCTAAGTTATGTTTCCCATTCATTGAGTCTCCCTGCTTGGTTGGATATACAATATGTACTAAGGGTGATAATTTGGATTTCTAGGTATGATATCGATATGATTATTTACTTATAATCATGTGTTGGTTCAGTTTCCTAGGGGAGAAACGTATGATGGTCCCATTGGGAAATATGGTTATGCCATGTGTTAGGTGATACTCGGTCCCCTGTGCGAGATACTTGGAATAGACATAGATTAACTATTTCCTGATTTATACAAACGATTTCATATGGTTTTTCTTGGATGAAATTTATGACATCTGTTACATTAGATATTCCATTATGACCCAAGAATTTCTGTTTAGATTTCGTTTGACAGATCCAAACTACATAATGGGAACATAATAATATTTTTTCACTTTTCATATGTGATGCATCATTTTTAATTATCATTATTATGATCACATGTATGATGGAATTTAAATTATACCCCTATCTGATGAAATTTTTTTATGTGTGCCTTATTGGGATTCCATGTTAACATGGGACATGGTATACATATTATTCCTTACACACATATTAAATTATAGTCATCCAGCGAAGGCTTATGTAGGTGGTATTGGTTGGGTGTCCACTTATGGAATGAAATGAAGTGTCTTCAATTTATTTGGTTATTTATCTACATTTACATAGTATGGAACATAATCATTTATTTACTCCATAAAAATGGATCATTCTAGAGGCTATGGGTGCCGGAAAACCGAGATTGTATCAAACACCAAAAACTTACACCATTTGGTTTAAGAGTAGACATTCTGATCACATGAATGAATAGATAGAATGGTTTTTCTTTTGATTCATGATTTTCATACTTCTTATTATGGAGTTTGCGGGTAGAGGGATAAGACTTTTCATGAGATGATGTGTATTATTTTGTGTCCTTTTTTAGTTTTTTGTAACATGTCACATATTAATTTTTCTCGAGGATCTGATTTTCTTCAATTTATGTATAGAAATATTATATCTTGATCATATTTATTTATATTATTGTTACTCATATTCCTCTTATTCTTATTTTTATTTCATGGTTCTTGCATTCATTTTACGTAGTTGACTATTTCTTTATTCTGATTCATCCATTTATTAGCTAACATTTTCAATTGTTCAAACTCTGATATGTGATGGAATAATATCACAATAGAAAAACAGTAGGCCCTCTATGCTATTTGACATACTCTGAAATTCGTAGAGATTTTCATGAGGTCATGTGGTGACCAGGATTTCTAGCGATTTTATGGTTAGTTCGGGAGAGATATTACAATGTGGTATCCAGACATAGTTTTGATTTTATCTTACAATTATGTTCCAGATGATATATGATTAGGAATAGTTCTCGGAAAATATTCATTTATGGGAGTGATCTACTCATGTTTGATAAAATTTCGAAGTGGTTAGGGATATGATTCTTGTTCAAGTTTTTGTTGTTATAGTTGATTTTCATATAAACTTGAGTTAATGGTTTAAATTCCATTGTGAATGATTGACGTGATTTAAAACAATTTCAGTTAGACTGGTGTTTTAAGGATGTAACACTACACGCATCAATAATGGTATATAGGGATTAAAATTCCATGAATATTCCATTCCACATAGATTGTATTTCATGGATGTTTTACATTTATTATCATTCATGAGAACTTCATATTTATATACACTCATAAATTCTTGAGAAATTAATATTTATATACACTCATAAATTTCATGGTTATGTGTTTGAAATTTAGTTTTTATTCCATGAGTAATATCTCATGTTTGAGTTTTTCTGCCTATATAAGAAGCATCCATGTTTAAATTAATTTTGTGTGATTATTTATCATTCCTGGCTATTCAACTAGAAGAGCCAATTGATATCCTTGTTAGGAGTCAAATTTATGGACCATTTTTTCTATATACGTGATTCTATGTTGTTAGTATAGGATGTACCATTCTGGTTTTATTTTAATAGGAGTCAATATCCAATTTATATGGTGTATGGGTGCCTTATATGTTTAAAGGTGATGGCCCATTTAACCAAACCATTTCTAAAAAAATGAATGTTCTTAAAAACTATTTTATTAATTATCATGATGCCAAAAATCGCGTATATCGTTAATAAATTCAATGTAGTTTCATTTTTACCAATTTCAAATTTTTATGGTGTGTTAGAACATCATGATTTGGAATAAGGTGAACAATATAATGAAACAAACATATATTTACTTTTATACTTAAATAATTTTTTATTGAGGATGTTGAATTTTCATTACATCTAGTATTAAATTATTTCATTTTGATGGGAGTTTCAAAAAAATTTATAGGTAGATGGGTACTTTTAAATTTGTGGTGTTTTCACCCAAAAAGTTTTTACCACATATTAAGGGATTTTCCTTAGAGACGGAAAATTAAAAGAAAATATTATATCCATTAATGCTTAAATTTTCCATTGTCTCTTATAAATATATTTATTTTTCTTAATTAACCATTTATCTAAAATTAATAAATACAGAAATGGACCCCGAGTAGTTCAATTTGTGAATTTTTTCATTAAATGAACTGTTTACCTATTTTGGATAATAAATGTTAAAAATTTCTCTATTTTAATTTAATTGACCATATATGTCTTAGTGGTAACATTTTAGGCCACCTTTATGATTTTTTCCTTAGTTCATAACCACATAGAGGATTTATAATTCTATTAATTAGGTAACCATCAATGTTTATAAGGATTTCTATATGGATTTGAATGTAATTTTTTTTCTTTTTTGACTACTACCCCTTTAGTTTATTTTTGTTAGGTATTATAACTAAATTAATGGTGTTTGATATGGTTTATGTTATTTAATTGTCTGATTAAAATTGAATTTCAATATAATATGTTTTTTAAAGGATGTTTAATATAACATGATTTCGTTTCCTGTTAGAATTTCCAAAAAACATACCTGATGATTTTTACTTATTGATTAATAATTTTTTTATTTAGAAATTAACAATAAAATGTATAACTATTCAAATTAATATTGGTATAATTATATAAAATGAATCCATAATATGTGTCTCTAGTATAACAAATTTGTATGGGTAGTTTAAATCTTTATATACATTCTCATTGAAATAATATGTGAGCATTTTTGTAGGATTATTCCTTAATTATATTGAATATAAATGATAAGAATTTAATCATGGAATTGTTTAATTGGTATAACCATATTTTGGGATCAAATATTTTCTACACAGGGGTTATCTAATATAGGTAGTCCCCTTATAAAATTTAAATATCTTATTACATCCAGGAGAACATTTAAACATGGATGGTACTATTCGGGCACCATAGTCCCATGTCGAACTCTTAGTTTCGAAAACGGAAAAAATTGTTTCGATAAGTGCTCATGTAATTTTTGACCATTGCATTAATTATGAGCATCACAAAATCATAAATTCTTGCATTCTAGGCATTCAAGGGGCATGGCCAGCTTCTTATTAGGACATCTGACACTTCCATTCTTATTTTATATTTTTGGTCAATTTTGGAAGTTGTCAACTTGTTCACCAGTCATATAAATAATTCCACTCCTGGGAAAATCCTCTGTTTGGACCACTAGTCACATGAAGTAATTGGATGATAAGACTTTGGATAATATCAGTATTGTGTATTTAACTCATGTAATCTATGCATTATATGCATCAATATATGTGATTTCCATCTTATTGAACAATGGTAAAAATATCCATTCATGTTCAATGTGAATAAATTAATATGGAGTTGTTTTGATTTGAATGTCGGTCAACTCCAGTGTAGAGTGACCTTTATGGTAGCATGAAACAAGACTCTCTCCAATGATCATGATGATGTTATGAAATAATTAAGAATTTCAACATTGGTTTTTTGCTTTGGTTTTTAAGCCCCATTACAACATGTGTGGGATCATGATTCATAGAAGAATAATTTTTTGGTCTTATTGTGATTCTATTATATTTCCCTAAGTGGCAACATATCTCTATCGCTTATGTTAAATATCTATTTATTAAGGGTGTCTACCTACTGGATAATGATATGTGGTCGATAGAGTGTTACCCCTAGAATAATACCCTTGTAAATATTGAATCTGATGTTAATTAAACTCATAAGGAGGGAAGTGTAACTTTTACCATGGTTAAATTCATCCTTCCATGTTTAAGGAATACAATTTCAAACTAGTCACACATAATCAATATTCCATGTGACTTGAAATAACTTCCTTTAATGTTGCTTCATTATTGACAACTTGTCTACTTTGTTCTACATGAAAATATTATTTCTATTGTGGAAAAAACATCATGGATGATTAATGGAGATGTGTCTAGGGATATTTCAATCTCTTCCATAGAAATTGACCTGTAACGGCTCAGCAACATTCCCCTTTCTGGCGGTAGATGTCTATTAAAAAACATACATATAAATATACCCTATTAATGGAAAATGTGTATAAGATCCATTATGGATATTATTAAAAACATAATAGTGTAATATAATATTTATGGAGACCATGTCCCCTATCATAGTGTGGTTTATGTACACTAGGAGAGAGTTTTGGTCTTACATAATTCTATGGCTTTAAAATAAAATATTTTTGTGTAGTTTTGATTTGATTTTTTCTATGGATTCATTTATTCTCTTAAATTCATAGTTAGTCCTTTGTTATACATGGGTTCTAATATAATAATTTCATGGATAGACTGATGGAATCCATTTATTTCTTTTCAAATTGATCATCACGCGGTTGACATAGGGGGTCAATCAGTGTTCTTGTTATAAGGATGTTTTGATTGTTATGATATCTCACTTGTATGATCCATATGAGGTTTAACAAGGATAATCTCTTCGGAATCTATTTGGAAACTCTATGGATACCTTGGATTTTAGTCATACTCGAAAAGTGTGTTCTTATAATTATGATCTAAATGTGTTATATTTGGAAATGTTTCATGTTTTAATGGGGAATGAGAGAACATATTGGTGTTTGGATAGAGAAATAACCAAAAACAAATCATAGGTTTTGGTGAGTTTTGATCGAATAAGTTTTAAGTTTCCCTCATCTTTAGGCATCAGTTATAGATTTGGAATTCACTTAGTTTCTATGTAGGGTTACATGAGGGTTGTTAACTAGAGATAGTGTGACGTGATATCCCTCTCAGTTAATATATGCATCCAGTAACGGAAATCATCATGAACTAGTCTTGTAAAACAAATTCAAGTTAGATGTCTCTTACAACATTTCATATGTATGTTAGTATATTCAGTTTAAAAGGGGGATGGTTCCGAGTCGATCCTTCAGTTGGTTTTCTCCCCAATATGATTTAGTCTCCAGAAAACTATAGGAATTCAAGAACGACAATTACATTGGTAGAGATACAATGATATTGAATCAATCCATAAATTCTAAATCATTTTGGTGGTGAGGATGACAAGGTGTTCTTGCCTTAGGTAAAACATACTCCAGTTAACACCACCTTAGTGATTTTTCTTTGTGGGAAAAGTGTTGGTTTGATTGTTCATATCTTATGTCTCATGTGGTTAGGGGATTCTCATAGGTTCTTTAGGATTTTGGAAACATAACAGAATCATTAGAATAATAATTCTCGACATAATATGGTCTAGTGATGGCATTTTATTTTCTCCAATTCTTCTTAGGTATGAGATGTTATAAGGTGGGGGTATTATAACTCCTAGTGTTTCTATACAAGTTGATGTTTCTGAAGAATAAAGTATTTTATTAGTTTTTGGATGGTCAATTTTTTGAACTACAAATTGGAATGTAATCATGAGAGTCGAAAAAAATTAATCTGTTCTTTCAAACATTGGTAAAGGCTTAGGGGGTCCCTCGGGTTTCGTGTAAAATTATTGTAGGATTCAAACACCAAAAATCATAAATATGGAGGGTATGTATGGGGTGCAGGTTTTTTTTGAGACCATGAAACCCCTAAAATAAATCTATACAACTTATGTGAGTTAGAAGATGTGAAGAACTGAGTCTACACAGGATTAACCCATACCATTCCCATATCCCACATGGTTAGTTCAACTATGGTTGTAACTTTTCACTTTTCACCACATTAGATGGGCATGGTATGTCCTAACCATGTGGTAAAACCATGTAGCATGGTTTTGTGTGAAAAAATAACATTTTTCCCATAATGATTGTTTTATGACATTTTTCTTTTCTCCCCCACCTCTAAAAGACACCTCCTCCACTTCCACTCATGAATCCCATTAATTTTCCTGCATAGGGATTGAGATATCACTAACAAACATAATCTATATCTACCACCATAATAATTATTTTTGTCATCTTGGTTACTTCCACCTTTTAAAATCCTACTTTTCTATAAATATATTCCATCAATATTACTATTTTATTAAAATATATTTTCCCCAATTTTCTGTGTATCTAACAAATCCTTAGATTTCATTAGTTCTTGGTTGAATCCGGGCATGATAATAGATGAGTAAAGCCCTAACATATGAAGGTTGGGGGTCTATGTAAATAAACTTGTTTTTGAAAAAATTTAGATGTCACCAAATACTTTCTCTTGAAATATTCTTATGAATTGGTTTTATTCATTTCCCATTAATTATTTAAATTTATTTTCCTCACCTTTTCGTGATCATTCCATATAGAGTAATGAATCTAAGGATCATTCACCTCATTTTTTTCCTCCCATTTGGGTGTTTCCTCATTGAATAATCCTTTTTATGTTACTTAAATGGTAAGAAACAACATTTGTGATTCAGTTTATTACGTTTCATATATAGTTAATTAAATTGAGATAATTTGTAGGCCATGATATTGGTCATCGTATGTGTTTTAATGATCATACATGATGAAATTGGATATATTGGATGTTCTGTAATGACATACTAGATTAGGATTAGATCACATTAGATGTGCTCAGACTATAAAAAAGGAATTGATTGAATACCTTACTTTATTTTTTCATATGTTATGAATATCTTATAATTATCATTATTATTATCTATTGAATGATGTAATTTAAATTAAAACAAAATAAAAATAAAAAATATTAGTGGAATTCATTATTGGGGTTGAATATGTACTTGGTCCCTTGTATACATATTACGCCTTGAACATGTACACATTTTTTAAAATTCATATGAGGTCAAAGTAGGTGGTATAGGTCATGTTACCTCATAGGGACCAAACTGTGGTGGTTAAATTTTATTTTATTTTCACTACTTTTACTTAGTATGGAACATAATCATTTATTTACTGCACAAAATGGATCTTCCAAGACACATTTGGTGTTGGCGTATTGAAATTTCATCTCATACATAGATCAAGTTCCATTTGGTACAAAAGTAGAATTTGTTTGCATTTCTATGAATGAAGGGAGGTTTTATGAATCTGATGATTTATTTACTTGACTCATTGGAAGGAGTAAGGGGGAAGAGGATCAAACAAATGCTCGAGAATTTGTTTATAACTTTTTTGGAATTTTGTAATTTTTGTATACAATGTAGTATATGATTTTTATTCTTTATTTACATGGGAACAATTTTTTGTACATACACATGAAATCATGATAATATATTTGTATCAATAATCATAATTCAGATTTTTACATACCTATTTATATTTGATGGTTGTTTATTATATTTTCCACTCTTCTTATTTAATTATTGTCCTTCCACAATATATTATCTATCATTTAGAATTTTTAATTCAATGACCTATTACTTCATAGACTACACAAATACAAACTGTAGTATCTATATACTATTTTGAATACTCTGGCATTCAGGGAGATGTGCTTGAGTTCATGTGGAAACCAACATGGCTACCAATTTATTGGTCAGTCAGCTAGAGACATTATAGTTGGCCATGAATGATCTCATTAGTGGTAACCCTTCCACCAACATAATTAAATAAATGATATATAGTAGGAAAAGTAAAATATAATATTTTAAAATTTCTTATGATACTATTAAAATAATGAAACCCCACTCTAATGGCATATCTTCTAAGTCTTCTTCTATTAATAAAACATAGCCTAGAAGATAACACACTAATTATCACCAAGTCATTCCATATCCATGAACCATTTTACTAAAGAGAATAGTTCAAAACAAGAGATTTCATTATTGTATTAAATCTATGAGATAACATAAATTTCAATACAATTTGTTTACCATCATTAACCCAAAATTGTGATTCTCAAGAAGAACATAAATTTGGATGTTGAGGATACAATTTACCACTATCTGGAAAAAGGACATCATTTTTTAGGACTCATGGACAATGATGAAATTATAAATTTTATGATTCCTTGATGTAAATTCCTGGGATTGACCATTCCTCTATGATGATGAATATAAATGTATTAGAAATTCAACATATGAATATCAATGAATCATGAATATATAAAGAAGGACATGACCTATTGGTTCCACAATGCATGAAATTTTTTTATTAAAAAATTAAATTAATATACTGGAGTATACGAATGGGACCATGGATGGTTCATAACATTAAAAAACATATAAAATATTATAGATTGATCCTGAATTGTGGCCAATTTCAATACATTATAATAGAGAGTGGCTACAAATAATTAAAATCATTTTTTAATCCATGCAGTATGGTATAATGTTCCACCACAGATTGAGAGAAATAAATAAATTAAATTTTTTTTGGGTCATTGATGTTTATTTAAATATATATTATGGATATTTATATTTTAACGAGGAATTCTATATTTATGAATGAATATTTGATACAAAAAATGTATTTATTTTTACTATAGAAGATTATTATTTGTAGTTTCATGGGGGGTTTTCAATGTATATTACCATTAAAGAACCGACCTTATTTAAATATAAGTATTTTTAGATTTTATTTAAATTTTAGTTGGATTTATTGATTCATAAATAAGTAAACTAAATCGTTGAAAAAATATTTATTAGAACTAAAAGTACTGATATCTAATATGTAAGGCCTCAATCCTTATAATTATTTGATATCATTTAAAGGGGTTGAAAAATATATACACCAATTCAGGAATTTCATTACATGTATATAACTGGGAAATTGGAGTTTAAATGATTGGAAATCAATTAATGAAATTTATTAATTAACTTTTTAATTAATTAATGGAATAATGGAAATGATGGTTGAGGTGATTATGAAATTGGATTAAATTTTGATTATGAAAATGATGAATAATGGTATATTGAATTGACTAATTAATTGTAATTAATGGATTTTGTTATTAACCATAAAAGTAATATTTTTATTTTATTAAACATAGATAAATTTGTTAATGGTTGATTATTTATTTTACTAAATGTGATTAAAGAGAAGAACCATTATTGAACTGAAAATTTAATTTGGGCTTTTTGATGAGAATATTTAACAAGAAGGTTAATGATTGATAAAATTTATGTCGATGAAATATGTGATATATGTTATATTTTGATATATATGATAAGTTTTTTGGGACAACAATTGATGATTCAATAGCCCATATGATAAAACATTGAATGAAAAACATATACCGATGCTTTAAAATCCCACATGGCATAAAAATGATATGTGTGAAAGGGAAAAATTCATTACAATTATCTTGGGTCGCTAGACATGATGTTTTAGGAAAAAAATGATGGTAGTGGACTACTCTTCCATTTATGAATGATATGAATTTTAGAATAAAATGATAATGGAATCCCATGTCCATATGAATTGTGATTCCAAATGTGATATGGTACCAGCTCCGACATGGGATGAATCAGATGATGATGGTTCATGTGTCATTTTGATCACATGTAATTTGTCTAGTTTATTAAATAATAATTAATGGTGATAACTATTTTATTTATTTTACATTATTCAAAACTCAATTTCATATGTTATTCTAGTATAGATATTGTTTTATATTTTATTGGTGGTGGACTAGTAAATTTTGGTCACACCCTACTCAAGATTCCATATTGGCGGCCAAATATACCTCATGTTTTCAATAAAGGGTAAGGGAAAAATAAATATGTTAGATGGAAGTGTTGGGATGAATCTTGGATTATAGAGCGATATATGATTTTATAAACTTATTTGGTAGTTGTTTGGGTATATTTATTTATGGGTTTTTATATTGACAGATGAAACATATATTACATGACATATCAACTGCTATAGATTTGATATTGTTATCTTTTTTTGGTTTATAATGTCACAGTAGTCTATATTAGTTATGGTATTATTATGGTTATTGGTTGTATCATTTTGTTTTGGTTTTTTATTTCGTTGTTGTACTGCTTTGTTAAGGAGGGTATCATTTCTCCATGTAATATATTAGACTAGTGATTCTTTTTGGCAGCCTATGGCATATGGGGAGGTGTGCCTAATGTCTTGTGGGAAACTACTTTACAGTATATTTTGTGGCACATTGTTCATGTCATTATAAATAAATCAATGAATAAACAATAGCCACCTACTTAGGGTACTCACTATATCTTAGTGTAGTAAAATTATCTAAATAATCCATAAGATCCATAACCACATATATCAATATCCACCCAATAATGAAGATAAGTATATCAAAATATATGTCCAACAATATATCAAAAATATTCCAAAAACCTCCTCCAAAAAATATTTTCATGATAATAAATTTCATATAACATTAGAGAAAAAGTACAATTTAATTTTTGTTGGTCTAACTCATGAACCAATTTTCTAAATAGATGAAATATCAGAGATATAAAATACATTAAAACAAATTACATGGCCTCTTTATTCAACATGGATCTGAACGACCATAAAAAATTCACGGTGGGATCTAAACAAACCACTACATGACAAAATTAAAAAAAGAGATAGTATAGTCCTTTAGGCCGTATCGTAAATATCCATCCAAAAAATAATCTTTTTTTGCACAAAATATATTATACCACACCCTCCCAATGATAGTGAAATTTTAAAAAGTTCCAACAAAAGAATGACACTCTTTGAAGTGTTCATCTATCTCACCCAAAATCATGGGAAATATATATCATAGAAAAAATCCAAACACCCACTAATACCCTCCAAAAGATCATCTATAACAATTTACCCAATGAGAATCTAAAGATAACCATTACCACCATGGAATTAAAAATTGACCCAATGATAAAATGGTAATGTAAATAGAAAAACATTGATGTAATTTAATATATATATATTGATAGTAATATAGATGGAATAAATTATAATCAATTAATCACATATAAATAATCAAATGATCTTTGAAAATATGCAAGGATATTCAATCTAATTGAATAAATACATGGATTATTAATAAATGAATTAATAATAATGGAATGATTAATTCATAACATTAGAAACAATATTTTAATTATTCATGAAAAGAAAATAACACTACCAAGTCATTATTAAGATAATATTACTTCATCAAGGATCAGTTCCATGAATCAAATAACTGGGTATGGTCCCTGACCAAACAAAATTTAGGTTGTCTCCTAAGAAATATTTATGCATTATGGGGATATACTGGGAACCACCATTGAAGTAGTTTGTTAAAAAAAATATTGAAACATCATGATACCAAATAATGTATTCATTCTATGAATGTGAATTGGTTAGCCCGCTACATGTCGTACAAATAAAAGGTGGACTCAATGTAATAAATACCGGCTAAGATGAATTCATATCAACTTTCTCCATCACTAGATGGAGAGTTTACATGGACTATATGAACCAAAATGTTGAATCCAACAAATATAATTTCTCCTACAATTTAGAGATCATATTTCGATGATATAAAAAGGAAAATAATTCTATTGTTTCCATTTTGGATATTTTGTAAACATCCATACTGGAGTCAACCTGGAAGATAACTCTAAAACAAAATTCACCTGTCCATTTGGTACCATCGCCTACAAGTGAATGTCTTCTGGTATGTTCAACACACCCGATACTTTTCAGTGGTCTATGATACATAAATTCCATTATATGGAGGTGAAATTATTTGAAATTTCATTGATGGATTTTCAATTTATATAATGTCTTTAGAGGTATGCCTATGAAAAATTGAGTTAGTCTTGTAATGTTGTGAAGAGAAATGCCTAGTTTTAAACTAATGGAAAATTTCATTTTAGGGTTCAAGGAGTTATAGTCAATGAAAAAAAGTATCCAAGGATGACATGGATGTTGATTGAGCCATGATAAATTTGATCAATGATTTACCTTTTCTATTAATATTCATTTGTATATTAAGATTTATATCCCATGATAGATTCAATCAGTGATTATTTAATGACTTTCCCAAACATTACCACCCTAAAACACCCATGTTACCAAAGTAAAATCAATTTTTATTCCCTTATTAATGTAGTATGGAATTAAAAAATTTAAATAAAATCTTAATAACATATATAATAATTTTTTCACTAGATTTGGAAAAATAATTTTAAGTGATGTGAGATGCCAATGGCATTGTAATTTGTGATGTTTTAAGAGAGATTTTCAATTGCATATTCTTTCCCATCTACAATTAAAAACACACAAAGAATGAAACATATGTAAAATAAATAGGAATAGAGAAAGAGATATTAGTAGTAGTTTTTTCTTTCAAAATAATCCAAACATATATAGTTTTATACGAAGTCATTGTGTTAACTATTCCTACATCATTGGGACTTTTGATAAATTAATATGATGCAATGTCTAGAATGATATGGTGGATCATTTAGTTGAATAACTACAAAGGATTCATCAAATATATCATTTAAAACGAAAATTTTCTAACAAATCATCAATCTAGACTTCCACTGCCCCACATAAAGGACGATGATAATCTCGACATTGATGCAGACATCATTGATGAAACACTATTATTCATAAATACAAACACACCTCCATGGTTTTCAGTTATTAAGAAATATCTATCCATGATAAATCTAATCCCATAACTCTCTTACTAGGAAAAGAGAATATGTTGGGTTCTTGCATCATAATACTACTAGTATGAACTACTCCTTCTCAAGGGAAGTGCAGTGGGATGTTAACTTTCTGCATTCTGTTGGATAAAATAAATAATGACTTTAAATTCAATCATACATCACCAATAGAAGAAAATCATTGAACAAAATGAATATTTTTGAATATCCTAAAAATTGGAATTCTTCGTCCAACACTCCACTAATATGTAATAAATTTATATCCAATGCTTATATCTTTTCCCTCACACTAGAACCATAAAAAAATGAATGAAATCCCCAAAATCCCAATCATGAAATTCAAAATATTGGACATGTGCTAAATAGATTTCATGGGACCATTTTCCAATTCACATGTGAAGTCATGTATCCTTGTTCTCATTGACTATGTTTCTACGTGGACAGAATATGAAGCTACAACTCTTGATCCCATAAAAATGGCTATCATATATTAAAAAAAATGCATTTCCATGATTCGTATTTCCCATATTAGTAATTTATTATCATGGAAAATGCTTCAATAATAATTCAATTGAATTATTTATTAACAAATATGAAAATAAGTACAATAGAAGAACTCCCTACCACAAGAAAATAATAGGTATAGTTGAATTGTCAAATAGGGAAATAAAACAAATATTGGAATGGACTGTAAAGACAAGTCGATGTGATGGGATTCGAAATTAGCTGATACACTATAAGAATACAATACATCATAAAAAACACACATTTGTACCACACCATTACAAATGAAATATGGGAAACCATGTTAGATTTTAGAAGAACACGAAAATCACTCATATTGTGTATTTATGAATCTAAATCTATATGTTCAAAATGATAGTGAAGCATGGATGCTACATGTAATTGAATTGAAAGAAATACCAAATGGGGCTTAGGAAAAATCCTAAATTTTTAATGAAAAATAATAAATTGGTATGATAAACACATTACAAGATTCAATATTTTATTAAGGAATCATGTTTTATTAATGATCATACAACTTTAAATGTTCATTATAAATATAAAATACTGATGGTCAGAACCATTGGTGGTCAATCGAGTGTTCCCTTACAAGATGATCGTGATTCCAAAAGAAAGAACACACCAATACAATGTTTGTGGTGAATGATTAAATATATTTCAAGAAACCTTCTAAGAAGGTTGTTTCATTAGATGGAAATTCATCTGATCATCTAGAAATAATCTCATGATGTTAAAGAATGTTCAAACTAGGGGGAAACCTATGATAAGTAACTATAAGGTAAAATATACTAGAAAAATATTAGAATATCATAGGTCATTTCTAGAGAAAAAAATAGTGTATGATCCAAATTTGAGAAAAAAGAACAAATTACCTATCATGTAATCAAGATTAACATTGTTTATCATTGTGGGAAATGTTTCAAAATAATTAACAATTACACAACAAAAAACCCCCTTAAATATTTTTAAATTACATGATTATATTTAAAAAATACAAGGAACCTTGGTTTCAATTCCCACACTCCCCTTAATATCAAAATTTCATGGTAAAAATGACACCCACCCAAATAACTTTCCTCCCACACCCCATCCTCTTCACATAATTCCCCTATCTACAACCAACACATAAACCACAATGCCTTGGAAATATCCTTCTGAACTCCAATAATTTCATAGATGAGAAGGAGGATTCCCCACCTATCAACCGTAACACCCCTGGTAAATAAAGAATATGACATTTTCACATTTATCCATATTTGTGAATAAAATATTAATATTCGTTTAAAGGGGACGCTATGCTCTATGGGGTACCCAATACGCAACAACGAGTTTCTTGGGAATATTACGTTGCACTCTAATAATAAAATAAATTTTTTTTAAATGGTAGTTAACGCCTAACTGTTGTAATGGCGGGAATGAACAGAACTAACTACAAAATGATTATATATGTTTTTCAAATATTTTTACTTTTTACAATAAATTATAGAGGATTAAAAATACTAATGAATCCAATTTTAAGCGTAAACATTCTAATATTCTTTAAAAGGTCGATTAACCACCTTTTGATGGCGAACATCTTCTAAATCCACTTTTTGACAATTTTATGTGTTATATTTGACAAAATAAAATTCTTCTTTAGAATCGGGACATCAAAATTTACATTGTCTTAATTTTTGGTAAATTTCCGATAAATTTCATTTTTTAATGAATAGTGAAAAATGTTGTATTTTAATTCAAAACCCCTTTTTAATCTAATTTATTTAAATGATTAAATTATCTTTTGAATTTATTTTAAAGTGAAATTAGAATATATTTTTACAATTTAATCCAATTGTGGTCGTTGGAATTAATTTCATCTTGAAATTGGACTTAAACTAGTGTCACCTTTTGATACTTATTGTTTCATAAAAACACGATATTTTCTCTGGCAATGAGAATTAATTATTAAAATAATTAATGTAACATATATGTTTTTAATTTTGTAAAATATACATAATTTTTGAATTTGGAATATCAAATATAGCTTAGGATGAATTTTTGGTATTTTTCTGGAAAACTTCAATTTTTGATGAATAGTGAAACCACTCTGCGGTACTTAAAAAACTAATTTTTCGTTTAAATGAAATGTTACCACCTATGTGTTTTGAATTTCAAAAATCTGACATACATGGTTGTCATTAATAAGTAAAATGTGGTTCAGTGGGATTAAAATAATTTTTTTGTTGAATAGTAACTTTTAAGTTTTAATCGCGATTAGAGGTAATTAGTGTAGTTTAAGGTAAAAATAATGTTTTGACAATATGAAATGACCTAGACACGTGTCATACCCTCATTGGATGAGTCATGTCCGACCAAGAAAATCCATGGGTCAACATGGGGACCCCGTGGAGCCACTTTGGTTGGAAAATGACATAAATACCTTTTTATTTAAAGTTAAAATTAAAATGTCACAAACATGAGTTGTTTTACTAAAATAGATTTTAAATGATGTTATACAAGTAATATTTTTGACTATAAATACTCATTATAAATATAAAGAGATTTCCTACTTCATGATATTTCTTTTATAATTTTTAGACATTAAATAAATTAAATTATTTTTGACATCATGACGATGCAGTGATTACCTCATTAATAAGGGATTTAAATAAAATGAAAAGATAATGTTAAAACTATAACTTACACTTGTCAAAAACCTATTGGATGGGTGTATTTCGAAACCTTATAAGATTATCCTCGAAATATATCTTTTTGAGACCTTTTAAATCCGAAAATAATTTTATAATAAAGTAATATTTTATAACATTCCAAGAGTGCCCCTCCTCTCCTCTTATAAAAGGTCCCCACCTATACAACCTTAAACACACATCACAAGAATTTTTCTAGGCCAACCCCTGAACATTTCATCTCTAAAAATCCCTATCTTCATCATTGAAGCCTCAGTTTGTGCAGAATCCTTTCCAAGGAAGCCTTTGAGCACAAATCAAAGAGAGTTACCCGATTTAAAGGTAATGTCTTTCCTTGTGTTCTTTTGTTTTATTTTTCTTCTCCAAACCCCTAAACTCTTTTTATTACTTTTTTTGTAACAACACCAGTATGTTAAATACACTAGGATTTTGTTATAAGAAGGATTCTAGATACACTTTCACACACTTTCGTCTAATGGTTAAAGAACATACTGTTTCTGTGGATGGCGAATTACTGCCTCATGAAACGAGGATTGTTCAATATTATTTTAACACCTTCTAATGTGGACATTAAGATGTAACAATATTTATATATGAATTATAATATGTTTATGTTTTCCTTAATATTATGTATTTTTCATTTATGGAATAACATTATGGTTTCCATTATGGGTAAACGCAATATCTTCATTTTAGGAAGTGCGGACTACCGCCCCCTAAAGTGATTTGATTCGTTAATGCCATATATGGGACATATAAAGGATGTAATTAATGGTATTAGATATGCTATCCTACTATAATTATAATATACCTTTATATAATTATTATTTAATTCCATTTAATACAAAATAAAAAGAAATGAATGTAGCATTCATTGGTACGTACGGCTTACCGTCTCCATGAACGGTACATTTCATTTATTATCTCCAAATGTTATGTACTATTATAAGTACATTTATATAATGATTATATATGTAATATATTATATATAAATTATGGATATCATTCTGGAATTAAAATATATATATCTCTCATTTTGTATTAATTCCATTAATATGACAAAAAAATGAAAGTAGTGTTCATGTGTACGTACGGCCTACCATCTCCATGAACGGTGATTTTAATTTTTTATCTCCAAATGATATGGAATAGTATTAAATGAATATATACTAGATATATATTATTTTTAATACATAAATACTATTCTGGATATGATGTACCTATAACTACATGGAAAATTCTTTTCCAACAAGTTCGATTTTTTACTCATGTACCGAACATCGACAAAAACGTCTGATATGAACTCACTTTATTAACCAATTTTTATAAGCTTATAATATGTGATATTAACTGAATAATAATCTTTAAATAAGGTCCTTATAAAATTATAAATTGACCAAATTTTATTATCCAGGAGATTAAAGAAAGATCGAGTCATGTCGGACACGAGGTAAGGGATCCATCCTCTCTCTTTCTTTTTAAGTACACTCTTTTATGTCATTACTTTTAAGCTAATAATTATTATGATTAGAATGTTATTTTTTATTAATCCTACTGTAATTTTTATGTTCATATGATTAGAGACCCTATTTTCTCTCAACAATCCATTTTGGATGTTTTGAGTACCGCCATGAAGCTGCCGAATTTTCGTAAGAGATATAACCTATCTATTTCTTTTTAAGTACTCTCCTTTATGTTAATTCTTTTAAGCTCCTATTTGTTATGTTGGGGGATGTTATTTTATATTCCAATTTCTTCAAATTTTATTATTATATTATGAGGGACCCTATTTGATCTCATCAATCCATTTATGGAAGTTTTAAGTGGCACTGTTAGGCTGCCGAGTTTTCGTAAGGTATTTTTCATCTCACTTTTAGTCCCATGAGATTTATGCTACATTCATCACCATTTACATTGAGTGGTGTATGTACTACCAATTATTATAATATTTGTTTATTATAATTTATTTTATGGGTTTTACATTTTCATTGTATGACCCTTCTTCAATGGGGTGTACGTTTCGAAAGTTACCCAAATCGGTTAGGGAACCTTTCACCCTCCTCTTTTTAAAAGACTTCTTTTGTTATGTCTTTTATTTTTAATCTTCTTATGTGGGGATATGTTCTTATAGATCATTATTTCCGTAAATTTTATGTCCATGTGATGAGATACCCTTTATCTCTCCCATCAACTCTTTTTTTTTTAAATTTGATGTGACGTCGTTAGGCTTTCAAGGGAACTTCATAACCCAATTTAGATTTCATTGGGTTCAACATGTAGTTATTGAATATGTCTTATTTGTAATATGTGTGAATGAAATTTGATTATTTTAAACTTAATATACACTTATATTGGGTGTATTTATATTTGTCACACATAATTATGAGATTGATTTGTCCTTAATTTAAGGATACAATCTTTATAATGGATCTCATCTCAATTTACATTTCCATTGAGTCTTCATTGTTGTTATGCACCAATTCACTCTTATATGGTGTATATAATGTCCTTGGGAATATTATATCATGAATCCCTTTATTCTCATGATATTATTAAATGTTATTCCTCAATTATTGTATTCAAGTGTATCTCATTTTGTTAAAAACCCTTTAACTAAAATATCGTTTTAAATGTTTTAATGATTTATTCTTATAAATATTTCTCATTAATATCAATGTTTTCAAAATGGTTATAAGAATTTATTTATATGTATATTAATGGTTTAAAATGTTAAAAGATTCAATGTGGTATGAGACACTTTTATTTAAAAATCTCTTTATTAAATGTTTTAAATGGTTTTGAAAATGGTTTTTAGAATGGATTCATTATTTCAATATCTTAAAATGTTATATTGTTATTGCAATGTGGAAATATTATCTTTCCTTTATGCTTAAGTTATGTGCTATGATTATGTTATGGTAATTGTGCATTATTATGAAGACAGGTGGTTCTGTGATAATCTATGGAAGGGTGAGCCCGATATAGCTCTCCAATGCATTGGGTAACGCGAAGGAGTTAAATGTTAAGGTTTCTCCGAAGAGATTTAGGGAATATATTGTGATGGGTATTCCAAACATAACCAAGAGGGTTACTCCCTACGTAAGAATGATATGAATACATCAAGTTACCTTCATGTCTTATGATTTCTATGATTTTTTATGATTTTATGAGGTATGTTAAGGTGCTTATGCTTTATGGGTAAAGTATGATTTCATTCTTATGTATATATGTACTCATGTTTCCTTTTCTTACTTCTTATAACCCTTACTGAGATTTGTTTTGCTCATCCCATGTTTTTGAAATGTTTTTCACAGGTCAAGGGAATGGTACATGATATGATGATAGTGTCAAGGAAGTGTCAAGAAAGAATCCATGTTTAATTTTAAATATGTTTCCGTTGATGGAAAAAATGAATACTATCTTTTATGTAACCACTTTGTTTAAATGTGGAATGTAATGCAAGTTTTATGATATAATTTTCTAAAAATCTAAACCTGAAAAGATCCTCAATGTGTAATCTTGTAATATCTCAAGATTAAGTAAGGTTTAAGGCTGCGGCCTTATAGTTGGTATTAGAGGTCGGTTTAGATAACTTTGATGGTTAGATTATTCTTTGAGAATAAGTGAAATTACCATAATGGTTAGGATTTCAGAAAGAGTCGTAGTTTTTAGATAAAGTGAATGAGTAAGTATATATTCCTCATTAGTACATGATGTTTTTGTTGATATAATCACACTGAAATTTCTGTTTTTAGTGAATGGATGGATCTAGCTGGCACCAAAGTGACAATAGGTTTGAAGGAAACTGTGGTGGTTCTCTGATTAAGAGACTGGATGAAATGGGGGATTCAATGAGGAAACTTGTGGTTGTTCTAACACAACTATCAAGGAGTCATGATAAACCACTTGAACCTTGGTATATTCTTTAATGTATCATGTACGAGATGACCAATCGATGTGGAAGTTCATGTAATAATTATAAAGGTAACCATTAGGGTTTATAGGATCCTTACTTTTGAGGTAATTATTGGTTATTATATGTTATGATGGAAAATGAAAAGCATGAGATAAACATGAGGTTAAAATATGTTATGATTATTTTTTAAGATTTTATCTCATTTTGGGGAATGTTTTATGAAATATACAGTTTTGGAAAAAGGACAACACGCAGACCGTGTGACAACACGTCGCGTCGGACAAAGCTGCGGGAATCGAACCCACAACCAAAGTGTGACTTTTATTTATCACCTACCACTGGACTATGTGAAGTCCCTAGTTAGTTTCCCTAATTCTATTTAGTTAGATGATTTCAGGAATCAAGAGTATGATTATTTTGGGTTATCTATGGAAATGATTATCCTATCATGGAGGATATGTGATTAGGTTAATTACTTTTCAATATGATAATTTAAGAGAAACTGATGTTATTTGGAGATAAAAGTTGACTTGTACCTTGTAAGACTATATGATTAAATCCTTCTAATATTTGGGTTTCAATCTTAGTTATGTTTACATTGATGAATTTTATGGACAATTGTTTATCGAATGATCTTCATTAAACTTTGCGTTTTTTTTGGACAAATTTTGGAGATTTAGAATAGATTTTCTTTTTATAAAGGATTATACTTTTTTGGATTATCTGATCTCATAATAACAATTTTGGTTTTGGATTTTGTCTAAATTCATGGGAAATATATATTTCTCTTTTGTGTATTAGGTGATTCTCAAGAAGTTGATTATAGTACTCTTAATGAGAACAAGTCTTCCTAAATACTCATACTTTGGAGAAAATATGAGTTTTAATAAGGAATCTAGTAAAAGTTGAAAGCCTACGTGACAAGTAAGTATGTTTCATTATGATTTAGTTAATCTCAAAAATAAATTCCTCAATGAAGAGTAACTTAAAACAAAAATGTTGTCTGTTAACATTTCCTACTGGGGAATCGAATACCGTTTAACCCATCACAAGTTTGTTATATTCTTATGGTTAACTTTCTCCTAGACATGTTTACTATAACTCTCCATCAGAACATGACCCTTTGTTTTATCCTCCAAATCAATATTTTCCTACATGGAATCCTATTATGGGTTAACTCTGGTGACCTTTGTACTTTTCTTTCATTATTTTAAAGTTATTTTTTTACTGACTCTTGTTCTGATGTGGGATTTTCAATGAAGTTTCCATGCCCAATTTTAAAATTGCGAGGACGCAATTCTCAAAAGGGGGGAAGGATGTAACACCCCAGGTAAATAAAGAATATGAAATTTTCACATTTATCCATATTTGTAAATAAAATATTAATATTACTTTAAAGGAGACGCTATGCTCGATGGCGTACCCAATACGCAACAACGAGTTTCTTTGGAATCTTATGTTGCATTCTAATAATAAAATAATATTATTTTAAATGGTAGTTAACGCCTAGCTTTTGTAATTCTGGGAATGAACAGAACTAACTACAAAATGATTATATATGTTTGTCAAATATTTTTACATTTTACAATAAATGTTAGAGGATTAAAAATGCGAATGAATCCCATTTTACGCGTAAACATTCTAATATTCTATAAATGGTCGATTAACCACCTTTTAATGGAGAACCTATTTTAAATACACTTTTTGACAATTTTATGTGTTATATTTGACAAAATAAAATTCTTCTTTATAATCAGGACATCAAAATTTACATTGTGTAAATTGTTTGTATTTTTCCGATAAAGCTCATTTTTAATGAATAGTGAAAAATGTTGTATTTGAATTCAAAGCCCATTTTTAATCTAACTTATTTATATGATTAGATTATATTTTGAATTGGTTTTAATGTGAAATTAGAATATATTTTTACCATTTAATCCAATAGTGTTCATTGAAATTAATTTCATCTAGAAATTGGACTTAAACTAGTGTCAATCTTTTGATACTTATTGTTTTATAAAAACACGCTATTTGCTCTGACAATGGGAATTAATTATTAAATTAATTAATTTAACTTATATGTATTGAATTTTTTATAATATACATCATTTTTGAAATTGGAATATCAAATATAGCTTAGGGTGAATTTTTGGTATTTTTCTAGAAAATGTCAAGTTTTGATGAATAGTGAAACCACTAAGTGGTACTTAAAAAACTGATTTTTCGTTTAAATGAAATTTCACCACCTCTGTGTTTTTAATTTCAAAAATCAGACATACATGGTTGTTATTAAGAAGTAAAATTTGTTTCAATGGGATTAAAATAAATTTTTTGGTGAATTGTAACTTTTAAGTTTTAATCACGATTAGAGGTAATTGGTGTAGTTTAAGGTAAAAATAAAGTATTAATATTATGAAATTATCTAGACACATGTCCTACCCTAATTTGATGAGTCATGGCAGACAAAGAATATCCATGGGTCTTCTTGGGGTCCCCACGGAGCCACTTTTGTTGGAAAATGACATAAATACCTTTTTATTTAAAGTTAAAATTAAAATCTCACAAACATGAGTTATTTTACTAAAACAATTTTTAAATGGGGTTATACAAGTCATATTTTTGACTATAAATATTCATTAGAAATAAAAAAATATTTCATACATCATGATATTTTTTATATAATTTTTAGACATTAAAATAAATTAAATTATATATGACATCATGATAATGCAGAGATTACCCCAATAATAAGGGATTTAAATAAAATGAAATGTTAATGTTAAAACTATAACATAAACTTGTCACAAATATATTGGATGGGTGGATTTCGAAACCTTATCACCTTAAACTCTAAATATATCCTTTTTAGAGCTTTTAAATCCGAAAATAATTTTATAATAAAGTAATATTTTATAACATGCCAAGAGTGCCCCTCCTGTCCTCTTATAAAATTCCCCCACCACTACCACCTTACACACACCTCTCAAGCCTTTGGCTCGGCCAAACCCTACCCATTTCATCTCTCCAAATCCCTCTCTTCATCATTAAATCGTCAGTTTGGGCATAATCCTTTCCAAGGAAGCCTTAGAGCTCAAATCAAAGATAGTTACCCGATTTAAAGGTAATGTCTTCCCTTGTGTTCTTTTGTTTTATTTTTCTTCTCCAAACCCCTAAAATCTTTTTATTAATTTTGTAACAACACTAGTATACTAAATATACTAGGATGTTTTTATAAGTAGGATTAGAGATAAACTTTCACATACCTCCGTCTAATGGTTAAAGAACATACTTTTTCTGTGGATGGCGAATTACTGCCTCATGAAATGATGATTGTTCAATATTATTTTAACACCTTCAAAGGTGGCCATTAAGATGTCACTATATTTATATATGATATATAATATGTTTATTTTTTCCTTAATCTTATGTATCTTTCATTTATGGCATACCATTATGGTTTCCATTTGGGTAAACTCGATATCTTCATTTTAGGAAGTGCGGACAACCGCCCCCTCAAAGTGATTTGATTCGTTAATGACATATGTGGGACATATAAAGGATGGAATTAATGGTATTGAATATGATATCCACCTATAATTATATTATACATTTATATCATTATTATTTAATTCCATTTAATACAAAAGAAAAAGAAATGAAAGTAGCGTTCATTCGTACGTATGGCTTACCATCTCCATGAACAATACATTTCATTTCTTATCTCCAAATGTTATCTACTATTATAAGTACAAATATATAATGGATATATATGTAACATATTACATCTAAATGATGCATATAATTCTGGAATTATAATATATATATCTCTCATTTTGTATTAATTCCATTAATATAACAAAAAAATGAATGTAGTGTTCATGCGTACGTACGGCCTACCGTCTCCATTAACGATGCTTTTAATTTTTTTTCTCCGAATGATATGGAATAGTATAAAATGAATATATAATGGATATATATGATATTTAATTCATAAATACTATTATGGATATGATGTACCTATAACTACGTGGAAATTCTTTTCCAACAAGTTCGATTTTTAATCATGTACCGAACATCGACAAAAACGTCTGATATGAACTCACTTTATTAACCAATTATCATAACCTTATAATATGTGATATTAACATAATAATAATCTTTAAATTAGGTCCTTATGAAATTATAAATTGACCAAATATTATTATTCAGGAGATTAATGAACGATCAAGTCATGTCAGACCTGAGGTAAGGGATCCGACCTCTCTCTTTATTTTTAAGTACACTATTTTATGTAATTCCTTTTAAGCTCATCTTTCTTATGATTGAGATGTTATTTTATATTACTCATAATATAATTTTTATGTTCATATGATGAGAGACCCTATTTTATCTCATCAAACCATTTTGGAATTTTTGAGTAGCGTCGTTAGGCTGCCGAATTTTCGTAAGAGATCTAACCTCTCTCTTTCTTTTTATGTACTATCCTTTATGTCACTTCTTTTAAGATCCTCTTTTTTATGTTGGGGGATGTTATTTTATATTTATCCTGTGGTAAATTTTATTTTAATATGATTAGAGACCCTATTTGATCTCATCATTCCATTTTTGGAAGTTTTAACTGGCGTCGTTAGGCTGCCGAGTTTTCGTAAGGGATTTTTCATCCCACTTTTAGTCCCGTGAGATTTATGATACATTTTCCACAATTTCCTTTGACTGGTTTATGTACTAACCATTATTATACTATTTTTTTAATATAATTTCATTTATGGGTATTTACATTATCATATTATGACCCTTCTTTAATGGGGTGTAAGTTTCGAAAGTTACCCAAATCTGTAAGGGAACCTTTCACCCTCCTCTTTTTAAAAGACTTATTTTGTTATGTCTTTTAATTTTAATCTTATTATGTGGGGATATGTTCATATATATACTTATTGCTGTAAATTGTATGTACAAGTGATGAGATACCCTTTATCTATCTCATCAACTATTTTTCTAAAATTTGATGTGACGTCGTTAGGTTGTCAAGGGAACTTCTTAACCCAATTTCGATTTCTTTGGGTTCAACATGTAGTTATTGAATATTTCATCCATTGAATATGTGTGAATGACCTTTGATTTTTATACATATAATATCCACATATATTGGGTGTATTTATCTTTGTCACACATAATTATGAGATTGATTTATCCTTAATTTAAGGATACAATCTTTATAATGGATTTCATCTCAATTTACATTTCCATTGAGTATTGATTGTTGTTATGCACCAATTCAATCTTATATTGTGTATATATAGTCCTTTGGAATATTATATCATGAATCCCTTTAATCTCATTATATTATTAAATGTTATTCCTCAATTATTGAATTCAAGTGTCTCTCATTTTGTTAAAATCCCTTTAACTAAAATATCGTTTTAAATGTTTTAATGATTTATTCTTATAAATATTTCTCATTAATATCAATGTTTTAAAAATGGTTTTAAGGATTTATTTATATGGATATTAATGGTTTAAAATGTAAAAAGCTTCAATGTGGTATGAGACACTTTGATTTAAAAATCTCTTTATTAAATGTTTTAAATGGTTTTGAAAATGGTTTTTAGAATGGATTCATTATTTCAATATATTAAAATGTTATATTGTTATTGCAATGTGGGAATATTATCATTACTTTATGCTTATGTTATGTGCAATGATTATGTTATGGTTCTTGGAAATTGTTATGAAGAGGGTTGGTTCCGTGATAAACTAAGGGCAAGTGAGCCCGATATAGCTCTACAATGCATTGGGTAACGCGATGGAGGTAAACGTTAAGGGTTATACGAAGAGATTTAGGGAATATATTGTGATGGGTATTCCAAACGTAACCAGGTGGGTTACTCCCTACGTAAGAATGTTATGAATGCCTCAAGTTACCTTTATGTCTTATGGTTTTTATGATTTATTCATGATTTTATGAGGTATGTTAATGTGCTTATGCTTTATGGGTAAAGTATGATTTCATTATTATGTATATATATAATCATGTTTCCTTTCCATACTTTTTATAAACCTTACTGAGCTTTTTATGCTCCTCCCATGTTTTTGTAATGTTTTTCACAGGTCAAGGGAATGGTACATGATATGATGATAGTGTCAAGGAAGTGTCAAGAAAGAATCCATGTTTTATTTTAAATATTATTCCGTTGATGGAAAAAATGAATACTATCTTTTATGTAACCACCTTTTTTAAATGTGGAATGTAATGAATGTATTATGATCTAATTATCTAAAACTCTAATCCTGAAATGATACCCAATGCGTAATCTTGTAATAACTCAAGATTAAGTAAGGTTTAAGGCTGGGGACTTATATCAACAGTAGCTAATGATCCATATCCCCAGCACCTCATGCATCTTTTCCATTGTCCTACATTGATGTCTGGGATTAAATTATTTTCCTAGTGGATCACAACTGAAGATATATTGTGTCGTTTTATAATGAAAAATCTCTTCAGCACCCAATAATACACTATTCAAACCCAAGAAATGTTGTGTTGCTCAAATTTTTATAGGAGAATCTGATGAAGAGAATCAAAACAATAGATATTGTTATCCTCACTCAAATATTTTTCTTCTAAGAGGACCACCAGGTCCTTGAGTGCCTTTATATTTTTTTGAATTTTTAGGAACATAAAGAGATTTATCGATAGTTTTTCTTTGAGTTCAATATCACATTTTAGTTCACCATTGAAAACATCCACATCAGATTAGGAAAACAACCTCTTGAGATAACCTTCACAAAATTCTCTATATGAATCAATGTTTATAAAAATTATTTCACCACAAACAAAGTATTCCTTAAAATTCTTCTTCATCCTACAATGCAGATTCATTGTGGATCTGGCACATTATTTCATGGTATTATCGCAATGAGTATGATACCAGGATCAAAATTTCAACCTAGATATAAGGCCCCACAAATGACATCCTATATAGGAACTTAAAGATTCCTGGTTCACTCGAGATATACCACATGCGAGTGTGAGCTGGATAGATGTCATCATACTTTCAGCAACAACGGGAGGCCATTGTATCAACTTGGCCTCTTAGTAATCATTTTACAATGAATCCCATATACATAGAACATGGGGAATGTTGATGGTAGTAACATTTATCACACCTCTGGATTGTCATCTTGTCATTTTTGACTCCTCCATACCACTCACCTTCCTCAGTCCAAACGAATGCATTGATTTTATTCATATGAAAAAGATTTATATACATACAATATTTGTAGATCGCTATCAGTGGGAACTATTATTATTTGAGTCTACTGAATGGTTTCTCATCGGTCATGTTGTCGAAATTGCAACTACCTCATCCCCAAACCATACACCAACCATTCCCACCCCTTACACAACCCATTTTCCTCATCCACCACCACCCAGACAACTGCTCCACCCAACCCATAATATCCAATAAATCAAATTTCAATAACCTATGCATCCATGATAATCATTGACGAATCCTATAGATCCTCTATTTTCACTTTTCTGTTTCTTCTCTTTTTACAACCACCTCATCAGTAACATCATCCCAACTACCATCTATTCCACCACAATCTACATTCGTCCATTCATCATTAATCACCACTTCCCATGATACCAACCTTACTGACATACCAGTAGAGATGAATGACCTTTCCTCATAGTAGAAATATAGCATAGTGGTTGGCCAGAGGGGAATATAACAAAAAAAATCTATATCAGTTGATGTTATTTTAATTGATCCAACTACTAGATGCATTACCACACCTGTGATCGATTACTCCCCACAACTCACCTTCGATATTTCTTGCAGCACTTATGCACCAATCATCATAGACAACCATCTGGCCCTTTCATCAATTACATTGATAGACCTATAGGATAAGATTCATCCATATTCTATTTGGTAGAAGATTGTAAATGAATTCATTTCTCACATTAATTTCACTTATTCTACCCCATTAACCTCCCAAATTATTTACTTATTCAATACTTATTGTATGTTATATCAATATTCTTATTCATGATTTATGTTTTAATTTCATTTATATATATATTGTAATATTTTTTAACTATATACATGGATTATTTTTTCAATTAATTACAATATTTTTGGACATGTATAGATACAATGTTTTGTAATTGGAAATGTGTTCATATATTCTACTATCTATCATTGTTTGATGGAATAATCACTACCTGGAAGCTGTTGAGGAACATCTTTAAGAGCACTAAATTTATGTTTGTTCATAGAGGCCACCGCCATGATCAGATATACCTTTTCATCTACTTTATACTAATGATTTCTATTATCTAAAACTGATCATTCATAAAAAAATGACCCCAAAAGAAATAGGATACTACCACTAGTATCTGTAGAAGTCATAGGACATCTAATAAATTTCAAATAATCAATGATACATTGGTCCATCAATATAGCTGCTAATTTCATAGTATATGTTTATATAATTCAACCCATATTTCATATATTTTTCGCCTAATTTTAGTTATGGTTTTTTTTCTTATCATAATTTTATATATTTCTATTTTTTTCATGATTCACATCGATCCATATTGTATACACATACATAAATTTTTGTAAAAAATCATACATTTATGTATCGTATGTGAACCTACTATTTTACATCATACAAAATGTTTTAATCATCACTTATACTAATTTATCTTACGAATGATTTGGATTTATAACCCATTTTTATGTTGTCCATATTCAAAAATCAATACTACACAAAAATTCCCTCATGGCATGCCACTCATTATTTGGAGCCGTAATTCCATAGTATTTCATCATATATATATCTATTTCAATATCTATAAATTTTATTCTCAAACCCACACTTGGTAATTCCATGAAAAGTGTCGAAACCACATCATTTGAAGTGTGAGGGGAGTTTTTCATGAGTATCTATTTCAATACACTTTTGGTTTTTCTTGTTTTCCTTTATATAGAAGATATTTCACTCGAAATCATTCATTAATCCAAAAACTAATTACATCAATTTAAATAAATTAAATGGAAATGTGGATAATTTTTAGAATACTATATTTTTCACTTACTTTGATTTTTATAATTATTGATGTGTTTAGTAATATAATTAATATTAAAGAAAATAAAGTTACTTTTAATTGACTGGTCACATTATTTTATACCTTTAGTGATTTCTAGTTTTCTATTTTTACTCCCAGTCCAAAAATGTTTTTGAGACTACAATTTATTAATGGTTTCTAAGCGTATTTCTTGTGTTACAACTAGGAATTGTAAACCTATCAGAAATTTAATTGATATATAATTTATTATTTTACTAACAAAATAAATTTTTATTGCGAATATGGAAATATTTTTTGATCTATTTTTTCGTGAGACTCGAATAACCTATTTCCTTTATTATACTAGTACATTTCATAAAATATCTTCATAAGATGTCCTGATTCTAAGGTGATATTCCCTTACTACCATGCTCCTTGTATAATGTATGATATCCCATTGAACATTTGTAGGGTAAATTTTTCATCTAGTGTGAGAAGATATATTATGGTACTCAACAAGTGGTTTTATTGTGATCCATGCAAAATTGATGATATATTACACCATTCATATTCCATAGAAAAATTGAAATGAAAAATAAAACAATATTATTATTGATTTTGAATTTGTCTTTATAATGTGGAAATGAATGAACCAATTCATGATTATAATTAGGAACATGTATATAGGGTATGAACATAAATCTAGTCTCATTTTACCTAATGTAATCAGTTATAGTTCATTGTGAGATATCATGCAATTATGTATAGTATATAAAGAAAAATTATGTAATAATAACCAATACAATAAGAATTTGTTTAGGAAACTGAACTATGAGGCATGACTAATTTTCAATCAATGGAAGATTCTGTAGATTGATTTTTTTCTTGATACACTTTATTTTATTTAAAGGGTATAGTGAATGTTTCATATTTTTTAATTTAATTACATTTTGATATACCTATTCATATCTTTTTTAGGACATATAATTATTTATGTGTAGATGAATTTGATTAGCTAAAATCATATTTAAATTTCTCTATCATTTTTATGAGTATTATCCATGATTTATAAAATAATGTAATAAATATATTAATTTTTTCATGAAATAGTCTTTCCAGTATTCAATGAAATAGATAGAGAAACTAACAACAAAATAACATTACACGATGTGAATATTTATTAATCTATGTGTAGTCATCTTCCACAGCATGTTACATGTCATGAATAATGTAATGATATATTTATAGTACATAAATAAATTACATGAAATTATTAAACAATACACATCATGTAACTTTCATATAGAATTTCGTCTTTCGTGATCCATACCGAAAAAATATACATGACAGATATACCTGATTGAAATTGATAAAGGAGTAAATTTCTAAATCAAAAGAACTTCAGATGAAATTATTCCATGATTCACAATGATTAAATAAATTTTAGAGAAAACAATGGATCATAAATAAATAATGTAAATACTCATTTCATGTTATGTAAGATTTTTAATATTTATATACAACAAGAAAGAAACGGACAAAAGGGTAATTTATTTTCCTGATTTTCCCTCGTTTCTATCATTATACACTCTTGATTTTCTCCCTTTCTCCCCAAAATCCTTTTATAACAACTATTTTCAATATATAACATTTAATATATCCCTTTGATTTGATTTCAATGAATTCTACATCATTTTAACATTTATATTATTGATTTCATATTTTTTAATTGATTAATATCATTACTTGATTGGTTTTCAATGTCATATTCTAAATTCATGTTGTCCAATTAATTTTGTTTTGAAGTTGTTATCTATTTTTATAAGATTAAGTGATGATTTTTCAAACCTATAAAGATATATGTAATAAATATGGGTGTATTAATTTAATTAAGAACTTATTATAATATATGATTTTTGAAGAATAGTAATATTGTTATATAAAAATTATTTCTACAATTTAACTAAGCCACCCTTCCCAGGAAATAATTGAATTAATTCCCATGAAGTGATTGGAGTTGAATTTGTTATGAACATTAGCCTATCATGCATTATTCATTAGAATCTATTATTGAGGAATGTTTGTTTCATATATCTCTATACTAATGAATATATGACAATACAATAGATCTATTTGGATATCCAATATCTAATTAGTGACCATTTAATTCATTGACACCTAAACCATAAGAACATATCAGGATATAACTAAGATCACCTATTTTCATGACCCCTGAAATAAATCATGTTCCATTGTTTATTACTATTAATAACCACAAATCTATTATTATTAGTGTTTTCCAAGCTCAATATTCTGATTGAGGACTCTTATACAAATGGATCTATGAATTAGTTCTTGATAGATAATCCATATCCTCATGGGACCGACCCCGCACTACCCCAATAATACTGTTTAATATCAATTATAGTTTTGCAAAAATAAATATAATCTAACCATAAGGCATGTGAATTAAAATGATGTCTATGGGAACACCAAATTCTATGTCAAAATGTACTATTTTTATATTCTTGTTTTAATTGTGTGGAATCAAGCAGAATGTATTATAGTTATTTTTCATAGTTTATACTGTGAAATAGGATAACATGTTCTAACAATAAATGTGGTATGAAATGTTATGATTTTACAATTGTGATGTGAAATATGAAGGTAAAAGTATCCCCAAACATCATGAATATACTTGATTAAATGTCTCAAGATATGAAAAAATATTTTTATTTTTTGGAAATCCTTCCTTCCCCTATAAAATATGATGTTATAGTTGGTTCGTTTATATGACAAATACTTCATATCAAATGTGGATCTTCATATTCATTCATCGTTGAAAAATGGATTAGATTCATCGAGAAGAACTTATCTATTCTCTAATTCATTGATAATGGGATATTCAATAATATAGTCTATAATATTGATGAGGATGTTAATCAATGGTAGAAACTAATCAAAAATATAATTTATAAGGAGGAAATTGATTTCATGGATATAGAAGTATTCATAAAAAAATTTCAATAACTATTTTCCCAAGAATCACTATCTTAAGATTGAGAGGGGGTTCTTTGGACTACGTCCAAAGGATGTTGAATCTATTTGGTTGTGACTTGAATAAATTACAATTCATTCATTATACAGCTCTATATTTTTCATGACCACCAAAATCAAGGAGGATCAGTTCTTTCGTGGGTTGAAACCATGTCTATGAAAATCCATATAAAATATTCACTCTTAAAATTATGTGTAGATTATAAATTTTTTCAATAATTTTGAGAAATAAATTGGTGATTCTAAATGGAATCCTTGTACTGGAGAAAAGAAACATAATATGGAATTATAATCAATAGATCTAGTAGAATAATAGTTTAAAGGATAGAAAAATCAGCATCACACTTGTCAATAGTGTGGAAGGAATAATTAGGAAGCTTCCTATGGGGAACCAGAAAGTGATTCATGTATAGAAAATAGGGGGATATATAATATTAATTTGAATGAAAAATGAATAAAATCAGTAACAAAGAAGTTGAATGTAAGGTTCAGATGAAAAATGTCCCTTTTTTCAGTGTTTAGTGTATAATTAACATGGGAATTATGAAATAAAATTCCATAACACAATGGTTTTTACATAAAATAAAAAATAATGACTTCCAAGGTAACAAAAAATGGCATATTCTATGAATAATGATGAGGTTGATCTTGATAATGATGTGAGTATTGGGACAATGGTTATTCATCCGAGGATAAAAAATGAAAAAATATCTAATATTTATATGAATTAATTCATATATTTTATGTACATTATCAGTATTGAAACACCATCTAAAAATATGAAGGTTGAGTTATCATTGAGAATAAAAAATCATTAATTTGTTGCATTTATATTAAATTAATCATCTATGGATTATATTTGGGTACTAAGAAAACCAAAAAACTCATTTTCATTCCTTTGGTTATGTTTGATTATATATAGGGTAATGTTTGGTAACCATTATAAAAAACAAACTTCAAATTTTGAGCAAGGTAATGAAATCATGTAAGTATATATCTTCTTGGGAAAAAATATTCAAATTTTAGAAAATGGTCTTTAAATAATTTTTTTGCATTATCATCTTTTTTTATTATATCAATGAACTCTTTAATTATTCTTCACATTATCTATTTTTGATTCTTAAACTTACCTGGATAAACCACTTTCATGTGATTAGTGATATTTATCAATATAATGGGTTTTTTATGATTTATTACCATGTCCATGTTTTCACTTACCAACTATGTTTTCATATGTGGAAACCTAGCTATGTGTTACTTTGGGTAACCATTATGTTCCATCATTTCATTATTAATGGGCATTTTATTATTAATATTTATGATCTGGGATTTTATGAAAGTAAATTTCAATTATAAAACCATAGATAACATAGAAAAATTTCAAGGGTAAAATTGATTTTAATGAAGTTATAATGTAATACCTCAAGATGTTATGAAACATTTTTTAAATTTGTTTAATCTTCTTGATATTTTCAAATTCACACAACATTTAATATAATATATGTTATACAAATCCATGATGTTTGAATTTCAATATTCGATACTCCATTTAATCGTAATTTTATAAGAATTACATATATTATATTGTAGTAAACGAAACACATTTTGGTCTTGTGTTGCACACAATGTTGAATTCCTTTGATAACTTATGTCACCCTGATGAAATGATTTAACAAAACTACAATGTATTATTAATATTTTATTTAATATATAATTATATTTATTACATATCCCATGGAATTAACATAATTAAAATAATTTACAAAATTATGAAACAATGGTTTAATACTATATATATGTGGAATTATTTTGGTGACCAATTAATTTGAAATAAAAATAAAAATATATTGTCAATATATGAAATCATTTTCAAAATAAAAATTTATTTTTGAAATAAATCATTTTCAACTAAAATAAATAACATAATTTTTTTTAATAAATTATTTATATAAAATATATAAATATTATTTTTATTAAACTACTTAAAATTCATAATATGTCATTTATACACAATATATAAGAACAAAACCATATTTTGTCATATTCATTTATATGTTTTAATTGATATTTTTACAACATTTTAATACCAAACAAATTTTAAATCTAATTTTTGGATCACTGATAATTTTTTATTGGGAAAGAATATAATTTTTTTAGAATATTATCAAAATTTTATTACATTGAATATTTTGAAATGTTTTTAGAAGTCTCATTTTTTTATAATTTCTGAAAAAAATGAATTTTTATTCAAAAATTATTTTTCAAATTATTTTTTTATTTAAATTTAATTTTTTTCATGTTTGATAATATATATACTAAATTAAAAATCCTCTTTAGGTTAATGTATCCTTTTCACATTGAAATTTTATATAAAAAAATTTCAATATTTTAAAAAGATTCACTTAAAATGCTATTGTCGTGACACGTATGATAGGTTAATATAAAATTAATTTATTCCAAATATGTTATTATAATTTACAACAAAAATGTAACCATTTTTTAAATTACAATTATTTTTAATTTATAATTAGGATAAAAAAATTGACAAAAAATATTAGAGCCTATATTTAAAATTATATATAATTATTAATTTATTTATTAGTTTATTTAATGAATAAATTTATAAAATAAGGTATACAATTTTCCTAATATTATTAAAAACTATTTATGGCCAATTTTATAAGATAAATCATATTATTTAGCATACAGATCCATTTTTTTACTTCTTTGAAAAATTAAAATGTGGGGATCCTTGAAAAATTATAATGAATAGAAAATATGTGATTTCCCCCTCATATTGAGGCATCCCATCCTCTTCAACTCCAAACACATCCCAGTAAATTTTTATATATAGTAACCATTAATACATCATCTCCCAACTTCCATACCTTCAGACTAGAGGAATTACAATGGTTATAAACTCATATATTGAATCCCTTTCGTGAAAACCAAAAGGAGTTACCCAAAGATTAGGTAACATCATTCATTAAACTCAATTTTTTTATTTCATTCCACAAAAAATATGTTGATATTATTACATTATAATTTAGTAACTTTTATATCATAAATATTATATTTTTTTTAATTATAAGTGTCTGAACAATACATATACATAATTTCGTCTAATGTTTAGCACACATATTATTCTTGTGTTTGGAAAACTACTGCCTCATTAAATGATGTTGTTCATTTCTTCCATTACTTATTTTAACGGAATGATATTATGATAAAAACAATATTTTATATGATATATATATATATTAAATTTATTCTTTTTTAATTATTATATAAAACAAACCTTATTATAACATCTATTTTATATACTATAACTTATTATGATGATGTGTGGACTACCACCTCCTCAGAGCAATTGATTAATTCAATCTTTACATATAATGTATTAAGGATGGTTTTTGTGAACATATATTATATATAATCAATAATAATTATAAAAAATATAGATATTTATATATATCTTTCATTTACTTATTTTCATTCAATATGATAAAAACTGGTAACATCTTTCCTGAGTATGTACAAACTACTATTTCCCAGAACATTATATCCCATTATGTATTTCTATATATTATATATTATTATAATACATATATACATAATATATATGATATTAATATTAATTTTTAAATTTTTCCGTAATTAATTTGGGTTAAAATATTGGGGATCTTGTATAATAAGTGAAAACATGTATGAAAAAGAAATTAGATATTAAATGAAACATAATATTAAAATGTTTTTGTTAATAAACAGATAATATAAAGACAAAATCAACTACTATATTTTATTATACCTAATAATATGTTTTTTCGTATGATTTATAATAATCATATAACTGTTATATCTAATGTTTTATAGATTATTTTTTAAGTCGATGATCAAGGTAAAAAAATCAACATTATTTTTATTTCTCTGAGATACATGCCTTATTCACAACAGATTTTATTATTGAGTAGAATTTAAATATAATTAGTGTATTAAATGATTATTATAATAAAATATATGATTAATTACATATCCATTTTATGATCTGTCTTTCATGGCCTTTATGTTTCAAAATATACCAAATAAGTAATCTAATTTTACCCAACACTACATTCCTTGAGACACATTCCATGTAATGAACCAATATATTTCAATGAGGTGTATATAATGAATTTAATATGTTATAAAATTAATAAAACTATTTTCATGATATATTATGATTCATTTAATTTTATTCCTTCTAGTTTCTAATGATTCACTCTTTCTAAAGTGGCAACAATTTATTAGAATAATCTGATTGATTATATATATTGTTTATGATTATGCTTCTATTGATGAATTTTTCTAATCTATCCATCAATAATTCATATGAATTTATTTTCAATATTTATATTATGGATATATACATATAATTTTACCACTTTACCACACTTTGGAACATAATATAAATAAAAAAATATTTTGATGAATGAACATCTTTATTTCTCTATTGGGACCCAAATATATGGTCTTTCAAAATCATTTTTTCTATAAATGTTCTAAAAAATGTTTTAAAATTTTCTTATAATATTTAAAGGTTCTTTTTAGCCAAATTATACTATTTTAAAAAAATGATTTTAAAAAGGACTATTGTTTTTATATTATGATTGATGAACTTTTCTATCCATTTGAAGTGAAAAATGAAATTTCAACATGTAAATATTTTTATTCATTCATAAAAATCCTTGCATTGAATATTATTTTCCAATTTTAGAAGAATTAATTTTATAAATTCTTATTTTCCTAATACACTATAATTTCGTTTTAAGTGGTTTCAACAAAAAATTATTATAAAAATTATTTATGATTAAAAATTTGTTTTAAATGAATTATATGTATTTCTTTAGATGCTTTAATTTGTATTTTCAAAGAAAATGGATTCCAAAGATTATTTAAAATATTTTTTTTAAAATTTTTTTATATATTTCTATTTACATTCCCATGATTTTTGTTAAAGTAAAATTCTTTTCAAAAGATTTATGTTTACTAAATTATTTTTCAAGGAAGAATGTATATTTTATTCTTGAGTAGTTATAAATAAATTATAAAAGAATTATTTATAAGAAATATATTTTTTAAATGGTTTTTTTAAAATGATTTTCAATGAAATGTTAATAATCATATGAAATCCTGCATGTGTTCTTTCAACGACCTTATCTATCTATAATGAAAAAATGTGTTATATTTTATTCTTCAATGGTGGTATGATGTAAGAATACCATTAATATTATTTCATTAATTGATTTCGTTTAGATGAAATTATGTTTATCAAAAACATTCCTCTTCTATGGATTATATGCTTCTGAAACTCATTTTCATTCATGGGGTATGCTTTGATGAAGTGATTCTGAAACATATCTATCTTACATAGGTAATTATATTAATATTTGTTTTGATCCCCATTTCATTTCTAGTTTATAAATTGATGTTAATGAAACTAATCTATTTTTCTGTTTCATGACATGGTGCATGTATTATTATCATATGTAACAAATATGTATGAGTTTTTATTTGAGTGGTGGGATATAATACTACCTCCAATTCATTGTTCAATAAAATATGTATCACTAGGTAATGATGTGAATTAATTTAACAGAAATGATCCACTCTATGATAATGTGAAAACCTGATCCAATTTGGGAATATGTGGAAACCAAATAAAATACGGGAAAATGTGGAAACTCAATACACTATAGGATGATGGAGAAACCTGATCCATGATGTGCTGATGGTGAAACCCCATCCCTTGTAATGAATAGACTATGACTAGGGATGGTATTATATATCAAATAGAAGGTTTGGTCCCCAAAAAGTTACATGATATATTCTATAACTGCCTCTTCAATTAATGGTAATGATATTACATGTTTATGTGTGTTAAAAAAATCCATTTCTTACTCTTATATAATGATTTCATGGATTATTCTCTTGGTGATCTCATGCATCATGTTTTATATACTAACAATAATTATGAAATGATTTATGCATGTGGTCATTGTTAAGTAGTTAAAGATCATATAATGTTATGATCATGTTATCATACAGTGATGCTCATGTTTATGCATATATATTTCCCTTTTTTAATCTCAAGGATATGATCTAATAAACCATTTTTATGTTTTTCATTCCAAGGTAATAACGATATGCATTATAAATGAAATGTAAAATAGGGGTTCATTTATTGGAAACCCTAATTGGAGATAATGTATCCAACTTATGAACTAGTGTTTATGAATCCTTCTTTCCAAAGGCACTAAACTAATATTATATTTGGGAAAATATTCATGTAATATATTAAGTCTTCAAAATGATATTATGCAATGACGGCGTATGTTAACATTGGCTTGTTATATCCTGGGAAAAATTCAATAATGGATATTGTAATCCTCCAGGGTATGTTTGGGTTTTTCTGATGTTTTGTGGGGATCTTATCATGATTTTAAAACCCTCAATATAATAAAACTCATAAGGGAGTAGAAGTTTTCAAGACCAGTGAATGTGAAGCATACTTCAAAACAATTAAGACCATTCTCATCACTATAGAAATAGTTACACTAACCACAACTGGAGAACTCATTATGGTATAATATGATTCCTCAGAGAAGGGAATTGGTTGTGTATAGAGGAGAAAATGATAATGTGATATCCTTGTCCACATGAATGATTAATGTACATGATAAAAAGTATCTATGTACTCTTTATGGTATGATATAGAGTTGGAATATATAATCATTATATTTAATAGATATATGAATTATCTCTATGGGGATAAGATTGAGATTGGTACTGATAATACAAGCCTTTAACATATATTCACATATGATTATTTTAATATGCTCTGACAAATACAGTTAGAGATCATCAATTATTATTATTTCTCTAGATATTATCATTCTCTAAATAAAATAATGTAGTTGATGATCTATGTTTTGAGTATCCAATATTTTTTTAAATTATGACAATTGATGAGGAAGGAGTCATAAGTATTATAAAATAAATGATTTGGAAATTATGATGAATGTTGAAGATATTGTAAATTCACTAAATTAAAAATTGAAGGGAAAGGATTACTACGGTTCAGTTTGTCACTATGACTATTGTCCAATATAATGATAATGTGTGTAATTATAAATTATGAACATGATAGAAAATTCATTTTCCACCTATGGAGAATAATGATATATAATAACCTCCGAGATACATATTTGTCAGACAATTTGATGAAGGATGTCATTGAATATGAATCAAAGTTCCTGGTATGTTAGCAAGTGATGGTTGAATGAAAACATATACCACGTCATGACCTCTAATACAACCCTTTGTTCAACATAAGCTACAAAATGGATCCATATGAAACCATTCATTGGAAAATCATTAGTACACACATGATGGGACAATGTTTGTGAATATAAGTTACTGAGATATGAAAAGGTCAAGGAAATGGAAGAAAAAGTGAAGACTCTTCAATTTTATATCTGGGATTCCTAATGATGACAGAATATCTATGAAGAAAAATTTTGATAAGATTTAGATTTGGAGGATTGTGACGATGTATTTCGATATGTATATATATATGGATGAAATTCATGATATTTGAGGGTAATGGAACTTTATGTCTCCGGTACATCCACCCCATTTCAATTCTTGATCATTTTTTGTGTTGTGACCTTTTGATTAGAACATACAACAACCATGTCTTGTGTATGAGATGTATTCCATGTATCAATTTCATATACGTACATACCATATCCCTCTCAAGTAATAAATTTATACGGAGTATATTTTGAAAATAATCCCCTTTATTAGGAGAATTTGTTGACAAACTAGTACCATAGAGATAATGTTATATTCAACCAAACAAATAACATGGTCCAAGTACTAAAGGGAATCCAAATATATGATAATGAAAAATGCGAATTATTTGAAATGAGGAAGGATAAGTACCCCGGCATATTTTTAACATATAGTATAGAATTAAATTTTTTGGTTGGAATTTCATAAGGGGGAATAATGTAGTGACCCAAAATTTATTCAATTAAATTTCACTTATTATAACTATGAAAAAATTAGTATAATGAATATAAATCACATATGAAAAAAATAAAAAATTATTCTCAATAATTAATTCATAATAAAACCCATATGGATTTCAAATTTAACATCGTGATAAAAAATAAAATATATGATAACATGAATATTAAAATTTTCATCAACTTGATCCACTAGAATGACCAATTTCATGAATAAAGAACAATAAAAAAAATATAAAAAAATATTAACATAATAAATAAGTGTACATAGAACCATGATAGAATATAGAAGTGGCTTATTAATGTAATTAGGGGATTCATTTGAATGTAGTAAACCATTATGACTGTTAGAAATCTGATTACTGGAATAGCAACCAGCGCATTGAATTCGAAATCTGGCCATTATGAATTTTTTTCTAGATGTGATAATACTAATGTCACCCATGAATGGATTATAAAATTTATGGTATCTTAGAAATGGAAATGTTATATATTTATATCAGGAAATATGTAAAAAATGTTTTAAAAATGATAAATTAAATGTTAGTATTTTTTGATATGTGAATTATTATTTACCATTTTATAATTAATTTAAAATTTGAAAATAAATTTTATTTTAATAAAGTATATTATTAAATGAATATTTTTTTTATAATTTTAATAATATTTTATATTACCATAATTTGTATTAAAAATGCGGTAAAATCGTTATAAGAATGAAATGTGTATTTTTCGAGTAAATGTTGATTTGAATTATAAATTCATTTTCTCATATAAATAAAAATATTTTTAAAAATATATTGATATTTTAGAAACTCCATTTAATAAAATTGTTATGTAAATTTTTTTATTTAAAAATAGTTGAATTATGTGTGAATATTTATATACGTTCATTGAAGGTATTTAAAAAATGAAAGATTTCTTTGAGTCAGGGATGATGTATAGATGATGTATTCACCCATTCTTTAGAACACAACAGAACCATTTACTACATTTAGTCATATGAATCCACAATTTTGATATTCATGATACCAAATAATAATCTATGTTAGAAAATAATCCAAGCACCCCAATCTTAACCCCTTAAAACCACCCATCACCACCACTTCTCCACCCACATCCCAATCCTAATAGCTTGTATAAATTCTTCAAATTACCATTAAAATCATATTTTCTACATTCATTATGTTATGGTCTCATTTAAATACCAAATCTATGATCCTTAATTAGGTTCCTAGGGAGACTATATTCAATGGTAATATAATTTTTCTTTCAATTTTAATTTTTTTTATTTCATCTACCTCATCCTCACTTATCCTCTAAAAAATATCATGGTAACTCCCATATCATATATATACTATAGTTTAATTTGGATAATTGAATATACATCATAAAATATTTTCTCTTTACCTTTTATTATAAAAATGAAAAAACATCTGTGTTATGTCGACCCACTGCCATTGTGGATGAATATTTTTTATTATCCATTACCTCTTTCAAGGATGGCAGTAAAACCAAAATTATTTTTAAACCAAATTTAAAACAGGTTGATTATAATATTTTCTTTTTTTAAATAATATATATACATAATATTAAATAATAATGTTTAACTAATTCATGAGGATCGAAAAACTGTAAAAACAATAAACTTTTATAATTAACATTTTATCAAATGAATCGTCCTCATACCAGAAAAAAATACATTTCGTAAAATTTAAAAATATGGAATTGTATTAGTACCAATTAAAAAAACTTCTGGAGTTTATATTTTCTTTTAATATGACATCAATAATTATTTTCAAGGAACATACTGTATAACCATTCAACAAATGTTCCCAGAACAATGAAATTAAGAATTATAACTCTTCGACATGGCCATAAATGAACATGATAAAATAATAATAATAAAGTATTTTTGAATTGTAATGACTTTAAATATTAATTAATCTTATATTATTATATATGATATTATGATTATTTTACAAAAATATTCATACATAATATATGGTTCTCTCTAAACCTTCATTTTTAATTAGTCTTATGATTTTTCACTATGTAACCTAATTTATTAATTCATTCATAATTTATAATTCTCCAACATTGATTTTTTATGTTCCAAACATGTCTGTATAAATAATTTAATCATTATCTGATGGATAAGTATTGGTTTTATGAGATTCTAATATCAATTCCTCTTGATAAGAATGCATTATTAATTATAACTTCTCTATTTGATAACCATTTTCATAAAAACTAAAAAAATCTATTTGTAGCTAGAAATATTTTTATAAATACTCGCATTTTATCGTTAAAAAATAAATTAGTTTCTTTATGTCTGTATACTATCAATTTTCATTGTCCACTTTAGATGCTATTATCTTTTCCCCTTAATTCACACTGATGTAACTCATTTATAAATGTTATCAAAACAACCATTTACTTGTAATAACTTCAGATGAACATCATTATTCATGATTTGATCATGCATTAAAATAATATTTATCTGAAATTTATGAAATCAAACCATTCAATGATTAAATTTTGATGCACACTTTATTCCATATGGTGTGATTATGAAACCCAATTCTATACGTGGGTAAACCATAGGTTTCATCATTATGTATGATTTTTTATTTTGATAGTTCATGCTTAATAATATTATGATTGGTGTGGTCATATAGCACTCTAATGAATTTAGTAATGTATAGACTCAGGAGGCTTCACCTATGGGATTAAGTAGAAATCATAATCCATTATGGGACATTTTCCAAAATGTAATGTAGTCATGGATATTATACAATTTTGATATTTATTTTATTTTATATTTTTTTATAAATACCTATATTTTCATCACCATAATATTCTATTTTATATATGATATTCCTCTAAATGTTATTCATGATTCATTATAATAATTTTATTGTGTTACTCATTATGTATCATGCTTTATACTTCTTTTCAGACCCCATTTCCTCACTAGGATTTTTATGTCATCAGTTTCATTAATAGATTCCCTATGTTATCAGATGAAAATGTAGGAACTCAAACTATGTTATGAGCTCATTATGGAAGAATAAAATACTATTTTTTTTGAGTTCCATGTTTCTATTTTTTATGTACCTAGTCCACACAAGATAGTCAGATTTATTATATGTGGTTCTAATTTCATTTTTAATTATGTTTAAAATCATGTATGAATATGTGTAAAAGTATATGATCATTATTGGATATATTTCTTAATCGTTATTTTCTAAAATCCAATTCCCGTTGTTTTTACAAATCATCCTCTCATACCAACTGTAGAAACCATTACCCCAAAAGCATAGAGATGATGCATATTACCATTACACGAGCATAAGAAACATCTAATTTCATCTCATAGTATTTAATATTCTAGTAGTCACATTAAAGTAGATACAATCATTTGTCTTGAATTACAATTTATTACAAATATTACTGTATGATTTTCTTGCGAATAACATTATTCTATTAAAAAAATCCTTGCATATAAAACATTGAATTATTTATGGAATCCTATCGAAGATAAATAATATAAGGGTTGTCTAAAATACCTATAATGTATTATTTATAGTGAAATGAATCATGAATAAATTGGAGTAATCAATATGTAATAGTAAATAACATATCAAACATTCCATTTAAATAAATAAATAAAGAATAATCAATATAGACAGGTAAATAACTGATCAGTTATTCCATCTAAATACCTTGATATAGAATAATAAATAGGGAAATTTAAATAACTAATCACACATTACATTTAAAATACTGGATATGGCATAATCAATATGGTATGTTAAAAAACTGAAAACCCATTTGATTTAATAAATAAATTGAAAAATAAGTTTTTCCATAAAAATATCATTGAAATAATCTAATTTATAATATTTACTATATTATCAATTAATTAAATTCATATTTATTATATTTCAGGCATCCAAGGACATGAATCATTTACAATCAATATAAATTTTGAAGATAGCATAAAACTGACATGTAAGAACCCATTTTTTAAGGTAATACAATTTATTCATCATATGAGACTACTAATGCATCAAGGGGTTATCATTAACTAGGAACCAACAATGTACATTGGTCTAAATAATTCCTCATATATAAAATAATTTATTAAATTAATTAATCTATATTCCTTAACACCAAATATCATTATAGTGTACGATACATTGATTAATCATTATTTCCCATGTTAATCAGATAACATTAAAAAAACTATATATATATATATGAGATACCATTTGATAAATAATAATGTCCATGATATATTGAATAAATATGAAGATGAAATTTAGTTTTTAATGATAGTGAGAAATTAAATATTTTAAGGGAAATAAATGAGTTAAAAATGAAACATGGAAATGACTTTCAAAATAATCACAAACCATCTAGATGATGAAAAAATATATTATCAATATAAACCAACTAGATTAATTATAAATTTTTTTCATTAATTATTAGATTTTCCATATAATGATATACAGAAACATTCTTGTGAAAAATATGTTTTTATTGTGATTTTTTTAAAATCATATTCATTTAATATAACTCTTCAAAAAAAATTTATTTCAATGTATGCTCATTAATTTGGAATTTAAGCTTCAAATTATTGATTATTATGATGTATTTTAATTTAATAAAACCACTAATATTTAAAAATTGAATTCATTTTTCAATGTAGTTATCACAGTATAGTTCCTTGTCTATAAAATTATATAAATATTTCTTTCATATTTAAAGTGAAATACAATCAATCATTATTTTAAAAATAACATAATATTCTGTGGAATTTTTTTTAAAGAGAAATATAATTGATCAAAAATCCTATAATGCAGAAATTTGAAATGAGTAACAAAAATATAGATTTTTTATTAAAAATACGCTTCTATAAAGTAAAATTTAAAGGGAGAAATTATTTTGTATTTTTTTTAAATTGTATTCACAAAATATTTATGAACCATAGAGTTAAAAAAGTGTATTAGAACATGAAGAAGAGCTAGTGTAACCAGAAAAAAATGAAAAAAATGGTATTATAAAAAAATTAGGAAATCATTCACATTAATTATACTTCCAATATAAAAAATTCATGTTTCAATGATATAGTACAATAAACCATTAAATGATTATAATGTAGATGTAATAATTAGTGAATGAATAAATTATTTGTTTCCACTATAAAAATAAATAAAACAACTTTAAATATAGAATAACATAATCAAAAGTCATCATACATATGGTATAAGAATATATAAGACAATTGGGGTGTGATATAATCCAATGAAGAGAAATTGTGTTTTGTAATTCTCAACCACTTGCTAACTTTTAATTTAAATCCCCATAGACATCATATTTACAAACCCTATTTTTATTTTATATATGTGTAATTTATATTTCTTTAGACTAATTTATTTTTGACACCATCTAGATTCCTAATATTACTATTGGTGTATTGGCGGTGGTCAGTGCTTATACAGAGAATGGAGCTCATCTTTTTAATAAAAACAAAACTACTCAAACCATTAGTTGAAACCCTGTAGTGTATGTTGCATGGTATGCTGAAACTATATGTGGGATTTGAAACATTCCCATTAGAGTGCATGACATTCCCAAACTGTGTGTTGAGGGCTACACAGCCATGTGTTCATCTCATTAAAATGTCGAAAGTGGGATTTCATGATATACACATGGTTAGAAAAAACGTGCAAAGGAATCCTTACTCGGTACCTCCTTATGAAGAGGGTGGAACACTTTTAGCACATTATTTTTAGAACCATATGACCAAAACATGAAACCAGTATATCATTAGGTAAAATTATGATTTTTCACATAAATTATTTTAAACATACTACTCTCTTTATTTCATTTATTTCTAGCTAATTAGGCTCCCCTTTTTGAGTTTGGATCTCAAACTGTTACCTTAATCCTTGTTTCTGATCCCAATATTTCAAATTGTTCTTGATTCCAGCTCTATTGGTCTCATTTGATTCATCCTAGTAAGATAATTGTTCCAATATATTGGTTCTTTAATTTTATTCTCCAAAAAAATGCAATTTTTATACCAACACATATGCCCTATATTCAATGAGTTTATCTACTCATCAAATTTCTCATAATCAAGTTCAAAATAAAGGATAATACTGGATAAGGATAGTGCTAGATGTTTGAGGTGTGGCATCGTTGAATTATTCCTCAATTCTTAGAATTTCCTAAACTTCCACCTTTTTGCTAGCACTGATTTCATCAAACATTTCATCATTAATTAATATTTCATGCATTTAATCATTAATCTCATTTTCTCTATCATGTTTAATGTGTTATCATTATATTTGGATGTTATGACCTCAATGATGACCTCAAAAATTATGGGGATTTTTTTTGCCTCTTATGCCTTTGTTATGAGTATCCATACCACCGTTTAGGAGATATTTGAATTTACCTTAATAAATTTAAGTAGGATAATTAAATGAATAGATTTTTAATAGATATTAAATCATAGTATCAGTTGACCATGTCATTATGTGTCTTGAAATAATCTCAATGAATCGTGAAATCATAATTTGAAAATAAATATAAAATATATTAGTTAGACTGGTAATTATAATTGAATAGTAAGTAGTTTCTTGGGCTTAACCCACTATTTAATTGTTATGAATTATTAAGGAATAATCCTAATAAATAAATATTAAGTGAATGATATGGAATAATTTTATTTTTAAATTGTAACAATAATGAATGGTGTCGAATTAACAAAATTGACTTATTGAAAAGGATTTGTATTACAAGCCCTAAATAAAATAATGAATTATGTATATGGTTCCTATTTTATATTGACATGTTAATCATTTTATGAGTTTTCAGAAACAATCTATCCTTTGATTCCCAATCGAAATCATTGTGAACATAGGGGATTCCATTATAGTTAAAGGATTATAATTTCCAAGAGAGAAACCATCCATAGAACATGGTCCTTCTACTTTTGGATTATTATCATGACACCACATGATCCCTAAACTATGATTCAGATATTAGGATAACATGGAAACTCTCATTAGATTCATCGACATTTCTTTGTATATGTGGTTCTATATATGTGGCCAATTGGCCCAGTCACTGATCATATTTTTTTACCTTAGACTAGATCCTTAGACACTATTAGAATAATATAACAGTGTAATGCCATCAGTGATCCCCCATGAATTACACCCAAACCGCTTATATCTTGGCTATATGTTATTACAGTTTTTGATCAACCCTATAGGTTAATTAATCATTGGTTTATAACTTTTACCCTATTCATTATTATCATCGTAAAGGATTCCATGGTAATTAACATGGAAACATTATTATTATTATCATTATATATTTCATTTTCAATACCTTGGATCCTCTTACTTCACATATTATAACTGGAACACAATTAATTAAATGGGTATATTCTCAAACACCAGCTGATAGGGATCCTGCATGGCTCTCCTAGTTGGAATGCGGCGGTGGATTCTTGGAGGCTTTAGGATTTGCAGGTCGTCTTGTTGATGGTGTTCCAAAAGGTGTGTCTTTTTCTGGGATCAATCCAAGATGCAGTCTTTATTGAATGGTTGTTGTGTGTAGTTTTTGGCATGCTCCCTTCTCCACTGGCGATGGTTTTGGTGGGTCGAGATGGGTCTGGAGTTCGCTTCTCCATTGAAGCCTTGTCTGAACACTTCGCTACTAGGGCATCATGATCCCTTCACTGCTCTCCTGGTTGGTCAGCCATGTTGGTTTCTAAGAATATTTTGGAAGTGTGTTCGTTCAAAATTGGTTTCCCAGAAGGCAACCCTATATCCTCTCCTGTGAAGTCAAGGATTTCAGTGGTTGAAGCTGCGGATGGTTTACTGTTTGATGGTCTGTTCTTCCATCATGATTTGTGGTTCGTCCTGGTGTTCTAATGGCTTCTTCTTCTCCGGCATGTGGTTTTTGGATGATGGTGCCAGGTTTGGGGCAATGGTGACGTCTTCCTGTGATCGAGTGTTGAAGGTTCAGACATCAACGATCGAGGGAGACATGTACGGATAGGGCATTTACACAGCACGTGATGGCATGATGGTTTGTTGTACGAGGATTCTAGTTGCTGTGTGTTTTCCAAGGAAATGGTCTAGGTTGGGTTGTTGCTTTTGTGCTGGAATAGGTCAAAGTGCAGTCCAGGTGGTTTTCACTCACGTTGCAGTGGGTGGATTTCGTTTTGAATTTTGAAATTGGGAAGTTTCATGGGCTTTTGTGTGATTTGGACTATATAGATTTTATGAGCGGGTTTTGACATCTTTGGACACGATACACTAGATTATGGTCTTTTTGGATTTTGATAGTGGAACATACCAGTCTCTTCAAAAGAGGATTGAGTGCAGAAAGCATTCACCTTCACATAACTATTCAGAATGGAATATTTGAGTGCATGTATTCACAAGAAAGTTAGCTGAGTGAACATGCGATGGTGGAGGCTTGAGATATTGATCTAAATGCTGGGAAGGGGCGGTTCATGTTTTCTTGAGTTGGGATGACTTCGTTTATGGTTTTTATTTGGATGATATTGCATGGGTTCACACTTGGCCTTTAAAAGTTTCTTTTAGAAAATAATAAAAGGATTTGTCTATCAAACACCAGCTGATGTTAATATAATTATCGTGGATGTTTACATTGATGAATTTCCTAAATTTGATATATGAAAGTACACTGTAAGATTAAATTTCGTCAACTAGATGGTTTAGATTCCCTTGGTGGTTCCAAACTATGAATTATATCAATCCCTTTTTGGGTCATTGATGGTACCCTAGAATATTATATGTATAAAAATGATGATAAGGGGAAGCATCCCACATTGGAAAGTAGATCATGATCACTTACATTATCTTGGATCATTAAAGATGATTATTAGGCCAGTGCTCTGAAATAAGGTGGAATTTTTTTCTTCTGTCAATTTCTTTGTTATAAAATATATTTCCTTATATAATTCATATTCTTTATATTTATTATTATATATTTTATGAATATTATGAGTTCTATATCATGGTAGGTTATTGGTCTAGTTGATATAGTTGTATGATTCTATTGTGACATTAATTTACATATATTTCTCATACTTACAGTGTTACTACATATCTGATGTGATCCACTCTAGTAATGATAGAATATTCTCCCCACAGATACACCCTATACCCTTTAAGCTTGTCAGAATCCTCTAGAATTCATGGAGGAACCCTTGGGGCCATTTGTCCAAACAGGATTGAGGTAACATTGAGTGGAAAACAGGATCATGATTTCTAATATTTGTATCATAGGTTAAACTTATTTCATTAATATTATTACATAATATAATGTACATTATGAATGAATTGTAACATGGTGTTGTGTTTTTCAAGGGTGTAGCTAATCAATGTTCAATGTAAATAATGAAATTTTTAAAATCTGGGAAAAAATCTATATTTCCCTTATTAGTGTTGATATACATTAACCCCTAGGTAACTCACATGATGTTTTCTATTTATTATAATAATTATGTTGTTTGATTTGATTTTTTCCTAGGAATAAATAGATGGGTGAAATGAAGAATCTATCATGAATAGTTATACGATCCATGAATTCACAATCTATTCATATACAATTCCCTATAGTTGAGTTTCACTGTTTCCATTGCTTACATTTCCTGTAATATCTATTTAACCATGATTTTAATAGATTATTTCTCTACAAACATGTTATATGTGGTATTTATTTTGTTATTTGATGTGTAATAATGAATAAAAATAATTTTTTTCCTTGTACTAGTTGATGGTGGAACATTAAATCGGTACTTTCAACACATTTTTTCTATATAACTCTAGATACATTTTCATTTATTTTTATATTATTGAGTGATTTAATATTTTAAATCCCAAGGCTTGTGGGACCTCATGGATTAGAATGGGTAATTTACTGTGTAGGGCCATCATATTTTACCTGATACACTCGAAGACTTAATTTTGATGATGATTAAAAGAAATTGAATGGGTTTTGATATTTGTGATAGGATCTATGGGACTTGATTTACTAAGAATATAGATGCATTTAATCATCATTCTATAGAAAAATAATTGATTAGTAAATTTAAAATTTAATATCATAATTTAAAAATTTAATGAATGTACATAAATGAAGAGGTATGTTGTTATTGAGACATTCACTTATAGGAACCATTGTAAATTAAACATACACACTTACCTATTATCTATAATTATATGTGGGGGATTGGGGTTTTACCTTGGGAAATGATCCTCTATACTTGTGATTTTATTTTTCTTGTTTAAATAAATACTTTTAAATATTATTATGAGGAATTTTCAATGCACTTTTAGATCTATTCTACCATGACATCCTTGTGTCGTGAACTAGGAGGGTGGGGATTCCCATGCTCTAGAGGTGGGGTTCCCTAAGGCACAAGTAATTCCACTTGTAGTTACACTTGAGGAAAATAATTCTATATATGAACTAAGACATGACTATCATCAACATCTAGGATTTTCACATCATATGCATTATGTGCAATGTAATCTAGTACATGCACCAACTATTGATGATTTGTCTCCTATGTTCTGGAATCAATATCCTACAATATCTAATGGAATACTGTTATGCATGGTAATGAATTCTCAAAAGAGGAATCTCTATCTATCGTTCATCATCTAGAGATGCCTTCATAAAATAAGAGAAATCTATCCAAATGTATTATTTTCAGTTAAGAAAATCACTTGATGGGATGTGATGTCCAATGCTAGTTGTTATCATGATATCTTCTAGGCTATCATCTAAACTACATTCTATGATCACATTTTGTGTCAAACACTGTGAGATAACCAATATATAGAGGTAATGTTTTTTGATAATGGTTATATGTTAGTTATCAAATATTAATATTATTTCATTGAGTTACATCCCATTTCTCAAATTTTAGTCGGTGATGGGATACTGTAACCATGATGATTAACGGATGGGGTACAATATTCCATACATACTAAGGTGAATGTATTTCAAATATCAATTTAATTGTTATTTTTAATTTGGATCTTATCAACGATAGACACCAGATAAAAGGATTTATTTCACACAATAATAGTAAATTAATGTGAATTCCATGAGTTCCTCGAGTAGTAGGACATATTTACACAAGGTTCCTTATTTGATCAATGGTTGTTACTGTAACAAAAATGGTAGATTTATAATATTTCATATGTTTGGTCAAAAGATGAATATGAAGCCACTGTGAGATTGAATCCATTTTAGGATCCATTCTTATAGTTGTATGTGGAATCTTCAATGATTTTTTTGGCCCCATCCAGCTAATTCATTTTGATGAGGGTCCACACCATGTCCACCTTCTAGGACATTATCATTTTAACCATGTTAGATTTAGAGTACTAATATAAATTGTAGGACATGTCAAGCATGAGTTATTGACAGTGCTATCAGAACATTATTTAGTGTCAACATAGCAGACATGATTAGGGAAGTTCATAAATAGAAAAACTCTATGGATTAGGTTACTTACACGCATTACAGCCAATAGCATGGCATCAGAGTACAATAATATCTATATAATGGGGTACTATTTGAGTATACTCAACATTTGTATCTACCTAATATGAAAATGGTTAATCACACTCCACTATCAATTTATCAATCAGGAAATATATCCTTTTGGAAATTCATAATTATTGTCATGTTATGACCTTGGATATATGATTTATAGTGTGGTCATAAGAAATATATTAATGTATGGCATTCCCACTTGGGGTAGTCTTTTATACCTTCTTATGGGACTAATTCATACTCGAAATAATAGGTTTTATCATCGTTAATACAATGGATTTTATAGTTACATATCAATAAAATGTGGAATTATATCACTCTAGGGTGTCATTAACATCCCCATTGGGAAGCTAGTATCATCAGAAGGGTGAGTTGGTTTTCTTGGATAGTAGATAATGTATGACAACCCTGCTTTTTATTACAACTTAAACATGATTAATTACATAAAACTTCACTTGATACAACAAAGAAGATCGAGAGGTTTAGTGTATTTGGGGCTTAGGATCATTAAATAAAAACTTAAAACATGAAATAAAACATCTTTATTGAAAACTTCCTTTACATGACCACTACATTCCCTCGTACTTAACATTGCATGGGATAACCTGAGGACATGAATAAGAAAAGGGTGAGCTATAAAGCCTAGTACGGGAGTACACATGGAATAACATGAGGAGTACAATACATGTAAAACAATAGGCATATCAATAGAGCAAAAAACACATGAACATAAAGGCATGATAAAGCATGATAATCATAACATGGAGATGTGGCAACAACACTTATCATGGAATTAGCATGATCCAAGGCTCATTGAACATTGAGCATGAGTAAAACCTCATTGCACATGAATCACAATTAAACCCTCGTTGCACATGAATTAGGATGAGTCAACACTCATTGCACATGATGTATCATGATACTATACTTTACCCGATGCATTGGAGCGCTAAAAGGGTGCACCCTTCTTAAACATTTCATTTCATGCATAAGTGTGCCACATGGATCATAAAACATGGATTCATAAAATATAATCATTTATTACACGATAAAGGAATGTGAAATTCTTACACAAAACTTTATAATCAATAAGTAAATGTGCATAAAGTTGAATACCCTTGATGGAGAAATGGGCATGGTATTCACTACACAATGACATTGGCTTAGAAAATCGATGTGATTTCGGTAGCGTAACGGTGTGACATAAGAATTCCTAAAAAAGGTTGATGAGATAGAAAGGGGTTCCTCATCATATTTACATGTAATGGACAGTAAGGAGGTCATATAGATACATTTCCCAACAATTGAAATGGAATTTAGATTCATGATACAAAAGTATTGCTTGAATGTAAAAGAAGAGGGAGAAGTTCCTTTCAGAATTTCGGCACAGTAATGGGTGTACATGGGAGGCATTAAATGAGAGAGAAAGTGGTCTTCCATCATTCAAACAATAAGTGGGCAGTATAAGGGAGGTGAGAAAACCATACCCCAACATTCATAATTGAAATTAAAAGGGCAATACAACTTAATGAAAATTGACAAAAATGAGAAAGGAAGAAAAAACCCTTACTTGGAAGTGTGCTTCCAAAGGCTAGAGAGAGGCCTGTGAGAGGCCTCTTGGGAGCTTGGGGCACCTTGGGAGGATTATAGAGAGAGTAGGTCAGAGGTTGGACGAACTACAAGGGATTTGAGTGAGGAGGAAGTGGGAGCTTGGGAGGGTTTATATAGGAAAGGTGAGATAATTCATTATTATTTAGGTTTGGGACCCCTTATATTAAATTAATCCAAACCACAAACCATCCAATGGTTTTTGCCCATGGTTTCTGGAAAAGGAAAGAGGAAAACAATATTTTCCAATTCCAAGGTCCGAAATTATTAAAATATTACAGTTGTTTATGTGGAGGTGAGTCACACTCCCATGGAAATTAATTTAAAATGGAAAAGTGTTGAATATATCTTGAGGGGTTCATTAGTTCTTTGAAAAGTAAGTTAAAAAAATCCAAAACCTCATTATTTTAATTATAAAAAATATATTGGCCGAACATAAGGATTATTTAATTTTATTACATCACCATTGGGTCATTATGATGTCATAAAACACATTATATTTTTAAACGGTATTTTATTTTTACCCAAAAATTTGACAGTCTCAGAAAATTATGAAAAATTCACCGTTGGATAATTTTGACATCCAGATTCCAGAAATGACATTTATTTTATCTAATTTTTTTTTCTATATATGTGGAAGTGCTAGTCGATAGGCCACATCCCCAACACAATCAAGAATCTCGAAGGGGCCGATGTACCTTTGACTTAACTTCCCTTTCATCCCAAACCTCATGACCTTCTTCCACAGAGATATGCGTTAAAACACCATGTCTCCAACTTTAAACTCAAGGTCTCGTTGACGATTAACTGCATAACTCTTATATCGACTCTGGGCTTCCTTGATATGCCGCTGAATGGTTTTCACCTTATCCACCATTTCTTCGACCATTTCTGGTCCAAGCAGCTTATGTTCACCGACCTCATCCCAACATGCCAGTGTTCTGCACCATTTCCCATACAGGGCTTCATATGGTGCCATTTGGATGCTCGAGTGGAAACTGTTATTATAAGAGAACTCAACTAGAGGAAGATGTTGATCCCATCCTCCTTTAAAGTCCATTGAGCACGCTCTCAACATATCCTCAAGTGTTTGGATAGTCCGCTCGGATTGGCCATAAGTTTGAGGATGATATGTCGTACTGAAGTTCAGTTCAGTATTCAGAGCATGTTGAAGACTCTTCCAAAACATAGAGGTGAATCTTGGATCTCGGTCAGACACAATAGATAGTGGTTCTCCATGCAACCTTACCACTTCCCTGATATATATCTGTGCCAGTTGATCCAATGAGAAATCCTCCTGAATAGCAATGAAGTGTGCAGTATTTGTAAGATGATCCACAACAACCCAGATTGCATTGTTGCCTTTGGATGTCCTCCGAAGTCCAATGAAAAAGTCCATAGTGATGTTCTCACATTTCCATTCTGGTATGGGCAATGGTTGCATCATACACTTAGACTTCTGCCTCTCTTCCTTCACATGCTGACACACCAGGCACTTTGATGTATATTCAGTGATCTCCTTCTTCATATTATCCCACCAAAAGTTTTCTCGGAGATCTCGATACATCTTTGTGCTCCCTGGGTGAATAGAGAAATTTGACCTATGTGCATCATCCAAAAGTTCCTTCTTCAGCTCCGGACTTGATGGAAGACATATTCTTTTCCCAAACCGCACAATTCCTTCTTCATTAACATTAAAATCTGAGGATTTCCCCTTTTTAATAGCTTCCACTTTTCCTTGAATTCCCACATAATTCTTTAGAGCATCCTTTAACCTTTCCAAAAGATATGGTTGAGAAATCATTTTTGTAAGGATTGATGATGTTCCCTTCTTTATGATTCCCACATCCATCTTCATCAAGTCTAAGAAGATTGGATCCTTCTCAACTCTCATCATTGATAGTATCGCTGGATCCTTTATACTTAGGGCATTCACTGCCTTGTTCGCTTTCCCAGGGTGGTAATGTATTGAACAGTCATAATCCATGATGATCTATATCCATATTCTCTGGCGCATATTAAGCTCTTTCTGTGTGAATATATATTTAAGACCCTTGTGGTCTGTATATATCTCACATTTCTCTCCATAGAGATAATGCCGCCATATTTTCAAGGAAAATATCACAGCCGCCAACTCTAGATCATGCATTGGATAGTTTCACTCATGGATTTTAAACAGCCTTGAGGCATAGGATATCACTTTATCATTCTGCATCAACACACATCCTAAGCCCTTTTTCAAAGCATCACTGAGTACCACAAAAATCTCCCCACTTGTGTGTAATGTGAGCATGGGTGCAGTGATAAGACTCCTTTTCAACTCCTTGAAACTTTCTTCACATTCATCACTCCAAGAAAACTTTACTACCTTTCGAGTTATCTTGGTATTTGGGTTGGACAATCGTGAGAAATTTCTCACAAATCGTCGATAATATCCAGCTAACCCAAAGAAGCTATGGATATCCGTTACCGATGATTGCCTCGGCCATCCCTCAATTGCATCTGTTTTGGAGGGGTCCATATATATCCCATTGCTTGTGATGATATGGCACAAGAATGATTCCTCCTTCAACCAGAACTCACACTTTTTGTACTTTGTATAGAGCTTCTCCTTGCACAATGTCTCTAGTACAGTTCTTAAATGCTCCTCATTATCCTCCTTGGTTTTGGAGTATATTAGAATATCATCTATAAAGACTACCACAAATATGTCAAGGTAATCTCTAAAGACTCTATTCATCATGTCGATGAATATTTTTGGAGCATTGGTGAGTCCTAAAGGCATTACTATGAATTCATAGTGCCCATAACTTGTACGAAAAGCAGTCTTGGGGATATCTTCCTTCTTCACCCTTACTTGATAATATCCTGACCGCAAGTCCACCTTGGAGAAGTATTGTTCTCCACGCAACTGATCAAACAAGTCATCAATTCGTGGGAGTGGATACTTGTTCTTTATCGTGATTTTTTTAAGTTCACGATAATCAATGAAAAGCCGCATTGACCCATCCTTCTTCTTGACGAAGAGGACTGGTGCACCCCATGGTGAATCACTTGGGCGTATAAACCCTTTATCTATATTCTCCTGTAGTTGTTTCTTCATCTATTCAAGCTCTAAAACAGCCATTATATATGTACTCTTGGATATTGGTAGCGCCCCTGGTATAAGTTCAATTGAGGACTCAACATCTCTTCCTGGAGGAAGACCAGACAGTTCCTCAGGAAACACTTCAGCGAATTCCCTCACAATAGGCATTTCTTCAAAGATGGTTTCTTCTTTGGACTCAATCATCTGAGCTAGATACGCGTGCTCATAGGGAATTAATATCCATGCTTGAGATGATGGAGATAAAAGATATTCTCATTCTTCCTGACACTTGTAAATAATCGGGGTTCAATTCTCCATATGGAGTGTGATTTCCCTCTCCCGACAATTTATGTTGGGTCTATATAAGGAAAGTCAATCCATGCCAAGAATTGCATCAAATTCCACCAGAGGGAGTATGAAGAGGTTCACCAGGAAATTCAATCCACAGATTATAACAGGGGAATAATTATATTCATGGGATGTAATGATTGCCCCATTTTCCGTACTCACTGACATATTTACTTCCATGATTCGTGGTGGTGATGGGATTATTCTACTAAACTTTCGAGATATAAAAGAATGCATAGAACCTGAATCAAAAGTATGGTCACTATTCTGGAATGAATAACTAGCATACCTATCACCACTTCGTTGTCGGGGTTCACTTCGGCAGAAGTGATGGAAAAAGTCCTTCCTTGTTGTCTTGGAAGTTGTTGGTTGCCTCCGATAACCCTTGGATTAGGGCACTAATTTTCAAAATGACATGGTTCTATGCATTTGTAGCATTGAACAACGCATCGAGGTTTGAATGGAGTGTTCCTCTCCTCTTTCGCAGCTGCAGGTCCTTCTTTCCGACAGTTAATAGCTAGGTGCCCTTCTCTTCCACACCTGAAGCATTTTCTCGTCCCCTTAAGGCAATTTCCAGGGTGCTTCTTCCCACACTTTTGGCAAGTAGGGTGCTGTAACTTCTTAACACCGTTGGATTTATCCATCAGACCACCAACATTGAAGTCCACCTTACGCTTCTTGTCCCCATGATACCCCTTTGATTCCCCGATCTCCATTTCAACCTTGAGGACACATCAGACAATTTCCTCATAGTTGTCAAAGTCACAGATCGCTAATTCTTTCCTCAAGCTAGGCATCAGCCCACCAAAAAAGCGGTCAACCATGCATATGGGGGTAACGAAGAAGCCGGAAGTGTATTGTTCCAGACTTGTGAAGTTTGCCTCTTACGATCCCACATATTCTTCATCTTTTTGCTTGAGGGAAAGGAAGTCCCTTTCCATCTTAAGATAGAGGGTGCGCGGAAAATATTTATCGAAAAACATCTTCTGAAATTCCTTCTATTCCAAAGAATCGATATCCTCCTCAGGATTCATATTTTTGATCAACGTCCACCATTGATCAGCTTCACCCTCCATACGATAAGCCGCCAGGAGAACCTTCTCTTGTTTATAACATTGAAGGATTGAGAAGATCTTTTCAGTGGAGTTGCTCCATTGTTCAGCGATCCTGGGATCAGATGATCCACTAAATGTTGGAGGCCTTTTTCTCCTGAAGCTCTCGATAGCAACATGTTCTTTCTTATGGGGGGTTGAACGTTCCTCTTCACCCGTGTTTCTATTCAATACTTTAGTTAGCTGATGGAGTAGTGTGACAAAGTTCGCGATTCTCGCTCCCATTGGATTGGGTATCTCATTAGTACAATCATCACACTAATCTTCACAATGGTTTTTAGCCTGAGTCCTCCTATTATAGGCCATTGGCTGGAATAGAAGGAAATTTAGGGGTAACACATAAATGGTAATCCAAAGAAAAAAAGTTGATGACTTATAAATAAACTTTAATTTCTTTAACTCATGAGTCTATAGGATTCAATCTAGGATTTTCATGATCTACTTTCTAACATATATTCTTAGGGGAATTTTCCCCTTAATTAGGGTTCATACCAAGATTGTGAATTTATCAAAACATATCCCTCGGGAGTGTCATAACCAAGATTGCACCAAGGCCCGTTTTCGTGCACCAGTTCCCATTCGAGTCTAGCTCAAAGCGGTGTTTTCGGGTTTTACCCCTAGGATACATCTGTGCCAAAGCCGCCTCTACATGCTCATATCCAGACAGGGATGTTTTTGTTTGATAAACCACATACATAATATTTACCAAAACATAGGGATGTTTTTATTATACTTAGTCTTGTATCTAAGGATTTACTAGGGTTTCCTAATCCCAAAAATAACTAAACCTATCCTCTGATACCAACTATGACAACCCTGCTTTTTATTACAACTTAAACCTGATTCATTACATACAACTTCACTTGATACAACAAAGAAGATCGAGAGGTTTAGTTTCTTTGGGACTTAGGATCATTACATAAAAACATAAAACATGAAATACAACATCATTATTGAAAACATACTTTACATGACCACTACATTCCCTCGTACTTAGCATTGCATGGGATAACCTGAGGAGATGCATAAGAAAAGGGTGAGCTATAAAGCCCAGTAAGGGAGTACACATGGAATAACATGTGGAGTAAAATAAATGTAAGACAATAGGCATATCAATATAGAATAAAATAAACATGAACATAAAGGAATGATAAAGCCTGATAATCATAACATGGAGATGTGGCAACAACACTTTTCATGGAATTAGCATGAGCTAAGTCTCATTGCACATGGAGCATGAGTAAACCCTCATTGCAGATGAAGCACGAGTAAACCCTCATTGAACTTGAATTAGAATGATTCAACAGTCATTGCACATGACGTATCATGATACTATACTTTACTCAAATCATTGGAGCGCTATAAGGGCACACCCTTCTTAAACATTTCCTTTCATGCATAAGTGTGCCACGTGGATCATAAAACATGGATTCATAAAACATAATAATTTATTCCACGATAAAGGAATGTGGAATTCATAAATGAATTTTTAAAATCAATAAGTAAATGTGCATAAAGGTGAATACCCTTGATGGAGAAATTGGCATGGTATTCACTACACAATGACATTGGCTTAGAAAATCGGTGTGATTTCGGCAGCGTAACGGCGTGACATAAGAATTCATAAAAAAGGTTGATGAGAGAGAAATGGGTTCCTCATCATATTGACATGTAATGGACAGTAAGGAGGTCATATAGAGACTTTTCCCAAAAATTGAAATGGAATTTATATTCATGATACAAAAGTATTGCTTGAATGTAAAAGAAGAGATCGAAATTCCTTTCAGAATTTCGGCACAGTAACGGGTGTACATGGGAGGCATTAAATGAGAGAGAAAGGGGTCTCCAATCATTCAAACAATAATAGGGAAGTATGGGGGAGGTTCGAAACCATACCCCAACATTCATAAATGAAATTAAAAGGGCAATACAACTTAAATAAAATTGACAAAAATGAGAAAGGAAGAAAAAACCCTTACTTGGAAGTGTGCTTCCAAAGGCTAGAGAGAGGCTTCTTGGGAGCTTGGGGAACCTTGGGAGGATTATGGAGAGAGTAGGGAATATTTATGATGAACTCCAAGGGATTTTAGTGAGGAGGAAGTGGGATATTTGGTGGGTTTATATAGGAAAGGTGAGAGATTTCTTTATTATTTAGGTTTGGGACCCCGTATATTAAATTAATCCAAACCACAAACCATCCCAAGGTTTTTTCCCATGGTTTCTGGAAAAGGAAAGAGGAAAAAAATATTTTATGGGGCCAAGGTCCGAACTCATTAAAATATTAGGGTTTCTTATGTGGAGGTGAGTCACACTCCCATGGAAATTAATTTATAAAGGCAAAGTGTTGAATATGTCTTGAGGGGTTCACTAATGATTTGAAAAGTAAGTTAAACAAACCCAAAACCTCATTATTTTAATGATACAACATATATTGGCAGAACATAAGGATTATGGTATTTTATTACATCACCATTGGGTCATTATGATGTCATAAAACACATTATATATTTAAACGGTATTTAATTTTTACCCAAAAATTTGACTGTCTCAGAAAATTATGAAAAATTCACCATTGGATAACTTCGACATCCTGATTCCAGAAATGACATTTATTTTATCTAAAAAAATTTCTAAATATTTTATTTTTCACTTTTAAAATAACAACCAACATTTATCGAAAATTCACGGGTTTTGACAGAAATGGCTTTCAAATCTTAATAAAAATTTTAATTGTAGTCATAAATTTATAAGACCATTTATATTTCATAAAAATTAATTTAATATTAATAATAATATTTTCTTAAAATATTATTTAATTCAAAAATCAATTAATTTAAAACAATTGAATTCTTAAATAAATAATAACTAAAAACACCATTTGTACATTAAAAACTATTTACAATGTATCAAAAATGACTAGAAATTATATTCATTATTATATACAAAAAAATAATGTACATGTACATAGTACAACTTATTTTTTACATAACCCCTTAAAACAGCCGCATAAGACCTAAGGATAAGGTGTCCGATGGTGACCGAATCTTGGGGTGGCTCAGATGACATCGCATGAGTGGAAATCTCTATCAAATTCCACATTTCTCGTAGATGGTCACGTTTGAGCTTGATATAACGAAGCTCAGCTTGGGCATGGTCAAGGGAGAAGCCCAAAGACGCCACCTCTTTTCCGATCTCCGACAAATGGGCTTTGTATGGGGCAATTATACTGGATGTGGCCACCACTTCCTTTGTCTGAGTAAAAATTGGGTTCGTTAAAGCCTTATATTTATACTAATCATGTGATCACTGTTCAACGACTATATTAACAAAGGTCAAAATTATTAACATAAAACCAAAGAAGTTGACATCTTATAAATACATTTTTCATAAATAGACATTAAACTAGATCAAGAGGGATTTTACATTAATGAAACTTTGGGACGTTACAGAATGAACAGAGAATCACTGGATATGTGGATAAACTTCCTAGATATCTATTCTATTAACAGTGTAGGAGGGAGTACACATGTAATATAATCCTATGGTACCTGATAGTTCTATTAACATATATGTTGGCTGGTTTTCTTATTAAACTCATGAGAGAGATATGTAGTGTATATGATTGAGATCATTTCTGTATTGGATCTGGATTACATTATTCCATACATGATGTAACATATTAATATCAATGATATTTAGAGACAAATGAATGATACATAGTCTAATGGTTTCATCTGACATAGTACATCCTCTTGGGGTCCACCCATTATTTTAAAAAAGAATAATATTTGATCACATAATTTATGAAAGTATTATAGACAGTTTAACAGATTTTTGGATATGAATTTGTATCCACTTTCTCAAATAGATGATATAATGACCAGATCCAAGGATCTAGGGGATTCTCAAAGATCAAACTGAGATTGGTCTATCATCACGTGTGATTCAAACCATCATACATACCTCGTACAACCCTTTTTAACCAGTTGGTCATATATTAATATCTTATTATGTAGTTTGGTCTAAGAAATGTCAATTAAATTTTCACTTATTTGAAGAAACATTTTTTATCCATATTTAGATTCGATTATCATTATCCTTATTAAGGAAATCTTAATTCATTCTCAATCTCAATTTGGCCATGATTGACAATTGGGGAACATTTTGAATACATTGAGGGAGAATGAGCTGTATGCCAACATTTTTATGGGAAACCAATAATTTGTTAACGTTCCATATTTTATCATAATCATGATAATTAGTTAACCTATAAAATGTGATTTTAGTGACTTCTATGTAGTAGATCGTTAACCTATTTTTTTATTGAGTTTCTTATTGTCAGATGGATATGAAATTTTTTCAAAAAAGAATTATCATGCCTTTATTCAATAATGTCTATTCCGTCAAAGAACGTTATTGTGAAATTGTGCTCAAAATTGTTTGTATATGTCATTTTGGAGCTGATCAGAAGGATAGTTTTGGAATATATTCTAATTCTACTAGAGCATGGATGATTTTATACTGTGTTCTTTGATACATGATCTATCTTCTTGGGAAAAGTGATGATTCATGGGAACATGGTCATTATATATAAATCTAGACAGTTGAATCATCATGAGAGATATCCTAATTGATGACCTATGATTAATTCAATTTTCAATTCCTTACATTATAAGAGACACTATGTTTTGGTTGATCACCTTGTGGTGTATACAGACCATAAGAGCCTTAAAAATATCATTACATGTGATGAATAGAATCTCAGACAATGATGATAGGATGAATATATTGCTTCAGTAAGTATTTATCATTATTATATTCCTAAAAAGGGATGTGAACTCAAATATGTTATTTGATAGAAAATGCAGGAATATGACGTACATGAACCCATTGATGAAAATAAATGGATAGGCCAATTTTTGAAGGTGAATATGAAGTTTTATTAGAGTCATAATCATTCTTAATTGAGATCCTTGGATGTTACATATTCATTATTGGATAGTGTAATGACCAGGATGTTTTTATCATGAGGGCGTGCTTCTATGGGAGAGTATTTTTGGAGATTACCTATCACTATATTTTTTGTCGATATAGATGAATTCCCCAATATACATGGAAATATGCGGGTATCCATAGATAATATATAAGAGATAATGAGATAGTCTACCATATTTTATTAGGAAGTTCATCTACAAGTCATAAATATGCATCTATATAGGTGATTCAATTGTTGTAGATATCTGATGGACCAAAATAATGTATGTATTATCACTAGGTGGTCATCCTATTAGATGGTGAAGGTAGAGTACTAGTAGCCTATTGTCCTTTAACAGACACATGATGTCCTATAATAAAAATGGGATGTCATTTCGGGGGTCTTTTTAATCGTCTTACCAAGATTTCCTTGAGGTAGTGATGAAATTACTGTGGTCGTTCATCGAAAGGGAAACATTTCTGACTTTTATCCAATATGAGAGACTTTCTCAATAGAGGAATGGCGAATAAATATGTCCATGATATTATACAACTACATAGTATCCCTTATATTATCCATTAGATAGTGATACATGTTTCACAACACGGTTCTGGAAGGCGTCACATAGGGCTCTTGGAGAACAGGGGATTATGAGCACATTTCATCACCCTCAAACGAATTTTTATTCAAAATACATGATAAAGGTGTTAAAAGGAATTATATGTAAATGGGTCCTACAATTTGGGGATTCATGGTGGAAGAATATCCCTCTCACAAATTTTACATAAAATAATTACATTCCAGTTATGATTTAGAGGGCCTCTTTTGAGGCCTTCTTAGGCAGGTCATGTTTGTTATCAATATGATGGTTAGAGGCAGGAGTGGAAACTCAACTTAGTCTTATAATTTTATAATATACCTCAAAGAATGTAACATTATTCAAGAATAATATGTCAACATATCATTTTAGATAGAAATAAAATGTCTATCACCTTGATTGATCTCTATAGTTTGAGGTTGAGGATCATCTTTTCTTATGAGTATCTCTTGGGCATTGGAATAAATTGATAAATAAGAAAGGGAAGTTGTCCCCTAATTATGTTAAGCTATTTGAGAATCTAGATAGATTCGGTCAAGATGAATACCAGTGGATATTTCAATATAGGTATCATTATATACATGTTGTCTTACATGTATCACCCCATTATCGATATCATTCCAAATTGTCTAATTATATTTATCATGCAGAGGATGAGTTAGATGATGATTCTCCTTTTGATGATTATCCTAGAAAAAATCATTGATTGGATCACAGAGTCTCTGAGATAATGGAATGTCCATTTATTAATAGTGGTCTAGTAGTATGTGTTTGTATTGTTTGAGACTAGTTAGAGGGAAGCTGACATACATTATTAGTGGCCAGATTTGTTCTGTGATAGCGGTTGTCCTCCAATTGAAGGTGAAGTTGGGGACTAGATTCATTTTGGAATAAAATTATAGAATGTAGTTTTTATCTCTTGCATAGATCATTTAATTTTTTTCTAAATACATTATTTTAATTAACTAATATGTATTCACAATAAGATTAATGGTGTGCTTATGCTGTGAGGGGATTTTTTGTAGCATAGAGGCCATTATTTAGGAAAAATTAGGATAGCTACATGTTTATCAGAAACTTTCTCGGGTATGCCATATTGATAACCATAAACATGTGGGGATGGACAGTGGTCCTAGTAGGGGGCATGGATTTCCAAAACCATAATCCCAGGTCATCACGTCCATGCATGATTCTCATCAAAATGTAGTAGAGGGTATTGAATGATTTACTCATGGTTAGTCATACCATGAACATGAAACCATCTAGGGTCCCTCAATAAGTAGTGGGAGGATCCCAATTGGAGGATGATTTGTCCAACCATGTGACCAAACCTTGTGTCTTGGATATTTACATGTGAGATTTCAATTTCTCCCTAAATTAACATAAATATACACTTTTATATATTTCTCTTAGTTCTAGTGAGAGAGGAAGTCATAACTCATGATAAAGATACTATGTTCCCTTAAATGTAATTATTTATCACTTCTATTCATCCATTTCCAAATCAATTCTTCAACTGTCTCAATGGTTTCGTCTAGGTACAATCATTTATCATTTTTCTCAATTTTTTTTGTCTTATCCGCAATGTTGGTATTTTTATGTAGGCTCATATTCTATATTTTCTGGGAATTGATATATTATTTATATTTAATCTGATATAAGACAAAATGAGAGTGGATATAGAACAAGGATAATGTTATAGGTTTATAGTACGTGGTCTATGACACATCCCTCATGCCTCAACATTTTATAAGCCATTTCCATTATGTTACTAAGTATTTCATCTATAGTTTCTTATTTAATTCATATATCATACATATAATCCTCATGATCATATTCAATAGAACTTATATATGGTTCATTCATCAATGGATTCTCCACGTATGGATTAATTATGTCTATTTACCCCATCATTCTGATGTTATTTGACATATAATTCATTATGTAAGGATTTAAAATTAACTGAACATGTTTTTAATGGTTATTAAATCACAGTATCACTTGATACTTCTGTAGTGTATTTCTAAATCATCTCAATGAATATTTAAATGGTAAATGGAAAATAAACTTTTTAATATCAATTGGTTATTTAATTATAATTTAATGGTAAATGGGTTCCATTTGATAGACCACCATGACATGTTTATGAAATCTAATGGAATGATCCAAATAATTATATAAAATTTCAAAAGAAATGATTTCCTATAATTTTAACCAAGTCACAGTAATTAATGCTATTGACTAAACCAATATACTAATTTAAAGGCAATTTTATTACATGTATAATGTTAAATAATGAAATATGTATATCGTGCTTATTGAATATGGACATGTTCATCTATATAGGAATAGTAAAACATAATCATTCCTTGGATTCCTATGTGAGTTCATGGTGCACTAAGAGAACACCATTCTATTTAATGGATTTCCATTTCTTATATTGATACACACCTTGGATCATTTCCCTTTTCTACTTATGGATTCCCAACCTGATGTTGTAGTATCCATTCACTATCATTCAATTGTCAAGACACTATATAAATTCTCCTTGGATACATCTTGAAGTATTCAGATATATAGATCATTGTATATTCCAATTTTTTACTAGTAATTACATATACCATTTTAGCATGGTTGATATATTTGGACTCAGCTACAATCATATCATGGTGGAATATCATGGGTGATGCATCATAAATTATGTGACGCCCCGACCCCAGTTACCCAGAGTCGGTGCATTATTACATAACATTGGCATGATAACAAAGTATCAAGTCTTGAAAGACCGATCAATTTAGTAGCCTTGGAATCACTATATACATTCATAAAGTTTACATTACATCATAAAATGTAAACTACAACAACTTAGTCTCCATAGTCCACACTCATATCCCATCATTAAATCCCTGCAGGTCATTCATAAAATACATCTTCACATCCTGGGAAAAATAAAACATTTAAAGGGGTGAGCTTAGATGCCGAGTGAAGATAACAATATAGAATAAATATTCATAAATATGCATAAACATTTAAGGAAATGTATAACTAAAACAAAAGCGTTTTAAACTTGAACGTCAGCATAATGTGGAAGAAATAAAATTAGATAATGCCATTTACTTGTTCACATGGATATTCTACTTTTCGAATAATCACATGCAATATCAATAACCACTTTCATAATGATGGAATGCATAATTCCATACTATCATAACCACATAGTCAATGCCTTGTGCCAACACTACAAATTAGATTTGGTCATGGACTTGTGCCAAGACAGTAGTTTGTCTCATGAGACCTATCGATGAATCAAGGAGCTAAAGCGGGCTGCACCCATCACTTATTAAGTCATGTGCATTCCCCATATAAATAGGTTTAAACATGACATAAATATTCGTATTAAAACTAGCATACAAATTTTTAATATGTTATCTAGAAACCATGAATGGTATAAAAATTTCACATCCACAGTCAAACATAATTCATTGAATACAATATGGAATATTTTATTATAACATATTAACCTCAATCGAGAATAATGATGGATATTGAAATAGATGAAAATAATCATCAAAACTATTTGAGAGGAATATCCCCCTTTTTCTTGAAAACATTAAAAAGTCACAATACTTTTCAAGATGTCGTTTTAATATATATTTTTGAATCAATGTGTCCCATACCACTTTGATACTTTTAAAAGGAATTTTAATTTTGAAACATTAAAGTCCATATAAATATATCCTTAAGACCAATTTTAAAACATGGACATTAATGATAAAAATTTAGAAGAATAAATATTTAAAACATTTAAAATGATATTTTAGTTAGAGTTCCTAACCAAAAGAGAGACACGTGAATACAAATATTTTAGGTAATAAAAACATTGTCATATCATTAGAATAAAAGGATTCATTATATAATATGTCCAAGTACATTATATACACCATACAAAAGTGATTTGGTGTATAACAACAAAGATGTCTCAATGGAATGTAAATTGAGATGAAATTTCTTATAAAGACTGTATCCTTAGGTTAAGGATAAATCAATAACAAAATTATGTGTGATAAATATAAATACACTCAATATTTTTGGATATTCAGTGAAAATAAATCAGAGGACATTTACACAAGTTCTTGAAAAAACAACACCAATGAATTGGATATTTAACTCAACATATGGAGATTGAGTTAAAATTACACTTATCAAGTTCATATCGATGACATGAGAATTTATCAATGGAGTGATTTTGTTTATCGAAATTATATCCACGGAAAGGGGAGTGGAAATTATGACATCATCAAATGAATAGTGATCCCATTCATAATCATGGAGTAAAATAATTAATGAAGTATGTGTAAAGCCGAATGAGTGGAAATTGAAATTTCAAATTCCCTTATCGATTTGGTAACTTATGAAACATACACCCATGAAATAAGGATCATACAATGATGATTTTGATATCTATAAATTAATGTATATTACAAAATGAATACAATCATGTGCAGTACACACACCACATGCAATAAATAAGTGGTGAACAATGGAAATCTCACGAAATTAAAATTGATATAAGAAACCCCTTACTTTGTACATTTTCATTGGTTGTGGGTATGTTAGCATCCTGTATAGTGGTGAAATAATAGTTATTGAATTATAAACGAATCATATACATTAATATGATATCATATATGATCTTTTAATGTTTCGTTGTTAATAATATCATATATAATCGTCGTTTTGGGTGATAACTTACTAGTTTAATTTTGTATGTTTTGTTACAAAAGTCATGTTTTTATTGGTAGGTTGTATAATATTCATATAAAGAAAGATATAAAGTCCTTAAAAATTATTTTTAATCATCAAATGATAATTATACTTGAATCGATATGACGTGGAATGAATCTCATCGCGTTTGTAGAGACGGTAGTCCGTACGTACGAAGGAGAGACAATATCATTCTTTTGATATTAAAATAATATATAATTGGATGTTATATCATATAAACAATATAATTATCATGTTATATTTATTATTTACATGAATTACACATCAGTATTAAACCCATCAAAATAATAATGTATTGAATAACAATTACACCACGACGTGGAGACGGTAAGCCGTACGTACGCACGTATGGTGACATGTCATTCAAAGGATGGATTGAATAAAGAATATGGTTGTACCATATTTATTATAATATCATAGTATAGAGATGATATTGGAATTATTATTTTAGAATGGAACAATAAAGAAAGAATAAAGTGAAGAAGAAAGAAACTTGAAAGAGGATGGTAAAAACATCACCTCTTCTTTGGGTTCTTCCTTTTGATTTGATCAAAAGGGCTACATAGGATGGATTTATGATCAATATAAGGCCTCTAGGTTGATTTTAGGGATGTTGGGAGGATATTTGTGCAGGGGTTGGCCGAAAAAAAGGCATGGAGGGTATTAATTTGAGAGAAGGGTGAGTGCCCTTTTATAAGAGGGGTGGAGGGCACCTTAGGAAAGCATGAAATATTATTTTATAATAATATTATTTTCGATTTTTAATGGCCCGAAAGTGTATTATTCAAAATATAATGTGGGGATGGGTGGAAATACTTTCATCCAATATATTTTAGATAGGTTTGGGTCACTATATTAACCTTATCGTTTATATTTAACTCTTAGTTAGATAGTTTGACATTTACCATGTCACTTTGTATTTTTATATTATATGGTTAATAAACATACTATATACATACAAGAAACCCCAAGTGGTACATTAATGTTATAACTATCATTATATAAGTCATTTGGTTGATCCATATATTTTTAAGAATAGAATATCAATTAATAATATAATATTTTTTCAAACTCATTTATGTGAACTTTGAAAATATTTAATAATTGATTTTTTCTAAAGTCATAACAACTTTATTAATTCGAAAAATATTTATTTAAACAATAATAACATGTAATATTAACTAATAAAATTCTAGGATGGAATAAAAACATTCAAATTATATTTATTTTATCATTTATAATACTAATTATTTGATTCGTTCATTAATAAGGAAATTTATGCATTATTATTATGTCATAAATAAATTTAATTATTAAATGGAGATAAAATATAAATAAAATACCATTATTTATGAAATATTTATAAATTTCTAATGAATATTTATAGTTGAAAATATAGCATATATATAACCCTATGTAAAAATTGTTTTTCTAAAAGATATATGCTTATGAAATTTTTGTATTTTATTTAACTTAATTAATATAAAGTGTCATTATCACTTACATGTTGATCCATGGGGTCTCAAAATCTACCCAATGATGACCATGGTCGGAAATGAAACAATAAATAGAGTTATGACATGTTTTAGGGTAATAAATTATTATTATAATATTATTTTTTACCCTTATTTACCGAATTTACACTTTAACCATGGTAAATAAAATATTTACCGAAGTAATTATTCAAAATTTCTAAAAATAAAAGTTGCCTATTTAAAAAATTTGGACCACCTGATTCTAAATATGGAATCCATTTTTCTAAATTCCAAACACATAAGTGGATGAAATTAATTTAAAATTAATTCCAGTTGTTAAAACAAAAAGTGTGTTTTTATGAAATAATAACTATCAAAAGATTGTCACTTGTTTATATCTGGTTTTAATTTGAAATTATGTCCAATGAAAAACATTGTATTAAATAAAAAATATTCTATATATACTTTAAAACCACTCAAATTCATAATTTATCACTCTTAAAAATTTCTATTAAAAAAGCTGTTTTTAAATAAAATTTAGTGATTTTCACTATTCATCAAAAATTGAATGTTTTCAGAAAAATACCAAAAATTAACCCTAATCTAATTTCAAAATTCCAAATACAAAAAATAATGTCCATTTTGAATGTTAAAATTTATAAAATTTCAAAATGTGTGTATTACTATTCATAACGGCTAGTTTGAATGGTTGTGGTGTGTGTTAGAACTAGAAGTTGCGTACAACACATGCTACTGTATTATTCAAAGAGAAGTGTACCATGGAAGCTCCGAGTGTTACATTCTCCCCAACATCAATAAATTTCTCCATTGAAATTTTTTAAAATTGGTCTTGGAAATATATTGGAATGTCCCACATCAGAAAAAGATAAAATAAAACTATCACATTAAAAGAAAGAAAGAGAAGTAGAAAGGTCACCCAAGATAACCTATACTAAGATTCCATGTTGAAAAACATGGATATGGATGATAAACTAATGGTCAAGTTTTGATGGAGAGGGATAGAAAACATGATCAGGAGAAAGTTAACAACAAGAAAACCACAAACTTATGATGGGTCAAATGGTCATTAGTCTCCTAGTAGGAAAAGTAAACGGACAACATTTTTTTTGTTTTATGTTACATTACATAAAGATGAAGAACTCATTTATGAGATTGAATAAGAATATAAATAGATATACATACTTTTTAAGTATAGTTTCATTATTTAATAAAATTCTACCACTGACACATTTATTTTAAACTATGAGTATTCAAGAAGACTTGGGCACACTGGAGGAGCTAGAATAAAATTCAATAGAATCACATGATCCACGAAGGGTGAACAATATATTTACCATGTATTTAGAGATTAATCAAAACAAAAATGGTTAGTATAAGATCTAATGATCCCCAAAGGATATTCCATTAGATAAAGAAACACAAATCTTAATTTCTAAAATTTAAAAAACAATACCCCAATGTTAAATAAATTTCATTCAATAAACAATTGTCCTCCAAATCCTTCACTATAATCCAAAATAATATTGAATCCCAAAACATAGAATAATATGGTTATGTAGTCTTCCATGTTAAATTGTATTTACAAATGACATCAACTACTCTTAAAGTCACATACTTAAAAAGTAATAAACCTAATCACATATTCACTATTAAAGTTTAATAATTTCCAAAAATAACCCAAATCACTATAAATCCACAATAAAAACATAAGATAAAAATCCACCATTACTCCTCAAATAAAATCCCATTGTTTTGTATTTTCATTGGGAATATAGTTTTCCCAACAAAGAGAACATCTTCCAAAATAACATTTATCACATAATCACCAAATAATTTTTCTATACTAAGGATATTCATTTGATAAGACAAAAGATCGAAAATCAACTTACTAATGATCAATAAAATAATTTAACTAAAAATAATTTGTCACACTAACCAGGGAGTTCATATAATCTTGTGGTAGGCGATAAATCTCAATCACACTTTGGTTGTGGGTTCGATTCCCATAACTATTTCCGACGTGACGTGATGTCACACGGTCGGTGTATTGTTCTTTTTCAAAAACTATATTTTATAAAATTACCAAAATTATATAAATTCCACAACATAACCATTACCTAATATAACCACAAATGTTTTCTCATACCTTGAATTTTCATCCAAAAATATAATAACTTGTTATTTCCTCAAACCCAATGATCTTATAAAACCAAGTGGTTATTTATAACTATATCCACAAGAGAAAAGATAAGCCTTCCACTAATATAATTCTCACATGGAAAACTACAGGGTTACGAATATAAGAGAAAAGTATTCCAAAGTAACCCATTCAACAAGCAGGACTAATACTTTTAAACATTTATCCAACCAATTATTTCCACATAGATTCTTCTTTGACCATGAAAATATCCTATAGAATAGGGCATTCACTCGGGTAATGGCCAGGTCCCCTACATTTACGGAAAATGACATTAAATGGATTCGTGGGACCATTTTATCTTCTTCAATAGTACAATTCATTTATCATCAGCAATTCTTCATTTTATGTCCTTCTTTCCTGCACGAAAATCATTTCATTAATCCATTGAAAAACATTCCCGGGTGTCTATTTCCACATTTCCTACATATTGGAAACTGAGGATTAATCTCTCCCAGGTCTCCACTGCTAGATCTCTTATCATTAATCACTTTTCTCTTCTTTGTTGATTCCGGGAGTTGGTTAATATATATGTGGTTGATCATATTTTTCAAAAACTGATTTGGCATGAACATGATATCTTTGGTGCCTATCTACATTCCTTTTTTTTTCTCATTTTCACCATCGTTCCCACCTTGTACATCATTCTCAAAGTTACTATGAATTCCTTGGAATCAAGCCATTAACATAAACCTGAAAGCATTATGTTAGTCACAGTAGTCATAAATTCCTTTAGAGAATATCATGACACTATATTTTCAATTTGAAACACCTTAGGATTAACCAAGGTCATTTATTCTCATATTATATTAAAATACATCAAATTGGTTTGTAAAGAAAATGTAAATTATCCTAAGCATATCCACCAAGAGTGTCATAACCATGAGTACAGCATGGCCCGTTTTTGTGCACCAGTTCCCGTTCGAGTCAATATCAATACGGTGCTTTCAGGTTTTAACCCTAGATACATCTATGCCAGAGCCGCCTCTACCTGCTTGTATCCAGACAGGGATGCATTGATTTGAAAACTCAAAAAATCTATACAATACCAAAATTCTAGGATGTTCTTCTATACTAATCCTAAAATTCTATCTTAGGTCTATGTGCTCTAATCAGAGTTTATCTAAATCTAGTTTCCATGGTTTTTACTAAGCTTCCTATGATACCAACTGTAATGCCCCGACCCTAGTTACCCAGAGTCGGTGAATTATTACCTAACATTGGCCTGATCGCAATATATCAAGTCTTGAATGACCGATTTGTTTAGTAGCCTTGGAATCACAAGATACATTCAAAAAGATTACATTACATCATAAAAGGAAAACTACAACAACATAGTCTCCATAGTCCACACTCATATCCCCTCATTCTATCCTAGTAGGTCATTCATAAAATAGTTATTCCCATCCGGGGAAAAATAAAACATTGAAAGGGGTGAGATCATATTCCCAGTAAAGATAAAAATATAGCAGAAACTTTCATAAATAGGCATAAACATTTAAGGCAATGTATAATTAAAACAAAATCCTTTTAAACTTGAACTTCAGCATAATATGGAAAAAATAAAATGAAATAATGAAATTTACTTATTCACATGGATATTCTAGTAGTCGAATAATCAAATGAAATATCAATAACCACTTTCATAATGATGTAATGCATAATTCCAGACTATCATAACCACATAGTCAAGGCCTTGTGCCAAGACTACAAAGAAGATATTGTTAAGGCCTTGTGCCAAGAGATTAGTTTTTCTCATGAGACCTACCTTGGCATCGAGGAGGAATAGAGAGCTCCACCCATTACTTCTTAAGTCCAATTCATTCCTCATATGAATAGGTTTAAACCTAACATAAACATTCGTATTAAAACTAGTTTACGAAATGTCAATACTTTATCCACAAACCATGAATGGTATAAAAATTGCACATCCACAGTCAAATATAATTATTCAATAAAATATAGAAGATTAAATTGTAACATATTAAACTAAATCGAGAATAATGATGGATATTGACATAGATTAAAATAATAATCAATACTATTTGAGAGGAATATCCACCTTTTTCTTGAAAACATTTAAAGGTCACATTACTTGTCATGAAGCCATTTTAAAATTGATTTTTGAATCAATGTGTCCCATACCACATTGAAACTTTTAAAAGGAGTTTTAATTTTAAAAAATTAATGTCCATATAAATAAATCCTTAAAACAATTTTTAAAACATGGACATTAATGAGAATGATTTAGAAGAATAAATCTATAAAACATTTAAAATGATATTTTACTTAGAGTTCCTAAAAAAAACAGAGACCCCTGAATACAAATAACTGAGGTAATCAATACATTGTAATATCATGAGAATAAAGGGATTCATGATATACTTTTTCAAAGTACATTATATACACCATATAAGTGATTTGGTGTATAACAACAATGAAGTATCAATGGAATGTAGATTGAGATTAAATATCATATAATGACTGTATGATTAGGTTAAAGATAATTCAACGACATAATTATGTGTGACAAATATAAATACAATCAATATTATTAGATATTTAGTGTAAATTAATCAGAGGACATTCACACGTTTTCTTGTAAAAACAACACCAATGAATTGGATATGTAACTCAACAAATGGAGATTGAGTTTAAATTAATCTTATCAATTTCATATCGATGACTTGAGAGTTTATCAATGGAGTGATTATGTGTATCAAAAGTATATCCACAGAAAGGGGAGTGGAAATTATGACATAAGCAATTGAATAGTGATTCCACGCATAATCTGGGAGTAAAATAATCAATGAAGTATGTGTAAAGCCGAATGAGTGGAAATTGAAATTTCAAATTCCCTTATCGATTTTTTACCTTACGAAACATAAAACAATGAAGGAAGGATCATAAAATTATGATGTATATATCCATAAATTAATAAATATTTCACAATGAAAACAATCATGGCCATGACACACACCACATGAAATTAATAAGTAGTGAAAATGGAAATCTCACGGAATTAAAAGTGTGATAAAAAAACCCCTTACATTGTACTCTTTCCTTGGTCGAGGGTAAATTAGAATCCTGTATAATAGTGAAATAATTGTTATTGAATTATACAAGGATCATATACCTTAATATGATATCATATATGAGCTTTTAACATTTCTTTGTTAAAAATATCTTAGTATTATCATCGTTTCGGGTGTTAACTTAGTCATTTTCTTTTATATGTTTTGTTAATAAGTAGTGTTTGTTAGGGGTATGTTGTATATTATTCATATATAGAATGATATGACGTCCATAAAAATTATTTTTAATCGTCAAATGAGAATTATACTTGAATGGATATGTTGGGGAATGAATCTCATCGCGTTCGTGGAGACGGTAGTCCGTACGTATGCACGAGTGACAATATCATTATTTTGATATTAAAATAATATATAATTGGATGGTATATCATATTTACATAATCATTATCATGTTATATTTGTTATTTAAATTAATTACACATCATTATTATACCCATCCAAATAATAATGTATTGAATAACAAATACACCACGACATTGAGATGGTAGGCCCCACGTACGCACGTATGGTGACATGTCATTCAAATGACGGATAGAATATTGAATATGGTTTTACCATATTTATAACAAAATAAAAGTATATAGATGATAATGGGGTTATTATTTTAGAATGGAACAACAAATAAATAATAATTTTGAAGATGAAAGGAACTTGAAAGAGGTTGGTGAAAACATTACCTCTTCTTCAGGTTCTTCGTTTTGACTTGATCAAAAGGAAACTATAGTATGTCTTTATGATCAATATATGGCCTCTATGTTGAAGTGAGTGATGTTGGGAAGATATTTTTGTAGCGGTTGGATGATCCAAAAGCCTTTTAGGATATGAATTTTAGAGAAGGGGGAGTGCCCTTTTATAAGAGGGGTGAAGGGAACCTTAGGAAAAGCCAGATATATTATTTTATAATAAAATTATATTCGGTTTCTAATGGTTTTCAAGTGGATTATTTAAATTCTAAGGTAAATATGGGTCTAAATACATTCATCTAGTATATTGTAGACTGGTTTGGGTCACTATATTAAACTTATCAATTATATTTATCTCTTAGTTAAATAGTGTGACATTTACCATGTCACTTTGTATTTTTATATAATATGGTTAATAAACATACTATATACTTCCAAGACACCCCTAAGTGGTCCATTAATGATACGCCTATCATTATATAAGTCTTTTGGACGACCCTTATAATTTTAGGAATAGAATATCAATTAATAATATAATATTTGTTTCAAAAACTCATTTATGTGAATTTTAAAAATATTTAATAATTGATTTTTGTTGAATTCTTAACAACATTATTAATTTGAACTAAATTCATTTAAGCAATCCTAACATGTCATATTAACTAATATAATTCGTGTATGGCAGAAAACATTCATATTATAATTATTTTAACATTTATAATACTTATTATTTTATTCTTTCATTAATAATGAATATACTACATTATTATTGTGTCAAAAATTAATTTTATTATTCAATGTCAAAAAATTATAAATAAATTAACATTATGTAGAAATTATTTTTAGCTTTGTAATGAATATTTATAGTTGAAAATATAACATATATAACACTATGTAAAAATTGTTTTTCTAAAAGATATATGCTTATTTTATTTTTATATTTACTTTAATTTAATTAATATAAAGTGTCATTATCACTTACAATTGGATCCATGGGGTCCAAAAATCGACCCAAAGATGTCCATTGTCATACATGTATCAAAAAATAGGGTTAAGACACGTTTTAGTGTACTTTATTATTATTATAATATTATTTGTTACCCTTATTTACCAGATTTACCCTTTATCCATGGTAAATAAAATATTTACCGAAATAATTATTCAAAATGTATAAAAATAAAAGTTACCTATTTACACAATTTGGACCTCTTGATTCAAAATATGGAATCCATTAATCTAAATTCAAAACAGAAAAGTAGAAGAAATTTATTTAAAATTAATTCCCTCTGTCAAAACAAAACGCTAGTTTTTAAGAAATAATAACTATCAAAAGAATGACAGTTGTTTGTGTTCAGTATAAATGTAAAATTAAATCCAATGACTAAATTTTTATTAAATGGTAAAAATATATTCTAGATATACTTTAAAACATCTCAGATTCATAATTTATAATTATTCATTATTTCGATTAAAAAAAATTAATTAAAAATTAATGATTTTAAATATTCGTCAAAATTTGAAATTTTTTAGAAAAATAACAAATATTCACCCTAAGATAATTTCGATATTCCAAATACAAACAATGAAGTAAATTTTGAAAAATAAAATATGTAAATTTTTAAAACGTGGGTATTACTATTCATAACAGCTAGTTTGATTGGTTGTGGTGAGTGTTAGAACTCGAAGTTGCGTGCAACACACTCTACTATATTATTTTTCTCAGAGAAGCGTACCATGGAATATTGGGGTGTTACAAATTAAATTTTTCCCTTATAGATATGATATTGATCATTACTATGTTGTATTGACCCCTGAGGTTAGCGATACCATGGTTATCCCATAGGATCCTCTCAGTTAATCTCATCCTAAAGACTTTCATGGTTACTACATTGGAATCACTATTATGATGGTTATTATTATTATTATAGTATGCCTTGGTAATACCATGGTACCTCCTAAAAATCTTAATATAAGTTGAAAATAAATATATAAATGGTTAAATATCCATACACTAGATGTTGATGAAATAGGCATCATATGAATTTTCATTTTTTTCATTTCCGTATTTTGATATATATATATATATATATATAGACTATCATTTAACATTTCTATGATTTAATGGAATATACACTATTACTGGTGTCTTATTGCGATTTATCTCACACACTATTCAGGCCTTCTATTTTTCCCTATATTGTAATATGTATTATGTTGTTTAAAATGAGAAGAATTTTACATAAGACACTAGATCAAAATCCATTACATTAGGACGGATATTTGCATCAGATGACCCGGGAAATGATGTGGATGCTTTGATATTCTATGATTCTTTAGTAATTAATGTGTTATATGATTCCATTTATATATATTTTATACTTTCATAGAGACCATAAATGTATCATCATTATTTTTTTATATGATTTATTTTCCTGATTTTGTCAATTATCTATTTCATGAATGTTATGTCTACATCGTGTACAATAGTTTACTAGTATAGTAGATATAAATGTTTGTTTCCACTATTCAATCAGTTTACATATTATAATACTATTAATCTTCTATTATAAATCCTCTATGATCTACTCTTGTAAAGAGTGAATAATTTCACCATGGACACACTCTACAACCTTTATGCTAGTTAGTATATATGGAATCAAGGAGGCATGCCTGAGACCATGTGGCCAAACGGGTGTTGGGAACCTTTTATTGACACCTTTGTTCGATATGTCAAAACATAATTCAAATTAAAACTTAAAATATAAGAAATAATCGTTTTTTTAGCATATTATATGTTAAAATTGAATTATATACATTATATAAAAGACATTATGTGAATATCATTAAAGTATTCCTCAATGAAATGAAGTTGTGACAAAATCTCATACCTTGTGCTTCATTTTGGTTAAACACACTTTAACATCATATATAATGGTTTTCTTGAATGTTATAAACATATTATTGTAACATATTAATATCTATAATATCATATAAGATCCGTTAAAAACATCTTATCCACAGTTAATTAAAACACATCCATTATTTATATTATTTTGTGGGTTAATTGCCTTGTTTTCTCATGTGTGTCTCACCATAAATAATCTAGTTATTTAACATATTATATAGCTCAATAATGTGCAGAATAATAATCATGAAATAAATAAAATAATTTTTTTGCTATTTTTTTTTTAAACTAAAAATTATTTATGGTTTTGAAAAATAATATATCTTATAATCATGGATATGGTAGGCAGTATATACGCTTGAGTAAATTTTCCATTTTTCATCGATCATCATGGAATGTAGTTACATAATATGTTAAATATACATAATGATCATGTAAACATATACACCATATTATATTCTTATGTATCTTATTAACGAGGTGTGGTGATGGAAATTGTGTGACGTCACATCTGGAATGTGGTAGTCGACACATAAATGAACAATGTTATCGTCTCTACGTTATTTAAATGGAATGAAATAAAATGATATATATTATCATTACTGAATGGTAAATATTTCATGAATAACATATTTATATCATTTATACCACATATAACCATTATCTTTATCTTTACAACCTACTTTATGATTAGGTAATCAATGATGAATCACATCACATCGCATGTAATTTGTCTACCGGACACACGAGCGATGTTGTAGTATCTCCTATGGAATGTAAGTTAAAATTATATATATATATATACCAATTAACGGGTTAAAATAATGTTATAAATATTATATATATAATATATATCAATAATTACTACCATCTAAGGGTTGTGGAAATGAAAAAATGGCAAACCTCAGTTCATGGTGTGATAATATGTCAAACACACAAATGATGATTTCATAACACATTCATTGGATGTAGAGATGGTTTTAGATAATTAATATTTCATATAAAATTATATTTATATAGAATATTCTGTGTTTATTATATCAAAATGTTTTAATAAAAATTGAAAGAAGTGGATAAATAAGTGATATAATGACAGTCTTATGGAAACATTACCTCTACATCATGTGTCTTTTTTAGTCTACAGTTAACACATCAAAGGTTTATTATATGCCACATATATGACTTATAGGATGAGGGTATGCATTATAATATTTTAATTGGTTAGTTATTTTCTGAAATAAATTTCTTTAATTTTATTAATATGATGGGTGATGTGGAGGCCTTTTTTATGATTCGTGTATGGAATGCTTGTAATTATTTTGAATGATTGAATTAAACACATATTAATTTCATTTTATTATTCCCCAAAAATGGTAAATTGCATATAATTTAATGGAAATTTTTTAATTCTACAATCCAATGGTTTTTTGAAAATTTTTCAGTCATTATTACAACTTATATTCTATGTTTAACTACTAAGTAAACATGTTTTATCTATAATCACAGTAATTAATTTAATCTATTTTCAAAAATAATTCTTCTAAAAAATTATGTTTTACAAATTATGAATTTTTTATTTTTATTTCACCAAATATAGAATCCATTTTCTGAATCTAAAATCATATTAGAGTAAAATTAGTTTTAAAATTAATATAGTAGTCGAGATGGGTAAGGGGGTTTTAAAAGATAAAATCATCGAATTTATACAATTTTTTTGTATCTATATTAATTATGAATATTATTTTCAGAAGAAAAAAATTAGTTTAATATAGGAAAAATAAAAATATATAATCATAAAATCCAATTAATAAAATAAATAGTATAAATTTTTTCTACAAAAATATAATTTCATTTAAAATCCATTGTTTTTCACAATTTTTCAAAAATTTATCATATCCAAAAAAAATCCAAAAAGTTAACAATATTATAATTTATCTTTAAGATTTAAAAATTCAATAATAATTTTTAAAAATATATTTTATATATTTATTAAAAATTATATTTTAATTATGTGAATCTTGGGACTCTAATCATTCTTTTATGAAACTACCATTTTTCCAAAATAATTTTTTATATTTGAATTTATCATTATTAATATTTTAAATATATAGATAACCAATAAATACTTATGTACTATGTAATTTCATAATATAGTTAATTAAATTTACAACAAAAATTCCAAAAACTAGGTGATAATTATCATATAACATTATAATATAAATACAATATTGTTTTTCAATAAAACATATTCTATCATATAACTCGATCTATGAATGAAATAAATTATCACAAGTAATATGAGATGACTATATAATATATGAATTTGAAGATATATTATTTATTGATGTTATTTAAAATAATAATAATAATAATAACCTCAATGTATGTCATATTTTTTCTGATGTGTGGTGTTGTTTTGAAAACATATTATCAAATATGAATTCCATGTTTTAAAATTTTAGGGTGTTACAATTCCTTTAGGTTCCAACAATTTACCAAATCTAAAATCATATCATAGGAAAGAATATTTATTGTGGAAAAACATATAATCTTGAAAAATAATTTATAGGATGACTAATATGTGACACATTCTTCAATAAAAACAAATTTCATCCGAGTTTAATTATTATCATTACAAAAAAATCAATGATTTTACCCTTTACAAACACTTTTCAATTTCTATATCAGAAAATTTATCTCATCCATGTTTCCCAATGTTATGTAAAACAATATCTTATATCATCTATAATTACAAATACATCTTATTAATGGATATCACATCTATATTTATAAATGTTAATTAGATAATAAAATATCCAAATTAGAGTCATATAGTTATAGTGTCATAGGAAACACTGAAAAATTAAATATCGTTTACCAATATTTGAACATATTCTCACATTAGATATTTATAACTCTCATAATTCATATAAATATCATACATAAATTATTTATTCATATCTTGGTAATAGGAACATATGAATGGGATGTGCATTAATGCTTAGTGTGGTTGAACAATAGAGATATCAATGGATATATAAGTATAACATGTAAAAATGGAATCACACAATTATAATAACATTAGAAAACTACACCGTAAATGTCATAACTCATAGTCCCGAGTAAGGTAATATATCATGGTAGATAATAATAAATGAATCATTGGGAGTCAATGAACAAGATACATGAGATCAAAATATAGGTATAAGACATTGTTCCTTTATATGAATGTTAGAGTAGAAAATAATTTCTCTCGTAGTCAAGTCTGTCTTATAAGACTATAATAGTTGTATGGGGTCACTCCTCAAACCATCGTAGTTGTCAAGGAACACCCCCATGACTATCACAATGGACAAGTCCCTTCAAAATTGTGGGCTTAATCCCCTTTCCAATATTATATTTAACATGAGATAAATATCATTACCTTTTGAATTATAGGGATATATTGGTCCCATAAATCACATAATTAAAATTATTTATATGTGTTACTAAAATCCTGAATAATGAATTATATCAATTTTCATGAAAAGAATTAGGATTCCAATAAATTTAATTATAGAAATGTATATTTAAATTGATTGGGTTTCATAAGCATGTTGACAAGAAAACATAATACATCATGAAAAATAATATAGATTCATCCATTGATAATATACCTAGTAAAAAATAATCATATTTTATTATTTTATTCGTAGATGAATAAAAACATAGTTTAATACTTTTTACATCATATAAAAATTCCAATGATAATTCATTTAATTATAATATAGATATCTCTAAATTATTAAATAAAAAAATTCATTTAAAATTTGAATAAAATTATGTGAATGTATCTTCAGAAAATTGTTAATAATCAGAAAATACACTCATTCTATATATGTTAAAAACACTTTCTAATATTTTTTTTGAAATGTCACAATGTACATTGTTTGTAAAATGACATGAATATTTCAGTTAAATAATTTAATTAAAATTAAAACATGGGTTAAAATGACATTGAAAAAAACATAGTATTATATTATAAATCCATCTTAAATAATTTTATGTGACAAGGGTATGGAAGAAAATAATTTTTCCATCAAAGATAGTAAAAATGTTTTTCAGTAAAAAAACAATATTAGTCTATTGTGTACATAATTTGAGGGATTTTTTTAATATATAATCATAGGATAATAAAATTAAAAAGCACATTTATTTTTTTATCCTATTATGTCATATTTAGAACTAATTCATGAACAATCCAGGTAAATAATGATATTTTAAAATAAAACCCCTTACCATAGGCCCAACGTCCTTCATAAATTTTCAATAATCCTGTATAATAAATATTGGTTTATTATTGATCGTATAATATGCCCAAAATTATATATATATATTCAATAATATATTATTTATTATTATTTTTTTTATCATGTTATTTAATTAATTAAAAATCTATCTAGAATATTTTTTTAAACCTTAGTTCTGAGATGAAATAAGAGCTTTATCTTGTTGATGATTACAAGGGGTAAAAATGGTAAATTCTTTATATATTATGATCTAAGTTATTTTTTATAACCACAACATTTTTCCAATCATATGATGTTTACCATGAGATATGATTATAGTTGAAATATGGGTCATTCACAATTTTGATGAAATTTTAATATTTAATATTTAATAAATTAAATATTAAGTAGATCACACAAGATTGTTCGGCCAAATATTTTTAATGAAGTGTCTATTGAGAATATATCTCCACAATTGTGTCTCGAATGGAGTGTATCTATTATAAGTGGAATTAATTTATGATTTTTATTTGGGGCGGTTGTGGACCCATTTTCATTTCATTTCATTTACATTTACTTATTTTTATTTTTATTTTGGTTTCATTTCTCTCTTTTCATTTTCATTCTCACACACACCCCACCCCCGGTGGATCATTATTCTCCATTACCTATGAATGAAATGGACAGGGGGAGAGAAACTCATAGAGGGATAGAAAAGGGTACCATCTTATAGTTCTCAACATGCTGGATCGACATGCAAAGCCATGGATAGTGGATTTCAATGATGTTTTGGGGGTTTCCGCCCAAAGGTAGGTTGTTTTTAATATTTACTAAAAATCCCTATGATTCATATTTCTCATGTTTTTAATTCCATGTTATTATTTCTAATTACCATAGAATCATGATCTATTTATTTGGTGGTGAAAAGGTGATTTAGTAGATCCGATGGGTTTTTTTCATGAAAATTCAGTTTCATGACATGTGGTTTACGGTGAAACCCCTTGTGAGATTCCCCTTTACAAAAGATGATTTTATCCTAGAAAACAAAATTTAATAGGTTTTATGTACCGGGTGAATGGTCATGTCCTTGTAGTAGAGTACCTATATCACGACCCGTCCTCGGGGCCCATGCCGTGACTACCTCAAGCCCGCCTTCCATAGGCCAGGAGCTGGCGACTAGCACCAAGGCGTAAATCCCGGTAAAAAGGGAAGGAATTGCCTTTGTAAAGTAAATAAACACCACAGAGCAAGCAAGCAGTATAAGTAAACACTATGTAAAAACTGAGTACAAAAGTAAGTGCGGAAAAGTATGTGGGCCAGAATACAAACCGAAACTGAAAGTAAAGTACAACTCGAATTGAAAAAACAGCAACTGAAAAGTAAGCCACAACGTCGAGCCGTCCACTGGAAGTCCCACCTGAAGGGTGAGTACATATAGCCTCCACAGCTTTTTGGGACCAGTCATCCGCTCCAAGTACGTCTCGCCCAGTGGTCCACCTCCAGGTACTTTCCTGCTCCGCAAGCCTCAACCATGATCAGCACTGTCCGTCGTCTGCAACCAACACAGCATAGTGCGGGCATAGCCCGTGCAGGGGTGAGTATAAGTTACTCAGTAGGGACCCCGAGACCCCTGATGGTCTCCCAGAATCCACAAAGGAAAGATACAACTACGAAGTAACAACAGACACTGCTTAGGTCTATGCCCATACATATACATAAGACATCAATTCTCGTTCGGCTCCAACATCTGAGCCCAGGTACAACCCAGTCCACACAGGAAAGCAAAGCGTAAATCCACACAGGATACCACAACACAATCCACTTTGGAAAGAAAAACATGATTCATCTCACACAGTTATACTCCTCGAATGATTATAGATATGATCAGATATAGCCACTAATTCATCAAAGCCGTCAGACCCACAATGGATTGATAGTTACTAACCCCCGCAATGACCCACACGGTATCGTTCATGAAGTTGAAACCATAGCTATTAGGAAACTCCATCTCCATCAAGTACAATGGGTATGCCGCTAAAACCGAGCGCTTCCCTCTAACATTGGACTGCTGTAGTACTCCACCTATCGAGTACTGTGGGCCTACTACCACAACCAAGCGCTTCACGCCATGGGTCTGCCGCTACAACCAAGCGCTCCCCCTCATAGCCTCTAGAGGTACTCTTTCTGTTGAGTATCATTGGTCTTCCCTACAACCAAGCTCTCCTCTGTCGTGGTTATGTTGCCACAACCAAGCGCTCCCCCGTGCTGCTACAACCAAGCGCTCCTCCGTCATAGGTCTGCCGCTACAACCAAGTGCTCCTCCGTCGTGGGTTTTCCACTACAACCAAGTGCTCCCCCTCATAGCCTCTAGAGGTAGTCCTTCTATTGAGTACCGTAGATCTACCCCTACAACCAAGCGCTCCTCCGCAGTGGGTCTACTGCTACAACCAAGCGCTTCCCACTGGGCTGTCTGTAACACACCGAGTCATTCGATTAGCAGTCGACAAGTCTCAACCCGCTCTAGGGTTTCTGCACACAGCATGCTCTTTCCGGGAGAGTCTGCTCAACGAGCTGAGGGGCTGATACATCAACTGACACATAATCCGGAGTTTATGTATCCAAAAGTTCCATATCATCAACAGGAACTCAACGTCGCAGATGGTGCGTCAATCGAACGCTCGGTCTGAGAGTTATTGGATTTTTTGTCCCAGGGGCCTGGTTGGTTTTTAAGTCAGAACCAAACAACCGTACTCCACCTGCATCCAAAACATGGGTGGAGTAAGCCCGAAGAGCCTTCTCACAAAGAGGAATCCATCAAAGTTGACGGCACATCAATCGGACGTCCGGAGCTCAAGTTATGAGCGTTTCCGCTCTGAGGGCCCGATTGGTTTCGTGTACGAAATAACTAGGCTAAACCCAAAGTATTCTCAAACCTTGAGTGAGATATACCGAAATTACCGTCTCGATCCATGGATCGCATTGCAACTGACGGTGCGTCGATCGAAGGCTCGTAGCACAAGTTATGGGCGTTTGATCGGAAAAGATTCGGTATTAAGGGGTTCGGGCCCGGTCCGACCCGACCCGATACCCCCAGGGTCGGCCCAAACCGGGTCGGCCTGAACCGGGTCGACCCGAACCGGGTCCGGGTCTGGCCCGCTTGGGCGCAGCCCGGCTCGGCTGGTGCGCCCCTGCCTGGCTTGGGAGCGGCCCAGCCTGGCGGAGCGGCCAAGCAGCCGGCCCGGCCTGGGCGCGCGTGCGGGGCGCGCTGGCCAGGCGCTCGGCCAAATCGCCGAGCCGTTTGAAGAGGGGTGGGGGCGCCTGCCCCCATGGCTTGTAACTGCGGCCCCCATTAAGGGGGGTTGTTGTGCTGGTCGGCCGGGGGTTTGAACCCCCGACTTTCTATTGTCCGGCCGGCCGGTTTCTGCCGCCACGGGACCGGCGACGGCTGGTCCCCTCCCTACTCCGACACCTGTGGCCCGGAACCGGCCTCCGGTCTCCCTGCTCCGCCGCGGACCGGAACCGGCCGCGACCTTTTTTCGTCCGTCGCGGTGCGACGGCGCCACGCCCTTCTGTCGTGGCCCCACTCCGGCCGCGGTGTCTTCGGGGTTCTCTGACCCGGCGCGACGACGTCGTGGCCTTGTTCGATTTCACGGCGCGGCGCGACGGTACCACACTTTCCTTGTCGTACGATTCCGCATGGTGCGACGACACCGCGCCATTCCCGTTTCAATCCACAATAGAAACTATCATGGATAATGGAGGAGGGTCGGTCGTGTTTGTGCGGTCGGGCCCCCTCTCGTTAATCGATAGCAATTGGTCATATTCCACGAAGAACGTCAATGTTGTAATCACGAACAAAATAAATAAAATAACCCCTAACTCCAGCGTAGCATGAAAGGAGGTTCATCAAACGAGGATTCATCGTGGAATATCTGTCGCGGAAAGAGACGTCGGTGGCGTCGTGGTTTATGGCGTCGCATAGTCGGTTTCTGAGGACTCGACGTTCTTTGTCGGGGATCGATGTGTTCTTCGCGTTCTTCGATGAAGATGAAGAAGTTCCTCATGTTTCATAGCACTTTTCTCCCAAAGACTCCACAACAAGAATCCAACACTTAATAAAATATGCCCACACTTATTTTATTAACTTGACATTAGTTTGAAATACAAACACCCACATTAAACCCACTTCATTAATATCATAAGTTATTAAAACTTAAGTTATCAAATTTAATTGTGAGTTGAGGGAGTTAAGGAATGTGAAGGGGTGGGGTTTGTGTGGGCCCCACCACCCTCATAACCTTCCATGGGAAGTTGGGTAGTTACCCAACTTCCACCCAAATCGTATATCCATTTATAGAAAATAAAAATTGTAGTTAAATTTTTATATTAACTTCCACAATTTTTATCAACCTCTCTCATGAAAACGCAACTCCGGAAAAGGTGTTTCTAAGAAAATACCGGCGCCGCAGTTCCATCAGTGCCCTCAGAATTCGATTCCGAGCACCGGTTCAAAAGTTAGAAATTCCCACTCGTTCGTTCACTGAACGTAACCAAGATAAACTTCAGATAGAAATTTCGGGCACACCGAGGCTCAGAATCAAGTGCCGTCAGAAACTGCGTTCTTGTAAAATCCCAAAGAAAAATTAAAACAAATTTCCTTGAATTTTACGGGTCTTTACATTACTCCAAACTATGGTCTTTACGTCCCCGTAAAGATACATCATAACTTGGGAAACAAATGTGGGTACCGAGCACGCATCTGAGCCTCCTGCTCCCAAGTGCTCTCCTGGAGGTTCCCATACTGCCATCTGATGTGAACTAGAGGAATCGACCGTCCACGTAGGACACGCTCCTATCGATCCTCAATCTCCACCAAGACCTCCGCAAAATTCCCCCCATCATCAACGTCCAGCTCCCCATGGTCAATGATATGCGTCGGGTCGAGCTCGTGTCTCCCCAGTGGAGATACATGGAAGTCGTCGTGCACCTGGTGCAACTGAGGTGGGTGGGTCAAGCGGCAAACCATCTCGCCTACCCTGTCGAGGACCTAAAATGGTCCGTTGAACCTTGGTGATATCTTTTCGCCTCGGCCACATCCTCGTAACTCACGTCGAGGTGTGACCCGTAAGGAAACTTGGTCGCCATCCTCAAACTCAAGTGGTCTCCGCCTCCTGTCAGCATAAGTCTTTTTCCGGCTCTGAGCTGTCCTCAACCGCTCTTGTATGACTTGGACCTTTCTGGTCCTACAAGAGCTGCTGAGATTTCTTCTTTGCCGAGAAGAGAAATATGGTCTCATCCCCTGGATGAACAACGTTCTTTGCCTAATATAGTCAATCCTGTTTTGGATGATACTAACCCATAGCAAGGATGACGTCGTAAGGCCTAGATGCTACTACCAAGAGATCCAACCGTTACTCTCACCTCCATGGGTTGAGTCACACTGTCATCATGATTGTGTGGTCACTGGGTCTCCTCGAGTAGGTATCTCAAAGTGAGGGTCAAGTCAAAGGATTTTAAAATGGAACCTCTTAGTAACAAAAAAAAAAGAGAGTGCAGGAAGGTAAACGACAAAAGAAAGGTGTCTTTTATTACTGCAGCTCAAAGTAGAAAGACACAAAACATCTACAAACAAACATCAACAATGCTAGAAGTATCATAAAAAAGTCTCTAGAACTGGAGATAGTCTCGCTCCTGTCCATCTGCTCCCGGAGCTCCATGATCGTAAGCCTCAGCTGCCTGAAGCTGAGCTCTCCCTTGTCCACCAGCTCCATGCGGTCGGGGTGGACCTCCTGGTGGTGGTGGTGGAAACACCTCCAAGCGTCGTCTACCTCCAGCTGCATGGCCATCTCACCTGCCAAGGTCTCCTGCTCCATGTGGTCGGCCTCGATCAAACCTCTTCCTCTGCCTGGGAGGTCCTTCATTCATCTGCTGGTCATCCGTATGGCGGGTCGGAGAGTCACGAGCCGTGTGACCAACCCCGCCACATGAGTAACATTGTTCTCTCATGGCAAGTTGTTGTCCTCCCCGGGTGCCTCGCACAAACGATCTTGTGTCACACGGCCGACCACCTATAGGTCTAGTCCTCTTGGACCCTGGCATCATCTGTGTACTGCCCAATGCAGAAGACTCTGCCACATGCCGGCTAGTGGTGGGTCCTGTTGTTGGAGACTGCTCAGCAAGGAAACTCTCCAATAAGAGGGCTCGCTCCAACACCCATGTCTGTGTCGGAATGCTCTGAGAAACAACTGATGCTCTAATATCTTGCATGATCCCCTACTCGATGGTTCGGTCCCTGAAGAATGGGTCCCCTACCATGTCTGACGAGTAGCGTGAGAGATCGGTAAACCTCGCCGCGTACTGGGCTACTATCATGCTGCCCTGCCGCAGTTGTAGAAGCTCCTGGATGCACACCGCACGGAGGGTGGCTATGAAGAACTCTGAGTGAAAGAGGCTCTCAAAGTCTGTCCAGAGAAGAGATGCCTCATCGTGAACCTGGAGCATCGAGCTCCACCATCGTCCTGCTGCCGCATACAGTAGTCTCGCTATGAGGATCACCATGAGGTCTGTTGGTGTCCTCACTAACCGGAAAACTCGTACCACTGCCTCCAACCAGTTCTCGGCTGCCTGGGGGTCCGTCTCCCCATGGAACCTAGGTGGTCGCTGGCACTGGAACTTGTGCAGTTCACAAAGGCGACGTTTATCGTCAGTGGCAGGGGATGTAAGCATCGGTGGCTCGGCGGGTAAAGGTATCGCCGGTGCCTTAGCTGTCAAAGGGCCCTGTACCGAGGCCCCGTCGCTCGGTGGGCTGTCGTCACGCTCAACTATCAGAACCCTAGCTGGCTACCGTCATGGGGCCATTCTGAAAAGGAAACATGTGCGACACGGTCAGAACAGTTTACCTGGTGAGCTGACACAAACTAATCACAAAGAAAACTTGAATCACACATGCAATCAATGTTTTCGTGCATTACGTCGGAAATCATAAGTCCGGGTCCTAGTGTACGGATACGTCGGCCACCGCACCAACACTGGACTCCCTGGACAGATAACCACACCCAATACGCTTAACATTATTGCTTCACAGAGAAAAAGATCAGAGTCCAATGTTCTGTGTTAGAACCGAACTCCTCTGATACAAATTTGTCACGACCCGTCCTCGGGGCCCATGCCATGGCTATCCCAAGCCCGCCTTCCATAGGCCAGGGGTGGGCGACTAGAACCAAGGCGTAAATCCCGGTAAAAAGGGAAGGAATTGCCTTTGTAAAGTAAACAAACACCACAGAGCAAGCAAGCAGTAGAAGTAAACACCAAGTAAAAAATGAGTACAATATTATGTGCGGAAAAGTAAGTGGTCCAGAATACAAACCCAAACCGAAAGTAAAGTACAACTCGAATGGGAAAAACAGCAACTGAAAAGTAAGCCGCAGCGTCCAGCCATCCACTGGAAGTCCCACCTGAAGGGTGAGTACAGATAGCCTCCACAGCTCCTCAGGATCAGTCGTCCACTCCGAGTACGTCTCGCCCAGTGGTCCACCTCCAGGTAACGTCCTGCTCCGCAAGCCTCAACCACGATCAGCGATGTCCGTCGTCTGCAACCAACACAACGTAGTGCGGGCATAGCCCATGCAGGGGTGAGTATAAGCTACTCAGTAGGGACCCCAAGACCCCCGAAGGTCTCCCAGAATCAATAAAGGATAATCCAAAAAGGAAAGATACAATCACGAAGTAACATCCGACACTGCTTAGTTATATGCCCATACATATACCTAAGTCATCAATTCTCGTTCGGCTCCAACATCCGAGGCCAAGTACAACACAGTCCACACATGAAAGAAAAATGTAAATCCACACAGGATAGCACAAAAAAATCCATATTGGAAAGAAAAACAGGATTCATCTCACAGATGTATACTCCTCGTATAACGATAGAGATGATCCGATATAGCCACTGATTCATCTAAGCCATCAGACCCACAAAGCATCGATAGGTACTAACCCCCACAATGACCCACACCGGATCGTTCATGAAGTTGAAACCATAGCCATCGGGAAACTCCATATCCATCAAGTACAGTGAGTATGCCGCTACAACCAAGCGCTTCCCACTAACCTTGGACTGTTTTAGTACTCCACCTATCGAGTATTTTGGGCCTACTACTACAACCAAGCGCTTCCCACCATGGGTCTGGCACTACAAACAAGCGCTCCCCCTCATAGCCTCTGGAGGTACTCCTTCTGTTGAGTATCACGGGTCTGTCGCTACAACCAAGCGCTCCTCTGCCGTGGGTCTGCTGCTACAACAAAGCGCTCCCTCGTGCTGCTACAACCAAGCGCTCCTCCATCGTAGAACTGCCGCTACAACCATGCGCTCCTCCGTCGTGGGTCTGCCGCTACAACCAAGCGCTCCCCCTCATAGCCTCTATAGGTTCTCCTTCTGTTGATTACCGTGGGTATGCCAGTATAACCAAGAGCTCCTCCGCCGTGGGTATGCTGCTACAACCAAGCGCTTCCCATTGGGCTATCCATAACACACCGAGTCGTTCGATTAGCATTCGACAAGTCTCAACCGGCTCTAGGGTTTCCTCACACAGAATGCTCGTTCCAGGAGGGTCCGCTCCATGAGCTGAGGGGATGATACATCAACTGACACATAATCCGGAGTTGATGTATCCAAAGGTTCTGTATCGTCAACAGGAACTCAACGTCGCAGACAGCGCGTCAATTGAACGCCCGGTCTGAGATTTATTGGCTTTTTCATCCCAGGGGCCCGGTTTGTTTTTAAGGAAAAACCAACCCGACCGTACTCCACTTGAGTCCAAACCACGGGTGGAGTAATCCAGAAGATCCGTCTCACTATGATGAATCCATCCAAGTCGACAGCACGTCAATCGGACATCTGGAGCTCAAGTTACGAGCGTTTCCGCTCTGAGGGCCCGGTTGGTTTCATGTACGAACCAACTCGGCCAAACCCAAAGTATTCCGAAATCTTGAGTGCGATATACCGAAACAACCGCCTCGATCTAAGGATCGCATCGCAACTGATGGTGCGTTGATCGGAGGCTCGTAGCACATGTTATAGGCGTCCGACCAGAAAATATTCGGTAATAAGGGGTTCGGGCCAGGTCCGACCCGGCCCGATACCTGTAGGGTCGGCCCGAACCGGGTCCGGGTCTGGCCCGCTTGGGCGCGGCCTGTCCCGGCTGGTGAGGCTAGGCCCGACCTGGGCACGGCGCACTGGGCGCACTGGCCAGGCGCTCGGCCAAACGGCTGAGCCGTTTGATGAGGGGGGGGGGGGCGCCTGCCCCCTGGCTTGTAACTGCAGCCCCCATTAAGGGGGGCCGTTGTGCTGGACGGCCGGGGGTTTGAACCCCCGGCTTTCTCTTGTCCGGCCGGCCCACCCCGGTCGGCCGGTTTCTGCCGCCACAGGACCGGCGACGGTTGGTCCCCTCCCTGCTCCGACACCGGCGGCCTGGAACCGGCCGCCGGTCACCCTGCTCCGCCGCGGCCTAGAACCGGCCGCGACCACGGTTCGTCCGGCGCGGCGCGTCGGCACCGCGCCCTTCCTCCACAGCACCACTTCAGCCGCGGTGTCTTCAAATTTCTCTCACGTGGCGCGACGGCGTCGTGTCCTTGTTCGATTTCATGGCGTAGCGCGACGGCGCCACGCATTCCTTGCCATACGTTTCCACGCGGTGCGACGGCACCGCACCATTCCCGTTTCAATCCACAGTAGAAACCAACATGGATAATAGAGGAGGGTCAATCGTGTTTGTGTGGTTCGTCCCCCTCTCATTAATCGATATCAATTGGTCATATTCCACGAAGAATATCAAAGTAGTAATCAAGAACAAAATAAATAAAATAAACCCTACCTCGAGCGTAGCTTGAACGGAGGTTCGTCGAACTATGATTCATCGTGGAATATCCGCCACAAAAAGAGACATCATGGAAGAAGACGTCGTCGGCATCACGGTATACGGTGTCGCGTAGTCGGTTTCCGAGGACTCGGCATTCTTCATCATAGATCGATGTGTTCTTCACGTTCTTCTTTGAAGACGAAGAAGTTCCTCAAGTTCCTTAGCCATTTTCCCCCAAAGACTCCACAACAAGAATCCAACCCTTAATAAAATAAACCCACACTTATTTTATTAACTTGACATTAGTTTTAAAATCAAACACTCACATTAAACTCACTTCATTGATATCATAAGTTATTAAAACTTAAGTTATCAAATTTAATTGTGAGTTGAGGGAGTTAAGGAATGTGAAGGGGTGGGGTTCGTGTGGGCCCCACCACCCTCATGACCTTCCATCGGAAGTTGGGTAGTTACCCAACTTCCACCCAAAGCTTAAATCCACTTAGAGAAAATAAAAAATGTAGTTAAATTTTTATTTTAACTTCCACAATTTTTATCAACCTCTCTCGTGAAAACGCAACTCCAAAAAAGGTGTTTCTAAGAAAATACCGGCGTTGCGGTTCCATCAGTGCCCTCGGAATTCGATTCCGAGCACCGGTTCAAAAGTTAGAAATTCCCACTCGTTCGTTCACTGAACGTACCCGAGCTAAACTTCGGATAGAAATTCCAGGAACACCGGGTCTCTAAATCAAGTGTCGTCAGAAACTGCGTTCTTGTGAAATCCCAAAGAAAAATTAAAAAAAAATTCTTTGAATTTTACTGGTCTTTACAACTTATCTATGATACATATGTAGGTTGACATGGCCATGTGTACTACATGTGAAAACCTTGTGTGCGTAGCAATTCTTATACAAGTACACGACCTCGATAATGAATATCCATGTTAGTTGAGGGAAATGGGACGGTACCTCATTTAGGGTACATGAAGTGTACCCATCTTACAATTTATGTACATGGGAATCTATACACCTTGTCTGGTGTTAGTTCAATCCCATGTGGGATTTTAGGAGTACACATCTTGTAGCCAAAGGGACAAGTCCTCTAAGAGTAAGGCATGTGCTCAGATGACTAATTATACATCTACCTTGAATTATGTCTCTATATATTTTTCATTGATGATTACTTCTTTAAGACATGTTCCCTTATGGCCTATGAGGCTCTAAGAGTAGTTGTTATCGAGGATCCCCATTAAGATTTCACTTCCGATATTTCGACCTAGAGGTTCCCATATAGCGTACCTCTAACTTATTTCTATATCAAGGATCCCCTATATGATGTCAATGCATATAGGATGATCAAGGGATTCCATAGAAGGATTCATTTACTTGTGTATCATTCTGAGAATCCCATTTTTGATGTCAATGCATCTTATACTATTATTGTTGGTCCCCTATAGGACGCATTCACCTATCTGTCAAACAAATGACCCCTATTGGATTCATCAGTATAGAATACCATAATAGGATCCCATGTATGTATCCCCCATTACCAATATATCTAAGGATACAAATATGAATACCATCTCTATTATTTGAAAATGACGTTCCCAAGTAGTATTATAGAATTACCTTATAGCTATGGGTATTTAGAAGGATTAATTTTCTTTTGGGTTTATTTTTAGGATCCTATGTATGATGATTCTCTATGTTCTACATGTGGGAACCATTAGGTGCCCATTTTTTTTAACGAACATGAGTAAAAAAATAAGGTTTGTGTATAGATTATAGAAGGTAAAACATTAAAACAAGTGTTTAACATGTAATCCCATATGGTTGTGGCGGAAGTGTTGGTTTTTTGCATTCAAAGACCAAAAATCGTTGGTTTATATATATATATATATATATTTCATTGAAGATGAAGTTGTGATTACAATTGGTTCTTCCTAAATGGTGGATGTTAACCTTGTAATGAGGCATTATTTTTTTGAATGCTCCAACTTCCGCCCTAGGATACCTAGTTTTTTTTTTGAGATTCCAAGAAAAGATTTTTTAGGATTTTGTATATGGTCCATGTTATTTTTAATATTTACCAATATAAAATGACATACTTAATTTTTTAGGTTATTGATAATATATATTTTGTTATTATATTATTGGGATGTGTATATGTGTTTCTATGAATATGGCCATTGAGGAAACTACTATTTCATACAATCAGGGAATCCCTAGTAATGATTATCTTGGATAATATTTCTCTCGTATGTGATACTGATGATTAATATCTCCAACATATGATTATACTCATGGATGATTTTTTTATCCCAAGATGTTGGGATGAACATTCTCTATATGGAGGGTTAGTTGTCCATTATTTTGTACATGTCATTTCACATTGTTTGTTTCCTGAAGTGATTACACTCTTTATTTTGATATGGATGATTATGTTCAAAATTATTAGAATCTTAATGGATTGTTCATGGAATCCCACTTGTGGTTTTTCCATATTGACCACCTATGGTTAAGACCATTATAGATTATCTTAGATCAAAACACCACAACCACCTATGGATCCGAACCTAGGCTCAGATATTGGAATGGATTTACATGGACTAGGAATCATGGAATCCAGTTTAGTTAACTTTTATAGGATGTACTGATGTAATTACATGGAATCCATCATTTCAGTGTTTGGTGGTGAGTACTTGTGAGCGCATGGGCTAGACCATTATCCCCCTGTGGTATCTCCTCATTCTCATATATATTTATGGTGTTGACCAAAGTAGTATCATGTAAATTGGGACAATGAAAACATAGATAAAATTAATGATAAATGATTAGAATGGACTGACATCTAGCTCTATTTCCTTGCACATGGTGACTAGGAAATCGAGATTACTGCCCCCTGAATGAACTCTTGATTACTTTTTGGTTATATCATTCACCCAGTCATGAATTATCATATCAATATATATATATGTATAGGAATGTGACTATAAATTTGTACATATATATAAATATATGGAAACCCATGGTATAACATTCCCATTTTACTAGGATTCTAGATATGTGTTTTAACGTTGGTTTCACATTTATTAGTATTATATACATTTATATTAGTTTTATATAATGGTTGATCAAAACTTCGTTTTCATACACATATTTCATTTTACATTATATATTCATCATAAGAATGGCATTCTAATATTTTTTTCTCATCCATTTACATTCTTCATAGAGTACATGTAGACATATATCTACTTTTTAGGTTGAAAACGTTTTACTTGGTGGAAAGTGTTGAATCCAAAAGATGCATGTTTGAGAAAAGTTGCTCATGTGGAATATTTTGATCTAGCTGGTGTAGTTTGATAGGGTTTGGTGACTGAGTATATCATATCAATTAATGTTTCTAGTATAGTCCTATACATTTTCTCTAAATAATTTTCTATATAGGTATCTATATGGTCATCTCAATGGGTGAACATTTTTTAATGTATTGAATTGTTTATAAATCATTTATTGAATTGATTTTTATTGTTATAGTGTGTTCAATATTACTTATATACTACATGAAAATAAATTTATTTAATATTTTTTATGATAAATATATTTTAAAACTATTATTTTATAATAAATAAAGACACAGTTCCCCAAATATGACACCCTGGGCCAACACTACTAGTCGAAAGCCTTTAAAAAAGTGAGGTATTTTTGAGGCCATGTGACCCACAAGATCAGCCAACTAGATCTGTGTCATCTAGGTTAGAACATTACCGGAAGGTATCAAAGCAATTATTTTCATGGTATTTAATTTATATAATATTCCTGAAAGGAGTATTAGGAATGTGTTTGAACATATGATTGATATCATGCTAGAGCATGGAGAATAATTCATTTTTTGTATAAAGTCATATTTTATAGGTTATGTGATTGTTATTCTGATATTCTATGTACAATTTTATTATATTTTTTCCTTGAGAGGACCACGTTTTTAGGTTGTTTTTAATTTTTATGGTTCTCTCTCTAATGGTCATTGGAAACAGGCTAGTTATGGATTTTGACTGTTGACCAAAAAAGGTGACAGACATCTCATGCATCGGCTTCAATAGATAAGATTCACATCATATAGTCCTACTTGAGAGAATTTAAATATCAATGAAGGCTATTCATTTGTGCATATATGCATTTATATAATTAATTCTAATTATAGGTTATGTGGATCTACATTGATGAATTTTTGTTGAGGTTGATGAATCAGTCCCCATATATAAGAGGTCTGGTGACACTACTACGTCAATATGGATAAATCTATATTTATTATATCTTGTAGTGTGATTTTATTTGGTTGTGGATATATATTAAGATTAATTTGTATGATTCAAATGGATAATAGTATTTTTTTCATTTAACTATACCTCCAAGGGGTATTAATGTATAAAAATTCTGGTGAGTGTCAGTTTAGACTCTTTTCATTGGTTGTATCATGAAATGTTGGATGAAATTACTCATGAGGATGCTCATTGAGTATTTTCCCTTATAGGTCATGTTTTCATTTTTGACTGTCATAGTTCATTATGATATTTACCTTCTTTAGAGTTGTTTTATCATTACAACTATGTTGTTAGACCCGATGACTCAATTGGGAGAGTGGTTCAATTTGGATAGGTGGGAGACCTATAGGCCCTTATTTTTAACTCAGACCTCATTGGTTAATGTCTATTTTCATTAGAATCAAACTAGCATGAGTCAGATAGCCCTGGGTTTTTAGATTCTATTTCAGTAGTTTTCTTTGATGAATTTTCGTTTTGTGATAAAGGAAAAAAAGGTGCTCAGATTTTTCGTTATTGGCATACAGATTCTTTAGTTATTTATGAGAACCACATGAACTTTGGAATTTAGGCTTCTTTCAACATGAAGGAATATTCCGGTTCAAATATTGGTCATCCAAGGATTCCACTATTGTTAATATTTTCACAGCATGGGTAAAATCACATGATTTTATTGGCTCCTTGTGACTGGTTGTGATGGGGAAATTTGTGTACCATGTGAGGTTCCTGATTTTGAAGATGAGTAGTAATAGATTTTATATCATAATTATAATGATGTGTCATGTAGAATTTCCATCATGTATTTATAATGTAGTATTGTCTTCAGTATGGGTTGATTTATAAGATATACAATTGTTATGTGTTTTATAATTTAATTATAAAGATATGAATGGGTGGGTGTGAACTGAGTACTAATGTTTTCCAGACCTACTTTCGGATAGGTTTCCGATGACGTGTGGGTTAAATGAAAAATATCCCTCCATGGTAGTGGTGGAATTATAGCTAAATGGGGTATCATAATATAGTTGACCTGTTGTAGAATCATGATCGTGGATTGATTATATGGTGATCATGGCTCAGTGGGATCTCTACAATCTTTTTGATGTAATTATAGTGTACTTCTAGTAGAGATGTTGATTCTGAATCATTACATTTTCTTGAGTATAAAAAGTGGAATTGGACCAATTTTGTGCAACATTTTAATTTCCAATTACATTCTAGATTATTGATGAATCATTTTGAGGTTACAATCATAGATCATTGTATGGTAATCCATATAGTGGGGAGTAAACTATTGGTCTTTTTAGGGTAGTGACACTCATTTCAATTGAACTTCTGCATATTTTTAGGCTATATGGTCAATGATTAGTTTTAATGTGGCCTTATGGTTTTACATTTTGTTGGGAATACCAGATCACTCAGAGTTAAACATCTTTAATATTATATACTTCTGTTAACTATACGTGACATGTAGTTGGATATTCCAAATGGATTTTTGTTGAGTTTTATTTTTTGGTAACATGACTACTACTGATATCACTATGGCTTCTTAGAGATAATAATGTTTATGGTGGGTACATTAGGAGGACCTAAGTCATTTGGATGATATTTTGGAGTTGTAATTTGAATTTATTCTTTCATATTCTTGAAATGGTATAAATTGTAATTTTACCCTCTCATATGATCTTCGATTATTTTTCATTCTACTTCATTGGCCATGGAAAATTATTTTTATCCTAGGAGAAGTTCTTTTCTTAATTTGTGCAGTTCAAATTTTAGAGAAATAATAAATATATAATATTTAATAAATTAAATATTAATTTGTAGAAACATGTTTTTTTGACCCTATAATTTGAACGAAGCATCAGATTGAGATTATGTATCTCCAATTGAGTCTAGAGAATGTATTTGTTTCTTATTTGGGCATGAAATCATGATTGGGACTAGGGCCCCATTTTTTTATTTTAAATTTTTTTATTTTCATTATATTCTTTTTTTATCTTTTATACTCCCAATTCTCATGCATGACCCCCGAAGGCTCTATCTTTTTCAATACCTATGAGATAAAGGGATATGTAGAGATAAAACTAGATGGGTGGAAGGAAGGGTACAATAAAAAATATGTCTATGTACTACATCATCATGAAATAAATATGGACCATATATTTGATGGAGTCTTTAGCAGTTTCCACCCAATGGTATTCTAGTAGTATCATTTTCCTAAAAAACTAATAAATTATAATATTTAATGTTTTTAAATCCATATTATGATTTATTAGGGACCCTATAGGAATAATTTAATGATTGTTGGTTGAAAATGTATTTTCTAGTACATCATGATGTCTTCCATTTTGGAAAACTAGGCAACACAGTGTGTGGCTCAGGGTTACGTGACATCAATGTTTAACATATTGGGAAGATGAATTTTTATAAGTACACACCTCTTTAATGGGTGTAAACACAGTGTATTGTTTTTCATCTGTGAATCTAGGTACCTGGTGGGGCTACCCTTGTCATGGTACACTTCCATGTAGAGTACATGGTCATACCACATGTTGGGAGCCTGTCGTGTATAAGTACAAAACCTAGAAAAGTTCACATACAATCCAATTGTGCAACACATTATGGTACCTCCATGTAAGGTACACATAGTTCACATGTCTTACTCAATTTTTACATGGAATTTTACTTTCCATATTTGGTTAGAGTACATTCCCATGTGCAATTTTGGTTGTACACATCATGTAATCTTGGTGATAAAACATTTACTACACCTTTGAAACCCTTTGAGGGAATTTCATATAATTTATGCCAATATTTTTAGTTGGATTCATGATTATTGGACATTGAGTATTTTTTCTAGTAGACCATGATAGTAAGACCATTGAGGTGTCTGGAAAACACTTGGGTGGAATTTCAGTCATTTATGGAATATATAGGTTCTTCCTCTGGTAAATTTGTCTAGTATTTTATTAACAATGAAACATGTTCTAAAATGATCTATGATCTAACCATATTGATCAATTTTTTGGTGAATTTTCCATTGATGATGTGTCCCATGAATGATGTACAACTATGGACTATGAGGATCTATGGTTAGTCATTACTAAGGAACCCCTATAGGATTCCCCTTCATATGTTTTGACCTAGAGGATTCCATGTATGATTCATCTAACTTTATTTTGTACCAAGAATTCCTTGAGGAATTCATTTTCAAATGAGATGATATTTGGAGTCCCTTATTTGTTTGTTATACCATTATATCATTCTATGGATCCCTTGTTGTATTCCTATTAAATTTATATCGTAATAGTGGGTCCCATGTAGGATGTCGTCACTTGTTTAGAGGATCCATGTAGGATGCATCATTGTTGAATACCAATGAAGGGTCTCATGTAGGACTCCTCCATAACCCTTATTGATTAGGATCGAATGTAGGATGAATTTTTTATGAATGGAAATTAAGGATCCAATGTAGGACTCCCTCTTTACCTTATAGGTATGGATCTCTAGTACTATGACTTTTATTTTGTGTTTACATCATGGATCCCATATCAGATTCTTTTATGAGTTAATATTGGGATTCCCATTGGGTTGATATGGTTTGACGGATCCACATTCAGTACATTATGTGAGGGTATAGATGGTAGAAGGTGTCACCATAAAACCCATTACAATCATGTCATCCCATGGGGTGTAGTTGAATATTTGGGTTTAGGAATTCTAACGCATTTATTTTTTTTATATTTGTCTTACTTGTTATAGATGCAGTGATATTTACAATTGGATGTTCATGCTTAGTGGATATTTAGACTGAAGTGAGGTTTGTTTATTTTTTTTGGTATGAAAAGATGTTCTTCCAATGATCTAGCATGTTTGTTGGGATTCCTAGGTTCTCTTTCCTGGGATTCGGCTTCAGCCCCATGTTACTTCTGATATTTACTAGTATAATAATATGTACTAAATGAGATTATTATATTGAGTCGATATATTTTATTATTATGTTTTGGGGGTTTCGGGAGGATATTCAAGGAATATGGTTATTAAGGCTAGAATCATGATATACGAGCATGAAATCCCTATTCATGATAGTCAGGGATGATTCCTCTCACCTAAGTGATATGTTTTATTACTTTCCCACAATATAAGTATAATTATGAAATATGACACTCCCATGAGTGGTTGGGATGATTATATTCTATTTGTCCAATTACATGATCAGAATGTGTTGCATTTTGTCTCACATCTATAGATTCCTGGAATTTCTATGCACTTCCAAAAAAAGTGTTGATTATTCTATCCTTTATTGTAGATTCAAATTATGTTTCATTGTGTATTACTTCAGATTACTCCTTATATATATTCTAATGGTATGATTTTTAGGGGTTGTACATTTTTCAAATGTTGTGACATCCTATAGACTGAGACCTAGGGATCAAACATTGGATTTGATTTACATGCCCATTGATGTATGTTGTATAGATCATTGAACATTTAAAGGATGGTTGGTTGTACTTCCATAGAATACATGATTTAATTTAGTGGAGGTGAGTACTCATGAGCCCAATTGTATGATGATAATCCCCCAATATTGATTTTTATTCATCAATTATAATTAAATCATCGGACCATGTAGGAATATGTAAATTTGGGCTATTTAAACATAGAACAAGTTAATGATACATTGCATGATGGGTATTAAATCTAGCTCAATTCACTTGCACAAAATATCCAGGCGATCTGAATTACATTCCCAATAATCAACTACATGTTTATTTTTTGTTATTTAATTCACATACTCTTTAATATTCATAATTATGTATATAAATATATGTATGTAAGTATACATGTATACATATATAAATATATATATATATATATATCCATTGTGGGGATTTTGCAGTTGAGCGGGATTATAGACCTGATGAGTAATGATGGATTAGTGTTTATTGGAATTGAAAACCTTTTTAGATATATCTAAGATAAACTAAGAACATTTTATATTCCATATACATATAGTATCATACATTATAGGTTCATCCAATATGTGGACTAATGATATTATTTCTCATCGTTTCACATGAACATCATTGTTCATTTAGACCATATTTGTTCTTTTTATATATCAGTTATTTACTACTTCTGAACTATATTTATTTAAATTTTTGTATGATAATTTTCTTTTTACATTGTTTGTCTACTCGGATATGGGGGAATACTCTCTCCAATATCAAACTATATGACCTCGCTGATAATCAGAAACATATGTATTATAGAGATGAATGTTGGAGGAATCATGAACCACCAAATATGATATGTGGATCAATGTAATATTAGTCAAGACATTACAAAACTCCCTTATTTTTTATTGCAATTAAATCATTTTTCATTAATGTTTTGGTTTCATAGTTTCAGTCCTTAGAGTTTGGTCATAGTAACATAAAATCCATAATATTATTTATTTTATACATAGAATATATATTAAATATATATATTTTTATTTATACGAATCTACAAATATATGGGACAAACTGGTTTTAAACCATTCATAGAGATAGTAATTTGTACATATGTATAAACACTGTATTCATTTTTTAGTTTATAGAAATAAAGAAAGATCAATTTTAATTAACCCTTCCATTATTATAATAATATAATATATATATATAATTCAATATTATTACAATTCATTTAATATATAACTTAATATATAATCACTTGACTTCATGGAGGTATTAGTCTAGTCATAAGCATGAGCGATGTTTTCATTTCTAAAAGGATTGGATAGAGAGAAGGTAAATATGATAATATCTTTCCCGAAGTTTAATTTTATACTTAATATTCATGTTTAAATACTAGGCAAATAAAAATACTCATATATAAAATATGTAGATTAAAAATTAATGGTATCCCTACATAGAGACAGTTAGATTATATTCTCATGAGTGAAATATTCAATTCTTATTTTTTAGGTAATTTGTTGTATAATAGATTTTAATAATAACAATTCTATTTTTTTATATTACGATTACTGAATTTATTTTTTTATCTTGAAAAAAAATATTTAAAATCATTATTTTTAACAATTTTTCATAAAAAATCATTTAAAAAAATATATAAAATTTACAATTTGATAATTCTGGTATCAGATTTAAAAATAGAATATTATTTATTAAAAATATATTTGAAATATTCATATAAACTTATATATGAATTATTTGAACCTAGTGAAACTAAACATTATTTTATGAAATTACAGTTTTTCAAAAATATTTTATTTATATTTGAATTGATTTTTATTAATATTTTCAATAGGTAGATAACCAAATACATTTTATGAACAATATAATTCAATAATATAGTTAATTATATTTGAATCCAAAATTCAAAAAATAGATGTGATAATTGAAATAATACATAAGAATATAAAAATTATATTTTTCTCAATAAAACCTAGTCATGCATATACCATGATCTATGGGTGAATGAAATTATCGCATGTAACATGATATGACTCTATAATATGTGAATTTGATGATATATTATTTATTGATGTTATTTAAAATAATTATTAAATCATAACCTCATTGTATGTCATTTTTTTTCATATTCTTGGTGTTTTTTGGAAAACATATTATCAAATATGAAGTCTATATTTTAAAATTTTATGGTGTTACAATTCCATTGGGTTCTACCTATTTACGAAATCAAAAATCATATCATGGAAAAAAATAATTACTATTGGAAAATATATAATCGTGAAAAATCATTTATAGGATGTTTAATTTGTGACACATTCATCTATAAAAAAATTTATTTATCCATGTTAAATCATTATCCTTACTAAAGAAGCAAGGATTTTACCCTTTACAAACACTTTTCCATAGCTATATCAATAACGTTATCTCATCACAATCACCCAAGGTTATGTGAAAATTTATGTTATATACTCTATAATTACCAATACATATTATTTATAGATATCATATTTATATTTATAAATGTTAATTATATAATAAAAGTTCCATAATAGAATCACATTGGAATAGTATCATAGGAAACACAGAGAAATTAAATATCATTTAACATTATTTCAACATATTATCACATTAGATATTTATAACTATCATCATTCATATAAATATTGTAAATAAATTATTTCATCATATCATGGGAAAGGGATCATATAAATGAGATGAGCATTAATGCTCAGTACAGTTAAACAATGGAGATATCAATGGTAATATAAGTATAACATGTATGAACAAAATCACACCATTTTAATAACATCTAGAAACTATACCCTAACTGTCATAGTTCTTAATCCTGAGTAAGGTAATAAATGATGGTAGACAATAACACATGAATCATAGTGAATCCATGAACAAGATCAATGAGATCACAATATAGGCATAAGACATAGTTCATGGGCATGGATCTTATAATAAAAAATAATTTCTCTCATTGCCATGTCTCTCTTAGAAGAATATAATAGATGTATGGGGTCACTCCTCAATCCATCATTGTAGTCAAGGAAGACACCCATGACTATCACAATGGAAAAATCATTTCTGAATTGTGGGCTTAATCCTCTTTCCAATCCTATATTTATCGTGAGATAAATATCATTACCTAATGAATTAGTAGGAGATATTGGTCCTATAAATCACATAATAAAAATTATTCATATGTGTGACATAAAATCATGACTCATTTATTATATTAATACTCGTGAAAAGAATTAGGTTTCATAAAAATTTCATTATAGATATACAAATGTAAATGGATTGGGTTTCATAATATTAGTGACACAAAAACATAATACATTAAGAAAAATAATATGGATTGAATCCATGGATAATATTCCTAGTAAAAAGTTAACATATTTTAATATCATTTTTTAGATGAATAAAAACATAATCATTCTTACTTCATATAAAAATTCCAATAAAAATCATTTCATTAATACATAGATATCTCTAAATTATTATATATATATATCTTGTTGAAAATATAAATGATATTATTTTAAGCTATCTTCAAAAAATTGTTAATAATTAAAAAATACACTCATTCCATATATGTTAAAAAACACATTACATTTTTTTGAAATGTAAAAAAGTACCTTGTTTAGAAAATGACATGAAAATTTCATTTAAAACATTTAATTAAAATTAAAACATGGGTAAATATGACTTTGAAAAAGTCATAGTAGAATATTATAAATCCTACATAAATAGTTTTTAGTGACATGTGTATGGAAGACAATTATTTTTCTATCAAAGAGAGTAATACATTTTTTCCCTAAAAACAATATTAGTCAATTGAGTATATAATTTGATGCAAACATAAATTTTTTTAATATATAATAATATAATAATAAAACTAAAATGAACATTGATTTTTTTATCATATTATATCATATTTTTAATTAATTCTTCAACAATCCAGTTAAATATTGATATTGTAAAATAAAACCCCTTACCACAGGCCTATCTTCCTTCATACATTTTCAATAATCCTGTATAATAATTATTGGTTTATTATTTATGATTCAATATTCCCAAAATCATATATATCCAAACATATATTATTTATTATTATCCTTTTTTTAATTTTATTTTTTAATTAAAAATGTATATACTCTTATTTTTCGAGACCTTAGTTTTGAGATGAAATATGAATTTTATCTTGTTGATGATTTGAATGGGTTAAATGGAAATTTTATTATTGAACATGATCAATGATATTATTTATAACCACTCCATATGTCCAATAATAGGATGTTTACAGTGAGATATGATTTTGGGGTAAATATGGATCATACAAAATTTGGAAGAAAAATTAATATATAATAATTATTAAATCAATTATTATCTTTTTCGCACAAGATTTTTCAGCCACATATTTTGAATGAAGCGTCGATTGAGAATATATATCCACCATTTAAACCTGTATGGAGTGTATTTATTAGATTTTTCATAATCATGTGTTTTTCATTGGGGCGGTCGTGGACCCATTTTCATTTCATTTCATTTCCATTTACTTATTTTTATTTATTTTTTGGTTCCTTTATCCCTTTTAATTTTCATTCATACACACACCCCACCTCCTAGTGGATCAATATTCACCATGACCTAATAAGGAAATGGATAGGGAGAGAGAAAATCATAGTGGTAGAGAGAAGGGTATCATCACATAGTTCTCAACATGCCAGTTTGACATGCAGAAGCCATGGACAATGGATTTGATAGATGATTCAGTGGTTTCCACACAAAGGTAAGTGGTTCTTAATATTTACTAAAAATCTATATGATTCATATTTTTCATGTTTTTAATTCCATATAATTATTTCTAATTACCGCAGATTTCTGGTCTATTGATTGGGTTATGAAAATTGTGTTTTAGTAGATCCAATGGGATTCTGGTTAAGAAAATAAGGATTAACGGTGTGTTGTTCTATGTGAAACACTATGTGAGATTTTCATTTGTGAAAGATGACGTCTTCCTAGAAAATACAATGTTGTGGATTTTATGCACTGGGTTCATGGTCTTGTCCTTGTAGTAGAGTACCTGTCTATGATACATATGTAGGGGTACATGGAAATGTATTGTACCTGTGAAAACCATGTGTGCTTAGAAATTCATATACATGTACATGACCTATATAAGTGGATATTCAGGCTAGTTGAGGGAAATGGGAAGGTACCTCATTTACAGTATATGCAGTGAACCCGTCATACAATCTATGTACTTGGGAATCTATACACCATGTCTGGTGGTAGTACAAGCCCATGTGGGATTTTTTGAGTACACATCATATTTCCATGGGGACACGTCCTGTACAACCACGTTGTAACACTTAATTATTTTTTCATATATTTTAAAACCTGAGTATAAATTGGACCTTTGAGTAGTATCTTTTTATGTATCATCCTGTGTATACATTATTTTATGACATGTGAGTGTGTTTTGAGAATTTATTAGTGGGTTTCTAGGAATTTTTTGAATGGAGAGGTTCTTTCTCTTGTAATCGTGTTTAGTACACTCCTATGAGTAAGGAATGTGCTGAGATGAATAGTTATGCATCTACCTTGAATGTTGTTTCAATATATTATCCCATGATGATGTCTTCTTGAGAGATGTTCCTTATGGCCTATGAGGCTATGTGATTAGTTGATACCGAGGATCCCCTTTAGAATTACACTTCTTATATTTTTAACTAGAGGATCCCATATAGCCGACCTCTAACTTATTTCTATATCATGGATCCCCTGATTGATGTCACTGCACATAGGAAGATCTAGGGGTAACATAGTAGGATTCCTTTACTTGTGTATCATTCTGGCAATCCCATGTAGTATTTCAATGCTTCTTATAATATAATAGTGGGTCCCCTATAGAATGCATTCACTTATGTGTTGTACAAATGATCCCCTATTAGATTCCTCAATCTTGCATATCATTTTAATATCCCATGTATGTATCCCCCATTACCTATATATCTAAGGATATATATAATAATACCTTCTCTATGACTTGAACATGTAGATCCCATGTAGGATTCAAGATTTACCTTATTGCTATGGGTCTCAAGAAGGATCCATTTTCTTTTGGGTTTATTTTGAGGATCCATTGTATGATGCTTCTCTATGTTCTAACTGAGGGAACCATTTGGTTCCCATTTTTTGATATAGCATTAGTAAAAATATCATCTTTGGGTAGATATTATATAAGGTAAATCCTTGAAAAAAGTGATGAACATGTAATCCCATGTGGTTGTGGCAGAAGTGTTGGGTTTTTTCATTCAATGTCTGATACTCCTTAGTTTATATATATATCTTTTTCATTGCTGATGTAGCGATGATTACAATTGATTTTTCTAAATGATGGATGGTGATATTGGAATGAGGAAATTTTTTTTGGATGATCGAATTTCTATCATAGGATACCTGTTTTTTTTGTGATTCCCATACATGATTTATTAGGATTTTTCTGAGGATCCATGTTATATCAGATATTTATAGGTATACCATGAGTAACTTCATTTTATTAGGCTATTGAATATATATATTTGATTATTTTATTATTGGGATGTGTAGAGGTGTTTCTACGAATATGCATATTGAGGAAACAAATATAACATACAGTCATGGAATCCCTATTAATGATAATCTTGGACAATTTCTCTCTCGTATGTTATAATGATGATTATAATATAGTCAATATGATTATACTCGTGGACGATTATTCTCTCCTATGATGTTGGGATGAACATGCTCTATATTTCATGTTACTTTTCCATTATTTCTTACATGTTGTTTCACATTGTATGATTTCCTGAAATGATTACACTCTTAATTTTGATATGGATGATTATGCTCAGAATTATTTGATTCCCAATTGATAGTTCATCGTATCCCACTAATGGTGTTTCCTTATATACCACATAAGGTTCAGACCATTCTAGATTATCTGAGTTCCAAACACCACGACCACAGATGGATCAGGACCTAGGCTATGATATTGGACAAGATTTACCTATCCTAGGAAGCATGGAATATAGTTCATTGAACATTTATAGGATTTACTGAAGTAAATCCATGGAATCCATCAATTCAGTGTTTGGTGGTGAGTACATGTGAGCCCAGGGGTTGGACCATTATCCCACTATGGTAACTTCCCATTCTCAAATATATTTACGGTGTTGACCAATGTAGGATCGTTTAAATTGGGTCTATTAACACATAGGTAAAATTAATGATAAATGATTTAAATGATCCGATATCTAGCTCAATTTCCTTGCACATGATGACGAAGAAATCAAGATTACAGACACAAGAATCAACTCTTAATTACTTTTGGCTTATATCATTCACCATCTCATGAATTATCATATCAAAATATATATGTATAGGTATGTGACTATAAATTTATACATATATATATATATATGGAAATCTATAGGGTACCATTCCATGATTACTAGGATTTTAGATCTAAGGTTTATCTTTTTTTTCACATTTATTAGTATTATATACATTTTAGTCATTTTATTGCGAGGATGATCACTACTTCATTTTCATACACATATTGCATTTTACTTTATATGTTCACCCTCAAGATGGAATTATAATATTATTTCTCATCCCTTTACATTCACCATAGATTAAATGTAGAAATATATCTAATTTGTAGGTTGATAAATTTTTACACGGTGGAAAGGGTTGAATCTAAAATATGCATGTTTGAGAAAAGTGGCTCATGTGGAATATTTTGATCTGTCTAGTGTAGTTCGACAGTGTATGGTCACTGAGTATATATTTTGAATTAGAGTTTTTAGTATAGTCCTATATATTTTCTCTGGATAATTTTATATTTAGGTGTCTATATAGTTATCTCAATGGGTGGACATTGTTTAATGTATTTCATTGTTTTTAAATCATTAATTGAATTTATTTTTATTGTTATTGAATGTTTGATTATAGTTATTTAGTACATCCCAATAAATTTATATAATATTTTTATGATAAATATATTTTACGACTATTATTTTTTAATAAATATAGACACAATTTCTCAAATAGGACACCCTAGGCCAACATTTCTTGTCGAAAGCCTCTAAAAACAGGTAGGTATGCCTGAGGCCTTGTCACCCACGAGATCAAATCACTAGATTAGTGTCATATATGTTTGAATGTTATAGGAAGTTATCAAAAAAGATATTTTCATGGAATTTAATATATGTAATATTAATGAAAGGAGTATTAGGAATGTATCAAATGAAATCATACTAGAGCGTCAAGAATAATTCTTTTTTTTATGAAGTCATATTTTATTGGTTATGTGATTATTTATCTAATATGCTATGTACAATTTTTTTTATTTTTTCCTTGAGAGGACCACATGTTTTTTGGATGTTGTGATTTAGTGTGGTTCTATCTCTATTGGACTATGGAAATAAGCTAGTTATGGATTTTGAATATTGACCAGAAAAGGCGAGAGGAATCTCATGCGTCATTTTTGGAAGATACGTTTCACATCATATAGTCCTACATGTGTGTGTATTGTTGATTACTGGGGAATATTCTGTTGGGCCTACATACATGTATATAATTAATTCTAATTATAGGTTATGTGGATCTACATGCAAGAATTGTTGATGAGGTTGATGAATCACCCTTCATATATAGGTGGGGTGGTGACACCACTACGTCAAAATGGATAAGAATCAATTTTTTGTATAGATTGTAGTATTTTTTTTGTAGATTGTGGATTTATATTATGATCAATCAGTTTGATTTGAATTTATAATAGGATTTTTCCATTGAACTATATCTCTAAGGGGTATTAACGTATAAAAAATGTAGTGATTGTCAGTTTAGACTTTTCTCATCATTGGTATTATGAAATCTTGGATGAAGTTAGTCGTGAGGATGCTCATGGAGGATTCGGCCCATGTAGTTCATTTTTTCATTTTTGACTATCATAGTTCATTATGATATTTAGCATATTAAAGTGGGTTTATCATTATATCTAGGTTGTTAGACCCTATGACCTAATTGGGAGAGTTGGTCTATATGGATTGGACAGAGACCTATAGTCCCTTATTTTTACCTCATACCCCCATTTGTTGATGTCCAATTTTTTGGCTACAAACCAACATGAGTTAGGTTGACCTGAGTTTTTAGATTCCATTTCAGTATTGTTCTTTGTTGAATTTTTGTTTTGTGACCAAGGCACAACAAGTGCTCAGATTTTCCATTATTGGCATATAGATTCCTTTATATATTGATGAAAACCTCATGCCCTATGGTATTCAGACTTTTTGACCAGAAGGAATATTCATGTTCCAGTATTTTTTGACTAGAGCTTCCACTATTGTTTATATTTTCATAGCATGGGTAAAATCTCATTATTGGATGTGCTCCTTGTGACTGGTAGTGATGGTAAGAATTGTGTCCCATGTGAGGTTCTTGATTTGAAAATGAGTTCTAATAGATTTTCTATCTTAAAGATAATGATTTGTCATGTAGAATTCTCAACATGACCATACAATGTAGGATTCTCTTAAGTATGGGTCGATTTATATAATAAAAAATTGTTATGTGTGTTATCATTTAATCACAATGATATGAGTGGGTGGGAGTGAACTGAGTACTAATGTTTTCTAGATTTGTTTCTGGATTGGTTTCCAAATGCGTGTGAGTTAAATGAAAAATATCCCTCTATGGTAGAGGTGGAATTATAGCGAAATATGGTATCGTAAGATAGTTGACCTATTGCAGAATAAATGTTATGTATTGATTGTATGGTTATCATGGCTCAGTGGGATATCTACAATCATTTTTATGGAATCATAGTGTAGTCATATTAGAGATATTCATGCTGAATCATTACTTTATCTTGAGTATACTATGTGGAATTGGACTAATGTCGTGAGACCTTTTAATTTCAATTGAATTTCTGGATTTTGATGAAACCTTTTGAGGTTATGGTTATAGATCTTTGATTGGTAATCCATATAGTGGGGAGTAAATTGTTTGTCGTTTTTGGGAAGTGACAGTCATTTTGATTGAACTTATGCATATTTTTAGGCTATTAGGAATATTGTTTATTTTGAATGTGATGTTATGTGTTTACATTTTGATGGGATTACCAGATCGGCCATCTTTAAACTACATTTATATTATATACATTGTTAATGATACGTGGCATGAAGTTGGATATTCTAGATTGTTTTTTGTTGAGATTTGTTTTTTGAGAGCATGACTACTGTTGATATCACCAAGGATTCTCATGGACAAGAATGTCTATGGTGGGTACATTAGAGGGACACCTGTCATTTGGACTATATTTTCAAGAGGTAATTTGAATTTTTTCTATCAGATTATTGTAAGGGAATAAACAGTAATTTTAACCTCTCATATGATCTTTGATTATTTTTCATACCACTTCATTGGCCTTGGAAAATTATTTTTACCCAAGGTGAAGAGATTTTTTTAAATGTGTGTGGTTCAAATTTTAGTGTAATAATAAATTTTTAATATTTAATAAATTAAATATTAATGTTTAGAAACTTTTTTTCTTGACCATATAATTTGAACAGACCATCTATTTGAGATTATGTATCTCCAATTGAGTCTAAAACATGTATTTTTTCCTTCGTGGGGAATAAATTCATTATTGGGACTAGGGACCCATTTTATTTTATTTTTATTTTTCATCCTTTTCATTAGATTCATTTTCTTTTATCACTTATACACCAAATTCTAATGCACGGTCACCTAAGGATCCCTCTCTTTCATTACCTATGAAATATATGGATAAGGGGAGATAATAATAGAGGGGTAGAGTGATGTGTTACATAACAAATCTCTCTATGTTCTGGATCATCATGCAATAAATGTGGCCCATATATATGATGGAAGCTTTAGCAGTTTCCACCCAATGGTATTCTAGTTATATCATTTACCAAAAAAACCCTTAAATTTAACTTTTTAATGTATTTAAATCCATATTATGATTTATTAGGGGCCCTATAAGAATTATTTTAATATTTATATGTGAAAATGTTTTTTTTCACTACCTCATGAGGTCTTCCATTTTGGAAAACTAGACAACACAGTGTGTGGTTCCGGGCTACGTTCCATCTATTGATAACATATAGGGATGATGAATTTTTATATGTAAATTGCATTAAATTGTGTGTACACACAATTTATTTTGTCTCATCCATGAATCAATGTACCTGGTTGGGATACCCCTATTATGGTACACTATCATGCAGAGTACATGGCCAGATCATATGTTGGGAGCATGTCGTTTATAAGTACAAAACCTAGACTAGTGCACGGACAAGGCAATTATGAACCACATGATGGTACCCCCTTGTAAGGTATTCATAGTGTACATGTCATACACAATTTTTACATGGAATTTTACATTCCATACTTTTCTAGAATACATACCCCGATGCGATTTTCGTAGTACACACCATGTAATCCCGATGATACAACATTTATTACACCTTTGAAACCCTTTGATGGAATTTCATATCTTTTATGCCAATATTTTATTTAATTCATTATTATTTTATGTTGAGTATTTTTTTCTAGTATACAATGATAGTAAGACCATTGAGGTGTTTTGAAAACTCATGGGTGGCGTTTCAGTCATTTGTAGAATATATAGGTTATTCCTCTAGTAAATTTGTCTAGTATTCTCTTGAGAGTGAGACTTGTTCTATGATGATCAATGAGCTATCCCTATTGACGATTGTTTTGGTGGATTATCCAATGAAGATGTATTCCATGCATGATTTACCCCTATGGACTATGAGGCTCTATGGTTAGTCATTACCGGGGAACCCCTATTGGATTCCCCTTTATACGTTTCGACCTAGATGATCCCATGTATGACTCATATAACTTCATTTTGTACCAATGATCCCTTGAGGATTTCATTTTATAATGAGATGATATTGGGAATCCTTTATAGCTTCCTTTTAACTTTATATCATTCTATATATCCCATGAGGGTTTCTTATTAAACATATATTATAATAGTGGGTCCTATGTAGGATTCATTCCCTTGTTTAGAGGATCCACATAGGATGCCTCAGTCTTGAATACCGAGAAAGGATCTCATGTTGGACACCTCCATAACCCTTATAGATAAGGATCCAATGTAGGATGAACTATGTTTTCATGGACATTATATATCCATTGTAGGATTCCCCCTTTACATTATAGCTATGGATCTCAAGTAGTATGACTTTTCTTATGTGTTTACATCATGGATCCCATACCATATTATTATATGAGTTATTATATGTAAAAACTTTAGGATGATATTGTTTGATTTACCCACATTTAGTACATTATGTGAGGGTAGAGATTGTTGAAGGTGTCACTAAAAATCCGATTACAAGCATGTCATCCCATGGGGTGTAGTAGATGTTTTGGGATTAGGCATTCTACCTCCTTAAAATTTTTATTTTTGTCTTACTTGTTAGTGATGCCGTGATTTTTACAATAGGATGTTTGGGATTGGTGGATATTGAGATTAACATGAGGTGTCCGAATTTCATTTGGTATGAAAGGATGTTTTTTCAAAGGATCTAGCATTTTTGTTGAGATATATTGGATTCTCATTCCTGGGATCCAGATTCAGATCCATGTTATTTTTGATATTTACTAGTATAATCATTGGTAATACATGGGATTATGATATATAGCCTTCATATTTTATTATTAAGTTATTTGGATTTCAAGAAGAGATTAATGGAATAGGGTTATTAAGGCTAGGAGTATCATATTCGGGTATGAAATCCCAATTAATGATAGTCAGGGATGATTCCTCTCACCTATGTGATATTTTTTGTTACCCTCCCCAAAATATAATTATAATTACAGAATATGAAACTCCCATGAGTGGTTGGGATGATTATATTTTCTCTGGCCAATTACATGATCACAATGTGATGGATTGTTTTTCACATAATTGGATTCCTGGAATTTCTATGATCTTCTATAAAAAAGTGATGATTATTATATCCCTTATTGTAGATTCAAAGTATGTTTCATTGAGTATCACTTTATATTACTCCTTATATCTATCCTAATCGTTTGATTATTTGGGGTTGTCCCATTTTCTAATGATGTGGCATCATATAGACCGAGACCTAGGGATAAAACATTGGATTGGATTTACTTGTCCAGGGAAGCATGGTGTATAGATCATAGACCATTTACAGGATGTTTGGTTGTACTTCCATAGAATTTGTGATTTCATTGATTGGAGGTGACTACTCATTAGTAAAACTGTATGATGATTATCACCCAATTGTGATTTTCATTCATTAATGATATTTACGTCATTGGTCTATGTACGAATATGTAAATTTGGATAATTTAAACATAAAATAAATTAATGATAAATTGCATGATGGGTATGAAATATAGCTAAATTCGCATGCACAAAATATCCAGGCGATCTTAATTACTTTCCCAATAATCAACTACAGGTTGATTTTTTGTTGTTTAATTCACATACTCTTGAATATCCACAAATATTTATATACATATAGGTATGTGATTATACATGTATATGTATATAAACAAATATATATCCATAGTGGTGCTTTCGCAGTTGAGTGGGATTATAGACATAATGATTATTACTAGATTCATGTTTATTGGTCTTACTAACCTTTTTAGATATGTCTCAGATAAACTAATAACATTTTCTTTTACGTATATATATATCATATTTCATTATATATTCATCATCTATGTGGCCTGATGATATTATTTCTCTCAGTTTCATGTGAACCATAGTGTTTATGTAGACCTTTTGTGTTCTCTCCAGGTTGAGAACAATTTTCACTATGGATTGGGATGAGTCAGAGGGATGCATAGTTCAGTAGAGATACTCATGTGATTTATTATTATCTGGTTGGTGTAGTTTGAATGTTTCGAGAGACTATTTACATGGTTTTGTTCGGATTTAGTAGTTTATCCTTTTACTTTTATTTCACATTCATTTGTATTTATGAATATATATGGTTTCCCAATCAGTGACCAGTGATGTATGCATTAAATAGTTGTTAGGTAGATTATATAATTTCACTCTATTATTATATCTTGTTATATTTCACTTATTTACAACTTATGAAATCTATTATTTACTTTTTTATGATACATTGCTTTTTTCATTGTTTTTTTACACAGATATGGGGTAATAGTCTCCCCAATATCAAACTATATGAGCTTGATGATAGTTTGAAACATGTGGAGTATAGAGATGAATGTTGGAGGCATAATGATCCACCAAATAGGATAAGTGGATCAATGGAATCTTTTTCAATACGTTACAAATCTCTCTAATATTGTGTTACAATTACATCATTTTTCATTTATGTTCTGGTTTGGTAGTTTCTGTCCTTATTGATTAATCACAGTTACATAAAATCCATAATATTATTAATTGTATACCTATAATATCTATAAATTATTAATTAATTTTATTTATATGAGTCTATAAATCTAAGGGAAAAAATAGTTTTAATCAATTCATGGAGATAATAATTTGTACGTAAGTCTAAACCCTGTTTTCATTTTTTAGTGTATCGAAATAAATAAAGATAAACTTTCATTCAACCTTCCATTATTATAATAATATCATATATATTTATAAAATTCAATATAAATACAATGAATTATATATATAACTTAATAGAAAATCACTTTACTTCTTGGAGGTTCTATTATAGACATAAGAATGAGGGAAGTTTTCATTTCCCAAAGGATTGGATAGAATGAAGGTAAAAATGATATTTTCTTTTCTAAAGTGTAATATTTTTCATAATATTCATATTTAAATAGTATTATAATCAATATAATCATACCTAATATATGTTGATGAATGATTAATGGTATCGCTACATGGATACATTAAGCTTACATACTCATGATTGAAATATTCACTTCTTATTTGGTAGTTAATTTTGGGTATAATGGATTTTATTAATAATATTTCCATTTTTTATATTATGATTACTAAATATATATTTTTTGTTGAATAAAATATTTTTATAGGATATAAAATTAATATTTAATAGAAATTGATAAGACAAATAGACTACATATTCCTATAAATGTGTCTCTTAGATCTCCTATAATGGGATCATGGTTTTTTTAATGGGAATATTAAAAAAATTATTATGTTTATAAGGATTTATATAAATGATGTGGGTGGAGGTTGATGTGACTATAAACTACAATGTGGAGTGAATAAGTTGAAGGAGGCTTCTCTTTAATAATTAATCAGATTGGAACTTTTCAAATTTAGAAAAAAATTATGTTACTATTATTTAAATTTAATGTCCAAATATATCCAAATGGGTATTATTATAATATAATATTATTAGGATTCATAATAGTATCATGTAAATATATATGAAATTTTTTGGATCTGATCAATATATTTATCTTTTATTTTAATCCTAGGTTTATCATTTTGACAATTAATATGATTTTTTGGTTTTATACCCATTAATAAATAGTAATATTACTATGAAAAGAATAATAACCAATAAAACGACTGCATATGATTTACTAAACCATATGAAATTATTTGTTAACAATATAATATATCCATTAATTTTTAATAATTTAAAATAACAATAATTTTAAGGAAAAGTAATTATTTTTATTTTTAACATTATTCATTTAATTTAACATTAAATAGATCACAACAAGTGATAAAAATAAAATGCATTAAAAAATCCATAATATGTAATATAGATCCCTATAATTATTGTGACACAATAACACATTCCAATTAAACCACTATTAATATTATTAGTATCGTTATTTATATATTTTTATTACATTGATAAATATTTCATTGGTGTATCATACTCAATTAACGTTGTTATATAATTTCAAAAAAAATAAATATAAATTTATATTGGTAAAAAAATTCATTAAGATTTTTATAGACAACTATATTCTTTAATTACTATCTTTTCACCCAATATGAACACATAACAGTTATTAAAAATGGGAGTAGAATTCATTATCATTCATTGATTTAAATATTATATAGGTGATTTTCATTGAAACTTCTCGATAAAAATAATAAATTATTTGCATAAAGTCATATACGTAAAATTAGATTCATACAATAAGGAATTGGATTCAAAATTATTTCCATAACAGATATTTTTAACATATATCACCCCGATCCACCATTTACTGAGGTGATCAATTTGACTATTGATACATAACATTTAAATAAAAAATGGAAGCTTATTTACCAAAATAGAATTCTCATGATTATAAATATTTAATTCATTTTATCTAATTTAGTGCCTATAAATGTACAACATTTACTTTAAATAATTGTGAAAAATGTGAATAAAACCAATTTTTTGATAAATATATTTTAAAGCATAAGACTAAATTTTTAATTGTATTATTATATTTTAAAAATAATCAATGACTATTATCGTAAATTTATTAAAATAATATATACACAACATTAAATTCATTCTCCAATAGTTATATATTTAATTTATTATATAAATATATATGGTTCACTTAATAAATTTTTTTCATAAAAACAACACTTTATTTTTCAAATGATTTTTGTTTTCATTTATAATTATATAATATATAATGAGATAAAATTATTCATTTGTAAACTATAATGTAACATAATTTGTTGAGTAATATTCATATTTTCCAATCTGATTGATATGTGATAAAAATATTCAAATAGTATATCACTATTCATCTAGACTTATTGTTCCATGTAAAATAAGAAACGAATGAAAATAAATTTATTTGAAAAAAGACATTTCTTAATTTATTTCAGAGATGAAAATAAAATATTTAATGTATGGGGAATTATTATGATCTATAGAGATTTATTTTAGAACTATCTTCATATATTTTTCAATTTTTAAGTGTTCATATAATAGTTCTATGGAACTAATTTCCAATTGATCCAATATAATGTTTTTTCAAGATAGTGACATTTTATTGAAATATTTTATTTTAATATGATATGGTAATGATATTTTTTTTATTTTAATGATTATTAAAATCAATCAAAAAATTTATTTTTTTAATATATAAAATTATTTGATTCACATGAATTATTTGAAACCACCATGATTAAGATTTTTCCATTAATTTTCCCAATAATGAGTTTTATGAAATAAAAAATTATAATCATATATCATGTTTATATAAATGATTAGTTTGATTCAAAATATTTTATGTTAATGTAAAACAATGTTACATGTTCTTATGGTTTTGAAAAGGACTAATATGTTTCTTTTCTTTTTTAACTATTATATTATGGGTCTTTTTTTATCTCATCAAACATTTTAAAATAATTTTTGAAATGGAATATTGAAGAGTAAAAATAGTAATAATGTTATAGTTATTTATTTTTTTGTTACATTGAACAATGAAATTTTTATTATTATGAATATATATGAGGAAAAAATTTATAGAATGGTGAAAGATCCATTTTTTCATAGATGTTCGTCATAATAATCAATATATGTAACCCTAAATGGTAATTTTTTTCCTGTGATCCGATATTTTTTATTGATATGCTATTTTTATAGTAAATAAATTGTGTAATGTCTAATGTTGTCAAATTTAGAAATGAAAATATTATGTTTTTAGAAATAGTTTAGAGAGTGTGGGATTAAGGCAATTTAATTTGGAGTTAGAGTAAGTTTTGGATAACAATGACGATCTATATGTTTTCAAATGGGGAAAACATAAGAGTAATTTATTATATAATATGGTGAGTTTATATTTTTAATGTTGATCATATGTATAATAACATAGATAACGCTTTTAGGTTTTTAGTGATTGGATTATAATGTGATAATAATCCATTAAGAGAATCTTATTGAGTTATTATAAACTAATATAGTATATGAAACCCATTGGTTTAAATTATGTTAATTTTAATTTATATATATTGAATAATTCATTTATAATTTGTGGACATAATTTGAAAGTTATTGATAATAAATATTGTTATGACGATCATTGATGTTGAGGTGTCCATGGTTCGTTGGGACAGAAGGGTTATAAAAATTTGAGGAATTTTTTTATATTATAGATAATCAAGTTATTGAAAATTCATTTTAGGAATAGGATTTAAATGTTATTATTTTAGATATGTTCACTATTTTTGTAACATTATATTATTATAGAATGGGGATATAATATACCATAAAATGGGATATTATTTGGGGAATACAAGATGAATTATCTTTTAGAAGAAAATATTATTTTATCTTTGATATATGGTGTTATTTCTTATTTATTGAATCATTTACAATATTTTGAAGATTATAAATTTGTAAATAATAATTTTTGTTATACTAATTTATCACCAACTAATTCAATTTGGAGATTAATTTTATATTGATTTCAGAAAAAAAAATATGTTTTAGTCTGTCTGATTTTTCAGTTTTGAAAATGGTAAGGAATATTTTAAAAAACATTTAGGACAGTTATTTATGGAATGTTTAAATTTTTAATTCATGATTTATTATTCATTATTTTAACATTAATGTGGTTTTTACTTTTATTTTAAATGGACTAACTTTATGCTTTCAAATTTTTGTTTTGGTTAATTTATAGAAATAGGTGGAATAAATTATTTTCCTTTTGTGGATCATGTGGTCCATTAGATGATTATTTGAGGGCTCCTGAAATGAAAAATTCATATTGAATATCTATATAATATAATAAGAGACATTATTGAAGTGTGAATTTATCTAATCACGAAAAATAGATTGTTTTTTCTATGAAATTTAAATAAACGGAGTAAGAATTTTTTCCCATTTTCGTAATATTTACTGTCAAAGATTCTATAAATTCATGGAAAATGACATTGAATAAAAATTAAAAAAATATTATGAATATTGATGAATTTATTGTCATGTCTATTATCGAAAAATATAACGTTCTCTTGAAAATATTTTTCATACAAATATATTTTTTCACTTGTCATAAGTGTTATCGTTATTTACAGTTATAAATATATGTCATTCTCAATTACATTATTATTCACCATATATGATTTTCAGAAAAATGTTTTGGTATACAATATAATGATTTAGATTTTTAATAATGGTGTTTTATGTAAGAAAATGTTTTTCCCTTTCATGACTACATTTCTTCCTTCCACTCAATGTAATTGATGTTAAAAAAACTATTATAATATCTTTTTTTCAAGAGAAAGGAAAATTTCAAAAGATTATATACCATTATGGGGGTTGAATGTAACACAATAATATTTTATTTTATATTAATACTATTATTTATATCTTTGGACGAAGCAGCATACCTTATGTGAATTGTGTTACATAATAAAAAAAGTTTTTTTTGTATGTTCCCATTAAAGGTGTTAGTTTATATTGGAGGGTATTAATAGAAGAAAATTCATTATGAAATATATATAAATTGGTGTTACAACAAAAAAAATAAGGGATTACATCTTAGTAAAATCAAACTCAACATTATGTATAATAATTTCATTCATTTAAAATATATTTTAATTAAAAATATGTTTTATTGGAATTTATGATTAATTTTTATTATTAATCTATACAAATTTAAGAAATATTAATTTTTAAAAATGATATTCATTTTTAAAAAATTATCTCAAAATCATGTTTGGGTTCATTTTTTTATTTTTATGAGAAAATTAATTACTAAATAAATACTCAATATTACCTATTTAATATAAAATAGTAATTTCCATCACTATATTTAAATGTAAATTTAATTTTTTATTTTATATTAGGATATAATTTTTTCATCTATATAACATATAATTCTATCCATTCCATTTTAATGCATATTATCAACTATTTCTGTATTAAAAAAATATATACATAAAATGTATTTTTCTTAAAGACTGGTATTTCAGATGGTTTTGTTTTTTATTTATATAAATTTTCATCCACTAAGAGGAAATTTATTTCATCTAATTTATTCCATATTTTTAATTAATAATTTCCTAATTGGTAAATACATTAAATGTATATTTTTCATAATTAGTTAAAACCATGGTAAATAGTTTTCATTCTATTAAGGGTAAATTGGGTAATTAATTTTTAAAATAATGTTATAGTTCATTAAAAATATATCAAAATATTGATTTATTTTTTTGGTTATTTTATTTCAACCTTCCATTTAAAATTTAAATATTGCATCTTTTCAGTGATGTTTCACTTTGATGAAGACATTAATTTTATTTAATGTGAATTTAATTTACAAAAATGTCACTCTCAGGTTTTTAATCCGACTTATTTGTTCTTTTTTGGATAAGTATATGTCCAAAACTAAAACATAATTTTATTGTAATTTATATTCTCTTGGTTTTATTATGTAAATTTATTATAATTGTAAATATTTTTATAATTACATTAATTGGCTATGAAAAATAGAAATTGTGCTTGTGGAATATGTCCAAATATATAAGTAAGTGATTATAAAAACATCAAAAGTATTATTTTTTTATGGATAATGATTTCATATGAATTTTATGGTTAATAAAAATGTAAATTTTTTTAAAGTAATTATTTTAATTATGTTAATATATTTATTTAATTATTTGAAAAAATAGTTGATAGTTATAAAATGGAATTTAATTGTGTTTTGTATTAAATAATATATTAATAATTGATTGGATGATAATAATTTTCTTTAAAATTAAAAATTCAAATTTCATATTGTTAATAATGATATCCCTATACCATTTATTATGAAAATTTTACTAAATAATAAAATTAATATCTCATTATTATTTTTAAATTTATCACTATATTCTATTTTAAAATTTATTAATGAAGTTGTTAAATACAAAGATAAGGATCCAAATACTAGAAAAAAATTTCGAAAATTTAATGGTTCAAAATATTTAATCCATATCAAATATTATTGAGTCATTATTTTAAAAATTGATTCAAATACATAGGTAATATGAAATTGTTATTAAAATATTTTATCTAATTTTATGTTTTTCCTTTTCGTCAGTACAAAAGGAGTCAAATTATATTATATTATTAATAAAACAATGTTCAACAAACCATATAAATACCTAAATAATTATTCCATACATATATATAAATAATAGATATCTTTTCCATCTTTAAAATACCATTCATATGGTTCATTATGAGTGATCAAAATGATGTTATTTAAATAAGGGGTAATTTTATCAAATAATAATTTTCATTTTCAGTATTTATCTGAATACTTCAATTATATAGAAATTTTTTTAATAAAATTAAATATTTATATCAACTATAATGATATGATATCAATGTACATCATAGCATTATTATAATCCCATTCCTTCATATGGGGAACACTAACCTTATTCATATATATGTGTACATTACCACCATCATGAACCGATGTGTTTCATTTTTTAGAATAACCTCTTAAGGATGTATATTATGATGCATTAATAAAATATATATCTATATTTATGAAATTATTATTATTTTGAAATATTTATATAGTTCTTACCATGTTAACCTTCCCCATGTTGAAAAATGACAACGTCCATCATGCGTACATGTATTATACAACCTTCATGAATTGATGTGTATAATTTAACACAATTTCCATCCTATGTTGATTCTAAAATTTTTATTAATTTATTAAAATAATGATTATTTAGTGATTATTTATCTATAAATGAAATAATAATGACACCTTTTTATAATGATGAAATAACCAAAGTCATTTTCAAAATATATACTGAATGTCCTCAAATAACACAACTTGGACATAAAAACATTACAAATTTAAATATGAGTATCAAATTAATGAAATAAATTGATATATATACTAGTGATTAATTATATTAAATAATATTAATAATTATAATATTTAATATTTACTCATTAAACGTGAGTTAATTAATGTAAAATGTATATTTGGATTTGAGTTATAGGATTTATAGTCTCAATTCCTATTATCTTAGACCCTAGCTACCCTCAATAATAAAAATTAATTTTTATACTATATAGACTAAATTATGGGTGTATATTATCATTTAATTCATAAATTAATGTGTTGAGAAAATACATTAAATTTTTTTATATTAATTATATCATGGGTTCAAAAGTTATCAAATCATAAAAAAAACCTTACCTTAAAACATAAAAACAAACATGTTAATGATTTATATGATATATAATTATCATCCATGAATATATTCTTAAAAAATATTTATGGATATATTTATATTTAAATAAATAATTTTGAAAGGATATTTAATGTCACATTTAATTTTATTTTAAAAAAATACAAGTGAAATATTTTTTACAAATTTATAAAGCATCTTGTGACTTAAATTACAAAAATAAAAATGGGATGTTATATTTTGACATATATTACTATAAAGGTTTGTACAACCACCAAAAATATTTTTTTTACTATATAACAAAAATTATATTACATGTTTTATTAAATTTTACAATCATATTCACATTTTTTAGAGGATTTTTAGGTTCGAAAATGGTTTTTAATGGTAAATGATATATCAATATCAAAATATTATATTTCATATGGATTCAATAGTTTATTTGTATGAGATTGACTGTGAAAATAGAATATTTAATGCATTTTTTTGTAATTTAATATCCTCGTAAATTGTTCATAATTATTTGTTGTCCTAATAGAGCTCTCCATTTTATTTGTAAAATATTATGCTCTATGGAGAATTGTATCAGAATTTACTAATTAGGTTATTCAATTTTTAATGGTTATTTTATGTGTTCTGTTTTGGGGATGTACCAATAAACATTTATGAATGGTTTTTTTGGTTTTAAAATAATTTTAAAGTAATTAATTATATTTCATATAGTAATCTAATTATATTTTGTAGGAATGAATGATTATTCCCTTTATGGATAAAATTTATATTTTTTGGGGGGAACCATCTTCAATATTCATGTTGTCTATGAAACCATTATTATTATACCTATTCTAATATTTTTTCTTATAAAGTATGTCATGAAATAATTTCATAGTTACGAAAGACTTCATGATAATTTAACTATTACAGGATAGCCATGTTTATTATGTTAAAGTAAAAATATCTTAGTTTATGTAAAGTATTTTACAGTAGAACATGGCTAACTATAATCTTTTATATGATCTATATTATGAATTGATTCCCATTCCAAGTATTTAAAAAAATAACAATACTTAAGATTGAGTTGAAACATTGATAAATTCAATGTTTTGAATAATGATTGAGTTAGTGATATAGATATAATTAATTATATTTTCTATTTTATTTTTTAAATTTTTTGATGGAAAAAATCTGGTAATGGTTTTCTGTAACAAAATATTTAATCTATGTATTTTATATTTTTAAATATGCATCATACTATAGATTAAAGACGGATGTAATATTATTTGTACAGAAATAACCCAAAATTACATGGAAAACTTGAAAATAGGGAAGATACAACTGACCATCATATTGAAGATTAATATTATTTGTATTTGTCACGACCCTTTCTCGGGGCCCGTGCCGTGACTACCCCAAGCATGCCTTCCATAGGCCAGGGGCTGGAGAGTGGCATCAAAGGTGAATCCTTGATAAATATGGAAATAATTTCCTTTAAACCTATAACACACAATGTCTGAACACAAAGTAGAAGCAACAAGTACAAAAATAGAAAAGAACGGTGTACTGAAAGTAAGTAGGCCAGCATACAAACCCAACTGAATAACACGAACAAGTACTGGTAAAAAGGTAAAACAGCTCCTAGTTCGTCCACCAGGGAATCCAACCTGAAGTGTAGGTATAGATCTAGAAAAAATCGTCCCTGAGGTATGCCCCGACTAGTCCAGTTCTGAGCAGCCTCATGTCTGTTACCCTCAGCCTCGATCACTACTGACCATCATCTATAAAGATAACTACAAGGTTCAAGCGATGCCCGTGTAGGGGTGAGTATAAAAATACTCAGTAGGGGACCCCGAGACTCCCGAAGGTCTCCCAGAATCCACTATGTAGGCAGCCCGTGCAGGGGTGAGTATAACAATACTCAGTAGGTGTCCCGGCCGGGCCACAACCCCATGGTCCCCCACGTGGCATGACGATGTCGAGACTCCTCTACCTTCTCCCTGATTGGCCGTGACCCTTGGATCCTCTGCACGACATGATGGTGCCATGCCTTTTTGACGGCCTTGCGCCACTGGTTTCCTTCGCGACCGACCTAACACCGGTCGCCATCGCTTTACCTCCGTCGTCATCAACAAGGGTAATCAAAGGGGGGAGGTTCAAACCATGTTCGTGCGGTCTGAGCCCTCCTCATTATGGTTTTATCATTCGGTTCAAATGAATAATTTGAACGATGATGTTTGGAAATATAATCAACTCAAGAACCCCTTACCTTGATTTCGGTGATCAATGACGATGTTGCGGATGACGGACGTCGTGGGAGATAGAAGTTATTCTGTAAATGTCGGTGGAGGAAGATCTCAGTGAAGATGATTCGAGATGACATCGTCAGTGTAATTCATTGGTGGTGGTGCATCCCTTCCATTCCCCAGTTGGAGAAGGAAGAAGATGTTTCTCAACAATCTTTGTAGATGAGGGGCGTTCTTTGTGTTCTTCATGGAAATAATGGAGTTCATCCAAGAGTTCTCCAATGTTCCACCAAAAAGGATCTCCAAAAAAATAATGGTTATTACAACCCATTATTCTAGTGAAAGAAAAAGAAATTAATGGAATTAAAAATGGTTTTTAATTAATTAATTGATTGAGCTAATTAATTTATAATGTGGGGTTGGAACTTATGTGAGGGAAGTTCAAGATCCTTCCCCCACTTAATGATAGTTACATGGGAGTTTAAGCTCGTGTGGGCCCAAACTAAATAATATCCTCCAAAGGGAGGTTATAAGTGTGTGGGCCCCATCTCCAACCTCTCCTTTTAGGATTAAACCACCACAAATAAAAATAAACTCACACTTTTATTTTTATTTAACATGATTAAAAAATTCATGTAAGGTAACATCCAAACTCATTAAAACGAAACTACGGTGATGGTCTCATCAAGTGAATACCAGTGTTGCGAGTTAAATGGTGCTCTCAGTTTTCAATTCTGATCAACAGTTCAAATGATATAAAATCTATCTCGTACATTTACATAACGTAACTAAAAAAAATCCAAAATCGATTTTGGACACACCGGGCCTCGGAATCAAGCGCTGTCAGAAACTAAGAACTCATAAAATTCCCATGTATTTATGAAAAAAATCACACAGAATTTTCAGGTCTTTACATTATCCCAAACTCATGTATTTACATCCACGTAACCTGCAACCCACACTAAGGAATCAAATGGGGGTACTGAGCACGCATATGAACCTCCCACTCCCATGAGATCTCTTGAAGGTTCTCGTGCGGTCAGCGAACACGCACCAAAGGTATCAACAATACATGCAATACTCGCTCTTATCGATCCTCAATCTCCAATGGAACCTTCGTGAAAGTCTCCCTATCATCGATGTCTATCTCCCTGTGGTCTATGAAGAGGGACGAGTCATGCATCTATATCCTCATCTGAGATATGTGGAAGACGTCTTGCACCCTATGAAACTGAGGTGCAAGATCCAAGCGGTAAGCCACCGGGCCAACTCTGTTGAGGACCTGGAATGGTCTGATGAATCACAGAGACATCTTTCAGCCTTGGCTAAATCTTCAGAGAACTCATCGCGGTGAGACTTGTAGGAATACGTGGTCAATATCATCGAATTCCAGAGGTCTCCATTTCTTATCAACATGGGACTTCTGCCTACTATATGAAGTATTCATCTGCTCCTAGATAATATGAAACTTCTCTGTCGTAGCAGGCACCATATCTTGTCCCATAAGTGTTGACTCCCCTAGGTCAGTCCCGCACAGAGGCAATCTACAAGGTCAGCCGTAAAATGCCTCGAAATGTTCCATCCCGATGGTGGAGTTTTATCTGTTGTTGTAGGAAAACAATACCAAAGGAAATTAATCCTCCCAGCTATGACCGAAGTTGAGAACACAATCACGGATCATGTCCTCGAGGGTCTAGAATGTCTTCTTGGTCTGAACATCCATATGAGGATGGAAGGCGGTGCTCAAGAGAAGCTGCGTCCTGAAATCCTCCGGCAACCCCTGCCAAATCTGGGTAGTGAATTGAGAATCTCTATTGGAGACGATCGTCGATGGAACAACATGAAGCCTTACAATCTCTCGTACGTAGAGGATTCCTAGGCTTCTTACTGATCCCTGCTCTCTGATTGCTAGGAAGTGGACATACTTGGGGAGTCGGTCGACAATCACCTAGATAGATTCATTTCCTCTTGTTGTATGTGGATGTCCTATCACAAACTCCATGGATATCGTATCCCACATCAACTCTAGGAACATAAAGGCTGATCCAAGCCTGCTGGAACATAGTGCTCCGCCTTCACTTGATGAAAAGTGAAGCATCAAGAAACAAACTCTGTTATTGCCTTCTTCATACCTGGCCACCAGTGCTGTCGCCAGAGGTCCTGATACTTCTTCTCCACTCCTGGACGTCCCACTAAAAAAGATATGTGTAACTCCATCGAAAAATCCTCCTAAATTGAAACTGGTACCATGATACATCCTATGAAGAGAATGTCATGCTCCCCACCTTCAAAAAAATCCATCAGGTGCCTGACCTGTGGATATCTACGCACGTCGCGTCTCACAGTCAACATCCTCACTCTATGCCTCCCTGACTTGATGAAGAAGTAGATGAGTGACTATGAGAGACTGTATAAAGGATGATCCAAAACTATCCACAAAGGTTATATGCAATGCGGCCAGCTGCTCTATCGCCTCTCCTAGTAGCTGAATTCCTGATCTGCTACGCAGAGCATATGCAACTACGTTCCCCTTCTCGGGAGTATAGACTATCTCAAATTCATAGTTCATGAGTAACTCAATCCAACACCGCTGTCTCTATTTCATATCCATTTATGAGAAAATGTACCTAAGAATATGGTGGTCAGAGTAGACTGTAAATCATTCTCCCATAAGATAGTGCCACCACATCTTCAAGGCGAAAACCGCTGCTTCTAACTCTAGGTCATGGGTAGCATAGTTCTGTTCGTGCTATCTAAACAGCCAATAACCATATGATTTCAAATCTTGATCTTGATTTAGGACACACCCGAGTCTGTTCTTTGATGCATCGGAGTAAACTACGTACCCGATGCCATCTTCCGGTAGCCTCAAGATGGATGCACTAGTCAACCTATGCCTCATCTCCTAAAATCCTTGCTGGCATATCTATGACCACACGAAGTGTTTCCCATTCATTGTCAATGCTGAAAGTAGTTCTAAAACTCTAGAGAAGTCTGGAACAAATCTCTGATAGTACCCAGCCAGTCCCATAAAACATTATACCTCTGTCACACTCCTGGGTGGCTCCAAATCTAGCACTGCCTCAATGTTCGCAGGAATCACTGCATCTCGAGCCTCTGAGATGACGTGTCCCATGAAGTGAACTTCTTGATTCCAAAACTGGCACTTTGAAATCTTACCATAATGCTAGTTCTCTCGGAGTGTGTCCAGTAATACTTGTAAATGGTAGGCATGCTCCTCCTCAGATGTAGAGTAGATCAATATGTCGTCGATGAAGACTATGACAAAGTGATCGAGGTAAGGCTGGAAGATCTTGTTCATGAGACTCGTGAACACTTCTGGTGCGTTGGTTAAGCCGAGGGGCATAACCAATAACTCGTAGTGGCCATACTAGGATTTCAATGTCGTCTTTTGCACATTCTCATCCCACACTCTAAGCTGGTGATAACCATACATAAGGCCTATCTTCGAGAACAATCATGCTCCATTGAGGTGTTAAAAGATGTCATCAATCCATTAAAGTGGGTAATTATTCTTCACGGTCACATGGTTTAGGTGGCAGTAGTCAACACAAAGCCTCAAGCTCTCATCTGCCTCCTTGGCGAATAGAATCGGGGCTGCCCAGGGATAAACATTGGGCTGGATGAATCCCTTCACCTGCAATTCCTCCAACTATACCCACAACTCACGGAGCTTGGAAATAGACATCCGATATACTGGAGTAGATATTGGTGCCTTCTCAGGGTATGTGCCAATGTAAAATTATAGCTCTCTATGAAGAGGTATTCCAAGAACATATTCAGGGGAAACATCTGCCTATTGGTTGACCACAACAGGAATACTCGGACTCTGCACATCAAATGCTCTGAGAATAAGGCTAGCCAACTAATGTGTGATTGAATACCCCCTCCTCTAGGTAAGTCCATCCTGCGCTGAAAAAGCTTTCTTCTCACCGGTGATGGTATACCTCATCCAATCCTCACATACACACTGCACATTCCACCTAATACAGTCAATCTGAGCATGAACTGTGGATTAGCAGTCCATACCCAAGATGATGTCATAAGGCCTCGATGCCGCTATGAGGATATAACAGCCGAAGCTCTCACCACCTAGAGTATTCTCACACTACCAAAACTAGTGTGTAATCGTCGAGTCTTCTCCCATAGTAGTCTCTAGTCGTAATGTTCGAGCCAACGGCTATGTCGGAATATCCGAACTCTGAACAAGGGCAGTAGAAATAAAATAATGACTCGCACATGTGTTTATAAGAACTGATGAAAGGGTGGAGTAGACATAGATATTACCTTAATTCATCTTAGGTGAACTGTGTTTATAGGACTCGATGCCTGGAGTTGAGCCCGCCTCTGTCCGCTAGCTCCCTATGGTCGTGGTGGACCTTCTGGTGGTAGTTGTGGTAAGGCCTTGAAATGTCGCCCACCACCTACTGCTCAGCCAGCTCCTCTTCCACATCCCCCTACTATCTACTGCTCATCTTCATGGTTGGTCAGGCAGTCTTTAGCCATGTGACCCTTACCACCACATGCATAGCACTTCCTGCACCTTTTATGGATGGATCTATCTTGTGTTCCAGGCACAACTGAACCTGTATCACGGGGTCACCCACCTGATGGCATTGTCTTCTTGATCCTCTGTGACATCTATCTACAACCAGTTGCAGAAGACTCTGCTACATGTCACCCTGTGGGTGGTGTCGCTGCTGGTGTTTGCTCAGCATGAAAACTATCTGCAATAACGGATCGCTCCAGCACCCCTGCATGTGTCGGGATGCAAAGGGAGATCATCGAAGACCTAATCCCATGCTTGAGCCCCTTCTCGAATGTTTGAGCCCTGATGAATGGGTCATGTTCAATATACTTGGAGTAGAGCAATAGGTAAGTGAACCTCGCTGAGCACTGAGCTACCGTCTTGCTTCCCTGTTGTAGATGAACCAACTCCTGAATCTGCACCGCACGAAGGGTGGCTGGAACAAACTCTGACTGGAAGAGACTCTCGAAGTCTTCCTAGAGTAGTGATGTCTTATCCTGAACCTGGATAATCAGGCTCTACTATATTCCTCCTAATGAATGAAGAAGATTAATGGTAAGGAACACCATGATTTTGGATGGTGTCCCTACCAATCTGAAAACTCTCACAATAGCCACCATCCAATCCTTATCTTCATGTGGGTCTGTCTCTTCCCTAAACTTGGGCGGCCTCTAGCACTGGAAATCATGAATTGAAAATAGACGGCATGCACTCTCTACTGTTGGGGATTGTGGTATCGGTGGCCCAACGAGTAGTGGTACCACTGGTACCTCTACAATGATGGTGCCCTGCACCGAGGCTTTGTTGCTCGGTGGGCTACCATCTCGTACGAAACTCAAAACCCTTGGGGGTGCCTAGGTGAGGTCATCCTGAAAAAAAAAAGTTCTCCATGGTCAAAAAAATATACCTAGTGAGCTGCAATAAAGTAATCACGAAGAAAAAATTACAAAGGAACCACACAAACAATCAGTGGTTTCTTTCATTGAGTCAGAAATCAGAACTCAGAGTCCTAGTGTATGGATACATCGACAACCACACCAACACTAGATTCTCTAAACTAATAACCACGCCCAAGAAAACATAACACTATTTAAATTAAAATAATTAGAGTCCAATTTCTGTGGAAGAACTAACTCCTATGATAACAATTTGTCACGACCCATCCTCGGGGCCCGTGCTGTGACAACCCCATGACCGCCTTCCATAGGCCTAGGGCAGGTGACTAGCACCAAAGGTGAAACCCTGATAAAGAGAGAAGGATTTCCCTTTAAACCTGTAACACACACAGTCTGAAGACAATCAGTATAAGAAAAAAATACTAAAATATAAAAGAAAGGTGTAGAGAAAGTAGTTGGTATGGTATACAAACCAAACTGAACAATCAGTACAAGTACAATTAAAAATGTAAACTACTATTGTATCATCCAACGAGGAATACTATATGATGGGTTGGTACAGATATCGAAAAACTTGTCCCTGAGGTACGTCCCGTCTAGTCCTGCTTCAAGTAGCCTCCCGTCTGTCACCCTCAGTCTTGATCACTGCTGACCGTCGTCTTCACATAACACAACAAGGTTCGAACGAAGCCCATGCAAGGGTGAGTATAAAAATACTCAGTAGAGGACCCCGAGACCCCCGAAGGTCTCCCAGAATCCACTAAGGAAATCCACAACAGTAAGATACCATCACAAAGTATTAACTATCCCAACATATGTATATTCCCATACATATACCTAAATTAACAATCACAGTCCGACTCCAACACTCGAGCCCAAGAACAACCTATTCCTCAATGGAACTAAAGTCAATCATCTTGATGATAACAATTGAAAGACAAGACTCAACTCACAGAAGTATACAACTCATGATGAGGGGTATAGATGATTAGATGTAGCCTCTAAATCATCTCCTCTGTCGAACCCTCATAGGATCATGGAACATAATCAAAGCTATCGAACCCACGGAGGATCCTAGTAAAGAAGGCATCACTGTCGAACCCACGGAGGATCCTGGTCCAGTACCATCACTATCAAACCCATGGAGGATCCTGGTACAACATCATCATTGTCGAACCCCTAGAAGATCCATGTATAGTATTGTCACTTTCGAGCCCCCGGAGAATCCTGTCATCTCAGTCACAGCCATCCCTAGGCTTTCCGCACACAAAACACTCGATTCTGGGAATGTCTACTCCTCGAGAAAAATGTTGATAGATCAAATACCACAATGTATTGAGTTGATGTATCTCATAGTTCTTTGTCCTCATAAGGAACCCAACGCGACAGACAGCATGTCAATCAGATGCCTAGTCTATGAGTTATTTGCATTTCTGTTTTAGGGACCCGATTGGTTTTTATGTTCACACCAACCTAAACATACCCCAAAATTTTCTAAAACTCAAATAAGGTGTTCCAAAAGAAGAGTATCACTCAAATCCTTCCATCGCCACATGAGGTTCATCAAACGGACACCCGTAACCCAGGATAAGGGCGAAAAGGTGTAAACTAGCCAAACACGTTCGGGTCCGGTCTAGCCCAGTCGAACCGACCAGGCCCAACACAGTACGTACTAGGGTCCAACCTAGTCCGTTGATCCGTCCCAGTCCAAGGAAGAATCCATATCCGAGGGGAAGGCCCGACTCGAGGGCAGCCCGGCCGAGGGCAGCCTGGCCATGGGCCGCCCGGCCAGGGGCCGCCCGACCGAGGGTGGCCCGGCGGCATGACCGACCGAGGGTGGCCCAGCGGCCTGCCATGGCTGTGCCCTTGGGGGGAAGGGGCGCACCCCACCTGCCACCCGAACCGTTTTGTCGTTCGGGTGTGAGGCAAACTGGCACCTAGTGTCATCGGTCCTCAAATGTGGGACCTGACGGGGTCCCGCTTGTCATGGATTACCCGAGTACCCAGTCGCTCCAGCTCCGCGGTGTCTGGCTCAGACATCCTCCCCTACTCCTCCACCACGGGGCGATGACGCCACGGTCCTACTGCCCTCAGCGTGGCACGACGGTGCCGCCCCATCACCGCCACAACCCGACCTTTCCGCGGACCCATGGGCCACCGTGAGGCACGATGGCATCGCGCCCCCTCCTCCGCGGCCCGGTTTGTATGCGGCTCTCAGCTCCTCCACATGGTACGAAGATGCTGCCCCTTTCTGGCGGCCTTGTGCCACCAGTTTCCTTCGAGTCCACCCCGACATCAGCCTTTGTCGCCCCACCTCCATCATCATCAACAAAGGTAATCAAATGTGGGATGGTTGGGCTGTGTTCATGTGGTACGAGTCCTCCATGTTATGGTGTTATCATTCGGTTCTGAACCATAATTTGAATGACAATGTTTGGATAAATAATCAACTAAAAAACCCCAAACCTTGATTTTGGCGATGAACGACGAAGTCATGAAAGATGGATGTCGCATAAGATGGATGTCATTCCGTCAATGTCAGAGTCGGAAGAGCTCCGAGAAGACAAGTTGATAGGACGTTGTCAGTGTACTTTGTGGGCGGTGGTACTTCCCTTCCTTTCCCAGGTTGGAAAATGTGGAAGATGTTGCTTGATGATCTTTAGATATGAGGGGTGTTCTTTGTGTATTTCATGGAAATAATGGAGTTCTTCCATTAGTTATCCAATGTTCCAGAAAAATAGATCCCCAAACAAAATAATGGTTAGGCAACCCATTATTTTACTCTTGGAAAAATAATTCATAGGAATTCAAAATGGGTTTTAATGAATTAATCGAAGGAGATTATTAATTAATAATGTGTGTTGGAACATTAATGAGGGATGTTCAAAAACTATCCCACACTTTAAGAGTGTAACAAGGGGGTTTAAGATTGTGTGTGACCCATCTAAATAATATCCTCCCACGGGAGGTTATGCATGGGTGGGACCCACCTTCAACCTCCCCATAGAGGATTAAACCGCACCAAACAAAGTAACACTTTTTTAACTTAATTAACAAAATCCCATAAGCTAACATCCAAACTCGTTAAAACGCAAATACGGTGATGGTATCCTTAAGAAATTATCGGCGCTGCGAGTTCAACAGTGCTCTTGGTTTTCAATTCTGAGCCTCGGTTCGAATGATATAAAATCCAACTCTTACGTTTACTAAATGTACCTGAACAAAATTTCAGAAATTGATTCCGGACACCCCGGGCCTCAGAATCAAGTGCCGTCAGAAACTATGGACTCTTAAAATTCCCATGTATTTAAGAAAAAAATTTCCATGAAATTTCATGGTCATTAAATTATTAATTTGGAGTCCATGGTGATATCCCTGATTCATTAATTTTTCGTATATAATTTTATAAGGAAATGTGCATTGTGAGATCACAACATTTCCACAGTTGGGATTACTCTTTTGGTAAAAATAGATAGTTGTCCTTTTATTCAGACTTATGTATCTTTTTTTCATTATAAATTTATCTCTCATCATCACATCATCAATATATAGTGACAATCACATTATTTAGTTATGTGATTAGTAGGTATTTTAATTTTTAACCACATATATCTATGAATGATTCGTGACACACCCAAAGTATGTGGTTTTATAATTTAACTATCCCAAAGGTCAATCAGTTTGTATCTTCTAATTGATTATGTATCTCTATTAATTCCAGTGTATTTATCTTTTCCCCTCTTACATATTTTATCAATTATGTAAATGGACTCTATGATAAATTTATTCAATAACGGATTTCCAATTTTGATGAAAATTTATTCAATCTATAGGGAGGAGGGTTGATACTCTCTCTAGTAACACATCACATGGATATTCATAACAAAAATAAAAATGATTAGTGTCGTCTTGATAATGGGATATCATATATATTATATTTTAAGAAGAAAATTTATGTTGTGTGGAAATCTAAATACATGGTGCAATCATTCCTATTAAATAATTTGTATAATTGAGTGATGGGATTAAAAACATGGAAAGTAAAATTGAAGTTACAATATGAAAGATGAAATGGGTAAAGGAAAATCAACGAGTAATGGTGACAATATTAATGGGAATAATATTCCGGATAATTTAATAGTTACAGATAAAACTATGGCTAGTTTCTTTATTTAGGTGAATTAAATTATAAGACACATACTACTCTATAGAAAACATAACCATGATTCCACTATTGTGTTGAAATTTATGATATTTATTTTGCATAAACCTAAATAAGATATTTTTTCCCTTGATGATCATGAATTAGTTGACAGAATCATTATTAAAATCAATATTTTATTGATTTATTATGTTATGAGAATATTCCTAGACATATGGTGAAAATGAAAAATCATATAAGATGACATATTTTGAAGACATAAAATTGTATACATATCTTTATATGATGAAATATCATTAGAATTTACTATATTTTAGATATTTTGTCATGGATTTTTCTATCGTTGAATACTTATTTTCAAATGTAATTCAATTAGATAATAAAAAAATTAATGGTCAACTACCATTCAAGTTTTTTCAATTGTGGAAAAAACTGAAACATCTCTACACTATATCCATATAATAATGTTGATGATTATGATTATGACCAATCATAATGACCATAAAGAAGGAGGAAAAATAATGAAAGATGTAATAATATAGGAATGTATGTTAAATGAGTTGTAAAATTTGGAAAAAAATATTAAAAAATATTAAATATTTATCTGAATCCTTTTATTATAATTGAAAAATTGATAAATATGAAACGTCAGTTGATGTAACATTCCCAATTTGGATACCACTAAACTGGTGCCTTAATCCATAATCCTACATGACTTCAAGAAGGTTTCTACATATACTAGATGCTTTTGACAAGATGTGGGGGGGTGGTCCACGATTGAATTATGAGGAGACTATACCATGATATAAGATTTAATATCCATATGTAAATAACCCAACATCATATACACAAATTATGAACAAATAGAAAAAAACAAAAATAATGACATGACATAATAATATTAAATAAATTAATGTAATAAAGATACACACTACAAATACAACATCGTTCCCCCATATGGGCGACAAATGAAATAAAAAACAAATGCATCATGTACATTATCAATCTCTGAGCCATGAAATATACCTAGTCTCTAGATCAATAATATCTTCTGAGATAACACAACCCTTTTTGTAACCCTCATCATGGGGCTCATCCATAACATATTCTTCCAGATAGTAATCTAAATGATTCTCTAGTACACATATACCACATAGTCTTGAGAAAGGACTGAATACAACTCAAGAAATAACCATTAATGTTATATAAAGGACATACAAGTCATAAAAATAATGAACTATGATTACAAGTGAAATAAATTAATATCATGGAATAATGATTCATGAGGAAATTGATGCTTGTCAAGTGATAAATGTCCCACAGTTTATCATGTGAAACCTAGTCCAATTTTTTTATCAAAAAAAAGATTATAATCAAGGCTATACAATGTAGGAAAAAATTTACTATTTATTGTAAAATGGTTCATTATTTTTCATAAATATATTGGACGCATAAGAATCAATTTCAAACTTTATTTAACGGTCACACTAGAACACATCAATAGGTAGACATTACTGGTATCTAGAGAATTATTTTAGAACTAGAAAAATGTTGTGGATAATCTGTTTGACCTTCAAACAATAGTGAGGATTGCAATGAACAAAATCATAAAACATAACTGAGTTCATACCTATCCAGATCCTTTAACAATGGGTGAGGAATGCTATGACCAACACATTGAGCATAGGGTGGACTACCATGTCAAACAACATAATCCGTATGTGAGAAACATTATTAATAAAAACCTAAACCGTATGATAGGGTTGCCAAGACCATCACCACAATCCATTGGTGAGGACCTACATGACCAACACCATATAACATAGGTGAGGAGCACCATGAAGAAACCCCTAAATGTTATATAAAATAATCACATTTTATGTTTCAACATCATCATCATACAAAACATTAAGATTTCATGAACAATAAGTTTAAAATAATTTTCATTTACTAAAATCCTGATGGGCCATTCACCCCAAAAGATGCCCAAATGTCACCCTCCCAAATACAGTACAAAATGATCAATCAATTAATTTTAGAAAATCTGAATTCACATAATCATTTATAATCAAAATTTAAATCAATTCAAAAAACCTTCTATATAGACAATATAGAGAACAATCCCATATTTAAAAAAATATATAAATTCATATATTTTCCATTTTACATTGAAAAATGATTCAAAATCCATGACACATAATTAATACCATTTTTAATTATCCTTTTATCATATTTGTAAAATATCCATTTCCATGACATACCAAGTATCCAATAATATTTCCATCAAAAAACCAACATGCTAAACCTAGTTTCCCTTATAACCCATTCACTTAAATAATTTACAACCATGATAGAGAAATTAAATAAAATAGACCAATCCATGGGAATCCATATATTCAATCATATAAACAACAATGATTGCACCAATATCACTGAATGTTAAATGTTATCAATCCACCGACAAAATTTTTTTTTATTAATCTGTGGAATCATAAACAAAAAAGATGGGTTTTATGGAGAATACTACACAGAGATGAATATTAAATAACAAATCTATGTGTAAATCTCATAGAAATACCATTGCATAAATAAGGATTTTTTTAAAACATAGAAAGACCAAAATCCATTCCCTGGAAAATCCAAGCCTCCTTCATTCTAATTGGAATTATATGGAACTAATCTCCACTACATCTGATCGAATTGTCACAAAATTAAATAATAATTATTTATTTATTATAGTTATATATAATTAGTCAAATAAAAAACCTGAAATAATTATAAGAAAACCAATATTGTGTTCACCATTATAAGCAACTCCATGAATCCACCATAATGTTTCTATAATAAACTCCAAAAAAATTCATTGAAAACCCTAATGAAACATCATTGAATGACATGAAAAATAAATATCATGATCTAATATATTAAAATGAACAAAATCCCAATGAGAAATGGATGATTTCCCCAAAATCTAGTTTATTAATCAAAATATCAGTAATTGGAGAACCCCAAAATTAAATAGAATCAAGAATAAAAATAATGGAAGATACCAAAGGGAGATACACCACCTGGAATTATTTGAAATAAAAACGAAAACACCTAAAATTAAGGGGTTTCATAAAGAGGAAATGGGCTAAGTGCACCATGGTTCATGCAGACCAAAAAGAGGAGAAAGGGGGTGGAGTTTTTTTACAAACTTGATTATTAATTTTAAAAAATCCACCTTTTCAGGTAGTTATGTAAATCCATTATTTTTTCAAAATCGTACAGAAAATGGGTTCCCTACACTATTGACGCACACCTGTCATAGGGCGTGGAAAAAGCAATTTAATTTTCCTAGTGCAACATAGAAGCTGACCAGGGTCATCTCACTAGAGGAGCATTCTCAATCGTTTACTTACTTAATCTAATTTAACTAAACTACTTCTTTTTGTTGTTCTTATATTAACTATTAATGTAAAACAATTAAATTAAAATAAATGATAAAACTAACATGTAAGGAAAAAATGCCATTAATTGAGAAAGAACATGGATTTATGGGTTAGTTTGTGGGTTTCATCATTCTCCTTGTTGGTATTTAAATTATGTTTGATAATTCAATTATGAGATCTCATTCATGAACTAATATTATTTTATTTATTGGTGTGAAATCTTGAATGCATTTTGCAATCTTAACTTCACCTCCTCCTATAATCAAGGTTGATGGCACACCTCGATCGAGAGTGTGTCATCTTCCAAGACCTGCCTCCATCGTATGCCATTTTAACCACTGAATGGCTCAACTCCATCATATTAAGAGCATGTATCCAATAGAAGGGATGAGAAATATTTAATAAAAGAATATAAATGAGTTTGAGATCAGTGTTGTGGTGGACGATTGCCATACCCATGCACATCACTCTTGCTCATCACAAACTTAATAAAAATCGGAATTTAATCACAGAATAAATGAAATTTCCACATACCTCCCTCGGGCCAAGTCTCGGATTAAACCCTTATATTTTAGGGTAATAAGTCATTGTTGATAATATGAGTAGAATAAAAGAAGAAAAGAAGGAGAAAATATTAATAAGAAAACCGGGTGGATGGGTGGACACAAAAATAATGCATGAATTTTATTAGAAATATAAATAACAACTGAAAACTAAAACAAAAATAAAGAAAAGAAATGAAATGGTGAAGATTTGTTGCTAGCCTCCCTCGGTGGAGATCTCCTCCTTGGTGCCTTGAAGGATGGATGGAGAATGGGATGCTTCGGGAAGGAGATGAGGGCCTCCTTTTATAGGAATAATTTGACCATCGAAAGTTTGTGAGTTTTAGAGCCCCATAATTAATGTTGTTCTTAAATATCTTGTTCATCTCTCCTCCAAATTTCATATAATTTGGAAACAGTATGAAGGAGTTATGAATTTTTCATTCTCGGTTTCAGTTTCTGGACGAAGCTTCCAGGAAGGTTTCTTCAAAAGCATGTCATTAAATATCCTCCTTAATGTCCTCCAAAATCTTCAAAATTTATTTTCGAGACATAACTATCTGTCCTCGTGGTATCCGATGTGGAAACACATCATTTAGATATTTGTAGGCTGAGTTTGATGTCCATTAGGTTGGGTGGGTCCACGCTGTCTGCCCCGAAAAATTCCCAACTTCAACGAATTTTGAAACCCTTTAGATGGCCGAATAAGCTCCTGGTCTAGAAGAAAAAGTTGAAGGAAATAAAAAAGGATTCTAAAAAATTTTGAATCAGATAATTTGGATATATAATTTTACAGAAATGACAAAAATACCCTTGACGTAAAAATCTATCTAAAATCCAGAATTAGGCGTTTTTCACATTTGGGCTCAAAATAACACTACATCCTAAAAACATGTCAATTACCCATCCAATAACACATTTGTGGGATTATAAACAATGATTTAATGTATAAAATATATGAAAATGTGAGCTTCATAACTCCCCCACACATAAACATTGCACTCCTGGGAAATCATCTTAAATCCAAATCAAAATCAACACAACAATCAAAAATGAGAAAATATCAATGATTTTATCCAAAATATAATTCTATCATGTCTCATATATGAATAATAATTCTCTATTATTTTCATTTCAATCACTAAAATTTTTTCAACCTCATAAATCAATCCAAGGCCCAATCACAACCTACATCACATTGAATTTTTTTGTCACTCATCACTCAAGAGATATTGAATCTAGAGTTATACTCATACATGAAAATCGCATGTCTCACCATAGGTTTGTGAAAATTCTCATTTCTCCACAGTGTGAAACATGAAAATGAATTTAATCAAGAGGGATTTAATTAATGGTTAAAATGATTATGTGGCTTAGGGTTGGTGGGAAAATTATTAAAAAACATCTTCCAGGCTAGAAAGAGGAGGTTGGGATTTTATGTACAATGCATGATTAAATCTAGTGAAAACACAGGAAATTACGCACTCAATCCCACTTTAAAATGTGAAAAACAACACCACCCCCCTTTTAATTACATGGTACATGAGCCAAGAAGTTATTATAATGAATGATATCATCTATGTTCTCCTTATTTTTTTCAAAGCTCCAGAAAGGCACATCGTTATTTTCATTTTTTTCATTTTTTTATGGAGGTTGAGTTGAAACTTTAATACAATGAATGAATGAAAATTCATGCCCATGATTTTTTTGGGAGGGGCATGAGTCATAAAATAATGTACAATTAGGAAATAAAGCTCATATCCATTTTTTTGTTTTCTTTTTTAGGAGAAATGGATGAAAGAAATAAAGCACAATGAAATGACGACACATGCCCAATTCTCTTGTTATCCACTGCCCAACGAATTGACACACACCTCACACCACCCATAAATGATACAAATCCCAATGAATGCACATGAAACGCCCTTCAACCACACTCAAACATGAAATATCCCTACAAAAATACTAAAAGTACGGGTAGGTAAGGAAAAAGTGGCTTGTAATATGGCTTAAACCTATAAGGAAATTCATGGCCTCTAAGGGCTTATGAAGGATAAATGTAAAGGTGGGTCTCAAGATAAAATGTGGCTAGCCAAAGAGATTCCTCAATCATTTCAAATACATTTCATGAAATCCAAAGCTTCGAAATAGAATATTCAAAAATTCTAGTATTCATACAAAATTCATGTTTCCCTCAAGAAATTGAAGGTATTAGGAAGAATATGAAAAGGTGGTTTATAATACCTCCCAGGATTGGAAAAAATATTTTGAGTCAGTATTTCATGGTCATGGATTTAAAAAATTATTCAAACTAATTAAAATGCTTGAAAATCCATTTCAAGGGAAAATAATTCATATCAACAATAATTTAAAATCCATTATTTCAAAAATCATTTCAACTCTTTCAAAATCAATTGATGTGTGAAAAGTGATAATAATATTCATTAAAGCTCAAAATATGTTTTGGATGAAAAAATTAAAGGAGTTTAAATGATAATCGTAAAATGTTAACTCCCTTTTGAAATAATGATTCGGTCATATTCGTCTAATTATTGGGGATTCCTTTTGCATTCATGATCCTACAGCAGAAAAATTTCTCAATTAATCACAAGGATCGTTTCATTTAAGCTCAAATTAAAAAGATGGAGGGGGCCAGATGATAGACTAATTTCTAATACTGATTTTGAAATTTAAATTACTAGAAATCATGTAAAGATAAATCTTGGTATGATCCCCCAAGTGGGCCCTGGAATCTTTTGCTGCCTCCATCGGGTAGTACCAGCTTTTATCCATAATCTGTCAGTGGATGAAGATTCTTTGATTTAAACCACCACATGTTACTCTTCCCATCTTGAAGTTCTTTGTTCTTGTTGAGGAGGACTCCATAGATAGAGTATACTAAATCCACCCCCTTCACAATTTGGTATATCTTTCATGGCGGGGGTTGGATGAAATAGGGGACCAACTCTTCATTTGTTGCTACTTGTGCAACATTCTCTTTCCCTTCTTGTGATCCACAGAGTAAATATTCAGTGTGTTCAGGGAGCATTAAATGTTCCTCAACATGTGCAATTTCTTTTCCCTCATCATCCTCTAAGGCATAATATGAGATGGTAAAATCTGAAAATTCAAAACTATTAGGGGTGATACTAAAATTATTTTCAATAAAATTAAAATAATTTGAGTTCAAGAATGTAGCATCTCCCTGATTTGGTTCAGATTTAATAACTTATTTGATGGAATGTTCCTCTTGGAGTTGCTCATCACAAGATGGAGGTAGGTAGTCAGACTCTTCCACCTCAAGTTTGGCTTCAACTTCATGGATGTTTTCAGTGAAATCTTGGAATACCAATGGCACTTCCTTCTTGTCCTTGAATATTTTTAAGTCAACTTGGAGTTCATTGACCATGACCATCAAATTTTCTAGTGAGATCCATGTTGTTATGCCTCCTTCAACCTGTTTGAACATTATTATCAGGGCATCGTCTCTTTGTTGGAGGGCATCCTCAGTGTAGTTAGTTTCTCCCTCCTTCACCTATGAGTAATTATTCCATGCATAATAATTTAAATTTGAATGCATCATGAAAAATAAGGTTTTTTTGAATTTTTTTAAAAAAAAATGGAAACAATCTAAAATTTTAAAATAGAAAAATTAATGTAAACAAACAATTAGCTCCCCGGTAACGACGCTAATTTTGACGCACGCCTGTCTAGGGTGTGGAAAAAGAAATTTAATTTTCCTAGTGCAGCATAGAAGCTGACCAGGGTTGTCTCACTTGAGGATATTTCTCAATCATTTACTTACTTAATCTAATTTAAATAAACTACTTCTTTTTGGTGTTTTTATATTATCTAGTAATGGAAAACAATTAAATTAAAATAAATGATAAAACTAACATTCAAGGACAAAATGAAATTAATTGAGAAAGAACTTTGCCTTTATGGGTTGGTTTTTGGGTTTCGTCATTCTCCTTGTTGGTATTTAAATTACATTTGATAATTCAATTATGATATCTCATTCATGAATTACTATTCTTTTATTTATTGCTGTGAAATCCTGAATGCATTTTTCAATCATAACTTCACCTCCTCCTATAATCAAGGTTGATGGCACACCATGATTGAGAGTGTGTTATATTCCAAGATCTAGATCCATCGTATGCCATTTCAACCAATGAATGGATCAACTCCATCATATGAAGAGCTTGTATCCAGTAAAAGGGAGGGAAAATTTTTAATAAAAGAATAGAAATGAGTTTGAGATCAGTGTCGTGGTGGACGATCGCCCCACCCATGCACATCACTCTTGATCATCACAAACATAATAAAAATTGGAATTTAAGCACAGAATAAGTGAAATTTCCACATACCTCCCCCAGGCCAAGTCTCGGGTTAACCCCTCATATTTGAGGGTAAGAGGTCACAGTGGATAATATGAGAAGAATAAAAGAAGAAAAGATGGAGAAAAGATGAAGAAGAAAACAGGGTGGATGGGTGGACACAAAAATAATGCATGAATTTTATTTGAAATATAAATTAAAAATGAAAAATAATACAATAATAATGAAAGGAAATGAAATGGGGAAGATTTGTGGCTGGCCTCCCTCGGTGCAGATCTCCACCTTGGTGACTTGAAGGAATGGATGAAGAATGGGATGCTTTGGGAAGGAGGTGAGGGCCACCTTTTATTTCCAGAATTCGACCCCCGAAAGTTTGCGCATTTTAGACCCCCATAATGAATGTTATTCATAAATATCATTACTGTCTCTCCTCCAAATTTTATATTATTTGGAAACCGTATGAAGGAGTTATGAATTTTTCATTCTCGGTTTCTATTTCTAGACGAAGCTTCAAGGATGATTTCTCCAAAATGATGTTGTATAGCCTCGTTAATTACCTCAAAAATCACAAAAATTTATTTTCGAGATGACCCTATCTGTCCTCGTGGTATCCCAGGTGGAAACACATCATTTAGATTTGTGTAGGCCGAGTTTGATGTCCATAACGTTTGGTGGGTTCACGCTGTCAGCACGGAAATATTCCCAACTTCAATGAATTTTTATACCCTTTAGATTGCCGAATAATCTCCTAGTCTAGAAGAAAAAGTTGAAGGAAATAAAATAAGGCTTATAATAATATTTGAATCAGAATATTTGAATATATAATATTACGGAAATGACCAAAATACCATTGACATAAAAATCTGTCTAAAATCCAGAATTAGGCGTTTTTCACATTTGGGCTCAAAATAACACTAAAACTTAATAAAATGACAATTACCCATCCAATAACACATTTGTGGGATTATAAACAATGATTTACATTATGAAATATATGAAAATGTGAGCTTCATCAACTATCCATCACAAATTCCATTAATTGTTAGGGAGAATGGTTAGATAAGTTGGGAACCATGAATGTGCCTCCCACTATCCAACCCCTACACCCCTAAAACATTTTGGATTTTGATTACTATAAATGTTGCAACTATAAATCATACAATACGCCACTTCTTCTCAATGGAAACTAGTTTTTATAAAAGGTTGTTCATGATCTGCATCTTGTCTCAGAACCTTCTTCACCTCACACTACTTCTACATTAATTAGACATGATTTTTCCTTAACCATTTAGAAACCAATTATAACACCCATTGAAGGATCAAAATGATTTTAAAACTCACTTATCATTAAGGTATCAAACATTTTCTCAAAAATCGTTCATACCAAACTATTCACCATTGACCAAAAACTACATAACTCTTGAATAATACCCTAAATTCTCTGAATCCCTTATGAAAACTGGATATAACACCCTATCATCATTACTCGTATATAAACACTCTTTTGAGGTATTATATCTCTTATAATTTAATTCTATGTCATGGTTAAAAATTAGACCCATCATGAAAAAATGTTCAATTCTTTATAAAATTATTAATTGTAATTAAATGGGATCATACATCTTCCCCATGGAAATACAATTATTCCTAGAGAAGACATTATAGTCATTAATATACACCACACAACCTATCTTGGGTACCAATATAAATGATGACCTCATTCAACATTAGTAATTCTAAAACATGACCATGGTATTAACATAATATCAATGAACTCAACCTTTCCAACACTGAGATATTTATCATTGTAAAAATGGATACACCAAGATAGATTTTCGATGATTCCATATAAAATGAAAAATAATTTTTCTATATCCTAATAACTCACAATAGTTATTGTGCTCCCCACTAGAAGATTCATATTATTTCCACCAAATATTTAATCATGATAGAAATACTCAAAATAATGATGGACTCATGCTACAACATTGCAACGAGTATAGTTCGCAATATTACATAACAGAACAAAATGAAAATTATAATAATCAACGACACCCATACTCATCATGAAAATTAAAATGGACTGGATTCATACTATCCATTGAAGATGGATCTATGAAAAAATACAGATTTCCATCAAATGACTAGTCCGAAATATGAAATTCATCAATTTCCAATGTTATCCCAGTTCAATGTATCTATAACCAACAAATCATGGATATAACCAACAACCATTTTTTCTACATTCTGACCACACCAAACAACAATTATTTCATGCCAATAGTCATTCCATGATCATGAAAACAAATCCACTAGAGTCTCTTCCTAAATCATTTAGAGACTACATAATTACATCCTCTAATGTCCCGTAACATCCATATTTCCCTACCACACCATATAAAAATCTTGATACCATAACCTTCGGTCATTTTTCAAAAAATACTCAATCATAAATCCAATTATCATCTTGATCATATGTTGTATCTAATTTCCTATTATCATTCCTGACAGAATTAAATAACCCACATCATTGATTCCTCACTATATTCAATGTCTAAAAATAAATAATACATTTTTGATTCAACAACACTCCATTATTCTTAGTATTATCGCCACATAACTCCAACCGACAAATAATTTAAAACCATATGAGTGACATTGTCACCTCTTTTCCTAAGAAACACTGTAACACCACGAGATTTTATGAGAAGTATTATTTTTAATGTATTTGATGTCTTGTGTTGTATGATACACCAAGATTATCTTGCACTATACACAACACCGTATTAGCTTGATTTGTATGACACACTATTCATGGATCGTGTTACACACAATTTCATGATCATTTGATAGAAGTTATTCTACATAACATTGAGTGTATATATATAGATATTCAATGTATAAATGAAATATGGTTGGATTCTATTATACGCAACAACAAAGGAATCTATCACTATAAGCAACTCTGACTTCACTTTCATTACACAACATCGCGACCTTCCTTGATAGCGTGTGTTGTACGCAATATCGAGTTTCACTAAACAACGATATATTATTAAAATATTATATAAACTTGTTGTAATGAAATGTAATACCTACTTTTTAAAATTTTATAAATTTTATCATTCAAAATGGACTTTATTTTTAGATTCACAATATCAAAATTTTCCTACTGTGATTGTTTTGTATTTTTATGAAAACATTCAATTTTTTATGAATAGTGAAAATCACGGAGTTATAATTTAAAACCTAATTCTTTTTTAAATAATAATATATTTTATTTAAATTTATTTTAAGTCAAAATAACTACATAATACCTATATAAGTTTAATGTAATTAATTGTATACATTTTATAATATGTTTATCTATATAAAAATTTTATTCAACAATTTAGCATCTTTTACCCACATTCTAGGATAATTTTTAAATTTACATAAAACATAAATTTACCGCTCCTGTGAGTTGAATTTCTAAATTCCAATAGACACGGTTAATATCAAGGAATAAAATTTGGTTCAATAAGAGAAAACTAGTTTTTGATGTATAGTTACTTTTTACTTTTATTTACCATTGTTAAAAGTAAATAGTGTAATTAAGGGTAAAACATGATATTATAATTAACCTAAAAATGTAATAATTATATTTTATAAATATAATTAGACCATAAACAACCTTAGGAATAAAATATGATCATTTAGGTCCACTTTTATTAGATTCGGAAATTTATTATTATCTAATTCCAAAAAGAGTTAAAAGAATTAAAATCAATGTTTAATAAGTCAAAAAATTTTAATATAGTTTTATACATAAGATAAATTTGAATATAAATATTAATTAGAAACCTAGAAATATTTTATAAATAGTGTTATTTTATTTTCAATTTGTAGACATTAAATAATTTAAATTATTTTTGATACAATATTGATGTAGTAATCACCTTATTAATGAAATATTAACATAATTGATATTATAAATACCCAAATAAATATAATTTGAGAATTTTTATGAATTAAAATAATTTTCTAGTAAAATGTAACATATTAGGGTTGATTAGATGAATTTTTTTCAAAATAATAATTCTGTTATGAATTTAGAAAAAACAATATATCAAATAGTGTCAAAATTGACATAAAAGAGTTTTTAAAACAAATATTATATTACTAATTGATATAATGGTCTTCAAAATATAAGGATCGGCCAAAAGGATTATATAATTATATATATGACATTAAAGAACCAAGTGGGGTTATTTTGGCATGTTATTGTATGTTTGTTAACCATATAGTGTAAGAATACAGGAAGACACGGTAAAAGTTAAATTATTTAACATAGAGTAAAATCTAAATTATAAGGTTAAAATGGTAACCTAAACTAGTTTAAAACCAATTGGATTAGAGGATTTCGACCCATACCAATAATATACTCGGAATATGTCACATTGAATCCATTATTAATAGAATATTAATTTATTATAAAAAATTATTTTATGTTTTTCCTAAGGTGCCCCTCTCCTCCCTTATAAAAGGCCACCTCCTCCCTCTCCTCTTTACACAATTTTGTGCATTCATGCTCAGACAAACCCTGCTAATTTCACTTCTGAACCTCTATAGTTATATCATAGAGGGTATTTTCTTCTAAAAATACCATCCCTAGTTCCCTATGAGGATGTTTAAAAGAGGCACGTCAAAGAAGATGTAATCTCTTCTACCGATTTTTTCAAGTTTATTTCTTCTTTCACTTCCTCCTTCTTGGTTTTTTGCATTCTAAAATAATATATCGAATATCTTAAATATACGGTGATGTTATTACAATAAATTCACAACCATATTAGTCATTTTATCAATCCTATGAATGAAAAATTCACTACATATGCGTACGTACGGCTTACCGTCTCCACGTCGTGGTGTAGTTTGTTATTCATACATTTCATCATTTGGATGGATATAATAATGAATATAAATGATATAAATAATAAATATAACATTATTATTATTCTTTATATATGATATACCATCCAATTATATAATATTTTAATATCAAAAGAATAATATCATGGCTCGTGCGTACATACAGTCTACAGTCTCCACGAACGCGATGAGATTCATTTTCCATGATTAACCAATCAGGTATGATTATAAAGTATATATAATAAATTATCATGAATGATATTACATAATAATAATAATTTATTTATGTACATATATGTTTCATTTACTTAATTCCATTCAATTCAATAAGGAAACGCAAACAGTGTTCATGCGTACGTACGACCTACTGTCTCCATGAACGGTGTATTTCATTCTGTTTATCGATCTATCATATATATTTATATGATGAATATATATTATATATAAATAATTTTTAACATTATTTAATTAATTAAATCAGGATATAAGTTATAATATCAAGAACAGAAAGTGGAAACACATACGATTAATGAGACAATTTTACCCAAAACAATGCTTTATCATGGAGTTTACAAATAAACGGGTAATATAAAGACATACGTTAACCATATATGATATCATAAAAATGAATATGATTCTGTAATAAGTCCATGACATTATTTAAATCATTATACAGGAGGTTTGGATATGTACAAAGCATATCAGACCTAAGGCAAGGGATAATTTTTCAATATAATTTTTATCCGAGATTGCTTATATGTAAGTATTTACTGGGGTTATATTTTTCATCAATATCCATAAAATTGTTTTTCATAAAATTTTTAATATTATTAAATATATTTTTAACATCATTTTTAGCACTCTTTGACTTTTACATTGTGTTATCGAAGTAATATTTCTTTTGTTTACCATATGTGGTACTTTTTGACTTTTCCATTAAAAGTACGAGGAGAATGTTTTTTTAACTTATTCGGAATGAATGCATTTTTATTGTTTTATAACACCTTATTTTCATTAAGCTTAATTGAAAATTTTTCATGACTATTTTCAACAAAATCATTTTCTGTACAAAATTCATTGGATTTTGTGAAAAGATAATGATTTTGAAGAAGAAATGATATTTTCCTCAAGAATTCATTTCTCGTGTTTTATCAAAACCATTTTCTATATAAGATGACATTATTTCATATGTGTATGAATAAAGTATAATGTCTATATGATTTAAATGGTTTCAATTTTCTTATGATTAAATGATATTCATTTGTTTTATATAGATTATGTTTGGATGGTATGATGTTTATGAAACCCATTTTATTCTTTAGGTTATGATGAATTGTATATATTTATGTAGTGGAACATGTAAGAATGATTTAATTATGAGATGGGTGAGACCTATATCTCCCACCCATGAATTTGGTAAATATTTATATCTCATGAGATAGACAGGGCTGGAATGGTAAGTTAATCTGTTTCAGTGATACAAGACTAGAACAAGGAGTGAACTCGATTCAGTAAGGGACATTGTCCACTATGATGGTTTTGGAAGAAATAACTTGGCTACTATGGATATCATAACATGTGCATAATTTTTTCCACAATTATATGTTTTATTCCAATGTTATTTTACCTTGAATAATGTTTCATTATGATATATTCCTTGCGTACTTCCAAGATTTATGTCATTGCTCAATATTTTCTATGTTTAGATTTGATGTTCATGTTTTTGAATTCAAATGTTTATGGATTGTTCTATGATCTCTATGCTTACCATTACTGAGCATTTGAGATCATCCTTTTTATGTTTTCTTTCCCCAGGATATAAAGAATTGTTTTAGGTAAGAAAAAAAGTATAATATCTTTATGGGATATATAGAAGATCTTTCACCGTGATTAGAATATTTTGTTCCGAGTTTACAAAGATACTAAACTATTACGGTCCTTGAGTGTCTGTTTTTGTTATTTAAAATTTTTTCACAAAAGTAATGTAATTTCCATGTATTACAATCTATGGGTATCTACAGTTGGTATTAGAGTGAATGTATAGTTACCCTTTGGAAACGAGGATCCGATAAACATCAGTGAGATCCCTATAGATAATTCTAATGTATGTCTAGGGATGTCCTTAAGGTTAAGTATATGTATAGGTTACATTCCTAGAATTATGATAATGATAATGAATAACCTAGGATTGAACCTTTTGATGTTACATATTTAAAGTACTCCCCTTGATTATGTTGTTTTCCTAGAATGATTTTTTCCTCTCATACTATTCTTTTTGGGATTTAGAAATTATAAGGATACTAGAAGATTCACGTTAATGGGGAATATAATGGACAATGGAATGGTATTATTCATGATCAAGCAAATTAAATGGTATTTAGAAGGATAAATATCGTTATTATTCTTAATCAGCAATATCATAATATGATTAATAATCTCAACATTGGTATGTTTCCTAACTCAGATAATTGGAGAAAGAAAGAGTATCATGATGATCATAGAGGAAAGAAAGTTAAATTTTCTTCATGTAAATCATGTAGGAGGAGACATAATGGAGAATCTTTCAAAGGAAATGGAAGATACTTTGGGTGTGAAAGGGACACAAATCCATTAATTACAATGGAAAAGGTTCAGCTAACACCATGGACAAGGATAATGCTATTTCTAAGACATCAACAATGGTTAAATGTTTTAAATGTGGAATTTATGGGCATTATGCAAAACAAATACCTAAGGTAAAGTCTCATGAATAGAATCATCTTGGTCATATGGGTAGTATTTATGTTGATGATGATGAAGAGACTACAAATGATATGTGAGATAAAAGATTTGTTGAAGCTATTTCAATGGTTTAAGAAGGTAGTGAAATGATTTTATGTTTATCAAGAGTAATGTTGTATATTAAATTTAATGGTACTCTAGAATAAAGAATCATCTAAGGATTTTTACACTATTGTTTTTCCCTGAGTATTCAAAAGTATACGTTGAATGGTACCGGTAACCATGAAAGGTTATTCAAATATTTTTGGAAAGCAGATTATATACACATAATTAATGGATAAGGAGAAAATAATATGTAGCCTAATAATAATGATGTCATGGTTGATATATGGACAATGTTAAAACATGGTGTGAGTATATAGTATTTTTGGGATTTTGGTATGTGGAAAGATTTAGCTTTTGACATCATTCATGTTTTCACTAAGGTTCTATGGTAACCTTGGTTCAAGAGAATACGTGTTTAAGAAATTCAAATGTTTGGAATGTGACCAACAATATATATCTTATGAAATATGGGGTATAATTTATGTTATTCACATTCTTGTTAGATGACCATTCTAGTAGTTGTTTTCTATATACTATGATATTGGACAAAAGTATTTCCCATAAGCCTAAAGGATGGAATGGATTAGGATGAACATTATATATTATTGTTTATGGCTATAATTGTTTTTCGATTTTACTTCAGTATTGTTATAATAGTGTAGTTTAAGAAAAGGGACAACTTGTAGAATGGGCGACAACCCATCTTGTCGGACTAGGATGTGGGAATCAAACCCACAACCAAAGTGCGACAAGCCTTTATCGCCTACCACTAGCCTATAGGATGTCCCTAGTTAGTAGAAATTAGTTTTATTTTATTAATAGGTATGATATTTGGAGTCTAATTCCATTCCTAGAATCATATACAATTAACCACACCATAGTTGGACTTTTGTATATTTATTAACTTTTGCTAACCTTTTGATTGAGACAGATTGAATCACCTATCATTCTATCGCATGATCTGCTAACATTTCATGAAGTAGAATTTAAACTTCATTTTATTAAATAAGAGATGAAGTGGAAATTTTTCATGGAATGACCAATGATGATATTACATTGAAATCATTTAAGTATTTCCCCTTGTGCAAAAAATTTATCAAAATTAGGGAAATTATCTTGAAAACCAAAAATGTTGTCCTAGTGCCCTCATATCTGATGAATCAGAGGGTACCTTAGATCATCATAAATTTAGGCCTTTGTTATTTTTGGATTTTTCATAGCCATGTTCTCTACCACTCTCCATTAGAACTTGATGGTTATATTTCACTTACATATCGTTATTTTAACCTATATTATCCTATTTGGAAACCCATTGATGAGTTAATTTGTGTATCCATTATGTTTCTAACATTCCTTTTTAAAATGATGATTTAGTATTCCATTTTACGATGTGGGTTTCTATGAATGAAAATTTCAAGTTGAAAACCATTTATAACATTGACGAATTTCGAGGGAGAAATTCATTTTAAGGGTGGTAGAATGTAACACCCTGAGATTTTATGAGAAGTATAATTTTTAATTTATATGATGTCTTGTGTTTTATGCAACACCAATATTATCTTGCGCTACATGAAAAACTGTATTAAATTTCTGTATACACAACACAATTATTGGATTGTGTTACACACAATTTCATGTTCGTTTGATAGAAGTAATTGTACGCAACATTGAGTGTATATATATATATAGACTTTCAACATATAAATGAAATATGGTTGGATTATTTTATAGACAACAGAAAAGGAATATTTCACTACACGCAACCCCTACTTGGCTTGCATTACATGCAATCGCGACCTTCCTCGATAGAGTGTGTTGTACGCAATACTAAGTTTCACTAAAAAATGATATGTTATGAATATATTATATAAACTAGCTATTATGAATAATAATTCCCACTTTTTGAAATTTTATAAATTTTATCTTTCCAAATGATCTTCATTTTTGGATTCACAATATCGAAATTAGCTTAGGGTGATTTTTAGGTATTTTTCTGAAAACTATCAATTTTTGATAATAGTGAAAAACACTGAGTTATAGTTCAAAAACTGAATTATTATTTAAATAATTATATATTTTATTATAATATTTTTTAGGTAAAAATAGATACTTAATACCTATATAAGTTCTATTTAATTCATTGGATTCATTTTGTAATAATTTTATATATATAAAAATTTTATTGAAATTTTTTCCTTGTTTTACCCACCTCCTAGGAAAATATGCAAATTTACATAAAACATAACTTTACCGATTCTGTGAGATGAATTTCGAAAATCCGAGAGACACGGTTAATATCATGGAATAAAATGCGGTTTAGTAAGATATATATTTTTTGTGAATAGTAACTTTTAACTTTTATTTACCACACTTAAAAGTAAATAGGGAAATTAAGGGTAAAAATGATATTATTATTACCCTAACACATGTCCTAATTCTATTGGATATGTACAATTCGACCAAAAAAACCTTATGAATAATATATGAACATTTAGGTCCACTTGGATTAGATAAGGAAATTTATTATTATCTAATTAAAAGAAGAGTTAAAAGAATTAAAATCAAAGTTTAATAAGTCAATTTTTTTTAATATAGGGTTATAGATAAGATAAATTAGACTATATATATTCATTAGAAACCAAAAAAAAATTATACATAGTGGTATTTTATTTTTAATTTGTAGACATTAAATAATTTAATTTATTTATGACACAATGATGATGCAGTAATTGCCTTATTAATGAAATATTTACATAATTTATATTATAAATACCAAAATAAGAGTAATTTTAGACTTTTTATGAATTAAACTAATTTTTTTAGTTTAATAAAACATAATAGGGTTGGTTAGATGAATTTTTTTCTAAATAATAATGTTTTTTTGAATTTAGAAAAAACTTAATACCAAATAGTGTCAAAATTGACATAAAAGAGTTTTTAAAACAAATATTATAATATTATTTTACATAATGGTCCTAAAAATCTATTTTTTGGCCAAAATACTTATATAATAATAAATATTACATTAATGAACCAATTGGGGTTCAATTGGTAGTTTATAGTATGTTTGTTAACCATATATTTTAAGAATACAAGAAGACACGGTAAAAGATAAATTATTTAACTTATAGTTAAATCTAAATGATAAGGTTAAAATGGTAACCTAAATTTGTCTAAAACATATTGGTTTAGAGGATTTAGACCAATACCCACCCTATACCCGAAATAAGTCACTTTGGATCCAATATAAACCGAATATGAATTTATTATAAAAAAATATTTTATGTTTTTCCTAAGGTGCCCCTATCCTCCCTTATAAGAGGGAACCTCCTCCCTATCCTATTTAAACAATTTTGAGCCTTCAATCTAGTCCAAACCCTTCCAATTTTACTTATAATCCTCTCTATTTATTTCATATAGGTTCTGGTCTTCTCAAAAGACCAACCCTAATTCCCTAAGACGAATTTTAAAAGAGGCATGTCGAAGAAGAGGTAATCTCTTCTACTGATTCAATGAAGTTTCATTCTTCATCCACTTCCTCCTTCATTGTCGTTTACATTATAAAATAATAAATCCAATATCTTAAATAAAATATGACATTATTATAAAAAATTTAAAACCATATTAGATATTTTATCCATCCTATGAATGAAAATGTCACCACACGTGCATACGTACGACTTACAGTCTCCACGTCATGGTGTCGTTTGTTATTCAAACATTTAATCATTTGGATGTGTATAATAATGAGTATAAATTATATAAATAATAAATATAACATTATAATTGTTCTCTATAATGATATACAATCCAATTATATCTGATTTTAATATCAAAAGAATGACATCGTCGCTCGTGCGTACGTACGGACAACCATCTCCACAAACACGATGAGATTCATTTTCCATGATTAATCATTCAAGTATTATTATAAATATATATAATAAATAATAATTAAATATGTAAAATAATAATTATACTGGATTTATATACATATATGTTTCATTTACTTAATTCCATTCTATTCAATACAGAAATGAAAACAGTGTTCATGCATACGTACGGCATACCAACTCCATGAACCGTGTATTACATTATGTCCATCGATATATCATATATATTTATATTCATAAGATATATTATATATAAATCATTTTTAACATTCTTTAATTAATTAAATCAGGATATATGTAATAATATCAAGACCAACATGTCGAAACACGTATGATAAATGAAACGATTTTAACCAAACACTGCTTTAACATGGAATTTACAAAAGAACGGGTAATAAAAAGTCATAAGTGAACCATATATGATATCATAACAATGAATATGATTCTGTAATAATTAAATGACAATATTTAAATCATTATACAGGATATTTGGATATGTATGAAGAATATTGGACCTACGGTAAGGGATAAATTTTCAATCTCATTTTTATCCGAGATTGATTATACGTAAGTATTTACTGGGGTTATATTTTTCATCCATGTCCATAAAAATGTTTTCAATAAAGTGTTTAATATTATTCCATGTATGTTTAAAGTCATTTTTACCCCTCGTTGACATTTACTTTGTGTTATGGAATGAATATTTCTTTTGTTTACCATATGTGGTACTTTTTGAATTTTTAGTTAAAAGTACGAGGATAATGTTTTTTTATCTTATACAAAATGAATGGATTTTTACGGCTTTATAATTACTTATTTTCATAAATATTAATTTAAAATATTTCATCACACTTTTCAACAAAATATGTTTCTTTGACAATTGCATGGAATTTTTTGAAAATAAAATGGTTTTGATGAAGAAAGGTTATTTTCTTCATGAATTCATTTCAAGTGTTTTATCAAAACCATTTTCCATCTATCATGACATTATATCATATGTGTCTGTTTCAAGTATAATTTATATATGATTTACAAGTTTTACCTTTCTTATGATGAACTTATATTAATTTTTTTATATGGATTGTGTTATAATGTGATGATGTTTATGAATCCCATTTTATTCTTTTGGTTATGATTAATGATTTATGTTTATGTTCTGGCACACATAAGAATGATTTAATTATGAGATTGGTGGGACCTATATCTCCCTCCAATGCATTGGGTAATGATTTATATCGCATGAGATAGACATGGCTAGAACGGAATTTTAATTAGGTTTAGTGATACCGGACTTGAACGTGGAACGAAATCGATTCAGAAAGGGACATTGTCCACTATGATGGTCTTGGAAGCAATTCCTTGGCTACTATGGAAATCATAACATGTGATTAATGGTTTTCCACAATTATATGTTTTATTAAAATGTTATATTACCTTGACTAATGTTTCTTTATGATAAATTCCTTAAGTAATTCCAAGATTTATGTCATTGGTCAAGATTTGGATGATTAGATTTGATGTTAACATTTTTTCATTAAAATGATAATGGATTGTTTTATGTTTCTATTCTTACACTTACTGATCATTTGAGCTCAACATTTTTATGTTTTCTTTTCCCCAGGATATAAATAATGGTTTTCGGTAAGAAATCAAAAGGGGATGCTCTTTATGGGAGATATTGAAGATCATTCACCATAATTAGAAGATTTTGTTCCGAGTTTCCAAATAAACTAAACTATTTAGACCCTAGTATTTCTATTATTGTTATGTATTAAGTATTCCACAAAAGTTATGTAATGTCCATGTACTAAAATCTATGGGTCTGTACAAACACCAGCCAACACATCACATGATATAGATAATATTAATTAATTAAATTTATATTTTATATCTCTCTATCAAATGTGACAAAGCAATCAATAATCACATATCCTCAACATCATAAATTTGAAATGATTGCTTTATCCTTCATCTATTATGATCTAAGAATTTACTCAAAGTGGCCAATGTTGAAACCCAACATGGGCATTAACATACACCATTCTATGATTTCCACCACCGTTGAACCCCTATATGAAACAAAGAAATCCATTTCCTAGATATGAATAGGGGATTCTTAACCAAATTGAACTCAAGATGATGTCTAAATATTGGGGATGATCTACTATTTAATTTGTGTAAAAAAGATTTATTAAATGTATACCACCCCATCTTTTATATTTCTAATCTCGCATATATCTTTAGGGAAATTCTGGAGCTATCCAAATGACATTAAGCATATCTTTTCATTCACATTAGTTATCTACTGACTCAAATTTTCCAAACCAAATCATGAATCTGGAACAAATTTCCTCACAATGATTGATCTAAAAAATTTTACACAATCTTCACAACTCATACCTGTCTCCAAGACCCCATTAAAAAATAGATATTACACACTCCTATATAAACCAAAATCCTAAACTAATTGTGAATCTAGAAATAAAATATTTATGAAATCATAGATTACAAAGCCTACATATTGTCCATTAAGTAAACCATTGTTCTTCCAAAAAACTGAAGGAAACACACTGATCCAAAAGAAACAACACAACTACTAAAAAACTAAGATCCATTCAGGGGATCTAATATAATAGACTAATATCTCACCATATCTCGGAATATTCATTAATTTCTATGAGGTAGAGGAAAATTAATGGTCCTTCCCTTAAAAACCAAAAGGAATAATAAATCATCTATTCTCTTTGGGACTTCCATATCATAGAAATTTTCCACCTATACATGTCTCACAATGTGAACATTCTTGTCCAACCTCAATAGTGTGTACATCAAATGAACACATACACAAAAAAACAACATACCCCTAAGAACCTCTTACACTTTTAGTCCATTTAATAATACTCAATCACATCCCAATTGTAAAATAGTTACTAGTTCATGGATCTTAGATTAGCCTGCCACTTGAAGAACCAACCATGATGATGACGAACTAAAACTACTATGATTTATCACAAATGGATTCCAACACACCTTACACCAATTCCATGATACAAAATTCTGGAACCACTCGTAAAATAAAAAATTCCACTCTGGAATTATTCTTTGAAAGCAACATACATTGGCTCAACAACTCTCATGGGTCACACTCGAATGTCAAACAGAACTAAATCCATAAACTGGAATCATGTCAAGAAATCCACTAGTCTCTTCCACCATGTTGTACTATTCAAAAATCATAACAAGACTAGGTCTAACTGTCTAGTTCAATGATAATATATATATATATATGTGTATAAGTCATGTGTAATCAACTATTCTATCATCCCAATATCACACAACATCTCTGTATGAACCTATACATTCTTTTCAGGTATGTTTTTACTTTTCTGGTCGTATTTGAGGAAAAGAGGGAATGCTGGAAATTTTCAAAGTACACACAGTGTATATTATATGTTCACGCTTTGTACATTGTTTCCACGCGAGACCATGTTCTAGCTGTGTCCGGGATACACACACGGTGTGTAGAGATGATGTGGAGGCTGCTTAATGCTGTGTAAGGAAAAGCCAGGTACACGCTGTGTACTTCCTTTTTTTCATTAAATGGACCGGGGTCGCGACTTAACCCCTAATATGTCTTATTCTCTAGCTTCTTCGATCGAGAGCGAGGGTACAAACACAGATCTTCTCCGAGCCACCGTTCTGTCACCTGTCGTCCGAATCGAACGTTGTCGATTGTGTTGGAACAGAAACAGTAATCTCTTTCTTCTCCCAGATCTTTACTTCCTAGTTCCTCTTCTATCTCACATTATTGAGGGTTGAGATTTTTGTGTGTTTTCATAGATCTATGTCGTTCTAAGGAGAACCAAGCCCTTTGGTTCATGTATATCGATCTCCTAGGATCTAGGTTGGTGGTTTGTTGCCCTATGTTGAATGTCTTTTAGTTATTGGTGAAAAAGTGTCAGATACCCATGTATCAGGTATATTTGGGTCAGGGATTTGATGTTGTATTGTTATCTGCCGTAGATTTCATGTATGATTGAGGTTATTAGATGATTTATAATTTCTTTTTTGCATGTTTGAGGATCACCCCATGGGTGTTCCCCCTATTTTGGATATTTATCACTGTTTTTTTAGGTTTCCCGTGAGGCATAACTTGTTTCATTGTTTAACTTCCTTGATATAATTGATTGCATGTATTTCATGTGGTTTATATGCTTTTGATGAATTGTAGCTATTACCCATTTAGTCTGTTGAGCTTACTTTGGGCTACTAAAAGTCGATTACGCACGTCAACACTACTCAGGGCTGTGGGAACCTGGTGTGGTAGACTAAAGAGGGAAATGACGATTAAGGGCTTACCTAGAGAGTCTATGATAATTAGTATAATTCACAATACCTATTTGAATGGTACATTGTGCTTTATTACAGTTTCCTTAGTTACGTATTGAGACTATAGGTGGAATTAAACATATGTTCTTCATCATAGAGTCAATATCTATCGTTGCAAGATCGCAGGTGAATTGATGGTGATAACATTGCAGAGAGTTTGTGCCTTTGTGTGTTTACTTGACTAGAGGGGTCTTCCAGTGCGATCCACCCATATATTCACTATGATTATTGTTGGTAGGTTGTGACTAGTCCACCAAGTCAAAGAACAAACTTGGGTTTTGTATTACTTACTGTTTAGGTATTCTGCTGAGATACGTGTTTTGTTACATGCTTTTCCTTGTAAATATAAAGTTTTTTTCTAGATTCCAGGGTTAATAATTAAATGATTGTATTAAATTAATAATTAAATGTGATTGTATATTATTTGTTTTGTTTACATTAGATTACTCATGTTTCTCTTGGGAATTTATTTCTTTTACTTTTTCTATATTTCTCACTGACTATAGGGAACAGATATTGCGGTGATTGCATATTAGGATTATTCTCACACCCTATTTGGGTCATTCTTTTCGGCCAAGATAAGTTATATGGTTGCAGGTGTGGATAGGTATTGTCGCCCTTCTAGTTTAGGTACGCGATTGTTGGTTGGGGATGGAGAGCATAGGACTGAGCTTAGGCTTGCGATGCTGCTGGAGTTGCAGTTTAATTTTAGTACATTGTTCTCAGTTGTATTTCAACACGTTGTTGTGTTTACTTCTTTACATATATACATGTACCATGATGCATCATTATTATATTATACATTGCTTCCGCTGATTAATTTTAATTGTTGTATGTTGTTTACTGCTTCCGCTATTGACTATTATTTCATGTACCTTCTATACCTTACCAAATGAGGGCATAGTTTCCCCCAATAACATAACAAGAACCTCATTGCTATTTGGCAGCATTTGGAATTTGGGGAAAGGCACATGAGGTCATGTGGCGAACCGGGGACGGGGCACCAGTTGAGGGGCTTCAGATTTGGGTCGTTACAAAGTGTTATCAAAGGAGGTTCTTCCTTTTCTATTGACTTATATTTTAACAACATTAGACAGGGATAGGACAGAATATGTAAATGTTAAATAGTTGTGACCTGGCATTGTAGAACTCGTTTATAGGGAAAAAGATAGATTACCTTGACGATTTCAATTTTCAAGTTTTGTAAATGTTACAGTTTAATTGATTTCACCATTGTGCAGTGCACTTGTTTTGTACTATTACTATTTATATGATTGTGGTTCTATTTTTTTTTGAAACCCAATGATATGAGGGTATCCCATCTCACGAATCATATAGTAACATGTTAGAAAATAACATTTCATTCATTTTTCCATTCCATCTTCGTTGTATTAGAAATTGCATGTTGTTTTGATAGAATCTGTGATAGACAATGCATGTTGTTGTGATAGCTGGTGTGATATAATACCTTCTATATTGACAGGTTAATGGTTGTTTAGAGATTCTATATCACAAATGCCAAACATTGGTCTTAGTGTTGTTATTGACCCTCGAGGATCGTAATTTGGTGGTTCGTGTGTTTGTTATACTGTCTAATGCATTGTTAAGTTGCCAAGATTTGATTTCCGTGGAGTATGGGCCCCCACGGATCGTAATTTGGCACCTTAATGCCTGTTTTCTCGGTTTTCTGGGCTCCAGTGTAGTTCAGAGGCTACATTCTAGAAAACCCTAGAATACATGGCGTGTCCTTTATGCATACACACCATGTAGTTTTTAGTAGTGTCCCTGAATTTATTGGGCAGGGACACGGGGTTGTACAGTTTCCTGTAGGAACACATTGTGTACCAGCTTAGCACGCCATGTAGTTTAGAATTGGTATACAGCCATGTCACAAACAACACGGTCCGGGGTTTTCCTTCAAGTGCACATCGTTTCACTTGAGAACACATCGTGTATATTTGAACATGTATCTCACCATGTATCCAACAACACGAGTTGGTGTTATCCTTCCTCGTACATGTCGTGTCCGTATGGAACACGCCGTGTGGTGTCGACCGTTTATCAGGCCGTGTCACTAACAACACGGGACAGGTAAGGCATGTCATGTACACAACTTGTATCCTTTGAAACACTGTGTAGTAGTGGTTCGTGTACCAGTCTGTGTGAATAACGACACAGACATGTGATATATCTTAAGGACACGATGTGTAGTTTCCTTCCAGGACAGTCCATGTTCCTAGCCGTATATGAGTGATCAGTCAGGGAGGAAATTGGTAAGTACAAGTCATGTAGTTAAGAACAAGTCGTGTAGCTAGGTGGATTATACATCCATGTATGAGCACGATACATGCCCAGGATAAACTTATAAGAACCCCACCATGTAGTAGTATTATGCACTGTGTAGTCATGTTTTTCCCAAATTTTAATGATTTTTACCTCCTGTTCCATTTTACTCTCTTATGTTGGAACTATGTTCGTCATTAATGAAGGAGTGTTTTTGATCTTGCAGACCTATGGTAGCAAGAAGTCCTCTCTTTGCACGTCAGGGACTGGGCAGTGATCGTACACCAGATACAACAGATCATGGACTACCAGTAGTTCCACTAATCATTCCGGACATGGCACCTGCAGGGAATCCAGACACTGGTACCGACGCTCAGTTAAGTGAAGGATTCATGAGATTCATGCAGACCTTCCAGGGAGCTCAGCATCCTGCCTCGACTATGGCAGAGCTGACGCGGGTTTTTCAGTAGCTGCATCCTCCCACGTTCATAGGGGATGTAGGACCTGAAGCTGTGGATTCATGTCTAGAAGCAATCATATCCATCTTTGAGCATTTGGAGACACATCCAAGTAAGAGAGAGTGAAGCTCGTGACTTATATGATGTGATATTCCTCCAATAGATTATAGGATGTGGTTTCGCAGACAGGGTGCCAACACGTTATAACATTGTGCGAGTTTCAGCGTACGTTTTATGACTACATCTACTTGGCGACGCTGAGGGATGACAAAGCCAGTGAGTTCATGACCCTATAGTAGCGTACTCACATAGTTATGGAGTATTCCTCCCATTTTACAGAGTTACTGTGTTTCACTCCCATTATGGGGAATGATGGGAAATTTTTAGCAAGGAAGTTTGAGGAAGGCCTCGGAACAAACATCAGATCACAGGTGAATGTCATTCTGCTGAATTCTATTAATCTGATAGTCAACCATGCACTCATCATGGAAAGGATACAGTGGGAGACTAGAGCTGTGTACCAGGGCGGTTCAGCATCTAGGGCTGATTATTTTATGGCAGACAGTAGGAAGCCCCATTGAGAGACGACTTAAGATGATCCAAGGAAGAGAGGTGTTCCTTCTGGTAGACGTGATCTTCCTTCTGGAACCCAAGTGGTGTGTTATCTCTGTCGTAGGAGTAGGAATAAGAATCCCCAGTTCCCAAGAGACCCATTGGAGTGCCGATATTGCAGCAAGATGGGTCAACTACAACGTTTATGCAAGGTTACCCTTCCGACGACTAGTTACGGTGGATCAGTTTCGACTCTGCGAGTAGGAGCAGGATTACCAGTTCTGCAATAGACTGGGGGATAGAGTTCATTAAGTCGTTCTGGTCAGTGTAGATGCAGTGGACGCAGTTTTCATGCTTAGGGAGAGTCAGCTCAGGGATCTATGGCTACTACACAGGGTCGTGGTATAGGCCGGACTTTTGCGGTGGAGCAGATTTATCTTGGGCAGGATCCCAGACCCTCTACAGTTCGAGGTACGATTTTAGTAGCCTAAGTTTTATCTTCATATCTTTTTGATACTGGTTCTTCACAATGATTTATCTCTATTTCTATCGTGGGGAGTCTTGGGCTCTGTATCTTTTCTTCTGCTGACATGTGGACTCTGGACACACCCTTGGGAACGAGGAAATCTACCGTACGTCAGTGCAAAGAGTTCCCTCTTGAGGTTGCAGGGTGTCACTTCATATGGGACCACTATGTCCTAGAGATGACAGGATATGATTTCATTCTTGGGATGGACAGGGTGGTTCCCTTTCAAGTAGTCGTCGATTTCTATCACCACAGGGTGAGTTTCGTATCACCAGACAGTGGGCCTTTTCATCATCGAGCCAAGTGGGATGTCCAGCCGGGTAGAGCTGGACTCGAGCATCTTGGGCTAGGTGGAGTTATATCCCAGATTTCTAGTCTATATCTGGATGACCAGGGGACTTCACAGTTATACTTTCCTCCAGTGGTGGATCGTTTCAGGAATGTCTTTCCAGAGGAATATTCAGGTTTTCCTCTGGAGTGTGAGGTATACTTCTCGATTAAGCTCGTGCCCAGAGTGACACTGATTCCCATTCCTTATTATTAGATGGCTACACTAGAGTTGTAGGAGCTCATGAAGCCATTGGAGGATTTTCAGGAAATTGGTTTCATCCGACCCAGTACTTATCCTTGGGGTTCGCCTATCCTATTTTCGAAGAAGGCAGACAACACCCTTCGGCTTTGTGTGGATTATCGGAAGCTGAACCAGTTGACTGTCAAGAACCGATATCCCTTGCCAAGGATCGATGACCTCTTTTACTAGCTTCAAGGATCCAGGGTGTTCTTAAAGATTGACATAAGGTCTGGTTATCATCATTTGCACGTTATAACATCATATATACCTCTTACAGCCTTCAGGAACAGGTATGGTCTATACGAGTATACAATCATGTTGTTCGGTCTCATGAACATGAAAGTAGTCTTCATGGAACTGAGGAATAGATTATTACATCCTTTCATGGATTCCATTGTGGTGGTTTTCATGGACGAAATCTTGGTGTACTCTCACACTCAACACAACCATGCCACCCATCTTGAGATCATTTTGAGTACGCAGATGGAGCATCAACTATATGTTAAGATCTCAAAGTGCCACTTTTGGATAGACAAGATTAACTTCTTGGGTAATATCATCTCTGAGTCAAGATTATCAGTAGACCCATAGAAGGTGAGAGCAGTTGTTATCTGGGATCTATTGAGGATTTTCTTCTAGGTATAAAGTTTCTTGGGGCCGACTGTTTACTATAGATGGTTTATACATGACTTCTCATGCTTACCAGCACCGTTGATGGTCTTGAATAAGAAGGTGGTGAAGTTTTTTTTGTCAGAAGCATGTGATTCCACCTTTCAGGAGCTGAAGGAGGGATTGACTTCAGCACTGATTCTAGTTTTTCCAGAGCCTGTAAAGAGTTACACAGTTTTCTGTGATGCATCTGGTATCGGGCTAGGAGCAGTGCTTATGTAGGAGGATTGTGTTGTCGCATATGGATCTCGTCATTTGAGGCCACCTGAGAGGAATTATCCTATGCATGACCTAGAGTTGGATACAGTTTTTCATGCTTTGCGTTGTTGGAGGAATTAGCTTTTGGGAGAGCATTTTGCAGTATATACTTACCACCAGAGCCTCAAGTAAATATTCATGCAGCGTGACCTGAATTTGAGATAGTGGAGGTGGGATGAGTATCTCCAGTCCTTCGATTTTGAGCATTCCTATACGTCTGGGAAAGTCAATGTAGAGGAACATGAACTAATTAGGAGGACTCAGATAGAGGTAGTGCAGGAGGCCAGTTGTGAGTGGAAGCTTATGGATCTGTTTTTGGAGATGCATTTGGAGGTGCATGACAGACTGGGGAAGATATTCCTATCATTTTTAGTTGTTACCTATACTCTTATTAACCATGTTTGATTGATTCAGCTATCATATTTTGAAGGCCTAGTCCTATGGGAATGCATTTCAAGAGACTACCCTCTTCCGAGATGGACCATTGGCGAGGATGAGATCTTGCGTTTCTAGGGACGCGTATGGGTGCCAGTAGATATACATGAGGAGCTGATGCGAGACATTCATTCCTCAGTTTTGGAAGTTCATCCTGGCGTCACCAAGATGTATCGTGATCTACACTGCCAGTACTGGTGGCCAGGTATGAAGAGAGATGTGGTTGGTTTTGTCCTGAGGTGTTCCACATGTCAGTAGGTGAAGGCGGAACAACAGCATCCAATAGGGATTTTGCAGCAGTTACCCATTCCTGAGTGGAGGTGGAATGATGTTGCGATGGACTTCCTAACAAGGTTACCGAGATCGTCGATAGGAAACAACTCTGTATGGGTTGTCATTGACATGCTCACGAAGGTTTCTCAATTATTTCCGATAAAGGAGACCTTCAGTGTCGATGAGCTTGGATGGTGGTACATCCGTGAGATTTTGAGATTTCATGGGGTTCCTAGTACTATCATTTCAGATAGGGATTCCCACATTAAGTCTCATTTCTGGTAGGAGCTATAGAGGGCCTTGGGTGCACATGTACTTCTGAGTACAGCTTACCATCCCCAGATAGATGGCCAGTCAGAGCGCACGATCCAGGTGCATGAGGATATGCTCCGAGCTTGCTTTCTAGACTTTGTAAGTTATTGGGAGAAGCATATTACTCCTGTGGAGTTTTCCTATAACAATAGTTTTCAGGTGACTATTCAGAAGGCACCTTACAATGTATTGTACCGTAGGCCATGCCGATCACCTTTGTGCTGGTTGGAGGTAGGGGAGGTAGCTTTATTGGAAACTTTTCTTGTTCAGGAGACCTCAGAGTTGATAGAGTTTATTTGGAAGAGGATGGCTACAGCACAATCACGATAGAAGTCTTAGGCCGAACAGTGGAGGTGACCTTTGGATTTCAAGGTCATATATCAGGTATTCTTATGTGTTAACCTGTGGTTGGGAAAGAAGAGGATAAGGAGACAAGGTATGCTTTCACTAAGATACGTCGGGCCGTTGGAGGTTCTGGAGTGAGTCAGGCCGGTTGCATATAGGTTGCAGTTACCTCAGATATATCAGGCTATGCACGTTGTCTTCCATTTTTCTCAGCTTCGACGCTATTTCTCATACATGTCTCATGTTTTTCAACCCGAGGAGGTTGAGCTGGAGTAGGATGCATCGTTCAAGGAGCATCCTATCTAGATTGTTGATCGTAGTGAAAAGGTACTTTGTGGCAGGTTTGTTCCTCTTGTATGGGTGCTATGGAAGCACAACCTTGTATAGGACGAGACTTCGGAGTGGGATGCCGATATGCGATCACAGTGGCTAGAGTTGTTCGAGGTTTCTTCATATCCACCTTATTTGGGAAATACGGGGATGAATTTCTTTAAGGGGTATGTTTGTACGAACACGGACCTTTTTTAGGTATGTTTTTCCTTTTATGGTCATTTTTTATGAATATAGGGAAATCCAGAAGTTTTCTAAGTACACGTCGTGTACTTTATAAGTACACGCCATGTAATTTGTTTCCGCACGAGACCGTGTCTTGGCCGTGTTCGGGCTACACACATGGTGTGTAGGGGTGATTTGGAGACCACATAATGCAGTGTACAAAATTGCCTAGTACAAGTCATGTACTCTAAAAGTACACGCCGTTTAATTTTTTTTTGTTAAATGGACCGGGGTTGTGACTTAACCCTGAATATTCTTGCTTCTCTAGCTTCTTCAACCGAGAGAAAGTGTACGACCACAATTCTTCTCCAAGCCAGATATCCATCATCTGATATCCGAATCAAATGTCATTGATTACATTGGAACCGCCGCGGTAAGCTCTCGATAATCCTAGAGATTGGTTTCCCAATTCCCCTTCTTTCTCAAATTATCGGGGGTTGAGCGGTTTTTGTGTTTTTATAGATCTACATAGTTATAAGGAGAATCAAGCATTGTGGTTCATGTTTGTCGATATCCTATGATCGAGGTCGGTGGTTTGTTTGTCGACGTTGAATTCCATTGAGTTTTTGGTGGAAAAGTGCCAGATACCCATGTATCGGGTATTTTGGGTTTGGGTTTTCATCCTATATTGTTATCTGCCTTAGATGGCATGAATTACTGAGGTTATCAAAGGATTGATAATTTCTTGTTAGCATGTTTGAGGATCACCCCATGGGTGTTCCCCCTGTTTTGGATATTTATCGTTGTTTGGCTTAGGTTGCCCGTGTGGCATACCTTGTTGCATTGTTTTCATACCTTGATATAATTTATTGCCTGTATTGCATGTTTTTTATATGATTTTTATAAATTATATCTATTATCCAAGTAGTTTTTTGATCTTACTTTGGGATGATAAATGTCGATTACGCAAGAATACACTACTAAGGGCTGTGGGAACCTAGTGTGGTAGACTAAACATGGAATTGATGATTAAGGGCTTCCCTAGAGAGTCTGTTATAATTAGTATTGTTTATAGGACCTATGGTAATTGGACATTCTGATTCCATAGAGTGTCCTTTGTTATGTATCGGGACTATATGGTTAATAAGACAGAAGTTCTTCCTCAGAGAGTCTATAGCTATCTTTTCAAGACCGCAAGGGAATTGACGGTGACTGCTTCCCAGAGGGTCTCTGCCATTGTATGATTACTTGAATAGAGGGTTCTGTCAATTTGAGCCACCGAGAGAGTCACTATGATTATTTTTGGTTGGTTGTGATGAGTCCACCAAGCCTAAGAACAAACTTGGGTTTTGTACTGCTTGTTGTTTAGGTAGTCTGCTGAGATACCTATTGTGTTACATGATTTTCCATGGAAATATAGGGCTGTTTTATATATTCCTTGGTTAATGATGAAATTACTATATTAAATTATTACATAAATTTTCCTGGACATTTTTAGGAATGTTTACTTTATAATACTCATTTTTCTATGAAGAATTTATTTCCTTTACTTTTATTATATTGCTCACTGACAGTAGGGCACATATCTTGTGGTGATTTCCTAGTGGGATTAGCCTCACATGCAGTTTGGGTCCTGATTTTCATCAAAAAATTATTATATTGTTGAAGGTGTGGAGGGGGATTTTGGCCCTTCTACTTCAGGTACATGATTCCTGGTTGGTGCTGGAGAGCATAGGACCGAGCTTAGTCTTGTGATTCTGCTGGATTTGTTGTTTACTTTTACTAATTTGGATATGAGATGATGCCTCAAAAACCCTCGATGCTATCCTCTATCCGGTGACAACGGCGGGCGTTGCGCCGGCCCCTCCCCCCAGTGGGGGCGGGATAATCGACGCCCCTCAGGAGAGCTAGACGTTTTCGGCCTTTCTGCAACCCGGAATTTCATGCACCATTTCCAAAAGCTATGATTATCCCTAAGGTTCCAGACCTAATTGATGAATCCCCAAACCTTCCTCTTTCTCTATCTGAGTTTATGGATTCCTTATCCCTACTGAACCTTACCCTGGTGGCTCATTTCAATCATAGAAGACCTTCTTTTGACGATTTCGATCGTTTCATCTTCGGTTCTTGGGATCTCCATGAACGAGTTGTGGTAGGCTTGTTCGATAGAAAACAAATTATTATTAGGTTTTAAACGGAGGAAGATATCATTCAAGCCTGGTCGAGGGCTCCTCACAACTTCAATGGGATTCATTTTATGCTTCTTTGATGGTCCATCGATCTCCACATGAATCATGACTCGTCTTCCACACCGGTTTGGGTAAGTTTCCCTAAACATCCTATGTCGTTCCAAAATCCCTCTATTATTTAGATGTTAGGAAATCTAGTTGGTAGATTACTTTGTTCTGATAGTCGAACTGAAGCAGTTTGTCATCCGGTTAATCCCCGGGTGTGTGTTGAAATGGACGCATCTCGCATACCTTTTGATTTTGTTTGGATCACAATTGGCGAAGAGTACCATTGTAAGCAAAGGGTGGTTTATGAAAATTGGATCGATTTTTTTCGATCTTGTAAGAGGATGGGTCACTCTATTGAGACCTACTAGCACAGTCTCCTACTTCGTCTGAGGGAGGTCCGTAGTAGTGGGAAGAATATATAATACATTTTCTGAAGATGGTCCAAGGAGCAAGGAATTGGAAAATGGGGTGAAGTTGGTTTTGATTTCGACTTCTGGGAGATTGGATAACAAAGGGGGGGGTCTCTCATCTGGCTAGATCATCTAGGGAAATCCTTTCCTCTGGATCCGACAATGTATCCGAGGATGATGGTCAAATAGTTGAGATTTCAAGCGATAGATTGAAACGGGATAAATGGAAGGTTATTTGGTCCTTTGATGAGTTGGGTTCAGGACAGGTCTGAGAGGAAGGGGCCACTGTTAGTATGATGGTGATCAATTCAGGTAGAGCTTCGGATGCTAAAGGTCTTCACCCTTTGGACAAAATTTTTTTATCCTTGAGTAACAGGTTTGATGGGTGCTGAGGACAGGTTTCTTGCGGACCTGGAGGAGGAGGTTCCTACTAGAGTTGTTGATGAGGTGGAAGTCTTGGAGAGTCTGCAAGTCGAATTCTTGAGGCTGGAACCAGCTATAGGATCTGGGGTGGATAGGAATGTTACGTCTAGTGTTTGCGGGCCTGGACAGGTACTGGAGGGACTGCAGATCGACTGTATGAGGTAGGACTGGATGGAGTCAGTTTCAGGATGTGTGGATCAAATACTGGGGGTCAACTTTAGGCAGGATGATCCTACTCCAATGGTTCAAGGATACCATGGTAAGGAATGTATTGATTGTGTTAATCAGTTGGAGGGCGTTCTACTTGAAGGTAGGGGGCATGAGTCAAATAGAATGGTTGTGGACGAATCTCCTTGGGTGGACAGGCGTCTTCCGTTGCTGGAATTTTCCACTCCAAATCAGGATCCGGGCTCTTCTTCTTCTTTAAGGGAATGATATGGGGAATGTTGGGAGAACTCATGGGGAGGGAAAGAAAATATGAGCGTTAATGCTAGCTACCCTTTCAGTGAAATTGTCCAAAGTGGGAACCATAAGGTGACTGTAGGTGAAAGACCTCTGTCTGACACTATGAGATGGAGGCCATGGAAGGAATATTCATATCTCCCGTGGCCGATGCAGACTAGTTCATCCTTGAAAAATAGCGGGGTAGTTATTTCTGTTGAAAAGGGAAATGGGGGTAAGAAGGAATCACCAGATATGGTCTCACTTGACCAACTTATAAATCGAATTCAAAGTAATAATTTTTGGAGACACCCAGAATGGGAATCAGCTACTGGAGAAGACGAATCCTTCTTGGGAGGAGGGGATGAATATGGATATTATGATATGTAACCTTGAGGTTTTCTATGTTTTTTTGTCATTTTTTGGTTCTATGGGCATTGTTTAGGGTTGTTTGAGGGGCAGCAGACACCCTTGAGCCGACTTTTATAAAATGAAAAAATGATTTGCAGCACTTTTAGTATGTTGTTTTCAGTTGTAATTATTGCACATTTTTTTCTGCATTCCTTAGATACATGTACCATGTTGCATTTATTTATATTATTCATTGCTTCCGCTGTTTGGTTTTAGTTATTTTATGTTGTTTACTGCTTTCACTATTGACTGTTATTTCCTATACCTTTTAGACCTTACCAAATGAGGTAATTTTTCCCCCATAACTTAGCAAGTCCATCGCTTCTAGTTGGCAGCCGCTAGCATTTTGGGAAATGCATTTGAGGCCATGTGGCGAACCGGGCACGGGGTACCAGTTGAGGAGCCCCGGATTCATGTCGTTACAATCTCCATATAAAAACACCCCATCACAAGGAACTAAATAACAGAATAAATTACTTTCCAAACTAGCCATTCACAACTAGGGAATCAATCCTATATAAGAATCAACAAATAAAACCTCTCCATGGAGGATAATTTCACACAAAAAATATTAAACAAATCCTCCCACCAAGATTCCAATAATAATGCACATATACTAAACTAACCAAATAATGTAAATACACCTACAATGCATGAAGACTGCCTCAACATCCTCATTATTTATCCTCTCAATATAGATCTATATAACCATCCATCAGAATGTTGTCCATAAAATATCCCTACAGAAGGTCTGTAACATTAGGAATAGATGTACCAAAATTGATTCATTAGATACCCCTTTCCTTAACCATAGACAAGTCAAAACAAAATCACAGTCCTTTTTTGAATGGGAGAAGATCCATGAATCAATCCCGAAAAATCAAATGACAATTAAACTTTCTGTCACTTGATGGTAAAATCTCATAAAATGATTACCAAAACATTTAAAATAGAAATAATATCCCATGTTATGTGGTAATCCTACTTTAATAGGTTATCATGATTCATGCACTCAGTACACATAATATGCTCGAAATAATTTTGTTATGTCTAATCTAATAGGTTAGAAATAGTAAAATAAGATGATACTAAACTCCTCTAATATCACTTTGTAATATCCCTACTTGGATGCCACTAAATTGGTTACATAGTGCAGTTTTCCATGAGACATCATGAAATACTCAGCATATGAAAGATGATTCTGACTAGCATAGGGTATATATTGATGATTTATGAGTCGACTCTACCCCCATATCATATTTTACAACCAGTTGTTAATATCTATAACTCATTCACATTAGTGTACATGAATAGAGTTAAAAAATATAAATAGAATAATAGTAGAAGGAAATGAAATATCGTAAAATACAAAACATCTATAATAAAACTAAGACATCAATATCCCACATGAATGAAAACACATTAAAAATTAAACTACAAAATAAAAACATAATTATCTATGAAAAACTATGATCTTGGTCATATATTCATTCTCTAGCATCTTAATTCCATCCAAGATAACATGTCTGGTCGTTAAATAATAAACATGTGTATTAGGCCAAAACTATGCCTAATATAATCATATGAGATATTCTCAAGCAAAAAAGTGTAATTGAATCTAGAATAGGGTCAGAGTACAAGTCAGAATGCTAAAACATTGGTGTCTAAATAAAATAAAATTGATAGAAACATTCTTTTACAGATCAATTGTAATATAAATAATCACTACAAAAGGTGTATCTCAAATAAAATACTCAATCCGTATTTCACACTACAATTCATGATATAGGGTGACACCTAGGCCTCCCAAAATAAGATGACCCTAATCCAGTCATCTAATCCATAAAATGTAGGGTAATATGGATAATAGAAGGTTTTACCATTTATCGTATATCTCTTAGAGAAATAATAATTAATATGATGAATTCATAAAAAAATTGTTAATAACCCATCAATATTTATACATTATATTTGTCTAGGTATCCTTTCTAGTCTCATTATAGAGAAAATTAATATTATTAATTCATTCGAAAGAATGTCGAGTACTTCTCTAATAGACACCATAAACTATAGTTGAGGACCATCATAAAAAGATCCTCAAACCATGAGTGATGAAACTGTTACCAACCACACAACAATAGGTGAGGACCACCAGGACGAACATTATAATAAATTTTTGAGGACCTCTATGAGAAACAATATATGCCATATGGGTGGACTTCCATGATAATCACCATAAACCCTAGGTGAGAATAGTTTTGATCATCATCCTGAACGATAGGTGAGGACAACCCTAAACAACAGCTTATATTGTTTCATAAAAAATAAATTATTAAGGTTAAATATCTTGACCATTCAAAACATTAAAGAAACAGAAAAAAATATTTCTTCAAAAAATTTCATTTTATAATGTCCTTATAGTCCATTTACACCCAAACAGTGTTAAATCCATACATTTGATCAAAAATATTAAAAAAGACACAAACTAATTATTTAAAAAAAACCTTTTAAAAACATATATAGACCCTTTGTAAAAAAATACTATGTTTGAAACTAATACACGGATTAAAAATAATTTCAAATTTACCAATAAACATGTTATTAATTCATTGAATCGGATGTCCTTCCAGGTACACCATAACCATCCAGTCAAGGTATCTATATAAATAATTTAGTTTATGATTTTCAAAAACTATATTTATCATTTTAATATGATGTTTCATCCTTCCCAAGAACCATACTTCCCATGGGGAACCATATATTATGTAAAAACCCATCATTTTCAACATTCGTTGTGGAAGATCTATGGAAATGATAAAAATCCTAAAACCAAATAAATTTTTACAAAGATTTAAGTGCACAAAATATTGTATTTGATGAATATATTTCACCCATATTAAAAAAATAAACGTGATAGTGGGTATTGAAAATAGACAACATAACTCATCATTTTAGTTTCCTATAACCTTTCCAATGATTAATGGCATTTATAAGGCCCATCCAAGCCATATCAAAACTTCTAATCATCCAAAAGAATAAATCCCATTTAATATAACTCTAATTAATTTACTAAGAAGCAATAATTATTTAATTATTTTTAAATTTTTAAATTATTTAATTTAAATCCTACTCTACATAATTTAGTCAAACTCACTAGGGCTACAAATTTCATTTAATCTCTATGAGTCATCAATAGAATGTCTACATTTATAACTCAACTCTATTTATGGATCTAGCCCATAAAAACGTCACGAAACAATGTGTGAATTACTTTTATAGATCTCCTCCATACTGGACAACCAAAAGTCCTTTTGGAAAAGAAATATTCAACATAGACCTAGTTTAAACATCTATAAACCCAAAATTGGGTGCCCGGTAATTATTGGGTAAAACTAAATGGAAGAAAAGAATACATCATAAGGAGAGAAGTCACCAAGAATACAATATTATATCTGTGAAAACTACACACCCTAAATGATCGGGGGTGGAGGAAATGGGTTGAGAGACCCATATATGGTGTGCAACAAAAGGTAGATAAAGGGGGGTGAGTTGAATAAATCCCAAGGGGGTATTTTGGTAAAATAGTATTTTTAATGATGTCCTAGATAGTTACATGATATGGACATAGAGTTTTCTAAACTATGTGAAAACCAGTCACCATCTACTACTCATCACAAATTCTTATCATGATCAGGACACATGGTTTAAAATACAATGTTCTAATGGAGCACCTCCCACAATCCTTCATCGACCCCAATCACATGGTTTGGATACACAATTTCATAACTGTGAAAATACCATGAAATTATCACTAGATAAACTATTCCACATGATTAATGGTTTTTCATAAACAGTGAAAATGTCATGACCCATTTATTAATCCCACTTTCACCACACACAACTTCTCCTTAAGCACTGTAATTTTTTTTTCTTAACCATGTGTTATAGAAATAGTATAAATGTAGTTGGTTAAATATTAAATAAAAACTCTTGTATAATATTGTGGTTTCATGAATTCTACAAAACATTGCACACCAAACCATGAACCCTTATTTTAAAAAAAATCCTAAAACATATCTTGAGGTCATAATGTCACAATTGAAAACCCTTGAAAACTCCAAATACACATTCCTCATATTACAATATCTTTTCAATGAATTAAAACTGAAATTATTTCATTAGGATTTTTTCCTAAAAAAGAAACATGTATATTAAATGAAAATTATGTTCCTTATGGAACATCACACTCAAATGGACACTTGAGCTTGCGTATTAATGGACAAAGGATTTAATGGTGAAAAAAACTATGGATATATATATCTCTGGTAATGAATTGGAATGTATTAGTGAAGTGCATGAAATTTTTATTGAGTAAAAACTCAATTTTTTTAAAATATAAATAAAACATTTTTAGGTATGAAGGAAAATATATACCCGGAGGGAGATATAAATCATTTAAATCAATGAATGATTGATTGAGAAAAAATCTGAATAAATAAAAAGGAAAAGATAACACATATATAATAGTATAATTCAAAATAATTATGGTAGATATCAATGCAGTGTGTTATTATAAAGAAAAAATGCATTATCATTTCATAAAATATATCATTTCAAATATTTAACAAGTTAAGGATATCAAGGAAATTTTTTAATGCTATAATTTCATCTAAGAGAAGTCAACATGTGCTCAAAAATTGTATGATGAGGCCAATAATAGTTAAAATGATGTGGAAGTCAATATTAATTATAATTAGACATTTGGATATTGTAAGAATATATTATCCAAAATTATTTGGTACATCCATGAATGAAATATATAGGGCAGAATTATTGAACTGAATGAAATGCTAGCAATTATATCAACAATTACGGAGAATAATATATTTCATTATTTATTGGGGATATGAATAATTATATTGTTTTGTGTTGTCGGAGAATAATAATATGGATCATAAACTTCAAAGAAAAATAAATTTAATGGGAATAGTCTTATCCAAGGGATGTTTCAATAGAGAAACTGAATTTCAAATCAATGGTCCAACAACGAATACTATTTTGTATTGCTGATTAATCAACTCTGGGGATTTCACATTAAATAATGTTTTGGGTCATATGTAAACTACAGAAAAATCATATGTGAGATGATATAATTTATGAAATCCTAAATTTAATGGGCGTATATAATATATATGGAGACAACTATATGATCTATGTTTTTATCCAAGAAAAACTCATAAAGATAAGGTTAAATTGAATAATACATTTAATAATTATGACAAATATCACAGAATATGTCATCAAGATGCACTTATTTATATGAAGGATATCAAAATGCTTTTAGATAAATTTTAGAATGTGGATAATTTCCATTATATTTATCGGGGGAATAATGGTGAGAAATAAATGGTTGTCAATTATTTATATAAATAAAAATGGGGAGAATAATTACATACGTGATAATGGTTTCTCATCATATATGAATATGAATGTTGATAACTCCAATAATATATAATGGTATGTTAGGGGATATGTTGCATTTGTAATTTATATATCACAAAATATTTAAGGATTCTGATTCATTAATATTTATTTAAAAAAATCATGTTATGTACACGTTATCTAATATCACAAGCCTAGTATCATTAATGTTTCATTGATTATTTTTAATATTAATAAGATGACCTATCACAGTTATGGTTGATTCATAATTATGGGAAATGAGTATTTTTTTATGATGATGTTTTGAAAATGTTCAATTCAATTTCAACTTTATAATGACGATGATACATTATTCACGAGTATAGAGGATGCACATTTTCTATCTTAACAAATGATATTTTAGTAACCCTTACTTCATTATTTATTATATAATGATTTGTATAATATAATTCTATAATATTTTGCGGTCTTGTGTGTATGGGAAATTAAGTACGTAGTAAAATCACATGAATTATTGGTAAAACAAAATTATTTAAAAACTACACAACATTACCTTAAATTTACATTTATCTTTTAATACTACATGCTACAAAATGTGGAATTATATAAGAAAGGGTATATATACAAAACCCATTAATTGAATAATGAAGAAATAAAATAAGATAACAAAGTACATTTGAGTCCAAAGGCACATAATTGTATCACATTTGGGTTGATAATAATAATCATTAAAATCAATGCAATACATACAATTATAACATAAAAGAATCATGTGAATGTGGACATAACATAGAACATTACATCATAAATATATGAAATTATTTAAAATGAATCTGTCATATGAAACTATTAGTTGGATATCCTACCATGATCCATACATGGAATATTGTGAGATAAAAACATTACCCAATGCAATGTATTTCCAGATAATACTGATTGTACCATGCACATTTGTTCCATGTACATACAATAGTGTGCCAAATATATCCTACAACAGACGAAAATAATTCATCACTTTTATTCCCATTATTATAGAGTGTGGGAAACATAAATAGAATTATCCAATGAAATATTTATATTAATATATAATTAAATATCATTGAAGGGAAGTAGGGATTAGTTTTCATTATACAAATGTTTAGTATGGAATATTGTAGGAAAATTTTATCAGCGTAATGTGGGAAAAACGATTCTTGGAGGTGTCTAATCAGATTTAATATCTTCTGTCATCATATTTAAATCGTAAGGACCACAATTGGTATGTGTAAAAACATATACCCACATGAAAAATTGTAAATCAAATTGAAAATTATAATGAACATTCATGAATAAAAATGAGACGTATAGGAACATATACCCTATGTAGTCTCTCTTAAAAGCTTATGAGGAGATTATTATGAGTATGGATCCACATTGGGAGCGATCTGGAGAAGGAAATGTGGAGTAATACATTCTTCATGGGGTTTTAATAATTTTTATGGACATTTTTTGGTGATTTTAGAGCTAATGAGGGGGTGTTCTAAATTAATTTTTAAAATATTGTTTGGGACGTTATATAAAAAAATAATCAAACCCAAAATAAGCCAATTGTTTTTAACCACGTATTGTTCCAATGATGATTTAATTTATATATTTTATAATGATATGTTCCTCAATTAATAAAATTATATCTTTGGTACAGTGGATATGAGCCATGTTTAAAAAGATTTAATTTTCAAACATTAAAATATAAAATATTTTTCAAAAATTTTGTTAAGGAATTATAAAATTAATTGTAAATAAAAAAAATATTTTAATGGTGAAATATAATTTTTATCATCGATACACTTTATAGTATTTATTAAATAATTTTTGTCTTTTATGATGTCATAATACATTCTCTAAACTGATTCTATATTTATATTATACAAAAAATTTATTCTATTAGTGAAAATCATGAAAAAATCATCATTTTCTAATTTTAACTTTTTGATTAAAAAAATAATATTAATTTAATAAAAACCCCTATAAATATTGAAATTTAAACATTGAAATAAAAATTATATATTAATTATGAAATATGTTATTTCAAGAGGATAATAGTTATCTTCCCTTATAAAATTATATTTACCATTACAATGTTATATTATCGGTTATGTTTAAATAAGTATTTTTAATAATAGTATTTTTTTATATAAATTTATTTAAAACATTATTAAATACATATACATTTATGTATTTATGGAATATATTTATTTCCTAATAATTTAATTTCTGTTTTATTAGGTATGATCCTACTAGTAATGTCGATTTGTTCTTACATCTATGGAAATTTTATTTTATCGTAACCCTTAACGTATAATAATCATAGATTTGATTATAAAATTAAAATATTATAAATTGTTATTATTTGTAAATATCATTTAAATTTGGAAGGATATAACTTATAATGTCCCAAAATAACTAATGTAGTTCATCTGTTTTCAATAAAATCATTAAATAATAAGGCATTTAATCATTTGAAAATGGAATGTTATTAACAAAACATCGAGTCATAAAATTCATTACCCATAAAACAATTTCAAAATAAAAAGTTAATTTTAGAAACTAAAATAGATGAGGGTAATTCTATATCATTACCTCCTCTAGGTCCCATTTAACATCCTCAAAAATTTGGTTCCACTATATTACATTCACCTAGTGAGTTTTCATTTTTCATACAACCATGTATCTGTGATCTATGATCATAATTAGAAAATATTTATATGAGTTCTAATTTTCCTATAGAACCACCCCTAGAATTATTAAATGTGAGGGGTAAGGTAGATACATCCTTTAGTGTCAAATCTGACACAGAACAATTACCAAAGATAGGTTTTGGTGGAGTGATCTTTGATAGGGAGCATCTCTGATACAATTAAGGATATCGAGGGGATAAAGTATCATTGACTATGAAATAACTTCCTCCAAAACCACATGCATTTCTTCCACTATAATATATTATGTGATATTTTTCTCTAACTTTAATTTCAAGATCCACTCGATGGTAGTTTTCATTTATTTTTTAGCAATTTTTAATGATTAAATTTGATCATGAAAGGGTCTTAAATTATATTTAATTCATTGGTAAATGTTAGGTATCATCATATTATTCTCTCTATCATCATCCTAGTATATTAGATTCACACATTTTTTCACATACAAATCCTCAAAATGATCCATTTTTATTATAGAATGAAAACTATTGTCACATGTGAACTATTGTAAGGGAAGGTGTTGACACCAAAATTCTTGAAAAACCATTGAAGAATAAAACAAAATATCCTCTATAATTAGAATGGTTATCATAGATTCAACATCTATATTATGGTGATAAGATATTATAATAATCATCTCCATAACTAAATCGTGTCCATGAGTTATCCATTACAATGAGTTAAACCTCATATTTTTATCAGATAAAATGTAAAGTGGAACTCCATATACCCATTAAAATTATTTTATGTATATATTGGAGGGTTTTAAAGGGAGAAATATTTCTTGATGGAAATTAAATTTAATATATTTTTACATTGATCGACTGAAACCAATATTGAATTATTTTCTTTCGTTGTCATAGGTAGTCTCATTATGAAATCAAGGGTTAGGAATCCCAATTTCTATAATGGTATAGGTAACGATTGAATAATACTCTTAGAATTGTATCATTAAACCTTGACATGTTGGATTACCAAGCATTGAGATACAAATTCTATAGTATTCCCATTTATGTTATCACATTAAATTGATTTCTATAGATCTATTTACATATTGTTACTTTAATTATTAATATTTATGGATGAGATATATGAATAATTCAAAACATCCATTTAATGATTATTTTTTTGGTGGGAAACATATTTGTGTTCCAAACAATATGAATCTCTCCTTAGATAATTGGAATATGATGATAATTCCTAACATTATCTATATTAATTAATTTTATTAATTTCCCTCCATGATCCTATTAATAATTGATGGATGATAATCTATTTGACCAAGGTAATATTATGTTTCTTTTATTATTAACTTTTATATCATTTTCATATTGAATAATACAGGGTACCTTAAAATCCCTAACCTAGTTAAGGTTACGAGATCATTTAAACTCAAATAATCTTCCACATTGTTCACCTTCCTTATATGGTAATGTATTAAACAACCAAAAAATGATTATATCTAACAATAATTTTCATTATCTATCCCACTAGGGACCACCTATATAGTTGGTGTTCAAGTTAAAACTACATCTATACCTCATGCATAGGTCATTAGATGGCCATAAGCACTGAAATGAATGACTACAATTTAATTCATTTTCAAAATGTACATATACACATGCACCTGAATATATTGATGTATAAGTATAGAGGAATAATAATAAAATATATTAACATCGAGATTATAAACCTGAAATGTACTAACTACAATGTAATATAGATGCATGATATTTTGAAATCCGGAATCTAAAGGGGAAACATAACTTCCCAAACATAAAATTGTTCCCAAAGAAAAAACTACTAGAATGAAATGTTGTGAGAGGATGAATCCAAATCCCCCAGAGTCGACTACCATACAATATCAAATTATATTAGATATTCATAATATCCACATAAATCCATACCAATATTTTCATTACATTCATAGTAGATGAAACATGTGGTTAAATCCAATACCTGAGTGAGTATATATATTCTAAGTAGGATTCCATGAAACTAAAGAGTGAGAGATACGAGACATGACAGAAGTCTTCAACTCATCCCAAATCCGGAGGGATATTATTCCTACCAAACATAGATATATTAACATTATTGAAACTTTTAAGAGAGAAAAATGGGATTTCCATATCACATCCTAGCCCATGAAATATTCTCCCTATAGTTCCTTCGGGCCATTAATGACTCCATCCACCTCACCTCTATTCTCGATGATGTAACCTTGTGATGAACCAAAAATTAACCATTGTTTTGCATAGATGAGGGGGAATAATCTCCCTGAAGAAGACCCATTATCTATTTTGATAGCGGTATCACTAAATAGGTAGAAGAAACACTATTCATGTTGGTTACCTAGAACCATAATCTGTTTACATTAAGATAAAAAATATTCATTTGTTAAATATTAATGAATTTCTTATCATTCCATTATTATTCTTACATGCTACATAATATGTGATAATTTATTAAGTGTATATGTTATAATGAAAGTCAATATACGTTCCCAGCTATGATGAGAACCAATAAGTACCTGAAAAATATTCATTAATATATATATTCTATTCTCAGATTAACTAATTTGGTGGAATTGAAGGATAAAATCTATTAGGGGTGGAATCTCATAGAACATTGAGGCACATTCTAATGGTTTATGAACATGGTAGTATGCAGTTTTTGATATTATTACAATAATATGAGGTAGTAAGAATCGATCATTATTTGTGTAACTGGATGTTCCTATCGGTGAATGTGTGAATTTACCATTATTCTTTAGGAAAATTATTAATTAGTGTTATCAGATGTATACTATTTTGTGTTGACGAAAATGGTGGCAATATATGTTTTCAGTGAGGTAGGATAGATTTGCAGTTTCACAAGTAAAAAATCATTAATTTATAATGGGATATAGGATTTTCCCCTTCCGTTCTTTAAAGAAGTTGATATCTCATTACCTTTAATAGAAAATAATATTTTCTAAATATATCTAGGGACACAGTGTTATACATGAAATATTAATTATTATAATTTTATATAATGTGACCACAAGGAATTAATTTTATGGCATCATCTTTCAACCTGCATGATTAGAGATATCATGATAAAGGGATTAAAATACATGGTAAAAATCCACATGTTGGATTTTTTCATTAATTATTTAACATTTTATATGGATTCCATGGTGTGTTTCTAGACTATAAACATGGACATCAGGTTTCTTTTCAAATTATAATTAGAAAAAATATTATAGGGTCACAAAAAAATTGTCTCTAAAATTTCATTTAAATAATATATAATTTTTTATTTTTTAATAACTTGAATAACTATTCATCTTATATGTGGTTTAATTATTAATCATGTTTTCTAGATCACATATATTTATTCACCTATTATTATAGAGAATATTTTTTGACATGAATATCTAATAATTATTTATTTCCTATTTAATAAATAAAATTAATATTTATTTTTTTGAATGTTATGTAGTGAATTTTACATATTAAATAAAGAATCATTAAATATTAACCAATAAATATATTAGGAGAATTTTGGTATAAGTTTAATGGTATTTTGAAAAATAATATATATTAAATATTAACCAAATAAATTATGTTTAATTTTATTTGGTAGTTTTGTTAATTCAAATAAATAATATTAATAAAAATGATAGTATGCCAGACATAGTGTTTTGTAAGGATTACTAAAATAAAAAAGGGAACATATAGTATTATTATATTGTATGTCACATGGTATATAAACCTAATTCTATTATATTTTTAACAGATCAAAGTCAATTTTAATTATTCTCAATGATATCTAAAGAGTATCCTCTCAAATCCCTAGAGATCATCCTATCCATGAATTCTCATAAAAATGAATAGTGATCATCCTGCACCACAACTATATTGTCTTCATATATCAAAGAGGACCCTTCCAAAAAGAAGTTCTCTATGGGATAAATAGCGAATGACACAAGCATCAACATATTCTTTGATATAGGTCATTGATTCTTACAATTGTGTTTAATGGTTCGTGGAATGCATATTTACTACCAATGGAGGGAATATATTCCTTATTCCTACATCACAAAGATAGTACTAGAAAGAAATGTTGTTTAAACCATCAATGAAAAATTAAATTCTTGTAAGGCAATTCATTAATTTCATGAATTAATTATAAATAATATGTTATGATACTTCACATTGCTACTTTTTTCCATTTTATAATGAATTATCCAATTCAATTGATAGTGAGACTTATCATCATGTCAATATCGAATTAACCAATGATCCTGAAAAAAAAATAAATGTTTGTATTTACCAATATGAATCTTTTGAAACACTTAGAAAAACAAATCTTAAAAATGGGTTCACACATTTATTTATTATTATTATTATTAATTGATTGATTTTAGAATTTTTAATTAGTTTTCAAATACAAGTTAATCATTCGTTATTCTGAATTGTGAAAAATACATTCTCCCTTTTAATTTGACCAAAAAAATCAAATTAATTGAATTTATGAATGTAAAAAATTCATCAATATAATTAGTATGTGGTGAGGATTACATTTAGAAAACACAAGAATTCATCCTGTGTGTCCTGGTGGTACATGACATGTACTTCGGTTTAATGCATCCATAATTAGTTGTTAATTAATCAAAATAATTTTCATTTATTGCACATACTAAAATTATTTATACATTGATTTTTGAATGTCCTAGAATATTGAAAGGTCATCCAATGTAAATTTCATGAAACTTCCATATACGACACGGTGTCCTTTATTCATAGATTGAACATGTATCCTCTTACATGGCCTATGCGATTGGTGATCATGTAACTCAGATACCCCAAGCAATATATCCAATTTACACTACATTGAATCTAATATTTTATGTGGCTTTAGTGCATAGAGAATCCCAATTAATTTTTTATAGATAGATGTTTAGATAAATAAATTCCATATAAAACAAAATGTACAAGATGTGTACCATTACCAAATGACATTTAATTAAAAATTATTTTACTAAACTATTAAAATGTTATAAAAAAGTGTTTTTGCCATTATGATGATAAAATCACAATATCCTCATCCCAGTTGGTGAGGACTGAGAATGTACATCCAAGAGACCCATGATCGAATCTACACAGAGACATATTTCAATGTATGGTATCAGTACTGTAGCGGGTCCTGTTTCAGTCACTGTAGAATGTAGTATAGTAGGTACTATTGGTTAATATATCATAGAAAACTGTTCATATATCTGGGATTTCTAGCCACCTATTTGGTCCTCATGCCCTTAAAGACCATCAAGCCACCCATCGCCAATGGGATAGTATGGTTTTCGGGACCCTTCAAGGACTTCGAGCACCTTATGGCCTTTTGGCCACTAGAACATGTGCTTAAATGGACCAGGAAGAATCAACAATGCAAAGACACAAGATGAATATTCAAAGCATGGACCATTCACCATATAAGCCCTAATGTATTTATATGAATGATACGTTATGGAAATTTCCATCAGGAGAAGTCTATGCATTCACGAAAAGCCTAGTAGAACAACAATGATAATTTGAAGATCTATATATCATAATGTAGACACAATGGAGGATTAGTTCCAAGAAGTTATAGTCTAGATTATTTTCTCTAATAACATTAGGTCATGACATGTCTTCAAATCCTATTGAATATCTCTGGGTAACCATTCAACCCTTAATAAGGAATTATCACAATTGAAAAAATAGTAGGCCTTTGGTCTATTTTGAGTATGTAGATAGTAGATGCCATGTCATGGGTTATATATATGTGTGTGTATGTTAATTCCTAGATAATTTCGGAGAAATAATCCTAAATTCATGTCATGTTTAAGTCATATTACAGTTAATCATATATTTCCATTGAAGAAAAGCACATAAGATAATGACCATGTGTTCCATGTGTTCACTATGTTGTTTCTAGAATCACTAAATTTATGTTACAGTTGACATATGAATCATGTCACAAAAATAATTATTATATATGTGTAATAAAAGTTTTTTAGAATGTAAAGGTACTCACCATGTTACCATAAATGAATTTTTGACATCATAAAATTTAAATAAATTTATTTTATTTAGATAATATTATGTTAGATGAAAATTTCATTAAAATTTATTTCATAATATAAATATTAGTATTGATTAATTAATGAATATAATTTTTTTGTTCAAGAAATATTTATATTAAAAAATGATATTAATTTAATCATAATTATATTAAATTCATAATTAGTTTCATGCATGTGGATGGTCATGAGTGTACAATATAAATATTTATGGGATTCATATCATTTAATTTATTGTTAAATTAAATTTTGACACATGATTCATATCTCCCATCATTATGTAATGTTTAATGGAAATGAAGATTCATTTATGAAAACCCACTACAAAACCCATATGTTCCCCTCAAATTGATGTGAGTAAAATAATATGTAACACATAGGGTTTCATGCTAGTAGAGGTGGATCATGTTTGGAGATGAGGAAAAAACCAATCCAAGTCAGAAACATTGGTCAGTAGATGGAAAGCTAGAATACATACCATAAATGGTTCATGTTGTTTTCCAGTAGGTAAATGGTAAATTTAACATCCAAAATATTATATAACACTTAATAAATTCCTATGATCATAAAACTTCATTATTTTACTTCTAAGAAGTTATATTTTTTTCATTATGGAATTATTTTCATGGTCACACGAATTAATGAAATAAAAAGAATTTAGGGAATAAATAAAATATGTTTTCTTATTTTTATATATTATCTAAGACATTGTTATTCTCACAAGTAAATCAACATAATATAACCCTGAATTTAATAAATATTCAAAATTGATATTTTTTCATAAAGATAATTTACCTCAATAATATAATATCATTCATAAATTTCTTCTAGTACTTCAGTTAGATTCAAACCATATATCAATGTTCTTGAAAATATAATGATTTTTATCATTAAATTATCTTCGAAATCTTAATTAAGAGTTTGGGTAGATGTAAAACAGTTTTCAGCATTGGAGAACTACCACAGTAGGACATGGTGTAACTGAGAGTAAAATGTTATAGAAATTAAATTTAATGACTATAGGATTACGGATCCAACTCTAAATATTAATGAACTACATGATACATTTGTTTTAATTTGATATTTTAACCAATAATTATTTAAATAAATAGGCCTGAAAAATATATGGATGATGATAAGGATAGTATGGATCATTTAAAATATAATTTCAATGCAATAAGTCAATTAGAAGAAAATGGCGAGGCCAATTGGGTTTCAAAATAATATTTGGAGAATAATAAAAATAATATTATTTTCTTAAAATAATCTGATAATGTACTAAAACAATGAACATCTTATTTTATGAAAATTAAATTAAAATGTCTTAAAACATATCACTGTGATCCAAAATTGAGAACGAAAAACTTACCACCAAATTTTTTTTTAATAGTGGATATGGTTCTTTCAAATTTTCATATTATAGGAATGGAAATTTTTTTTGTAGTTACCTATTCATCATATACCAGGTAATGAGGCTATTGAGGGAGAGTTATCTCTATAGGGGATACATTTTAAAAATCATTATATTGTTTATTGATTTAATATATCATCCAGACCATTGATATTCTAATGGGAGATGATGTCATTGATATGTATCACATGATATCTCTCATTGATGGTCTATATCATGAAAATGAATGAAATGATGGATACATATTATCCAATTCTCTATTTAAATCTATTTTAGGATATTTGGTGTTAGGTGAACCTCATGTAGTCATCTTTGTTGCCCAAATTGAACTCTTATAGTTAATTGATTTTAAAATCCCATATGAGATTCACGTAGATCAAATTCATATCCCACAATTGGTTCCCTTATTTATATTATATATCCAATAAAGATACATTTTATGCCTAAGGATATGATTAACATCAATGAAATTAATTATCAAGATACACAAGAGTTGGTAGAGGAACTGATTACATAGTCCCTCATTGAATAAATAATTCATAAATCAAAATTAATACATAGGATAAGTAGATGGGTAATATAACTGGACATAAATCATTTTCTAGTCACCAAATATGTTTTCCCATTAGTAATGAAAATGATGAACATTTTTCATAAAAAGAGGCCATGTAGAGATCTTAGGTTTTATGTTGGCATGAATACATGTATATTAAAGTGGATGAAATGTATCAGAACATTTTTTGGGTTCTATTATATGTTCCATATAATGTAAATCTCATAGGTAAAATATAGGTTTCTAAGGGACAACTTGACAGATATGGGAATGTAAATACATATAAAGCATATATAGTTGATATTGTGTTAAAATAGTTCTATGGAAATGACTATTATGAATCATCTTCACCATTTTTCATGTTCATTTTCACTAGATTTATTATTTATATTATTCTTTACCATGAATATTAAATTTATATTATGCATATAAAAAATAATTTTTAATGGGAACCTTCATGAATAGGTATACGAAACACAACCTAAAGTGTCTGATACTATTAGTGATGCCAAAAATATTTTCAAATTATATAGTTCCATTTATTGAATGTATAATTCATCCATGACATTGAATATTAAATTATATGATTATATAATTGAATATTGATTCATTAATAATGAATGTGGGACATGTATTTAATAGTGCTATATTTGGAATGTTGGTGGTAACCATGTAGTATTTCTTATTGACATATTATTTATCTGAAGTGAAAAAAACTAATCTTATAGTTTTTTAGTAATTTTATGGTTATATTAATGCTAGTTTTTGGACAACACTGAGAAATCATATGTCATAGTTATGACATTAGTTTTCCTCATTAGATGAGGTGTGGGCAGTATGATTTAAAAGCATAAAGTTTTCACTAATTGTATGGTGTAGTCCATGAATTTAATAGCTTCTGATGGAGGAAATGAATCCATTTGAATAAAAGACATTTTTAAGCGATTGATGTTATACTTAGTAGTAAAGACCATATCACATTGTATTGAGATAACACAACAGTGAAAGTTCATTTAAATGACTTATGGGCACAACTACTATAATGACCCCAAATATTATCAATGGAATTTTCCCCATATAATAGTAATTTAGTTTAGTTTAAATCCCATAAAATATCTTATTAATGATGATAATTACATTATAAATGAATTATTAATTAAATATAATTATTTATATATGTTAATGAACAGATACTGAAGAAATCATGAGTTAACCAAAGGAATAGTAATATGAGTTTTATGAATAGTAAAATAGACAAATGAATAGAATCATGTTACAAGAATTTATAAATTAAAATTATGTTTCATATAAAATAATTGATGGTATAATTATATCACAATGAAGGTGAGTAATTTTTTTTAAAAACAATTAATTAAATCGTGGCATTTTTGAAAGTCATAATTATATAATTAAAATTTTAGATTAAATTAAATAATTTAAATAATATGTATATATTCATAAAATATATATAAATTAATATTTTTATGCCCTATTATGTTTGGAAAATTTTATGAGACCTTATGTATTTTTTCAATGTGTTATAAAATCAGTTATACATTTATAATCATTATTTTCCAAATTAATGATATTTCCCATAAAAATTAAATTAATTATATATAGAAACTTATTTTCACAAATCTGATTATATTTTTTAATTTTAAATATTTATAAATGGATAGGGATAATTTTTTAGATTTTTTCTAAAATACATTGATATTTTATGAATAGTGAAATATAATAGTATAGGATAAAAGATGAATATTTGAATTCTAGAGTAATAAGTAATGTATGAATGGTTAAAAAAATAATCAAGAACTATAACTAATTATTTTAATATATTTAGTAATAATTATTAATTTATAAACTGTATTAACACAATATAATAATCTAATTTATATAAAAATGGGAAAATGCCCATCTCGAGCACTATAAATAACACCCCTCACCACCTCTTCTCCCCAACCATTCCATGAATTGAATGTTGGAAAAAATTATACCCAATCCTCTTCCGAAGACCATCCCCCAAATCTGAGATCTGTTATACTCATGAAAAAAATCATTTCCCTAGGTGGTTATCAAGGCGGAGAAATTGAAGAGGTAAATTCCTCTATCTTTTCCGTTAAATTCATTCCACATTATTTTTTATTTTTATTATATCCTGAATTATCCTCATCCAAATGGGTTGATTAATAAATTACCCTATATAAAATGAAAATATATCATTTTAAGGGAATATTCATCATTAAAATCCCCCCTCTTTTAATTATTCAAAAAATGAAATTGTTGCATGTCATGTGTCAATTTACTGACATCATGGGAGATGAACATTATTTTTACATTAAAACCATCAAGGAAGTCAATATGTCCATTATAATGGTTGAAAAATATTTTAAAATTTATTTCACAACACTGTTTATGTTTTTTAACAAACATATATACATAATAAAAGATTATAATACAAAATCAGCACGTTGTGGTTGAAAAACTATAAAAAGTAACAAAAAACAGCCATCATTAACATTTAACTAATTATTAATCCTCAAAACATAAAAAATTATCTATATGATTATATAAACATTTTAAGGATCATTAAATATATATACTAACATTACTATATGTTTATCCATAATATACACAAACTTCCATTCATTTATACTAGTGAACTGATCACAAAAACTAATAAAATGAACAATCCTGAATAATGATTTGAAACTCTATAACTCATAAAAAAGCCCATAAATCAATCTACTAAATCTATAATGTATAAAATTATTGTATAACAAGTTTTTTATTTACTAAATAACAAATATAATGTGATTTTACAAGATATTAATGAGAATAATGCATTTAGACATAAGGTATGTGGAATTATCTAACCCAACTCTATTTTTTGGTTTTTCCCTCCTTCAACACATTTTTAGTGTGGATATAAAAATAATGATACCTAAAAATATTTTTTCCCTCATTATCATATTGTTAATATGAAACACTTTTTTTAATATTAGTTTTTGAAAAACATAAGGTTCCCCAAATGAACTCTTCATTCAAGAAACACACCTTTTACTTCTCTACATATTGTTTCATCTTCAGTCATGATTGATAATTCTTATACAAATAATATTATAATCTTTTTATTTCAAAATTTTTATTCATGAAATTATTCTTTATGATATTAAAGCTGTCCAATTCCATTTAATATTTTATTTTCATGATTAAAATACATTCATTGTGGAATTCAAGATAATGTAAATTTTATAATGTTATAACACCCTAAGCTTCCACGGTACGCTTCTATTTGAATTAGATAGTAGCATGTGTTGTACGCTACTTCGAGTTCTAACACACCACAGCCAATAAAACAAGATTTTATAAATAGTAATACCCACTTTTTAAATTTTTATAAATTTTATCTTTCAAAATGGATATCATTTTTGAATTCAGAATATCAAAATTTTCTTAGGGATAATTTTTGGTATTTTTCTAAAAACATTCTATTTTTGATGAATAGTGAAAAAACTGAGTTATAGTTTAAAACCAAATTTTTATTTTACGAATTTATTATATTATTTAAATTTATTTTAGGTCAAAATATATACATAATACCAATATAAGTTTAATGTAAATTATTGGATTTAGTTTATAATAATTTTAAATATAAATTGTTTTTAAACTTTTCAGCATCTTTTACCCACCTCCTAGGAGAATTTTCAAATTTACCACTTCTGTGAGATGACTTTTAAAAATACAAGAGACACGAATGATATTAGTAGGATAAATGTTTTTCAATAAGATGAAAATAATTTTCGTTTAATAGTAACTTTTTTACTTTTATTTACAATGGTTAAAAATAAATACGGTAATTAATTGTTTAAATGATATTATTATTACACTAATAGATATTCTAATTCTATTGAATAAGTGTAATTCGACCAAAAACAACCGTAGGAATAAAATACAGTCCTCATTTGTCCACATGGATATTATTAAGACACTTAATATTATTTTATTTAAAGAAGATTTGAAAGAGTTGAAATTCAAGTTTAATAACAAAACCATTTTTTATATAAGGATATATATTAGATAAATTTCACGATAAAAATTAATTATAAAGATATAAATATTTCCTACATAATTATATTATATTTATATTTTTTTGACATTAAATAACTTAATTTACTTATGGCACAATAATGATTCAATAATTACCAAATTAATGAAATATTAAAATAATAGATATTATCGATATCCAAATAAAGGTAATTTGAGTCTTTTTATGAATTCCACAAATTTTATAGCTTAATATGACATATTATGGTCGGTTAGATGAATTTTTTTTTCTGTAATATTTTTCATATGAATTTAGGAAAAAAATACCAAATAGTCTCAAAATAGACATAAAAGTGTTTTTAACAAAAATATTATATTATTAATTGATATTCTATTACTAAAAATCTACAGATCGGCCAAAAGACGTATCTTCTAATATTTGTATCATTAATGAACCACTTGGGGTTTTATCGGATGTATATAGTATGTTTATTAACCATATTATATAAAAATACAAAGAGACATGGTAAATGTAAAACTATATAACTAAGAGTTAAATCTAAAATATAATGTTAATATAGTGACCAAATCCTATCTAAAAAATATTGGGTTAGTGGATTTAGACCCATCCCTACCATATCCTTTAAATAATTAATTTTTTACCCTTTAATAACCGACAATTATTTTATTATAAAATAATATTGCTAGCTTTTCCTAATGTTCCCCTCACACCTCTTATAAAATGGAACTCACACTTCTCCCTAATTCACACCTTCAAAGACATTTGGCTCGGCCAAACTTTGCTGAAATACCCTTTCAACTATCCTATCTTCATCTTAGAGGACTTCCTTTAGTCAAAAAGACAACCTAAGTAGCCCTTTGGTCTAATCAAAAGAAAGAACCCGAAGAAGAGGTAAATATTCCATCACCTCTTTCAAGTTTCTTTTCTTCTTTCACTTCCTTTTCTTTGTTGTTACCAATATAAAATAATAACTACGATATATTTTATATACACTGATGTGATTTTAAATATGGTACATCCAAATTCATTATTCTATCCATCCATTGAATGAAATGTCCCCATACGTGCATATGTAGGGCTTACCGTCTCCACATCGTGGTGTAATTGTTATTAAATACATTATTATTTGGATGGGTATAATAATGATGATTAATTGATGTAAATAATAAATATAAAATGATAATGATTCTGTATATATGATATAACATCCAATTATATATTATTTTAACATCAAATGCATTATATTATCGCTCGTGCATACGTACAGATAACCATCTCCACGAACGTGATGTCGTTCATTCCCCATCGTATCCATTGAAGATTAATTTACATTATATGATTTAAAATAATGTTTAAATACATTATATCATTCTGGATATGAATAAGATACATCCTATCCATAACAAATATGACTCACATAACAAAATAAATAATGGGAAAAAATACGTTGACACCCGAAACAACGATAATACTAAGATATTATTAACAGGTCAATGATAAAAGTTCCTATATGATATCATATAAATGTATATGATTTTTTTATAACTTCATAAAAATTATTTCACCATTATAACTGAATTTAATCTACCCTCGACCAATAAAAATTACGAGGTAAGTGTTAATTTTACAATCTCCGTATTATCTACGTTTGTTTATATGTAATTATCTATTGGGACCTCTTTATCATCCACATTCATGATTCTCAAAAATGTATTTCAAAAAATTCTTACTATTTACTAGACTATGCATTAAAGTCATTTATACGCTTGTTTTACTTTTATAAGATGTTTATAAAGGAATCTTTTTGCCGTTTTCCAAACAAGTTCCTTTAAAAACATTTCGACAAAATTTAGGTAAGAATATCTTTTTTTAACTTATACGACGAGTGTGGCTATTTTCTGCCATTATAACATCGTCGAATCTTCCCTTACAAGCTTATAAATACATTTTAAAAATAAAATTTTTCATTATAAATTACGTTAATCTTAAATTATTTCAAAATAGACAGAGATATTTCTCTAAAAAATGTTTTGATTTCATCTATATCAACCTTCATTTGAGGTATTTTAAGCTTATTTGAAGTTGAATTATTATGATACAAAACAGAAATATTGTATTAAATGTTTTTTGATATGTTTCATAGTGGATGTGTTATTTTTATACCATTCTTGATTTTTGGAAAAAGTATTGACATTTCGTATTCATGTTTTAATAATAACAGTTATGCTATGTTTAGTCCTTTTCATATGAGGAATGCATTGGACATAGTATGTGATGGGTGGAGACCGCTATAGCTCCACAATGCATCGGTAGGTCTCATGAGAAAAACTAGTGTCCTTGCACAAGGCCTTGACAAAATCTTATTTGTAGTCTTGGCACAAGGCCTTGACTGTGTGGTTATGAAAGTCTGGAATTATGAATTCCATCGTTATGAAAGTGGCTATTGATATTGAATTTGATTATTAGACTATTAGATTATCCATGTGAGTACGTAAATGGAAATATTGGATTTTATCATTTCCATATTATGTTGATGTTCCAGTTTAAATGGATTTTGTTTTAGTCTTATACAATCCCTTAAATGTTTATGATTATTTATGAAAGTTTCAGCTAAATTGTTATCCTTACTAAGCATTTGAGTTCACCCCTTTCTATGTTTTATATTTTCCCAGGATGCGAAGAAGAATTTTATGACTGGCCTGCCAAAATAGTCTGAGAGGATTTGAGTGTGGTGTATGGAAATATAATTGTTGATGTTTTTCATTTTATGATGTAATATAATCCTTATTAATGTATCTAGTACTTCAATGCTACTAAAATAATCGGACATTTGAGACTTGTTCTTTTATGATCATTCCAATGATATGTAATAATTCACCAACTCTAGCCTTCTGGGGTCAGGGCATTACAGTTGGTATTAGAGGAAGTATAGTACAAAATTTGGAATCTAGATTTAGTTAAACTATGTTTAGAGAACATAGCCCAAAGATAGACTTTGAGGATTAGTATAGAAGAACTTCCTGGAATTTTCGTATTGTAGAGATTTTTTGAGTTTTCTACGAAATACATCCGTGTCTGGATATGATCAGGTAGAGGTGGCTCTGGCACAGATGTACCTAGGGGTAAAACCCGAAAACACCACTTTGAGATAAACTCGAACGAGAACTGGTCCACAACAACGAGCCTTGCTGCACTATTAGTTACGACACTCGAAATGGATGTGCATAGGATAATTCTCATTTCGTTACAAACCATTATTAAGGGTTTATGTGTATATACTTCCTCAATGAAAACATTTTTTATGAATATGGATTATATCCATATTCTGTTCAATTTAGGATAATTGTTTTAAATTTTTGGAATTATGTATTACGATTCATAACCTAATCATGTTTATGCAATTATTTAGAAATGGTGCCTAGTGGAAGAAATGGAAATAGTATCAATGCACACACTCCATGTAGGGATTTCCCTCCTTCTAAAGATAATTAAAGTGGACCTAGTTATACAACCGATGCTGATCAGCTTATCACTGTCTTTGGACAATTAACTCAGGTTATGAATAATAAACATACCTGTAAGGAGCACCCTGATCTACAACATGGAGGATCAATGTTAGATAGCTTCATGAGGAAACAACCACAAACATTCAATGGGAGTACAAATCCATTAGTGGCTGAACAAATGATAATCTCCGTAGAGAAAATATTCCACGCCATGGGGAGTAATGAAAGGGAAAATTTTATCATGGTAGTTCAACGCCTAACTAAATATGTTGATCAATGGTGGTCATTGATTCAAAGCACAAATGAAGATGAAGAATTATCAAATATGCAATGGATTGAATTTAAAGAGCTTTTATTATAAAAATACTTTCCTTATGACCATCGAGCATATATAGAAATGAAATTTCCGAGTCTATGGCCAAAGGAGGAATAGAATGTCGCAACACATGAAGCTAACATTAAAAGGATGGTGAGGAATGCTGTAAATTATTTATGTAACCCAAGAAGTAAGATTTATCATTTCCTTGATAGTTTAAAACCATTTCTTCATCGATCATTAGTATCACAACCCTTTTCGACGTACGAAGATATTGTCTCATGTGATATCAAGACATGAAAAGAATTCTCTATGTCTTACAACATTAAAGAAAAGATATAGAAGAAGAGATCTGCTGAAATATCTAGAAATGGAAATAAGTGGATGAAGGGAAATGTTGAATATCCATCATGTAGTAAATGTTGGAAGAATCACCCTGGTACTTTCCTGAAAGGAATGAGAGTCTGTTACAAGTGTGGTGAAAAAGGACACCGAGCTCATGATTGCAAGTGGACGAAGGAAGCATTCAGTGTTGAATTATATAATTATATATAAAGGGGGAGTTATGAGAATGAATGTCTTAAGCGTCAGGGGAACATACCTTAGAAAAGGCCCAGGGATCAAGGACACGCTTATTCTATCACAACTGCTGAGGATGAGGCTTTGAAAAACATAGTGGCAGGTAATTTAATGGTTTCTCAAGTTTAAAAAATGCAATATTTGATTAGAGATCATCACATTGTTTCATATCTTCCCAATCTGCTACGAAAAATAGATATTTCGAATTTGATTTATCATGGGAGTTGTCAGTCAAAACTCTTAAGGGAATTATCATTGCAACAGAGTGTTTTGAATCAGTCCCCATTAGGTCACATAAATTTTCTTTATCTGCTGATCTCATTGTCATACCCGTGATAGTATTTGATATAATCTTTATTATGGATTGGATTTTGGACCATGACTCGATGATTTATTATATGAAGAATGAGGATACAATTTTTTATGATGATGATAAAGAACACCTAATATTTAGAGTATAAATGTCACAACCTGATTCTTATCTAGATCCACCCCAAGTAGCTTAATTAAAATAAATTATTTGGGAGGAAGATAATAAAATAACTATGGGTGAGGAAAATAATGTTCAATTAGAGGATGTAACTATTTGTGAAAATTTATGTTGATATATTTCTAGAGGATTTACCCGAACATCATACAGAACAAGAAATTGAGTTTTTCATTGATTTAATTCCTAGATCAAGGCCCATATAGAAGAACCCTTATAGAATGGACACTATGGAAATAGTGGATCTAAAGAAACAAATAATGTAATTGAGTAATAATGGATTTATTTGACCTAGTGTTTCTCTATGGGGAGCCCCTGTCCTTTTTGTTAAGAAGAAATTTGGATCTATGAGGTTGTTCATTGACTACAGAGAGATCAATGTTATAATAACAAAGGACAGGTATAACCTACCTCGAATTGATTATTTATTTGACCCACTTCATGGACCTCAATACTTTTCAAATATTGACAATAGATCTGGATATCATCAGTTGTGTTTGAAGAAGTAAGTCAATCCGAAGACAATATTTTGAACCAGGTACGGCCATTACAAGTTTACAGTATTGCCTTTTGAATTGACTAATGCACCCTCTATCTTTATGGATCTAAGGAATAAATATTTAAAGGAATTTTTCGATGAATTTGTTGTGTTATTTATTGATTATATCTTGGTATACATTAAAAGCTAATAAGATCATGAAAATCACTTGCGCATTATCCTGAAAACTCTTAGAAGACATGAATTATATGGGAAGTTTAGTAAGTGTGAATTCTGGATTGGGAGATTTATTTTGTTGGCCATATTGTCTCCATGGATGGAATCTCTATTTTCTTTATAAGACAAAGGAAATCCATGAATTCCCAACACCGAAAAGTATAATTGAGGTCCTTGTTTTTATTGGTTTAGTAGGTTATTATCCGCGTTTTGTCTAGAATTTTTCCTTGTCGGCTAAACCATTAACAAAGCTCACACGAAATGGGGTTAAATTTTTTTGGACAATTGTGTGTTAAGAATGTTTTGAATAACTTAAGATAAGACTATTCAATTCTCTTATATTGAATCTACCATTGGGGAATGATGGGTTTGTTATTCATAGTGATTCATCAATGAATGTCCATGGTTGTGTCCTTATGAAGAATGATAGAGTTAATGCCTATGCATAACGACAACTGACAATTCATGATCAAAACTATCCAACTCATGATCGGGAGTTAGCAAATATAATATTTTATTTGATGATTTGGAGACACTCTCTCTATGGTAAAAAATGTGAAATTTATAATGATCATAAGAGTTTGAAGTATATTTTCTCACAGAATGAACTCAACATGAGGAAAAGGTGATGGCTTGAACTACTCATGGATTATGATTTCATGATACACCACCACATGGAAAAGGTAAATAAGGTGGTAGATTCTTTTAGTAGAATGGTTCATGGAGTTCTAAACAAGATGAGATTTGAAAAGGATCCTATATATATGGATCTAGTAAAGATAGATATGGGAATCACCATGGATGGTGAAACATAAATACTTTTTCAAATGGTTGTTAAACCAACTTTACTAAAAATAATAATGATTTATCAGACCCATGATGAAGAGTTTCAAAAGAAGATTACTGGTGTGAATGATGGGAGATTGAGTGACTTTGTGTATAAAGATGGAATTTTGAAATTTAGGAAGAGACAATGTGTTCCTGATATACCTGACCTGAAAAAGGAATTGTTAGATAATGCCCATAGCTCCAATTTCACTATACACCCTAGGAGCACTAAAATGTATTGAGATTTGAAGGAACATTTATGGTGGGAGAGCATGAAGAGGGAGATTGCAGATTTTGTGTCAAGAGGTATGGTTTGTCTACAAGTTAAAGCTGGAAGGCAACATGCTGGAGGAGTCATGAAACATCTTCCCATAACTGAGTAAAAATGGGATAATAATACAATGGACATTTTCATGTGACTACCAAAGACTCCTAGAAGAACGATTCAATATGGGTCATTGTTTGTCGTCTTACCAAATCAGTACATTTTCTTTCTGTAATAGAAGTTTTACCACTTGAACGTCTAACAAGGATATATATTAATGATGTTGTGAGACTTCATGGAGCACCACTATCAATTGTTTATGATCATGATCCCCATTTAACATCATGATTCTGGAAAAAGCCTTCAGAATGACCTGGATACTAAACTTCGTTTGAGCACTATCTACCACCGCCAAACTGATGGAAAATAAGAATGGACTATTCCAAACATTGAAGACATGTTGTCCTCATTATCACTTGAATTTCAAGGTATGTGGGATCAATATTTACCTCTATTAGAATTTTCCTCTTACTAGATCTTCCATTCAAGTATTCAGATGGCACCATATGAAGTGTTATATGAAAAGAGATTTCACACACCAACTTGTTGGGGTGATGTCGGTGAAATAAAACTCGTAGGCCCCGAACTTGTGGAGGAAACGATGGAAAAGGTGAAGGTAATCTAGAACCACATAAAAGTAGTGCAAATTAGACAGATGAGCGATGCTGATAACTGAAAGAATGATTTGTAATTTCAGGTAGGAGATCATGTTTTCATGAAGGTATCTCCATGGATGGGTGTTATACCTTTTGGTAAGAAGGTTAAATTGAGTCCCAGGTACATAGAACATTTAGAAATTCTACAATGAATTGTGGATGTAGCTTACTGTTTGGCAATGTCACCAAGTCTCTCCAAAGTTCATGATGTGTTCCACGTATCACTGTTGAGAAAATAAATGCCTGACCTAACGCATGTACTCACATATGGGGAATTAGTGCAGGAACCTGATCTGTCTTATTGCGAAGATCATGTCATGTTTCTTGATACAAGAGAACAAGTGCTGAGAAACAGGATGACTCGCCTTGTAAAAGATCTATGGAGAAACCATAACATGGAAGATGAAACGTGGGAACCCAAGGAACTTATGATGAAGCGCCAACTAATTACTTTTATGCAGTAATATTTTAGAAATTTCAAGGATGAAATTATTTAACATATGGGAGAATGTAACACCCCAAGCTTCCATGGTACGCTTCACTTTGAATAATACAGTAACGTGAGTTGTATGCAACTTCGAGTTCTAACACACCATAACCAAGAAAACTAGCCATTATGAATAGTAATACCCACTTTTTGAAATGTTTTAAATTTTATATTTCAAAAATGGTCTTCATTTTTGTATTCGGAATATCAAAATTATCTTAGGGTGATTTTTTAGTATTTTTCTAAAAATATTCAATTTTTTATGAATAGTGAAAACACTAAGTTATGGTTTTAAATTAAATTTTTATTTAAATAAATATGTATTTTATTTAAATTTATTTTATGTCAAAATAGACACATCATACCTATATCAGTACAATGTAATTCATTGGAGTCAGTTTAAAATAATTTATATATATAATAATTTTATAGAACTTTTCACCGTCTTTTACACACCTCCTAGGAGAATTTGAAAATTTACATAAAACATAATTTTACTGCTTCTGTGAGTTTAATTTAAAATTTCCGAGAGACAAGGTTGATATGAGTAAGTAATATGTGGTTCAATAAGATGAAAATAATATTTGGTGAATAGTAACTTTTTTACTTTTATTTACCACAGTTACAAGTAAATAGGTTAATTAAGGGTAAAAATGATATTATTATTACCCTAAAACATGTAATAATTATTTTGGATAAGTTTCAATCATCCAAAAAAACCTTTGGAATAATATATGACCCTTTTTGGTCCACTTGGATTTGATTAGGAAACTTCTTATTATTTTATTTAAAGAAGTGTTAAAATAGTTAAAATCTAAGTTTAATAACTAAAACATTTTTAATATAGGGTTACACGTAAGATAAATTCGACTATAAATATTCATTAAAAAGATAAATTATTTCCCACATAATGTTATTTTATTTATAGTTTATAGACATTAAATAATTAAATTTATTTATGACACAGTAATGATGCATTTATTATCTAATTAATGAAATATTAAAATAATTGATATTATAAATATCATAATAAATGTAATTTGATACTTTTTATGAATTACAATAATATTCTAGGTTAATATTACATATTAGGGTTGGTTAGATGAATTATTTTCTATGTAATAATGTTGTTATGAATTTAGAAAAAACAAAATATCAAATTGTATCAAAATTGACTTAATAGAGTTTTTTTTTAAAAAAATTATATTATTAATTGATATTCTATTCCTAAAAATCTATGGATCGGCCAAAAGAAAATTCTAATGATAGTTATATCATTAATTAACCACTTGGGGTTCGATTGGATGTATATATTTTGTTTATTAACCATATTATAGAAAAATACAAAGAGATATTGTAAATGTCAAACTATTTAACTATGTGTTAAATCAAAATGATAATGTTAATATAGTGACCCAAACCTATATAAATCCTATTGGTTGTGTGTTTTATGACCCATATTCACATTATCTTTTAAATAATTCATTTTTGAGACATTATAAACCGAAAATTATTTTATTATAAAATAATATTTCTAACTTTTCCTAAGGTGCCCCTCACCCCTCTTTTAAAAGGGAACTCCCCATTCTCTCTAATTCACACCTTCAAAGACATTTGGCTCAAAAAAACTCTTCCCAAATACCCTATAAACTATACGCCCTTCATCATAGGGTCCTTCATTTAGTTATAAATCTAACCAATGGATCCCTTTTGATCAAATCAAAATAAGTAACCAGAAGAAGCGGTAAATATTCCATCACCTATTTCATGTTATTTTCTTCATCCACTTCCTTTTTCATTTTTTTTAATTATAAAATAATTACTCCAGTATATTATATTTACTGTGATTTTATTATAAATATGGTACAAAAAAATTAATTATTCTATACATCCTTTCAATGACATGTCACCATACATGTGTACGTACAGCTTACCGTCTCAACGTCGTGGTGTAATTGTAATTCAATACATTATTATTTGGATGGTTATAATAATGATGCTTAATTGATTTAAATAATAAATATAACATTATAATGACTCCGTATATATGATATAACATCCAATTATATATTATTTTAATATCAAAATAATGATATTGTCGCTCGTGCATACGTACATATTTCCGTCTCCATGAATGCGATGAGATTCATTCCCCATCGTATCCATTCAAGACTAATTTTCATTATATGATTAAAAATAATGTTTAATGACATGATATCATTCTGTATATGAGTATGATACATCCCATCAATAACAGACATGACTCAAAAAACAATGAATATAAAGGAAAATGAATCCGTTGACACCCAAAACAATGATAATACTAAGATATTATTAATAAATAAATATTAAATATCATATATGATACCATATTAATGTATATGATTATTTTATAATTTAACAACAATAATTTCACTATTATACAGTAAGTTATCCTACCCTTGACCAAGGAAAAGTAGAAGGTAATGGTTTATTCTACAATCTCTTCATTATCTGAGGTTGTTTATACATAATTATCTACCAGGACCTCTTTATCAGCCACATCCATGTTTCTTAAAAATGTATTTCAAAAAATTCTTAATATTTACTAGACTACGGGTTGAATTCATTTATACCCTTGTTTGAATTTTATATTATTTTTATAAAAGAATCATTCTGTCATTTTCCAAACATGGTTCTTTATAAACTTTTCGACAAAATTATGGTAAGAATGTATTTTTTTAACTTATATTGTGGGTGCGGCTATTTTCCACCATTATAACATCATCGAAGATTTCCATACAAGCATATAATAATATTTTCATAATTAATGTTTTTTAGAAATTATGTGACTGTTAAATTATTTCAAAATAGAAAGATATATTTCTCTAAAAAAGGATTTGATTTCATCTATGTCAACATCCATCGATGGATTTTTAGCTTACTTGAAGATGATTTATTATGATACAAAACATCCATATTTTATTAATGGTTTTGTGATATGATTGACTGTGGATGTGTTATTTTTATACCATTCATGTTTTATTGATAATGTATTGACATTTCGTATGCTATTTTTAATACGAATGTTTATGTTATGTTTAAACCTTTTCATATAAGGAATGCATTGGACATAGTATGTGATGGGTGGAGCCATATATATCTCCTAGATGCATCGGCAGGTCTAATGAGACAAACTAGTGTCTTGGCACAAGGCCTTGACAAATTCCTATTTGTATTCATGGCACAAGGCCTTGACTATGTGGGTTTTCAAATCTATAATTATGTATTCCATCATTATGAAGGTTCTTATTGATATTTCATGTGATTATTCAACTAGTATAATATCCATGTGAGTAAGTAAATGGGATTATTTGATTTTATCTTTTCCATGTTATCGTGAAGTTCAATTTTAAAAGGCTTTTGTTTTAGTGATATACATTGCCTTAAATGTTTATGTTTATTTATGAATGATTCCTCTATATTTTTATCCATAATGATCATCTTAGCTCGCCCCTTTCTATGTTTTATTTTTTCCCAGGATGTGATGAAATATTTTATAACTGACCTGTAGCAATAGTCTAAGGGGATATGTGTCTGGTCTATGGAAATATTATTGTTGTAGTTTTTCATTTTATGATATAATGTAAACCTTATACATGTATCTAGTACTTCCAAGAAAAATAAACTAATTGGTCATTCAAGATTTGATCTTTTGGGATCATGCGAATGTTGTTTAATAATTCACCGACTCTGGGTTACTAGGGTCAGGGTGTTACATAATGTGATGGGTGAACCTATAATTATATAGAGATCCATTGCATTGGGAAATGTGATCTATCTCATGACAATGTAATTTAGGATTGAACATGATTCTAGTTTTTTTTAAAATATCTTTTTTTGTTGACCACTATGCTATGATGTTTCATTTTTATGTCTAGCTGCATTCCATTCCTTTATATACTTTTTCCTCTGATGATTATGATGATGATCCCTCATTATGTAATGATGATAATTATTATTATCACCCTTGTTTCATGTCTCTTAATAATTCATCTTACCAGTATTTTTTCTCACCCATTCTATTGATTTGAATCCACTAGGTACTACTTGTACTGATGGGAAATTATGGTCTAATAAGAAGATACATAATAAGGAATTAAATAATTGTTTATGTTTTATTTTGTAAAAGTAATGTGTGGCCCTCATTTTCCAAGAAACTACAACATTGGATCCTTTTTGGGTAATGACTTAATTTTTTTTATATTTAAAATAATGTAATAAAATATATGAGAAAATTAAACTTTATTTATGATGGTATTAGGTCACTGATTAGATAATTTTGAAAATAGTATTGGCGAACCATATTGAAAAATCTTATAAGTAGACTAATTATAATTAACCCCCAAAAAACATTGATTGAGATAATTGTAAAAATTATTTTCCCTAAAGTTATGTATTTTGACTTAATTTCATAAGATAATTAATTATTCATTCATTAATTGTTCACATATATCTTGTTTTATTAATTTATATTTTAGAAAATGGTGCGAACAAGGAGAATCTAGGCCCACAGACTGTTAGAGGGACAATGCAGAAATTCAGTGAATGAAATCCCCAATTCCATGGGGTGGAGTTCAACTGTTCATGGTGATTCAATCCAATAGTCTTATGTTATGAACAATAACCTAAATAATATGAATCATACAACTTCACCAATGAGTGAGTAACTAGAAATAGAGTATTCTCTGTGCTAATGACCACTAATGTTTAGGGGATCATCTGATCAACTAGTCACAAAATAGGTGGTCAAGTCAATAGAGATGGTCAATTATGTACTATACTAACCTATGATTTAAAAGGGGACTCTTTCTATTTTTCATCTAGATTTATAGGGTTACCAATGGTTTGAATTGACTAATAACACAATTATGAATGTTGAAATTGACTATTTTGAATGGGAAGACATTAAAATATATTTTCATAATAAGTATTTCCCCTGAAATCATCATAAAAAGTTGCAGAGTTAATATATAATGATGAAGAAAATTCAAAAGGAATCTATCAGGAACTAGGAAGAATCATTCAAAAGTCATTCATGGTAGTATATAAGTATTGTTAACAACAACGGTTGAAAAATTGAAATTTTATTTAGTGTTTTAAAACCTCAACTCAAAAAGGAAATAGAAATTCATGAATTTTGGAGTAATGATGAAGCTTTTTGATGTTCTCTCAAAGTGGAGATGGATTTTATAGATTTTTCCCAGGAAAATCGTGATAATAAACAAAATGTGGATTCTCATGTTAGAGGATCTAATGAAAAATTTGAAAAAAATATTCAACCAACCACTTGTCCAAAATGTGGGTATACGATTCATGGTAAATTCCTAAAAGGGATGGGAAAATTCTTCTTGTGTAGGAGAGAAGACCACAAAACTCATCAATGTTGAAAAAAACATGAAGAAGTTGAAAAATGCGGTGGAGTAAAAGAGAGAATTACACAAAGACCAATGCTACAACTATTTGGAGAAAGGTAACTATAAAGGATTGTGAAATAAACCACAAGTCCACACGGGTTATCACTGTCAGTGGACCCCAAAGGAAAAGGTTAAAGTAAATGCTTATAATATCCCTATAATGAAACTGGATCATGAAACTAGATTCTAACAATTTACATTTCCAATTCCTATATGAATTTAAAACTTATTGTTTTATTATAGTTTACCTCAGTCCATTATTTTTGAATGTCTTCTATAACTGTTTAATCCATTCCCCAAAACCATGAAGTATAGATATCATTAAAATAATTAGTGGTAAAATCATATGATCTTATGTGATGAACACTTATCTTATTGGAATATGTCAGAAGAATATTCTAGTGAATCTCATAAATAGTCCCTTGGTGGAATTTGATGATATAATGTGAATAGATTGGATCTCATTATATACTCCACAAATAATGTATTAGTAAAAGGAAATAAAATGTCATATTCTGAAACATCCGATCATCAAATAAAAATTCTAGGATGATTAAGAATATCATTTTGAAGCTCCTTCAATATTATTGGTGTTGAATCCCACTGAATATATAAACCTTGATCAAATGTTTAATTCAAAGGAAGGTATTAACAAAGGTAAATACCAATTTTGAGGGAATATAGTGATGTATTTCCAAAAGAGTTACTCAAACATGCCTCGGATAGTGAGTTATAGTTCTCAATAGAAATCGTACTTGGGGATTCTTATATCTCAATATGTCCCTGTAGGATGGCTCCTATCATGCTGGAGGAGTCAAAAAAACAACTGTAAGAGAATTTTGAAAATTGATTCAAATGCCATAGCTCATTGCCTTGGGGTATGCTAGTGGTATTTTTTATTATAAAGGATTGATTAATGCCACTTTTTATCAATTTTCAAGAACAAAAAAAGATCACCATAAAGAACATGTATCATCTACCAAGGATTAATGACATCTTCGACCAGCTATAGAGAACACAGTACTTATCCAACATATATATTTGTTTTGGAATTAATCAGTTAATGTTGATGATGGTTGATATTCTCAATACTATCTTCCATACATGGTATGGGAACTATGTGTTTTTGGTGATTCCCTTTGGATTTACTAATTCCCCAGCAATCATTATGGGTTTTAGGAATATATTATCTATCCAATAACATGAAAAATTTGAGGTAGTTTATATTGATGATGTTTCAATCTAATCCAAGATAAATATGGAGCATGATGAACATATAATACTTATTTGGGTGACATTAAGGGAGGATAAGTTGTATTCCATGTTCTAAAAGTGTGATTTTCGTTGTAGAAAGTTGCATTTTTGGGACATGATCAATAGTTATGGAATTTCTATATATAATTTAAAGAAATAAATTGAGGAATAACCCATATACTCTAGTGTCACAAACATCCATATTATTCTTGGATTAGCTGGGTATTACTGAAATTTTATGAGAAATTTCTCATTATTTTCAAACCCTCATTCTAATTATAAAATGAAAGGGGAAAAGTATGTCTTGGTAAAACAATGTGATGAATGCCTCAAATTTCTAAGTAATAGGTAGATCAGATAACCTATACTCACATTAGAAAAAATTGGTGATTATTTTTGTTATATAGTGATTCTTAATGAAATGTATTTTTTTTACTCAATAAAAATAATAATGTTCATTAATAAGCCTCACAGAAGATGAATATCCATGAGAAAAATTAATCAATATATAAACTAGAGTTTGTAGTTTTTATTTTTACTATAAATATCTAGCGGTACTACCTCTATGGTGAGAGTTGTTACCTATATACAGATCATAACAACCTAAATATTATATTCAAAGAAAATGATATCAATAGGTGAAAAATAAAAGAAGTAGATCTATTGAGGGACTATGATTTCCGTTTCCAGAAAACTTATATATGGAAAACATTGTTGTGGATTTTCTTAGAAGAATGAACCTTATACTCTAAAAATGTTGAAGATTTAGTATATATGTATCATCATGGATATGAAAAGGATGGATTATGACATAATAATAAATGGGAATACATCCATCCTTTCCAAAATGAGTCACCAACCATTTATAGAAGATGTTATTAAGGACGCATGAAGGGATGATCTGAAGTTACAATAGACGGTGAATTTTTTAAAGTAAGGGAAGCTACAAAAATCCCATATCAATTATGAGTGACTGATTTAGTATGAAATAAGGATTTTTGTGCCTTTGTCACTTGGGAATAAGGAGGATCTATTATATAATTCACAAAAGTCAACTATCTCTCTCCATCATGGGAGTACCTATATGTATCTGAACATTGAGAACAATTTTTGTGGGATAACATGAATAAATAGATTGTAGAAAATATATCACGGTTCGTGATATGTCTAAAATAAAATGCAGAACAATAGTATCCCAATGGGATGTTGAAATCATTGTCAATAACCATGTGTAAATGGAATAATATTACTATAGACATTGTCAGGGGTTTCTTGAATGCATCCAAATAAAATAATGTGTTATGGGTTACAGTGGAACAAATCACAAATAACGTACACTTTATCAATATTTGGGAATATATATTGCTTTAATAACATGAAATGCTGTATATAAATGATGTGACGATACGACGCTGGGATCCACTCTCAATTGTGACTTCTTACGATCACATATTCATATCTAAATCCTGGTTTTAATTCCACAACCCCAGTTACCCAAAGTTAGTGCATTATTACATAACATTGTCATGATACAAGGAATCATGTCCTTGTAGTCTGATAAAATTAGTATCTTTGGAAGTACATGATACCTACATATTTTTTAAATTACATCTTGAAATAAAAAACAACATCATTGTGTCCCATTTGAACACTCTTATATCTTTTATCCTATTCCTGCAGGTTAATTGTAATATATGACTTCACATCCTGTAAAAATATATCATATGTAAGGGGTGATCACTGATGTTTGGTAAGGATAACAATGTTGTGGAAACTGTCAAAAATAAGCTTAAGAATATAAGGCATTGTATAAGACTATAAGAGATGACTTTTATAAAAAAACATCATCATAATATGTTATAGATAATTCAAATAGATCCATTTACTTGTTAGCATTGATATTATTCTAGTCAAATAAACAAATGAAATATCAATAGAAAATTTCAAAAGGACGAAATGCATAATGTCGAACATCAAAACCATATAGTAAAGGCCTTGAGCCAAGAATAAAAAAATATTTTTTCAAGGACTTTTTCTAAGTAACCAGTTCGTCTCATGAGACCTACTGATGAATTGAGGAACTGTTGTGATCTCCACCCATCAGTTACTTGGTCCAATGCATTCCTCATATGAAAAGGTGGAAACATAACATTTACAATTATATTAAAACTAGCACATTTAATGTTAATACGTTAACTGTAAACCATGAATGGTATAAAAATCACCCATCAATAGTCAATCATATCACAAAACCATCAATACTATATGGAAGATTGTATAATAAAAAATCAACATTAATCAAGTGTAAAATCCATCAAAGGATGTTGACCTCGATGAAATGAAAATTATTTGAGATAAATATCTCATTATATTTTGAAATATTTTAAAATTCACATAATTATAAAAGAAACCATTTATTTTCCAATTATTCAATTGAAATTGAAAGGGATATTTCGATGGTGTTATAACGGTGGAAAATATCTACACACACCTATATGTTAAAAAAATTATATAATTTTGTCGAAAAGGATGCAAATGATGTAGTTTGGAAAATGAAGGAATGATTACTTTATAGATTTTTTATAAAAATTAAAAAAAAGGTATAAATGACTTTCACCCATATTCTATGAAATTGGAAAAATGTTTTAAAATACATTTTTATGAAAAACAAATGTGTATTATAATGAGGTCCCAGTAGATAATCACATATAAAAACATCAGATAACGAAGAGTTTATTGAATTAACACATATATTGTTCTTTTCCTTGATCGTAGGTAAATAAATCTCTTAGAAAACTGTTATATCATTTTTATTAAATTATGCAATAACCACACACCTAAATATGATATCATATATGATATTCTAATATTTATTTGTTAAACATATTTCAATAGTATCATTGTTTCGAGTGTTAACTGATTTGTTTGGCTTTATTTGTTTTGTTACATATGTCATGTTTGATATGGATATTATGTATTTGATTCATATACTAAATGATATTAAGTACATAAAAAATTATTTTTTTCATAAAATGAAAATTTTTCTTGAATGGTTATGAAGGGGAATGAACCTCGTCGCGTTCGTGGAGAGCGTTCATGGAGACGGTAATTCATACATACGCACGATCCAGAATACCATTATATTGATTGTTAAATAGTATTTAATAGGTTGTTATATCATATATGAAGAATAATTAACATGTTATATTTATTATTTACATCTATTATACAAATTTTTATACCCTTCGAAATGCTAAAGTGTTGAATTACAGACTACACCACGACTTGGAGACGGTAAGCCTTACATATGCATGTATGGTGACATTGTCATTCATTTGATGGATAGAATAATGAATATTTATGTACCATATTTAAAATAAATTCACATTAGGTATAAGTTAAATGATTTATTATTTTGGTATTTAAACAAGAATGAATGAGGATGTGGCAGAAGAAAATAACATTGAAATAGGTGATGAAATTATTACCTCTTCTTCGGGTTCTACCTTTGTATTTGATCAATTGGGATCCATAGGATAGATTTATGATCAATGTATGACCTCTATTATGTATTGAGGGTTTTTGGGAAGATATCTGAGAAAGTTTTGGAAGAGCCAAATGGTTTTGGAGGTGTAAAATTAAGAGACGGGAATATACCCTTTTATAAAAGATGTGAGGGTAACTTTACGATAAGATTGAAATATTATTTTATTATACTATCATATTTGATTTATAATGGTTCCAAAATGATTTATTTCGGGGAAAATGTGGGGAATAATCGAAATCATCTCAACCAATAGGTTTTAGATTGGATTCTATCACCATATTAACCTTATCTTTTAGATTTAACTCTTTGTAAAATAGTTTTTCATTTACCATGTATTCAGGAATTATTTTAATAAATGGTTAATAATAATACTATAAAATTCCATGAGAACCACATGTGGTTCATTAATGATATAAATAACCTTATATATGTAATTTGGCCTAAAATTAAATTTTTAGGCATATTATATCAATTAAAAATAATTATTATATTTTTGAAAACTCATATATGTCAATTTCGATAATATTTGGTATTTTGTTTCTTTTAATTTCATAAAAACACTAAAAATTATAAAACATTAATCAACCATAACATGTTATATTAACCTATAATTTTTTTGGAATTCATCAGATGTCACAATTTACATTTTTTGGATATATATAATATAATTATTTTAATATTACACTAATAATGTAATTACAACATCATCTGTGTGTCATAAATAAATTTTATTATTTAATATCTAAAACTTATAAATAAAATACCATTACGTTGTAAATATTTTTAGCTTTGTAATTTGTATTTACATTTAAATTTTATTATGTACAACCCTACATTAAAATTGGTTTTGATATTAAAATTTGAATTTTACACTTTTAACTAATCATTAAATAAAATTATAATAAATGTATTAATCTAATACAAGTGGACCAAATAAATAATATTTTATTCCTAAGGTTTATTTTGGTTGAAATAGACTTATCAAATATAATTAGGACACGTGTTATAGTAACTATAATATAATTTGAACCTTTAATTACCATATTTAATTATAACTATCGTAAATAAAATGTAAAAGTTATTGTTCAACAAAAAATATTTTCATTCTATTGAACAACATTTTACTCACTAATGTCCACTGTGTATCTTGAAATTTTTAAATTCAATTATCATAAGCGGTAAAATTTGGTTTAATTAAAATTTTCTAATGGGCCTAGAAGGTGGGTAAAGAGAATAAAAATTAAAATAAAATTATTTATATCTAATATTATTGTAAAATCACTCTAATGAATAACATGTAACGTATATATTACTTATGAATCTATTTTTTTGTAAAATAAATTTAAATAAAATAATTAATTATTTAAATAAATAGTATTTTTAAACAATAACACAGTGTTTTTCACTATTGATAAAAAATAAAATGTTTTCAGAAAAATAGGAATAATTCAACCTACGCTAATTTTTATATTCTGAATCCAAAAATAAAGTCCAACATGAAAAATAAAATGTATAAAATTTCAAAATGTGTGTATTACTATTAATAATGGCTATTTTGGTTGGCTGTCTTGTTTTAGAACACGAAGATGTGTACAGTGCAAGCTATAGTATTATTCAAAGAGAAATGTATCGTAGAAGCTTGGGGAGCTACGTTCTTCCCTCATTCAAATAATTTCTTCGTAGAAATTTCTAGAATATTTATGCATACAATGATTCGGGTGGTTCTTCAAAATATGATCCTTGGGTTCCATCATTGCCTCTTATATCGTATGGTTTCTCCATAGATCTTTCACCAGACGAATCGTCCCGTTTCTCAACATTTGTTCTCTAGTTTCAAGAATTCATATAGGATGTTTAAAAAAAATACATGTCGGGTTGAAGTTCTATTTCATCATAGATGAGTACATGTGTTGGTTCAGGCATGTATATTCTCAATAGGGATTAGTGGAACACAACATGAACATTGGAGAGAGTTGGCATCATTTCCCAAGGATAAGCCACAACTTTAATTCATTCAACAATTTCGAATGTTCTGATGTACATGGGACATAATTTTCCCTTATTAATGAATCATATAACACCCTTCCATGGAGATACCTTAAAAAAACAAGATCACCTATTTTAAATTACAAATCAATCATTCATTTATATATATAGCTCTTTTTCCTACATTGAGCTTCTTTGATTTGGTTTTGGATAATCTTCACCTTTTCTATTGTTTCCCCATCCTGTTCTGGGCCTTCGAGTTATCTTTCACCAGCATCCTCCCATCAAGTTAGTGTGCGAAGTACCATTACATATAACACATCATATAATTCCACATGACATTGAAGGGAAGTTATTATTATAGGACGATTCTACTAGAGGATGCATGAATCCTCCTAGATGTTTTCTTCCAACCTTAACCTATTGACAAACCATACATCTTGACACATAATTACAATCTTCCCACTTCATTTTGCCCAAAAAATAATGTTCCTTCAAATATATACTAATCTTAGTTCTATCAGAGTATATAGTGAAATTGGATCTATGAGCATCATCCAACAATTCCCTTTTTAGATCAGCTATGTCAGGAACACGAAGCCTCTTCTGAAATTTCAAAATTCCTCTATCATACAGGATTTCAATAAATCATCAATCATTCAAAGCATTGTTTTTTTTTGAAACACATCAACATTAGTATGAGGAAATTTTATACTCTCTAGTTATGTTGGTTTGGCATCCATTAGAAAAATTATTGATGTTTCACCTTCAATGATTATTTCTATATCCATTTTTACTTGATTCTTGAACTTATGATCCCTTTTAACTCTCATCTTGTTCTCTACACCATGATCCTTTCTTCTCAAATCATATTCGACCTTACATTCCTTCCATTGGTTGTATTTTATAGTGAAATCACAATCCTTGAGTAGTTTGAGCCTTATCCTTTGACTCATGTTGAGTTATTTTTGATAAAAAATATAGTTCAAACTCATTTGATCGTTATATATTTCACATTATTTACAATAGGGAACGTGTATCCATATCATCAAATAAAAAATTACAAATTCTAACTCAATATCATCAGTGGGATATATTTTTTTACATGATTTTTTAGCTTTCGTGATGCATAAGGAATAACTCTACCATTTTGCATAAGGAAACAACCATGTCCTTCCTTTAAAGCATCTCTATAAATAACAATCCAATAATTTCCCGATGGTAGAGTCAATATAAGAAAATTGACTAATCATCTAATTAGTTCATCAAAACATTCTTCACACAATTCATTCCAATCAAATTTCACCCATTTATGTGTGAGCTATGTTAACGGGTTAGCTAGTAATGAAAAATTCAGGATGAAATACCGATAGGTGGCTGTTAAACTATTAAAAAGGTTTACCTTAGTTATACTCGGTGGTGCTAGAAAATCTTTTATTTCCCTTGTCATAGAAGGTTAAAAAAATATTCCATCCTTAGATATAATATGGAAAATAAATTAAATCTCCTGAAGCTAGGATATACACTTTCCAAACTTCCCATTTAATTCATTTAATTTAAGAGGCTTAAGAATACTGCGAAAGTGATTGACACGATCTTCAAAGATTTTGGGGTAAACAAAGTTATCATCAAAAAATACCACTAAAAGGTCAAAAAATATTTTCCTTAAAAACTATATTCATTATATCCATGAAAACAGAGGGTACATTAGTCAGCCCAAAATGGATTACTATAAACTCATAATGGCCATACCAGGTATGAAATATTATCATTAGAATGACTTCCTTCTTCACACACAACTGATGATATCTAGATCGATGGCCAATATTTGAAAAATATTGACCACCATGATGTTTATAAAATAAATAATCAATGCGAGGTAGGGGAAACTTCTTCTTTATTGTTATATCTTTGATCTCGCTGTAGTTAATGCACTACATCATTGATCAATATTTCTTCTTTACAAAAAGAACTTGGGATCCCCAAAGTGAAACACTTGAGAGAATAAATCATTTATTACTCAATTCCTCTAGTTGTTACATCAGTTCCACTAATTCCACAATGGACATTCATTAAGGGGTCTTCGATATGGGCCTTGAACCAGGAATTAAATCAATGGAAAACTTAATTTCTCTTCATGGAGGATGTATAGGTTAATCCTCTAGAAACACATAAATATATTCTTATGAAATATATACATCCACTAGTTGAATATTCCTTTCCTCACCCAAAGTTATTTCACACTATTCCTCCCCAATAATTGATTTCAGTAGAGCTATTGGGGTGGATCTAGATGAGAATCATATGGTACTATTTCTTTTCTAATGATAGGGTACTCCTTATCATCATCCAAAATTTATCATCCGTCTCCTTACAATAGATTTTTGAATCACGGTTATAATTTCAATGCATACTGGGGATTATATCAAATTAAATCATTGGTATGACTATGAGATTATATGATTAATAAAATTTATATTCCCTAATTGGAACTGATACCAAAATAATTGTAGCAATGATACTTCTCTTTGGAGAATTTACTGACATCTACCTTGTTAAATAAAATTGTAAATATCTAATTATCATAGAAAAAATTGATGATATGAAACAGTGTGATGATCCAGAATCAAATTAAGCATTAGCTATATTTTAGGAAACCACATAATTATCTGCCACCACATCATTCAGAGCATCAAACATAGTAATAATGATCTAATAATCTTATATACTCTCCCTTGTCAATTTTGGATGTATGTTTCCTTCTATATTATGAAATTAATTTATGTAATTTCCCATTTCTCTACAATTTTAGCATTCAATATTGACAGTCCATTTCTTTCCCTTGAAATGATGAGCTTAGTGGCCCTTTTCACCACACTTGTAATAGACTGTCATTCACTTTAGACAATTACCAGTGTGTTTCTTCCTATATTTCATAAAAGATGAATATTCCACTTTTCCCTTATTTCTTTCTTTTTCATTTCCAGAGAGTTTAGCAGATATCTTCTTCTCTTTCTTTGCTTTAATGTCGTAAGACATATATAATTCCATTTTTATCTCGATAGCACATGAGGAATTATCTTTGTATGATGAGAAGGATTTTAGTCTAATGATCAATGGAGAAATGGTTTTAACCCATCAATGATTAGATCAATCTTAATCATGGGGTTACGTATATAATCTACTTCATCACTTGAAATCCTAGTAAAGTTAGCCTCATACATTGTGATTTTATGGTCCTCCATTTTCCATAGATTCATAAATTTTATTTCCATATCCGCATGATGATCATAATGAATGTATTTTTATATGAAAATCTCTCTGAAATCACTTCGTTCCATATTTGATACTTCTTCATCCCCCTTTTTGTTTTGAATTAATGTCCACTACTGATTTGCATCACTCGTGAGGCTATAAACAGGCATGACAACTTTTTATATTTTGTTACCCCCCAAATAATGAAATAATTTTGTTAAGAAACTTATCCATTGCTCAACTAGAAATGTATTTTGGTCCCATTGGTTGTTGGTTGTTTATGTATCATGAAGAGGTATAACATTGATCATCCAAGTTGTGGATCAGGGTGCTCTATATGGGTATGGTTTTTATTCATAACCTGAGTGATTTGTCCCAATATGGTAATGAGTTGTTTATCACTGGTTGCCTCAACAAATACATTATAATTATCTTGAGAAGAAGTGAAATACCTACATAGATTACGTGCAATGATATTGTTTCCATTCCTTCGACGAGGCACCATTTATAATCAATGGCATACAGTAGATTAGATTATGAATCGAAATACATTATTCCAAACTAGTAAAATACCTAACATAAATTGAAATTTTTATTCATATAATCCATAATCATAAAACCTTATTTCATAAAAGAAATATTTACTCATATATCCTTCTAAATGGTTTGTAATCAATATGTGAATTATCCTAAGAATATCCCTTGAAAGTGTAATAACCAAGAGTGCATCAAGGGCAGTTGTCGTGTACCAGGATATCCCGAGTGAAGACCAAAACACCTTGTTGGATTTTTCACTCCGACGTACATCTTTTCTAACGCTACCTCTACCTTCTCATATCCATACATGGATGTATTTGTCACGACCCGTTCTTGGGGCCCGTGCCGTGACTACCCCCAGCCCGCCTTCCATAGGCCAGGGGCTGGTGACTAGAACCAAGGCCTAAATCCCGATAAAAAGGGGAAGGCATTGCGTTTGTAATGTAAAAAAACATACAGAGTAAGCCATAAGAAGTAAACACTAAGTAAAATTGGGTACAATAGTAAGTGCGGAAAAGTAAGTGGTCCAGAATACAAACCCAAACTGAAAGTAAGGTACATCTGGAAAATAAAAATAGCAACTGAAATGTAAAGCCGCAACGTCGAGCCATCCACCGGGAGTCCCACCTAAAGGGTGAGTACAAATAGCCTCCACAACTCCTCGGGTCCAGCCGTCTGCTCCGAGTAAGTCCCACCCAGTGGTCCACCTCCAGGTACCGACTTGCTCCGCAAGCCTCCACCACGATCAGCGATGTCTGTCGTCTGCATCCAACACAACGTAGTGTGGGCATAGCCTGTGCAGGGGTGAGTATAAGCTACACAGTAGGGACCCCGACACCCCCGAAGGTCTCCCAAAATTCACCAAGGATAACACACAAAGGAAATATACAATCACGAAATAACATCCAACACTACTTCGATATATGCCCATACATATAACTAAGTCATCAATTCCAAATTGGATCCAAAATCCGAGCCCGAGTTCGATCACGTCCACACAAGATAACACAACACAATCCACATAGGAAAACAAGTCAATCATATCGAAGATAATGATTGGAAGTCAAGACTCAGCTCACACATGAATACTTTTTCGTAAGACGATAGAGATGATCAGATGTAGCCACTGATTCATCTAAGCCGTCGGACCCACACAGGATCGATAGGTACTAACCCCCGCAATAACCCACAAAGGAATGATAGGTACTAACCCCCGCGATGACCCACAAAGGTTCGATAGGTACTAACCTCTGTAATGACCCACACAGTATCAGACCCACATAGGATCGGTATGCGCTGGCCCACACAGGACCGCTGAGCGCTGACCCACAAAGGATCTGACCATCACAGGATCGGTACCACTGATCCACACAGGATCACTGAGTGTTGTAGTCGTCGTCGTCAAATCCATAGAGGAATTCGGTACAATCGTCATCGTCGTCGCTGTCACAGCCAGCTCTAGGGTTCCCGCACACAGCAAGCTCGTTCGAGAGGATATGCTCCACAAGCCGAGGGGATGATACTTCAACTGTCACAAAGTTCGTAGTTGAATTATCCAAATGTTCTGTATCTTCAACATGAACTCAACGTCAAAGAAGGCGCGTCAAACGAACGTCTGGTCTGTGAGTTATTGGATTTTTCGTCCCAGGGGCCCGGTTAGTTTTTAAATCAAAACCAACCCGAACATACTCCAACTACATCCAAACATCGAGCGGAGTAAGCCAAAAGGTCCGTCTCGCAATGTGGAATCCAACAATGTCGACGGCATGTCAATTGGACGTCCGGAGCTCATGTTATAAGTGTTTCCGCTCTGAGGGCCCGGTTGGTTTTGTGTACGAACCAACCTGGACGAACCCAAAGTTCTCCGAAACCTTGAGTGTAATATACCGAAACGGCCATCTCGATCCAAGGATCGCTACACAACTAACGGTGCGTCGATCGGAAATTTGTATCCCTAGTTATGGGAAACAGACCAAAACTTTCCGAAAATGGGGGTTCTGGGCCCGGTCCGACCCGGCCCAACCCCCCTGGGTCGACCCGACCCGGGTCCGACCCGGTAGGGCGCGGCCCGGCCTGGCTCGGTGTGGCAAGTCCGGCCCGGGGCGGCTTGGCGCTGGCCGAGCGGGTTTGCTCGGTGCTGGCCGAGCATCCGCGCAAATGGGGCGCTGCCCCCTTGAATGAAGTGGTGGCCCCCACGTGGGGGCCACTCCATGCCAACGGACGCAGCCTAGTGCCGCGTCCCACCACCTCAGTCCCACATGGTCACGGGACCAGCTGCCTGCGGCCGCGGCATCAACTGCGACGGTCCTTCCCTGCAGCGCGCCGGTGGGGTTTTCCACGGACCACCGAACGCGCTCCGGTAGTCTGTTTTGCCTGTCGTCTTCGCCAGCGGTCCTCCCAGGACCGGCTCTGCACTGCGAAGACCTCAAAATTCCATTGTGGCCTGCTTCATCATCGCCCGTCAATCTGCACACCAAGAATAAAGAAACGGTGTGTTCGGACTTATTCATTGGTCCGCACCCACCGCTTTAGCGGTTTAAATGGCTTCCGACAAATTTTAAACACATTTCGAGGATATAAATCACATAGATTTAATTGAACCAAAACCCCATACCTCGAGCGTTGTTGAATGAAGGCTCATCGCGGATTTGAATGTCGTGGAAGAAGGTGTCGCGGAAGAAGGTTCCGCAAATGTTGACGAAGATCGTCCGAGGAGGAATGATGTCTCCCTTCCATTGACGCAGGAAGAAGGAATGAAGGAATGTGTTTCGGGTTGTCGATCTCCGAGGAAGGCATCTCTCACCGTCGTTCGACGTCGGAGGTTAGTGTTTTTCATGTTCTTCGTCGAGGAAGAAGAACATCATGACCTTGAGCAAATTCTCCCAAGCCTTCCGGCACAACGAACCCCTTAATAAAATATTACATGACTTATCTTATTAACACACAAGCCAAACATCTTCAAAATTCAAAATTGAATCAATATATTAATTGAATTAATTGAAATGTTTAAACCGCCCTATTAAAAGAGGTGTTTCATAACAGATAAAATTAAGGGTTGAATTTCATTTAAATGGGGGTGTGGGTGCGTTACCTTATTAAAGGAGGGGGTTGAAAAATGTGGGGCATGTGTGGGCCCCACCCCAAAAATATCCTACCTATTGGAGTAGGATATAGTGGGTCCCACTCCAATATCTTAGTTTAGGTTAAACAAATTTGAATAAAATAAAAATCGGCCGCACCATTTTTATTTTATTCCTTTACTTAACCCAAAAATTTATTAACCACACCCGAGAAAACGCAACTCTGGAAAACGTGTTTCTAAGCTGGTTCTGGGATTCCATCGGTTCCCTCAAAATTCGATTCTGAGCACCAATTTAAATGTTAGGAAAACCCGCTCGTTCGTTTTCTGAACGTACCCGAGCCAAACTTCGGAAAATGATTCTGGGCACACCGGGCCTCTGAATCAGGTGCTGTAAAAAACTACGCTCTTTTAAAATCCCAATGAAAATTAAGAAAAAAAAATTCCTTGAATTTTACCACCTCAGGGCTTTACGTCCCGGTAAAGATACATCATAAACTATGGGAACAAAAGTGGGTAATAAGTGAGCCGACTTGGTGAGTCGGTCGACAATCACCCGAATGGAGTTGTGACCTCTGGAAGTGCATGGATGTCCAGTCACGAAGTCCATAGATATCCCATACCACATCCACTCCGGGACCACCAAAGGCTGTACCAAGCATGCTAGTACCTGTTGCTCTGATTTCACATACTGACAGGTGAGGCGTCGAGAAACGAACTCCGCCACAACCTTCTTCATGCCTGGCCACCAGTGCTTTCGTCTGAGGTCCTGGTACATCTTCGCCACTCCTAGATGTACCGCTAAAGGGGAAGTGTGGAACTCCCTCAGTACCTCCTCCCGTAAAGAAGCTGGTACCATGGTACGTCCCTTGAAAAGGACCTCGTGCTCTCCTCATAATGAGAATCTATCAGGTTCTTGTCCTGAGGATATCCATGCACGCCGCGTCTCATAATAGGTGTCCCCACGCTGTGCCTCTCTGACATGTTGCAGTACTGGAGGAGTGACTATGAGTGACTGAAGAAAGGTTGTTCCATCTCAATCCACGATGGATATCTACAATGCGGATAGCTGCTACGTTGCCTCCCCGAGTAGTTGAATGCCCGACCTCCTGCTGAGAGCATCAACTACTATGTTCCCCATTACAGGAGTATAGACTTTCTCAAAGTCATAGTCCTGGAGGAACTCGAGCCATCGCCGCTATCTCAGGATCAGGTCCTTCTACGAGAAGATGTACCTGAGTCTCTGGTGGTCAGAATAGACTGTAAAGCACTTGGCCATCAGATAGTATCGCCACATCTTCAGAGCGAAGACCACTACTACTAACTCCAGGTCATGGGTAGAGTATTTCTGCTCATGCTGACTCAACAGACGTGATCCATAGGCGATCACAGCCCGCTCCTGCATCAGGACACATATGAGTCTGGTCCCCGATGCATCGCAGTAGACTACGTACCCTACTCCCTCCCCTGGTAGCATCAACATAGATGCGCTGGTCAATCTCTGTCTCAGCTCCTGGAAGCTCTTCGGACATCTTTCTGACCACACAAAGGTTTTCCCCTTCTTCTTCAAATTTGAGAGTGGTGCCTCAACTCTGTAAAAGACTAGCACGAATCTCCTGTAGTACCCATCTATCCCCATGAAACTTCTCACCACCGTCACGCTCCTAGGTGGCTCCCAAGCTAGCACTTCCTCGATCTTCGTAGGATCCACTGCAACTCCTGCCTCATAGATGACGTGTCCCAATAATTGGACCTCACGTAACCAGAACTGATACTTCGAGAGTTTTCCATAAAGCTAGCGGTCTCGGAGTATGTCTAGTACAACCCGCAAGTGGTAGGCGTGCTCCTCCTCATTGGTCGAGTATATCAAAATGTCATCGATGAAGACCACGACAAATCGATTGAGGTATAGTTGAAAGATCATGTTCATGAGACCCATGAACACTGCTGGAGCATTGGTTACGCCGAAAGGCATAACCAATAAATCATAGTGGCCATACCGACATCTGAAGGCCATCTTATGCACGTCCTCATCTCGAACTCTGAGCTAATGATAGCCTGACCTGAGGTCAATATTCGAGAACCACCATTCTCCCTTGAGCTGATCGAAGAGGTCGTCAATCCTCGATAGCGGATACTTGTTCCTCATGGTCACCTGGTTCAGGCGACGATAATCGACACACAGTTGCAAGCTCTCGACCGCCTTCTTGGCGAACAATATCGGGGAAGCCCATAGTGAAACACTGGGTCAGATGAATCCCCTGCTCTGCACGTACTCCAACTATAATCGTAGCTCTCTATGCTCAGCGGGGGCCATCCAATATGTTGGAGTGGATATCGGGGATGTCCCGGTGTACAGGTCAATATAGAAGTCTACCTCTATGCGAGGAGGTAGCCGTAGCACGTCATTGGGAAAAACATCTGAAAACTGATCCACCACTACAGGAAAACCAGGACTATGCACGTCAACAGCTCCTAGGATGAGGCTAGCCAACTGATGAGTGATGGGCTGTCCTCTCCTCTGCGTGAGTCCATCTTGTGCTTCAAATGCTCCCTTCTCACTGGTGAAGGTGAACCTTCTCCCGTCGGTGCGTACACATCACACCTTGTTCCTAATACAGTCAATCTGAGCATGTACTGTAGATAACCAATCCATGCACAAGATTACGTCCTAAGGCCTCGACGCCACTACAAGAAGACCTCAGCTGAAGCTCTCGCCTCGTAGAGTAATCTCACACTACCGGCACCAGTACATAATCGTCAAGTCTGCTCCCGTAGGAGTCTCTAGCCGTAAGGATTGAGCCAACGACTCTATCAGAATCTCTGAGCTCCGTAGAAGGCCAGTAGCTATGAAAGAATGACTCACTCATGTGTCTATAAAAACTGCATCAAGGGTGGAATAGATAGAGATCATACCTCGATTCATCTCTAGAGCGTCGTGGTCATAGGCCTCTACTGCCTGGAGATGTGCATGTCTCTATCCTCCAGCTCCCTTTAGTCGGGGTGGACCCCCTGGTGGTGGTGGAGGTAGAGCCTCGAAGTGTCTCCCACCACCGGCTGCTCAGACAGCTCCTTTTCCTCGTCCGCCTACTCCCTGCGGACCTCCACGGTTGACCCTCTGACTCTACGTGGGTGGTCACTCAACTGTCTGCTGCTCCACTGCACGGCGGGTCGGGCAGTCACGAGCCATGTGGCCCTAACCGCCTCATGCGTAGCACTGTCTGCCTCTCGAAAGACTGGCTCTATGATAAGTGCCCCACACCTCTGAGCCAGTGTCCTAGGGTTGCCTGCCTGATGGTCCGGTTTGCCTGGACCCCTGTGACATCCATCGACTTCCAGCTGCAGAATACCCTGCTACGTGTCGCCATGCGGTTGGTCTCGCTTCTACTATAGACTTAGCAAGAAAGATCTTGATGAGAATGGATCTCTCCAGTACCCTTGCCTGTGTCGGAATGCTGAGGAAGATCAGCGATGCCCTGATCTCATTCCTCAATCCCTGCTCGAAGTTCTGGGCCCTGAAGAATGGGACCTCTACCATGTCCGTCGAATAGCGTGAGAGGTCTGTAAATATCTCCGAGTACTGGGAGACCGTCATGCTACCCTACCGCAGCTGTAGAAGCTCCTGGATGTGCACCGCATGGAGGGTGGCTGGGAAAAACTCCGAGCGGAAGAGGCTCTCAAAGTCCTTCCAGAGGAGAGATGCCTCGTCGTGCACCGGGAGAATCAAGCTCCACCATCTTCCTGCTGACGCATGCAGGAGACTCGCTACAATGATCAACCTGAGGTCTTCTGGTGTCCCTACCTAATGGAAAACTCGTACCACTTCCTCCAGCCAATCCTTGGGTGCCAGAGGGTCCGCCTCCACGCGGAACCTGGGCGGTCGCTGACGCTGAAACTCTTGTAGTGCACCACGCCGACGTACATTCTCAGCAGTTAGAGATGGTAGCATCGGTGGCTCAGGGGGTATAGGTACCGCCGGTGCCTCCCCAGTAATAGGGCCTTTCACCGAGGCCTCATCGTTCGGTGGGCTATCGTCGCGTACAACACTTGGAACCCAAGGTGGCTGCCGTCGTGGAGCCATCCTGAAAAGAAACAAGTGTGCCATGGTCAAATAGTATACCAGGTGAGCTAACACAATGTAATCACAAAGAAAACTATAAATACACACATGGAATCAATTTGTTCGTGAACTAAGTCAGAAATCAGAAGTCAGGGTCCTAGTGTATGGATACATCGGCCGCCGCACCAACACTGGACTCCATGGACTGATAACCACACTCAATACCCTTAACACTATTGCTTCACATAGAAAATGATCAGAGTCCAATGTTCTGCTGTAGAACCGAACTCCTCTGATACAAATTTGTCATGAACCGTCCTCAGGGCCCGTGCCGTGACTACCCCAAGCCCGCCTTCCAAAGGCCAGGGGCTGGAGACTAGCACCAAGGCGTAAATCCCAATAAAAAGGGTAAGGAATTACCTTTGTAAAGTAAACAAACACACAGAGTAAGAAGGCAGAAGTAAACACTATGTAAAACTGGGTACAATAGTAAGTGCGGAAAAGTAAGTGGGCCAGAATACAAACCCAAACTGAAAGTAAGGTATAATTGGAAAAGAAAAACAGTAACTGAAAAGTAATGCCACAACGTCGAGCCCTCCACTGGGAGTCCCACCTGAAGGGTGGGTATAGATAGACCCCACAGCTCCTCGGGTCTAGCCGTCCTCTCTTAGTACGTCCCGCCCAGTGGTCCACCTCCAGGTACCGACTTGCTCCACAAGCCTCTACCACGATTTGCATTGTCCGTCGTCTGCATCCAACAAAACGTAGTGCGGGCATAGCCCATGTAAGGGTGAGTATAATCTACTCAGTAGGGACCCCGAGACCCCTGAAGGTCTCCCAGAATCCATAAAGGATAATCCACAAAGGAAAGATACAATCATGAAATAACATCCAACACTACTTAGGTATATTCCCATACATTTACCTAAGTCATCAATTCCAGATTGGCTCCAACATCCAAGCCCGAGTTTGATCATGTCCACATAGGATAACATAAGAAAGTCCACATAGGAAAGAAAGTCAAACATATCAATGATAATTATTGGAAGTCAAGACTCAGCTCACATAGGAATACTTCTTCGTAAGATTATAGGGATGATCAGGTGTAGCAACTGATTCATCGTTTCCATCAAACCCACACATGATCGATAGGTACTAACCCCCGCAATGACCCACAAAGGATCGATAGGTACTAACCCCCACGATGACCCACAAAGGATCGATAGGTACTAACCCCCTCAATGACCCACACAGGATCAGACCCACACAGGATCGGTATGCGCTGGCCCACACAAGACTGCTGAGCACTGACCCACACAGGATCTGAACCACACAGGATCGGTAGCACTGATCCACATAGGATTTCTGAGTGTTGTAGTCATCATCGTCAAATCCAAAGAGGATTTCTGTACAGTCGTCATCGTCATCGCAGTCGCAGCCAGCTATAGGGTTCCCGCACACAGCAAGCTCATTCGGGAGGATCCGCTCCACGAGCCGAGGGTATGATACTTCAACTATCACGGAGTCCAAAGTTGAAGTATCCAAAAGTTCTGTATCTTCAACAAGAACTCAACGTCACAGACGACACGTCAAACGGACGTCCGGTCTGTGAGTTATTGGATTTTTCATCTAAGGGGCCTGGTTGGTTTTTAAGTCAAAACCAACCCGACCATACTCCAACTGCGTCCAAACCTCGAGCGGAGTAAGCCAAAAGGTCCCTCTCACAATGAGGAATCCAATAATGTTGACGACACATCAATCGGACGTCCGGAGCTCAAGTTATAAGTGTTTCCGCTCTAAGGGCCCGGTTGGTTTCGTGTACGAACCAACCCGACCGAACCCAATGTTTTTCTAAACCTTGAGTGTAATACACCGAAACAACCGCCTAGATCAAAGGATCACTACGCAACTGACGATGGATTGATCGGAGGTCTATAGCCCATGTTATGGGCAACAGACCGAAATAGTCCGAAAATGGGGGGTCTAGGCCCGGTCCGACCCGACCCGGGTCCGGGTCCGACCCGGCGGGGCGCGGCCCCGCCCGGCCCGCGCGGCCCTGCCCGGCCTGGGCGGCCCGGCCCGGTGTGGCCAGTCCGGACCAGGGCGGGTCGGCTCGGAGCTGGCCGAGCGGCCGTGCAAAGGGGGCGCTGCCCCCTTTAATGAAGTCGTGGCCCCTGCATGGGGGCCGCTCTTTGGCAACGGACACGGCCTAGCACCGCGTCCCCCCCACCTCGGTCCAGCACGGTCGTGGGACTAGCTTCCTGCCGTCACGGCTGAAGCCGCAGTGGTCCTTTCCAGCGGCGCTCCGGGCGCCCCCGTGCCGGCGAGGCGTGCCGGCGGGGTTTTCCGTGGACCACCGAACGCGCTCATGTGGTCCGTTTTGCCTGTCATCTTCGCCAGCGGTCCTCCTTGGACCGGCTCTTCACTACGAAGACCTCAAAATTCCTTTGCAGCCTGCTTCATCATCGCTCGTCGATCCTCACACCAAGAACAAAGAAACGGTGGGTTCAGAATTGTTTGTTGGTCCGCACCCACCGCGTTAGCGGTTTAAACGGCTTCCGAATAATTTTAAACACATGACAAGGATATAAATCACATAGATTTAATTGAACGAAAACAACCTACCTTAAGCATTGTTGAACGAAGGCTCATTTCGGAATTGAACGTCGCAGAAGAAGGCTTCGTGGAAGAAGGTTCCTCACACGTTGACGGAGATCGTCCGAGGAGGAACGGTGGCTCCCTTCCTTTGACACGGGATGAAGGAGCGAAGGAATGCATGTCGGGTCATCGATCTCCGAGGAAGGCATCTCTCACCATCATCCGTCGTCGGAGGTCGGCGTTCTTCGCGTTCTTCGTCGAGGAAGAATAACTTCAAGACCTTGAGTAAATTCTCCCATTCCTTCACGCCCAAAGAAACCCTTAATAAAATAAGACTTGTCTTATTTTATTAACACACAATCCAAACATCTTTGAAATTCAAAATTGAATCAATAAATTAATTTAATTAATTGAAACAATTAAACTGCCCTATTAAAAGAGGCGTTTCATAACAGATAAAAGAAAGGGTTGGCTTTCATTTAATGGGGGGTGTGGGTGCGTTACCTTATTAAAGGAGGGGGGTTGAAAAAGGTGGGGCTCGTCTGGGCCCCACCCCACAAATATCCTACTTAGTGGAGTAGGATATAGTGGGTCCCACTCCAATCACTATGCTTAGGATAAACAACATTGAATAAAATAAAAAGTGGCCGCACCATTTTTATTTTATTCCTTTACTTAACCCAAAAATTTAATAACCACACCCGAGCAAACACAACTCTAGAAAAGGGGTTTCTAAGAAATTACCGGCACTGTGTTTCCATCGGTGCCCTCAGAATTCGATTCCGAGAACCGGTTTAAATGTTAGGAAAACCCGCTCGTTCATCTACTGAACGTACCCGAGCCAATCTTTCGAAAATGATTCTGGGAACACCGGGCCTCAGAATCAAGTGCTGTCAGAAACTGCGCTCTTTTAAAATTCCAATGAAAATTAAGAAAAAAAAATTTTCATTGAATTTTATGGGTATTTACAGTATTACATGGAAAAAATACAAAATATCTATATTACCAAAATTATTTGAAGTACATTTATACAAATCCTTAATGTCTATCTTGAGGAAATGTTCTCTAATTATATTTTTTCTAAATATAGTTTCTAAGGATGTTACTAAACATTCTATGAAACCAACTGTAATGCCCCAACATTATTTCCACAGAGTCGTTGCATTATTACATATCATTTGTATTATAAAAGGAATCATGTCCCAAAAGGCCGAATAATTGAGTAGCGTTGGAAGTACGAGATACATACATAAGTTTAATATTACATCATGAAAGAAAAAAATAGGGTGTCCGCTTTGAACACTATTATATTCCTTAGCCTATACCTTTAGAATAATCATAATATAATTAATCGCATCCTAATAAATATAAAACAAAAGAAAATGGTGAGCTCAAATTCCCATTAAGGAAAAAAATATACCATAAACTATCATAAATAAGAATAAAAATTTAATCTAATGATTAAGAATAAAAAACAATCCTTTTATATATAAACTTCATCATAATATGGAAAATATAAATCAAATAATTTCATTTAATTATTCACATGTATATTAATCTTGTCGAATAACCACATGTAATAAATATCAAATTTCATAATGATGTAATGCATAATGTCGAACAACATAACCACGAAATCATGGCCTCATTCCAAGACTACAAATATGATTTTGTAAAGTCCTTATACCCAGACATTTGTTTTTCACGTGAGACCTACTGATACATCGAGAAGTTATTGAAGGATTCAATTGTCCCTTACTAAGTCCAATGTATTCCTCATATGAAAATATTGAATCATAACATAAACATTCATATTAAAACATCCATATAAAATGTTAATACATTTACCATAAATCATGAATGGTATAAAAATTACACATCCATATTCAAACATATCCCACAACCTACAATACTATATAGAAGATGGTATCATAATAAATAAACATTAAACAATTGTAAAATCCATCAAAGGATGTTTCCAAAGATGAAATCAAAACTATTTGAGGGAAATATCTAATTCTATTTTGAAATCGAATAAAAGCAACATAATTATAAAAAAAATTATTTTGAAAATATTCTTATATACTTGTAAAGAAATATTATAAGGTGTTTTAATGATGGAAAATAACATCACATTCTATGTAATTTAAAAAAGAATCTTTCTATATTTTCGTTGAAAAGGCCGTAATGGACCTTTTTTGGAAAACGATTGAAATATTACAATATAAAATTTTAATAAAATGTCAAAAAATGCAATAAATAACATTAACCCATATTCGAAAAAATTTTTAATAATGTATTGAAATACATTTTTATGATAAATATATGTGAATGATAAAGAGTTCCAAGTAGATTGTCATGTATAAAAAACCTTTGATAATAAAGAGATTGTAGAATTAACCCCCACATTGTACTTTTCCTTGATCGAGGGTATGTTGACATCCTTTATAATTTTTAAATAATTGTTATTAAATTATAAAAGAACAATTTACTTAAACATGATATCATATATGATGTTCTAATATTTCGTTGTTAATTATATTTCAGTAGTATAATTGTTTCTTGTGTTAAATGATTCATTTCCCATTATTTGTTTTGTTATGTAAACATGATTGAAATGGATAGGGTGTATATGATTCATATAAAAAATGATAATATGTTCTTAAACATAATTTGAAATCATAAAAAAATTATTCTTGAATGGTAATGATGGGTAATGAATCACATCGCGTTCGCGGAGACAGTAATCTTTACATACGCATGAGAGAAAATTCAATTATATTGATGATTAAATCATATGTAATTAGAAGTTATATAATATTAAATGTGTCATTAACATGTTATATTTATTATTTAAATCCTTTATTCTAATTATTATTCTCATCCAATTGATGATGTGTTGAATAAAAAACTACACCTCGACGAGGATACTGTAAGCCTTACATTGGAACGTATGAGGAAATTCTCATTCATAAGATGGAAGTAATTAAAAATATAGTTGTAAAAAATTTATAATAACATAATAGTATGTAGAATTTACTGGAGTTATAATTTTTTTTGAAATTTAAATTAATGAAGATGTGGATGAATAAAAAAACATTTAAAGTGGTGATGAATTTATTATCTCTTCTTCAGGTGCTTCCTTTGGATTTGATAAAAAGGTATACATAGGATGGAATTTAGGTCAAATAAATACCTATATTATGATTTAAGGGTTGTTGGGAGGATATTTTGGTTTGTTTGGGCCATGACATGTGGCTTTAGAGGTGTTAAATTAAGAGAATGGGAAATATCTTTTTACAAAAGGGGTGAGGGTTACTTTAGAATAAGCATGACAAATTATTTTATTATACAATAATATTCAGTTTATAATGGATCCAAAAGTATTTATTTTGAGTCTAAGGTGTGTATGGGTCGAACAAAAACTCAGCCAATAGGATTTAGACAGGTTTAGGTCACCATACTAACCTTATAATTTAGATATAACTCTTAGTTTAATAGTTTATCTTTTACCATGTATTCTTGTATAATTAAAATAAATGTTTAATAAACGTATAATAAAAATCCAAGAGAACCACATGTGGTTATTTATTGTTATATCTATATTTATCTACATCTTTTGGAAGATCCATTAATTTTTAAGAATATTATAACAATTAATAATACAGTATTTGTTTTAAAAACTCATTTTTGTTAATTTAGACACTATTTGGTACTTTGTTTTTGTGAAAGTCATAAGAAATTCGTCAGTTTAAAAAAATTATTCAACAAACAAAAAAATGTAAAACATACCTATTAAATTAGTGGAATTCATCAAATGACACAATTTACATTTATTTTAATATTTATAATATCAATTATTTTAATCATTTATTAATTAGTCAATTATTGCATCATAATTGTGTCATAAATAAATTTAATTATTTAATTTCAAAAAATTATTCAAAATTTAACATTATTTTGGAAATATTTTTATATTTATAATAAATAGATATAGTCGAATTTATCTTCTGAATATACATATATTAAAATGCATTATTTATAAAATTTTTAATTTAACACTTTTAACTCTTCTTTAAATAAATTAATAATAAATGAATAATTATTATCCATATGGACCAAAAGAATCATATATTATTCCTACAGATGATTTTTTAGCAATAAAATTATCAAATAATATTTGTACACGTGTTAGTGTAATTATAACATAATTTTTTCCATTAATTAGTCTATTTACTTTTAACCATGGTAAATAAAATTCAAAACATATTATTCACCAAAAAAAATTCATCCTATTGAACAAAATTTTACATAATAATGTCAACCCTGTCTCTTATATTTTTTAAATTCAATTCACAGAATTGGTAAAATTATGTTTTTTGCAAATTTACTAATGTGCCTGGTCGGTGATAGACGTTAAAAAATTCATTAAAAATATATGTATCTAATATTATTATAAAATGACTCTAGTAAATTTCATTGAACATATACAGGTACTATGTATATATTTTTACCTAAAATAAATTTAAATAAAATAACTAATTATTTAAATAAATAGTCATTTTTAAACAATAATGCAGTGTTATGCACAATTTCTCAAAAATTTAATATTTTCAGAAAAATACTAAAAATTCACCCTAAGCTAATTATGATATTATGGATCCATAAATGAAGACCATTTTGAAAAAAATTATAAAACATAAAAAAGTGGGTATTACTATTCATAAAGTCTTTTTTTATTGGTTGTGGTGTTTTAGAACTCAATGTTGCATACAACACAAGATATTATATTATACGAAGATAAGAGTTTCATGGAAGCTTTGGATGTAACACTAGTGGATTCTTCATCATGATTTGAGTACTAAAATACATTTTGATATTACCCATGACCCCCAAACTGAGGCCCAATTGGAATCGATTATTCAGGAACATAGAGATATTCAAGGAGCCTACAAATTGAATTAAACGGTGGATGGAATTAGTATCTCCCTATGGATGATTTCTCATTCAATAATAGATTCGACATGATTATTCAAATTGATACATATAAATCTCTATATGGGATGTTATGTATAACTCAAACCTATTGGGATGATGTTGGTGAAAGAATGATACTTGGACTAGATCACATGGATGATATGATAGAGAATGTTTAATCAATCATGTATCGTATCAAAGACATTAAGTGTGGGAAAAATAACTATATTGGCATCCATCGAAGGGATTGGAGTTCGAAATTGGGGATACATATTTTATTTCAAATATCACAAAAGAAGATAGTAATGAAATTTAGAAAGAAAGAGAAGCAAATCCAAAAGTACATTGGCCCATTTGATATCCATGATAACAAATGAGTCACTTATTATTGAAATTCACATCCACCGTTTCTGTCTCCAGATCATGATATATTCCACGTATCTCTTCTAAGGAAGTGCTTACTAGATCCCTCACTAGTAATGAACTCTTATGTGGTTTTACTAGATGATTATATCTCTTATAAGGAGCATCCAATAATGATTCTAGATCGAAGAGATAATGTTCAATGGAAAAATACAACCAAAATCCTCAATGTGTTATGAATGGAAAATATGTATCAAGAAGAATAATGGGAAAATGAGGAGGTGATTGAGTAGAATAACCTACACCAGTTTTTGTAAAATGAAATTTTGAGGGAATATTTTCAAAATGGGGAGGACAAGTAATGACCCAAACTTCTTTTTTTTTTGGGAATTTCACACTTATAATAGTAATTTAATATATTATAAATCACAAAAATCTATTCAATACCATGATAATTACATTATAAATGTTAAATTAATGATATTAGAAGTATTTCACGAAGTTAATGAACCAATATAGATGAAAAAGTAACATAACATTAGGAATTGTATTATCACCCTTATGAATAGTAATCAAGAAAAAATAATAGTATCCTAAACAATAAATATATAAATTAAATTTATGTATATTATAATATAATATATCTTATAATTATATCACATTCTATGTATAGAAATGTTTTAAATATTAATAATTAAGTGTTGAATTATAGTCAATAATAATCAATTAAAATTTATAACATGTATTATAATTTTATAATAAATATTTTTGTAAAAAGTGTTAATAAATTAATAATTTTATATATTATTACTTTATTATAATTATATTATTCCTTAATTTTTTTTACGTTGTAATAAAATTTATTATTATTTCAATATCTGTGTTTTTTAAGTAAATGATGATATTATTTAAAATTAAACTACACATATTTAGAAAATTATTTTAATAAAATAAAGATAAATTTTTTATTATAGAAATAATAAAATTATTATGTTGAATTTTTAGGATTTCACTAAATTAATTTTATTTTTGATGAATATTAAAATAAGATAATTTACAATAAAAGATAAATTGATGAATTAGGGATTCATATATGATGTATGGATAAATTAATAAAAAAATCTCGAACTATAATTCCATATTTTTGTATATTTAGTGATAATACTAAATATATTCAATTTTTTCATCCAAAATAACATACTAATGAATTTTATAATGGGAAAACACCCCAAATATCACCCCTCACCACATCTTTTCCTCACACCATCTAAGAATTGAGCCATGTAAAAATTATAGTAAATATTATTCTCATTCCCCTACCAGTGTCTAGGATCCCATGGTGTCTTAAAAATACTGAAATGGTTTCCCCAATGAGATTATCATGGAATAGAAATCAAAGAGGTAAATTAAACATTCATTTATTTCATTTTCATTTCATGTTATTTTATATTTTTATTCCCTTCTCACATCACCTCCTCAAAATATAATTATAACTCCATTAAAATACATATAATCAAATTATATAATGTTAATGGACGATAAATAATTAAACACTTCTCTCTATCTCTCTCATTTATTAAAAAAATTAAATCATTGCAACAAATGTGTCTATTTACAAACATCCTGGGAGATGATCATTGTTTTTCTCTTAAAGCCTTCATGGATGTTAATAGGAAAATTATAATGGTTTAAAAAAATTTAAACATTATGTTACAACCCAATTTATGTATTGGAACTAACATATATCAATAAAACAAAATGATAATACAAATGATTTCATAGTGATAAAAAACAGACAAATTTACCAAAAATGACTTTCCTTATCGTTTACCTAACCATTCGTCCTCATAACATATATCCAAATTACGTTTTTCATCATTTAATATTATTTATGATCAATAGTAAAATATAATAACAATTTTGGATATCTATCGTCAATTTACCTGAACATTCATTCAGGTATACAAGTGAACTGATCTTGAAAACTAGGATAATAAAGAGTCTAGAACAATGAAATTATACACAATAACTCACTGAATAGAAAACAATGTACATACAAAATTTTTTATAAAAAATATTATAGCTCAACATTTTATAGATAATCTAATTTATGTACCTAATATGATTATAATATATATTAAAATGAAGAATGAATTCAAGTGTAATGTTTGGGGAATTCTTGTAACCAACTATCTTTCATCAGGTATTCCCCCTTTCCACCCATTTCTAGTACAAATATTTCATTCATAATCCATAAATATAATTTATTCAACATTATATTCTCATTTCTATGATATTCATGTTTTCTATTTTATTTCTATGGAAACAATGGTTTTCCAAAAGAACTCTTCTTTCAAAAAATACAACTTTAAATTCTCTGGAAGATTTTTCTTCACCACTCATGACTGACGATTCCTATTTTGATAATTTTTTTCTCTTTTTCTTTAAATTTTTTTATTCATATATGTATTCTTTATCATATTAAAACCATTATTATCCATGGGTTATCTAATGGACATTATTGAAATACGTTCTATGTGTCATTGATGATAATGTAAATGTAATGATGTAATGAGTGCACCCAAAATTTAATAGTGCCCTAGTGAATTGGGTAATGTGATTTACCTCAAGGTAATTTTAATTTTTCATGAATATGATGCTTTTTTTAAAAAAAATATGTTTGGTAGTCGAAAAGTAAGGTAAGATGTTTTATTTTTATGCATTACAGAATGCAATGTCTTCACCTAATGTTTACTCTCATGATTATGATGTTGATAATTACTTATGTAATGATAATGATGATTATTCTCACCCATGTTTCATGTATATTTTTCATCCTATTACTGGGATTTTAGTTCACCCCTTAGTTTGATATATATCATTATGTCCCTATATATATTAAGGATAATTCAAGGGCCAATAAGATGCTATAGAAGAAGGAATTAAATAATGGTTTCTGTTTTATTTTTTAATTGTTAGGTATGTTCCTAATTTCCCCCAGACATGAAATCATAAGATCCTAGTTGTTAAAATATGAAATTTTTTATTTATTGTTATTTAATAAGATATTTTATAAAAATCATGATCTATATAAAAATGGTGAATGAACCTACTCTAAATTTATTAACTCCAAAGGTAATTTTCACAAAGGGGTAAAATTTCATTAAAATTATTTCACATAGATTAATATGTGTTTTCCATGTTATACAAAAATAGTTCATTATAATCATTGTAATTATTTTTGTTCTAGTAGAAAATAATATTTTAGCAGTACGATCGAGTGATATTGGTAGTTCTATGGAGATTTTTTTGAAGAACCAACATCTGGGTAATTTAAAATACCATGTATTCATTGTTTTTGTTATCAAAGAACACATTATCACGTCATGATTATTCTTATTCATGACATAGCATATGATAACTTCCTAATAGTAGTTATCATCTTGAATGAACATAGTAGTTAAAATCTATAATGAGAACCAATAAGTGAGCAGAAAATAATTTTAAATAATTTTTCTATAGATGAATGACATATTTTTTGGGAAATATATGATAAAAGATACTATGGTTTTAGACTCATAAGACATTGAGGCACTTTCTCATATTGAACACCCTTAGTAATTTCCTGAGTAAGATAGCTTGAGAACGGAACCCACCAGGGGTAAATGCATTACTATTATGTCTCATTATATTTCCATTAATGTAGACGTGTTTATTGAGAATTATACCTTAATATTATTATAAATTTTTTTCATAATTCATTTAATCTTATGTATTGATTATAACAATTATATTATATGTTCATGGAAATGTTGGATATGTTGGGTTCATAGAGAGTAGTATTTCAATAATGAATAATATGGGAAAAAAATGTGTCCCAAATATTATTTATATGAATGTGATAAATCAAGAACTTTTATGTAAAAGAGAAATCAAGAAAAATCATTTTCATGGTGTTATATAAGAATGATTGATTTCCAATAAAATTTATGGAAACAATCATTGAGAGTATCAGTTTATTTCACTAGTATGGAACATTCTTTATTTAAGAAATCATTATAAAGGTATAATATTTCAAAGTATGCTTCCATACGATGTATTATGTTTTTGTGGAATTAAATTCTATTTATATGGTTTCCTTTATGTATTATTATATTTCACCATTTCATATAGTTTTGTTTACCTAATTCCAATTAGAAAAAGGACTTGTGGGCACATGAAAAGTGTATCCAAAAAATCTGTTAATTAATACAATATTATTTAATATTTACAATGATTAATAAATATTAATCCCACAAATAGTTTAACAATTCTTCATGTTCTATATACCCCATCATTTCTCTCCGTAGTCATTTAAGAGAAAATTATCTGAGAATAATATTTAATAAATATTTTTTTTTCAATTTAGTGATTTAAATATTTATTTCATTATTGGAAAATAATTAATTAAACTTAAATTATTAATTAAGATGTCATTATTCAAGGATTGATTAATATAGTGTAGGAATTGAAGACCATGTTTTGTTTTTTAATGAGAAATAATATATAATAAAAATTATTTAAATAATTAGTTTTTAATTTAATTCTCTTGTTTAGTGCATGTGAATAAATAGCTACAATTTTATTATTATAAATACGGGGCTCTATGCTATTTAGATAAATTATAAAGGGTTTTTGTGAGATTATTAACACTGGATGTATATAAATCATATTATATTACATTATTATGATAACCAATTCATTGGTTGTTGTGATTTTTGAGCTCCAAATTAAATCCTATAAATTATCTAATGATCTAACTCTCTATAAATTTCTCAATAATGGAGTTTTATTCTCCCCCACAACAACACTCAAGTCTAAAGAGTTCGAAGAGATTCCTGGTTGATCTATTCTTGTAGTGAACAATTGATAATTCTGTAATAATTTCAATCATCCATGAACGAATTGAGGTATTGTTATGGTGATTTTCAAATATTCATGGAAAAAAAGTGGTTTACAACCATAGTGAATCTATTCATGATTCATACAAGACATCCATGTTACAGGTTGGAGAAATTGTCATATCCATCAATGGATAAATATTTTATCGCCAAAAAATTATCTATTTATATAAAATAATTATAAATAATATATCACAATCATAAAAATTTGTCCCTGTGATTATAAAATTTAAATATTATTTTCTTAAATTTCATTATTGTTGGAATTTATAATTATGTAATTCTTCGATTAATCATTAATCTTGGCAATAACCAATTTTTGGAATGCCTCATTTAATGTATTTGTGACACCATGAACCTATAACCATTCTCTTATCTATCGAGGGGTAATAATCAATAGATAGATAGAAGATCCTCACCTTACTCTGCCATGGGTTACCACTTAATGGATAGATATAGGACCCACTCCCTACCCTATCAGGGGTATCACATAATAAATTGATTTATGACTCCTGACCTAGTATGCCATGGGGTGCAACTCAGTATATATATAAAGGACTAAGACCCTTGTTTTTATATGGTAAACCACTCAGTAGAGCGATTTATTAACCACAACATATTCCATTAAGTGTTAAAACTTCATTGATGATATAATTATCCATACATTATTCCGTCAGGGGTTACAACTCTTGTATCCCTTTGTTGATATTTTATGATCACTATCGTCTACATACATCAAATAAATAAACATTATTCTTGGAACAACGTACCTGACAAGGAGAAATTTACTATGAAGTTCACCATCATGTTATACATTTAATAAATTAATGATTGTATACTCACATGCCAAATTCTAATTCCAAAATAATTTGAATGAGTATATAGAAGTGTTAGTGGGAGGGACACAATGTTTAATGGGTACAAAATATATTTTTCACCACTCATTGTATGTGAGGTTTACTTCTTCAAATACAAATCATTAGTCATGTTGACATAAAAGGATTGTAATAGTAATATATGTTGTGACTCAGCCGCATTGGGACATCCCTTTCACAATTTTCCATGTTTCTGTATACTAGAAATGTGATAATACAATGGGTGCTCCAAGCCATGTCCATGTAAAGGGATGTGTTTCAATTCATGGGTGTTCATTTCCATGTCCATGAATGTGTAATCGAGGAGTACATAATATGATAACAACACTATATCAGATGTATTCTAGGGATCCCACATACCTTGGGATATTTAACTCACATAGAAACCCTAGAAGCATGGACATGATATTGCACACAATTTTTTCTTCTGAAAAATGTCTTGTATTAATGTTTTAAAAAGAATACACATAATCCAACATGAAAATTAAATATATATCCATTAATATGAAATTACAACTATTTATAAACCTGAAATTTCTACAATACTTCTCTATTGATCACATCCATCCCTCTAATGGCCTAAAATACTAATTTGATCCTCCATCCAAGACACAACATAACTTTCCCCCCCCATGTCAATGTATTTTTTTATACAGTTCATATATCAATGAATCCATCAAATCTATCCATATTTATAATAAATATTTCCTAAAAACTACAATTATTTTTTTATTTTCACATCCACCATGAATCTAGATGTCCGATCACGGTTGAACCCACCTAAAAATAATCAAATCATGGCCTCGTGGTCCAAACATTAAGAACATAAAGGGTATTTTTTAAATAGGCCCTAGAATGAAGGAAATTCCTCCAATTTACCTAAAATATCAATTAATTGGGGAATTTAAGGGGTGATATAATGGAATAAACAATAATAAATTGAATAAACCATTTAATTCGATACACATGCTCATGAAATAGACGAATTAAAATGTAGATCAAGGAATATAAGATTCCATCTAGAACTGACATTTTATAGTGGAATGAAATTTTAACTGAATAGACATTTCACAAAACAATCTCATTCTTTGTTGAGGAGCAATTCTCTAGTGATGTGTAAAATCCACTCTGATCATTTTATGTCAATATACATCGATCTAGGTGATAATCATTATTTAATTATGATCATCCAATGAAGAATAGTAGTCTCCTCGTCTCAAAGATCCAATGGTTATGAGGATTACCCGAGCTCTTTTTAATAACCACATATTTTTAGTTTTTTGATTGGTTTTGTATTTAACCAAATAAATTAAATAAATATTAATATATTAATTCAATTATTTCCCTCATGATGTCACTCAAGAGAAACACATAACTATAGAAAAGGTTATCTCACACCTAGTGTAATATCTATGTTATTAACTCAATTGTGGTATCATATTTCTAATATAGGACTTTATTTGGGTGTTACTACAATTTTTTTGTGATAGATGCATTACCATGCATTAAATATGAATAATATGTTAACATAAATAATTTTGAGTAGACTAGGCCGTAGAATCATACACCATCTTGGTTCCTGGTTTGAAAAAACTTTCATAATATATCTAAATTACTTACAAGTGATAAAAATGTTGCTAAAACCATTATAGGTGCATAATGAGATCCTTTTATGTTAATATATAATCAATTCATTTTTGGTTCTTATTAATGTCACACATAACCCCATAGAGATAATATCCCCTAATCATCATATTACAGATGGTTATTCCAATTATGGATTAGACATTGAATAGTTCTATACATTGATAGCTAATTCTTTGGATGAATATTGTATAAATTTTTCATCTTTTATGTGAACACAAACCAATACATTTCTAGATGTGTTACTACAGATAAAATATCATTCCCCACAACTAGTTAATTTGACTATAGGTACACTGAATTGCATCAAATTTTACCTGTTATTCCCAACATTAATTCAATATCATATGAAAACATGACTCCCTTCTAAGTTATCTTTATTTATTACCACTACATTGATGATATGTTTCAAAAATATTGATGACAATACCCATCAAATCTAAAGAGAATACGAAATCCAATCAATTTTTTATGGTCCGGGCCATCCTTCAATTTCTATGATTATTAAATGACAAATTAAAATCTGTTTAATAGTTATAAAATTAAACAATAATGTTACATTATCAATTTAGAGATCACATTTATTATACATCACGTACATATTTTCATTTAATATGGTAATTATTAAAACAATTAAATGACTTACCTGATTCTACATTATTTTAATGTTGACAAGAATATTATCTATAAAGACTACCATATATATTCATGTAATTCCCTAAAAACGATATTCATTATGTTTGTGGAGAAAATTTTAAAATTTGTGAGTTGAAATGGAATCACTATGAGCACATTGTGACCATACATCAAAGGAAAGTCAATCTTGGGGATAACAATGTTCTTCACCATTAATTAATCATTTCTCTTCCTCATATACAGCATAGATAATTAAATATAGTTGTTCGATCATGTCATAAATTTATGTTAGAGGATACATTCCATTAATCCTGATCTTGTTATGCTCATGATAATCAATGTAGTGGTGGATCCGTGGATAATTATTCATAATAAAAAGTACCAGTACAATATATAATGAATCATGTGGGAATATAAACCATTAATGAATATTCTCATGTTGTTTTTTAATTATTTCATGATGTTCAATAGTTGTAATTCTATATGGAGTAATCACTTTTAAAAATTATTGGGGGTGAATTTTTTATTTAGAATCCATCCTATTGGTAAGGAGGATGACATAATAATTCACTATGAATCACTGTTCTGAATTACCAATTAATTGGTATATCATTAAGGATGATGTATTCCTTATTCTAATCATTTGATATTGATAATTATTTTTAGAATGAAATTGTATACATTGTCTATATATTTATAATAAAATATATTCATCATCATCCTTTCATAAATATAGAATCATAGGTTGAATTTTGACACGTAAACATAATTACATGACTATGAAATTTATGTTGGATATATTCAAGGAAATAAAATTCATTCCAAGAATTCCTTAGAATTCTAAAAAGGTGATTATCTTAAGAAATGTTTAGAAATTTTAGCTAGAAATGTTGCTATGGTGGATGTTATATACTTTTTATGGGATAATTTCCTCATTTTATGTTTTCATTGAATGATCAACATCAATGTTTTGATGATTTTTTTTGAATTGTTAACGAATATTGGTTAAATAGAAGAATATATTGAAATAGAATAAAATTGATCATTCACAATTAATTAATGAATAACTATAATACATATAACCACCTAATCTTTTTTGTAATTATCCTCAGTAATTGTATTGTAATATGATCTCCCTTGATTGTTAAACCATAAAGGTTGTTTTCATCAGTTTTCCTTGAAAACCATTGCATTACTACATTGACATTCATAATTTTTTTGTTTTTGTAGTTAAATAATTTGAAAATTGGGAAGAGGTTTACAACATAATTACATTCATTCATATAATAGGTGGGTTTCACCCATTAATAATATCTTTCTATGTTCCCTTCTACTGCACACGTTAAATATTTCCCCACTCAATATTATGAAATTTTTGGCATGCTTCATCACACAATTATGCCAAGTTTTGTGATTGAATTTCTTACCCCCTTGAAATTTCTCCATTATACAATTAGAATTAAAATCCATAATCTAATTCCAATATATATTCCCATGAGACACTTGAAATTCTCTATTGTCTATTTTGATTTTGAAAACATATAATTTAATTTCTTCATAACTATAAATGGTTCCAAACAATGGGTATTTTTGTGAAATCGTATTTATCCAACCAACTATATATCAATTCATACTTATAGTGTCCATGAAAAATATGAAGGGTTATCATGAATGTATTTTAATTTTATCTACATACTCCTTGATCGATTATAATTCCATCAACTTGGGGACAAGGAGACCCCTCTCTAGTTTATGTTGTATACTGAGAGGGATGTATTTAATGAAAACATTATAAGATTATTTCCACATCATGGCTTCGATATCCTTGTTAGAATTACTATTTTCTAGGAAAATCCACCATTGGTCATATTCTCCCTCCATTTGATAAGAATATATAAAAACCTTTTCATTTTCAGATAATTGAAGGATGGGGATGATCCATTCAATGGAGTAGATCAATTGTTCATTGATTATGGTATTATATGATCAAATGTTTCTTAGAGTCGCTTGTCTAGTAAATGCCTCAATTTAAAAATTCAATTTCATTGGAGATGTTAGAAATAATCCATATTCTAATTCATATTATAAAATTAATTTAATTTAGAATTTATTTCCATGATGAATTAATATTCATATAAAACTAGGATTGGAGTCTCATTTGTGTAGTCATCACACTGCCAGTAACAATTTTTTTACATAGTTTCTTATATTACAGTATATTGAATAAAATAATGGTTAATTTTAGAATGGACATTTTTAAACAAATAGACAGAAAAATTAGAATTAATGAAAATTAGTGGGATAAATAATAAATTTAATATATTCACAAATCATTTAACATAAATGTTTGATTCAATGTTTTCCATGAGATATTTAATGATTGAAAATATTATGAGATTTTTCCCCATAAAATTGGTTCACAAAAATAATATGAATTTGGAAAATAATACCACTTGGGAGTGTAAAATTTTGTGTTAAACAAGGCCTCATTATCATTCACAATGTGATGATCAATTCAAGACCAATTCACCATTTTAGAGGTTATTACCGCTTTTTATTAACGTGCTAGAGGCACATCCACTTATAGTACCCCGGAAGGGATATATATTCTTTGAAAAAACATACACAATAATATAAAGAAAATTAGCCTTGTTTTCTAATTATTAGACATATCCTAATGGGTTTGTCTTGGATTTTATAATCCAAATCTAAAAAATAAAAATATTGTTCTCAAATACCATCTGTGATAACATAAATTATATTAATCCTTAATTCAATAATTATTATACAACTATAAAATCAATTAAATACAATAATACCTTGGGGATAGTGTATTTATGAAGTTTGGTACACAAAATAATTAATTGAAACATGTTTATGACAACCATATTGTAAAAAATTACAACATTCCCATAAAATTCCACTAATCTATTAACACTACATGGGATATCCTTGGGATTTTCATACGAAAGGGGTGATATATAATAAATATTTTGCAGATAATAATAATATATAATATGGTAAAGAATCAAATGGGGATCAATTGCATTATAAGGGTCATATAATATGGGAGGAAATCATAGAAATGTTCCTCGAAGCATGTTATTTTATAATAATATAATGAAAATATGGATGTGTGGCCACAATATAAAGAATGACATAATAAATATAAGTCAATGTTAAATTCCATGAAAAAAAATTTGTGTTATTATTATAAAATTTTATTCACAAGTCATGGTATCCTGTGAGATAAAAAAAATTCATTTCATTACAATAATATATTATTCTAAACATACCTATCACATTTATATCGTGTTCCTAAATAATTGTGGAACAAAGATAATACAACCTATCAAAGTCATTGATGAAATTTAATTTAAACAATAAGGATTGTGGTATCATACATGTATATACCAAATTAATTATTTATAGGTATTGGTAATGTAATACCCATGATTGGAAATGGGGTTGGTGTTCACCATAAAAAAAATTTGTCATTAAAAATAAGTAGAAAATATTGGAAGCATACTATGGGTACATAAAGATTCATATAATGCATTAATAATAGTTAAATGGTCCTATAATAAATTAGAAATAATAATTATAGAAATATGGATATATTGATTAACATCCCAAAAATAAAATATTGAAATTAAATTTTTTTATATAAGAATGTTTTTGAATAGAGAAGAGAATGAGATGATCCTTTACCTTGGGAGTATTCGTCGAAACAATTTCGAGTACAAACTTAATAGATATAGGGATACTTTTGAGATATATATATATATAAAGAAATTATGTACATGTTTAGGATATAATTTTTTTAGTGAAGAGGAAAATATTTTTTTGGCGGATTTTTATATCAAATGTGAGGGTGATTCATTATTAATTAATAAAAATATGTTTTTAACTCAATGTAATTAACAACTCAAACCCACAACCATTCACGTGGTTTTTTATCATCTATTATATGAAATATAAGGGTTTATAAATTTTATATATTGCTATAAATAAATATCATTAAAACAATACCCCTGGAGTGGTAAAACCGCATGATTTTAAAAGGGAACATTATTTTCAATAGCGTACTTGATACCTCACACCAATCTCAAAATACAACTAATTATTATTATATGTATATTAACATTAAACTAGATATTAGTATGTAATTAATTAATATTATTAACTAAATTATGAAAAAATGGTTTAAAAAATTATATAAAATTATTTTAATAATTAATTATAAATGAATCTGAAACCCTTTTTAGAATAAAAATAATTTTTTTCTGAAGTCTATTTAATTCTCCACAAGTTGGTTTTATAACAATAAATTAATAATTCACACCTTATTATTATTTTAATGAAATATATATATATATATAATATTTAATATACCTTCTAACATCCAAATTATGTGTTTTCTAGACATGATAGAAGGAAAAAAAATCCAATTTTACAAATAAATGATGAATTTTTTGATGAAAGAATTTTTTTAACCTCTTGATGGATTAGAAACTTTAAATATTATTTAGAACAAATTATTATTTTTAAATTAATATATGAGTATATTTTTATATTCATGGTATCAAAAGGTACTTTGGATTACTTTTTTAATATTTTTTAGATAAGTTCCATGACTTGAGGAATAATGAAAAAATACCAAATTTTAATTAAAATCTGATTTTTCATAAAAAATTATTTATAGTGATAAAGTATATATTTGAAGAGTTTTAATTTATAATTTGATAAATATTTTAACCATTAATCCAATTATGGTCATGGTAATGAATATTAAATTAAAATTGGATATTAAAATTTTTGATCTTTTGAACGATTTTTACTTTGAAAACCAATTTTCTCATTTTCTCAATGGGATTAATATTTTATTAATTTTTACAAATTATTTAATTTGATTTTGGAAAAAATGGATTCAATATTTGGAATAATAATGAACATATTTCTTATATATTTCACATTCATTTTTGAAAATATTAATAGTAACACTAGTAATTTTTTATTAACAAGTTTATGGGTAAATCTAGTAATTAATGTTAAAAATAATATTATAATATTTTAAAAATAAAATTAAACATGATAAAATTTAATTTTAGGATTTATTTTTCGCAAATAATCATTATTAAGAGATTATATCAATTTGAATCCACACGGGTGAGAGTATAACATTTATAATATTATATTCAATTTGAAGTCAATTTTGTCGATGCCTTATTTTTATCATGTAAAAAGTGTTTTAATATTTGGTTATACGAGGCATATCTAAAAATGTTATGATTTTTTAGAAATATAAAATTATTACTTATATTAAGTTTATTTATTTATTATTTTTAGGAATTAACTAATTGAATTAAATGGTGACATAAGGATGATGTCATTATTGATTAATTATTGAATGAGTCAAATAAATAATAAGATAAACAAGAAAATAAATATAATATATATTATTTATGGAAACAATAAAATTTAGGGACAAAATTTATATGTATTGAATGATTTAATATAGTTTTTTAGGAGATATAATGTTTTTATGATATTTTTAAAATTTCAACTAATAAGAAGTTTAAAAATTGTCATAAATGATATATAGAAATAAATAAAATTTTATTAAATGATATAAAATTTATAAAAAACTAAAGTTATTTTAGATAATTTGGATAGGTTTAAAAATTTCATCAATTACACTTTTAGTTTCTTTTTGGTGTTTTATAGTAATTACAATATCCATCAACGTGAAAATTGCATGATATCAATATACGAATTAATAAATGTTAAAACAAATTGATAAGGAATAGAAATAAATTAAACAAGTATAATATTCATTTCATTAATGGATATAGACCAATAAGAGTCTTATATATGGAAGAAATAAATTTTTAGGTATTTGGATTAGAAATTTAATTTATATTAATTTTTAATTTTGATGAAATCCAGAATAGCCCCTCCCATGTCATATAAATGTGAACACATTGATCTCATTTTATGAAACATAAAAAATATTACTATTGACTAAGATCTAAAAAATTTCTTTCATAGATAAACTCTTTATTGTTTAGTTCCATTATATTAGGAATAAGCCCACACCTAAAGGTTTTATCAAATGTAGATCATCTAATGAAGATATATAATATTTAATTAAGTGTTTAGGTTTTAATTAATATTATACTTCCTTTAAGTCTACCTAAATGATGATAAAATAATAACTACAGTATCAAAAATATATTTTTATGTTAATAATATAATCCAATAAAATAATCTCTTTGACAAATCTTTTACAAAACATGGACCTGGATAATAAATATGTCCCAGAAAAACCTTACCCATAAACAATCTCGAATAATAATGAGATTTGGGAATTTACCAATACCATGCACATTCCATTGGTCAAGGGTAAATTTAACCTCATATATAATGACCATAGTATGTTACTAAATTATAAAAGAACCATATTAATTTTTATAATATCATAAATGATCCATTTATGAATTTATACGACCCATTTAATAAAATTCGATATTAAATTAACATTTTGGGTAATAATCGCTTTCTTTATCATACGTGTTTTAACTTCTTATTCATTTTCATATCATTTAGATAATGATTTAAATAATTCCATAATATAAAACAAGATTTACATTTCATATATATTTAGAATATAAATATTTTTAATAGATAGATATATGAAATGAAAGGCACCTTTTATGGAGACGATAGGTCGTACGTACGCAAAAACGTTGTGTCCATTTTCATATCGTACTGAACATAAGTAAGTGAATAAGATATATTTAACTACACATATATAAATATAGTATAAATATTATTTAATATATTAAATACTTGTTAATAATATATATTTTTATAATCATCATTGAATGGTGAACGTGGAAATTAATTTCATCTCGTCATGGGGACGGTAATCGGTATGTACACACAAATGACCATATTAATATATTTATGGTGATATCATATGTAATTGTATGGAATATCATATATACCAAATCATTAACATGTTATTTATACTATTTACATCAGTTATACTGATTATTATACCCATTTAAATAATGATGTGTTTGAATAACAAACTACACGACGACATGGAAACGGTAAGACGTACGTATGAACGTATGGTGACTTTGTCATTTATTGGATGGATATAACATAGAATATAGTGGAACCATATTTATAATTAATTCACAATATATAGGAGGTAATGGAGTAATTATTTTGGAATTTTAACAACAAATAAATACGATGTTGATTAAGAAAAAGAACTTGAAAGAGGGTGGTAAAATTATAACCTCTTCTTCTGGAGTTTCCTTTTGTGTTGATCAAAATGGATCTGTAGGGTGGATTTATGATCAATGTAAGAACTATAAGATTATTTTAGGTAATTTGGAAGGTTATTTTGGCTGGGTTTGGCCAAGCCAAATGTCTTTGGAGATGAGATTTTAAGAGAAGGGAAACTGCCCTTTTATAAGAGGGGTGAGGGTCACTTTAGGAAAAGAACAAAATATTAATTTATTATACAATCATATTAATTTTATAATTTCTCCAATTGAATTTATATAACTAATTAGGAGGGTATGGTTCGAAATCCTCTCAACCAATAGGTTTTATTCAAGTTCATGTTAACATTTTACCCTTATCTTTAAGATTAAATTCATTGTTAAATAGTTTTACTTTTACAGTGACTTCTTGTATTCTTACACTATATGGTTAATAAAAAATATATAATCATCAAGGAGAACCAAAAGTGGTTCATTAATGATATATATAATATTATTTAAGACATTTATCTGATCCTTATATTTTTAGAAATAATATATCAACCAATAATATAGTATCTGTTTTAAAGACTAATTTATGTCAATTTTTACACTATTTGGTATTTTGTTTTTTTTAAAAGTCATACTAACATTATAACAGAGAAATCAATTTATCTAATCAACCCTAAAATGTCATATCTACCTCTAAAATTTTTTTAATTCATCAAAAGGGTCAAATTTTATTTTTTTGGAAATTTAAAATATCAATTGTTTTAATATTTCTTTAAGAAGGTAATTACTACATCATCACTGTGACCTAAATAAATTTAATTATTTAAAGTCTAAAAATAATTAATAAAATACAATTATGTATTAAATATATTTATATTTCTAATGAATATTTATATTCGAATTTATCTACTGTGCATTCCTATATTCAACATGGTTTAGTTATTAAACATTGAATATAAAACATTTAACTCTTCTTTAAATAATGTAATAATAAAAGCCCTAATCTAATACAAGTAGACCAAAAAGGATCTAATTTTATTTCATAGGTTATTTTTAGTCAAAATAAATGTCTCCAATAGGATTATGACACATGTAAGGGTAATTATAATATCAATTTTTCCTTTAATTACCCTATTTACATTAAACAGTTGTAAATAAAAATCAAAATTTACTATTCAACAAAAAATATTTTCATCTTATGAAAAAAAAAATTAATGATATAAACAATGTCTCTCGGATCTTCGAAATTCAACATAGAGAAGCAAAAAAAATTGTGTTTTATGAAAATTTGTAAATGCTCCTAGAAGGTGGATAAAAGACGGTAAAAAGTTTAATTCAAATTTATGAATCTATTTTTATTATAAAATGACTCTAATGAATTACATTGAACAAATATAGGTATTATATACATAAATTTTGACAACAAATTTTTTTTAAATAAACTAAGTAATTATTTAAATAAAATGTTGGTTTTAAACAATAACACACAGTCATTCACTCTTCGTCAAAAATTGAATGTTTTTAGAAAAATATCAAAAACTCACCCTCAACTAATTTTGTTATTCCAAATTCAAAAAGTAATATTATTTTAAAAAATTAAAAACATATATGTTGCATTAATTAATTTAAAATTATTTCTCAATGTTTAAACAAAAATTGGGTTTTTAAAAAGTAAATAAAATCAAAATATTAACATGTGTTTATGTCAAATTTTATTGCGAAATTAATTATAATGAACTAAAATGTATTGAATGATAAAAATATATTCTAATTATACAATAACACAATACAAATTCATTATTTAACATTAAAAATTATTTTGATTAAAAATGTTTTTTTCAATTAAAACAATGCATTTTTCACTATTCATCAATATATATAAGTTATCATAAAAGTAAAAAAACATTATCAAAACTAAATTTTTATGTCTGAATTCTAATGAATCATTTATATTAAGTAAATTAAATATATAAAAGTTTCAAATATTGGTTTTAAAAAGGGATCTCCATTAAAAGGTGGTAAATTTTTATTTATTTTAAAATTCTTATTTTATCATAAAAATGATTTTGTTCTTATATTATATCTAAAAACACATAATATGGAAGTAAAATTTATATAGAGTATATATGGTTCATAATGTTGTTAATACTATTCATAACCTATTTTTAAATGGCTAGTTTGGAATGTTGTGGTGCCATCAAACTCAGTGTTGCATGTAGCGCAACCTATTAAATTACATTAATGAGATAACATACTATGAAATACTGGGATGTTACATTCTCCCCTCCTTAAATAAATTGGTCCTCACAATTTGATATTGTTCTTCGAAAATTATTGTTAAAAAAATTGAAAATTACCATTATGGAAAACCAACATTAGAAATTGGGTTAATAAAATTTTGTCTTAATAAGAGATAAAAAATAAAAAAGTCACCACCAAATTTGATTTCAATTGGAAGAACATTTTTGGCTATTAGAGTCACAAAATTGGAAGAAAAAAGTAAATATTTATAGGGTGTGATTGAGGTCATCAATCACAAATAATTGTAATATTGAGGGCCTCAAAGCCATCAATATATGATAGTTTAAAATATAGATAATTCAACAAAACATATGGTATTTTGATAAAACATTTTTGGTTTTAAGATCCCTTCTGTAATGTTTATGAATAAATTTATTCATTGAATTAGAGGACAAAAATATACTTGATAAGTACAGTTTCATCCTTAAACTAATTCCAACCAAAAAATCATCTTTCACTCCAAAAGATTGTAGAATTCAAAAATATTCTATTTATCTTAATCGTATAGGGTTCCAAAAATAATGAATTTATAATTATTTTTTCAGACTATTTTAAAAAAATACATTATATAGACCAGGACATCATTTATTTTAGTTGTTGGTGATCCACCCTTGTCTCCCTTCGGTTGAGGGTTCAAGTCTCGTAGCCTTCTCGAACATGATAGGTAGTCACCCGACTTCCGGGTTATCCTTTTTATGACAATACAGAAATAATCTCAGGAAATGACTTAACCATGACAATAGCATCCAATGTCAATCCTAATCAATTCCAACCATTAGACTTATCCATAATAATTAATTCCAAATGTACAGTCCAAAATTTATAAGGAATGTTAACCCAATGAAGATCCTTTTTTCCATGTAATAACATGTGAATACATTCATTATGTATTACATTAAAACACTATAACACCCTGAATTCCCATAAAACATTATTGATTAAATTCATGCACCTGTATTACATGTAGAATACTCGATATTCTTCTTCTATAGAAAATTTTTGTAAACTACAGCAATGATGGAAAATAAAAATCAATAATCACTTTGAAAGTAGTCATGAATATCCAATATAAATTATCAAAATCATTCATGTATTATTCCAAAATCACTACCTCAGTATCAGAACCAAATTATGATTTATCTTTTTCTCGACCATATATTTTTCCAAAAAATTAACCTACTATTGAGTCAACTTTCATGGTTCCACGCAATATTAAGTCCTTAATGAAATAATATTTCAGTACAATCCTTATATACTTTATAATTATTATAACATGTATATAATTAATACAATATTCAAATGACACAATACATTAATAACAACATAATAAATCTAGTCATTTTTCTTCATCTTTGGGAGAATCATTATTTTATTATTATCAAATATCAACATTTTTGATATACTTTGATGATTTGAACATTGATTCGTGTAGTGTCCCAATTCCTTTTAGATGAGGCATTGTACATTTGTAACCTTTTTCTTTACCCTTACAATCACATACATGGTGTTATTTTTCCCCACACTTATAAAAAACTCTTATTCCATTCAATCATTGACCAAGGTGATTCTTTCCATAATTATCACATATTGGAAAATCCTTCTTTCCACTCACTCCATTATCCATCTTTCTCTATTCTAACAATTTCTTCCCTTGTTTCCCTTCCATGCCACAGGACTCAGAGAATTCATTACTTATCCTATTAAATTATGATAATATTTCCTCATATGATGAGAATACCTGGTAGACTATTTCCATTTTAAATGTTGGCTTATGACAATGAAAGATATATTCATCTTAAACTATTGATCATGCGTATTGCTGGAATTCTCATTCCTTCTACTAGGCGCCATTTCTATACATAAACATACACTAGGCTAGTTTCTGAGTAGAAATTCATAATTCCAAACATGTATAATATGTAACGTAAATTTAAAAGATTATGCATATAATATATAATTATAAAATGTTTTCTTTGATGAATCATTTACTCATTAATCCTTCATAATGGCTTGTAATGAAAATGTGAATTAATATAAGAATATCTGCAGGGAGTGTTGTAACCCTGAGTGCATCAAGGCTTGTTGTCGTGTACCAGGACACCCTGGGTCATGCTCAAAACTCTCTGTCAGAGTTTTCAATCCTAGGTACATCTATGCCAGATCTTCCTCTACCTTTTCATATCCATATAGGGATGTATTTCTTGGAAAATACACAAAATCTATACATTACAAACATTCTAATATGTTCTTCTATACTAATCCTCAATGTCTATCTTTGGTTAATGTTATCTAATCAGATTTTATCTAAATATATTACAAAGGTTGTTGCTAAAATTACTCTGATACCAACTATAATGTTGCGACCCTAGTTACCCAGAGGTGGTGAATTATTTTAATACATTGGAAGGATTACAAGGAATCATTTCTCGAAGGGTTGATCAGTTTAGCAGTCTTGGAAAATTGATTATATATATGAATGTAACATTACATTATAAAATAAAAACAAACAAAAAAATTTCTACATTGACCATAATCATATCCCTTAGATTATCCCTGTTGATCAGTCATAAAATACATATTCACATCCTGAGAAAAGAAAAACATAGAAAGGGATGAGCTAAGATTCTCCGTAAGGATAACAATATAGCGAAAACCTTCATAAATATGCATAAACCTTTAAGGGAATGTAAAAAACTAATATAAAACCCTTTTAAACATAAACTTTAGCATAATATGGAATAGATAAATCAAATAATTCCTTTTTCATATCCACATGGATATTGTACTTATCAAATAATCAGATGTAATATCAATAGTCAATTTCATAATGATGGAATGCATATTGCCAGACATCATAACCACATAGTCAAGGCCTTGTACCAAGACTACAAATAAGATTTTTTCATGGCCTTGTGCCAAGATACTAGTTTGTCTCATGAGACATACCGATGAATCGAGGAGCTATAGTGGCTCCACTCGTTACATACTAAACCCAATTAATTCCTCATATGAAAAGGTTTATACATAACATAACCATTCATTTTAAAACTACCATACGAAATATCAATAAATTATCCACATATGATTAATGGTATAAAAATAACACATCAACAGTGAAACATATCAAAAAACCTTCAATACAATATGGATGATTTGTATCACAATAAATCAACTTCTAATATGTGTAAAATCCATCAAACTATTTTGACATAGATGAAAAATATTTGTAAAACTCCTTGCGATAAATATCCCTTTTTCATGAAAACATTAAAAAGTCACACAATTTAGAAATGAATAAATTTAAATAAATATTTGAATCAATGTTTCCCATACCACTTTGAAACTTTATAATTTAATTAACCTGTTAATAACCTTCATGTCCATATATTTAAAAACATAAAAACCCATTGTGAAGTCATGGACATTACATAGCATGACTTAGAATAATAAATATATAAAACACTTAAAATGATGTTTTAATAAAAGTTTATGTTAAAAATAATATCTTTGAACACTATTTTATGAAACATGGACTTGGATGATAAATATGTTCTTGTAAAACATTAACCAAAACAATCTCGAATAATAATGATATTGAAGAATTAACCCTTACCATGCACTTTCCATTGTTCGAGGGTACGTTTAAACTCTTGTATAATGACCATAGTATGGTATTAAATTATAAAATAACCATATTCATATTTATTATATCATACATGATTCATTTATTAATTTATACTGCCCATTTGATAAGTATTTCCATGTTAAATTATCATTTTGGGTATTAATCGCTTTGTTTATCTTACGGGTTTTAACTTATTATTCTTGGTCATATATTTTAGATCATGATTTATATACATCCAGAACATAAAAACTAATTTATATATCATATATATTTAGAATTTAAATATTTATAATAGATAGATATATGAAATGAAATACACCATTTATGGAGATGGTATGTTGTACATATGCATAAATGTTGTTTCTGTTTTCTTATCGTATTGAACGGAAGTAACTGAATAACATATATATAAGTACACACACACAGATATATATATATATATTATCATTATTATTTCATATATTACATAATTATTAATAATATTTTTTTTTAATCGTCGTTGAATGGTGAACGTGGAAATGATTCTCATCGCGTCGTGGAGACAATAATCTGTACGTACACACGAGCGACAATATCATTATATTGATGGTGATATAATATGTAATTGGATATAATATCATATAATTAAAATCATTAACATGTTATGGTTTTTATTTACATCAGTTATACAAATTATTATACCCATCAAATTAATGATGTGTTTGAATAAAAAACAACACCACGATGTGAATACCGTAAGTCATACGTACGCATGAATGGTGACGTTGTCATTTATAGGATGAATAAAATAAAAAATATGGATGTAAAATCATTATAAATACATCACATCATGTAGGAGGTACTATATTTATTATTTTTTTATGGAAACAACAATGAATGAATAAGTGGAAGAAGAAAAGAAAATGGAAGTGGGTGGTGATATTATTACCTTTTCTTTGGGTGATTCCTATTGATTTGATCGAAAGGGATTCATAGGAAGGAATTATAATCAAAGTAAGGACCCTGGGTTTATTTTAGGGATGTTGGGAGGATATTTGGGTATGGTTTGGCCAAGCCAAACGTCTTTGGTGGTGTGTATTTGGGAGAAGGGGAAGTTCCCTTTTTTAAGAGGGGTGAGAGTCACTTTAGGAAATGAATAAAATATTAATTTATTATACAATCAAATTGTATTTATAGTGGATCCAAATGATTTTAGTTCGATCCTTAGGTGGTTATGTGTCAAAATCAACTCAACCAATAGATTCTAGTCTAGTTTAGTTTACCATTTTAACCTTATCTTTTAGATTTAACTCTTAGTTAAATAGTATATCTTTTAGGGTGTCTTCTTGTATTGTAACACTATATGGTTAACAAAAATACTATAAAATTACAATATAAAATATATAGGATCATTAATGACATATATAATATGTCACGACCCATCTCGGGGCCCGTGCCATGACTTCCCCAAGCCCGACTTCCATAGGCCAGGGGCTGGCGACATGCACAAAAGGAGAATCCCTGATAAAATGGGAAGGCATTGCCTTTAAACCTGTAACACACACAGTTTGAACACAAGATGTAGAATCAGAAAATTAATAATATAGAAAATAAAGGTGTTCTGAAAGTTAGAGGTCTAGTATACAAACCCAACTGAACAACACATACAAGAATACGTAAAAAGGGAAAATAGCTCCTAGATAGTCCACCGAGGAATCCAACTTGAAGGGTAGGTACAGATCTTGATCAACTTGTCCCTGAGGTATGTATCTTCTAGTACAGCTGCATGCAGCCTCCCGTCCGTCACCCACAACCTCGATCAATAATGACCATCATCTGCCCGAAACACAACATGGTGCTGATGAAGCCCATGCAGGGGTGAGTATAACAATACTAAGTAAGGGACCCCGACACCCCTGAAGGTCTCCCAGAATTGACTAAGGATAAACCAAAATAGTAGTATACATTCAAGAAGTATCATCCATACCTAATTATGTATATGACAATACATATACCTATGTTACCTGTAACAGTCCGGCTCCCACACTCGAGCCCAAGAACAACCCATTCCACAAAGCAAGTAAAGTCAACCATCTCATTGATAACAACTCAAAGTCATGACTCAGCTCACACTGTTATAAAACTCATATAGGGGGTAGAGATTATTATTTGTAGCAATTGAAACATCTCCTTTGTCGATCCCACATAGGATCCTGGAACAGTATCAGCGCTGTCGAACCCACGGAGGATCCCGGTATAGAATTCATCACTATCAAACCCACGGAGGATCCTGGTGGTATATCATCGCTATCAAACCCACAAAGGATCCTAGTATTGTATCGTCTATTTCCATCCCATGTAGGATCCTTCTACAGTAGTAGGTCTATGTAGGATCCTTACATCTCAGTCGTAACCAACCATAGTGTTCCCACACACAACACGCCTGATTCCGGGAGGGTCTGCACCATGATCCAAATTTCGATACATCAATTACCACGATGAATCGAGTTGATGTATCCCGTAGTTCGGTATCATCATAAGGATCCCAATGCAACATACATCTCTTCAATTGGACGCCTGGTCTGTGAGTTATTAGCATTTACGTTCTAGGGGCCCGGTGGGTTTTTATGTTTAGACCAACCCAACTATATCCCAGCTATCTCCAAACCTCAATTAGGGTATGCCAAAGGTACATTCTCATTCTATGATTTTTGCTTCCACATACAGTTCTTTGATTGGACACCTGTAGCCCACGATATGGACTAAAATTTGATAACATGTTAAACGTGTCTGGACTGTGGTCCGACCCGGCCCTATTGGGTTGCCCGGCCCGTTGGCGGCTCGACCCGAGGGGGCGGCCTGGCCCGCATGGGCAGACCAACCTGGATGGGTGGATCGCATGGCCTGGATGGCCGCCCCGCGTGGCCTGGCCGGCTGCCCCGCCTAGACTATCATGCTGGCTCGCGTGGCCTGGCTGGGTAAGCTGTGTGGGGGGGTGTCGCGCCCCACGGATTCCTATAGAACTATCACTAGTCTTCGGTTCGGTGACCCACGGAACCCGAGGGGTCCCGCCATGTCTGTTTGGATGAGTAGCCAGCTGGTTCTGCGTCTTTGTCTTCCCATGGCTCCTCCGCCGCGGTGCGACAGCACAGCAGTTCCACTCCTCTGTCGTGGCCTGCCCTTGTCGCGGATCCCTCCTGTCCATCGTGTGGCGTGACGGAGCCACGCCCCGTCCGTTGCGGCTCATCCTAGACATGGCCCCCTGCTTCTCCATACATCACGGTCGCGCCGCACCCCACTGGCAGCCCTACTGGCTACCTTACTCCGCTGCGGTAGGCGCTGGCCAGGGTACAGCCCTATGCGCGGCACGGCGTTGCCGCTCCCTTGGGGCAGCCCAGTGGCCTTTCTCTGTTAGCTTCTTCGTGGTCTGCCTCCGTCATCAAAAAACAAGAACAACCAAAGTGGGAGGGTTGGGCCATGTTCGTGTGGTCCGAGCCCTCCACATCATGGAGATAACAATTGGAAAAACAATTCCAAAATTTCTATGTTGAAGGATGGAAAAAATTTCAAATGTAAAATCCCCTACCTCATAATTGGTCTTCCTTGACGATGGTAGAAAAAGAGAGAACGTCAATTCGTTAGTGTTGGAAAGTGTATGTGGTATGAGACTAAGGAAAAATCTTCTTCAGCATTCTTTGGGGCCGGGTCATTCTCTTTTTGCACGGTTAAAGAATGATAAAGGTGTTCATCATTATTTGTTTGTGAGTGGCATTCTTCGTTGTAAGGGTGGAGTTCTCCAAGTCCTTCCTATGCATCATCCAAATGGATTTCCAACCAAAAAAATAATAGACTATCTATTATTTTAATGGTTTAAATGATTTCAAAATGATTAAAATGGGTTCCAATTAATTAAAATAATGAGTTTATTTAATTAATGGTGAGGGTTGGCACAATAAATTAAAGGGGGAAGGTGAAGAGTTCCATCCAACATAAATGGGGGGATAGAGGGGGTTCAAAGCCAGTGTGCGCCCCAATAAGAAGATCCTCCAAACTGAGGTTATGTGAAGGTGGGCCCCACCACTATCCTCTTATTGGATGTTTTAACCACCGAGAAATATAAATAATTTAACTCTTATTTTTATTTAACTTAATTAAAAACCCCCTTAATCTTACTTCCATTCCGGTTAGAACGTAACTGCAGTGAAGGTAACATTAAGCAATCACTGATGCTTTGAGTTCAACAGTGCCCTCAGATTTCAGTTCCGAGCACTTGTTTGAAATATATATAATCCCACTCAAACTATTACTGAACATACCCGAAAAATACTTCAGAAATTGATTTCGGGCACACTGGGCCTCGAAATCAAGTGCCATAAATTTTCACATACTCATAAAAATCCCATGAATATATTAAAAAACTATATTCCACGGAATTTTTAGGTCTCTACATTCTCCCCACCTCAGGGAATTACGTCCATGTAAGCTACAACTCGAAGTAAAGGAACAAATGGGGGTACCGATCATGCATCTGAGCCTCACACTCAAATGTTCCATCTTGGAGGTTCATGTGCTGCCAACGAAAACGCACCAGAGGTATCTTCCATCCACAAAATACCTTCTCCTATCGATCCCCAATATCCACTGTAACCTCTATGAGAGTCACCCTATCATCGATGTCTAACTCTCCATGGTCGATTATGTGGGAAGGGTCGTGCACGTATCTCCACAGCTGAGATACGTGGAAGAAGTCTTGCACCCTGTGAAAATGAGGTAGAAGAGATTAGAGTTAATCCACCTTACCTACTCTAAAGAGGACCTAGAATGGTCCAATGAAACATGGAGACAACTTTCCGCTATGGCCAAATATCCATAGACCTCATTGAGTGAGACCCGTAAAAAGGCGTGGTCGCCATCTTCGAACTCCGGTAGTCTCTGTATCCTATTAGCATATGACTTATGCCTGCTCTGTGCACCCTTCAACTACTCCTGATTGATCTGCACCTTCTCTCTCGTAGCATTCACCATCTCTTGTCCCATAAGTTCTGACTCCCCTGGCTCAGTCCAGCAGAAGTTCGATCTACAAGGTCGGCCGTAAAGTGCCACAAAAGGTGCCTTCTGGATGGTAGGGTGGTATCTAATATTACACACAAACTGAAGAAATTGTAAATGATCCTCCAAGGTGCGACCGAAGTCGAAGGCTCATTAATGGAACATGTCCTCGAGAGTCTGAATGGTCCTCTCAATCTGACCATTCGTCTGAGTATGGAAAGTGGTTCTCAAGCGATGCTATGTCCCGAAAGCCTCCTGCAATCCCTTCCATAGCCTGAAAGTGAAACGTGAATCATGATCAGAGAGGGTCATTGATGGAACACCATGAATCCGTAGGTTCTCCCATACGTAGAGGCTTCCAAAGCTCTCTAATGAACCCTGCTCTCTGATTGGTAGGATGTGGGCCGAATTGGTGAGTCGGTCAATGATCTCCCATATAGAGACTTATCCTATGGATGTACGTGGAAGTCACATCATGAAATCCATGGATAACCCATCCCAGATCCACTGTGGGACCTCTATGGGCTGAAATAAACCTTCTGGAAACTTGTGCTACGCCTTCACTTGCTGAAAATTGAGGCATCATGTGACAATATTTGCTAATTCCTTCTTCATACCCAACCCCCAGTTCTATCATCAGAGGTCCTGATACATCTTCGCAACACCTGGATGTACCGCTAGAGGAGATGTGTGGAACTCCCTCAACACATCCTCTTGATGTGATACTGGTACCATAGTACGTCTTTAGAAGAGAATTACATGCTCCACACTTACAAAAAATCCATTCGGTGCCTACCCAGTGTATATCTATGCACGTCAAGCCTTGCAGTCAACATCCCCATGACGCGCCTACCTGACTTCCTGAAGATGTGGAGATATGACTGTTAGAGACTGCAGAAAGGTTGCTCCATCCCAATCCATAAAGGGTAAATGCAACGTGGACAGCTGCTTCATCGCCAATCCTAGCACCTGAATGCCTGATCTCATATTGAGAGAATCTGCTACAACGTTCCCCATCCTAGGAGTATATAATATCTCAAAGTCATTGTCCTAGAGGAACACTACCAATTCCGTTGTATCTGGTTCATGTCCCTCTATGAGAGGATGTACCCGAGACACTAGTGGTCAGAGTAGACTGTAAAACACTTTCCCATGAGATAGTGTTGCCACCTCATCTAGGCGATGATCACTACTGCTAACTCTAGGTCGTGGGTAGTGTAGTTCTGCTCTTACTGTCTCAGATGACGAGAACCATAAGCAATCACTACTCGCTCCTGCATCAGGATGCATCCGAGCCTGGTCCATGATGCATCGCAATATACTACGTACCCAACGCCCCCCTTCAATATCCTCAAGATAGATACACTAGTTAGCCTCTGTCTGAGCTCATGAAAACTCCTCTGGCATCTCTATGACCACACGAAGTTTTTCCCCTTCTTCATCAATGCTGAATGTGGTGCTGCAACTACGGAGAAGTCTGGACCGAGTCTTTGATAGTACCAAGACAGTCCCAGAAAACTTTGTACCTCTGTCACACTCCTGGGTGGCTCTCGAGCAAGTACCACATCGATCATCGCTGATCATCTGTAACTCCTACATCTGAGGTGACATGTCCTAGAAAATTTACCTCTCAGATCCAAAACTGGCATTTTGAGAGCTTACCATAAATCTGGTGATCTCAGACTGTGTCCAGTACCTCCCATAAATTGTAGGTGTGCTCCTCCTCAGTATTTTAGTAGACTAGAATGTCATTGATAAATAATACAACAAACGATCAATGTATGGCTGAAAGATCATATTCATGAGTCCCATGAACACTAGTGTTGTGTTGGTTATGCCGAATGGAATATCCAATAACTCGTAGTGGCCATAACGACATCTGAAGGTCGTCTACTAGACATCCTCATACTGTTATATGAGATAGTGATAGACCGACCGAAGATCTATTTTCGAGAACCAACACGCTCCCTTCATATTCTCAAAGAGGTCGTCATTCCTTGGGAGTGGGTACTTGTTCTTCACAGTCACCCGGTTCAGGCGTCGATAATCAACACACAAACGCAATCTCCCATCTTCCTTCTTGGTGAACAAAATTGGGGATGGCCAGGTTGAAATGTTGGGTCGGATAAATCCCTTCCCCTATATGTCCTCCAGCTGTATCCGCAGCTCACGAAGCTCCATGGGAGCCATCCGATATGCAGCAGTGGATATCGGTGTCGTCCCAGGGTAAAAGTCAATTTCAAAGTCTAACTCTATGCGAGGAGGTAGTCCTGGAATTCCATCAAGAATGATATCCACGTACTGATCCACCACAATAGGAAAACTGGGACACCGCATATCAACCACTCTGAGAATGATGCTATCCAACTTATGTGTGATCTTCCGCCCCTATTCTGGGTAAGTCCATCCTGCACTGCCAAGGCTCCCTTCTCATCAGTTAGGGTAAACCTCATCACATCCTCACAGACACACCTCACTTTCCTCCCAATTCAGTCTATCTGAGCATGAACTGTGGATAACCAGTCCATACCCAAGATAAAGTTGTAAGGCCTCGACGACACTATGAGGATATCCTAGACAAAGCTCATGCCTCCTAGACTATGATCACACTACTGTCACCAGTGTTTAATCATCGAGTCTACTCTCGTAGGTGTCTCTAACCTTAAGGATCGAGCAAAACGGCTCTATTGGAATCTCCGAGCTCCGAACGAGGGTAGCAGAAATAAAAAATGACTTGAACCTTTGTCTGTAAGTACTGAACAAAGGCTGAAGTAAACACAGATAGTAACTCGAATCATCTCAGGTGTGTCGTGGTCATAGGCCTAAACTTCCTGGAGATGAGCCCACCCCTGTACTCCAGCTCCTTGTGGTTGGGGTGGACCTCCTGGTGGTGGTTGTGGTAGGACATCGAATTGTCTTCCACCACATGATGCTCGGACAGCTCCTCTGCCATGTCCTCCTGCTCCTGGAAGACCACCGCAGTCGAACCTCGGTTCCTACTTGGGAAGTCCCACTACATTCTTCTACTCATATTCATGGTGGGTCGGGCTGTCAAGAGCATTGTAAACCTGCCCGCCGAATGCATAGCACTGTCTGCTCCTCATATGGATGGCTCTGTCTCGTGTGCCCTGCACAACCGAACATGTATCCTGGGGTCGCCCACCTGATGGACTGGTCCGCTTGGACCTCTATTACATATGTCTACTATCAACTGCAGAAGACTCCCCAATGTGTCTCCCTATGGTCAGTATCATTGTTGGTCACTGCTCAGCTAGAAAACTCTCCACAAGAAGGGCTCACTCTAGCACCCCCCTCCTGTATCAGATTGCTGAGAGAGATCATCGAAGCCCTGATCTCATTCCTAAGTCCCTGCTCGAAGGTCTGGGCACTGAAAAACGGGTCCCAAACAATATCTTTGGAGTGGCGTAGGAGGGCGGTGAACCTTGATTAGTATTGTGACCATGTCATGCTTCCATGTTGCAGATGATGTAGCTCCTGAATATGCACCTCACAAAGGGAGGATGGATCAAAACTCTGGCCGGAAGAGACTCTCGAAGTCTACACAGACTTGTGATGCCTCGTTATGCACCTATAGTATCAGGCTCCACCATCGTCCTACTGCTCCCTGCAAGAGACTCACGACATACATCGCCATGAGGTTGGCTAGTGTCCCTAAAAATATGAAAACTCTCATAGCAACCTCCAGTGATTCCACAGCTGCTTGTGGGTCCATCTCTTCCCTAATCCTGGGAAGCCTCTAGCGCTGGAACCCATGCAATACACTCAGACGGAATGCACTCTCTACTGCTGGAGCTGGTGGTATCAGTGGCCCAGTGGGTAGTGGAACCGCTGGTACCTCCGCTATGATTGGGCGCTATTCTGAGGCCTCCTCGCTCAGTGGGCTACCATCTCGTAAAAAACATGGATCCCTAGATTGCTGTCTACGTGGGTCCATCCTAGAAATGAAGGAGGTGTTCCAATGTCAAAAAATATACCTGGTGAGCTAACACAAAGTAATCATGATTAGAACTTTTCAAAGGAAACACAGATGCAATCAGTGTTTTCCTTCACTGAGTCTGAAGTCAGACGTCAAACTCCTATTTTATGGATACACCAGCTACCGCACCGACACCGGTTTCCCTAAACTGATAGACACACCCAAAACACATAACATTATTTCAATAAAATGAATTAGAGTCCATGTTCTACAGTAAAACTGACTCCTCTGATAACAATTTGTCACGACCCGTCTCGGGGCCCGTGGTGTGACTACCCCAAACCCGCCTTCCATAGGCTAGGGGATGGAGACTAGCACCAAAGGTGAATCTCTAATAAAAAGGGAAGGCATTGCATTTAAACTTGTAATGCACACAGTCTGAACACATGCAATAGAAGATACAAGTACTAATATAGAAAATAAAGGTGTGCTGAATGTAAGATGGTATGTATACAAACCCAACTGAATAACAAGTACAAGTACAAGTAAAAAGAGAAAACAACTCCTGGATCATCCACCAGAGAATCCTACATGAAGTGTAGGTATAGATCTCGAACAAATCGTCCCTAAGGTATGTCCCATCTAGTCCATCTCTGAGCAGCCTCCCATCCATCACCCTTAGCCTCGATCACTGCTGACTGTCATCTGCACAGAACACAACAAGGTGCGGGCGAAGCCCGTGTAGGGGTGAGTATAACACTACTCAGTAAGGAATCATGAGACACCTGAAGGTATCCTTGAATTCACTAAGGATAAACCATAGTAGTAATATACATTAATTAATTATCAAACATCCCTTCTTAGGTATATGACCATACATATACCTAAGTTACCAGTCATAGTCCGACTCCAACACTCGAGCCCAAGAAAAACCCTTTCAACAAAGGAAGTAAAGTCACACATCTTGAGGATAAAAATGACAGTCAAGACTCTGCTCACATAGGTATACAACTCATGTAAGGGGTAGAGAAGAATATTTGTAGCCACTGAATGATCTCCACTGTCGAACCCACGTAGGATCCTGGAACAGTATCATCGCTGTCGAACCCACAAAGGATCCCAGTACAAAAGTCATCATTGTTGAACCCACAGAGGATCCCATTCCAGTATCGTCGTTTTCAAACCCATGGGGATCTTAGTGTAGTATTTTCATTGTCATACCCACAGAGGATCCTGGTACAGTAGTAGGTCCATGTAGGATCATATCATCTCAATCGCATGTAGCCATATGGTTCCCGCACATAGCACCCTCGATTCTGAGAGGGTCCGCACCTCAAGCCCAATGTTGATACATCAACAACCCCAAAGTCTCGAGTTGATGTATCCATTAGTTATGTCACATCATATGTAACACAACGCGACAAACGACGTGTCAATCGGATGCCCAGTTTTTGAATTATTGGAATTTCCGTTCCAGGGTCCTGGTTGGTTTTAGCTTCAAATAATCCTGAATGTACCCCAACTATGTCCAAACCTCAGGTAGGGTATTCCAAAAGTACCATTTAATTCTATGTTTTTCGTCACCGTAGACAGTTCATCGATCGGACACCCATAAACCATGATACAGACGAAAATGTAATTACGGATTAAATGTGTCCTGGCTGGGTTTCGACATGGTCCGCATGTCCGACCCGCCCCAATGGGGCGGCCCGGCCCAGTGGTGGCACAGTGTTAGGGGGTGGCCGGGTGTTCAAGGGAGGCCTGGCACGGTGGCAGCCCAACCCATCTAGCTGGCCCGCGTGGCCTGGCTGGATTGCCCACGTGGCCTAGCTGGCCAGCCCACGTGGTCTGGTTGGTGAGCCCGCATGGTCAGGCTAGCAACGCCCTGGGGGGGTGTCACGACCCCCGAAATTCGAAGGAACCGTTGATAGGAGCCGGTTCAGTGACCCACAGGACCCGAGGGGTCCCACCTTGTCTGGCTGGCCGAGTGGCTAGCCGGTTCTGTGTCGCCGGAGGCTAGCCTGACATCGGCCTCCCCTTGCTCCTCTGCCGCAGCCCACCCTTGCCGCGGCTCCCTACTATCCACTACGTAGTGTGACGGTGCTGCACTGCCTCCGTTGCAGCCCGACCTGTCCACGTCCCCATGCTTTTTTGTGCGGCGCAGCGACACAGCACCCCTCCGGTGTCCCGGCTGGCAGCCTTGCTTCGCCATGACCCGCACTAGTCGTGGCCAATTCCTCTGTGTGGCATGATGGTGACATGCCCTTGTGGCTGCCCGGCAACCTTGCGTCGTTGTCTTCTTCACAGTCCGTCCCCATCGTCAATAGACAAGAACAACCAAAGGGATTGGTTTGGGCCATATTCATGCATTCCAAGCCCTCCACATCATGGCAATAACAATTGGAAAAATCAATCTATGATTTGTGCGTTGAAGGACGAAAAAAAATTCATATGTTAAATCCCCTACCTCGTAATTTTTATTCATTGATGATGTCAAAAAAAGAGCAGTCGTCGATTCATTGATATCAGAAAGAGTCTATGGTAGGAGATCGAGGAAGAAGTTTCATCGACGTTCTTCGTGATTGGCTCTTTCACTTTTGGCTCGGTTGAAGAATGATGAAGGTGTTCATAATTCCAATTTGGTGAGTGGCGTTCTTTTTTGGATGGATGGAGTTCTCCAAATCCTTCCTATTCTTCCACCAAATGAATTTCCAACCAAAAAAATAACAGACCATCTATTATTTTAATGGTTGGCAAGAATTGAAAAGAATTCAAATGAGTGCCAATTAATTAAAAGAAAGAGTTTAATTAATTGATGGTGAGGGTTGTCACAATAAATTGATGGGGGAAGGATAAGAGTTTGATCCCACATAAAAGGGAGGTTATATGGGGTTTAAAGCCCACGTGGGCTCCACCAAGAATATCCTCCCAAGGGAGGTTATGTGCGGGTGGGCCCCACCACTAACCTCATCTTGGTGGTTTTAAACACCATGAAATAAAAATAAGCTAACTTTTATTTTTATTTAACTTATTTAAAACCCCGTACAATCTAACTTCCATTCCCGTTAGATCGCAACTGCGGTGAAGGACTCACTAAGAAATCACTGATGCTGCATGTTCAACGGTGCCATTAGATTTCAGTTCAGAGCACTGGTTTAAATGTTATAAAATCCCGCTTGTACGTTTACTGGACGTACCCGAACGAAACATCAGAAATTGATTCCAGGCACACCTGGCCTCTAAATCAAGCGCCGTGAATTTTCGCGAACTCGTAAAAATCCAATGAATTTAAGGAAAAAAATTTCCACGGAATTTCCTGGTATTTACATAATATTATTTATTACCTTCGGCTGAACCTTAGATTTTTAGAAATATTATATCAACCAATAATATAGTATATGTCTTAAAAACTAATTTATGACAATTTTGGCACTATTTGGTATTTTGTTTTTGTGAAAGTCATAACAAAATTATCACTTCAAGAAAAATTTATCTACACAAACCAAACAAGTATTATTAACTTATAAATATTTTTGAATTCATCAAAATACTCAAATTATATTTAATAGGATATTTATAATATCAATTATTTTAATATTTCATTAAGAATTTAATTACTGCATCATCATTGTGTCCTAAATTAATTCAGTTATTTAATATCTAAAAATTATAAATAAAATACAATTATATAGGAAATATTTTTATCTATCTAATAAATATTTATAGTCTAATTTATCTTATGTGAAACCCAATATAAAAATGGTTTAGTTATTAAACATAGAATATAAAACATTTAACTTTTATTTAAATAAAATAATAACAAATGTATTAATCTAATAATATTCGACCGAAGAGGTTCATTTTTTATTCCTATGGTTTTTTAGTCTAAATACACTTATCCAATAGAATTAGGATATATGTTAGGGTAATTATAATATCTTTTTTACCTTTGATTACCCTAATTACTTTTAGTCGTAGAAAATAAAAGTCAAATGTTACTATTCACCAAAATTGTTTTCACCTCATTTAACCAAATTTTACTTTCTGATATAAACCATTCCCTTAGGATTTTTGAAATTCAACTCACAAAAATGGTAACATTATGTTTTATGAAAATTTGAAAATCCTTCTAGAAGGTGTGTAAAAGACGGTAAGAAGTTCAATAAAAATTTATACTTCCAATTTTATTATAAAATGACTCAAATGAATTACATTGAACGTATATAGGTATTATATATCCATTTTGATTTAATATAAATTTAAAATAAATAATCACTTTTTTTATAAAAAGTCAATTTTAAAGAATAACACAGTGTTTTTTACTTTTCATAAAAAAATTGAATGTTTTTAGAAAAATATCAAAAATTAAACGAAAGCTAATTTTGATATTACTAATTCATAAAATAATTCTATTTTACCAAATTTGAAATTTATTAGTATCATTAATTAATTTAAAATTATTTCTCGTTCACAAAAATGAAAAATGGGTTTTTAATAAGTAAAGACTATCAAAAAATTTAAATGTGTTTATGTCAAATTTAAATTTGAAATTTCATAGAATACCCTAAATTGTATTAAATGATTAAATTATAAACTAATTATACTTAAAAATAACTCAGATGCACAATTTAACACTTTAAATTATTTAGATTAAAAATGTTTTTTTCAATTTAAACATAGTATTTTTCATTAATCATCAAAATATGAAAGTTATGAGAAATGTATCAAAAATTTATTCAAACATAATTTTTATGTCCCCATTTTAATGGAGAATTTACTTTCATTAAATTGTATATATTAAATTTTCAAATATAGGTTTTAAAAGGGGATCTCCATTAAACAGCCATAAATATTCATTTTATGAAAAATCATTCTTTTATCTAAAAAAATGAATTTGTTCTTATATTATTACTATTAACCACATAATATGGATGATAAAATTAGATAGATTATATATGAGTCAAAATGAAATAAATACTATTAATAACCTATTATGTAATGGCTTGTTTGTTAAGTTGTGGTGCGCTTGAACTATGTCTTGCGTATAGCGCAAGCTATTGAATTACATTAATGAAACAACGTACTATTAAATCAAGTGGTGTTAAATTTCTCTATATAATGAAAAAAATTTACATAACATTTAAATTACCATGATTCATATTATGATTGTAAAATTATTTTCTATGAAGATTATTATATATTAATTATACTATACATATTGAAAATATATTTTTGTCCAAACAATGCCAATCTTGTATAAATATCATCAAACAGAGCTACAAAATCATCCTCACTCCTCAATTCCAATTGTTGATTTACTATAAAAAGTAAAATATTCATAGGGATATATTTTTCTTGGATATTATATTATATTTTATTTCATTAAAATGCATAATTATCTACTCCATTTCTAGTATAATTAACCAATGAAAACCATCAATCAACTTCAACATCAAAATGATAAATGGAATGAGTTGGCTTCTGATGATGTAATCATCCCATGACTTCAAATATACTTTACAAAGTATTGATCCATATGTAGGTGACACAACATTTAATAATATAAGATGTTTTTAAGGTGATGTTTTATAAAATATCCAACTATCAATATGTTCCTCCATCATAGTTATTTTTTCTCTATAACAAGAATTCCACCTCTATTTGTATCCTAAATCAACATGTACATCACTGTAAAGAAATTATATATTCTAATTGAAATCATTATTATATTCTAATTTAAATTGGAATTATCATATTAATACCATCTTACTCAGTTTCCCAATTTACAATTTATATGTCCATTATATATATATATATATAATTATGAAATAATGTATTATATAAATTTTACATCATGATAATCAGAAATTGGAATCCCCCGAGGGTATTATATTAACATACTTCTAACCTCTCAAGTAAACAAAACCATTAACATAAAAATAAATTTAATGATATAGCCTTAAAAATTGCAATATCATGTGCCTATTGACTAGAATTCACTTTCATGAATTCCCAAATATCTTTTATGTAATGTTTTTTAGATATTATTTTATAAAATGTTGAATAAATTCAAATATATTATAAAGTGTACACATATGATCATTATAATTTATTTTAAATGAAACAAATTATTAAATAAAACAATTTATATTTTATTAATAATATTAATTACATCATCTTGACTTTTTCATTTTTTACTAATCCATAAAACCTGTGAAAAATATTTAAATTGTGGGGTGATAATAAAAGACGCACTATGGTTCATAATAATAAGAGATTTTTAGTGCTATGAAAACCATGAAAAACAATATCGTATTTACCTTTATCACTATATTATTTGAGTAGAATAAATTATTCATAACCACATGAAACACATATTCATTCTTATCAATGAAAAAATTTATGGCCCACAACAATCAAATAGAAAACAATTTTTTAATGTTAGATTATTATATTCATAACATTTTCTTGAAATGATTTGATAATAGTTAAATACATAGGGTAATTGTTCTTGTTTATATCCCTCCTTATTCCCTTTTACTACATGGACCATTACCAAATATATTGGAGAGAAAAATCGAGATCACCCATTGTATATGTCGTATTTGGATCTCTCACCATATACATTGTATCATGGCCAAATATTATATAGCTATATTGAACCAAAATATCATTATCAATAATTCTCATGTTCCAAATCATGAATAATCTATTCTATGCTTTATATTTTTCATTGTTAAAAAATTTAAAAATCCTCTAAACCCATATTTTATTATTATATTTGATATAAAAATTACCATTTATTTTCAAAACCCATTTCCAATAATAAATTATCTATAATAAGGGAATGTATGTTTCATTGAATAAATCATGGAATAATATAAATGAATCCAAACAGAAAATAACTTTTTTAGTGGTGGGAATTATTTTATGACACATACCTAAAAATAGAACATTTGCATTTCCTTTTTATAAATAAATTGAAATCATTTCATAAAAAGGTATTTTTTAGTCCTTTAAAGGAATGTACAATAAAAAATAAATTGCCCTTTTTGAATAAATTTCCCCATATAAATACATCAATAATATAATTTATGTATTATTATATTTAATGAAATTAATTTGATAATAAATAATTAAAACACTAAAAATGAGTTCTATGTTCATGTGTCCCTTACCTCGAGTCTAAACTATCATGTAAATTCAAAAAAATCGTCAATTATAAAATAATGTTAATTATTTACTCTCTTATGAACCTTATAATATTTTTTATTCTGAAAAATTAATATATTTTCATGTTATTTTAAATTAAAAACCCATTCATGATCATGTCGAATGTTTTGATGATATTTGACTCATATGTCCAAAATTAATTAAGTAGGTTTACAATGGTAACTATTTTCATTATTTCATTATATATAGATTAACTAGTCACATATTTAAAAACTTTATATATAAATTTTAGATTTAAACCCTAAAATTAAATTATTTTATTAAAAAATAATTACATTACTATCTTGGATTCAGTAGTTCATAGGAATGAATGGGAATATTTTTTTTTCAATGAAACTGAGAGAAAGAAGGTGAATATCATTTTATATTTATAGTATTATTATTATATCAATAATATAATATTTTATCATTAAATTAAATTATATATAAATTCCATGGGATACAATGTTGAAAAGTGTATCACAACGCTTCGTGGAAGTTGTAATCCACACGTATTCATGAACAAAATTATCATTATTCAATTGATACATAATTTAGAAAATAGATGAAAAAAAATTCCATAATGTTAATTATGTCAAGAATATCATATATACACATTAAATACATTTTTATAACCAACCTTCATTAATAGATATGGAAAACTAATTAAATCGGTGTATGAAGTAATGGTATGCTCTACAAATAAATGACAGTATCATTTCAAATTTATGGAATAAGATATGGATATTTATTATGAAACTAAAATAAAAATATATTACTAAATGATAGATAATGGGGACATTATTTCATAATGTTTAAATAATATTTTTAGTTAGTGGATGAATAAAACAAATGAAAATATTGAGTGAAGAACGGTACCTCTTATCTAGACAACCTCTTTAGAATAATTAAAAGGATTTCTTGTTTTTTTATCATAATAGGTACTCCAGGACAAGCGTATGGATGTTATGAATGGATTTGGGTAGGTATAGTCAAAAAAGGGTCATTAATTTATAATATTAGAGGATGGGGTTTCAATTTAAAATTTTGTGAGAGGACAAACAAAAAAATTTAAAAATATAATGATATATTAATGTATTACTAAATCCAAATGGATAAAAATAGATTATTTATTATTATAATATTAAATTTGGAGTAAATATTCACATAAAATAAAATTTTAACAAGTCTATTATTTCATTTTAATTATTATCTATTTTTTTTAACCCCCCTCCCCCCGATAAACATGTTTTACCTTAACCATGGTAACCAATTTTTTGTATTTGTATTATTAATTATGAAAAAAATTAAGTAAAACATATTAAAAATATTTAAAATAATGATTAAAAATATTTAATTTATTTTATAAAATTAAATTCTTATAAGTGGTTAAATTTAATTTAAAATTAAACTCGAATGATGAGATGAAATCTTTTTTTTTAAATTGAATTTTAGGTATAATTTATTAATACCTAAATAATTTATAAATTTGATACAAAAGATATCATTTGGATTATTCATGATATAAATTAATTCCTTTTAAATATAAACTATATTTAAAAGAAAGTCACTTTTTATGTTATTTAAACGAAAAATAAATATATAACAAAAATATGTGTTTCTACTATTCATTGAAAAATATAATATTTCATAAAATTATCAAAAATTACTCACAATAAAATTTGGGTGTTATAAAATAAAAAATGGAGTTCATTTTTCAAATAGTTATTATATAATTTTTAAATAAATCATTTACATTAAACATTATAATGAATGAAAACTCAATATGGTTTGAAATATTTATTTTTTCATTTTGAGTGAAAAATTATGTATGAATCTTTTAATTAGTGTAAATACTAAAATCTATAAATTTAATATTATTAATTTATGATAATTGTTTATATTAGTATTAAATGGGTTGTTATATCCAGAATCACAACATAAATCATGCACATTGATAAGATATTATGCACGTATATACCCTGTCAATTCATGTTATCACCAAAATATATATCTTTTTCAGCTCATTCATTGAATAACTCTATTTTATAAGAAAAATTTTCAGAAATTTAATTAATCAATTGACCACTAACTATATTCCCTCATGACCCCTCAGGGTCCTTGGTAGTCTAAGGAATAATTACTTGGTCCCCAAATTCCACATCCATAATTACACCAAATGAGTTTAATATAACCCCATATTTTATTAATGATCCACTAATGTCCCATAATAGTTAATTTAAAGAGAATAAAACCCCATGAAATCCTTCTTCATAACTAGTCACACAAAATTATTCCTAATACTAAGATGCGTCTTGGTAAACCATGGATGCATCAACCATTGTGTGACATGGGATTCTCTCATCATTTCTTCCTTAAAGGAGGTTGACATCATAACCATACTAGATATATATATATATATATCTTCATTGTCATCCTTATAATATCCTAAGTCATTATCATCTCACATGATCCTTCATTATAAAATAAAAAATCATAATTAGGTTTCAGGATAACATTAGACTTATCCACCAATGAGTAGGATAAGATCAATAGAGCATAGAACAAATCATCAAGGGCTTCTGATAAATTATTTTACCATTCATTGATAAAAATAATCAACTTTTATTTGTTATTATACATCCAAACACGCTTCTATAGGGTCTTCTTATAGAGGGAATCTTTGATAATTTTCAATATTTAATGAGATATTTCATTTCAATGTTAGTTTTCTATAGGTACTCATAAAAAAACATCTAGGGTTATTGGAAGTCACATTAGGTTAAAAATAATGTGTTTTCATATTGATGAATGATCACTCATCGAAGAGGGAATTGTGCAACACATGATGGCATGGAAAATAGTAGTTATCTCAAAAAATATGGTTGCGTATTTCCACTTATGGTATCTTATTTGATGAAGCCCATCAATAACCACACAATACACCTATATCAAAATATATATTATACTCACTCCTAATTAATTATAAGATATTAAATAATCAATTCAAATATTTGGTAGAATTATAATCATAAAACATTTCAAACAAATATTTTTCACAAATAATACCGCTTCACATTTCCTAAAAAACAATAAAATTACCCCCTTTATGATTATCCCAACCATCGATTCTACAAGGTAGTGTAATTCTTGTATGAAGCATATTTAAAAACAATGCATCCCCTGAAAACATTAAATCCCACCCACATTTCAGGTTCGTTCTCTAGATATCCCTAACTCCACCTTCTATAGATCAACTATGATCCATACCTCAAAAATAATTACCCAACTAAACTGTACAATGTTAATTCAAAATATACAATTCCACTAAATGTAATTCTCCTAGGACTTGATCAATTAAAATTCTCTATAATCTATTATTTCTCATATTTAAGATCTTGTTCCTATGAATATACTAAAACCTCATCAATCAACACCAGGATTAAAGAGTCTTGGTGGGGATGAGAGATATGTTTTTTATGAGTTCCCACAAAATAATCGATTCATTGGTCAAGGTTAATGGAATTATAAGGGGTTGGTATAATCAATACCAACTCATGATCTAATATTATGGTATATTCGTTTACATGACTCAAAATCTATGATAGCATGATCTCATATTAATCTTGATGATCCATCATTCTTCAGACATCTGAGAATTCATTCCATTCATCCGAGATAAGAAATACATTTTATTCACCATATCTTGATTAAAAATTCATACACCAATGTAAAAATTGAGGTTACAATTAAATATTATGGTTAATAAAACTATGGAACCCAATGGAGAGTTAATTTAGAAAATAAATACCTTCACCTAAAGGTACAAAAGAATCATCTTAATCTCTCTCAAATTTTCATTATCCATATGATAAGAATTAATCTATTTGGGATCTATACCTAGGATGTGATCATTTATGAAAACCATTTCTTTTTTATGAGTTAGTTCTACGAAATCATCATGGAATAATAATTAGGAACATTCCCCAACTAAAGGAAATATCAATAGATCCGTATTGTGATACACTATATGAAACATACCTACCACCTATAATATAATGGATCTTATAAAATTGACGTCATTTTCCACTATATGTACCACTATATCCCATACTCCATTATGAATCTAAACATCTCCTATATGGGTGGTAAAATAAACACTCCCATGGAATCATTAAATTGGATCTATATAGTTCATCAAACAATCAATCTCGAAGATGATTTCTGAACATTCATATTGAGATCATGGATATCATGAAAATGTTAGTATCCCCTAATGACTACTATCCACATTGGGATCCTGTTATCATGATACAACCAAATCATTAGATTTATTTGAATATATAGCATCATATGGGACAACACTAATAAAAAATCAACTGAAACACCCAGGAAAGAGATAAATGTGTGAGATTCCAATTTATTGAATAAAGGAATTGAATAAATTGTTGAATATAGAAGCACACCAATTATAGTATATGGATCCTCTACTCCATTATCATGAACATGTTCTATGGATTATACACATTCTAAATCAGACAATTATACTAAACATTATGATATTTGGCATAAAAATGGAAGTAACCCTTGAGGTGTTTATATTGTCTTATTCCCCTAAGACCCTCCAATATCTCAATGACCTAGCCACCTAAACAATCCCACAATTTCTATTTATACGCTAAACAACAGATTAAACCCTTATGATAAATCCTCAAAATAGAAAAAATATATGTGACAGAATCTAATGAATCCATGAATCTCTTCCATTGGACTTTTACAAAGACTATAAAAACGGATGATCTCCATGGTGGGATAGTATCTACAGGGAAATACAGCCACGGTAGGGCATGATAAACACCATCATTTCCCAAGATGTTAGTCAAAACCTTGGTATATTTTATCATAACACCATATCAAACCAATATAATTGTCACTGATATCCTCGCTAGAAACACCATCACCCAAACCACTATTGATAGGAAGAAATGATACTGAGTAACCCACCAATACCATGTCAATGGAGAGGGAACCAAGAACCTCATATAGTAAATATGCTTGTTTGAACATCCAATCACAGTGCCTATCCTCTATTAAAATATCTATTGAAATTTTATGCGCATTATGGACAGAAATCCCAAATAGTGACATAGTCCTATAGGGAAACACAAACAATTAGTAGCATAATCTCTATAAAATGTCTTTTTTAACTATGGATCCATGAACACCTATGATCAGTGTAGAATTATTGAATCTGGTAATAATTCATGGAATAAGATATCTATTTATACTCTCAAGATTAGTCCTCCTACTTCTAGTCTTACAATATGAAACCCCACCATTTGTTTGTACGCCCCTACTACATATAACATAATAACTTCACATTAAAGATAGATTGATAAAACCCTCAATCATATCAATATAGTCTTAAAAATTTATAATACGATTTAAACTTTTGAAAGTGTTGGGATTCTACATCTAGATGTCCTAAAACAATCCCCAATAGTAGGTCCCCCCCTCCGTAGTGCACCACTTTCGCACACTAGTATTATTAGTAATATAATTAGTTGAAGTGGATTAACTTCTTGAACCATTGGAAGATCATCAAAATCCCACATATCAAATATTTTATGGAAAGATAGAAGTATAGAAAGATAATTATTAACATCATGAACATATTCAATTATGACCCTAGTTTCATAGATGAATAATTCCATTAGATGAACAAATAGAGACACATAACCACCATTAATTTCCAAAATTATAATAATGAATAGTGAATTATGCCATTTAAATACACACAAAATACACGATTTATGATGTATGAACCTAGATCTTCAATCCTGAACCGGATATTGTTTTTGGTTGTTTTTGAGGATAGATGTAGAATTTGGAAATTTTTTTTGTACAGATCATGTACTCTTGAGTTAATGTCATGTACCTAGTTACCACGTGTAGCCTTGTAATTGCCTTGTAAAATCTGAGTACATGTCCTTATGGAATGCCTAAATCTAGGTCCAGTGGAGGCTTGTACTCGAAATGTACATTAAATAAACATGTCATGTTATTTTATGTTTTATGGATTAATTCAACCAAGGTAATATCTCATCTCCATAACCCCATTATTCGTCCCATGTCTTATTCCGGAGAGAAAAGTATGGATGATTTTCTTCGATCACCTCCTGTTCCTCTATCCGATATCTGATTGAGGTTGCACCAGGTTTGATGGATTGCCACCAGTGACTTCTCTCTTTTACTATAGTCTAACTACCTGATTTCTCCTCTTTCTTGAGTTATCCAATGTTGAATGTTTTTGACCTTTTTGTATATCTACAACATTATACACCAATTAAATAGCCAAGATTCCTAATTTTTATCACAAAACGTTGAGGTAGGTCATTTGTTTCCGTTCTATGTTTTTCATTGAGTTATATTTTTATATGTTATGATTATTAATGATTCAGGTATTTCGTGTTGTGGATTTCAACCCTATTATCATCTGACTTATATTTATTTTTAGAATAAGGGTTTTCATTTATTCTTTATTCTAAATTTTATTTTTAGGGGACACCTTGTGCATGTGTTCCTTCTTCGATTTATTATGGCCATTTGGTTCATGTTGTATATGAAGGACACCATATTTCCTTTCCGTGAGTGTTAGGATGGAATTGATTGCTTAATTTTTAGCTTGATAAATTCAAGTGTCATGCATTGTAACTCTTTATCCTTGCAGTAGTTCAGATTACATGTACTATTTTATATCGTTTTTGTATGATTGAATTACATGAGGATATGAGAACCTGGTGTAGTTTGACCATAGTGGGAATTAGAGTTAAGTGCTTCCCAGGAGTGTTTATTAGATTTAAATTGGGATTCCATAGGGGATATTGAAAGTGAGTGATCACTCATATTTCCTATTGTATATCATTATAAAACCATAGGGGGAATTGACATTGAGTACTTCCTCAGAGATTGTATAGTTTATCATTAAAAGTCCACAAGGGAAATTTACAGTGAGTGCTTCCCTATAGAGTATTTTTTAAAAGCAAAGACGTTATATTGTATGAGAATCCCTATTGGGTAGTTATATCTCTATTAAAATGATAATATTTAGAACCATAGGGGTAAGACTGTGAGAAAATTCTGAGCCGGTTTTGTGTGAATGATTGATTTATTGTGACGAGCATATCGATCCAAATCATAAGCGTAGACTCGATCTTACATGATTTTTATAAGGTCTTCTGGGACATATTGTTTTTTCGTTCTCATAGGGGATACATAGATTTAGATATATCACATAATTAAATTATTCATCGAATTGAATAATTAATAAATGAAAAGGAATGTAATTAGAAATTGTAGGATTGTTTACTTTTGAGTACTTCCTTGTTTATTACATCATTATTTATATTGTCGCTTAATATATTCAAAGATATTTAGGAATTGATCTATTGGTGGATACCTATTGGGATTCGTCTCACACCCTATTTGGGTAATGCTTCTCTACCCAAACAAATTTTATGGTCTCATATCTCATCAAGGAAAAGTGCCCTTTCACAACAGGTACTTGATTTGTGATGGAGCTTTAGAGCATGAGAAAAATCTGAGGCTTGCTATGTTGTTGAAGTTATTTACTATTTTTAGTTATTTTGTTTTAGTATTGTATCTCAATCATTATGACTTGTGTTGACAAATTCCAAAATACATGTGACATACATCATTATTTAGATATATATATATATATTGATGGTTTTATTACTATTGGTCTTCTGATGTTTACCATATTGAATGGTTGTGGTTTATTGTGGTTATTACTCAATGTATCTCTGAAAATGAGGGAATATTTTTCCCACTATCACACCCAAGGCCCTCGCATCATGTTTCTAGACTCTATTATTCAACAAAATGTCCTTGAGGCCATGTGACCAACCTGGTATGGGAAACATATGGGAAGCACTCAGATCTGGGATATAATAATATGGTATCATAGGAGGTTCTTTTTTCATTTTTCTTACTGTTTGGAGGCTATAGATTGGGATGGGATGGAATAAGTAGTTTTTAATAGTCTTTTCCTGAGAGTATCAAACACATTTATAAGTAAAATCCATGTTATATCAAATATATTAATTTGTATGTTTTTTTAATCGTTACAGTTCAATTCATTTCATTTTGGGTTTATACACTTGTTTTTATAATGTTGTGATTTATATCATGGGGGTTTTGTTTTTGTTGCAACATGATGAGATGAGGGTATTCCATCTCACACATCATATAGGCACTTGTTATATATCACATTTCAAGCATTCATTTCCTATCATTTATGATGCATTACAGATTTCATGTTGTTGTGATATATTTTGTGATAGATATGCATTCTATTATGATATTTTCATTCATAAAATGCATGTATGTTCATTGGGTATTGCTAATATGTATTTTTTCATTTCTATGGACTCTATAACATGGTCACTTAGGTGTTATAGGCCCTATTAGATCAGAATTTTGTGGATCATGTATGAACATTAATTGAATTTTGTCATGTATGGTGTGAATAAGGAAGCCAAACATTGATTCATGGGTGTATGGGAAATCATGTATCATAATTTTTGATTCCATGGACAAAATTTTAAGTTTTTACGGGTTGCGTAGATGTTTTAAAGGCCTATTGTCCTAAATCCTAGACAACATGGAGTGTTTTTTAAGAACACATGTCGTGTGTTCTCATGTTCTAGAATAAACAACTTTTCATAAGTTTACGTCGTGTAGTCTTTAACAGTGGGACTAACTGTGTGAGCATAGACATGGGGTTGGGAATCATGTGTAGAACATGTCGTGTACTTAGAGTACACGATGTGCCTAAGATTCATTGTATATGGATGTGTGAATAATGAAACAGGTGGAAAAAACATAGTTCGTACACATCATCTCTCATTATTACACACTTTGTAGATACGACTGTGTCTCTTGTCATGTGAATAATGACAATGGTGGTTGAAACGTAAGTGGTACATGTTCTCTTTGTGGTGAAAATGCTGTGTTGTGTTGCCCATGGGAGAACCATGTTGTTTACACTTGTAGAAGAATTAAACAGGAGAGAAAGATCATGTACATGCTCTGTCATAGAATGAACAGGACATGTGTATAGGTGTACACAACCATGTTTGGACGAGGTACAAACCCATGTCGAAACCTATGGAAACATGTCGTGTGGACGATATAAACGTCTTGTATACATGTTTTGATAATATATAATGTTCTCTTCTCATGTGCCTATCATGAACATATTTGTTTCTGTCCCTAATAATATTTAACATATGTGTGCTCTTGACCATGCAATGTTGTGACACTGAGGCATCCTCTAGTAGTATGCCAGATATAGGGAAACAATCAGACACCAAATATGTTATATCACGGACTATCGGTAGATCCACCCATCATACCTATCTTGGTAACGGCTATTATACCAGACATAGGTGTTGATTCATAGTTTGGTGAAGGATCCATGGGGTCCATGAAGTCCTAGTAGGTAGCACCAGATCCTTCAGTATCTATGGTAGAGTTGATGCGGGTTTTTCAGTAGCAGCATCTTTTCCCATTCTCAGTGTATAGAGGACCTCACGCTGTAGATTGATGTTTAGAACCCATACTATCTATCTTTAATCATAACAAGGCTCCTCTTGATATGAGTGTGAATCTTTCAACCTATGTTCTTAGAGATTCCTCCACGAGATGGTAGGATGTGTTTCGAATGTGGGACGCAATTGAGTTGTGTCATGGTATGAATTCCAGTGGACTTTCAATGAATATTTTTAAACGCTGACCTTATGGGAAGAATGAGATCAAGAGTTAATGGGTATGGAAGAGGGTACTATATAAGTCATGGAGTATTCTTCTCTCGTCATAATGATGTTTCCCTTCACTCACATTAAGGGGGTGATGAGTTATTTCTATCCAGGATGTTTGAATATGGTCACAGACATGACATTTCATCCCTGGGGAACATCATTAGGTCGACTCCCATATCATCTATTGTCAACCAGGAATTGATCAACATTTGTATTCTGATGGAGTATGGATCTATGAACCAAGGCATTTCAATATCCACAGTTGTACTTCTCTGACTGATATATTTATGTGACATATAGATTCTATTAGTGGAGATCTGAGTAAAAGAGATATTCATAAAGATAGCCAGGTGGTATGCTACTAGTGTGGTAAGAGTTTGCGTATGAGACCTCAGTGTCTGAGACACCCCGTTGAGTGCCGATAATGTTTCATGATGTTCCATATTCATCATTTTTTCCACTTTATCTTATCAGTAAATTGTGATAGGGGTTCTACTACGACTCCACATTTAGGGGACCGGCCAACGGTTTCTCACGATTATATAAACTAGAGTTAGTTTGGACGTTCAGGATGAAGAGGAGGTCGTGTCCATGGGAGTTAGGCTAAATGTTTTCACCAACAACATAGTGGATCAGCATAGTGTAATCTGGTAAGGTCACTAGGACATAGTATAGGTCATACCATTTTAGTATAGAAGGAAAAACTGAAGGATGATCTTGTAACCTCTATGGTTTGAGGTAGTATTATACTTTCCTCAATTATAGATTCTACTCTATTTTATATAAGTGAGTTCCATAGTTTCATTTTTGATTCTATTGGCGAGGGCCTTGGGCTCGGTATCATTACATATGAAGAGCTTATGACACTAGAAACTCTATTGGGGTTTATAATGGGTTGGGTATGTTAGTTTAAGGAGTTCCCTCTTCAATTTGGTGGGTGTCACTTCTTATGGGACATCAATTTATAAGAGATGAAAAACTTCAATTTCATTCATTAAATGGACTGGTTAGTCACTTTCTAGGAATTTATTGAATGCTATCACCGCTGGTTTAGTTTTTCATTAGCTGTGGGTAGGAAATTTCTATTTGAGGGTAAATGGGATGTCTAGGAATGATGAGTGGGACACAAGAATTTAGGTTTGAGAGAAATTACAGCCCTGATGTCTTGTTTATTTCTAGATGAATATGGGACATCATAGTTGGAATTTCCTCTAGTCGTGGAATCATTTAGGGATGCCTTTCCAGATGACTTTTCTGGGTTACTTCTAAAGCTATAGGTATATTTCTCTTTTGATCTTATGCTAGGGGTGACATCAGTGTCCATTCCACCATATAGGATTGCTACACCAATGATACAAGAGTTCAATAAAGAGTTACAGGATTTGCAAGAAAAGGGTTTCCTACAACATTGTACTTCTCCTTGGGGATCGCCTGTCCTTTTCATGAAGAAGGTGGAAAGTACCCTCATAATTTTCCTGGATTATCGGATGCTATACCGGTTTTCTGTTAAGAAATGATATCCCTTATTGAGCATTGATGATCACATTGATTAGCTTCAAGGAGCCCAATCCCCCTCTATGACTATCATGAGAACTAGTTATCATTATTTGTGCATTATATCATTATATATACCTATTACATACTTTAGGATGTGGAATGGTCTATATGAGTATGTGGTTTTCCGTTCGGTCTCACGAATGCGCCAATAGTTTTCATGGAACTAATGAAATGAGTGTTTCATCCTTACTTGGAATCCATTGTGGTTGTTTTTGTGAATGATATCATTGTGTAATCCCATACTTGACACAACCTATCCACCCATCATGAGATCATTTTGAGTAAAAATAGAAAACATCAGTTATATTTCATTCTCTTAAAAGGCCCCATTTTGATGGCCATATTCACTTCTTAGGTCATGTCATCTCCGAGACAGGAATATCAGTAGACCCAGAGAATGTGAGAACAATAGTTTCCTGGGATTAGCTGAACATCATATTTGAGGTATGATGTTTTATAGGGATTTATAGATACTACATAATAATAAAATAGTACATTTATTGCTTTGAAGCAACATTTAAAGTCCTGAATAATAAGGGTTCAATGTACCGATGGACTAATTCATGTGATTCAGCCTTTCATGATATGAAAGGGAGATTAACATGAGAACCGATTATGATTTTTCTAGAGCTTCGAGTTGTTTCTCCATTTACTGTGATGCATCTGGTATTAGGATGGGATATGTTCTTATATAGTGGGGAAGAGTTGTTCTGTAATGGTATCAAGTGTTGATTCCACGTGAGTGGAATTACACAACACAAGATATTGAGTTAGCTGCAGTTATGAAAGCATTATGTTGTAGGAGACATTATATTTTGGTGGAGCATTTGGTTGTTTTAACGGTCCCCAAAAGTCTCAAGTTTATCTTTATTCAACATGATCTAAATTTGAGATAGTGACGTTTGGTTGAGTACCTTCAATATTTTGACATTGATCTTGCATACACACCTAGAAAGGCAACAAAATAGAAAATATTTTGAGCAGGAGGAACCCTATATAGGTAGTTTATGAGGCCATTAGTGAGTGGAATCTTATATCTATGTTCTCTGAGATGCATTTGGTGGTTCACAAAAAAGGGGGAATTCATTCCTTTCATCTATAGCTCTTTCATCTACTCTTCTTGAGAAAGTGAGGCTATAAAAGCTATTTGATTCTGAAGTCCAAGTCCTACCCAAGTGTGTGTTAAGAGAAGAACCAAATCCTAGTTAGACCATTGGATAAGATGAGGTCTTTCATTTCAATGGGTGCATACAGGTGCAAGAAGACATATGCGAGGATCTTTTGTGAGATTATCATTCCTCAGTTTGGGTAGTTCATCTAGTTGTCACCAAGATGTATCAATATCTACAACGTCATTATTGGTGGCTATTTATAAAGAGATATGTTGCTAGTTTTGTATTAGTTGTTCCACCTGTCTACAAGGGAAGGTGGGACATCAGTGACTAACAATTATTTATCAGTTGTTACCCATTTTCGAGTTGATGTTGAATGGTTTCGCAATGGATTTCGTGACGGGTTTACCATGGTCAGCTCATGGGAATTATGTAGTTTGGGTTTTCCTTGACAAATGTATGAAGGATGCGCAATTTTTATAGTTCTAGGAGGCCTTCCAGATTGATGAAATAGGAAGTTTGTAAATTTGAGATGTTATAAAATTTCATGGGGTTGTACACACTCCCATTTCAGAAATGGATGAAAATTTTACTTCTCATGTCTGGAAGGGTCTACAGAGGGCATTCAGTACACAAGTACATCTGATTACAACTTACCATCCCCATATATATTGTTAGTAAATGCTCAAAAATTACATTTCTGAGAACATGATTCAAGCATGAATTATGGATTTTGGGGGTTCATGGGAGAGACAGATAACCCTAGTGGAGTTTTCCTACAATAAATGGTTCCATGTGAATATTCAGATGGTATCCTATGAGGAATTATATGGTATTTGATTTTGATCAAACCTATGTTGGTTGTACACCACGGAGTAGGTGGAGTTGAATAAGAATAAGTTGGAAATTGCACAGACATGCCTGAAATATTATGATGATTGGCATAGACTACCTCAAAATATCAAGGCCAGAGAAAATGTTTTCTTATGTTTCACACCCAGGATGTGACACATGTGAATTATGAGACAAGGAAGCTTTCACCAAGACACATCGTGTCGTTTGAGGTTTTTATGAGAGTTGTGATGATTATTTATTATTTACAGTATCCCCATATGTACCAGGATAAGAACGGTGTATTAAATGTTTCTCCACTATGATGTTACTTTTTATTCCCATCAATCTTCTTTTCAACCCAAGGAGGTTTAGTATTAGGTGGATGTATACACCACAGAGAACCCTATACAGATTGTGGATCATAGCATGAAGGTTTCTCATGGTCGGTTTGTTCCTATAGAACAAATGATATGGTTAAAAGAGCACGTATAAGTCCTGAATTTGGAGAGTTTGGCCAACATTAAATCATAGAGGCTAGAGTTGTTTGAAATATCCTTTTTTCCAACCTTAAAATGGAAATTTGTGGATGTATTGCTTTAGAGGGGATGTTTTTCAGAACCCCGATATTCATTTCAGGTATGGATCTGCTTTCAGGATGTTGATGAGGAAAATGATAAATTTTTAAATTTTCTATGTATATATCATGTAACTAGTTGTTTTAGGAAGATGTGTACTAGCCATGTAATATATGAGTACATGGTCGTGTGAACCTCCTAATTTTGGGGCCGGTTGCGGCTTTTAGAAAGCATGTACATTAAATGAACACATAGTTTACTTTACTTTTTATTTGATTAATCATATTGGGGTCATGTATCTTCTCAAAAACCCCTTTATTATTCTTGTGTCTCATAAATGAGGGCAAAAAATGACAGATTATCTTTGACCACCTCTTGTTCCTCTGTCTGAGCTCTGATTGGGCTGCCTCTCATTGTGTTAGATTCCCTCCAACGAGTTCTCTCTTTCCCTAGAGTTTCTCTTCTTGATATCTCCTCTTTCATGAATTATCCAAGGTTCAAAATTTTTTCATTTTTGTAGATCTACATCATTATAGGCAGAATCATGGGTCTTCTTTCATACGTGTTCATCTTACATCATCGAGGTAGGTTGTTTTTTTTTCATTTGGTGTTTGTATTTGAGTTATATATTCCTAAGTAATGATTAACAACGATTCATGTATTTTGTGTTAAGGAATTGAACCATTTTATCTTATTATATATATTTATTGTTATATTATGGTTTTTTGTTGATGATTTATTCTAAATTTCATGTTTAGTGGACACCTCATGTTTTCATTCCTTGTTTTAATGTTTTTAGACATTTGGCCTTGGTTTTCTTTGAGTCTGTCCTTATTTCCTTGCATTACTTGTTAGGATTGAATTGATTTCATAATTTCCGCATTTTTAATATATTTTTTAATTAATTTTAACTCCATATAATTGTAGTTTATGAGATTACATGGGTTGTTGGATAATGTTTGTGTATGATTGAAATGAAAAGCGTTGTGAGAACATGGTGTAGTTAACTATAGGGGAATTGAAGTTTAGTGTTTCCCCAGAGTGTATGTAATATTTACATTTCGAGGATATGGGTGATTTAGGGTGAGTTACCCCTTATAATGTCTATATTATACCATTATGAGAACACAAGGGGAAATAATGATGAATGCTTCCTCAGAGAGTTAGTCGTTTATCGTTAAAAGACCATATGGGTAGTTAAAGGTGAGTGCATACTTAGCGTATCTTTGTTTTTGTGAGACCATAGTTGTTAGACTATGTGAGCCTTCCTAGATGGTCATTAAATAATTATTAAATTGATAATATTTTGAAAAATATGGGATATAATGTTTGAAAATTCCCATAGGGCTGCGTGTGAATGATTGATTAATAGTGACGAGCCTTCCAATCCAAATAAAATGCATGGACACAATCTTATATGATTGTTAGACAGTTTTATATGACATATATTTTTTTTCATTTTCACAAGGGGATGTAGAGATAAGGCTAGATGTTGCGATTACATTTTTCAACATTTTGAGTAATTAATAAATTTAAATGAATGAAATTGGAGATTATTGTATTGTTTATTTTTGAGTACTTCCTTGTGTATTACATATTTTTTCATATTGTGTGCTATATATATTTATATATAGGTAGGCACATATCCTTTCATGGTTGCCTACTCTGATTCATCTCCCACCCTATTTGGGCCCTGATTTTCATCCCAAACTGATTATATGGAAGCATGTATAGACAAGTGATATCTCCCTTGTACATCAGGTAATTGATGTCTGTTGGAGCTATAGGGCATGGGGCCAATCTGAGGCTTTCAATGCAATTATAGTTATTAACTATTTTCAGTACATGGTTTTAGTGATGTACTTATAGAATTGTGGTTTTTTTTGGTTTCTTTATTAGATACTAGTGACATGCATAATTATTTAGATATATTCAGTGCCCTGACCCCAGTTAACCAGAGTCAGTCCATTATTACATAACATTGGCATGATCACAAATGATCAAGTATCGAAAGAAATATTACTTTAGTATCCATAGATGTACTAGATACATTGATAAGGTTTATATAACATCATTAAATGAAAAACTACAACAAAATTGTTTCCATAGAACATACCTATATCTCCTCAGACTATCCATACAGGTCAGTCATAAAATACTTCTTCCCATCCTGGAAAAAATAAAACATATAAAGGGGTGAGATAATATGCTCCTTAAGGATAAAAATATAGCGGAAAATTTCATAAATAAGCATAAATATCTAGGGAAATGTATAAGACTAAAAAAAGCCTTTTAATCTTGATCATTATCTTAAAAATGCAATGATAAAGTGAAATAATTCCATTTACTTACACACATGGATATTCTACTAGTCGAATAATCACATGCAATATCAATAGCCTCAATAATAATGATGGAATACATAATACCAAACCTTCATAACCACATATTTGTAGCCTTTTGCCAAGACTACCAATGATTTTGTCAAGGCCTTGTGCAAAGAAACTGTTTTGTCTTATGAATCCCACTGATGCTTCGAGGATCTATAGCGGGCTCCACAAGTCACTTAATAAGCCCAATGAATTCCTCATATGAAAAGGTTTAAACATAACATAAATATTCATATTTAAACTAGCACACAAAATGTCAATACAATATCCATAAACCATGAATGGTATAAAATAACACATCCACAGTGAAACATATCACACAACATTCAATACAATATGGATGTTTTGTATCATAATAAATCAACTTCAAACAAACATAAAATCCATCAAAAGATGTTGACATAGATGAAATCAAATCCATTTTAGAGAAATATCACTTTCTATTTTGAAATCATTTAAAAGTCACGTAATTATAAAAGAAAACATGTATATTTTAAAATATTATTATAAGTTTGTATGGGAAGCTTCGATGATGTTATAACGTTGGAAAATAGCCTCACCTGTAGTATAAGTTAAAAAACATTATTACCATAATTTATTAGAAAAGGTAAAAAATTACCACGTTTGGAAAATGATGGAATGATTCTTTTAAAAACATATAAGGCCAAATAAGGGTATCAATGACTTTAACTCATGGTCTAGTAAATTGAAAACATGTTTTGAAATACATTTTTACTTAACATGGATGTGGATGATAGAGAGGTCCCAGTAGATAATTAAGTATAAACAACCTCAGATAATAAAGATATTGTTAAATTAACCCTTACCATTTACTTTTCCTTGCTCGATGGTCAGTTATCCTCCAGTATAATGGTGAAATAATTTTTATTTTGTTATAAAATAAACATATACATTAATATGATATCACATATGACCTTTTTACATTTATTTGTCAATAATATCTTAGTATTATCGTCATTTCAGGTGTTGACAGATTCGTTTTACTTTATATTATTTGTTATGTGAGTCATATATGTTATGGATGATATGTATCTTATTCATATACATAATGATATAAAGTCTTTAAAAATTATTTGTAATCATAAAATGAAAATTAGTCTTCAATGTATACGATGGGGAATGAATCCCATCGCGTTCGTTGAGACGGTAAACCGTACGTACGCACGAGCGACAATATCATCATTTTGATATTAAAATTATATATAATTGGATTATTTATCATTTATAAAGAATCATAATCATGTTATATTTATTCTTTACATCAATTAAACATCATTATGATACCCATCCAAATAATAATGTATTGAATTAAAATTACACCATGACGTAGAGACGGTAAGACGTACGTACGCATGTAAGGTGACATGCCATTCAAAGGATGGATAGAATAATTAAAATGGTTGTACCATATTTATAATAACACCACTGTATGTATAAGATACCCGATGTATTATTTTATAATGGAAACAACAGTGAAAGAGGAAGTGGAAGAAGAAAGGAACTTGAAAGAGATGATAAAATATTTACCTCTTTTTTGGGTTATTACTAATTATTTGATCAAAATTGCTCATTAGGATGGATTTATGACTAAAGTAATTACTATAGGATGATGGTAGGATAATTGATAGAGAATTGGGGTGGGGTTTGGCCGAGCCAAATGGATTTGAAGATGTGAAATAGAGAGATGGGGTAGTGTCCTTTTATAATAGGGGTGAGGGGCACCTTAGGAAAACCTAGAAATATTATTTTATAATAAAATGATTTTTTGTTTCTAATGGATCCAAAATCAATTATTTAAAGGATATGTTGGGTATGGGTCTAATACCACTCAACCAATAGTTTTTTTATATGTTTTTGTCACTATATTAACTTTATATTTTATATTTAACTCTTAGTAATATAGTTCGACATTTACCATGTCTCTTTGTATTTTTATATTACATGGTTATTAAACATACTATATACATCCAAGAAAACCCCAAGTGGTTTATGAATGTTATACCTATAATTATATAAGTCTTTTTTCTGATCATTCTATTTTTAGAAATAGAATACCAATTAATAATATAATATTTTATTTATAAACTCTTATATTCAATTTTGACACTATTTTGTATTTTGTTTTTTCTATCTTCATAAAAGTGTTATTACTTCGAAACAAATTCCTCTAACCAACCCATATATGTCATATTATCCTATAAAATTAGTGGAATTCATAAAAAGTCTCAAATTAAATTTATTTGTATATTTATAATATCAATTATTTTAATATTACATTAATTAAATAATTACTTCATCATCATTGGGTCATAAATAAATTAAATAATTTAATGTATAAAAAATATAAATAAACTACCATTATGTAGGAAATAGTTTTAGATTTATAATGAACATTTATTGTTGAATTTATCTAATGTATAACTCTATATTAAAAATGTTTTAGTTATTAAACATTGATTTTAACTCTTTTAACTCTTCATTTAATTAAATAATAATAAATGTCGTAATCTAAACCATGTGGACAAAATAGGTAAATATTTTATTCCTAAGGTTGTTTTTGGTCGTTTTATACTTATCCAAAAGAATTTGGACATGTGATAGGGTAATAATAATATCATTTTTACCCTTAATTATCCTATTTGCTTTTAACCGTTGTAAATAAAAGTAAAAAGTTGCTTTAAACAAAAATTATTTCCATCTTATTGAACCATATTTTATATAACGATATCAACCATGTCTCTCAGAGTTTTAAAATTCTACTCACAGATGCTGTAAAATTAATTTTTATTTGAATTTTCGATTTCTCCAAGGAGGTGGGTAAAAAATGGTGAAAATTTCAAAAAAAATATATATATATATATAATTATTATAAACTGACTGCAAAGAATTACATTGAACTTATATAGGTATTATGTATCTATTTTGACCTAAAAATTAAAATAAAATAAATAATTATTTGAATAATAATTTAGCTTTAATATATTACTCAGTGTTTTTCAATATTCATAAAAAAATGAATGTTTTTTGAAAAATACCTAAAATTCACCCTAAGCTAATTTCGATATTCCAAATTCAAAAATGAAGTCCATTTTGAATGATAAAATTTATAAAATTTCAAAAAGTGGGTATTTATATTCATAATGTCTTGTGTGATTGGTTGTGGTGTGTTAGAACTCAATGTTGCATACAACACGCGCTACAATATTATTCAAAGAGAAGCATACCATGGAAGATTGGGGTGATAAATTCTCCCATACTTAAAATAGTTTCATCCTCTAAATTTTTAGAAAATTATATCATAAAAAGAATCTAGTGTTTCTTTATCATAAGTTCCTCTGGTTCCAACGTTTCCTCTTATATCTTATGGTTTCTCCATAGAACTTTTACTAGACAAGTTGTCCGGTTTCACAACACTTGTTCTCTTGTATCAAGAACTATGACAGGCTCTTCGCAATAAGACAGACTGGGTTCCAGTTCTAATTCGTCATAGGTGAGTACATGCATTGGGTCAGTCTTGTATATTCCCAACAGTGATACGTTGAATACATAGTGAACATTGGAGAGATTTGGCGGCATTTTCAAACGGTAACCTACATCCCCAATTCGTTCTAGAATTTAGAATTGTCTGATGTCCTTGGGACTCAATTTTACCTTCTTACCGAAATGTATTACACCCTTCAATAGAGATACCTTCATGAAAACCTGATCTCTTACCTAAAATTCCAAATCATTCCTTCAGTTATCGGCATATTTCTTTTGACTACATTGAGATGTGTTGATGTGGTTGTGGATTAACTTCACCCATTCAATCTTTTCCTCCACCAGTTCTGTGCCTACGAGTTTTCTTTCACCAACATCAACCGAACAGGTTGGTGTTCGATATCTGTTTCCATATAACACTTCATATGGTGTCATCTGAATACGTGAATGGATGCTATGGTTATAAGAACATTCGACTAGAGGTAAATATTTATCCCATATAACATGAAAGTTAGGTTAGCATGATCTTAACATGTCTTCTATGATTTGAATAGTCTGTTCTGATTGTCCATCATTTTGGGGGTGGTAGGCACTGCTCAAACGAAGACCAATATCTAGAGATTTCTGAAGACTTTTCCAGAATCTTGATGTAAAACATGGATCATGATCAGAAAAAATCGATAGTGGTACTCCAAGAAGTCTTACAACATCATTAATATACAATCATGTTAAATGTTCAAGGGGTATATCTTCTTTTATAGATAGAAAATGTGCAGACTTGGTAGGATGATAAATAATTACCCATATTTAATCATTCCTTCTAAGAGTCTTTGGTAACACCATGACATAGTCTATTGTAATATTATCCCATTTCCACTCAAGTATGGGTAGATGTTGCACGACTTCTCTAGGCTGTTTCCGGAAAGCTTTCACATGCTGAAAAACCGTACATCTTGACACAAAATCAGCATTTTCCTTCATCATGTTGTCCCACCCAAATTGAACATTCAAATATCTATACATTGTGGTCCTCCAAGGGTGTATAGATAAATTGGATCTATAAGCATCATCCAATAATTCTATTTATAGATCATTTATATGAGGAACACAAAGTCTCTTCCCAAATTTGAATATATCTATTTCATATAAGAAATCACTCAATCATCCATCATTCACTGCTTTAATCTTCTTTTGAAACTCCTCATTATCAACCAGGGAACGTTTTATCCTTTCTAGCAAACGATGGTTTGGAAACCATTTGAAAAAGTAATGATGTTTCACCTTCCATGGTGGTTCCCATATCCATCATTACTAGATCATGTATATTTGATCCTTTTCAACCCACATCTTGTACCAAACTCCACGATCCATTCTACTCAAATAATCTCCCACTTTATTTTCCTTCCCAAGGTGGTAGTGTATAGTGCAATCATAATCCTTGAGTTGTTCAAGCCATCGCCATTGCCTCATGTTGAGTTATTTTTGTGTGAATATATACTTTGAACTCTTGTGATCGGTATATATCACACAATTTTCACCATAGAGACAGTGTATCCAAATTACCAAAGAAATGATTACAACTGATTACTCAATATCATGAGTAGGATCATTTTTCTAATTAATTTCTTGCTTTCTTGATGAATATGAAATAACCCTATCATTCTGCATAAGGACAGAAACATGTCCTTTCATTGAAAAATCACTATAAATAACAAACCCATCATTCCCCGATGGTTGAGTCAAGATAGGATCATTGAAAAATCTTATCTTCTATTCATCAATACATTTTTTACACTCTTTTGTACAAAAAAATTTCACCCCTTTACGTATGAGCTTGGTCAATGTGTTATCCAATCGGGAAATATTCTGGACGAAACACCGATAATAACCTGCTAAAGCAATAAAACTGCGTACATCAGTTATACTCGTTTGTGCTGGCCATTCATGGATTGGCTTAGTCATAGAAGGATAAATAGAGATTCCATCATCGGAGACAATATGGCCATGAAATGAAATCTCCTGAAGCAATAATTCACACTTGCTAAACTTAACATATAATTCATGTCTTCTAATAGTGTTCAGGATAATGCACAATTGATTTTCATGATCATCGTAGATTTTGGTGTATACAATGATATCATCAATAAATACCACTAAAATGTCATCAATATATTCCTTGAAAAATATATTCATTTTATCCATGATGATAGAAGGTGAATTTTTCATTCCAAAAGGCATTACTGTAAACTCATAATGCTTGTACCATGTTCGAAATGTTGTTTTTAGAATGTCTTCCTTATTCACACACAACTGATGATATCTAGATCGAAGTCTAATCATTGAATAGTATTTATCTCCATGATGTTGGTTGATTAAAATAAAAATATGATGTTGGGGATACCTGTTCATTATTGTTATAGCATTGATCTCCCTATAGTCAATGCATAACCTCATAGATCCATCTTTATTCTTAACAAAAAGGGTAGGGGATCACCATGGAGAAAAAATAGGGAGAATAAATCACTTATTACTCAATTCCCCTAGTTGATTCTTTATTTCCACTAAATCCACAGTGGCAATTCTATACGGGGTCATCAATATGGGCCTTGAACTAGGAATTAAATCGATGGAAAACTCAATTTCTCATTCTGGAGTTTGTCCAGGTAAATCCTCTGGAAATACATCAACATATTCTTTCACAATAGGTTCATCCTCTATTTGAACATTCCATTCCTCACCCATAGTTATTTCATTATCTCCCCCCCCCCCAATAATTGAATTTAGTTGAGCTATTGGGGGTGGATCTAGATAAGAATCAGGTGGTGATGATTCTGCTCTAATGATATGGTGTTCTTTATCATCGTCATAAAAAATCGCAACCTTCTTCTTCTTACAATAAATTTTCACATCTTGGTATGAAATCCAATCAATACTGAAGATTATATAAAATTCAATATAAGTTATGATGATGATATTAGAAGATAATGAGTATTTATATGCCCTAATGGGAACTGATTCCAAAAACATTATTGCGATTATACTTCCATTAGGAGTTTTTACTGACAACTACCTTGTTAGATAAAATTGGAAATATCGAATTTTCATATTAAACTAGGATGATATGAAACAATGCGATGATCCAGAATCAAATAAAGCATTTTCTAAACATGAGGAAACCATTATATTACCTGCCACCACGTATTTTGGAGCTTCAACCTCAATAGTAGTGATAGCATAAGCTTATCCTTGATCCATTGGCCTTCTTGGAGGTATTTTTCCCAGACACATATGACATTCATTCGCATAATGCCCCTTTCTCTACAATGTAAGCATTCCACATCAACAACATCATTCTTCCACATGAAATCATGATCGTGGTGGCCTTTTTCACCACATTTTTAACAGACTCTAATCCCCTTCAGGCAATTACCAGGGTTTTTATTCCCACATTTTCTACAGGATGGATATTCAAATTTTACATTTTTTCCCTTATTTACATTTCTAGAGTGTTCATCAATTTTTTTCTTCTCTTTCTTCATAAGACTTATAGAATTGTTTTTTTATGTATATAGAACATGAGACAATATATTCATATGATGAGAAGGATTGTGACACTAATGTTCAAAAGAGATTTGGTTTTAACCCATAAAATTAATGATCAATCCTACTTTTTTGGTTACGTATATAATCTGCAACTTGCCTCACTATCGTTGTAAAGTTAGCATCATACATTGTGACATTCTCATCCTCATGTTTCCTCAAACTCAGAAATTGGCATTCCATATCAGCTCGATGGTCACGAGGAAATTATTTTTCTATGAAAATCCCTTTAAACTCCCTCCATTCCATATTTCATACTTCATCATCTTCCTTTGTGTTTTGAATCAATGACCACCATTGATTAGAATCTCCAGTGAGGCGGTAAACTGCCATGACAACTTTTTCCTTTTCACTACTCCCCAAAGGCATGTAATATTTTCTCTAACAAATTCATCCATTTCTCAGCTACTAATGTATTTTTACTCCCATTTATCTTTAGTGGTGGTTATATCATTAAGAGATCTAACATTTATCCTCCACGTTGTGGATCCGGGTGCTCTATACGGGTAATTTTATTATTCGTAACCTGAGTGTGTTGTCCCAGTATGGTGATATGTTAATCAGTACCAGTTGTATAACCAGCTCCACTATAATTTTAATGAGTAAGTGTGAAATCACTAAATGGAGTGTGTTCATTGATACAGTTCCATACCATCCACTAGGCTCCATTTCTAAAAAAATTCATAAACTAGATTAGTTTATGAATCGAAATACAAAATTCCAAACATGTAAAACAAGTAACAAAAATTGAACAGTTTGTGGATATAATCCATAATCATAAAAATGTTTTATTTGACGAAGTATATAATGATATAACCTTAAAAATGGTTTGTAAATAAAATGAGAATTATCCTATGCATATACCATGGTAGGTTCGTAACCAAGAGTGAAGCAAGGCCCGTTGTTGTGCACCAGTTCACGTTCGATTCCATCTCAAAGGGGTGTTTTTGGTTGTTACCCCTAGGTACATCTGTTCTAGATCCACCTTCACCTGCTCGAATCCAGATAGGGATGTATTGATTAGAAAAATCACAAAATCTTTAAAATACCAAAATTATAGGATGTTCCTCTATACTAATCCTCAATGTATTTCTTAGGGCTATGTGATCTAATCAGAGTTTATCTAAATATAGGTTCCATGGTTTGTACTAAACTTCTTCTTATACCAACTGTAATGCCCTGACTCGAGTAACACAGAGTTGGTGCATTGTTAAATTACAATGGAATGATCACAAAAGATCATGCCTCGAAAGACCGATTACTTTAGTAGGCTTTGAAGTATTAGATACATTTATAATGTTTACATTACATTATAAAATAAAAAAATACAACAACATTGTTTCAAAATACCACACTCATATCCCCTCATACTATCCCTAAAGGCCAGTCATAAAATACTTCTTCACATCCAGGGTAAAATAAAAAATAGAAAGGGGAGAGCACAGATGCTCAATTAGGATAACAATATAGAGGAAACTTTCATAAATAAGCATAAACATTGAATAAAATGTATAAGTGTAAAACCAAAATACTTTTAAACATTAACTTCATCATAATATGGAAAAGATAAGAAAAATAATTCTATTTAATTACTCACATGGATATTCTACTAGTCGAATAATCACATGCAATATAATTATCCACTTTCATAATAAAGGAATGCCCAATGCCAGACTTTCATAATAACGTAATCAAGGCCTTGTGCCAAGACTACAAATACGATTTTGTCACGGACTTATGCCAAGACACTAGTTTTTATCATGAGACCTACTAATGCATCTAGGAGCTATAGAGGGATCCACCAGTCACTAAATAATTACAATGCATTCCTCGTATGAAAAGGTTTAAACTTAACATAATCATTCGTATTAAAACAGGAATACGAAATGTCAATAGATTATCCATAAACCATGAATGGTATGAAATAACACATCCACAGTCAAAAAAATCAAAAATCCTTCAATACAATATGGATGATTTTTATCATAATAAATAAAATTCAAACAAACTTAAAATCCATCAAAGTATGTTGACATAGATGAAATAAAAACCATTTCAGAGAAATATCTCTTTCTATTTTTAAATAATTTAAAAGTAAAAAAATTATAAAATAAAACATATATAATTGAAAATATTCTTATAAGATTATAAGGGAAGCATCGAAAATTTATAACAGTGGAAAATATATGCACCAGCCGTATAAGTTAAAAAAAATTATTACCTTAATTTTGTCTAAATGGTCATAAAGTACCTTGTTTGGAAAAATACAGAAAGATTACATTCAAAAAATATAAGGTCAAATAAGGGTATAAGTGAAATTAAAACATTTTTTAGTAAATAGTAAAAAAATATTTGAAATACATTTTTAAGAAACATGGATTTGGATGATTAAGATGTTCAGTAGATAATTACATTTAAACAACCACGGATATTACAGACATTGTGAAATTAACACATACCTTATACTTTTCCATAGTTGAGGGTTGGTTAAACTCCTGTATAACGATGAAATACATGTTTTTAATTTTTTCAATAATCATAAACATTAATATGATATCATATATGATCTTTTAACATTACTTTGTTAATAATATCGTAGTATTATCGTCATTTGGGGTCTTCATGAATTCATTTCCTTTATATTATTTGTTATTTGAGTGTTATTTGTTATGGATGGGATGTGTCTTATTCATATCCAGAATGATTTTGAGTAATTAAATATTATTTGTAATCATAAAATGGAAATTATTCTTGAATGGATATGATGGTAAATGAATCTCTTGGTGTTCTTGGACACGATAATCTGTACGTACGCACGAGAAAAAATTACATTTTTTTATATTATAATAATATATAATTGGATGGTATATCATATATAAAGAATAATTATAATGTTATATTTATTAGTTACAGCAATTACTCATCGATATTATACCCATCCAAATAATAATGTATTGAATAACAATTACACCACGACGTGGAGACCGTAATCCGTACGTACGGACGTATGGGGACATGTCATTTAATGGATGGGTAGAATAATTAATATGGTTGTACCATATTTATAATAAAATCATAGTATATAGAAGATATTGGAGTTATTATTTTATAATGGAAACAATAATTAAAGACTATGTGGAAGAAGAATGAAACATGAAAGAGGTTATGAAATATTTACCTCTTCTTCAGGTTCATCCTTTTGATTTGATCAAAAGGGCTCTATTAGTTGGATTGATGACTACAGTAAGGTCTCTAGGATGAAGGGAGGAAGGTTGAGTGGGTATTTGGTCTGGGGTTGTCAGAGCCAAATGGATTTGATGGTGTGAAATAGAGAGAAGGGGGAGTGCCTTTTTATACATGGGGTGTGGGGCACCTTAGGAAAAGATATAAATATTATGTTATAATAAAATCATTTTCGGTTTCTAATGGCTACAAAATTGATTATTTAAAGGATATGGTGGGGATGGGTTGATAAACACTAATCCAATAGGTTTTAAAGCTGTTTGGATCTCCATATTAACTTTATCTTTTAGATTTAACTCTAAGTTAAAAAGTTTGACATTATCCAAGTCTCTTTGTAATTATATATTATATGGTTAATAAACAAACTATATACTTCCAATAAAAATCCAAGTGGTTTATTAATGATACACCTATCATTATAGAAGTATTTGTACCATCCCATCAATTTTTATGAATAGAATACCAATTAATAATGTAATATTTTTTTTAAAAACTCATTTTGGTCAATTTTGACACTATTTGGTATTTTGTTTTTTCTAAATTCATAACATCTTTATTACAAAGAAAAAAAATGTAACCAACCCTAATATGTCATATGAACCTATAAAATTAGTGTAATTCCAAAAAATTCTCTTATTACATTATTTGGGATATTTATAATATCTATTATTTTAATAGTTTATTAATTAAATAATTAATGCATCTTGATTCTGTCATAAATAAATTAAACAATTTAATGTATAAAAATATAATTTAAATAAATTTATTTAGAAAAGATTATTATAGTAATGAATAATTATAGTCAAATTTTTCTTATGCATAACGCTATATTAAAAATGTTTTAATTATTAAACATTGATTTTAATTCTTTTAACTCTTCTTTGAATTAAATAATAATAAATGTACTAATCTAAATCATGTGGGCCAAAGAGGTTCATATATTAATCCTAAGTTTTTTTATGTTCTAATTATACTTATCCAATAGAATTAGGACATCTGTTAGGGTAATAATAATATCATTTTTACCATTAATTACCGTATTTACTTTTAATCGTGGTAATAAACGTAAAAACTTACTATTCACCAAAAAATATTTTCATCTTATTGAACCACATTATTCTTACTGATATCAACCGTGCCTCTCAGATTATTGAAATTCCACTCATAGAAGCAGTAATAATATGTTTTATATGAATTTTCAAATTCTCCTAGATGTTTGGTCAAAGAGAGTGAATAGTTCAATAAAATTTTTATATATCTACAATTCATATAAACTGGATACAATTAATTAAAATTAACTTATATAGGTATTATGTTTATATTGTGGCCTAAAATAAATTTAAATAAAATAAAATATTATTTAAATAAAAATTTGGTTTTAAAAAATACATCAATGATTTTCACTATTCATCAATAATTGAATGTTTTTAGAAAAATAAAAAATTTCACCCTATGCTAATTTCATTATTCTAAATTCAAAAATGAAGTCCATTTTGAAATATAAATTTATAAAATTTCAATAAGTTGGTATTACTATTCATTACGGCAAGTTTGATTGCTTGTAGTGTATTAGAACTCGAAGTTGAATACAACACACGCTACATTATTATAAAAAGATAAGAATACCGTGGAAGCATGGGGAGTTACATTATCCCCTCCATCAAATAATTTCATCCTTAAAATTTCTTGAATATCACGGGATAAAAAGACTCTGGTGGTTCTTCATTATATGTTCCTCGGGTTCCCATGTTGCCTCTTCTATATTATGGTTTCTCCATAGAAGTTTTATCAGACCAGTCATCCGGTTTCTCAGCACTATTTCTCTTGTATCAAGAACCTTGACATGTTATTTGCAAAAAGACCGACCAGGATCTTGTTCAACTTCCTCATAGTTTAGTACATGCATTGGGTCACACATGTATTTTGTCAACAGTAATACATGGAATACAATGTGAACTTTGGAGAGACTTGGCGTCATTTCCAAACGGTACGCTACAACCCCAATTCGTTCTAGAATTTCAAAACGTCTGATGTACCTGGGACTCAATATTCCCTTATTACTGAATCATATAACACCCTTCCATGGAGATACCTTTAAGAGAACATGATCTCCAATCTGAAATTCAAAATCCGTCCTTTAGTTATCGACCTTTCTCTTCTACCTACAGTGATATTCTTTGATGTGGTTTAGGATTACCTTCACATTTTCCGTCATTTCCTCCACCAGTTCTGGGCCTATATGTTTTCATTGACAAACATCATCCCAACAAGTTGGTTTGCGACATATCTTTCCGTATAACTCTTCATATGGTGCCATCTGAATATGTGAATGGAAGATATTGTTATAGGAAAATTCTACCAGAGGGAAATATTGATCCCACATACCTTGAAATTCAAGTGATCATGATTTCAACATGTCTTCTAAGGATTGAATGGTTCGTTTTGATTTTCCATCAGTTTGGGGTGGTAGGCAGTGCTCAAACAAAGTTCAGCATCCAGGGCTTTCTGAAGAATTTTCCAGAATCTTGATGTAAAATGTGGATCCTGATAAAAAACAACTGATAGTGGTAATCCATGAAGTCTTGAAACTTCATTAATATACATTCTTGCTAACCGTTCAAGGGAGTAATCTTCTCTTATAGTAAGAAAATGTGATGAATTGGTAAGACGATCAAAAATGTCCCATATTGCATCACTCATTTTAGGAGTCATTGGTAGCCCGATGACAATTTCCATTGTAATATTATCCAATTACCACTCAGGTATGGGTAGAGGATGCATGACTCCTACAAGTTTTTTCCTTCCAGCTTTCACTTATTGACAACCCATACATCTTGAAACAATACCAGAAATCTTCCTCTTCATGTTGTCCCACCAAAAATATTCCTTCAAATCTATATAAATTTTGGTTCTCCCATGGTGTATAGAGAAATTGGATATATGAGAATCATCCAACAATTCACTTTTTATAACAGTTATATCGGCATGCCAATGTCCCATCCCAAATTTCAAAATTCCATCTTCAAATACAAAGACACCCAATCTCCAATCATTCACATTTTCTATTTTTTTTAAACTCCTCACCATCATCTTGAGAACTCTTTATCCTTTATAGAAAATGTGTTTTCGAAACCATTTGAAAATGTAATGATGTTCCACATTCCAGGGTGATTCCCATATCCATCTTTATTGGGTCCAAGTATATAGGTTCCTTTTCATCCCTCATCTTGTTCATAACTCCATGATCATTTCTACTCAAAGCATCTTCCACCTTATTTGCCTTCCTGACTGGTAGAGTATAATGCAATCGTAATCCTTTAGTTGTTCAAGACATCTCCTTTTCCTCATAATGACTTCTTTTTGTGAGAAAATATACTTCAAACTCTTGTGATCAGTATATATCTCACTTTTTTCACCATAGAGATAGTGTCTCCAAATCATCAAAGAAAATATTACAACTGAAAAATCAATATCATGAGTAGGATATTTTTTCTCATGATTTTTTATCTATCCTGATGCATATGTAATAACCCTATCATTCTACATAAAGACACAACCAAGTCCTTTCGTTGAAGAATCACTATAAATAAAAAAAATCCATAATTCCCCAATGGTATAGTCATGATAGGAGCATTGACCAATCTTCTATTCAGTTATTCAAAACATTATTCACACTCTTTTGTCCAAACAAACTTTACCCCTTCATTTGTGAGCATGGTTAAGGGGTTATCAAATCGGGAAATATTCTGCACGAAACGCCGATAATAACCTCCTAAACCAAATAAATTGTGTACTCAGTTATACTTGTCGGTGATAGCCATTCTTTGATTGCCTTGGTCTTAGAAGGATCAACAGATATTTCATCCTTGGAGACAATATGGCCAAGAAAAGAAATATTCTGAAGCTAGATTTCACACTTGCTAAAAATCTCATATAATTCTTGTCTTCTAAGAGTCTTCAGGATAATGCACATGTGATTTTCATGATATTCATATATTTTGGAGTATATTATGATATCATCAATTAATACCACTAAAAATTCATCAAGATGTTCATTGAAAACTCTATTCATTAGATCTATGAAGATAGAGGGTGCATTATTCAATCCAAAAGTCATTATTGTAAACTCGTATTTCCCGTACCTAGTTCAAAATGTTGTTTTTGGAATGAATCACTTATTCATAGACAACTGATAATATCTAGATCGAAGGTCAATCATTGAAAATTATTGAGCTCCATGAAGTTGGTTGAATAAATCATCAATGTGGTGTAAGAGAAACATTTTCTTTATTGTTATAACATTAATCTCCTTGTAATCAATGCCCAAACTCATAGATACATCTTTCTTCTTAACAAAATGGATAGGGTCTCCCCATGTAGAAAAATTTGGGAGAATAAATCCCTTATTATTCCATTCCTCGAGTTGTTTCTTTAGTTCCACCAATTCCACAACGGCCATTATATAAGGGGTCTTCGACATGGTCATTGAATCATGAATTAAATAAATTGAAAACTCTATTTCTAGTTCTGGAGGATGTCTTAGAAGATCCTATGGAAATACATCAACATATTATTTCACAAAAGATACATCACCTATTTGAACATTTCTTTCTTCACCCATAGTTTTTTCATAGCTTTCCTCCCCAATAATTGAATTTAGATGAGCTACTAGGATTTAATCTAGATAAGAATCAGGTGGTGATGATTCTGCTCTAAAGATAAGGGGTTCTATATCATCATCATCCAAAATCGTAACCACCATCTTCATACAATAAATTTTCAAATCATGGTCTGAAATACAATCCCTACCGATGATTATATAAAATTAAATCATATTTATGATGATGAGATCAACAGATAAAGATCATTTATAAGCCCAAATAGGAACTGATTCACAAAACATTGTTGTGATGATACTTCCCATTGTTTTTTTGACTGATAACTACCTTGTTAGATCAAATTAGAAATATCTAATTTTCTTAGAAAACTGGGAAGATATGAAATAATGTGAAGATATATAATCAAATAAAGCATTTTCTAAACACGGGGAACCAATTAAATTACCTGCCACCTAACTTTCAGATATTCAACCTCAGCAGTAGTGATAAAATAATCTTGGAATTGATCCCATGGATTTTTATGAGATAAGTTCCCCTGATGGTTAATACATTTATTCACATAATGCTCCCTTTCTATACATTATTAGCATTCAACATTGACAACCTCTTTCTTCCCATTGCATTCACGATCTTGGTGGCCGTTTTAACCACACTTTTAACATACTCCAATTACCTTTAGACAAGTACAAGGGTGTTTCATCCAACATTTTTTACAGGATGGATATTCAACTTTTCCCTTCTCTCCCTAATTTCCATTTCCATAGTGTTCATCTGATCTCTTCTTCTCTTACATTGCTATAAAGTCATAAGACTTTGAAATTCTTTTTCTGTCTTAATTGCACATGAGACAATATCTTCATACGATGGGAAGTATTTTGAGACTAATGCTCAATGGAGAAATGGTTTTAAACCATAAAATAAATTATCAATCTTACTTCTTGGGATAAATATATAATCTACAACATGCCTCGATAGCCTTGTAAAGTAAGCTTCATACTTTGCGACATTCTCATCCTCCTTTTGCCTCAGACTCATAAATTTCCATTCCATATATGCTCGATGGTCACGAGGAAATTATTTTTCTAATAAAATATATTTAAACACTATCTGTTCCATATTTGACACTTTATCATCTTCCTTTCTGTTTTGAATCAATTACCAGCATTGATTATCATCTCTAGTGAGGCGGTAAACTGCCATGGAAACTTTTTCCCTTTCACTACTCCCCACGACATGGAAAAATTTCTCTGTGGAATTTATCCATTTCTCTTCTACTAACTGATTTGTACTCCCATTGAAAGTTGGTGGTTATTTCCTCATGAAACTTTCTACCATTGATCCTCCACGCTGTTGATCAGGGTGCTCCATAAATTTAATTTATTATTTATAACCTGAGTGAATTTTCAAAGTATGGTTATAAGCTAATCAACACTAGTTGTATCACCAACTCCCCTATAGTTATCTTTAGTTAGAGGGAAATCCTACATGGAGTTCATGCATCGATACAGTTTCCATTCCATCCACATGTCAACATTTCTATACAATGGAATAAACTATATTTGTTTATGAATCGACATAAATAATTCCAAACATATAAAACACTTAAAATAAATTGAATAATTTTGGGATATAATCCATAATCATAAAAATGTTTTCTTTGAGTACTATATACTCATAAACCAATCATAATGGGTTTTAAAGAAAATGATAATTATCCAAAACATTCCTCCCGGGGGTGTTGTAACCATGTGTGCAGCAAGGCCCGTTGTTGTCCACCAGTTCTCGTTTGAGTCTAGATCAAAGTGGTGTTTTCAGGTTTTACTCATATGTACATCTGTACCATAGCCACCTCTACCTGCTCGTATCTAGATATGTATTTATTTCATGCAAAACTCACAATATCTTTACATTTCCAAAACTCTATGAAGTTATTCTATATTAATCCTCAATGATTATCTTAATGATATGTTCTCTAATATATATTTATCTAAATCATGTTTCCAAGGTTTGTACTAATATTCCTGTGATACCAACTATAACGGTCGGACCCTAGATTCCTAGAGTCGGTGCATTACTACATAACATTGGCATGATCACAAAAGGTCATGTATCGAATGTTTAATTAGTTTAGAATCCATGGAAATACTAGATACATATATAAGGATTACATTACATCATAAAATGAAAAACTACAAAAAAATTGTTTCCATAGTCCACACTCATATCCCCTCAGAATATCCCTAGAGGACAGTCATAACATACTTCTTCAGTTACCAGATAAAATAAAACATAGAAAGGGGTGAGCTCAGATACTCAGTAAGGATAACAATATCGCAGAAACATTCATAAATTAGCATAAACATTTAAGACATTCTATAAGACTAAAACAAAAGCCTTTTAATATTTATCCTCAACATAATATGTAAATGATAAAAACAAATAATGTGATTTACTTACTCACATGGATATTCTATTATTCGAATAATCACATGCAATATCAATATCCACTTTCATAATGATGGAATGCATAATGGCAGACTTTCATAACCACATAGTCAAGGCCTTGTGCCAAGAATACAAATAAGATTTTTTCAAGTCCTTATGCCAATACTCTAGTTTGTCGCATGAGACCTACCGATGCATCGAGGAGCTATAGCATGCTCCACCCATCACTTATTTAGTCAAATTCATTCCTCATATGAACAGGTTTAAACATAACATAAACATTCGTATTAAAAATGGCATATGAAATGTCAATACATTTTCCATAAACAATGAATGGTATGAAATAAAACATCCACATTTAATCATATTAAAAAACCATTTATACAATATGGAAGTTTTTATCATAATAAATCAAATTCAAACAAACTTAAAATCCTTCAAAGGATGTTGACATAGAAGAAATCAAAAACTTTTTAGAGATATTTCTCTTTCTATTTTGAAATAATTTAAAAGTCATATAAATATAAAACAAAACATTTATATTTGAAAATATTCTTATAATCTTTTAAGGGTAGCTTCGATGATGTCATTATGGCGGAAAATAGCTGCACCCACTGTATAAGTTAAAAAACATTTTTACATTAATATTGTCGAATATGTCATAAAGTACATTGTTTGGAAAATGACGGAATGATTCCATTAAAAACATATAAGGTAAAATAAGGGTCCAAATGGCATTAACCCATATTCTAGTAAATATTAAAAATGATTTGAAATACATTTTTAAGAAACATGGATGTGGATGATAAAGAGGTCCAATTAGATAATTACGTATAAACAACCTCAGATAAAAAAGAAACTATGAAATTAACCCTTACACTTACCTTTCCTTGGTCTAGGGTAGGTTGATCTCCTGTATAATGGTTAAATAAATGTTATTAAATTATACATGAATCATATACAATAGTTTGATATCATATATGAACTTTTAATAGTTCTTTGTTAATAATATCTTAGCATTATCGTCGTCTCGAGTGTTAACGGATTCGTTTTCCATTACATTATTTGTTATGTGAGTAAAATATTTTATCGATGGGATGTATATTATTCATATCCAGAATGATATAAATTCTTTAAACATTATTTTTAATCATCAAATGAATATTAGTCTTGAATGGATAATATGGGGAATGAATCTCATCGCGTTCATGGAGACGGTAATCAGTACGTACCCACGAGTGAAAATATCATTATTTTGATATTAAAATAAGATATAATTGGATGGTATATAATATATATAGAATCATTATCATGTTATATTTATTATTTATATAAATTACACAACATTATTATACCCACCCAAATAATAATGTATTGAATAACAATTACACCACAACGTGGAGATGGTAAGTCGTACGTAAGCACGTATGGTGACATGTAATTCAAATGATGGATAGAATAATGAATAATGTTGTACCATATGTATAATAACATCCTAGTATATAGAAGATACTGGAGTTATTATTTTAGAATGGAAACTACAAATAATGAGGATGTGGTAGAAGAAAATAACTTGAAAGAGGTGATGAAATACTACTTCTTCATCGTGTTCTTAATATTGATTTGATCAAAAGGGCTTCATAGGATGGATTTATAACTAATGTAAGGCCTCTTGGATTATGGGAGGAAAGTTGAGATGTTATATGGGAAGGGTATGGCTAATCAAAAATGCATTGAATGTGTTAAATAGAGATAAGGCGGAGTGCCCTTTAATAAGAGGGGTGATGGGCGCCTCAGGAAAAGATAGAAATATTGTTTTATAATTAAATAATTTTAGGTTTCTAATGGCTCCAACATGTATTTACTAAAGGATAAGGTGGGGATCGGTTAGAAACCACTAAAACAATAGGTTTTTGATAGGTTTTGTTCACTATATTATCTTTATCTTTTAGATTTAACACTTAGTTAAATATTTTGACATTTACCAGTTCTCTTTGTATTTTTATATTATATGGTTAATAAACATACTATATACTTCCATGAAAACCCCAAGTGGTTTACTAATGATACAAATATTTTAATATAAGTCGTTTGGTCGAACAATAGATTTTTAGAAATAGAATATCAATTAATAATATAATATTTATTTTCAAAACTCTTTTATTTCAATTTTGACACTATTTGGTAATTTGTTTTTTCTAAATTCATAACAACATTTTTACATCAAAATAAATTCATCTAAAAAACCCCTTATATGTCATATTAATCTATAAAATTAGTATAATTCATAAAAATTATAAAATTACATTTATTTAGATATTTATAATATAAATTATTTTAATATTTGATTAATTATCTAATTACTACATCATCATTGTGTCATAAATAAATTAAATTATTTAATGTGTAAAAAATATAAATAAAATTCCATTATGTAGAAAATCATTTTAGCTATATATGGAATATTTATATTTGAATTTATCTTATGTATAACCATATATTAAAAATGTTTTATTTATTAATCTTTGATTTTAATTGTTTTAACACTTATTTGAATAAAATAATAATAAATTTCTTAATCAATTCCAATTGAACCAAAGTTGATCATATTTTATTCCTATGGTTTTTTGGTCGAATTATACGTATCCAATAGAATTGTTTCATTTTTTAGGGTAATAATAATATCATATTGTCCTTAATAACCCTATTCACTTTTAACCATGGTAAATAAAAGAAAAAAGTTACTATTCAACACAAATTATTTTCATCTTATTGAACCACATTTTTCACACTGATATAAACCATGTCTCATAGATTTTTGAAATTTCACTCATAGAAGCCGTAAAATTTTGTTTTATGTAAATTTGAAAAAAATCTTAGGAGGTGGGTAAATGGCGGTGAAAAGTTCAATAACATTTTTATACATATAAAATTATTATAAACTGACTCCAATGAATTTCATTTAACATATATCAGTATTATGTATCTATTTTGACCTAAAATATATTTAAATAAAATTAATAATTATTTAAATAAAAATTCGGTTTTAAACTATAATTCATTGTTTTCACTATTCATAAAAAATTTAATGTTTTTAGAAAAAAAACGAAATCTCCCTAAGGTAATTTTGATATTCAGAATTCAAAAATGAAGTCCATTTTGAAAGGTAAAATTTATAAACATTCAAAAAGTGGGTATTACTATTTGTAACGGCTAGTTTGATTGGTTATGGTGCGTCAGAACTCAAAGTTGCATATATCACACGCTACTACATTATTCAACGCGAAGCGTACCATGTAATCATGGGGTGTTACATTTTACCCTCCTTCAAATAATTTCGTCTTCAATATTTCTAAAATATTACTACAAAAAAATACTATGGTGGTTCTTCATCATAAGTTCCTTAGGTTCCCACATTTCCTCGTCCATGTTATGGTTTCTCCATAAAACATTTACCAAACGAGTCGTCCGGTTTCTCGGTACTTGTTCTCTTGTATCAAGAACATTGACAAGCTATTCACAATAAGACAGATCAGGATCCAGTTCTAATTCCTTATCGGTGATTTCATGCATTGGGTCAGGCTTGTATTTTCTCAACAGTGATATGTGGAATACATTGTGAACATTGGAGAGACTTGACGTCATTTCCAAGTGGTAAGCTATAGCCCCAATTAGTCCAGGAATTTTGAATGTTCAGATGTACCTAGGACTCAATTTTCCTTTCTTACCGAAACATATAACACCCTTCCATGGAGATACCTTCCTGATAACATGATCTCCTACATGAAATCCCAAATCTTACATTCAATTATCAGCATATATCATTTGCCTACTTTGAGCTGCTTTGATGTGGTTTTGGATTACCTTCACCCTTTCCATCGTTCCTTCCACCAGCTTTAGTCCTACAAGTTTTCATTCACCAACATCATCAAAACAGGTTGGTGTGCGACATCTCTTTCTGTATAACAATTCATATGGTTCCATCTCAATACGCGAATGGAAGCTATTGTTATATAGAAATTATACCAGAGAAAAATATTGATGCCACATACCATGAAATTAAAGTGAGCATGGTCTGATCATGTATTATAAGGTTTGAATAGTGAGTTATGATTGTCCATCAGTTTGGGGGTGGTAGGCAGTTCTCAAACAAAGTTTATAATATAGGACATTCTGAATAATTTTCCAGAATCATGATGTATAATGTGGATCACGATTAGAATCAATCGATTGTTGTACTCCATGAAGTCTTACAACATCATTAATATACCTTCTTACTAAATGTTCAAGGGGTAAATCTTCTATTATAACATGAAAATGTGGTGACTTTTTAAGAGGATCAATAATGAACCATATTGCATCATTCCTTCTAGGATTCCTTGGTAGCCCCATGAAAAAGTCCATTGTAATATTTTCCCATTTACACTCAGGTATGGTTTGAGGTTTCATGACTCCCCCAGGCTGTTGCCTTACAACTTTCACATGTTGACAAACCATACATCATGACACAAAATTTGCAATCTCCCTCTTCATGTTGTCCCCAAAAAAAATGTTCCTTCAAATATCTATATATTTTGGTTATCCCAGGGAGTATAATGAAATTGGAGCTATGAGAATCATCCAACGATTCTCTTTTTAGATCAGGTATATCGGGAAACCAAATTCTCTTCCAAAATTTCAAAATTCCATCTTCATATACGAAGTCATTCATTCTCCAAGCATTCACATCTTTAATCTTCTTTTGAAACTCCTCGTCATCAACTTGAGAACATTTTATCCTTTCTAGTAAAGTTGTTTTGGCAACTGTTTGAAAAATTAATTATGTTTCACCTTCCATGGTGATTCTCATATCCATATTTACTAGATCCTTGTATATAAGATACTTTTCAACCCTCACCTTGTTCAAAACTCCATGATCCTTTCTACTCAAAGCATATACCACATTATATTCCTTCCCCGGGTGGTATTGTATGTTGCAATCATAATCCATGAGTAGTTCAAGCCATCTTCTTTGCCTCATTTTGAATTTTTTTCTGAGAAAATATACTTCAAAATCTTGTGATCGGTATATATATCACATTTTTCACTGTATAGATAGTGTCTCCAAATTTTCAAATAATATATTAAAGCTATGGACTCAACATCATGATAATGATAGTTTGTTTGTTACATTTTAGTTGTCATGATGCATAGGCAATAACCCAATCATTCTGCACAAGGACACAACCAAGTCCTTTCTTTAAAGCATCACTATAAATAACACACTCATCATTTGTCGATGGTAGAGTCATGATAGAATCATTGGATAATCTTAAATTCAGTTCTTCAAAAAATTATTCACACTCTTTTGTGTAAAATAATTTCACCCCTTTACAAGTAATCTTGGTTAATGGGTTATCCCATCGGGAAAAATTCCGGACGAAACACTGATAATAACCTGTTAAACCAATAAAACTATGTACCTTAGTTATACTCGCAGTTGTTGTCCATTCATTGATTTCCTTGGTCTTAGAAGGATCATCAAATATTCCATACTTGGAGAACATATGGCCAAGAAATGAAATCTCTCGAATCCATAATTTGCACTTTCTAAACTTGACATATAATTCATGTCTTCAAAGAGTCATCAGGATAATGCACAAGTGATTTTCATGATCTTCGTAGATTTTTGAGTATACCAAGATATCATCAATAAATACCACTACAAATTCATCAAGAAATTCCATGAAAATTCTATTCATTATATCCATGAAGACATAGGGTACATTAGTCAATCCAAAAGGCATTATTGTAAACTAATAATGCCCATACCATGTTTGAAATGTTGTTTTTGGAATGTCTTCCTTCTTCACTCTAAACTGATGGTTTCCATAACAATGTTCAATCTTTGAAAAGTATTGAGCTAGATGAAGTTGGTCAAAAAAACATCAATGCGCAGTAGGGGATACTTGATCTTTGTGGTGAAAGAATTTATCTCCTTGTGGTCAATGCAGGGGCTCATAGATCAATATTTCTTCGTAACAAAAATGACAGGGGCTCCCTTGGAGAAACATTAGGGCTAATAAATCCCTTATTACTCAATTCCTCTAGTTGTTTCTATAGTTCCACTAATTTCACAGTGTCCATTCTATAAGGTTTCTTCGATATGTGCCTTGAACTAGGAATTAAATAAATTAAAATATCAATTTCTCGTTCTTGAGGATGTCCAAGTAAATCCCCTGAAAATACATCAACAAATTCTATCACAATAGGTACATCCTCTATTTTAACATTCCTTTCCTCACCCATAGTAATTTCATTCTATTCCTTGCCAATAATTGGATTTATTTGAGGTACTAGGGGTGGATCTAGATAAGAATCAGGTGGTGATGATTCTGCTCTAAAGATAAGGTGTTATATATCATCGTCATCAAAAATCACAACCTCCTTCTTATTACATTAAATGTTCACTTCATTATCTGAAATCAAATCCATACTGAGGATTATATCAAATTCAATCATTGTTATGATGATGAGATCAGCAGATAAAGATCATTTATATGCCCTAATGGGAATTGATTCACAAAACATTATTGCGATGATACATCTCGTAAGAGTTTTGACTGAAAACTCACTTGTTCGATCAAATTGTAAATATCTAATTTTTTTAGAAAACTGGGAAGATATGAAACAATGGGATGATCCAGAATTAAATAAAGCATTTTCTAAACTTGAGAAAACTATTAAATTACATGCCACCATATCATTTCGATCTTCACCCTCAGCAATAGTGATAGCATTAACATGGTCTTAATCCTTTGGACGTTTCTATGATAAGTTCCCCTGAAGCTTAAGACATTCATTCTCATAATGTCACCTTTCTCTACAATTGTAGCATTCAACATCAACATCCTCTTTCTTCCCCTTACAATCACGAGCTTTGTGTCCTTTTTAACCACACATTCAACAGACACCAATTCCCGTCAGGCAAGTACCAGGGTGTTTCTACCCCAATTTTATGTAGGATGGATATTCATCTTTTCCCTTCTTTCCATTATTTCCATTTCTAGAGTGTTAATCAGATCTCTTCTTCTCTTTATTTTCTTTAATGTCGTAAGACTTAGAGAATTATTTTTCGGTCTTGATAGAACATAAAAAAAATCTTCATATGATGAGAAGGATTGTCAGACCAGTGATCGATGAAGAAATGATTTTAACACATCAATGAAACAATCAATCTTACTTTTTGGGTTATTTATATAATCTGCAGCATGCCTCGCTAACCTTGTAAATTCATATTCATACTTTGTGGCATTATCACCCTCCTTTTTCATCAGACTCAGACATTACCTTTCCATATCTTCTTGATGGTCACGAGGAACGTATTTTTCTAAGAAAATATATTTAATTTCAATACATTCCATATTTAAATCTTCATCATTTTCCTTTGTGTTTTGAATCAATGACCACCATTGATCAGCATATCCAGAGAGGCGGTAAACATTGATGACAAATTTTTCCCATTCAATACTCCCCAAGGCATGGAATATTTTCTCAAAGGAATTTATCCATTGCCCAAATACTAATATATTTGTAATACCATTGAACGTTGGTGGTTGTTTCATCATGATGTCATATAAGGTTGATCCTCCTCATTGTGGATCAGGGTGCTCCATACGGGTAAGGTTATTATTCATAACCTGAGTGAGTTGTCCCAGTATGATGATTAGCTGATCAGCACTAGATGTATATCCAACTCCGCGATAATTATCTTGTTTTTAACGGAAATCCCTACATGGAGTGATTGTATTGATATTGTTTCCATTCCTTCAAATAGGATCCATTTCAAAAAAATGGCATAAAGTAGATTAGTTTTTGAATAGAAATTCATAATTCCAAACTTGTAAAACACTTAACATCAATTGAACAGTTTAATGATCTAAACCATAATCATAAAAAAATATCATTGATAATTATATACTCATAAAACCTTCATAATTTTTTGTAAAGAAAATTACAATTATTTTAATCATATCCATCGGGAGTGTCGTAACCAAGAGTGCAACAAGGCCTGTTGTCGTGCAACATTCTCAATCATGTCAAGCTCAAAGCGGGGTTTTCAGGTTATACCCCTAGGTACATCTGTGCCAGAGCCACCTCTACTTGCTCGTATCCAAACATGGATGTATTTCATGGAAAAATCACAAAATCTTTACACTAAGAAAATTCTAGGAAGTTATTCTATAATAATATTCAAAGTTTATATTGGGTATATTTGCTCTAATCAGAGTTTATCTAAATCTAGTTTCCATTGTTTGTACTAAACTTTCTCAAATACCAAGTGTAATGCCCCGACCCCAGTTATCCCAAGTCGGTGCATTATTACCTAACATTGGAATGATCGAAACAGATCATGTCTCAAAAGACTGTTTAGTTTAGTTGCCTTGGAAGTACTATATACATTCACAATATTTACATTACATCATAAAATAAAAAACTACAACAACATTGTTTCCATAGACCACACTCATATCCTCTTAGATAATCCCTGCAGGTCAGTTATAAAATACTTGTTCGCATCCTGGGAAAAATAAAACATTTAATTGAGTGAGCATAGATGCTCAGTAAGGAAAACAAAATAGCGGAAACATTCATAAATACGCATAAAAATCTAAATAAATTTATAAGACTAAAAAAAATCCTTTTAATAATGAACATCATCATAATATAGAAAATATAAAATCAAATAATTCCATTTACTTACTCACATGGATATTCTAGTAGTTGAATAATCACGTTCAATATCAATAGACACATTCATAATGATGGAATACATAATTCCATACTTTCATAACCACATAGTTAAGGCATTGTGCCAAGACTAAAAATAAGATTGTGTAAATTCCTTGATCCAATACACTAGTTTATCTCATGAGACCTACCAATGCATCGAGGAGCTATAGCAGGCTCCACCCGTCACATAATAAGTCCAATTCATTCCTCATATGAAAAGGTTTAAACATGACATAAAAATTCATATTAAAACTGGAATATGAAATGTCAATACTTTATCCATAACCCATGAATTGTATTAAATAACACATCCAAAATCAAACATATCACAAAATCATCAATACAATATGGAATTTTTGTATCATAAGAAATCAACTTCAATGAAACTTAAAATCCATCAACGGATGTGGACATAGATGAAATCTAATTCTTTTTAGAGAAATATCTCTTTTTATTTTGAAATCATTTAAAAGTCATGTAATTATAAAAGAAAACATTTATATTTGAGAATATTCTTTTAAGATTCTAAGGGAAGCTTTGACAATGTTATAATGGCGAAAAATAGCCACACCCAACGTATATGTTAAAATAAACATTCTTACATTAATTTTGTCAAAAATGCCTTAAAGTGCCTTGTTTGGAAAATGACGAAAAGATTCGTTTCTAAACATATAAGGTCAAATAAGGGTATAAATGAATTTAACCCATTTTCTAGTAAATACTAAAAATGTTTTGAAATACATTATTAAAAAACATGGATGTTGATGATAAAGAGGTCCCAGTAGATAATTACATATAAAAAACCTCAGATAATTAAGAGATTGTGAAATTAACCCTCACCCTATACTTTTCCTGGGTAAAGGGTAGGTTAACCTCCTATATAATGGTGAAATAATTGTTATTAAATTATACATTAATCATATACATTAACATGATTTCATATATGATCTTTTAACATTTCTATGTTAATAATATCTTAGTATTATCGTCGTTTCGGGTGTTAACAAATTCGTTTTCCTTTATATTATTTATTATGTGAGACATATTTGTTATGGATGGGATGTATATTATTAATATCCAGAATGATATCTAGTCTTTAGAAATTATTTTTAATCATGAAATGAAAATTAGTGTTGAATTGATAAGATGGGAAATGAATCTCATCGCATTTTTGGAGACGGAAATCTGTACATACGCACGAGCGAAAATATCATTATTTTGATATTAGAATAATATATAATTGGATGGTATATCATATATAAAGAATAATTATCGTGTTTTATTTATTATTTAAATCAATTACATATCATTACTATACCCATTCAAATAATAATGTATTGAATAACAATTACACAACGACGTGGAGAGAGTAAACCGTACGTTCCCACGTATCGTGAAATGTCCTTAAAAGGACGGATAGAATAAGGAATATGGTTGTACCATATTGATAATAAAATCATTGTATATAGAAGATACAGGAGTTATTATTTTATAATGGCAACAAAAAAATATAGTGGATGTGTAAGAACAAATGAACTTGAAAGAGGTGATGAAATATTTACATATTCTTCGGGTTCTTCCTTTTTATTTGATCATAATGGCTCCCTTGGTCGGATTTATGACTTATGGAAGGACTATAAAATGAATGGAGGACAGCTGAAAGGGTATTTGGGCAGGGTTTGGCCAAGCCAAATGGCTTTGAAGGGGCGAAATAGAGAGAAGGGTGTGTGCCCTTTTATAAGAGGGGTGAGGGGAATGTTAGGAAAAGCGAGAAATATTATATTATAATACAGTATTTTTCGGTTTCTAATGGTTAAAAAATAAATTATATAGAGGATAACGTTGGGATTGGTAGAAAAACTCTCAACCAACAGGTTTTAGATAGGTTTGGGTCACTATATTAACATTATCGTTTAGATTTAACTCTTAGTTAAATAGATTGACATTTACCATGTCTCTTTGTACTTTTATATTATATGGTTAATAAACATACTATATACTTCCAAGAAAACCCCAAGATGTTTATTAATGATAAAAATATCATTATATAAGTCTTTTGGCCGAACCTTAGATTTTTAAGAATTGAATACCAATTAATAATATATTATTTTTTTTAAAAACTCTTTTATGTCTATTTTGACACTATTTGGTATTTTGTTTTTGCTAAATTCTTAACACAATTATTAATTTAATAAAAATTTATATAACCACCCCCAATATGTCATATTAAGCATTAAAATTATTTTAATTCATAAAAAGTCTCAAATTACATTAATTTGGATATTTATAATATCAATTATTTTAATGTTTCATTAATTTTGTATTTATTGCATCATCATTGTGTGATAAATAAATTAAATTATATAAAGTCTAAAAAAATTAAAAAATACCATTATTTAGGAAATATTTTCATATATCTAATGAATATTTATAGTCCAATTTATCTTATGTATAACTCTATATTAAAAAATGTTTTATTAATTAATCATTGATTTTATCTCTTTTAACTATTCTTTGAATTAAATAATAACAAATGTCCTAATATAAACCATGTGGACCAAAGAGGTTCATATTTTTTTATTAAGATTTTCTTGTCAATTTATTCTTATCATATAGAATTTGTACATGTGTTATGTTAATAATAATATCATTTTTTCCGATAATTACCCGATTTACTTTTAACTGTGGTAAATAAAAGTAAAAAGTTATTATTCACCAAATATTATTTTCATATTATTGAACCAAATTATTCTTACTAATGTCAACTGTGTCTCTAATATTTTTGAAATTATTCTCACAGAAGTGGTAAAATTATGTTTTATGTGAATTTTCAAATTCTCCTAGGAGGTGGGTATAAGACGATGAAGAGTTCAATAAAAAAAATTTATATTTAAAATTATTAATAATGAGACCCAATGAATTAAATTGAACTTATATAGGTATTATATATGTATTTTGACCTAAAATAAATTTAAATAAAGTAAATAATGTTTTGAATAAAAATTCAGTTTTAAACTATAACTTAGTGTTTTTCACTATTCATCAAAAACTGAATGTTTTTAGAAAAATATCAAAAATTCACCCTAAGATAATTTCGATATTCCAAATTCAAAAATAAAGCCCATTTTGAAAGATAAAATTTATAAAATTTCATGAAGTGGATATTACTATTCATAACATATAGTTTGATTGGTTGTGGTGTGTTAGAACTTGAAGTTTCATACAACACACTCTACTATATTATTCAAAGAGAAGTGTACCGTGGAAGCTTGGGGTGTTACAATATAAAAATATATATATATATATATTTCAGTTGTTATTATTACTATCAGCCATTTGATGTATATCTTGTTGAATGGTATTTTTCCTTCTGATATTGTTTATTATTGTTATTCTATTGTGTTTCTCTTACAATGATGTCATAGTTTCCCCACTATCACACTCAAGTACCTCGCTGCTAGTCAGCATCCTCTGGCCATTGGGGAAATTTTCTTGGGGCCATGTGACCAACCGGGTATGGGCACCATTGCGCGTCAACATGGTCTGGGATGTTACATGAGGTCCAACCACAAACATTATTAATAATCACCCATTACTGACCCAATTCTTATGATAATACCAATAATGCCAATATTATTTTAAAATTAATATAAAAAATAATTATTAACATATTCAAATTATTTTAATTAGATTTTATCAATAATGTATTCGGGAAAACATTAAATATAATATTTTTTACATTTAATTAATTTAATCATATTTTAACCATTGGAAATAATGTGCATGATATGTGAATATACACATCGATTAATTATGCATTATACCATCAAATATTTCTTCTCTTCACAAGTGGAGAATCCCATAATCCAACACTAAAAAATAACACCTGAAAAACAATAGGGACCCATGCCTTTTTCACATATTTTTACATACATTCTAAAATCTATATCCATTAATTACAACAATAAATTACTAGATCCAAATCTATGTGGAATATTTTTTAAAAAAATACATAAAAAATTAACTGAAAACAACTTTACCTTATTCCACTAAATTATCTCTTTAATACCTTTAGCCACATAAGGCCTAATAAGATAACCATGGGAAATTCATAAACCAATGGGGACCTAAAATAATGAGTAAGGTAAAAAATGATTATAGAAAAGTATGACATGTCAATTAAATTTCATAAAATTGTATCTTAAATATTAATTCTCTTGAATAATCACATGGGATTAAAATAGAAAAACATGATAAGATAATATCATTGAATCATTGGAAAGTGAAAACAACATATGTCACCTCATAAGGATTTGTTAAAACTATCATTTCAGACTACATAACATAGTGGATAGAGTCTCATAATAGATATGGGTTACTCCCCATTACAATAAATACCATAGTCTGAGATAAAAATAGTTTATAATTCAATGGATTTCAATATGGGCACACTGATCATAAAATTTACAAGCTTATGATTGACACAAAAAGAAATCAATCATAAGTCAAAAACTTATTTCATTTTAGAAATTAATTTAATCTTGGAATTACCCATTCAATGTAACATAAAATAATCCGGATATATATGTAAAAGAAATATAAATATATATATATATATATTTTATGAATTTTGAAAAATTTCATAAAATCCAATAGATATATAAATGGTGTTTTATAGATAGAGGTCATAACATAAATAAAAAGGGTAGTTTGGATAGATGATTTACATTATTTCAAGACTAATTCTACGCATTCTTAGAACAACATGAACAATGAATCTAGATTACATATTTATTTAATTAATAAAATTTAATATATTTAATTTTTATTATAATTATATTTTGTTAATTTATAATAATTTCAGTGATGTATAATATTTAATTTTGTTACTTTCGGAGCATTTGATTCATGATTCCATGGTCGGATCACCTATAAATAATAATTCATATTCCAATCAAATATGGATACAAATCTAGATGTGAAATGAAATAGTATTCATGTATGTCCAAAAATATAAATAGTACGAATTACCCATATGTGTTCTGAGGTTGGGATTAATCATTTATTAGAAATGTTTATGTTATTTAGTTATTTCGTATTTGTCATTTTATAGACCATCATGAACTATTTTTGTTTTATTTAATATTATGTCCTTATATTAACTAATGAATTTAAAAAATTTATGATACATATTTTTTTTTGATTTTATACCATTATATATGAAGTTAATCAATTCATGAATGTGGAATTGTGAAATTAAAACTCATCATCCACAAAGGTGGTGAACTAATAAAATAAACAATGGTTTCATTTTTTTGAATAAGAGGATATAAGAAATGGTTGGACGGTAGATATTCCATTATAAATTTAATATTTAAATATATATATTAATTTGGATTTATTATTATTTTTTGGATGTGGGAGGATAGGATATCATAGATGGAGAAATAAATTTAGAATATATATATTGAGAATATTACCTCTTAAATGCGGCCTCCTTCAAATACTCATTATTGGTCGTGGAAATGGAATTTATGTGAGATTAGAAGCAGTTGGATGTGGGAGAGATGATTGGAAATAGATTTTCTGATAAATTAAGAAATCTATGAGTCTTAAAAATATTGGAGAAATTCGTTTTGAGGGATGGTATTTATAAGGGAAGGATATTCGTTTTTTTAAATGTAATATTCATTTATTTATTATTTTGTCTTAGGATGTATGAACCTAGTTTTTGAACTAGGTATTAATCACTTAAATTTGGGGATAATTATTTTATATAAAAATTATTTGGATGCCTAAGGTGTTAGTATAGGTATTGGTGGTGTCTAGAGCTTGTTCAGAGCCTGGACCCCATCATTGTAGTGGAAATGGTCGATCACATGGTTAGTGTATACAATGTGAGCCAAGATGCATGATTTTTTTAAACCATGAAAATATGGAAATTTGTTTGGATTTGGTATAACAGTTCTAATTTGGACCACATTTCTGGGTGGAGTGTTAACGAAAACTGGTAGAGACATTTCACATTGTTGGAAAATCATTTCCCGAACTATGTTGCCTTACCAAGTCACATTCCCCTTCTAATAGGTGACCATGCGTGGTCTGAAAAACTATTTATCTATACAATGTATAGAGTAAATTTTGTATAAAATTACATAAATTTCAGGAAAATATAATTTATCACATCCAATCATTCCCATTGTATTTATTGTTGATTAGAGATAGTTTTTTTCATATTTTGAGAAAAAAACACATAATCTGGGAATCCACATAGTTCCTCCATCCAAAATCGGAATCTACTATAGTTTGCCTCTATAGATCCCCACTAGTACATTGTCAATTCCCCTTAAGTCGTACATAATTATTCATCCTATCTACGATGATATTTTGTTTCAATCTCACATTCCCCACCATCAGCGCATTGATTCATTCATAATATCTACCCAAATAAATGCTGAATTTGATGCTTATACTGGATGACAAGAGATGTATGATCTAATGGTAGGCAGCCTATAAATTTTTTCTCATTTTATGTCATTTGGTAAATAGTGATGTCATCATGATGATTTCATTTTTCATTTTTTATTATATTTATATTTCATTATTAATGTAATTAGTTATGTATTCAATGAACCTTTCCATATATGTGAATCTATTTTGGTGGGTATCTCCATAATTTCAACCACCATATGTAGGATGATATTCCCTATTGTGTTTTTAGTTTTTTGACTACATTGAGAAATCGTTCTGATGTGTTGTAAATAGACAACTTTAATGTTAAGAATACATGTATTGAATGGTTGTTCAATTTTCAGTTGACTATAGAATGTACCATGTGTGTTACGCAATTGTCCCGTCTATGGTAAGTGAATCTTTAGAACATTATTATTCAAATTCAAATGGGAAGTGGAAATTATAATTTATATGTAGGACTTGGTCAATTTGAATAGAAAGGAATCTTAGACGCATGTAATAACACCCCATAACACTATTAGTAGAATGTAGTGGCATGAACCAAAATAATTATATATGAATCCTTTGAATTGATAAAACAATAGCTTGTCTTAAAATGCATTTTCACATATATGAAATGAATCCTATAGAAAATTGAATTATTGAATGGAATAATTTTTATATGTACTAATTAATTAAATTAAATCAAATTTAATGTGTAAGAATATATGTGTGAACCTTTAAATATTTGTATCGATGGAGAGACTCGATTAACATCTTTGATTATCAAGGGAATGCCTTGATTTTTGGATTCCATTCTGATTCATGGATACTGGTTCTATTTGATGAGATTCACATGGGATCCAGATCCAATTATATGACTTTATTACCAGTATGAAACCATAGTATCCCTCTATTATTATTATATTATGCCTTGGATACACTCCTTCAATCATGTATGGCTTCTATGGGCATGAAGTGCTTTTGTAATAACCATGGACCTATCAATAGATTATCTTGTTCTACCTTGGATTTATTCCTTAGATTTAGTTAGATAATTTTATTATGGAATTACATAGATGATCATTGAATTACACTATTATCCATACATATAGGAAATAGTTACAACTGAGTTAGAGGACCATAAGGGTTAGCTTTCCATGTTTCTTACAATGGAACCCTTTTATATTATAATAATTAGGATTCCTTATTATGAATGTGAACCACTACTATTACTATTGTGTGGTGATGTTTTTTTATGCCTCACATGACATATGTATGTATATTAGAAATGAATTAATTAATGAACTCATTATATTTACTGAAACCATTCGAGGGATGAAACATGCACCGTGGTATTTATGTTACATTATTACTTTAATTTTATATATTTTCATGGTTTTACTAATTTATTTTATATTACATAGATAGGTTATTGTAGTGTCAATTGGTAGTGGGATACTGAAATTTATATCCCACCCTATTAGGTGCCTCTATTACCACGATATACTATATGGATGATGGTGTTAGAAAATGGTTGTTAGTAGCTTCAGAAACCCGATTGGTTGATGTTTTTCGATGGAGATGGCAGTAGATGATAGAGATGCAGCTAAAGACGAATAAGAAAATTTGTATTCCTTTTTTTACTTTGTATATCATAGTTCTATTCTTATTTTCATAAATATTTTCTAGTATTATAGATTTATGAAATATCATATGTAACACCTGACACTATTATGTTATATAAATCATCAAAGGAATATTTTTCAACACACAACACTTTCTTGGCTTGCTTTACACGAAATCGCGACCTTCCTCGATAGCTTGCGTCGTACGCAATACCGAGTTTCACTAAACAACGATATACTATTAAAATATTATTAAAACTAGCCGTTATGAATAGTAATGACCACTTTTTGAAATTTTTTTCAATTTTATTTTTCAAAATGGACTTCATTTTTGGATTCGTAATATCAAAATTATCCTAGGGTGAAATTTTGGTATTTTTCTGAAAACTTTCAATTTTTGATGAATAGTGAAACCACTAAGTGGTAGTTAAAAAACTGAATTTTTCATAAAACTTAATTTTACCGCTTCTGTGAGTGGAATTTCGAAAATCCGAGAGACACGGTTGATGTTAGTAAGTAAAATGTGGTTCAATGAGATGAAAATAATTTTTTGGTGAATAGTAACTTTTTATTTTTTTTACCACGGTTAAAAGTAAATAGGGTAATTAAGGGTAAAGATGATATTACCCTAACACATGTCATAATTCTATTGGACAAGTGTAATTCGACCAAAAACAAACTTAGGAATAAAATATGACCATTTAGGCCCACTTGGATTAGATTAGGACATTTATTATTAATTTATTTAAAGAAGGGTTAAAATAGTTAAAATCAAAGTTTAATAAGTAAATAATTTTTAATATGGGGTTATACATAAGATAAATTCGACTATAAAAATTAATTAGAAAGATAAAATGATTTCCTAAATAATGGTATTTTATTTGTAATTTTTAGACATTAAATAATTTAATTTATTTATGACACAAAGATGATGCAGTAATTATCTTATTAATGAAATATTGACATAATTAATCTTATAAACACCCAAATAAATGTAATTTGAGACTTTTTATGAATTCCACTAATTTTCTAGGTTAATATGACATGTTAGTATTGATTTAATTAACTTTGTTCAAACTAATCATTATGTTATGATTTTCAAAAAAAATCAATTACTAAATAGTGTCAAAATTGACATAAAATAGTTTTTAAAACAAATATTATATTAGTAATTGTTATTTTATTCCTAAAAATCTAAGGTTCGGCCAAATGACTTAGATAAGGTTATATATATTAATAATAATCAACTTTGGGTTCGTTTGGCTGCTTATAGTAAGTTTATTAACCTTATAGTATAAGAGCACAAGAAGACACGGTAAAAGTAAAATTATTTAACTTAATGTTAAATCTAAATGATAAGGATAAAATAGGAACCTAAACTTGTCTAAATTATATTGGATGAGAGGATTTATACCCATACCCACCTTATCTTAGAAATATATCAATTTGTAGCTATTTAAAACCGAAATTGACTTTATAATAAAATAATAGTTTTGGTTTTCCCATAGGTGCCCCTCTCCTCCCTTATAAAAGGGCACCTCCTCCCCCTCTTCCTCACACCACATTGAGCCTTCAAGCTCGGCCAACCCCTGCCAATTCCTCCTCTCCACTTCCATAGAGACATCCTATAGTTACTGGTATTCTTCAAAGACCAATTTTAGTGCCCTAAAAGAAGGTCTCAAAGAAGCACTTCAAAGAAGAGGTAATGTCTGTTACCGATTCTTTCATCTTTATTTCTTCTTCCACTTATTCTTCTTTAGTTGTTTCACTATGAAGTAATAACATCAGTATCACTAATATACTGATATGTTATTATATGTTTGAAACAACCCTATTTCACCATCTATCCATCCTACGGAAAAATAAATCACCGCGCGTGCGTACGTACGGAATACCGTCTCCACGCCGTGGTGTAATCTATTTTCCACCACCACCTTACTTGGATGGGTATAATGGTGTAAATAATGACTATATATGACTATTATATTGTAATTATGATTCTGAAATAGTATAAATACACTCCAATACAATTCCACGATCATACGAACGATATCATCACTCGTGCGTACGTACGAAATAACGTCTCCACGATGTGATGTGACTCGTTCTACATGATCTTCATTTCATAATGATTATATAAATGAATTTAATGAATTAATATGATATATATTACACTAATAACATTCTATAAATTATGTATCTATAACCTAAAGATAAGAATAAGAATTTTTTCGACAAGACACGCATAAGAACAAAAAGTTATAAACACCCTAATAACTAGTAGGAATGAAATATTACTACTAAGAAGCTATGAATATGACCATATATGATATCATAACAATAATTATGATTCTGTAATAAGTCAATAACATTATTTAAATCATTATACAGGAGGTTTAGACACGTACAAAGCATATCGGACCTAAGGTAAGGGAAAATATCACAATCTCATTTTTATCCGAGATTGTTTATACTTTGGTATTTACTGGGGTGTATTTTATCATCCAAATCCATGTTTCCTCAATATGTAATATTATTTACATCCACCTACAATTGTTTAAATCCAATTTTACCCTTCGGTGAGTTTTTAGTAAAGAATATGAAATGAATCTTTTATCATTTTTCGTACGAGGTACTTTTTGACTTTTCCGAAAAAATTACGAGAAGAATGTTTTTTTAACATATATGGAATGAATGGATTTTTAAAACAATATTTCCAAGAATATTCTTTTACAAGTTTTCAAGTTTATTTTTAATCAACTTCTTTTAGTTTAAAATTGTATGACATGTTAAGAAAGGAAAAATGTTTTTGAAGTAGAAAGGATATTTTCCTCAAGAATGGAGTTCAAGTGTTTTATCAAAATTATTTTCCATCTAAGATAATATAGTGTTCTTTTTCTATCCCTATTATTACATGGATATGATTATGTTGTGATGGAAATATTTTTATGAATTCCTTTATCTTATATGAATTGTTTTATGATGTCATGTTGTTTAATAATCCCATTTTTATTACATGGGTTATGTAATGATGTATGATTTATGATTTTGTGGCACACATAAGAATGGTATCATTATGAGAAGGGTGGGACCTATATCTCCCTCCAATTCATTGGGTAAAGATTTTATATCTCATGAGATAGACATTGCTGGAACGGTAGGTTATACCGGTTTAGTGAAACAGGACTGAAACGAGGGTGACTCGGTTCAGAAAGGGACTTTGTCCACTAAGATAGTCTCGGAAATGAGTCTTGACTAACAAGAAATTATTCTCTATGATTATGTGTGTATTCCACAATGTTTCATGTTTTATGTTATGATTATTGTGATTACATTTCACTACCATGATTTATCCCATGTTATGAAATTATGATCTCTTTTGCAGGTTAAGATTTCCAAAAGTTATGTGCTTATGTATACGATGTGATTGATATTTCTTTTGATTACCCTTACTGAGAATTTGAGCTCACCCTTTTGTATTTTTTCTTTCCCCAGGTCAGGAAGAAGGTTATTAAGTAAGATATGCCAAAAGGGACTATAGATATGATGAAATAAATGGGAGACAGTGTAGACGCTTTATGAACCAGTTGTTTATGTTTATTAGTTTCTAAAGACATTATACCTATACGGTCCTTTCGTGGTTTTGTTATATGTTGTAATAAGTATGCTTCAATTTTGAAGTATTAACAATGTATGTAAAGTATGGGTCATTATAGTTGGTATCAGAGGAAAGGTATAGTCAAACTTTCGAAACTAGGATGAGAAATCCTTAGTAAGAACCCTAAGGATAAGTCTAAGCATAGAACACAATATTAGTGTTTTAGAAAGGCCATTAATAACCTAGGATAAGACCTTAAGTGTGAAAAATTATTCTTGATTATGTGGTTTCCCTATTATAATTAGTGTTTATCACACTATTCTTCTTGGTTTTAGTCAATGGCTGGAAGACGAAGGAATCGTGTTAATGCGGAATGCGACGGGCAATGAAATGATTGTCCCCCTGAGCAACCAAACGTTATGGGAGCTGGAATGAAAATTCATGTAGCCATGCTCACACAACTTTCTCAAGCTATGAATCATGCAGGACTTCCAAACAAGCAAAGGAAGGAGAAACATTCTGTCGAATCCTTCATGAGGCAGCGTCCACCTTCTTTCAGCAGGTCTACTAATCCATTAGTTTCTTAACAATGGATTAATACTACTAAAAAGATATTTTCAGTTCTTCAATGTTCTGAACATGATAAAGTCATCCTAGCAGTGTATCGTTTGGAAGGAGATACTGATCAACGGTGGAATCTTATTAAGAATATGAGGAAAATGGATGAAATTGAGTCCATGGAATGGGACGAGTTCAAGAACTTATTTTTCAGTAAGTACTTCCCTCGTATTCTCCGAACAAAGATGGAGAAAGAGTTTCTTGAACTGAAGCAAAAGGATGATGAATCTGTTGGTACCTATGAAGCAAATTTTACAAGATTTGCAAGGTACACTTCTGGGATTATTATCCAACCTGAGAGTAAGATCGATGGATTCTTTAGTGGCTTAAAACCAAGTCTTCGAAGGGCCTTAGCAATAAGGGACTTCAATAGCTATGAGGAAATCGTTCGATGTTCTCTCAATGTTGAGATGGAAGTTGGAGTAACCCATCAGTCATATGGGTTTGATAAGAAGAGGAAAATGGAATTCAAAGGAAAATCTAAAGAGCACACTGAAAAGAATATGAGCTTTCTCTTATGCTCAAAGTGTGGAAAGAAACATGGAGGGAGTTGTCTTAAAGGGACAATTAAATGTTTCAAATGTGGAAAGGAAGGTCATTGGGCATTTGAATGCTGCGATGATGGGAAGAAGATGTCTAATGATGCAAAAAATGGAAGGGATACACAGAATGAACCTACTACACTTTAATGTTTCAAGTTCAAGGAGATGGGGCATTATGCCAATAAATACCCTAATCCAAGGGTTGATGATGATGGTTGACGTCAACAAACTCTTAAGGCTAAAGACAAAGGAAAGTCACATGCAATTTCTATCAGCGATGTGGAGTACGATAACGATGTGGTGAAAGGTACACTTACCATCCACTCTAAAGTAGAAAATGTTTTATTTGATTTTGGATCCACCCACACCATTATTTCTGAAGAATTTTCTAAGTATATCACCTTATTACCTCAACAGTTAGATGTTGAGTTAGCTGTGACAACCCCTAATGGCACAACAGTCGCATCAAAAGTTTATAATTCCTCTCCGATTGAAGTTTGTGGGAAAGTGCTTCTTGAAAATCTTGTGATCCTTCCTATAGTGGAATTTGATGTGATTCTTGTCATGGATTGGCTTTCTCTACATGGAGCTCATATCAATTGCCAAATAAGGGAAGTCACATTTCATATTCCACATCAATCTATGATCGTCTATCGATGTAAGGATGAACATAACCTTCCAGTGGAAATTTCTTCCATTTTATGGGTATTTATTCCCCTAAATGAAGGTTATTTATCTCAAATGGTTGGGGAGAAACTCATGATTAAGAATATTCCCATTGTACGTGATTTTGATGATTTCTCTCCGGAGGAATTAACGGGTCTTCCACCGAATCGTGAAGTTGAGTTTTCAACAGAACTCGTACCGGGTGCTTTTCCTATTTCAAAGACACCTTATAGAATGGCCCCAACTGAGTTGCAGGAATTGATGAAGCAACTCCAAGAGAATCTTGATAAGGGATTCATACGCCCTAGTGCATCACCTTGGGGAGCACCTGTTCTATTTGTTAAGAAGAAATATGGATCAATGAGACTCTTCATTGATTATCGAGAACTTAACAAGATCAATATCAAGAACAAATATCCTCTCCCGCGCATTGATGAACTATTTGACCAACTACGCGGAGCTCAATACTTTTCCAAGATTGATCTTCGTTCAGGGTATCATCAATTAAGGGTCAAAAGGGAGGATATACCAAAGACAGCTTTCCGTACAAGATATGGAAACTATTAATTTATAGCGATGCCATTTGGTCTTACTAATTCCCCTGCTATCTTCATGTATCTGATGAATAGAGTCTTTAGATACTATCTTGATCAATTTGTGGTAGTGTTTATAGACGATATTCTTGTCTATTCAAAGAGCAAGTAAGAACATGAAGATCACTTGAGAATTATGTTTAAGAGCCTGAGAAAGGATAAGATTTATGCCAAATTTACCAAGTGTGAATTTTGGCTTCAAAAAGTTGCATTTTTGGGTCACATAATCTCAAAAGAGGGGATATCTATGGATCCAGTAAAAATAGAGGTTATCGAAAGATGGTCGAGACCAACAACAGTAACTATGATCTGAAGTTTTCTTGGTTTGGCTGGATATTATCAACGTTTTGTGAAAGATTTTTCACGATTATCTAATCCACTCACCAAGTTGACTCAGAAAGGAGTTAAGTTTGTTTGGACAGAGGAATGTGAAGAGAATTTCATGGAGTTGAAAAGAAGGTTATTCAGTGCACCTGTGCTCACACTGCCTTGTAGTGGAGAAAGGTTTGTGATCTACAGTGATGCATCCAAGAAGGGATTGGGGTGTGTTATTATGAAAAATTATATGGTGATAGCTTATGCCTCACGACAGTTGAAAATCCATGAGCAAAATTACCCAACTCATGATTTTGAGTTAGCTGCGGTAATATTTGTATTAAAGATTTGGAGGCATTACCTCTATGGTGAAAGGTGTGATATTTATACTGATCATAAAAGTTTAAAGTATATTTTCACACAAAAGGAGCTGAATATGCGCCAAAGAAGATGGTTGGAGCTGATTAAGGATTATGACTGCTCGATCCATTACCACCCTGGGAAAGCAAACAAGGTGGCAGATGCATTAAGTTGACAAGACCATGCTATTTTATCCATGATGAGGATCACAAAAGAACCAATATTTATGGATTTACAAAGGATGGATCTTGGAATTATAATGAAAGGGGAAAATCGTATCTTTCTCAAATGAATGTTCAACCATATATACATGTGAATATTAAAGAGGCACAGAAAGATGATGTCGAGTTACAAAAGAAGGTGAGAAATGTTCCTTAATTCAACCTTGATTGTGATGGGATAATAATGTTCAGGAATCGGGTTTGTGTTCCTCCGATCCCAGAATTAAAGAAGGAGTTGCTGGATGAGGCTCATAGTTCTTCATTCTTTATTCATCCTGGAAGCACGAAGATGTATAGGGACCTGAAAGAGTACTTCTGGTCGGATGACATGAAAAGAGATGTTTCTGAATATGTCTCTCGATGCTTGGTTTGTCAACAAGTTAAAGCTGAGAGACAGAAGTCTAAGGGGATGTTATAACCATTACCCATACTCGAATGGAAATGGGAAAACATCACTATGGACTTTGTCATAGGACTTCCTAAAACATCCAAAGGCAATAATGCTATCTGGTTCATAGTTGATCGTCTTACAAAGTCTGCGCACTTCATTGCTATTAGAGAGGATTTCTCTCTGGATCAGCCTGCCAGGATATATGTAAAGGAAGTGGTAAGATTGCATGGAGTACCACATTCAATTATATCTGATCGGGATCCGAGATTTACCTCGAAGTTCTGGCGAAGTCTTCAGCATACTCTGGATACAGAGTTGAGTTTCAGCACTGCTTATCATCCTCAGACAGACGGTCAGTCTGAGAGAACAATTCAAACCCTAGAAGATATGTTGAGAGCTTGCTCTATAGGTTTCAAAGGTGGTTGGGATCAACCCCTACCTTTGGTGGAATTTTCTTATAATAATAGCTTTCACTCCAGTATTCAGATGGCTCCTTATGAAGCTCTCTATGGAAAGAAATGCAGGACTCTAACTTGCTGGGATGAAGTTGGGGAAATATATCCATTAGGACCTGATCTCATTGATGAATTGGCAGAAAAAGTCAGATCTTTTTAACAACACATAAGAGTAGCTCAGAGTCGATAGAAAAGTTATGCTGACAACCGAAGAAAAGACCTAGAGTTTGAAGTGGGTGATAAAGTGTTCTTACGAATATCTCCCTGGAAGAGGGTTATGAGATTTGGAAAGAAGGGGAAGTTGAGCCCTAGATATATCGGTCCTTTCGAAATACTGGATCGTGTTGGGAAGGTATCTTACCGATTGGCGCTTCCACCGAATCTCTCTCAAGTTCACGGTGTGTTCCATGTATCTCTCCTGAGAAAGTACATACCTGATCCTTCACATGTACTCAGTTCAGAAGTTGTACCGCTGGAGCAAGATCTTTCTTATGAAGAACATCCGATAGAGATTCTGGATCGTAGCGAAAAAGTCCTACGAAACAAGACCACTCGATTGGTGAAAGTTTTATGGAGGAACCACCAATTAGAAGAAGCTACATGGGAGCTTGAGGATATTATGAGGGAGAGGTATCCTCATCTGTTTGTTACAAAGTGACGAATTTCGAGGGAGAAATTCATTTTAAGGGGGGTAGAATGTAACACCCGAGACTTTTATGTTATATAAATCATCAAAGGAATATTTTTCTACACACAACACTTTCTTGGCTTGCTTTACACGAAATCGCGACCTTCCTCGATAGCTTGCGTCGTACGCAATACCGAGTTTCACTAAACAATGATATACTATTAAAATATTATTAAAACTAGCTGTTATGAATAGTAATAACCACTTTTTGAAAAAAATTTAAATTTTATTTTTCAAAATGGACTTCATTTTTGGATTCGTAATATCAAAATTAGCCTAGGGTAAATTTTTGGTATTTTTCTGAAAACTTTCAATTTTTGATGAATAGTGAAACCACTAAGTGGTAGTTAAAAAACTGAATTTTTCATAAAACTTAATTTTACCGCTTCTGTGAGTGGAATTTTAAAAATACGAGAGACACGGTTGATGTCAGTATGTAAAATGTGGTTCAATGAGATGAAAATAATTTTTTGGTGAATAGTAACTTTTTATTTTTTTTACCACGGTTAAAAGTAAATAGGGTAATTAAGGGTAAAGATGATATTAGCCTAACACATGTCCAAATTCTATTGGAAAAGTGTAATTCGACCAAAAACAAACTTAGGAATAAAATATGACCATCTAGGCCCACTTGGATTAGATTAGGACATTTATTATTAATTTATTTAAAGAAGGGTTAAAATAGTTAAAATCAAAGTTTAATAAGTAAATAGTTTTTAATATGGGTTTATACATAAGATAAATTCGACTATAAATATTCATTAGAAAGATAAAAAAGATTTCCTACATAATGGTATTTTATTTGTAATTTTTAGACGTTAAATAATTTAATTTATTTATGACACAAAGATGATGAAGTAATTATCTTATTAATGAAATATTGACATAATTAATGTTATAAACAGAAAAATAAATGTAATTTGAGACTTTTTATGAATTCCACTAATTTTCTAGGTTAATATGACATGTTAGTATTGATTTAATTAACTTTTTTCAAACTAATCATTCTGTTATAATTTTCAAAAAAATCAATTACTAAATAGTGTCAAAATTGACATAAAATAGTTTTTAAAACAAAAATTATATTAGTAATTGTTATTTTATTTGTAAAAATATAAGGTTCAGCCAAATGAATTAGATAAGGTTTAATATATTAATTATAAACAACTTGGGGTTCGTTTGGCTGCTTATAGTAAGTTTATTAACCATATAGTATAAGAACACAAGAAGACACGGTAAAAGTAAAATTATTTAACTTAATGTTAAATATAAATTATAAGGTTAAAATAGGAACCTAAACTTGTCTAAATTCTATTGTATGAGAGGATTTAGACCCATCCCCACCTTAGATTAGAAATATATCAATTTAGAGCTATTTAAAACCAAACTTGACTTTATAATAAAATAATATTTTTAGTTTTCCCAAAGGTGCCCCTCTCCTCCCTTATAAAAGGGCACCTCCTCCCCCTCTTCCTCACACCAATTTGAGCCTTCAATCTCGGCCAAACCCTGCCAATTCCTCCTATCCACTTCCCTAGAGACATCCTAGAGGTACTGGTATTCTTAAAAGACCAATTTTAGTGCCCTAAAAGAAGGTCTCAAAGAAGCACTTCAAAGAAGAGGTAATGTCTGTTACCGATTCTTTCATCTTTATTTCTTCTTCCACTTCTTCTTCTTTAGTTGTTTCAATATGAAGTAATAAAATCAGTATCACTCATATAATGATATGTTATTATATGTATGAAAAAACCCTATTTCACCATCTATCCATCCTACGGAAAAAGAAATCACCGCGTCTGCGTACGTACGGAATACCGTCTCCACGCCGTGGTGTAATCTATTTTCCACCACCACCTTACTTGGATGGGTATAATGGTGTAAATAATGACTATATATGACTATTATAAAGTAATACTGATTCTGAAATAGTATACATACTATAGCATCCCGCCATCTTTATCACATAAACTTTCATTACATTTTACAAAACCGAGGATCTTTAAGGTTTAGTGTCTTGGAAACCAGGAACATTAAACATGAAAACATAAAACATTCTTCTAAAACACTTGAAAGGATTAACCTCATGTTCATCATAGGTTCCTTACTGCATCACATAACCTGGGAGAATACATCAAAAGAAATGGTGAGCAAAAAGCCCAGTAAGGGAAACAAGAGAAACATTTTACATGTGAACTTGAGATACTTCAATAAGGTCATGAAAAAAAACTTTAAGGCATGAGAATGAAATCATGAGGCATATCATAATAAAAATAAAATTTTCATAACTTGAAGATGTGGCTAAATCATTTAACATTGAAGAACATATCACCAAGGTCCATCCCCAAAGTGTCATTTGAAAATTACCAAGGTTATTCACCTAGGTATCGTGAAAATTGTAATCTCAAGTGGTTACATCATTACCCAATGCATTGGAGCGCTATCAGAGCGCACCCTTAAATTTGCCATAATTATCATGTGAGCCACATATATCATCATCAAAAATTTCATAAATCACCCATATAGCACAAAATAAATGGGTTTCATTTCGTAATCATAACGTTTTAAAAACTGCTTTAAAGACATGATCTTTACGTCACCTTAAAACCAACAGAAAAGGAAGGTGGGTCTCATGTATGTAAACCCCATAATTTAAAATAGAAAATTTTGGTATATATGTGAATACACCTTTATAATAAAGATCTTTGAGTATTCGCTTAATAATATAAAAAAACTTTAGAAAAAAAGAGAGACATTTTGAGACGAAAATTCTGCAGCATAACGGCTATGTTACGAGGTTTTAGAAGACATTAAAAAGAGAGGGAAAATGGGTCAAACATTCATAAATGACACATAAAACAGTATATGGACATAATAAGAAGGATACATGATCATGGTAATGAAATTTCAAGGACATACCATTTGAAATGAAAAACATGGAAGGAAGACAAAAATTAGATCTCTCTTATGAAAGTTCGGCAGCCTAACGGCGTTACTTAAACTTCAAACAAAATGATTTGAAAAGATCAAATAGGGTATCTCATCATGTGAACATAAGAGTTCAGTATGAAAGATATAGAGATAATTCCCAAACATAATTAAAATGGAACTTGAAAGACTTGACATGAAAGTGAAACTTTGAAAAGAATGAGAAGGGTGAAAGAATCCCCTAAAAATTCGGCAGCCTAACGGAGCCACTTAAAACTTCAAAAAACTGAATTGAAGAGACCAAATGGGATCTCTCATCATATGAAAATTATAGTCCAGTATGATAGATATAGAGATAATACCCCAACATAATAAAAAGGAACTTGAAAGAATTGACATGAAAGTAGAACTTCAAAACGAGAAGGGTGAAGAACCACTTAAAAATTCGGCAGCCTAACGGCGCCACTTAAAACATCAAAATACTGAATTGAAGAGATAAAATGGGGTATCTCGTAATATGAACATAAGAGTACAGTATGATAGATATAGAGATCATACCCCAACATAACAAAAAGGAACTTTAATGAATTGACATGAAAGTAGAACTTCAAAACAAGAAGGGTGAAAACCACTTAGAAATTCGGCAGCCTAACGACGCCACTTAAAACATCAAAATACTGAATTGAAGAGATCAAATGGGGTCTCTCATCATATGAACATAAGAGTCCAGTATGATAAATTTAGAGATCATACCCAAACATAATAAAAAGTAACTTGAAATACTTTACATGAAAATAGATCATGAAAAATGAGAAGGGAGAAAGAATCTGTTACAAAAATTTCGGCAGCTTAACTGCACCACTTAAAACTTCATAAAACGAAATAATGATAGTAAGATGGGATCTCTCATTACATGAACATGAAAAGGGCAGTAAGAGGAGTATAAAAAAATATCCTAAAACATAAGAACATGGAGCATAAAAGGAATGACATAAAAGAGATTACTTGAAATTAAAGAGAGAGGTCGGATCCCTTACCTTAAAACATAACTCTTAAAACTGAAAGGTTTAGACCTTGAGGGCTTGGGAGCACCATGGGAGGACTCCTTGGGAGGTAATGAGACCAGAACTTCGTTGGGGGAGAGTGGGGAGTCGAATGGATGAGAGGATGGCTTGGTATTTATAGGGAATGTGAGGGGCAAGGCATTAATGGCAAAGGGACATCTCATTAGTGGTTTTGGCAAAACCATGGGCTTACCCATGGTATTTGCCCATGGTATTGGCCACTTGGGACACCTCATACCTTATCTCACTATTCATAATTCTAACATATTGATTACAAACTTAATTCATCATTTAATGATTTCATTAAACACCCGTAACTTAAAAACTGTATTTTCACTATTCATCGAAAATTCAGCTTTCTCAGAATAATCCCAAAATTTCACCTTAACCAAATATCAACGCCCTGATTAAAAATATGAACTCCATTTTATAAAAATAATTTTCTAAATATTTTTAATTTAATTTTTAAATAAAAACACTATTCACCGAAAATTCATTTTTTTCAGAAAAAACCCCAAAAATTACCATAGCATAATATCGGTGCACTGAGTTCAAAAATGAAATCCGTTTTATAAAAATAATTATCTAAATATTTCTAATTAAATTTTTAATTAAAAAACACTATTCACCTGAAAAAACTAATACTTGAATAATAATTTATGAAACCGTTATTTAACCATTTTATTGAATCACATTACTTAATCAAGGTGCCTAGATTATATTAATACTTTCTTTAAGTGAGATTACTAATCCATTTGGACACATTACTAATCCTAATCCTAAAATCACTATTCATAATTTACTATTCATGAAAAATGAAGTTGATATTATTAGACTCTAAATTTTGTACTGGATATAATTTTAGAAGACCATTTTTTGAAAATCAATACACATTTTAAATTATTTAAGGTTTACATAAACATTTTTTAAAAATATCCTTTGGAAAATTCATAAAAAATATTCATACTATATTTATCCAGACATTTGAAAATTCATAAACTTCATAAGTAGAAATCCCATTTTTTATTTAAAACAGAGGATTACACAAGGTATTTATGGTCTCCTTACATAGCCCCTTATCACACCAGCATAGGACCTATGTGTAAGGTGTGCTAAGGTGAGAGAATCTGAGGGAGGCTCAGCCAACATCGCACGAGTAGTAATTTCTATCAGTTTGAACTTCTCGCAAAGGCGATCCTGTTCTAGCTTCCCACGATGAAGTTCATCTTGGGTTTGGTCCAGAGCAAAGCCCAATGGTGATACCTCCTTCCCAAGTTCTGTTAGATGGGCTTCGATCGGTCCAAGACTACAGTGTGAGGCCATCGAATCTTCTTTCTATATTAATTAACCAAAATTACTTGTATTTAGAGACAATAATCAAAACATTTAGTTTCCAGCGGTCATATTGATCAATGGTCATATAACAGTCAAAAACCAACGGTAGCATTTTAATTATACACTTGTTATCCAATGAAACATTTTTGTTGAGTATAAAAAAATAAAATAAAATAACACATAAAATTAGGAAACACGATTTATTCAAAATTTTGGGTCGTTACAATCTTTCCCCCTTAAGAAATTGCATCCTCTCAATTTTTATAAATTGGGTTTTGAAATTTCAAAGAAAGTCCCACATCGGAAAAAGAGTCAGCAACACTATTACTTTAAAAGAAAGAAAAGGAAGTACAAAGGCCACCCGAGTTTACTCATACTAGTATTCCATGTAGGAAACATGGACAAGGAGGAAAAAACAAAGGGTCACTTTCTAAAAGAGAGTGATAGAAAATATGATTAGGAGAAAGTTAACCATAAGAAAATCCCAAACTTATGATGTGTGTAAACAATCTTTGATTACCTAGTAGGAAACGTAAACCAACAACGTTTTTGTTTTACGTTCCTTTTCATAATTTTGAGGAATTCATTTACAACATAGAACAAAAACATAAGGAAATATATCTTCCTTCATGTATAGTTTCACCCTTTAATAATTTTCTACCAAAAATAATCTTTTCTCCCAAACGATGAGCATTAAAAACTACTTGGTCTCATCAAAACACAAGAATCGTCTTCTAGAGAATCACTTAATCCACAAAAGATTAACTATCTATTTCTTCTATCTTTAACATTATCCCAAAAACAAAAAGGGTAAGGTTAAACAACTCTTCAAAAAGGAAGAATCCCATAGGAATGGAAACTAATTTTAAATCTTCAATGTTCCATGGTAATACCCAAAGTTCATCATAGACCATCCCATAAATAAAGGTCCTTAAAATTCCTCAAAATAAACCAAACCAAGATTGAAACCCAAATACAAGAAGGATTGGATAACACAGTCTTCCAAAATAAACTTCATTGTTCATATCCAAACAACATCAACCACTCCTAACATCTTATAACAAAATTATCTAAAATAAACATATTTTACCCAATATTGGTTAATCATTCCCATAAGTAACCTAAATTACAATAAGTCCACCATAAATTCATCGATTTTTCAAAATATAAGTCAACCTTACTCCTCAATGAAAATACTGTAGTAATCTATTTACCTCGATCATATAGGGTCCCCAAAATAGTGAACATATTCTAAAATAATAATAATTTTTTAACCCCCTAATCATCTCTATCATATTAATACGAAAATCGTCGCATTTCCTATCACATTGGTTTTTGGGACATGTTCTTCCATTTCTCGCCATTAACTAAGAAAAGAAACTATAATTAGGGGCTTATTTACTTCACAAATAATCATGAAAAGGAAACTTTAAGCATAAAAGGATAAACATGTAGAATAAAAGTATATCCTAACTTGTGATCCCCTAGGTTCCAATCTAGGTTATCCATGATCATATATTCTTATGTGAATCTTTATTTTGTTTTATCCTTGTTCCATTAATAATGGTTCATACTAAGCTTATGAATTTACCAAAGCATATCCCCCGGGAGTGTCATAACCAAGAGTGTAGCAAGGCCCGTTGTCGTGTACCAGTTCCCGTTCGAGTCTAGATCAAGGTGGTGTTTTCAGGTTTTACCCCTATGTACATCTGTGCCAGAGCACCTCTACCTGCTCGTATCCAGACAGGGATGTATTTTCTTGGAAACCCCTTACTCAATACTCACCAAAATACCAGGAAGATTTCCTATATTTAAACTTTTCTATAGGGTTCTTCCTAGATTTTTCATATCATAATTTCCACAAATAACTAAACCATCCTTTGATACCAACTATAGAATCCCGCCATCTTTATCACATAAACTTTCATTACATTTTACAAAACCGAGGATCTTTAAGGTTTAGTGTCTTGGAAACCTGGAACATTAAACATGAAAACATAAAACATTCTTGTAAAACACTTAAAAGGATTCTCCTCATGTTCATCCTAGGTTCATTACTGCATCACATAACCTGGCAGCATACATCAAAAGAAAGGGTGAGCAAAAATCCCAGTATGGGAAACAAGAAAAACATTTTACATGTGAACTTGAGATACTTCAATAAGGTCATGAAAAGAACTTTAAGGCATGAGAATGAAATCATGAGGCATATCATAATAAAAATAACATTTTCATAACTTGAAGATGTGGCTACATCATTTAACATAGAAAATCATGAACATATCACCAGGGTCCATCCCCAAGGTGTCATTTGAAAATTACCAAGGTCATTCACCTAGGTATCGTGAAAATTGTAATCTCTAGTGGTTACATCATTACCCAATGCATTGGAGCGCTATCAGGGCGCACCCTTAAATTTTCCTTTATTATCATGTGAGCCACATATATCATCATCAAAAATTTCATAAATAACCCATATAGCACAAAATAAATGGGTTTCATTACATAATCATAACGTTTTAAAAACTGCTTTAAAGACATGATCTTTACGTCACCTTAAAACCCACAGAAAAGGAAGGTGGGTCTCATGTATGTAAATCCCATAATTTAAAATAGAAAATTTTGGTATATATGTGAATACCCCTTTAGAAGAAAGTGCTTTGAGTATACACTTAATAATATAAAAGAACTTTAGAAAAAGAGAGAGTCATTTTGAGATGAAAATTCTGCAGCATAACGGCTATGTTACGAGGTTTTAGAAGACATTAAAAAGAGAGGGAATATGGGTCAAACATTCATAAATGACCCATAAAACAGTATATGGACAGAATAAGAAGGATACATGATCATGGTAATGAAATTTCAAGGACATACCATTTGAAATGAAAAACATGGAAGGAAGAAAAAAATTAGATCTCTCTTATGAAAGTTCGGCAGCCTAACGGCGTTACTTAAACTTCAAACAAAATGATTTGAAAAGATCAAATAGGTTATCTCATCATGTGAACATAAGATTTCAGTATGATAGATATAGAGATAATTCCACAACATAATTAAAAAGGAACTTGAAAGACTTGACATGAAAGTGAAACTTTGAAAAGAATGAGAAGGGTGAAAGAATCCCCTAAAAATTCGGCAGCCTAACGGCGCCACTTAAAACATCAAAATACTGAATTGAAGAGATAAAATGGGGTCTCTCACCATATGAAAATAAGATTCCATTATGATAGATATAGAGATCATACCCCAACATAACAAAAAGGAACTTGAAAGAATTGACATGAAAGTAGAACTTCAAAACGAGAAGGGTGAAGAACCACTTAAAAATTCGGCAGCCTAACGGCGCCACTTAAAACATCAAAATACTGAATTGAAAAGATAAAATGGGGTCTCTCATAATATGATCATAAGAGTCCAGTATGATAGATATATAGATCATACCCCAACATAACAAAAAGGAACTTGAATGAATTGACATGAAAGTAGAACTTTAAAACAAGAAGGGTGAAGAACAACTTAAAAATTCGGCAGCCTAACGGCGCCACTTAAAACTTCAAAATACTGAATTGAAGAGATAAAATGGGGTCTCTCATCATATGAACATAAGAGTCCAGTCTGATAAATTTAGATATCATATCCCAACATAATAAAAAGAAACTTGAAATACTTTACATGAAAATAGATCTTGAAAAATGAGAATGGAGAAAGAATCCGTTACAAAAATTTCGGCAACCTAACGGCACCACTTAGAACTTCATAAAAAGAAATAATGAGAGTAAGATGGGATCTCTAATTAAATGAACATGAAAATGGTAGTAAGAGGAATGTAAAAGAACATCCTACAACATAAGAACATGGAGCATAAAAGGAATGACATAAAAGAGATTACTTGAAATTAAAAAGAGAGGTCGGATCCCTTACCTTAAAACATAACTCTTAAAACTCAAAGGTTGAGACCTTGAGGGCCTGGGGGAACCATGGGAGGACTCCTTGGGAGGTAATGAGACCAGAACTTCATTGGGGGAGAGTGGGGAGTCGAATGGATGAGAGTATGGCTTGGTATTTATAGGGAAAGTGAGGGGACAAGGCATTAATGGCAAAGGGACACCTCATTAGTGGTTTTGGAAAAACCATGAGCTTGCCCATGGTATTTTCCCATGGTATTGGCCACTTGGGACACCTCATACCTTATCTCACTATTCATAATTCGAACATATTGATTACAAACTTAATTCATCATTTAATGATGTCATTAAACACCTGTAACTTAAAAACTGTATTTTCACTATTCATCGAAAATTCAAATTTCTCAGAATAATCCCAAAATTTCACCTTAACCAAATATCAACGCTCTGATTAAAAATATTAACTCCATTTTATAAAAATAATTTTCTAAATATTTTTAATTTAATTTTTAAATAAAAACACTATTCACCGAAAATTCATTTTTTTCAGAAAAAACCCCAAAAATTACCATAGCATAATATCGGTGCTCTGAGTTCAAAAATAAAATCCGTTTTATAAAAAAAATTATCTAAATATTTCTAATTAAATTTTTAATTAAAAAACACTATTCACCTGAAAAAACTAATACTTGAATAATAATTTATGAAACCGTTATTTAACCATTTTATTGAATCACATTACTTAATCAAGGTGCCTCGATTATATTAATACTTTCTTTAAGTGAGATTACTAATCCATTTGGACACATTACTAATACTAATCATAAAATCACTATTCATAATTTACTATTCATCAAAAACCATGTTGATCTTATTAGACTCTAAATTTTGTACTGGACATAATTGTCGAAGACCATTTTTTGAAAATCATTACACATTTTAAATTATTTAAGGTTTACATAAACATTTTTTTAAAATATCCTTTTGAAAATTCATCCAAAATATTAATGCTATATTTATCGGGACATTTGAAAATTCATAAACTTCATAAGTAGAAATCCCAATTTTTATTTAAAACAAAGGATTACACAAGGCAGTTATGGTCTCCTTACATAGCCCCTTATCACACCAGCATAGGACCTAAGTGTAAGGTGTGCTAAGGTGAGAGAATCTGAGGGAGGCTCGTCCAACATCGCACGAGTAGTAATTTCTATCAGTTTTAACTTCTCGCGAAGGTGATCTCGTTCTATCTTCACACGATGAAGTTCAGCTTGGGTTTGGTCCAGAGCAAAGCCCAATGGTGCTACCTCCTTCCCAAGTTCTGTTAGATGGGCTTCGATCGGTCCAAGACTACTGGGTGAGGCCATCGAATCTTCTTTCTATATTAATTAACCAAAAATACTTGTATTTAGAGACAATAATCAAAACATTTAGTTTCTAGCGGTCATATTGACCAATGGTCATATAACAGTCAAAAATCAACGGTAGCATTTTAATTATACTCATGTTATCCAATGAAACATTTTTGTTGAGTAAAAAAAAATAAAATAAAATAACACATAAAATTATGAAACATGATTTATTCAAAATTTCGGGTCGTTACACATACACTCCAATACAATTCCATGATCATAGGAACGATATCATCACTCGTGCGTACGTACGGAATACCGTCTCCACGATGTGATGCGACTCGTTCTACATGATCTTCATTTCATAATGATTATATAAATGAATTGAATGAATGAATATGATATATATTACACTGATACCATTTTTTAAATGATGTATCTATAACCTAAATAGAAGAATAAGAATTTATTCGACAAGACACGCATAAGAACAAAAAGTTATAAACACCCGAATAACAAGTAGAAATGAAATATTACTACTAAGAAGCTAAGAATATGACCATATATGATATCATAAAAATAATTATGATTCATTAATAAGTCAATAACATTATTTAAATCATTATACAGGAGGTTCGGACACTTACAAAGCATATCAGACCTAAGGTTAGGGAAAATATCACAATCTCATTTTTATCCGAGATTGTTTATACTTTGGAATTCACAGGGGTGCATTTTATCATCCACATCCATGTTTCCTCAATATGTAATATTATTTCCATCCACCTACAATTTTTTAAATCCAATTTTACCCTTCGGTGTGTTTTTAATAAAGGATATGAAATGAATCTTTTGTCGTTTTCGTACGAGGTACATTTTAACTTTTCCGACAAAAGTACGACAAGAATGTTTTTTTAACTTATATGGAATGAATGTATTTTTAAAAAAATATTTGCAAGATTCTTCCTTTACATGTTTTCAAGTTTATTTTTAATCAACTTCTTTTAGTTTAAAATTGTATGACATGTTAAGAAAGGAAAAATGTTTTTGAAGTAGAAAGGATATTTTCCTCAAGAATGGAGTTCAAGTGTTTTATCAAAATTATTTTCCATATAAGATAATATAGGGTTCGGTTTATATCCCTATTATTACATGGATTTGATTATATTGTGATGGAATTGTTTTTATGAATTCCTTTATCTTATATGAATTGTTTTATGATGTCATGTTGTTTAAGAATCCCATTTTTATTACATGGGTTATGCAATGATGTTTGATTTCTAATTTTGTGGCACACATAAGAATGGTATAATTATGAGATGGGTGGGACCTATATCTCCCTCCAATGCATTGGGTAATGAATTTATATCTCATGAGATAGACATGGCTGTAATGGTAGGTTATACCGGTTCAGTGAAACAGGACTGAAACGAGGGTGACTCAGTTCAAAAAGGGACTTTGTCCACTAAGATAGTCTCGGAAATGAGTCTTGACTAACAAGAAATGATTCTCTATGGTTATGTGTGTATGCCACAAAGTTTCATGTTTTAAGTTTTGATTATTTTGATTACATTTCACTGCCATGATTTATCCTATGTTATGAAATTATGATCTCTTTTGCAGGTTAAGATTTCCAAAAGTTATGTGCTTATGTATACAATGTGATTTATATTTCTTTTATTTACCCTTACTAAGAATTTGAGCTCACCCTTTTGTATGTTTTCTTTCCCCGGGTTAGGAAGAAGGTTATTAAGTAAGATATGCCAAAAGGGACTATAGATATGATGAAATAAATGGGAGACAATGTTGACGCTTTATGAACCAGTTGTTTATGTTTCCCAGTTTCTAAAGACACTATACCTATACGGTCCTTTCGTGGTTTTGTTATATGTTGTAATAAGTATGCTTCAATTTTGAATTATTAACAATGTATGTAAAGTATGGGTCATTATATCATAATCATTTTTTGTAGATTTATATTAGTTAAATAAGTTGAATTAGTTACTATTATTAAATCCATCTATTTTCACAATATCTTTTTACAATTACATTTCTTCTAAATTTTATATATTGTTGTATCATATTAAGCTGCTATATTTTACTCTATTAATAAGGTTATATTCTCAACAAGGATACACATAAAGAATTTACTATTAGTTGATAGCCTCTGGAATTTAGGTAGATGTACATAATGAATTGGGTCCCACCAGTCTTGGGTGGCCTCCTAAGTGGAATTCAGGTACGAGATGTCACAATGTGGTATCTGATCAGTTTCTTTATTACATTAGTATTTCATAAAAATAGGTTATATATTAGGAATGAAATGGAATATTTTCATAAGTTGTGCTTGGGAGTGATGAATTCATGTTTGGGGTACATGCTGATTTTTCTGAATGATTATGGGGGTTCAATTTTGTCCAATTATTATAGATATCATTTCACCATTAGGTGAAACTCATTCTATATAGTGTTATTAATTCTATTTAGTATTGAGGTATTTCTTTTACGCCCAGACCAATGATTTGAGTTCACGGATCATTGTTAATTGAATCATGATATGAACCTCAAATTTTCAAGTCATGCATATTTCCATGCCATATAGGTTCATTTAAATATATTTAATTTCCAGATATTATTGTGATGGTTATGTAATACATGATTTGTTCATATACATGTGTTACTTTTGGTTGGTAATTGATTAAATGTTTTTTCTATTAATGAGTTTTTTTGAGCCCTTATCTGATGTAATCAGTAATTTAATGAATCAATACATTATTACGAATTTAAAATGGGTGTTAATATCAATGACAAGGAGTTTGGATCCTAATTAACAGTGATATACAACTCATTTTTACAAAATACATGTATAAGAATATGAGATAATTAAACATGAAGAGTGAGATTTTGCATCTAAAATTATATTTTTTCTTGTACATATCCCACCGTTACATGATTTTGAATGGTAATGTAGTGAAACTAGTAATAAAATATAAAAAGAATGAAATAGTTGAAAGTAAATGATGTGGCAATTCATAGTTGACCATTAATATACTATAACCCCAGAAACATTTATTTAATCCCTTGTCAATAATTTCTTCTAATTATGTAGTTGGGATATTATGATATGGGTTGTGATACATTCCTTACATAAATATTATATTAGTGTTGTAATCCTTATGATTTTACGATTTCTATGAGTTGTGTGTGTGGATTATGTAAATCAATTCTTCCACAACATCCTCATGTCGTGTTCCAAGATAGTGGTGGTGAATATTTTCTAGATGTGATGGAAATAACCTTCTAGTATTACCTCTAGGACTGCAACTTGAGGCACTGATGGAAGTACCTAATCTGGTTTCTGACACAAATGTTCAGGAATGTTTCTTACATCTGATGTAGTCAATGCTTGGTGTTCCACGTCCTACACCTACTATTGCTAGCCTGAATCATGAGTACTGTTTCAGGAATTCTACCACAATCATGGGGGATGGAGTTCCATGGGAACTTGAGTAATGGGTAGAGGCCAACTTATCAATTTTTGAGAATATGGATATTCCTTCGAAGTTGATGTCCACGATTTCTATATACATGATGTATGGTTCGGTAAAATATAGGGTGGATAAAATTACACTTGATGGTCACCATCACAACATTGTATGTGATAGAATCCAGACATAATATATGATCAGTTCATTATTTATAGATAGAGAGCTGATATATCCATAGATTTCAGGCACCTCAAGTAGGGTTCCATGTCTGTTATGTAATATTCAGTGTGTTTCACTATGTTACAACACATTACACTTATTTTAATGGGTGATTTTCATTCATGTTCTAGAAGATTCAACTATGGGATTCATTAATCCATTCATACATAGGTGACCACCTTCCTCCTTTGTATAATTTTTTGAAATATTAATCTGGGATCTTATCACTGAATGTATCTTGAGGGATGGTGATAGTACCGGGCAAAGAGTACCAGTGTTATGGTAGGCTAATAGTTATTCCAGTTGCAGTAAATGTTCTGTTGAGAATTCTTTTTTGGGAAGTGGCAGCCATAGTATTTGTTAAAGTTTCTCCATGGTCTGTCACCAGTGTGGACCGATGTTACAAAATTTGGATCCAAGTATCATTGAATTGGGGGAGTATTGAATTAATGATATATTTTTCTACTATGTTTTCTTACATATGAAACTAAATTGACCTCCTGTAAAATATTTCATTCTCTACTAAACATAATTCTACCAAAGAACTAGATGAAAATAGTAATGTTCATGTTTCACTCCTCATCATAATTATCCATGTCCATGGTATGGTTTGGAAACAATCCAAACCCACACAATCCACTAGAAAAAAGTCCTTTGATGTAGAATACAATGAGTATAATGTTCCAATACATTCTTGTAGAACATTGAAAATAATTAAATATTTTTTTTAGTTCTTCTTGAAAAAATTATGCGAATCAATGCCTTCGTTATTCTTGATCATATTTCAGATATTTTATATTGCTAAACAATTCTCCTCTTTCCAACCCAGAAGCATATAGAAACATCATTTAGTATTATGTGAATTGTTATGCCTCCTCAATGACCAACAAGTATCCTATACAATATAAGTCTCTCTAAGTAGCATATGTGATTCATAGAAGAACTCTTATAAGATAAACAATCATTGATTTGTGGACTGTCCACACTTCACATAACACCTCCACATACCTCATCAATGTACCACTTTTCCATACAACTTCTATAAACTGTCTTCGCTTACTGATTACATGTACTGTCTTCACATAAAGCTTCAAAATACCACCTATCATACCGCAATTACTTGAATAGAATTATTTATCCTGTAGAATAATTCTTTTTATTAAAAAACCATTTATTCATCCATAAATAACATAATTTTTCACATATTCTATCCCCCATTTACTAAATTCATTCAAATAATTCACCCATGAAAAATCATCTAGACATACCCAAATTATTCGTTATAGGGAAGACATAATACAATATAATATATCTACATCCCTATAAAGGTATTTGTGGGCCATAGAAAATAAAATTGGTCCAAAAAATCTACTAATCATATATTTACCCAAATCTATGGTGTGGAACAGCCTTCACTAAATATTGTGTGCATCATGTATACAGTTTTTCCTTCACAGACCACGTAACACATTTCATCCATAACGGTTGAAAACATTACCACCTCCATTCCACCAACAACAATTCATCATATGTATTGTTGGCCTCCCATGAACCATGATCCACCTGAGGACCATTTCCCAACCTGGTCCACATACGGTACATCACAGTTCTCATAGCTTAGTTATAATGAATCCTTTCTTTGCCTAATTTTTTCACCGCTTTGCGTACCATAAATGTATTTAGTGATATTTCCATCAAAAAAATCTTTCATCAAATACAATATCTATCATGATATATATTATTTGATAAATTAGTTTTAGCATTGTTAATTTTTTAGGAATGTGTTGTAACATTCCTATCTTCTAGAACATGCATGTTTTCCAACAAACCAAAAAACAATTGGATTCCCATTTACTACCCCTTTCAAACATAAATATTTCGTCAATACTACGCCATAAATCTTATAAAATATGTGAAATACAAATTATAAAAAAATAATCATATTATCCATGGTACTTACAATGTAAATTGATTAAAATAATTTGACAAAAAAAGTAAACACTCTTGAAAATATCGTCGTCTTACTTCCTAAAGCATCCAAAACCAACTTGGTCCAATACTTGCTATTAGGTGAATCTGAAACCTTAGATTTAATGTGACTGTCTAGAGTGTCAAGTTTTCTATCGAATGTGACATATATTTAGATTATTTTTTACCATTATATTAGCATTTAGTGGATGATTTTCCCCCCTAACTCCACCTTCATGGGAAGGTTCATTTTTGTTGTGTCAGGTGGGGAGTTGGGTAGCACTGGTGGGACAAGATAAGGAGGATGTTTTTTCAATGGTAACCAAAATCTTGATCACCAATTGAACTAGAATATCAGTTTTTATCATGGTAGTCCATCTATTGTATAGGGTAGTAGATCCGGTATGTTTCATGAATTACAACTGATACACTGGGATCAGGATACATGCTCTTTTATAGTACTAGGATCCATTCAACTACCATCAATTTTAGAATATTTTTTATTTGATAAAATGAATATTAATATAATTTTGATAAGGTATTAATGTTGGAAAATGACCCTGGATTCACTATTGGTAATATTTTCAGATGGAATATTACGATTTAGGGACTGTCCCCTTGAGATAGGTTGTTATTCCTTTCAATGGTAACTATTTTTTTTTATATTACTAACTTAGACATCATTCTAGGGATCGAATGGTAGGTTTTTTATCTTGCCTTTTTAGACTATTATATCTCCATGTTGTCAATTACATCTCCATTGGAAGGGGATTTCAATAAAAGGGTCAATTAGATATACAAGATAGCATAGTTGGACTATAGAATCATTGGATATCTAGGGTGACTCTGCATATTCCTGATAAATTCATGGAGGACCAGGGTTAAAATAAAGCCTAATTACCCCCATTACTAGATAATTTAAAGGAAATATTTCTCGTGTATTTTTTAATCTTTCATCCTAATATGGAAGTATATATTTTGATTGAGATTATTATATTTGCCGAAAAAGTACACATTCCTCTATACAGGGTGACACATACTCATATACAATCCTATATATTGATAAATGACATTAAGGCCAAAGGTTTTAAAAGGCCATGTACTTCCCTATGGGGTTCTCTTGTGATTCTCACATAGAAGCTGGATGGTACCCTTCGCCTATATGTTGATTAAATATGGCTGAACCAGCATACAATCAAGATCTGGTATCCACTACCTAAAATATATGATCACATTGACATGATCAGATGTTCCCATTTCTTTTCTCTAATCGGGCAATGATTCGGAAATCATCAGGTGCAATTTTAGACATCAGACATGCCTCATACATATTTCCTTCGATGTTATGGTTTATATGAATACTATTTCATTTCGTTCAATCTTACAAACATTGATATATTTTTCATATAACTAATTAATACGGTGTTCTACCCATAACGGGATTCCTTCTTCATAGTATTCTTGGAAGACATATTGGGGTATTCTCACACTCATAACGACCATGATATGCACAGGGAGACCATATTGAGTACATTGATGGAGCATGATCTTTATTACACGATTGAAAAGTTCCACTTATGGATTGAAAAAGTTCAATTATTCTGTCATTTTATCATGAAACCAATATTTTTTTCACCTAGAGATGGTACGTCTTGTGAGTTTTTTGGATTTTCAATGAACCGGTTTATTAGGAATTGCTTCATAGGGTAGAACGATTATTAAATGGATTTCATAAAAATAAATTTATAGTTTCTCATCATCCCTTATTGGACTTATAAATGAAATTTTTTATGTTGATGTGGTTAAAACTGATTGAGGAATCCATTTCGATGATTAATCAGATGATTATGTATGCACCAATTTTGATTCTTCCATAGATAGGAAGAGGTCATACAGTGTTATATAATGCATTGTGAATCATCATGGGAGAAGTGTTGATTTAAGAGAATAGAGTTGTTGGGTATGGGTATCATCAATAATAGACACATGATAAAAAATATCTGACAAATAACCATGAACTCAATGTAACTGGAGACACTCTCTATTGGTTGAGTGCGTTATGGTGTATTCATACCACAAGAGCCCCAAATCTGTCATTATATTGTGTGAGTTTAATCCAATAAAATATATATTGTATGAGTATATTAAATACATAGATTTTTGGATTTCATATATTACTATGTAATGAAATGTTTTAGTTGATATGAAGAGTTAAAAAACTCAAGAAAATGTCATATTAGAATCCAATGATGAATAGAAATTGATGGTCCACTTCTTTGAGTTACATATAGAGTGTCATTATAGTCATGAAAATACTCATCTCTCAGTAATGAAATTTACCTCTTACATCCATGAAGAGGTGAAGTGAATTCAATTTTATGATCTTAATGGTTTTGCTAACCAGATGGGTATTTTAGGAGCTGACCCACCTTCTGATTAGTCTATAGATAGGGTTGACATCCCTTGTATTCATGGAAATTTATTGTATTCCTATTGATATGACATAAGATTTGATGAAAGATTCACATGATTCTCAGTGTGAGTTCTTCCAAGAATATCCATAATGAATTTTTAATGTGATTTTAGTATTAGTTTCCTCATATTTAATGTCTGATATCATTCCATATCACTATGTGTTCCACCATTCAATAGGTGAAGGTTGGGTAAAAGATACGGACATGCATATTACTACCTCTATTATTCCCGACATTGAAATGGGAATTTGTTTCGATGATTTTTTAGTTGTTTTACCTTGGATGTAAAGAGGTAGTGATTCTATATGTGTAGTTATTTAATTGATGATGAATGTAGACGACATAATGTTTTTCTGAGATACCCAATAGTTGATGAATTTTCAATATTGTATGTTCGTGAGATCATATGACTACATAGGGTCGCTCTTAATATAATTTTATCAAGGACGCTCATGTCACATCACAATTCCGGAAGGGGCTGTAGAAGTTTTTGGGTGCTCAAGAACTGCTGAGCACAACCATCCACCCTCAGACTAAAGGGAATTCTTAACAAATGATTTAATTTCTCAAAGACATTATCTGGCCATTCGTCCTTGATTTTGGTGGTTCTTGAGAGAATCATATCCCTCTTCAGATATTCTCAAACAATAATATCATCCATGAGAAAATATATATTGATACTTTTGAGGTGTTGTATTGTAGGACTTATTGATAACACTTGTTCTCGATAATGTTCTATAATATATCCCATCTAGGAACATGCCTTATTTAGGAGTCGTCAAAGCCTGTACAACCGATGTAGAAGAATATGTATACTACTCTATCTTGAAAAAATAGTATGTCCATCATCTTCTACGTCCTCTAGAGTTCGATGTTGAGGATCATTTTTCCTGCAGGTATTAACTAGGCCAGGGAATAATCGGATACAAATGAAATGGAAGTTCTATTTATAGTTTTTATGGCTATTTGATAAACTAGAGAGAGTAAGGCATATATCCTATCAAGTACTACTACCTCTGTGGTTCAATTCAATGTATGAAATTTAAAGGGTTTCACTAATTCAATGATATCATGTGGACGTATCTCATACATAGATCCCATGGAAGTTGAACCAGAGACAAATTCATCATTTCATGAGTATCCTATATTAATCATTCACTAGAGAATTATGCCTCTCGGAGGACGCTCTGTCCCTTTAGGATATGTGACATTTTAAAATAGTCGGGTTCAAGATGAGACTTTAGAAATGAGTCTGATGTACATGCCCAGTGGATATTTTTTCCCTCATATAGTGTTTTATTCTATTGGAAGGAGAACATGGGGTTGTTTTCCTTAAATAAGGGAATACTATAAGTATATGGGTTTTTAATTACATTTCAATCCTTTTAATTTTGGTCTAATCTTCTTTTATGGCCATTATTTGGATTCCTAATGAGTTAGTGGAAGTCATAGCGGTGTATGAGGAATCTTTATAACTCAATTGCCAATTTTTTTGAAGAAAAACCATGTCGATCTATTATTTTGAACCATGAATGGATTTATAGTGGACTAAAATAGGGTTCGGGGTCTCATATAACCCTGTGAGGTGGGCCTCCTTCCCATACGGAATGTTGTTGACAAATTGAAAGGCCATTTGTTTTGGATGGTGTGACTTTTACCTAACCGCTCAGCATAATCGTGCACTATAACCATTATTATAATTTCCAATGCATGGTTTTCACATTGTATTCAAAACCTTGTGGCCAAAATTTTTGAAATGTAAATTTTGAGAAATTTTCATTTTTACACTTAAAATAACATTTAACAAATCCCCTATTTCCACATGGATTTCCAGTGGATATGAGATCCTTATTATTCATATTATTCCAAAAAAAACACACATAAACTAGTAATCAAGATAAATCATCCATCTAATGTTTGAATAAACCTCTATTTATCTCCGTGGTCTCCACCAGTATGATCTATGTTCCATTTTTATCATACTTCACTCTTTTTAATATCAAGGATAGTATTTAGTTGCTGGCTCATTTGCCTCAATTTCTAGACATTGACATATTCATCAGATCTAATCCATTACAGGATGAATTTGGGAATTATTCTAGATTAGTGGACTCATTCGAGTCTATGGCTGATGTTATATTACTCTTTTATCAATTTCTATCATTTTATTAATTGGCATTTCATCCTGGTGATTTCTTTGGTCATCATTTGTAAATTTATATGTCATTATTATTGATGTTATCAATATATTCAATAAACCTTACCTTATATATGAATCATTTATTTTGGTTACACCAATAATTACAAATTCCCTTTGTAGGGTGATATTCCATGTCTGGGGTTTTTTTAAAAAACATTGATCTACCATTCAGCTATTTTAGAGATAGAACACTCTAAGGGAAAGCATCTATGTTTTAAATGGATGTTGAATTAGGAATTGAACATGGAATGTACGATGTGTACTACACACATGAACCGTATAATGTATTTTGTTCATTTGAACATCAGTAAAAAATTAAAATGGGAATTGGGAAGTATAATGTATATTCATGGCTTGTAAAATTTGAATGACAAAGAATGTTGGTTGAACGTCATAACACCCTTTTCCAGTCTCGGTGGAAAGTAGCAGTTTGAACACCAATAAATGCATATGATTCATATGAGCTAATTAATGGGTTAAATGTCAAAAAGTGTCATTTTACTGGTATAAAATGCATGGTATGAATAATTAACATGAAAAATGGAATAATTATTTTATGGACTAATTTACTAAATAATATAAAATTTAATGATCTTGTATATAAGTGTGGACCATGAAATATTTATATGGATAGCCAAAATCTTGGATATTCTAGGATTCATGAAAGAATTACTTGAGCACTCGGGAAAAAAAATATGATTCAATGATATTATTTTCCTTCGTAGAGACCCCCTTGGATATTGATCCTTGTCTATCATAGAATGCCCAGTATGACCCCACAAGATCATTCAATTATTATTACAGAATTATATGGACACGTCACTTGGATCCAACATGGTTTGTATAAACAAGATGATCTTTGGTTATAACATCAGAAAATCTATTAAATATCCCATTTTCCTTGAATGTGTTCTATGGAATCAGTTTGGTCATATAATTATGGAATTCTTTGGATGATGCTCATAGGATTAAAATCTAACCCCTGTAGCGAGGCCAATGTTACTAAAGAGTTGTTGACCCGTATGGTCCATCTTACTTTGGTGACTACCAAGGAATAATTTTATATTATATTCTTTTGGATTCATTGTTACTTTTTGGATCCACTAGTGTTTCCATAACTATGTGATGTTAGTGTTGGATATGAATCACATAGACTACTTATATAGATAGTAAATTAATTTATTAATAAATGGTCACATGTTCAAGCATCAGCTGAGGGATGAAATATGTACATAGGTATTTTCATTACTGTATAACATACCTATTATATATTTTCATTCATGTACTCCTTTGGACTGTATTATAGAGACATAATATTGTCGGCACCACTCGTGGTGGTCTATGGAGATTTATCTCACATCCATTTTGGTCACCTCTAGAACTAAGGTAAAATATGTTGATGCAGGTGTCTGAAAATAAATTTGAGTATCTTCTTACCCTTGATTGATTAACCTATTTGGTTGGAGCCAGTTGTATATGACCGAATGGTAGATTTCCATGTTTGGGAACGTTTTTATTCTCTTTTTCTATATTATTGTGGAATTTTGGTGTGATAAATTGTATGCATGTTTTCCATATTTCGTGATATATGACATTCATCATCATTTTTTATTTATTTATATTATCTATATCAATTATTTCAATTTTTGTTATATCTTCAGTATATTTTCAATCTGTTGTTCAATATTACATTGCTTGCCCTATGTATCTCATGTTATATAACATTAATCCATTGTGATGTACTCTGATAATTAGGGAAGAGTCTCCCCATGATCACACCTATGACCCTCTCTACTAGAAACCGGCCTCTATCATTCAGGGAGATGAACTTATGACCATGTGGCCCCACTAAAAAATAACAATAGAGCATTATTTATAGATAAAATATTTGTTGGTAAAAATGAGTAATTACAACATATATTATGATTCATTGGTATGAAATTTTAGGACCAGTACTAGTTTTTACTATAGATATATTTGTTTCCATTGATCATTTAATATCAACATATCTTTTTCCAATGGTTTAATCATTCACATTATCATACCAATAAGATCATTTTTTACAAATACACGATTTTGATAGAATTCATAAAAATTACAAAATATATATGTTAATGTTAATAAGAACTATTAAAATAAAACATACAACAATAAAAATGAGTTTATCGATGAACAATTTATTTAAACCACATTATATATAGATATATTTTGTTATATTTTTTATTTACGATTTCAATATCCAATTTTTGGTCTTATTAAAAATATATAATTAATTTATTTTATTTTTTAACATTTTCTAAATACCAATAGTTTTTATACTCTTTTACTATTTTTTTAACAGACATATAAATATATTTTTTGAAAATGAACACAATTAAAATCATAGTGATATTTTATATATTTTCAAACATTTTTAAACTCCCTATTTAAATGATAATTTAATTAATATTTTTAATCTTTATAAAAAAAATTAAATTTAATCAAAATAATTTCATAAAAATTATTATAATTTTTGAAACAAAAAACACCACATTTAATTTTTTTACTTCTAATCACTCCTGATTTAGAGATTGTCCTTTGTTGTATTCCTTTTCGACCATGAGATCTCCCTTTATTAGTATCTCCCGATCGATGTTTTATCCAACCCAGGGGGGACATTCATTTATATTCATCATTATGATCATAGATGCGGGTCTTAGTTGAAGTTCAATTCAATGATAGTAATGGTCACTGGTGACGCTATCAACATTAGTGAAATTAGTTATAAATCTTTATTCATCCAAGATGATGTTGTGGCTGATCATTGATGGTGTGGACATCATCAACATTGGTATGAATGTTTCAGTCTGTGATGTCGATATGTTTAGTTGATGATGTCTGGTGGCATCAGATCCGATAATGGGTGATTTATCTCAACCATTTTGGAGATCATCAATGATGTATTGGCATTCATACTATGACAACTTCGAGGAGATGGATAATCACATAGAAATGACAGTCTGTGATATAGAAATCACTAATGCCGGATATGGAATTCAACATCCTAGAATACCCTCACATTTGACATCACATGGTTTCCCATGTTCATTATGAATTTCCATCATTTCCGACCCCGACCTATTATAGGGTTCACAAAGAAATCCATGTGATGAAATTTATTGAAAATTTCCCTCTATTTTGATTTAAATTTTCCTAATGCTACTCATAGGATGGTTTTCACCATATTCTGGGAAATGAACTATCATTTCAAAAACCCTATTTTCATTCTCCCATTGTCTTGATAAAAACTCACTTCCATATAGCCCATGAGATAGGTACAATGTCATTATCAGTTGTTAGGTGGGGTCATTCCGTGTTTAATGCAGTTTACTACATTATTGATTTTATTGGAGTTCTACAAGATTATAGAATATTATGTCATGTCTCAATATCAATTAAAATTAGTATCAGTCATGAAATTTTTATAACATGCATTGTTAGTTTCTATTTTTTAACTGCTATCATATGTTAATGTGGTCACGTGTAATTTTTCTGGTTCACATGTTTTTCTATTATTTTTTCTAATGTTTCGATCACCGGGCCTTTTTATATTATATTTTATTTTATTTTAAATGGACATTGATTATATATTTTTATTGTAGTCAGTATATTAATACTATAATGGATATTTTCGTTTACTCCGGTCAGCTAATCCTCTTGTTGTGGTCAAATCGTAGATAATGATGCCACTTTTTAACATTTGTTAATGCAGTCATTATTTTTCTTCTATTTTTTTGTCACATGAGAGATAATCCTCCCTTTATTTTAGTATCATGAATATTTTCATTTATTAGGTTAACAAGTGATATTCTAACATGATATTATCACTAAAACATTTATATCTTGTAAAATTCACACTCATATATGTTGGAGTTTTTTAAATATTCAAAATGATTACTACATTAGGTTGAATAATTTGATCAGAATAAGAATCATTTGATATCTTTTTTTTTCATGTGTTTTCGTCAGTGTTTTTTGACTGGGTATGACTATGTTTCTTTAAAATAGATTCAATTTTGGTTCTAGAATACTTCAACTATTTGAATGAATCTTATAATTTCCGTATATGGAGGGGAGTTTGGTGTGGATTTTCAATACAAGAGTTGGATTCACTACTATTGTATTTGGGCTTTATATGCATGTTTTCCAAGTTGTTCCTTGATGTGGATACATCTATTTATTTCATTTGGTTATTTTTTATGCATAATCGGTTCACATGATCAGTTTGAAACAAGATGGATCGATGCATTATGGTTTGAATTTCTACATGAATGTATAAAATATTATAATTTACATAGCATGTTTATTGATGCTAAGAGTTAAGTGTTTATCCTGTTGAAGCCTCATGTTTTTTTCTTGTATGATGCTCCATATTATTTTTCATTATGATCTATATTTTTTAATTATTCATTGATTCTGAAACCAAGAATATTTATTGCAAAGTGTTCCCATGAAAACCCTAATGGTGGTCAATATAGATTATAATGTATTTATTTTTAATGGTTTTTATTGTTAATGCGGTCACCGTAAACTACATATTCTCAATTTAAAAGTAGTTTCAATATAAACTATCTTTAATATATTATATCATGGACAATAATTTTGAAATGATATATCATGCGATAATATTTTTATATATTGAATTTTGGTGAAATATATTTTATAATTGATTTTTCTATGTGATTAGGATTGTATTAGTGATGGTCTATTTCTAATGTGAAGGAAATTGGGTCTAGTTTTGCTCCAATCATATGAGGGATTTCCACTACAATTAACAAGATGATGTGGCATTTGCGCATGTTTCAATCAACTAACATAGGTTTAAACTCATGTGGAGTAATGGGTAATCCATGATAGTGATATCTGATGTTTTTGAGAAGTAGATTGCGTATAAAGTTTCATTGATTTCAATGTAAAATCACTTAGTAATAGAACATGCATTTCTGATAAGTTTCTTTGTGTTTCCCATTTCATGAAATTTTCTTATGTAAGATAATTTTATTGTATTTTTGTAATTAATTTCTCAGTTTTTTAGTTATTAATATACTCTAAGTTTATGATTATCATATACTAAATATAATACAATATTATATATATATTTTATTAATAAATTTATATAAAATTTAAACAACTACTCTAAAACCAAAACCCAATATTTTATTTTAAATATAATTTATAATAATATATTGTTTTTTTTGAATTGTTTAAAAATGGTTACAATATTACCAACAAATATAAAATTCATATTAATTTTTTTGTACACATTTTTAACAACATATATATTATATATTGGAATTATTATTATTATAATAGAATAATTTTATATGTCGTAATAACACTTAGTAATAATTATTTTACAAAAATATTATTTAAATGACAATTTTTTTGGTTAGATGATTGACCAAATAAATTCACTTTTACCAATAAAACTACCACAATTGAAAAAAGATTATTATAATTTCTACCCACTAGACACTTGGGAACTCTTATGTGGAGTTTGAGTCTGGGGGTCACCCAGGACTATATATAGTCTTGATTATTGTGTCTATTTATATTTAAAGTGTTTGTTTTAGATATAAATAACTAGTTCATACATAATCAATGACTCAAAACATCATTTAATTTTATCTTAATTATAAATACCATATTTGAATAATTCACTATTCATAAAAAACTCGAAATTTTTGGAAACATACCATAATTTCACCCAATCTTTTGTTTATGTGTAGATTCCAAAAATTAAATCCATTATATGAATTAAATTTTCTATGTATATAAAATTTAATTTTTAAATAATATCCACTTTTATACAAAAAAATATAAATTTTATAAATATAATCAAGTTTGGAACCCCTTGAAAAACTTATTAGGATCTCAAAAAATTAGCTAATTTTTATAATAAAACATATTAATAATTTATAAATTCATTTAATTAATATAAAATTTCATTAATGTTTCCTTATTTATTAATAAAAATAAATTCAAAAATTTATGTTTTATAAAATTACTACAACATAATATTTCTAGTTTAATACGTTTTTAACATGTATAATGAAATGAAAATATTAAATTTTCATTTTCTAAGATAACTAAATATTATTTTACACTTCTGTAGGTGAGGATACTATTAAAATATTATGGTTTCTATTTGTAATAGTTATATTGTTGTTCTAATGGTTAGGTTACTTATTCAATGGTAATATTACTATTCAAATGTTCAGATATTTCATAGTAATACGAATTCCATAATTTCTATATATACATCTCATTTCATTCATTATTCATTCACCTCTATTTTTTATGTTTTTATTTAATTTAATTTGGAAAATTAAAATTTAATTAATAATATTTTTCATCATTTCAATAGTTCTATTCTTGGAATTATTTACTCAAATAAATCATGGAGATCCCAGTTCTCATATTTTAGTTATATTATTTAATATTTTTAATCCCATTATAATATTTTAAATTTTTATTGACATATTTTTTCAATAATTGTAATTTAATAATTATTATAATAACATATTTTTGTATTATCATGTGGTGAATGTGTATTATAAAATATTATATTACTAAGTATTCTAAAAATATATCTTTAATAGGGAACTATCATTGATGAAACAATTAGTAGATACGTTATTCCCAAATTAAGAAATTTCAAACAATAACATTCATTTTACATTAAAATGTTAAAATATGTTTGGGTACTTCTACTTGATGGCTTACCCTAGTTCCATTTTCCCCTCCCTATACGTACGGTTCATCCATATTATTTCTACCTGGTGAGTTGAATTTAGGTGTAGAACAATGTCTATATGGTGAATGTTTTTTACTAGATTTTCCTCGTATGGGGGATCATTTTATAATTGTACAAAATTATAAATTTAGTACATTTGGTGTATATGGTATTTACATTATCAATATGGATATGAAGAATGCGTCATGTACTTGAGAAATGTATTTTGGGAGTTATAGTCAATAAGTCACGGCCCAAATGTGATCAAAAGTCTAAAAGGGGCATATGTACATTGAAATTAGCATTCATTCCTTGAGAAATATAATTGATATCTTCATTGGAGATGCATAGGGGAACACATTGTCTCCATCCTAAAACTGCATGTCTCGTCAATGATTTTCATTATTAAAAGATGGTTTGCTTCGAGTAGCACTAATGCACAAGTAAATGGTAATTCCATTTTCTACCATTGTAATTATGAATTCGGTCTCAGCATCAAGGGATAATCAATATTATCCCATAACACAAGGGCTCTACATTATTCCCATTAAGGTATTTATAGGGTTCCATTTTAAATATTGAGAGGAATTTATTATTTTATAATAACTCAACCATAAAAAGATATTTTTCACATCCTATGAAATCATTTAATAATGCTCTCAAGATTTCTTACAATGTTAATACCATAAGTCAATGTGGCCACTATTTTTGGTGTGATAAGTCATAATGATGTTTAATTTAATAGTTAGATTGTGTTTGAGAAATTTCCTAATCATAGGGATAAATCACTGATCTCAGTATAATTCATTCGAAATTGGTTTTCCCTTATTGTCGCACCACATATCTAATGTATATTGATATGTGTTGACAAAGTGATATTCCCTATCATATTGAAATCATGTGACTTGTCATTGTAAGATGGTCCAAAAAATCCATTATACTATTATTTTTTCTTAATTTATTTGGATGAAAACTAAAAATGTACATGGTGATTTTACCCCATTTCCATGTTGGTATGGGTAATGATTGCAGCATCCACTTTGGAATTTTACCATTATCATTCACTTTCCTAAATATCAGTTAATTTAATGTATATATTTTAATATAGTTATTTATGTTTTTCACCAGTAATTATATCAGTTTTCTCTATACATATTAATTCTCTCTAGGTTGATAGATAATTTAATATTATGTTTATCATTAAATAATTCCTTCTTTAAAATAGGATTTTAGGGTACACATAGTGAAAAAACAAAACCTACAACATCTTATTCATCAATTTTGACCACCCAAGACTTATATTTTCTTATATGTTACACCTTCTTATATATTTCCATATCATCCCATTGTCTATCCTTAATCTATTCCAAAGGGGATACTTAGGTAATAATTTGAGAATGGAATAGTTATTTTCATTCTATTATGATCCCCATGTATATACTACTCATGTCTTGGGGAATTGGATCTATCTTGTTAACATAATTGATATGGTCATTTGATCATTCTCAATTATGGAATATACCACATATCTTTTTTATCTGGGATGGTAGTGGATTTTGAAGTCATTGTACATGTTCTACTCTGACCATATTCACTGCAACTTATTTAGATCCTTCTTTATGAATATTCACTTAAGTCTCTTAGGATTAGAATGTATTTCACATTTCTCCCCCATAGATAAAATTAATCCATATTTTCTATATAATGACCATTACAGATACTATTGATCATTTGATGGGTATTTATAATCATACACATTTAAAAACCCTGATATAAAGGCTATCACATTATCCTCTTTCAAGAGTACATAGCCTAAGCCATTCCATAAATAAATTATTATACCCTGGAATGTTCCAGAATAATGGGGATGAAGAGGATGGGTGTAGTTATAAGCCTCATTTTAATTCCTTGACTATATCTTCACTATCATTTTTCGTGAATAGTATTAATCTGTTGGTATTAATATTGGTTAATAGGCTTTCTAAACATAAAATTTTTATAAAAAGTCATTTTTAATATGATGATAGTCAATGAAAACTACGAATATCTATTATATATGATGTAGTGGGACACTCCTCAATTTTCATTGTCTTATAAGGGTCCATATATATCACTTTTCTGGGGATAAAATTCCATAATAATTACACTTCTACCATTCATACCTATCATTTACTATACATTTATTATAAATTATCTTACATTAATAACTTTAGAATAGTATTCAAATTCTCCTCGTTTTGCTCCTTATATTTTGTATATATTTGAATATCCTCTAGAATGAGTCATAAAAATTTGTAGATGTAATATCTAAAAGTGATATTCATTATCTATATTAATGTTTTAGGGAATTTTTTTGCCTGAAGGGTATCCATATAAAATCATTGTTTCCAATCTATGTATGAAGGGATGTATTAGGAATATATTCCTTGTTCACCAATAATTGGTGATATGATGGCTGAAATTCCTCATTAGGAAAATATATTTCCCCTTCTAGTTGATCAAAAAATCCATCTATCTTCATAAGGTGATACATACTTTTATCCTTATTTTATGGATTTAATGAAAAAATATGTAGAGGCACATTGAACCCACCATCTTTATCCAGAGGGGGACCAGCACACCGCATGGTGAAGCACATGGGTGTTAGAACCTTTATCTAGATCCTCTTTTAACAGATTGTTTAGTTATTATAAATCATAGGTTTCTATTATACAGGTAATTTTGGATATATGTTGATATCCGGATTTTAGTAAAATTGATAACTCAACATACTGGTCAGGAGGAAGATTAAACTATTCTTTTGTGAATATATCATTATAAACCCTAATAATGAGTATGACATCCTAGTTGATTCTCTCTTTAGTATCAATAAATTGATCTAGATATTCCATCTAATAAGGAAATAATATCCATGCTCATGAAGAAGATTCCGAAATAGATTCATCCTTCCCATTACCATAATATAGAATTAAAGGACAGATCATGATATAAAGATTGACCATCCCTTGATAATAGTTGATTCCAGAATTATATAATAATTTCTAATATATTCCCATTATAATATAAAACTCCATTAAAGTATGTATGATACATTTTTTTTGTATTTTTTAATTAATTAAAAATTATATCAAATGTATTTTATACATGTGGTGGAATAATTAATCAATTATTTGTTCTCATATATATATAATCATAAGTGTATTGAGATACTTTTTGAATAGTTTTGATAGATGTAAATGATATGAATGAATCTAAAAAATTATAATCAACTTGTGCATTCACAATTATTGAATGAATTAATAGCATTCATGTCACCACATCAATGTCAAGATCCACCACAGTAGTAGTAATATCATATTCCCTTCTATTCCTCAATGGACTTTGAGGTTATTGTCATTGATTGTCCGTAACAAACCTTAACATAGGGAATTATATTACATAATTCCCATGTACCATATAGTTGAAACACTCAACAATTAGATTATTGTGGATCCAAACCTAGATTTACTCTAACGTATTTGTGGGCATCTTCATATCCCATTTTCATTTATTATCTACATACTATTATTTTATACAATTGATATATTACATAGTTCTTTTCTGGTACTTTTTGGTATTAATCATCCCACTTTTTCTCATGTGGTATTTTAGTTTTTCCCTCGATTATATTTATCAATTGATCCTTCCAAAAGAAACTACATTTTAATCATTTTATATATTGATCATCGGGAACATTGAGATTAAATGATCTTTTTATCAACATAATTGCACCTCAAAAAATATCATTATAGATGTCAATGTATCGAATCACTAAATCCATTCATAGACTGGGATTTATCTCCTTAAAGGAATGCTACATATTAAAATCTATGTTGATGAAAATGAATGAAAAATATCATGAAATACATGAGTTGTTTTCCATATACACGCTAATATACTCATTATTCATTTGGTTCAGATTAAGGAAGTCCATCTCAATTTCTCATAATATAATTATTAAAAAAATAATTAAATCCATACCATTCCACGGAATCAATATCCACATTGGTCATTCTGTGCCTAGTTTGGTTCCAACACTTATTAGTTTTCTCGTAAAGATCACATACATCCATCATGACATTCTATTATTCTCTGAATTGAAGTAAAATGAATATCATTCCAATATAAATATTAATTTTTATATAATTAATAGATTAGAAGTTCCACTAAAGGAAGGAGGCCTATATCACATAAAAGACTTGAGTGAAACATTATCTTTCTTATGTGGGGTGTGTTCCACATTATTGAAGTTATTATTCATTGCATGAATCAGTTGATATAGTAATATAATGAATTTTTCATTCCCACTCACCTAATGATATGAATATAATATTAGAAATTTTTATTATATATATCAATTTGGTTGTTTGAATGGATTATCCTTTAAAATATTTTATGTAATGTAAATGAAAACAATAAGAGAATATATTAAATAAAAAAATTAAAATAAAGAACATAGAAGGAAAATATTATAAATTAATAGTATATCACATCTGTGGAGACACTAGTATTAAATCAACGATATACATAATAATTTCAATTTTATTTTTTATAACAAAAAAATCTATTCATTTCCTTTTGTATAATTTGTAATGATTTTGTGAATTTTCCAAAGAAGATACCACATGGGTAACAAACCATGTGTGCATTAATGTCCTATTAACCGTGCCTCAATATAATGATGAAGATAGTCCTAAAAAAAATTCATGGTTTTTACCCCTAGATTCATATGAGCTAAAACCACATCAACATAAAGTATATACCTGTCGATGTAACTTCTTAGAAACGACTCACTATATACTTCTCCAATATTTTAGCAAATGTTACTATAAAAAAACTTATCCTTATGGATATCAATTAATTATTGATGTATTAATCCCCAAAAATAATTAAACCTTCCTTAGATACAAATTACACGAACCCGTTCCTGTTACACATAGTATTTCATTATAATTGAAAAAAAAATTCAATAAAGACAAGTAAAACATACTGAGGCCTGGTGTATTTTAAAATTTTGGTTCATAATAAATTAAAACAGAAACTAAAATATCTGAATTTTTTTATTATCTATAATGATATAATATAACCCTTTTAACTCCTATAATATCATAGTATATCCTTGAGAAATAAAAAAATCAATTGGGAGACATAAAAAGAACTGTATGGGATCAAACATGATAAAAATGTATAACATGTGTGTACAACAACATAAAATTATAAAAAAAAAGATAATTATTATGAATAATAAAATAGGAGTATATCTAGATTAAAATTGTATCATTATATCATATCATCATTGGAAAGTGGTTTCGATAGATAATATGATAGAAGCATTAGTCAAGGATAACTTCCAAGACAACATCACATTACAGACATTGTCCAATAATAGATTAGGTTTATTCCTTAATCCCATGCATAATATGTCCTGATACTAAAAAAATATCCAATGTATTGTAGTGATATATGGAAACACCCATAATAACATATATATTATTAAGTGTGTCTGAAATGGAAATGAATCACAAGGCATAAACATAAGGAATTTGAGAAATGAATTTATCTCATGTATTATCCCATAAGTAATAGATAGAATATGATAAATATTTATATATGATACAAATATATAAAAATTATAATAATTCAAATGCATTAAATATAGATAGAAAGTATGTTATTTAGATATAGAGTCGTAACCCAATGTGAAAAGGTTGGATCTGATGGATCCATTACCTTATTTATTGTTATTATGTTCACATGCACATACAATCCTACATAATGAAATTATGATAATTAAATAAATAATTTGGAACCTCTTATACACACACACATATATATATATATAATTTATTTAAATATTATAATGATCAATTACAATATTTTAAATATGATATAATGTTCAAAAAAATTGTTCTTGGAGTTTTTGGTACATGGTTCCATAGATGGATCACTTGTAAAAATTTATTAATTTTAATATAATATTGGACTAAAAATATTTATATACTATTAAATTGTATTCATGTAATTTAAATAATTTAAATTTCCCCAAATACACATATTTTTCTTAAAAAGGGGTGATTATTATAGTAAACCCAATAGGTTTATATTGATAGTTCATTTTGGCAGTATTACCAACCATCACGAACTAGTATCATTTTAATTAATAATATGGAAATATATAAATTCAGTAATGAAAATAAATATATAATATAAATAATTAGTTCATTAAAAACAAATGAAATATAATTTAAACCCACTATGACATGTGTATTTTAAAGGAAACACTCATAATCTACAAAGGTGATGAACGTACATAATATGGAATATGGCATCATTTTTAATAATACGATGATATTTGAAATGATTTGATAGAAAATATTTTATTATAAATATTTCATTTCAGTATATATACTATTTTGGATATATGATTCCATGCTTTATGATAGACATGAGAAGATGTTATAAGAAGAAATATATTTAGTAGAGGTTAATTAAGAATATAAACTCGTAAATTCCCCCAATACAAAATACTCGTTATGGAATTTTGAATTGTTCTTTTAGTGGTACTTGTAGAACTCTGACTTATGGGATATTATTTGGAAGTTAATTGGGAATAAATTTGGAAATACATATGTCATATATGTTATGATATGCTGGGGTTGTGAGGCGAGGTATTTATAAGCTGCAATGTGGGTGTTTTTGAATAGTATATTCATTAATTTATTATTTTTTCACTAGACTATCAATAGTACTGATTCATGTAAATTTATCAAGTAGAATTTTATTTATATTCTAATTAATGTTTTATTACATCATCCATGACTTAAAATTCATGTATGTATGTTAAAATTATAAATATTTTAATTTGCAACATCTCACTATTAACAAAAAAATTCAACAATTGTTGAAATATTTAAATTACCATCCAAACCGTTTTTTCAAAATGTATATTTATATAATGAAACAAATTTTATTAAAATATCTTTATAAATATGATAAATTTAATATCTAATTAAAATTATCATTTATTTTGTAACTATCAATTTTAACTTTATGGTCCATTTTCTACCAAGTTAAGAAAATTACATACTATCTAAAAAAATTATTTTATCATGATAATAAATCATAATATTTTTTTATAAATAAATTTTACAAATAATAAATTTAATTTATATCATCATATTTGTAAAATTAGTTCTATTGAATGATTTTTGTTTTTCAAAAATACAAGTACATAAGTTATAATTTTTAACTGATTTAGATACATGTACCATGATATAAATATGTCATATATTAATTTCATAAGATAATAAAGAATAAATTTAAAATTATATAAGTGATGATACTATTTTAATTATTAATAATGATGTTATTTGCGTCTCAATGATAAGTGCAATATATTATTGATCCATCATTATTTATAAAAAAAAGATAAGAGTACCCAATGGGAATGTGCTAGGTCGAAAGAAACATTATTAAATAACTCCTACAATTGCTTCTTCAACTCTAAATGTTCAATTTAGTACACTCATTAAGGGGTTGTTGAAGTTTTCATAGCTTCACGATCTAATCCAATAGTAAATTCCACATCCTGATTTAGTATAACACTAGGCAACTCAACCTGAAAAAACTACATGATACTCATTTACCACTAGAATATCATTAATTTGAATAGTTCCATTTTTCAACGACATGTGAAAGATAACATTAAATTCTATATTTAAATATTGAGTAAAAATCTTGATATGTTATCAAGGGTAAATAACCATTCATGTAAAAAAACTGAATGTCATTCTAAAATTACCCTTCATTGCATCTACAATCAATCATAGCATGGTAAAGAGAATTTCAATCTGTACCAAGAAAAACATCAACATATACATGAGTTAAAACAAAAAAAATTTCTGGTGGACTCATTCAACACAAAATGATATGAATATTCATATAATTTCTTTTTTCCTTAAATTTTCCCCTGGCATTTTTACCATAATTTATGGATTCATTTCTTAAGGTTGAAATTCTAATTGACAAGAAAATTTCTCATAAATGAAGGAATGTGTATACCCTATATCAAAAAATACATTGGGATAATATGAGTAAACAAAAAATGTACTTGATAACACTTCATTTGATTTCCCATATTTTTCTTATTTATTTGCAATGGATTTCACCAAACCTTTTAGCTTATAGTAAGGTTGTGTCCATCATTTTACTTCATTCATCTAATAGTCATTTTCATAATGACCCATCTCATTGCACATAAAACATTTTACAATCTATAAATTAGGTTTTGACTTAACCTTACCATAATACATTTCGATGTTGGTATGAGCCTTAATAAAAATTTTACCACACCTATAGAACATACCATAATTTAGATGGAAATCTCTAGTGTGTTTTTTACAATATTTTTTTGGAATTTTAAAGAGAATTATCTTACCCTAAAATATTTTTTGATGAATTCCATCCTTTTTCAGTCACCTCAACCTCAAATTATAAAATTTTACAATGAACAAAAGATCATTATAGAACTCTATTTTATCCTTCTACTAACATTGAATACGTTTTTCATAACTTTTAAACTCATGAGAATCCAATTCCATTCGATACATTGGCATTAAAACTGGGTAATAATGATTGATTTTTCAATCAATATCCTAGATGAAATTTAGGTCACACATTTTCTATTGAGTTAGTTTTTCTTCATAAGCATCCACATAGTCATATTAATTCTTAAATTATATGAATTTTTCATCTATTCTATGTCGATCATCTATAGGAAAATATTTTAAAATAAACATATTTTTGAATTCACCCCAATCAAGAGAAATAATATCGTAAATATCCATGATATTCTTAACCATCAACCACCACTATTCTGTTCCACCTTCAAAATAGTAAACATAAATAATAACCATATTATTTTTTGAAGACCCCATTACATTCAAAATATCTTCTTGGTATTTTTACCACCCCTCATCAATAATGGGGTTTGATGATCCAATGAATGATACTGGATGTAGCCTCATGAAATTATCCACTAACAACATGTTCATATATGATTGATCTAAGTGATATCTCGCATGGATATCACCACAATTGATTTCTGTAGTCAACATATCCTTCTCCCCAATAAACTGTTCAGTTTAGATTCCTAAAATCACCTATTGCAAATTTAGAAGGTTGTTTTCCTCATGATGTCTTCCTTGCACATCTACCTTGTATCCTCTATGAAAAATCACTATGAAAACAAATATCATTGATTAATCATCATGGTAATCTTAAAATTATATATCATTTCAATTTGGCCATAGATTAATTTTTTTTGGGTATCTTTTTACAATAGTCTATCCCCTGAATTTATCTACACCGACCTATGATTCCAACTATAAGGTCGACCCAAAAACATTACATAAAATTGATTTTCAACAAGAATCTAAATGATTACACATTTAAGATATTTTTAGGAATTTATTTTTAGTTAATTAGGAAATCATTAATAAATAATATCACCTAATCATTCTTGAGGATACTGCAAAATCAAAATTGAATTTTCTCAAAATATAAAACATTAAAAATAAAAAATGATTTCCTCCATAATAAAAATATACCCAACATATTTTTTTATCATAAGAATATTTATACACAGTTTATAACATTTAAAAACATGGAATTATAACAAAAATACCTATAATGGATATAAAATTATCAATGAAACTATTATTCTATGAATATTTTAAACTCAAGAAAATATTTTCCCAAAAATAAATATTTCCCCCGATAAAAACATATTTCAATAAAAAATAAGATTCCTTAAAATAAATCCTATAAATCATAAATCATAAAGGTTTCATTTTACATATACATCATACTTACATTATATCATTCATTTCACCATATAGAGTAACATTAAAGGTTACATTCGGATTACCAATCATAGTATATTCCCTAAATATCATTAAAGAAACCTTATTATTTTACTCTATCTCATTAAAAAATGTATTGGGAAGCTATCACATGATAAAACAACACCATATTATAATTTAACCACCCATATAGATAATAAAATAGCCAAAACCAAAACATATTCACAAAAAAATACAAAAGGGGGGAAATAACATTTCCACATTGCAATAAAAAGTTATCATTTAAAAATATTGACAAAATCAATCCCATATCAAAATAAATTTCTATAAAAAATAAATTAAAATGTAATATGGTATTTATTTCACATTAAAAACATTAATAATAATAGATATACATATATATAATAACAGTTAAAACTTTAATGAAACCATTGTTATCGTATAGGATAAAAGTCATTACTTTTGTCATTTTGTACGGAAGGTCAATACTTCAATATAAAAAGATTAGTTTCAAAAAAAATTAAATAAAAGTCAGGATATAAATAAAATATTATATATTCAAGATTCATTTCACTCATAAGAGTCACGTGACATAATCATGATGTAGATATTTAACCCAATGGATGGAAATTGGGTTAAGAAATAAACATACCTCGAGTCTGACATGTCTCATACTTTTTTATCTTCATGAATAATAAATATAGGATATTTTTTACATTAATTAAAACATTTTTCAATCTTATTATTAATTTCATATAACTTGTTACCATTAGGTAACAATTATATAATTATTTAAGTTCAAGTTGGACAATTTGTCAAAATTTGTTACTTGTGTCAAAAATGAACATTGTATGATGTCAATTGTTCATGTGGTCATAAGTCCATTATCAACTGAATATAAAACAGGAAATAAATATCTTATATATTAATTAGATAATATATTATAATAATATTTTCATACAAACTAAAAACATCAATCATTGAGATGGTAGGTCCTATGTACGTAAGAACATTATTTTTCGTTTTTTCATATTTAAATTGTGAAATTAATTGAAATGTATATTAGTATCTATTAATATATTATATATTTAAATAATACATAATATTTAATTTATATTATATATTTCAACTTATATAATAATTAATACATTCTATGGGATGTGTGAACGAATCTCATCATTTTGAGGAGGAGGTACTCCACCTGACAACATATGATGTTATCATTTAAAAACTATATAGAAAGCATGAATATATGTTTAATATAACATTTTAGAATATGAAATATGTTATAATATTCATATTAAAATATTATATTAAATGAAAAATATTATTAAGACCACCACTGTTGGTGGTAACAGAAAAGGTGCAAAAATAATATTCACCCAAGCAATAAACCAACATAACATGGTCAACGAATTAATTTATTTGAATATTAGGAGGTGGGAAAAGAAATGGATATTAAAAAAAATATATTATATACACAAAAATACAGTTTTTACATGAATTTTTTGTTATCGTGCTTTTTGGGAAGAAGGAGGTGATGGGAAAAAGAAAAAGAACAAAATTATGAGAGGTAATTTGAGAAAAATACCTATTGAATATCCCCTCCAATAATGACCATTGAGGACCCTTGATTGGGTAATTTGGTGCGCAAATATGATCTTGGATGTGGGGAGAGTGGGTATAATAGTTTCTGGAATATATTTTAGGTGCTAAATGGTTTTTTGGGTCAAAATATGGTTTTTGGTAGGTGGTATATAATCTTGAGGTGAGGTGGGTTCAAGTGAATAAATCATTGATTATTTTAAAATAATGCAAAACCATATATAAGTGGAATTAATTTATAGAAATTTCTTTGTAATTAATGTTTTATATGCTGGTTATGGTCGATAAACACCTCAACCAACCCATAATTTTTTTATTTTTTGGTATGATAAGCTTTTATCATTTAAAAGTAACCAATGTTAAAAAAATTGCAACAATAAATTATTTTTTTAACATGGTAACTTTTGGATACCTGAAAATGAAATTGAAAATAATCCAAATTTGAACTATATTATTCGAAATATTTTATCCATTTTATCTAATTCGATTCACATAATTGGGAATAATATATTAATAATTAATTCCAAAGACATTACTAAATAGTGAGTTCAAGGAGTGAATTGTTCAAATGGTTGAAAGGTTTTTATATCAAATTTAAATTTGAAATTTATTCTAGTGACAAAATTTTCATTAAAAGAAAAAAATAATCAAAAAATAATTTAAAACAAAATAAAATTATAAACTCACTAGATAAATAAATTTGATGAAAAAGTACGTTGTAATTGTAATGCACTATTTGTTACTATTCCTGAAAATATGAATGTTATCCAAAAAATACCAAATAATTATCATACTAAGTATTTATATATAAAATTCAATTAATAATATTATTTTTTCAAATATAACATATAATGGTTTCTAAAAATATATTAAAAATTGGTTCTCCATCAAAATTCTGTCAAAATCCCTTTTAAAAATATTAGAGTTGTTACACATACTATTGTGCTTATTCTTATTTTAGGTCCATTAAATTTATTAAACTAAATTAAACAAGAATTAATAAACATGAGTAAACATAAAATAGTTTTCTCTATTGGTTCCCTATAATACAAAATCTAGGGAGTAACTACGATTGAAAATAATAATATTTAAAATGTGTTATTTTTGGTATAAGTCATTCTTGGGTGAAACATAAGATTTCAGAGAAACCCATTATTGAATATCGGAATAAAAAATCATACAATGAATCATATTTAAATAATAATTCATATCTAATTCAAAAATATTAATATATATTAATATGTTTTTTCTATAATTACAATGGATGTTACAATAATTTTGAAGAATTTTTTTAATTGAATTAATTCTCTTTATTAAAAATTGAGAGTCTATTTCCTATGATTTATATAAATAAATTTATATTTTTGAAGACCTTTATTTATATTAAATAAATATTTTTATCAAATTTAAACATTATAATTCAGTGACATGGTTATAACTATTATATTTAAATAACCATGGATTATTTAGGCCTGGTGATTCAAATCATATACAATATCAAATATATATTCATTGTTTAAATAATTAGTTTTTTATATTTAAAAGTAATTTGAAAATGTTTTTCTAGGGGAATACAAATAGTATTGGTGTATTATTTTGGAAATTTATTAAACAAGGATAATATCATGACATCTCAACTTTATTTTGGTGAATAATGAGCCCCAAATATTCAATGGTTCTATTCATTCATTTTCATTTCATATATTTAAATAGGGGACACTGGATATGGGTTTTGGGATAGGGAAAATGAATTTACCATTATATGGTCCTATTGTATGGGATATCATTAATATGTTGGGTAATGTACTTAATTTCTTACAGAGTTTGGAAACCCATAAAATATATATACATCGTATGAAATACATAATATTTTTATATAATTTCCAGTAGTAATACAGAATATTATTTATGTTGATATGATATATTCACTTTCTAATTTTAGTAGGTTTTTATAGTGGTTATTCGAAACCCAAATACATTATATAATGACATACAATACACAATCTAACAGATAGTTTGAGAATAATATCATAGTATTGGTGGATATATTTGGCTAGTTCATACAATATTTTTATGAATAAAAATAGTTTAATTAATAATTTGAAGAGTTATCTAATAATAGTGTTATCATGTGTCTATTTAGATTACACTATTAGAGGGGATGTTTTCTAGGTCATCTCAATCGACTCTATTCTTGGTAGAGGTATGGGAGTTTTCTCTTAACGAGACAAGTAATTTGTATAACAAATTAGGCCGAATTTAATTATCCAAGTTACCATTGGAATCAACACATTATTGGTTATAATAATAAAGAAACCATAGATTCAAATTTTTGAGTTTGAGGTTGGTGACAGGGTATTTTTGAAAACCTCGACTTCGTTAGAACACTAGAATATTAAGAGGAAGGGGAAACCACAAAAAATTGTGGGGTGATTTTGGTATTTTTTAGAGAAATGACATAATGAAATATATTTTAGATTAACCTAAAATATATTCTATTATGCATTATATATTCTTTTAATATCATATTTGGAGAAAAAATCTTCCCCATATTCACATGATTAGTGTTTATGATTCTGAGATATAAAAAATGGAGTCAGTAATGGAATTAATCATGAACATAATGGAATGAAGTTGGAAAACATTATAAGAAATGACAAACCACAAGTACAGGTGTAGTATAATCAAAACAATATATAGGAGGATACATAGGAGTAGAATGTGGATATACAAGCATAGTGGATAAATCTATTCATTAGTTGAATACAACTTTAATGAGTTGTAGTATGGATGGGATTTTATAAATACCCCTTATGTCGAGGATTAAATACAATATAAAATCTTCAATTCATCATATATATGATTCTTTATGACATTTGGGATGTTTTGATGGTGATTACTCATATTTTATGGAATTTACTAGTTTGAGGAACATTTACATTAAATTAAATATAAATCCATTTATGTAGATGACTATTACATGGCACTATATGAAATAAATATTAATGGGGTAGGTCTAGGTAGATACACGACACATAGTTGCCTCTTGAGGGATAGGTATTATGTGGGGTTTATAGTACCTAGTGTATAATTATCATGTGATTGGTGGACTCTCTATTTTTAAAAATTTATTTAATTTAATTTATTAAAAATATTTATAAAAAATCACCAGTTATTTATTCAATTATCATATTATGTTTCTCCACATATCCATCATTTTTACTACTTATAATCAAAATATACTCATCATTACAGATTTGATAAAAGTTTAAATTATCCCAGTGGATCACATAATTTAATATTAATCATTCACATCAATATATTCATTATGTCTCCAAATACTTCTCATTTATTTAGTGAAAATCACAAATTTGATGTTTTTTTCAATATTTCAAATTTCATTCAATTTATATTTATTTATATGATGATATTTATTGTGTGGGATTTTATATCAACGAGGATAGTGGATTATTTAGTTGCTTTCCAATTTATATGATTTCATTGTATTATTGGTTATGGGGGTAGTGGAGGTGTGTGTACAAAATATATAAAATTATCTGAAAAACATTTAATTATATAAACTGAGTCAAATAAGTACCAGAGGGTATAAAATACACATTCTGGATGTTAATTATTATATTCATTATATCTATTGATCATGTTTACAAGTGGTATGTCAAGCGAACCATGAAATTGTTACATGTAAATGGTTTCACTTGATATGACATGGATTATATGTCCTTTTTTAATAGAGATTCATATATGATCCAATATCTTGACACACATATTAATTTTCTTCCAAAAGATTTCATGAATTTAAAATTTAAATTTAAAAATATTATTATTGTTTTTGTCTGTCATCTAATTGGCATTTTGGTGTGAAATTTTTTCTTAGTGGTTCCCACAAAATCCTAAGTGTGAATTATTTTAAAAAAATAATATATAGATTTACTTTTATAAGAAAAGGAAAAATAAAAATTGATATTGAAAATATGATTTGATGTTATGGATTTCATATAATCAATTATTGAAATATGTTTAGACATTATGCCTTTATACCTTAGATATGAATGCTTATTAGGATATTATAACAATCTATTCATTATTGGAAAACTAGAATAAAAACTATTCTTATTTATATGGAAATAGAACTGAGAAGGAATGTTTGTCTAATATATTAAAAATATGGGATTTTGAATAGTATTTTGTTCTATCTACTCTCTACTTTGGTAGTGGTTTAGACCTGATACAATTTTTTTTTTATAAATCTATGAATAACATATATTGGATGAAAGGCTAACTACATCTATATATAGGAAATTCATTTGTAATGGTTGATGGTTATTTTTACATATATATTTTTTGTTTTATCATTATAGATATATGGAATATCCTTGTAATAAACCTAGATATTGTGGGTTCTACATTACAACGTTACACTAATTTTGGTGAAAGGGTGTATTCATGATCTTGAGTTTTCATTCTAGAAATCAATGATGATATGAGTACTTATTATTGTGGTTTATCATTGCTATAATAATTTTTAAAAGGTAATATGTTTTCTATATTTCTTTTCAGACATTATCGGTTGTGGAAATCTATGTATTTTTCAATTATCCATAAATTTATTTTGGGTGTGTGAAACATTTACAATGAAGGATGTTGGTAAGGGAAATGGATCAATGATGGATAGTTGTGGTGGTTGGACATCTGGGTTGAAATATAAAATATAAGGATAGTTGGATGCTTGTTTTCTTATGATTTTTCAATCAGTTGGATAAAATTACATATGTTTGACCCATTTGGGTGATCCAATTTCAAGTTTAATAATTTCTTGACACTATAGTTGGTTTATATTTTATTATAACATGCGTGATATTTTATTATTGGTGTCTTATAGAATTAATTTCCATATTATGATGGTTATTTTAGATTATGTATTGTTAATAATGATATTTTTATTTATGGATGATAGATAATGGATTGAGTCTAACCATGTTATTATGAATCCCCCGCCACTAAATAGTAACCTATGGAGTTTAGAATGACAAACCTAATGATATGGGGCATCACTAGTTTTTTCACCATTCAAGTTAGCTGGAATAATGTATTACAATGTTTTATTAGAGAAATTGTTTTATTCTTTATGACATTAAGTCTGTTATAGTTTGAAACAAGACTGGTAGAAAATTTGTATGGATATCTTTATTCTTCCTATCTGATAATTATTTTTTTAAATTTCATGTTAACATATAATGGGACTATTGGTTTTTGGAATTTTAGTGTACTAAATATGATATTTGAAAACAAAATGGTCTATGATTTACTTTTTTTCAGGTAATGTGATGAATATAGGGTGTGTATTCAAGAATTATTTAAACGAAGTTGGATTCCAATTTCATCCATATTCTTATATGATATTTATGAACTATTTTCAAAATCGTTTTGGTGATTTAATGTGTCAAAAATATGTTACACAATAGTTTTCTATATATTTTATTAGCGACACATTAATTTTTGGGATGATATTTTATTAATTAATTAATTTTTATTATTAAATGTTTTATTATATGGACACATTATGTATTCTATTACTATCTCTGAAAGATGTTATATCATGATACTATCTTCATTTGATTTATATGATCCTTATGTGAATTTATATTCTATAGTGTTTTGGAATTTTATTCATGTCACACTATTTCTAAAATAATGATATCATGAACAGTGATAGATATGTCTCAAGTAATGCATTTATAATTAGAGATATATGCCCCAATGTATTCTTTTAGTAGAGCTCTGGGATGGTATAAAATATTATACTCCCCTGATCTGAGTTATATAACCCCCTATTTCACTTTTTTTTAATATGGTTTAGTATATTCTAGATAGTTTATTTAATTCTACATAATAAATAGATTATAGATATTTTTGGCCCAGGTTAATTATGTCGCATCTGATTAGATATTTTCAGATACAATATCAACCTCCCATGTCACGACCCGTCCTCGGGGCCCGTGCCGTGACTACCCCAAGCCCGCCTTCCATAGGCCAGGGGCTGGCGACTAGCACCAAAGGCGTAAAATCCCGATAACTGGGAAGGCATTGCCTTTATAAAGAAAACAAGCACCACAGAGTACAAGCGGAAGTAAAACACTATGAACAAAAGAAGAACTGAAAAGTAAAAAGGGGCCGGAAATACAAGCCCAACTGTAAAGTACAACTCGAAAGGGAAAACAGCGACTGAAAAGTAAAGCTGCTACGCTGAGATGTCCACTGGAAATCCCACCTGAAGGGTGGGTGCAGATAGCTCCTCTGCTCCTCGGGTCCCGCCATCCGCTCCAAGTATGTCCCGCCCTGTGGTCCACCTCCGGGTACCGCCTCGTCGTATAGTCCACCTCCAGGTACCGTCCAGTCCTCGAACACTCGGCCTCTGCCAGTACTGGCCCTCGTCTGCAACCAACACAACGAGGTGCGGGCATAGCCCGTGCAGGGGTGAGTATAACGATACTCAGTAGGGACCCCGAGACCCTCAAGGTCTCACAAAAACCAACAAGGATAAACACAAGAAGATCTCAACAGATAAACTCTACTTAGGTATATGACCATACATATACCTAAGTTATCAAGTAACCCATCTCAATCATGAGGAAACGCAAGAATTGTGAAATCGACGGATAACCACTACCCGGTTATATGCCCATACATATACCAAAGTTAGCAAGTGACCCATCTCAATCATAAAGTAACACAGGGTCAAAAGTCTCAGCTCAAACCAGGATTTTCATTATCGAAACCGTAACTGCTGAAGAGCCCCGTCTCTGAAGTGTGCAGTAGTCCTGTCACGACTCCGAGGTACTGCTCACTAACCTAAGACTGCTGAAGTACTCCTCCTGTCGAGTACTGCGGGTCTGCTGCCAACTACCAGGCGCTCCGTCCGCTGAGGGTCTGCTGCCAAATACCGGGCGCCACCCAGATAGCCTACTGAGGTACTCCTCCTGTCGAGTACCGCGGGTCTGCTGCCAACTACCAGGCGCTCCGTCCGCCGTGGGTCTGCCGCCAAATACCGGGCGCTCCGTCCACTGGGCTAGTCGACTCACTCCAAGTCGAGTCGGTCAAGCAGTCGTCAGGTCTCAGCCGGCTACACGGTCTCCGTACTCTGCACGCTCGTCTCCGGGAGGGTCCGCTCCACGAGCCACTGGTCGATACTCCAAGTATCACAAAATCCCACGAAGAAGTATCTCAAAAGTCCGTCTCGTCACAGGGGTCTCAACGCAGCAGACGGCGCGTCGATCGGACGCCCGGTCTGTGAGTTATTAGCCTTTTCGTCCCAGGGGCCCGGTTGGTTTCGTGTGCGAACCAAACCCGGCCGTATCTCAACTGTACCCCGAACTCTCATAGGGTATACTCATAGGGACCGTTTCTCATCGTGATCATCAACGTCGCTGACGGTTCGTCAGACGGACGTCCTGTCTGAAAGATAACAGCTTTCCCCGTTCCAGGGGCCCGGTTGGATTTCGGTGCGATCCAACCCGGCCACTAACCAACTGCACCCAAAACTCGGGCGGAGGGTGCCAAAAGTTTCGTCTCATCAAGAGGAAGTCAACGAAACAGACGGCGCGTCAATCGGACGCCCGGCCTGTGAGTTATTGGCATTTTCGTCTCCGGGGCCCGGTTGGTTTTTAAAGCAAAACCAACCCGACCGTACTCCACCTGCGTCCAAACCTCGGGCGGAGTATGCCAAAAGATCCGTCTCATTAAGAGGAACGCAACGCGACTGACGGCGCGTCAATCGGACGTTCGTGGCTCAAGATATGAGCGTTTCCGCTCCGAAGGCCCGGTTGGTTTCGTGAACGAACCAACCCGGCCGAACTCAAAGTAAACCGAAACCTTGAGTGTGATATATAAAAACGACCGTCTCGATCCAAGGATCGCGTTGCCGCTGACGGTTCGTCATTCGGAGGTCCGAGGCTCAAGTTATGAGCCAAAAACCAAAACAGGTTCGAAACGGGGGGGTCCGGGTCCGGGCCGACCCGGCCCGACCCCCCCCTGGGCGGCGCGGTGGCCGGCGGCGGCGGCCGGCGGCGGCGGCCGGCGGCGGCGGACGGCGGCGGCGCGGCGGGTCGCGGCGGCGGCGGCGGCGGGCCGCGCTGGCGGCGGCGGCGGACCGCGCTGGCGGCGGCAGCGGGCCGCGCTGGCGGCCGGGTGCGCCGCACGGGCTGCGCACGCGGGGCTCAGCCCCGCGGTTCCTTCACAAAAACGGCGCGGCCTTTGTGCCGCGCCGGTTTCTTCAAACCGCCCCCCCCCCCTCACGTGGGGGGGCCTGCTGGCGGCTGGACCAGAGGGGGCGCTGCCCCCTTTCCTCAAGAACCGCCCCCCTCATTAAGAGGGGGGTTTTAAAGGAAGGCCGGGGGATTAATTCCCCCGGTTTTTAAGACATCCGGCCGGCCCGCTGGCCGGCCGGTTTTTACCAAAGGGACCGGAAATTCCGGTCCCGCCCTCGTCTTCCGACGCCGGCGGCCACGCCGCCGGTCTCCTCTTCCGCCGCGGCCCGGAACCGGCCGCGGTCTTCTCATCCTGCCGCGGCCCAGAACCGGCCGCGGTCTTCTCGTCCCGCCGCGGCCCGGAACCGGCCGCGGTGTTCGTCGTCCGGCGCGGTGCGACGGCACCGCGCCTCTTTCGCCGTGCCATGAATCCTTCCAACGCGGCGCGACGGCGTCGCGTTCTTGAAGACTCTCCTCGGCGAAACGCGACGGCGATGCGTAAAATTAAACGCACAATCATCCGCGTGGTGCGACGGCACCACGCCACTTGCTTCCACCCGCAAGAACAACAAGAACGTTGGAGGGGGGGGTTCGGCCGTGTTCGTGCGGTCCGGCCCCCCCTCGCGTTAATAATAATAACGCAACTAAAGAAAAATCACGTCACACGTTAATCTTGCTAAAAGCACGATCAAGAATGAAATGAGGAATCCAAAAGAAAAACGACAACCCCTACCTCGGTTTTAGGATTCGAAGAATCGTCTACGATCCGCGGAAGACGGCGTCGCGGAAGTCGGGCGTCGCGGTCGTCGTTCGTCAAATCCGTTGACGAAGTGCTATGCCCGAAGAGACACGACGTTGGCGGATCTTCGTTTGCCGACGGAGGTTGTCCGAAGATGAGATGGCGTCCCCTTCGTTGTCACGGTGAACGAAGAAAGGAGTTGCGGCGTTCCTGATAGTCGCACGTGACGGAGTCGTGGAATATCGGTGTCGATCCCCTTGACGTCGGAGGAAGAGTCGTTGTCGAAGGCGTTCGTCGCGGAAAACCGTCGCGGAAGGGATGACGCGGAAGAAGAACGTCGCGTCGCGGATACGGCGTCGCGGATGGATCGTGTTCTTCGGCGGAGAAGTTCTTCGTTGAAGAACGACGTTCTTCGCGTTCTTCGTTGAGGTTGAAGAAGAAGAAAAGGAGCTCTCCACCTCTCAAGAAGACAAACGAAACCCCAAAAATAAAATAAGACCACTTCTTATTTTATTATTACAAAACACATTTGAAGAAATTCAAAAGTTTGAATTTCAAAAGAGATAACTCCACATTTAACTCACTTATTTAATATACATGATTTGTATAATTAAATATAAGTTAACTTGTCAAGCCATTAAGAGGGAGAGTGGGGAGTTGAAAAGGTGGGGGGTTCGTGTGGGCCCCACCACACTTAATCCTCCCAAGGGAGGTTAAGTGGGTGTGGGTCCCACTTCCAACCTCCTTTGAGAGGTTTTAAGAAGTTAAAATAAAATTTGTTCTACACAAATTTTATTTAACTCAACCTAAACCCTCAAAAAAATAACTTTCAACCCGCAACAAACGCAACTCCCGAAAAGGTCTCTTTAAGCGAATATCGGCGCTGCGAGTTCATCGGTGCCCTCGGATTTCAATTCCGAGCACCGGATCAAAAGTTAGGAATTCCCGCTCGTTCGTTCACTGAACGTACCCGAGCCAAACTTCGGAAATTAATTCCGGGCACTCCGGGCCTCGGAATCAGGTGCCGTCTGAAACCGCGCTCTTGTAAAATTCTAAAGAAAATTAAGAAAAAATTTTCCTTGAATTTTACGGGTCTTTACATTACTCCCACCTCAGGGCTTTACGTCCCCGTAAAGCTACATCAAAAACTAGGGAAACAAAAAGAGGACACTGAGCACGCATTTGAGCCTCCCGCTCCCATGTGCTCTCCTGGAGATTCCCGTGCCGCCATCTGTTGCGCACAAGAGGAATCGATCGTCCATGTAGGACCCGCTCCTGGATGACATGGACCTCTTTTGACGTGGCCCGGACCATCTCTGGTCCCACAAGAGCTGCAAGATTTCTTCTTTGCCGAAAAGAGAAACCTGGTCTCATCCCCTGGATGAACCACATTCTTTGCCTAAAACAGTCAATCCTAACATGGATGATATTAATCCATACCAAGGATGACGTCGTAAGGCCTCGACGCTACTACTAAGAGATCCAACCGTTACTCTCGCCTCCAAGGGTTGAGTCACACTGTCGGCATCAGTGTGTGGTAACTGGTCTCCTCCAGTAGATGTCTCACAAGTGAGGGTCAAGTCAACAGTCAACTGGAACCTCTTAGTAACATCACAAAAGAGGACAGGAAAGAAAACATCACAAAAGAATGCGTCTTTTTATTATTGCAGCTCATAATACAAGACGCTACATAAAAGCAACAACAACATGGAACTAGAAGTACAAAAGACGTATCCACTAGTTCCTCCCCTGTCCACCTGCTTTACTGTTGCTCAAGCATTTGTCGCTGCCTCTATCTCGGTGGCTCTCCCAGAGCCTGCGGATCGGGAGTCGGACAGTCACGTGCCAGATGTCCCTTTTCGCGGCATGAGTAACACAACCTGCTCCTTGCACGGCTAGCTCTGTTCCCACCTCGGGTGCCCTGCACCACTGGTCCTAAAACCCGAGATCGCCCAACTGCTCGTCTGGTCCTCCTGGACCTCTGCATCATCTGTCTACTGCCCACAGATGACTCGGCTTCTGATCGAAAAACACGCGGCAAAGGCAGAATCTCCTGTACACGCTCGGGGTGTAGAGATACTGGCACAAACTCCACCCAGAAGAAGGTCTCGAAGTCTTCCCATGCGAAGTCCATCTCATCGCAAAACTGAAACAAGTGGCTCCACCACCTACCTGCTGCTGCCTGAAGGAGGCTGGTAGCAAAGATCACCATGAAATCTGCCGGCGTCCCCACTAGCCTGAAGACTCTCACCACAGCCTCCAGCCAAAACTCAGCCGCCTGCGGGTCCGTCTCTCCCCGGAACCTGGGTGGCCTCTGGCGCTGGAACTCGTGCAGCGCGCTCAAGCGTCGTGCATCGCCTACTGCTGGGGCTGGTGGCATCGGTGGCCCAACTGCAAGAGGGCCCTGTACCGAAGCCTCGTCGCTCGACAGACTGTCAGTACGCTCATCCCTCCGGGCTCTAGCTGGTCGTCTGAGAAAAGACATCCTGAAAGAAACAACGTAACACGATCAAACGATTATACCTGGTGAGCTGACCTGGTTTGAGCCGTTTTAAGGGGAAAAACTATTGAAAACACACGCAATCAGTGTTTTCGTGCACAAAGTCGGAAATCAGTTGTCAGGGTCCTGGTGTATGGATACGTCGGCCGCCCGCACCAACACTGGACTCCCTGAACTGAAAACCACACTCGGTACTCTTAACACTATTGCTTCACAGAAAGAAACATCAGAGTTATAAGTTCTGCGGTAGAACCGAACTCCTCTGATACCAATTTGTCACGACCCGTCCTCGGGGCCCGTGCCGTGACTACCCCAAGCCCGCCTTCCATAGGCCAGGGGCTGGCGACTAGCACCAAAGGCGTAAAATCCCGATAACTGGGAAGGCATTGCCTTTATAAAGAAAACAAGCACCACAGAGTACAAGCGGAAGTAAAACACTATGAACAAAAGAAGAACTGAAAAGTAAAAAGGGGCCGGAAATACAAGCCCAACTGTAAAGTACAACTCGAAAGGGAAAACAGCGACTGAAAAGTAAAGCTGCTACGCTGAGATGTCCACTGGAAATCCCACCTGAAGGGTGGGTGCAGATAGCTCCTCTGCTCCTCGGGTCCCGCCATCCGCTCCAAGTATGTCCCGCCCTGTGGTCCACCTCCGGGTACCGCCTCGTCGTATAGTCCACCTCCAGGTACCGTCCAGTCCTCGAACACTCGGCCTCTGCCAGTACTGGCCGTCGTCTGCAACCAACACAACGAGGTGCGGGCATAGCCCGTGCAGGGGTGAGTATAACGATACTCAGTAGGGACCCCGAGACCCTCAAGGTCTCACAAAAACCAACAAGGATAAACACAAGAAGATCTCAACAGATAAACTCTACTTAGGTATATGCCCATACATATACCTAAGTTATCAAGTAACCCATCTCAATCATGAGGAAACGCAAGAATTGTGAAATCGACGGATAACCACTACCCGGGTATATGCCCATACATATACCAAAGTTAGCAAGTGACCCATCTCAATCATAAAGTAACACAGGGTCAAAAGTCTCAGCTCAAACCAGGATTTTCATTATCGAAACCGTAACTGCTGAAGAGCCCCGTCTCTGAAGTGTGCAGTAGTCCTGTCACGACTCCGAGGTACTGCTCACTAACCTAAGACTGCTGAAGTACTCCTCCTGTCGAGTACTGCGGGTCTGCTGCCAACTACCAGGCGCTCCGTCCGCTGAGGGTCTGCTGCCAAATACCGGGCGCCACCCAGATAGCCTACTGAGGTACTCCTCCTGTCGAGTACCGCGGGTCTGCTGCCAACTACCAGGCGCTCCGTCCGCCGTGGGTCTGCCGCCAAATACCGGGCGCTCCGTCCACTGGGCTAGTCGACTCACTCCAAGTCGAGTCGGTCAAGCAGTCGTCAGGTCTCAGCCGGCTACACGGTCTCCGTACTCTGCACGCTCGTCTCCGGGAGGGTCCGCTCCACGAGCCACTGGTCGATACTCCAAGTATCACAAAATCCCACGAAGAAGTATCTCAAAAGTCCGTCTCGTCACAGGGGTCTCAACGCAGCAGACGGCGCGTCGATCGGACGCCCGGTCTGTGAGTTATTAGCCTTTTCGTCCCAGGGGCCCGGTTGGTTTCGTGTGCGAACCAAACCCGGCCGTATCTCAACTGTACCCCGAACTCTCATAGGGTATACTCATAGGGACCGTTTCTCATCGTGATCATCAGCGTCGCTGACGGTTCGTCAGACGGACGTCCTGTCTGAAAGATAACAGCTTTCCCCGTTCCAGGGGCCCGGTTGGATTTCGGTGCGATCCAACCCGGCCACTAACCAACTGCACCCAAAACTCGGGCGGAGGGTGCCAAAAGTTTCGTCTCATCAAGAGGAAGTCAACGAAACAGACGGCGCGTCAATCGGACGCCCGGCCTGTGAGTTATTGGCATTTTCGTCTCCGGGGCCCGGTTGGTTTTTAAAGCAAAACCAACCCGACCGTACTCCACCTGCGTCCAAACCTCGGGCGGAGTATGCCAAAAGATCCGTCTCATTAAGAGGAACGCAACGCGACTGACGGCGCGTCAATCGGACGTTCGTGGCTCAAGATATGAGCGTTTCCGCTCCGAAGGCCCGGTTGGTTTCGTGAACGAACCAACCCGGCCGAACTCAAAGTAAACCGAAACCTTGAGTGCGATATATCAAAACGACCGTCTCGATCCAAGGATCGCGTTTCCACTGACGGTTCGTCATTCGGAGGTCCGAGGCTCAAGTTATGAGCCAAAAACCAAAACAGGTTCGAAACGGGGGGGTCCGGGTCCGGGCCGACCCGGCCCGACCCCCCCCTGGGCGGCGCGGGGGCCGGCGGCGGCGGCCGGCGGCGGCGGACGGCGGCGGCGCGGTGGCCGGCGGCGGCGCGCGGCGGCGGCGGGCGGTGGCGCGGCGGGTCGCGGCGGCGGCGGCGGCGGGCCGCGCTGGCGGCGGCGGCGGACCGCGCTGGCGGCGGCAGCGGGCCGCGCTGGCGGCGGGGTGCGCCGCACGGGCTGCGCACGCGGGGCTCAGCCCCGCGGTTCCTTCACAAAAACGGCGCGGCCTTTGTGCCGCGCCGGTTTCTTCAAACCGCCCCCCCCCCCCCCTCACGTGGGGGGGCCTGCTGGCGGCTGGACCAGAGGGGGCGCTGCCCCCTTTCCTCAAGAACCGCCCCCCTCATTAAGAGGGGGGTTTTAAAGGAAGGCCGGGGGATTAATTCCCCCGGTTTTTAAGACATCCGGCCGGCCCGCTAGCCGGCCGGTTTTTACCAAAGGGACCGGAAATTCCGGTCCCGCCCTCGTCTTCCGACGCCGGCGGCCACGCCGCCGGTCACCTCTTCCGCCGCGGCCCGGAACCGGCCGCGGTCTTCTCATCCTGCCGCGGCCCAGAACCGGCCGCGGTCTTCTCGTCCCGCCGCGGCCCGGAACCGGCCGCGGTGTTCGTCGTCCGGCGCGGTGCGACGGCACCGCGCCTCTTTCGCCGTGCCATGAATCCTTCCAACGCGGCGCGACGGCGTCGCGTTCTTGAAGACTCTCCTCGGCGAAGCGCGACGGCGATGCGTAAAATTAAACGCACAATCATCCGCGTGGTGCGACGGCACCACGCCACTTGCTTCCACCCGCAAGAACAACAAGAACGTTGGAGGGGGGGGTTCGGCCGTGTTCGTGCGGTCCGGCCCCCCCTCGCGTTAATAATAATAACGCAACTAAAGAAAAATCACGTCACACGTTAATCTTGCTAAAAGCACGATCAAGAATGAAATGAGGAATCCAAAAGAAAAACGACAACCCCTACCTCGGTTTTAGGATTCGAAGAATCGTCTACGATCCGCGGAAGACGGCGTCGCGGAAGTCGGGCGTCGCGGTCGTCGTTCGTCAAATCCGTTGACGAAGTGCTATGCCCGAAGAGACACGACGTTGGCGGATCTTCGTTTGCCGATGAAGGTTGTCCGAAGATGAGATGGCGTCCCCTTCGTTGTCACGGTGAACGAAGAAAGGAGTTGCGGCGTTCCTGATAGTCGCACGTGACGGAGTCGTGGAATATCGGTGTCGATCCCCTTGACGTCGGAGGAAGAGTCGTTGTCGAAGGCGTTCGTCGCGGAAAACCGTCGCGGAAGGGATGACGCGGAAGAAGAACGTCGCGTCGCGGATACGGCGTCGCGGATGGATCGTGTTCTTCGGCGGAGAAGTTCTTCGTTGAAGAACGACGTTCTTCGCGTTCTTCGTTGAGGTTGAAGAAGAAGAAAAGGAGCTCTCCACCTCTCAAGAAGACAAACGAAACCCCAAAAATAAAATAAGACCACTTCTTATTTTATTATTACAAAACACATTTGAAGAAATTCAAAAGTTTGAATTTCAAAAGAGATAACTCCACATTTAACTCACTTATTTAATATACATGATTTGTATAATTAAATATAAGTTAACTTGTCAAGCCATTAAGAGGGAGAGTGGGGAGTTGAAAAGGTGGGGGGTTCGTGTGGGCCCCACCACACTTAATCCTCCCAAGGGAGGTTAAGTGGGTGTGGGTCCCACTTCCAACCTCCTTTGAGAGGTTTTAAGAAGTTAAAATAAAATTTGTTCTACACAAATTTTATTTAACTCAACCTAAACCCTCAAAAAAATAACTTTCAACCCGCAACAAACGCAACTCCCGAAAAGGTCTCTTTAAGCGAATATCGGCGCTGCGAGTTCATCGGTGCCCTCGGATTTCAATTCCGAGCACCGGATCAAAAGTTAGGAATTCCCGCTCGTTCGTTCACTGAACGTACCCGAGCCAAACTTCGGAAATTAATTCCGGGCACTCCGGGCCTCGGAATCAGGTGCCGTCTGAAACCGCGCTCTTGTAAAATTCTAAAGAAAATTAAGAAAAAATTTTCCTTGAATTTTACGGGTCTTTACATCCCATTATAGATCAGGGTTATCTATAGACTATTTATATGGTAATTGATCAATTATAACACATTTTTAATTATAATTTGGCATACTATTAAAATAAGGGTAATGAATTAGACATGTGTACTACATATTAAATAAATGTATTGGAGATGTATTTTTCTATGAGTAATAGCATAGTGGTCTGTCCTAGAAATTTTATGGGTTGATTTATTTGATAGGTTAGATATTTATATATGGAATTTTTATAGGGACTAATAGTTTATGTATCCTTCATATTGGGATATATGTTTAATAAATTATTCTACAATCATTATAGATTTACATTATTGATCATTCATATTGATAGTTAATGAGAAAACATGGGTAAAATTATTTTACTATGAATCGATGAATACATTATATGTTTTGGATAATTCCTTTCAGATAAATTATTTTTCATGGAATTAAAATAGGTCTCCATTGGTGAGAGAAACCTTATAACATGCTATTATTGTTCTATTGAATTTTTAATAAGCAGGTCTTTTTAGGGTATAAAGTTATTGGTGAATTACACTCTCCTTGGTGATGAATTGTTAGGCCAACCAAGTATATGTTCATCTCCTCCCATATGATGATGGAATTATCCATAGTATTACCAGTGTAACCTGGTGCGGAAAACCCAATCATTGACTAAACAAACACCACCACATTATTTACTAGATAAAGTAATGGGATATCTAAAATATTTTTACTGGAGTTCCTTCTAGTCAGGCTTTGGAAAATGTGATAGGAATTTTAAGGGAACAATATATCGATAGAGGTAATAAAATTTTATTGACAGTCGGGGTTCTTCAAGTTTTTTAGATTATGGAGGTGGATGCAGTTATTATTGTGAAGGGGAAAATGTAGCAAACAAAAATGAGATTTATTCCCTACAAAAGATCCTGATACATATGATCATAAAAAAAATCTCCACAACACCAATCGACTAAGAGTACTAGAAGATAGGTTGTCTTGAAACCCTACTCACCAAATAAAATTTAACCTCATACAAATTCTTGAAAACTCATATGAACAAAAACGGAATTAAAAAATGAAATCAGGAAACAAGTGATTTAATATAAAATAGGTTTTTGTGGTTTGAAAATTGTTTCCCATATCTATGGTAGAAAAACAACTATATTAATTGTCCCTATATTTTGATGAATTCGACATTTAACTAAAAAAACCATAACTATTGATATAGGTCAAAGTATTAACACTAAGATATAAGTTTATATAAAATCAAATTAGAACCATTGTATATATTTGAATTTACTATAAATGTACTTATCCTATTTACAACACTTACTCCATGATTTCTACAATCCTTTTTTTTAACATGGATGGTCATCCTAGTCACCTATCCCTATAACATTCATGGATATAACTCTATTTTGAATATGAATACAAATATTCATTAGCATTTTAAAATTTCACCGCATACTTCGGTTTTTAGTTCCATGTACTCATTCTATTATATTTTAATTTCCATAAAATCTGAAATTTAAATTGATTATAAATTAAAAAGTTTTTTAAAATTTTTTATAAGTCAACTAACTAATAGAATGTTTTTTCTAATACTACCTCTATACTAATCTGATTCATCTTCTTGGAAATTGAAATATGTTGAAACAAATCCAGTGAAGTGAATATTGGGAACTAAATCAATATTTAAATTCTTATGATCTCCAACTTGAATACTATTCATTTAATACATTGTAAATTTAAAATAATGTACCTTCCACTATAAAACATATTGGGTTCTCCAATTCCTTCCGTTCACTAATGTCCTACGGAGGCTTGATTATGTATTATATTTTCATAAACTAAAAGATTAGTGAATATGTAAATAATATTTTTAATTATAGATACCACCTATAGATCAATTATTTTTCCCTATAGTATATTCAATATAATATTGTAAATAATGTTAGTATGTTTCTTTTATGCATAAAATCTACTGTGTTGATCATAATGGTGTAAAATCTAATTGTATGAGAATATGAATCTACCTACCTGGCTTATTCAAAACCTCTTAAGTAAATGAACTAACAAAAATACCCTTGAGTCATTATTCTATCACCCCATTGTAATATATTTCCATTATAGATAATTTCATAATTCTCCATATTCCTAACATCCAACTAATCATTATTTGTACACTATAGAATAGAAATATGATCACACACTTTCAGTTAACTGAGTCTCCAATAATGTTACCATCCAAAAGTACATACAAATACATCGCCTTTAGTAAATTAGAATGATAATAATATTAATGCTTTCATGTATCAAATAATCCACTTAATTAACTCATATTTTTATTTTATGGTGTTTGAGACAATGTGACTTGCAACTCCAACTACAAAAGTAATGTAAAACTTAGTATAAATCATTACACACATCAGGACTCCTGCACCTAATGAAAATTGTATTTCCTCAATATACTAGAAACAGAATTTCATTTTTTTCTTGTTACATGGATAACATGATGTCTCCAAAAATAGTGGATGAAGTGAGGTTACAATGGATCATTTCAAACATTCCATGTATATTATAGAATAAGTCTCCCTATGATAAGTAAAAAAATTTCCATTCCAACAGTCTCTATCTTCATCTATATGATTTTCATAGTGTGTAAAATATCATTAATCATAAATATTAATGACAAAATACAAATATTCTACAAAATTAATGAAATATATAGACCGACTAGAAATATGTTATCATGGAAAAAGATATGTATGTTGAATATCCTATCATCCCATGTTTTTTATGTCAAAAATGATATTCATTACATCTTTCTAATAATTATTTGAATAAAAAGGAGTTTAAATAAGGATTCAGATGTTTTCGTTCATGCCTCTTCCCATAAAATAATTTATTTAGACTTCAAAACAATGTTTTGATACATTATATTGTGAAACCCATTGTTTTGTAATGTATATTTTTTCCGTAAACATGCAATACAGGAATGATATTTTCATATCGATTAATTATAGGTACTAATATTTTGATTTTTGCATGCCTTACATTATCAAGATAGTTTCTTGTCTCACTATCAGGTAGAATATCTCCATAAAATAAACCCTATAATTTTTTTTAATATTCTATTACAAAAATTTTCAACCTAAAATTATTAATTCCATCAAACATTTCAATAAAATAGTAAAAATAATTATTACAAAGATATAATTTCCCTCATGGTAAATTATTCAACTCCCATGTTACATTGGACTTCATTAATGAAATCTCATTTTTCATATTTTAGTCCATTAAACTGAGTCCCTGAGTTTCCCTACTTCTGAAATTTATATAGGTTCAACAACATTTGTTAAATAAATAAATATAATTTAATATCCAACATTTTAAACATGTATAATATGTCTACTAGATCTCCAAAACTCTATGGTCATCTCTATTGAATTATCATCTAGATTCCTAAAACCATTAATCTCCTTCAAACATTAGCTATTTTTTAATTTATGGCCGATTTTTATATTTCTCACCTTGGAAATTTTAGTATAATAATAATATATTTTAAAAAATGATCCCTTAAAAATAGTATTACATAGGTCAACATATATTTAATTATTTTATTTTTTCCCTCAACTAAATTTTTTCAAAATTTCATATTCATCCAAATAACATTCTCTTTTAAAATAACATTTCATTTTATGATGACTTGTCACCTTTCTATATCCCAAAACTGAATTTCAAATTTTTATCCATATACACAATGAGAAAACACACCATAGATTTTCCTCAAGATTTTATATTTTAGTATAATTCACATAGATATATTCTGATCTTGTGAAGACATTATGATGTATACCTCTTCGATTCATAATGCACGATATCTCCTCTGGAATATCATTTCCAAATGTTGATGTTATACTCATGTGGAAAATGTATTCCTGTATATTAACTACCATTTCCTAAATTCCATATGATATTCTAGACTGTATCTATATTATTTGATCATTATACTTCAATGTTTCTTCCATACATTCATTGAGAAAATTCATTCATGTTTATATAAGAAGTATCATCTTAGGATGTATTCGCTTGTTAAAATAAATATTTATAATTTATTTATGATGTAATAAACAATGATTTCAGAACATAGACATTTCAACTTCTCGACAAATTACCATTCCAATATAAATTTATATTCAGTTAACTCTTAAAAAATATATGTCTTATACATCAAAATTTAATCAAAATAATTTTCTATAGAATAATATATAAATGAAAAAATATAAATATAACCATTTTTTGGCTGGACATGGGAAGGTCACAACACATTTGAGTGATCCAATTCCAACTTATATTCTCTGGTATTTCATGCTTCTAGGATAAATTAAACCCCTATTTATTTATATAGTACTCATATGATGATGATTTAATGTGAATATACATGTTTGAACATTTATATTTTTCATTTTTTGATGACTTGTCCTAAAATTAAAAACAACATTATCTTCTAAACGTTTTTTCAAAACAGTATAATGTTATCAATTTTCTTGTAAAATATTTGTTCCCATAATTTACCCAACAAGTATACACTATGGAATCACAATAAAACAATAATATACATATGAAATTTATTATCCATCTATCATAAATAAGTCATACTAGATAAACGATTTTCTTCTCTTGTGTCGATTATTTTTTAATCTCTTGAGTCAAAAGAACTCATATCTATTCATTTGGATATTTACATCACCATTATGGTAAAATCCACGGTTTCAACATCCACTAGATTATATCTTAAAATACATATATATACATAATTTAAAATGACTCCACAATGTGTTATTGAAGGAAAATATACCCCATAATAATTAAGAAATGATACTATTGTATTATTTTAATTGAGAATCAGTTTTTCTCTTACATTTGTAATACTTAAAGAAATTAAATATACCAATGTTAATGCCCTTACATAATTTCCCTTATGAATTCTTCAAATATTTTTATACATTATTTAATTCCAAAACTCTAGTATTTTGTGCAAGGAAGAGATGATTTTCTCTAGTTTCATTCTATATATTTATCATTAGATTTCTTAATTTTTTATATCCTGTGTTGTTGAAATATTTTTCCATCCATATTTACTGCACTACTGGGTTGTTCATAATCTTCCATCTAAAAACATTATTCATAAAGAATAAATTTTCAAACATCATCAAATTCATGATATATATTTTTAAATGAATTACGAAGAACCATCATCCTTATAACCCATCTTCTAGAAAATAAAACTTACTGATTTAACACCAATAATACATATATGAATTTTTCTTTCACATATTCATGGTATCCATAGACCTTATTTAAATTATTAATGTGCTCTGTAGATTTTCTTTATTCCTATAAAAAATGTTGAACTACATCAACATCCTAAACACATTATGTAGGGGTAAGTGTGTTTCAAACATATCATCGATAGAATTCCTTAATATTAGTATTGTCTGAACTTATTTAATTCTAATGGAATAATTATATGAAAATGATTTCCTAACAATCCCATGTGGCTTAATGTAAAAAATTCCGATTATGCATTTACATTTTCAAAAAAATTAGATTATTTAATGGAAAATCATGGTACTATTGAATCATATGAGAATCTATCTACATTCTCAATAATCCAAAATATTTTCCATCAAACATGAAAATCCACACCATACATTCATATAACACCATTCTTTATAATGATGGTGATCCACCACTAAAAATGATAAAACTTTATGGAAGGAGATAGAGAAAAAGGTCCACCTATAATAGTGTTGAGAATGAACTTCACCACAATATATTAATCCACTTACAAGGAAGGGATAATTTTTAGACCACCCAAACCATGATATCATTTTTATGGTAACCATTTTTAAATATAAATATTACTCCATTATTTCATATGAATAACCATTTCACTTCAAATATAGTATTATAGCCTTAAACAATGAAGGATTGTTGTATTTAAAGTATAACATAGTAAATAAATTATTTCACAATAATTGTTAGCATTCCCCAATAGTAAAGACACACAAAATCCCCTTCAAGAATTATCTTTACTAGAATTCCACATTATAACCTAGGGAATTAAAAATTAACAATGTTGTGGGATCAGATTCAATATAATGGAAAAAGTAATTAGTATTTCATCAATTTATAGATCATAATAATACAATAAATAATTATTTTTTAATAAATGTCTTATTAAAAATAATATCTAATAATATTATTTGTGGAAAATTATTAATCGTAGGATATGTCATAACACAAAAGTATTTTAATAGAAGAAAATAATGTTTCTTAGAATAATCTAAATAGAAATCAATATTTTGATTACAAACCATGAAATATTAATTTTTTCTAGAATTAAATGAAACTAAAATGTTGGCAAAAAATACTAAAAATATCATGTTTATCATACATTACATGCAATACATAGTTTCAACAAAACATTAAATATTATTATTTAATATTATAGTTTCCACCTAGCCATTATAATTAAGTTTTTAAATATGATTTATAGAATTATAAAAATATGTATTACACATGTATATATAAATAATTAAATGGTTATCGATTAAATGTAAATGAAAATAAAATTGTTCATAAATAAAAGGAAATATTCTAACGAAATACGATTTTAATGTGCTATAATGTGTTTTATATTAATAAAATAACAAAATCACAATTTTTAAGTTATATTTATGATGTTTATATATATTAAATATAAAATTTAACATTATTAAATTTGATTTCAATATGATACCTAAAAATAAATCTAATTTTCACATAAAAAAATATTAAAAAAGAAATTGTGTAACCTTTTTTCGCACAATTTTAAAACTAATTTGTAAAAAAACTATAAAATAATTTCTAAAAATTAAAATTAAAACTATAAATTGGAATTTATAAATTTACTTTTCAAGAATGTTTTTATTTCTCATTAAATATTTATTTTTTCTTAAATAGTGAAAAATTATTTTTTTATTGTAATTTTATTTTGATAAATTAAGTAATATAAATGGAAAATTACATTTTGAATATCATTTAATGTAACATAACTATTAGTTAATTATATTTAATCCAATTAATTTCATTCCAATAATAATTATATTTAATTTTTGGATTAGTTTGTTTTTAGGCATAAAAAATATTCTTCCTAAAAGAGTTTTAAATAACACAATGTTAATTTATTTTAAATAATTCAAATAATTTATTATATGGAATTTTATAAATGAATATTTTAGATTATGAAATACTAAATGTTCATTAAAATTCATTGAATGGTTATTATTAGTAATAGAGTTAATATACAATATTCTTTTTCATGAAAAATGAATTTCTTAAAAACCAACATTCTAGCCACATATTTGGGATTTATTTCAAATTATAATAATGAATCATATGCGTATTGAATATGAATAAAAAAAGATTAAATATTTGGACTGAGAATAATCTAAAATCAATAAAAATTTAAACTGAATTTTTAAACTAAAATTAATAGCGAAAATAATAAAAAAATATTTATCATGGTTAAGGTGATAAGGAATTTACTTGGTGTTAATCTAATATTATAATTGTAATAAAGACTTAAAATCATGTAAACACCCCATGTTATATCATTATTTCTATCATATACCTTATATTACCTTTTTTGGCCCATTATGGTATCTTGGTGGAAGGTAAAAATGGTTGGTAACCATAACCCTCAACAAAATCATTAAAGTGTGTCACTCAACTCACACATAGAATATCACCATTCTCCTCTATTATTCTAAAATTAATTAATATTGGGATTTTTAAATACCTATGAAATAACATAAAATATCCCCCCATAATCATAGAATAATTAGTTTTGGTAGAATGACAACCTTGGAATTCTAATGTATACATCTGAAGAAGAGTTATCATTATTCATGGAGTGTCATTATTTTTTATTCATTATCCACCTACATAAATTACTATTAACACGTGATGATATGAATAAAATATTATGTAAAATGTAAAGGTATTTTTCTATAAAAGTTAATGACCTACAAATATCTTCACTTTCATCAAATGGGTTATTAATTCAATGTTTCTGTGTATAGCGGACTGCAGCATCACAAACTGATGTCATTATTTGTTTCATTACCACCTCTCATGGTTGGTTATAATGATGAAAATAATTTATATATATATGATATTAGTAAAATATTTATAACTATAGATACAATATATCATGAATAATTTTTACCCTCCATTCCATATTAGATATGATAACAGCACTCATGTGTATTGAACACTACCGCCTCGCGAAAATATTTTATTCACTTATCACTAACAATTTACAAAGTAGTTAATAAGGATAATTTTACTATAATTATATTATTTACATGAAATAATTGTGATATTAAATATATATATATATATATCATTTTAAATTAAAATATATCATTTTTCCTTATTCCATTTCCCTCATTGAAATTGATAATGTCTTTGGTGGATATATGGACTATATCCTTCATGATGAAATGAAACATAATTTTTTACCACTACAACATAAGAATAACACACATACATATATATTTTTATTTAATATGTTATTTATGATATAATTTTAATTATTTAAATAGAACATTATAATTACCTTAATTCCATAATTACAATTTAAAAATTGAAATGTTACTCACGTATGTACTCCATAAAAGATCCATTATCTCAACGTTAGTTCATATTTTATAACCGTGATTTTAGATTTTATTTAATATTATTATTATCCTATAAATTTTGTAGGTATATAATTTTTATTATTTAGGAGGGGATTATATAATGACCTCTTCTACCATTTTCAACCAACAAATGTCATTTTTCACACATAAACTGCATTTGTTTAAATCATGTGATATTAACATAATTGATTACGTAATAATAGCTAAGATTGAAATTTGTGAAATAATAGGAATAAAAAGGTAAAAATATTTCTTAATAATTTAAATATTTTACCAAAGTTAATTATTCATTAACATAATGAATAATCTAGATGAATTGAACATGAGGTAAGGGATTTCTTTTGTCATTTTTTATTTCATTGATATGTGATCCATTTTAACAACTTAATTTTTTTAGGAGATATATATAATTTCCATTAATTTAACTTATGATTCAAATAAATATATTGAAGGTTATTTAAATTTCAATTTTAGGATATCTCTTCCAAGGTGTCTATGTTTTCAATGTTACCAAAGTAGTAAGGCATTTTTGTCTCAATTTACCTTTTTTTTACTGATGTTATAATACAAACCTATATTCTTTGTTTGAGTTGAATATATAAAAACTCTTTGAAAGTATATATCTTAAATATCACAATTTTATGGATATTATATGTTTCTTTTAACGTAAATATTTCAAGGGGATTATGATTCAATGTTACAAAATTGTAAGAGTAATTTTCTTTGCAATCCCATCATTTATCTGGATTATTTATGATTATAATTCAAATGATGTGATCCATTGATTCCAATCTAATAGAGATATATTTTTTACCATTGGAAATCAATGATATTTATATGTAATAGTACCATATTTCCACTCTTTGTTACAAAAAATTATTGAAAATTGTTTTTATAAATTTTGAATTTATTACACACATTTCTCATATATATATATTCATCCAAAAAGGGAATTCAAAAAAGACAATATTATTTAACATTTTCATATTGATATATTAATGAACATTTAACTAAATTTTTTTTAAAAATATGTATTCTATGGAATATTAATAGTGATTTTTGAAGAAGGGACTTTTTAAACCATTATTCCATGAAAATATAATGTTCTTCTAGACTTGTATGAAATTACTCACTGACATGACCATAATTAATTTGAAGTATAAATTACATGTTCATTTTTAATGAATTCCATTTCATAATATTCTTGAAATTCTTCGTTAATAATTGACTTCTAAAGAGAATGATTTTTATAATGTTTTATCTTTTGAAATGTCTTTTACAAAAATGAAATGGATATTTTCCTAAAAAATATTTTTAATGATGTTTTGTTGGAATTTATATTCTTAAATTTCAACAACCACTGTTTTATTTTTTTCTACATTGATGATATAGTGTAATTAAACCATCATCAATATTTCTTCGGATGGATTAATATTTTTTCAAATTGAATGTTACAGAATCCATCTCTTTTCTATGGGTTAATAATGTTTTAAATAGAGGGACATGAAAACCAACAATTTTCCTAGTTTTAATCATGATTAAAATATTAATGATTGTTTGATGGAGTATTATAATGAATGATATGTGTAGAATATTCTAATTGTTATTCGTGGACATTATATATGTCTAGTGAAACCAAATAGAATGGGGTGATCCCATTACAAAATAAATAATGGACGTGGCTACATAGTTCTCCAAAGAATTGGTTAAGGAATTGTTTCTCCAGATAATTTTATAGGAAGCCATCTGTAATGCCCCAAACCATGTTACCCAGAGTCAGTGCATTATTTTGATACATTGGCATTATTACAAGGAATCAAGTCCAGAAGGACCGATCAAATTAGCAGTATTGGAAAATAGATTACATACATGAATGTTACATTAAAAATTATAACATACAAAACAACATAAATAATACTATATGAACGCCATTATTCCATTGGCTGAACCCTTCATATCAATCTCAATACACTTCTTGGAATCCTAGGAAAATAAAATATAGAAAGGGGTGAGCTCAAACGCTCAGTAAGGGTAAGTAATACAGTGGAAGCATTCATAAATAAGCACAAAAATTTAAGGAAATGTATAAAACTAAAACAAAAGCCTTTTAAACTTGAACATCAGCATAATATGGTAGAAATAAAATGAAATAATTCTATTTACTTATTCACATGGATATTATACTAATCGAATAATAACATGAAATATCAATAACCACTTTCATAATGATGGAATGCATAATGCCAGACTATCATATCCACGTAGCCAAGGGCTCGTGCCAAGACTACAAATAATATTTTGTCAAGGACTCATGCCAAGACACTAGTTTGTCTCATGATACCAACCAATGCATTGAGGATCTATATCGGGCTCCTCACGTCACTTACTAAGTCCAATGCATTCCTCATATGAAAAGGTCTAAACATAACGAAAACATTCGTATTAAAACTAGTATACGAAATGTCAAAACATTACCTATAAACCATGAATGGTATAAAAATAATGCATCCACAGTCAAACATATCACAAAACCTTCAACATAATATGGAAGATTTTTATCATTATAAATCAACTTAAAAACAAGATTAAAATCCATTAAAGGATTTTTGACGTTGATGAAAATGATTTGTAAAACTCTTAGAGTGAAATTCCCCTTTTTCATGAAATCATTTAAAAGTCACACAATTTGGAAAAGATGTCATTTAAATAAATTTTTGAATCAATGTCTCCCATACAACTTTTAAACTTTTGAAAGGAATCAACATTTTAAAAACAATCATGTCCATATAAATAAATCCTTAAAACCCACTCTCAAGACATGTACATTAATGAAAATGATTTAGAAGAATAAATATTTAAAACATTTGAAATGATGTTTTAGTAAAAATTACATTAAAATAATCCCTTTTAAAAATCATTCATAAAACATGGACATGGATAATAAATATGTCCCAGTAGATACTTACGTAAAAATAACCTCGGATAATAAAGAGATTGTGAAATTAACCCTTTCCAATATGGTAACATATGAAACATACACACCATGAAAGAGGTATCATACAATGAATATGTAAATACACATAAATTAACATTTATTATACAAATAATACAATTATGGTCAGTACATACCACACAAAAGGTAATAGTGGAAATATGGAATGAATCTCACGGGAATAAGGAGTGAGATGAAAACCCCTTACCATGCACATTCCTTTATTCGAGGGTACATTTAACCTTATGACTGAAGACTATAGTATGTTATTAAATTATACCAGAACCATATTAATATTTATAATATCATACATTTTTCATTTATGACTTTTTATTACCCATTTAATAATAATTTCCATGTTAAATTATCATTTCGGGTAATAATTGCTTTCTTTATCGTACATCATTTAACTTGTTAATATTGATTTTATAACTTAGATCATGATTTAAATACATCCAGAATATAAAAAATGGTTTATTTATCATATATATTTAGAATATAAAAATTTACAATAGACGTATATATGAAATGGAAAACCCAGTTTATGTTGACGGTAGTCCGTACGTACGCATAAACGATGTTTCTGTTTTCATAAAGTATTGAACGGAAGTAAGTGAATAAGATATATGTAAGTATATAATAATTATATATATAAATATATATATCTTCAGTAGCATTATTATTTCATATATTACATACTTATTAGTAATATATATTTTTATAATCGTCGATGAATGGTTAACTTGAAATGAATCTAATCGCGTCACGGAGACGGTAATCCGTACGTATGCACGAGCGAAAATATCATTATTTTGATATTAATATAATATATAATTGGATTGTATATAATATATACAGAATTATTATCATGTTATATTTATTAGTTACATCAAATACACATCATTATTATACCCATCCAAATAATAATGTATTGAACAACAATTACACCACGACGTGGAGACGGTAAGCCGTATGTACGCACGTATGGTGACATGTAATTCAAAGGGTGGTTAGTATAATGAAAAAGGTTGTACGATAATAATAAATGCATAAAATATATAGAATATAATTGAGTTATTATTTTAAAATGGAAAAAACAAAGAAAAATGAAGTGGATGAAGAAAGGAACTTGAAAGAGGGTGGTGAAATCATTACCTCTTATTCGGGTTCTTCCTTTTGATATGATCAAAAGGGCTCTATAGGATGGTTTTCTGATCAAACTAAGGCCCCTAAGATGAAGTTTTGATATTTTAGAGGGTATTTGGATAGGGGATGGGCGACCCAAATGTCTTATAAGGTGTGAATTAGAGAGAAGGAGGAGTGCCCTTTTATAAGAGGGGTGAGGGGCACCTTGAAAAAACATAAAATATTATTTTATAATAATTTCATATTCGGTTTATAATGGATACAAAGATGATTATTTAAATTCAAAGGTGGTGATAGGTCGAAAAGAACTCTACCAATAGGTTTTAGGCAAGTTTAGGGTACCATTTTAACCTTATCATTTAGATTCAACTCTAAGATAAATAATTTAACTTTTACTGTGTCTTCTTGTATTCTTATACTATATGGTTAACAAACTTACTATATACTACCAATAGAACACCATTTGGTTCAATAATGTCATATATATATTTATATAAGTATTTTGGCCGAACCTTAGATATTTAGGGCCATTATATCAATTAGTAAAATAATATTTGTTTTAAAATTTATTTTATGATAATTTTGACACTATTTGGTATTTGTGTTTTTTTAAAATAATAACAACATTATTTCATCAAAAAAATACATTTAATAAATCCTAACATGTCATATTCACCGATAAAATTCGTGGATGTCATAAAAACATAGAAATTATCTTTATTTTAATACTTATAATACCATTTATTTGATTATTTCATGAATAAGGTAATTGTTGCATCATCATTGTGTCATAAATAAATTGATTTATATAATGTCTAGAAATTATAAATTAAATTCCATGATGTGGGAAATCTATTTATCTTTATAATAGATATTTATAATCGAATTTATCTTATGTAAATCCTTATATGAAAAATGTTTTAGTTATTAAACTTTTATTTTAACACTTTTAACTCTCCTATGAATTAAATAATAATAAATGTCCTAATATAATCCAAGTGGACCTAAATGATAATATTTTATTCATAAAGTTGGTTGTGGTCTTGATAAACTTGTCCAACAGAATTAGGACCTGTTTTAGGGTAATATTAATATCATTTTTGACCATAATTACCCAATTTAATTTTAACCATGGTAAATAAAAGTAATAATTTACTATTCAAAAAAAATTATTTTCATCTAATTGAACCACATTTTTCTCCTTTATATTGACTGTGTCTCTCAGATTTTCAAGATTCAGCTCATAGAGGCGGTAAAATTATGTTTTATGTGAATTTATAAAAGCTCCTTGGAGGTGGGTAAAAGACGGTGAAAAGTTCAATAAAATTATTATATATATATAATTATTATAAAACTACTTCGGTGAATTGAATTTATCTTATATAGGTATTATGTATCTATTTTTACAATAAATAATTTAAATAAATTAAATAATTATTTAAATAAAAATTTGGTTTTAAACTATAAATCAGCGTTTTTCTCTATTCCTCAAAAATTTAATGTTTTCATAAAAAAACCAAAACTTTACCCTAAGATAATATTCATATTAAGAATTCAACAGTGAAGTCTATTTTACCAAAATCAAAACATATAATTTGCATTTATTAATTTAAAATTAATTCCCGCAGTTAAAACAAAAAGCGTGTTTTTAAGAAACAATAACTATCAAAAGAATGACACTAGTTTATGTCCGGTTTAAATGTGAAATTATGTCCAATGACCATCATCAGATTAAATTGTAAAAATATATTCAAAATATAATTTAAAACCAATAAAATTCATAATTTATCACTATTAATTATTTCAATAAAAAAAGTTACTTTTTATTAAAATATTTTAATTTTCATTATTCATCAAAATATGAATGTTATCTGAAAAGTACCAAAAATTAACCCTAAGCTAATTGAGATATTAATAATCCAAAAATTATGTCCATTTCGAAAGATAAAATGTATAAAATTTCAAAAAGTGGGTATTACTATTCATAACGGCTAGTTTCATTGGTAGTGGTGTCTGTTAGAACTCGATGTTGCGTTCAACACACGCTACTATATTATTCAAAGAGAAGCGTACCAGAGAAGCATGGGGTGTTACATTCTATCCTCCTTAAATGAATAGTATCCTCGCAATTTATGCTTGGTATTTGAAACTTGGGGTTGACATTTCAAAATATCATAGCTGAAATCCCACATCGAAAAATGGATTAATGATGCCTCTATTTAAAATAAAGAGTGGTAAGTATGAAGGTTACCAAAAATTATACATACTAGGGTTTAGTGAAGAAAAACATGGATATAGAATATAAGTTTATCCATTAATATCTGATGGAGAGTGGTTGAGATCATGGCTATGAAATATTCAACAATCACAAAGCCATAAATTTGTGATGATCTAAGGTACCATCTAGGACAACGTTTTTGTTATAAGTTCCGTTTCGTAATGTTGAGGAATTTATTTATGAGATTGGATAAGATCATAAGGAGATATACTAACTTTATAATTACAGTTTTATCCATTAATATATTTCTACCACAAACTCATCATTCACTACAAAACATAATACAACTCAAAAATACTCTATGTATCCTAATCGTATAGGGTCTAAAATATAATGAATTTATAATTCACATATCAGACCCATTAGAAAAATAAACTACATTATATAATTCAGGGACTTCACATAGTCCAATGGTAGGAGATAAATCTCAATCGCATTATATTTTTTGGTTCGATTCCCACAGCTCTATCTGACATGAAGGGTTGTCACACAGTCTGCGTGTTGCCATTTTAAAAAAACAAAAAATAACCTTTCGAACATAATCTATTCCAACCATTAGACTTATCCAAAATACTACTATCCAAACTCACAGTCCAAAATTTATAAGGAAGTTAAACACAACAAAGATCCTTTTTTTTATGTAATAACATGTGAACACCTTCACCATGTATTATTTTATAAAATGGTAACATCCTATGTAACATCAAAAGTAAGTAATGAATAATAGATATTTTTATCTATGTCTATTAGTGAATTAGATAGTGTTTTAGAGGCTTAAAATGAAAATAAATCCAATCTTAAGCATAGAATACACTAATATTTCTAAAAGATTGTTTTACTGCCTTTTGATGGAAAACCATTTTTAAATATATCTTTTGACAATTTTACAAGATATTTTTGTCAAAATAAAATTATTCTTTATGATTGGGCCATCAAAATTTACTTTGTGTGAATTTTTGGTATTTTTCCGATAAAGTTCATTTTTTTTAATGAATAGTGAAAAATGTTGTATTTTAATTCAAAACCTCTTTTTAATATAATTTATTTATATTATTAGATTACCTTTTTAATTGGTTTTGAAGTGAAATTAGAATATATTTTTACCATTTAATCCAATGGTGGTCATTGGAATCGATTTCACTTTGAAATTGGACTTAAATTGGTGTCAATCATTTGATACTTATTGTTTCATAAAAACACGATATTTGTCATGATATCGGGAATTAATTATTAAATTAATTAATGCAACTTATATGATTTGAATTTTTTAAAATAGACAAAATTTTTTAATTCATAATATCAAATATATCTTAGGGTGAAGTTTTGGTATTTTTCTGAAAAACTTCAATTTTTGATGAATAGTGAAACCACTAAGTGGTAGTTAAAGAAACTGATATTTCGTTTAAATGATAATTTTCCACTTTTGTGATTTTATTTTCAAAAATCCGACATATATGGTTGTCATTAAGAAGTAAAATGTGGTTCAATGAGATTAAAATAATTTTTTTGGTGAATAGTAACTTTTATGTTTTTAATTGCGATTAGAGGTAATTAGTGCAATTTAAGGGAAAAATGATATTATAATAAAATGAAATTACCTAGACACATTTCCTACCCTTATTGGATGTGTCATGGCTGACCGAGAAAATCCATGGGTCAACTTGGGGACCCCATGGAGACACTTTGGTAGGAAAATGACATTAATATCTTTTTATTTAATGTCAAAATTAAAATGACAGAAACATGAGTTGTTTTACTAAAACAATTTTTAAATGGGGTTATACAAATAATATTTTTTGACTATAAATCTTGATTAGAAATATAAAAAGATTTCCTACATCAAGATATTTTTTTTTATTTTTAGACATTAAATGAATTAAATTATTTATGACATCATGATGAGGCAGCGATTCCCTCATTAATAAAGGATTTAAATAAAATGAAAAGATAATGTAAAATCTATGACCTACACATGTCCAAAACCTATTGGATGGGTGGATTTCGAACCCTTATCACCTTATACTATAATTATATCAATTTTGTACCTTTTAAATCCGAAACTCATTATAAAATAAAGTATCATTTCTTTACTTTCCAAGAGTGCCCCTCCTCTCCTCTTATAAAAGGCCCCCACCTCTACCTCCTTACCTACACTTCCAAATACTTTGGCTTGGCCCACCCCTGCTCATTTTGTCTCTCCACATCCCTCTATTACTCCTTGAAGCCTCACTTTGGGTATAAGTCTTCCCAAGGTATCCTATGAGCTCAAACCAAAGGGAGTTCCCCGATTTTAAGGTAATGACTTCACTTGTGTTCTTTTGTTTTATTTTGCTTCTCCAACACCCTAAAATCTTGTTATTCATTCCTTTTGTAACAAAACCAGTATCTTCCATATAATAGGATGTTTTTATAAGAATTATTCGAGCTACAATTACACACACCTACGTCTAATGGTTATAGAACATATTGTTTCCGTGGATGGAAAATGTATGCCTCCCGAAACGAAGACTGTTCATCATTATTTTAAAAACTTCAATTGTGTCCATTAAGATGACACTATATTTATATATGATATATAATATGTTTATGTTTTCCTTAAGCTTTTGTATTTTTCATTTTGTTCATACCTTTATGGTTTCCATTATGGGTAAACGCGTTATCTTCATTTCCGGAAGTGCAGACTACCGCCCCCTCAAAGTGATTTGATTCGTTAATACCATATGTGGGACATATAAAAGATGGAGATATGATATTATATATTATATTAAACTGGAATTATAATATACCATTATATAATTACGATTCCATTTCATAAAATACGAAATTGAACTGGAAGCAGCGTTCATGCGTACGTACAGCTTACCGTCTCCATGAACGGTGTATTTCATTTCTTACTTCTAAATGTTATATAATATTATAAATGCGTGAATGTACTGGATATATATGATATATATGATATCTACATCATGAATACCATTCTGGATATAATGGATACATGAAAAACTTGTAATTATAAAGGGTTTATTTTTGACTAAAGTACCAATGATCGTTAAAACGACTGTTATTAACATAAATATTTACATAGTGTTCATGACATGGAAATAAGTGATATAAAACGAATAATGAACTTAAAAAAGGTTCTTAAACAAGTATAAATTAACTCAAGTTTATTATTCAGGAGATTAAAGAATGACCGAGTCAAGTCGGACCCGAGGTAAGGGAACTTCTTAACCCAATTTCCATTCTTTGGGTTAATCTCCTACTTTCAAATTATATCATGATATTATTATGTTCTATCTTGTATTTGTACTTCCTTTTTGTGTACCTATAGTGAATACACATAATAGGTCTATTTTATTTAAAAATTGATCTTTGTATGGGACTTCGTCTCAATCTCCTTTCATTGATCCATATTTTGTTTTATACACAACCTTCTTTTATACGGTGTATAAACCCCTTTGAAATTTACGTTTATTCAAAGGGAATCTTTTTTATACGAATCATTTACTAAATGACAACAGGGAATGTCTTTGTCGTATGTTTGCGGCGAAAATGACTTCTCCGCCGCCGTGACCATTATTTGAGTTTCGGCTTCCTCTACAAGCCATACCTTCTTTAAAAAAAATACCATGTTTTACTTTTCTTTTATTCTGGTATTTAAAATGGTTTTGATAATGATTTTATTATATCACTGTGTTATTGATATCTCGTGATTGAAATGTGGAAATGTTATGTTTCCTTTATGCATGTTTTATGTGATACGATTATGTTGTGGTTCATGGGAATTATTATGAAGACGGGTGGTTCCGTGATAAACTAAGGGCGGGTGAGCCCGATATAGCTCTCCAATGCATTGGGTAACGTGAAGGAGTGAAACGTTAAGGTTTCTCCGAAGAGATTTATGGAATATACTGTGATGGGTATTCCAAACGTATCCAAGAGGGTTACTCCCTACGTAAGAATGTTATGAATGCCTCAAGTTACCTTTATGTCTTATGATTTCTATGATTTATTCATGATTTGATGAGGTATGTTAAAGTTCCTTTGTTTTATGGGTAAACTATGATTTCATTCTTATGTATGTATAAAATCATGTTTCCTTTCCATATTTTTATAACCCTTATTGATCTTTTAATGATCATCCCAAGTTTTTGAAATGTTTTTCACAGGTCAGGGGAAAGGTACATGATATGATGATAGTGTCAAGTAAGTGTCAAAAAAGAATCCATATTTTATTTTAAATATGTTTCCATTGATGGGAAAAATGAATACTATCTTTTATGTAATCACTTTGTTTAAATGTGGAATGTAATGGATGTTTTATGATCTAATTCTCTAAAACTCTAAACCTGAAAATATCCTCAAGGTGTAATCTTGTAATAACTCAATATTAAGTAATGTTTAAGGCTGGGGCCTTATAGTTGGTATCAGAGGTCTGTTTAGATAACTTTAGGAGTTAAATTTTTATTAAATGATTATCCAAAAATATTTTTTTTTAAATGATATAGCATGTGAAGATTACCATGTTGCTTCATCTAAGACATGTTTGTTCAGAATGGTTTTCCACAGAGGAAATAGGTAAGCAGTGCTAGGAAGGCATATAGAAGGAAATAACCTTCCGAATCAGCATCCTGAGATGGTCTGAATTGGAACTAAACAGTTTGTTGCAGTAATGGCGCAGTTGAATCAAGCGATAAATGGTGGTGGTATACATGCACGAGATCAGCTAGATCAACCACAGAGGAACATGTCAGTGGTGGAACATTTCATGAGGCAACATCCCCAATCATTCAGAGGATCATCTGACCTTGTGCTAGCTGAAAGGTGGATTAAAGCACTGGAAAGATTTTTGATGTCATGGGGTGTTCATACAATCAAAAGGTAAGTCTTGCTATTTACCGTTTGGAGGGTGAGGCAGATCAGTGGTGGTCGATGGTTAAAAATAGCAGGGACGCTGATGAGATAGATTCTCTTGACTGGGATGAAATCAAAGGTATGTTTCTTGAGAATTATTTTTCTAAGGCTGTTCGACATAGGATGGAAAAACAATTCATGGAATTGAGGCATGAGGAAGACTCATTGGCTACCTATGAAGAGAGGTTCACTCGATTGGCAAGGTATGCTCCAAATTTTATCCGAGACCTTGATAGTAAAATAAATCGTTTTTACTCAAGATTAAATCCAAAATATCGAAGGGAATTAGCTTCTCGTGAGTTTAAAAGTTATGAAAAGCTTATTCGATGTGCTGAGAAGGTGGAAATGGATTTTTCCGATGATCAAGTGTTCTATAACAACCATCAGAAGAAGAGACCGAGGTGGCAGGAGAAAGGGAATAATTATTCAAAAAAGTCTGATGGTAAGAAAACTAAGTTTCTAGTTTGTGATAAATGTGGAAAAAGGCATGTGGGATAATGTCTTCTGAATTCTGGAAAGTGCTACCAATGTGGTAAGATAAGACATAAGGCTCGAGATTGCACTGAAAATGATCAAGGTGATGGTAAGTCCAAATTTTAATTACAGTTAGTGAAATGTTTTAAGTGCAATGAGATGGGTCACTATGCAAATGAGTGTCCAACAAAGAGCTTGAGTGATGGAAAGCAGTTAGACTACAAGCAGAAAGGGGTGGTGAAATCTGTTGCAACTACTTCATCAGATGTCGGGCCATCAAATGAAGTTGTATCTGGTACATTTTTTGTTTTTTCAGATTATTCCAATGTGTTGTTTGATTTGGGGTCCACACATTCTTTCATCTCTGAAACCTTTTTCTAGTGAAATGGGAATACCATATCAAGAAATGACTCCTGAACATGTGGTAAAAACACCTGGGGGAAATGTTGAGGCAAAAAGAATTTATAATAATCTTCTTATCCTTATATGTGGAAAGAACCTACTTGAAAACCTTATTGTTCTACCTCTAGAAGAGATTGATGTTATCCTGGGTATGGATTGGCTCTCTATTTACCATGCTAAGATTGACTGTAGAGCTAAAGAAGTTTATTTTCAGAAATACATTCAGTTTATGTACAAGAATGAACCCTTACTATTCATAACTTATCAAGAGTCCGAGAAACTTGTAAAAGATGGAAATGAATGTTACCTTTCACATATTGTTGAAAACAAGGGAACTGTTCAGATTAATGATGTTACAATGGTAAATGAGTATCCTGATGTTTTTCCTGATGAGTTTCCTGGAATAATACCAGATCGAGAATTTGAACTTATTGTTGACTTAGTTCTTGATGCTAAGCCAATTTCAAAACCCCCTTATCGAATGGATCAAATTGAACTTTTAGAGTTGAAGGAGAAATTGAAAGATTTATTAGAGAACGGTTTCATTCGACCTAGCACATCACCATGGGGTTCTCCTGTTTTATTTGTTAAAAAGAAATATGGTTCTATGAGACTTTGCATTGATTATAGAGCCTTGAATAAAATCACTGTTAAGAACAAATATCCTTTGCCTCATATCGATGATTTGTTTGATCAGCTCTAGGGAGCTCAGTTTTTTTCAAAGATTGACCTGAGCTTGGGGTACCATCAGGTGAAGGTAAAGGAAGCAGATGTTCCGAAGACTGCGTTTCGTACAAGATATGACCATTATGAATTTTTAGTAATGCCTTTTGGGATAACCAATGCACCTACTTTATTCATGGACTTAATGAATAGAATTTTCCATGAGTTCTTGGATAAGTTGGTGGTGGTTTTCATTGATGATATTTTGGTGTTTTCTAAAAGTAAAGAGGAGCATGAAAGACATTTAAGGGTTATTTTTCAAACCTTAAAAGAAAAGAAATCGTATGGGAAATTCAGCAAGTGTGAGTTTTGGTTGCAACAAATTTCTTTCCTTGGTCAGTTTGTTTCTAAAGATGGGATAACCATTGATCCTGCAAAAACAAAGGTTGTTGAAGAATGGAAAAGACCCACAAATGAAATAGAGATTCGTAGTTTCCTTGGTTTGGCAGGATATTACCGAAGGTTTGTTAGAAATTATTCATGGTTATCTAGTCCAATGACTAAGCTAACTCAGAAGGGTGTTAAGTTTATCTGGACAAAAGAATGTGATGATTGTTTTCAGGAATTGAAAAGAAGATTGGTGAATGCTCCAGTGTTGGCACTACCTTCCAGGAATGGGGAGTTTGTTATATACAGTGATGCTTCATTGAAAGGACTTGGTTGTGTCCTAATTCAGAATGATCAGGTAATTGCTTATGCATCACGACAGTTGAAAACTCATGGGGTAAATTACCCTACACAACATTTGGAATTAGCTGCTGATGTTTTCGCTTAAAAAATTTGGAGGCATCATTTGTATGGATTAAAGTGCGAAATATATACTGATCACAAAAGTTTAAAGTATATATTCACTCATAAAGAATTGAACATGAGACTGAGGAGATGGCTAGAATTAATCAAGGATTATGATTGTACAATTAATTACCATCCGGGAAAAGCAACTAAAGTGGATGATGCTTTGAGTCGAAAAAGTAATGCTTCATTAGAAATGTTGCTTTTGGAACGTGATCCTTTGGTTATAGATTTGATGAACTTTGGCATAGAAGTTTTTGGTGCAGGATGTTCTTCTGTTTTGTTTCAGGTATCAGTGAAATCTTCTCTATCAGACAGAATCAAGCAAACACAGAAGCAAGACAGTGAGTTGCAAAAAAATGTAGAGCTGGTTCAGAAAGTTAAGTTTCTTGAATTCAACATCGATAATGACTGCGTTTTGAGATTTGGGAAAAGATTTTTTGTGCCTCGTGATTCACAGTTGAAGGGAGAGTTGTTATGTGAATCCCATAGTTCCCCATTTTCAGTTCATCCTGGCAGTACTAATATGTACAGAGTTCTGCGAGAGTATTACTGGTGGGATGGAATGGTAAGAGATATTGTTTATTTTACTATGAAGTGTTTGACATGTCAATAGGATAAAGAAGAGAGGTAGTTACCGAAAGGGATGCTTCAGCCTTTACCAGTGCCAGAGTGGAAATGGGAGAATATATCCATGGACATCGTTGTGGGATTTCCAAACACACCTTGCGGTAATAATGCAATCTGGGTTATTGTTGATCTCTTGAATAAATATGGTCATTTCCTTGCTATACGGGATACTTTTTCCCTAGATCAACTTTCCCATTTGTATCTTAAAGAGATAGTCAGGTTACATGGAGTTCCCCTCTCCATTGTATCTGACCGTGATCCTAGGTTCACTTCTATCTTTTGGAAAGGCCTTCAGTAGTCGTTGGTTAGTGAATTAAATTTTTGTACAGCTTTTCATCCTCAATCAGATGGACAGTCAGAATGAACAATTCAGACATTGGAGGATATGCTACGTTCTTGCTCAATGGATTATCAGGGAATTTGGGACCAACATCTTTCTTTGGTTGAATTTTCATATAATAACAGTTTTCATTCTAGTATACAGATGGCACCATTTGAGGCGTTATATGGGAAGCGGTGTCGAACTCCATATTTTGGGATGAAGTGGGTGAAAGAAAGATGATGGGACCAGAATTGGTAGAAGAGTTGGCAGAAAAAGTTCATCTGATATAGAAACACATGATAACAGCTCAGAGCAGGCAGAAGAGTTATGCAGACAACAGGAGGAAGGATCTATCTTTTGAGGTAGGTGATCATGTTTTTCTCAAAGTCTCACCATGGAAAAGTGTGATGAGATTTGGTAAGAAAGGACAGCTGAGTCCACGGTTCACTGAACCATATAAAATTCTGGAGAGAGTTGGATCAATTGCATACCGGGTGGCTTTACCTCCGAGTTTATCTCAGGTACACAATGTTTTTCATGTTTCGATGCTGAGAAAGTACATGCCAGATCCATCTAATGTTTTGAGTCCAGAGGTAGTTCAGCTGGAAGAGAACCTATCTTATGAGGAACAACCGGTCCAGATTCTTGACCACAGGGATCAAGTGTTACGGAATAAGGTGATTAATCAGGTAAAGGTTTTGTGGAAAAACCACATGATGGAAGAGGCAACATGGGAATCTGAAAATTCAATGAGGGATAAGTACCCCCATTTATTCGATAAGTAAATAAATTGTGGGGATGCAATTTTCTAAAGGGGGGAAGGATGTAACATCCCAAGTAAGTAATGAATAATAGATATTTTTATCTATGGCTATTTGTGAGTTAGATAGTGTTTTATAGGCTTAAAATGAAAATAAATCCAATCTTAAGCATGGAATACACTAATATTTTTAAAAGATTGTTTTACTGCCTTTTGATGGCAGACCATTTTTAAATCTATCTTTTGACAATTTTACAAGCTATGTTTTTCAAAATAAACTTATTCGTTATGATTTGGACATCAAAATTTACTTTTTGTGAATTTTTGGTATTTTTCCGATAAAGTTCATTTTTTAATTAATAGTGAAAAATGTTGTATTTTAATTCAAAGCCTCTTTTTAATATAATTCATTTATATGATTAGATTATCTTTTGAATTTTTTTTGAAGTGAAATTAGAATATATTTTTACCATTTAATCCAATGGTGGTCAATGGAATCAATTTCACTTTGAAATTGGACTTAAATTGGTGTCAATCTTTTGATACTTATTGTTTCATAAAAACACGCTATTTGTCATGACATTGGAAATTAATTATTAAATTAATTAATGCAACTTATATGTTTTTAATTTTGTAAAATAGACATCATTTTTGAATTCAGAATATCAAATATAGCTTAGGGTGACGTTTTGGTATTTTTCTGAAAAACTTCAATTTTGATGAACAGTGAAACCACTACGTGGTAGTTAAAGAAACTGATTTTCCGTTTAAATGATACTTTGCCACTTCTGTGATTTTATGTTCAAAAATCCGACATAAATGGTTGTCATTAAGAAGTAAAATCTGGTTCAATGAGATTAAAATAATTTTTTGGTGAATAGTAACTTTTAAGTATTTAATCGTGATTAGAGGTAATTAGTGCAATTTTAAGAAAAAATGATATTATAATAAAATTAAAATACATAGACACATGTCCTAACCTTATTGGATGTGTCATGGCCGACCAAGACAAGCCATGGGTCAACTTGGGGACCCCATGGAGCCTCTTTGGTAGGAAAATGACACTAATATCTTTTTATTTAATGTTAAAATTAGAATGACACAAACATGAGTTGTTTTACTAAAACAATTTTTAAATGGGGTTATACAAGTCAGAATTTTGACTATAAATATTAATTAGAAAGCTAAAACGATTTCATACATCATGATATTTGTTTTATAATTTTTATACATTAAATGAATTAAATTATTTATGACATCATGATGATGCAACGATTACCTCAATAATAAAGGATTTAAATAAAATGAAACGATAATGTAAAATCTATCACATACACATGTACAAAACCTATTGTATGGGTGTATTTCGAACCCTTATCACCTTATACTCGAATTATATCAATTTTGGACCTTTTAAATCAGAAACACATTTTAAAATAAAGTAACATTTCTTTACTTTCCAAGAGTGCCCCTCCTATCCTCTTATAAAAGGCCCCCACCTCTACCTCCTTACCCACACTTCCAAAGCCTTTGTCTCAGCCAAACCCTGCAAATTTTGTCTATAAATGTCCCTCTATTACTCCTTGAAGCCTCACTTTGGGTAGAAGGCTTCCCAAGGAAGCCTTTGAGCTCAAACAAATGGGAGTTACCCGATTTTAAGGTAATGTCTTCACTTGTGTTCTTTTGTTTTATTTTTCTTCTCCAACCCCCTAAACTCTTTTTATTCATTTCTTTTGTAAAAACACCAGTATATTCCATATACTAGGATGTTGTTATAAGAAGGATTCTAGGTACACTTACACACACCTACAACTAATGGTTAAAGAACATAATGTTTCTGTGGATGGCGGATTTCTACCTCCCGAAACGATGATTGTTCAACATTTTTTTAACACCTTCAAAGGTGTCCATTAAGATGAAACAATATTTATATATGATATATAATATGTTTGTGTTTTTCTTAAGCTTCTGTATTTTTCATTTTGGGCATTCCTTTATGGTTTCCATTATGGGTAAACGCGATATCTTCATTTAAGGAAGTGCGGACTACCGCCCCCTCAAATTGATTTGATTCGTTAATATCATATGTGGGACGTATAAAGGATGGAGTTATGATATTATATCTGATATTACACTAGAATTATAATATACCTTTATATCATTATAATTCCATTTCATAAAATACGAAATAGAAATGGAAGCAGCGTTCATGCGTACGTACGGCTTACCATCTCCATGAACGGTGCATTTCATTTCTTACCTCTAAATTTTATATAATATTATAAATGCATGCATGTACTGGATATATATGATATATATGATATATACATCATGAATACCATTCTGGATATAATGGACACATGAACAACTTGTAATTATTAAGGGTTTATTTTTTACTCAACTACCAATGATCGTTAAAACGACCGTTATTAACTTAAATAATTACATAGTGTTCATGACATGGAAATAAGTGATATAAAAGGAATAATGAACTTGAAAAAGGTTCTTAAACAAGTAGAAATTAACTCAAGTTTATTATTCAGGAGATTAAAGAACGACCGAGTCAAGTCGGACCCGATGTAAGGGAACTTCTTAACCCAATTTCCATTCTTTGGGTTAATCTCCTACTTTCAAATTATGTCATGATATTATTATTTTCTATCTTGTATTTGTACTTCCTTTTTGGTGTAATTATAGTGAATACACATAATAGTTCTATTTTATTTAAAAAATGATCTTTGTATGGGACTTCGTCTCAATCTCCTTTCATTGAGGCATATTTTGTTTTATACACAACATTCTTTTATAAAGTGTATAAACCCCTTTGACTTTTACATTTATTCAAAAGGAATCTTTTTTATACGAAGCCTTTACAAAACGGAAAAAGGGAATGTTTTTGTCGTACGTATGCGGCAACAATGAATTCTCCACCGCCGTGACCATTATTTGAGTTTCGGCTTCCTCTACAAGCCATACCTTCTTTTTAAAGAAAAATAAATATCATGTTTTACTTTTCTTTTATTCTGGTATTTAAAATGGTTTTGATAATGTTTTTATTATATCACTGTGTTATTGATATCTTGTGATTGAAATGTGGAAATGTTATGTTTCTTTTATGCATATTTTATGTGATACGATTATGTTGTGGTTCTTGGGCATTATTACGAAGATGGGTGGTTCCTTGATAAACTGCGGGAGGGTGAGCCCGATATAGCTATCTAATGAATTGGGTAACACGAAGGAGTGAAATGTTAAGGTTTATCCGAAGAGATTTAGGGAATATACTATGATGGGTATTCCAAACGTAACCAAGAGGGTTACTCCCTATGTAAGAATGTTATGAATGCCTCAAGTTACCTTTATGTCTTATGATTTCTATGATTTATTCATGATTTGATGAGGTATGTTAAAGTGCCTATGTTTTATGGGTAAAGTATGATTTCATTCTTATGTATATATGAACTCATGTTTCCTTTCCATATTTTTATAACCCTTACTGAGCTTTTTATGCTCATCCCAAGTTTTTGAAATGTTTTTCACAGGTCAAGGGAAAGGTACATGATATGATTATAGTGTCAAGGAAGTGTCAAGAAAGAATCCATGTTTCATTTTAAATATGTTTACATTGATGGGAAAAATGAATACTATCTTTTATGTAACCACTTTGTTTAAATTTGGAATGTAATGCATGTTTTATGATCTAATTCTCTAAAACTCTAAACCTGAAAAGATCCTCAAGGTGTAATATTGTATTAACTCAAGATTAATTAATTTTTAAGGATAGGTCCTTATATCCAAAATTTAGATAAAACCTTATTGATTACATTCATGATCCCTTATTCTTTATAGAATACTGGATATAATCCTTCTATCAAAAATTTTGTAAACTCCAAAGATGAAAAATCATTAATCAGTTTCAAGGTATTCAAGAATATCCAATATAATTTACCCAAATAAACCATATCTTATTCCAAAATCAGTACCTCAATATTAGGACCATATTAAGGTTTATCTTTCCTTCAACCTTGTAATTTTCAAAAAGTTAAACTCACTGTAGAGTCACTTTTCTTAGTACAATAAAATCTCAATTCCTCAATGAAATAATACTGCAGTAAAATCCTTATTTATTTCGAGAACATCATTGATACAACACTTAAATGAAATAATTCCAAAATAACAAAATAAGAACACTAGACATTCCTCTTCATTTTTGTTAGTATCCTAACTTGATTATTATTCAATAGCATAATTTGGGTAATACGGTGATTCTTTTGAAATTGGTTTGTATAGTGTCCCAACTCCTTGAAATTGAAGCATTGTTCATTTGAAACCATTTTCTTACACTTGCAGTCACGTACTTGGCGTCTTTTTTCTCCACACTTATAACATACTCCCATTCCATTAAAGTATTTTCCAAGTTGATTCTTTCCAGAGTTATCACATATGGGAAAAACCTTATTTACCTTATTCCAATTATCTGTCTTTCTCTCTTCCATCCTTTTCATCTCTTTCTTTCCTTCAATGCCATATGACTCAGATAATTCTTTACCTATCTTATTAACACATGATACTATTTCCTCATATGTTAAGAATTAATTGGAGGTGATTTACCTTCTAAATTTTGGCTTAATATTGTGAAAGATATGATCATTCTTACTCTTTGGATCATACGTATTGATGGAGTTCACATTCCTTCAACTTGGTGTCACTTCTATAGAATAGCATATACTAGGTCAGTTTATGAATTACAATAATTCCAAACCTGTAAAATACCTAACGTAAATTGAATAGTTTATGTATATATTCCATAATCATAAGGATTTTTTTATTGAGGAATTATATACTCATAAACCCTTCATAATGATTTGTTATGAAAATGAGAATTATCCTAAGAATATCCCCAGGAGTGTCATAACCAAGAGTGTAGCAAGGCCTGCTGTCGTGTACCAGTTCCCGTTCGAGACTAGCTCAAAGCAGTGCTAACGGGATTTACCCCTAGGTACATCTGTGCTAGAGCCACCTATACGTGTTTGTATCCAGACAGGGATGCACTTTCTTGAACACTCATAAATTCACTACATTACCAAAATTCTAGGAATTTCGTCAATAATAATCATCAAAGTCTATCTTAGTTGTATGTGCTCTAATCAGAGATTATCTAAATCTAGTTTCCAAGGTCATTTCTAAACTTCCTCTAATAACAACTGTAACACCCCGACCCCAGCTACCCAGAGTCGGTGCATTATTTTAATACATTGGCATGATTACAAGGAATCAAGTCCCGAAGGACCGATCAGTTTAGCTATCGTGGAAAATAGATTACATACATGAATGTTACATTAATCCTTATTATATGCAAAGCATCATAAATAATCCTTTATAAACTCCATTATTTCCTTACCTTAACCCTGCATATCAATCACAATACACTTCTTGGAATCCTGGGAATGTAAAACATAGAAATGGGTGAGATCAAATGCTCAGTAAGGGTATGCAATACAGCGGAAACATTCATAAATAAGCATAAACATTTAAGAGAATGTATAAATTTAAAAAAACTTTTAAAATTGAACTTGAGCATAATATTGAAGAAATAAAATTAAGTCATTCCATTTACTTATTCACATGGATATTCTACGAATCGAATAATCACATGCAATATCAATAACCAGTTTCATAATGTTGAAATGTGTAATTCCAAACTATCATAACCACATATCCAAGGCCTCGTGTCAAGACTACAAATAATATTTTGTCAAGGCCTCGTTCCAAGACACTACTTTGTCTCATGAGGCCTACCGATGCATCGAGGAGCTATAGAGGCCTCCACCCATCACTTACTAAGTCCAATGCATTTCTCATATGGAAAGGACTAAACATAATATAAACATTCGTATTCAAACTAGCATAAAAAATGTCAATACTTTACCCATAAACCATGAATGGTATAAAAATAACACATCCACAGTCAAACATATCACAAAACCATCAACACAATATGGAAGATTTGTATCATGATAAATCATCTTCAAAACAAGTTGAAAATCCATTAAAAGATTTTGACGTTGATGAAAATGATTTCTAAAACTCTTTGAGAGAAATACCCATTTTTCATGAAAACATTTAAAAGTCACAAAATTTGGAAAACATGTCATTTGAAGACATTTTTTAATCAATGTGTCCCATACAACTTTGAAACATTTTAAAGGAATCATCAATTTAAAAACATTCATGTCCATATAAATAAATCCTTAAAAACCATTTTGAGGACATGAACATTAATGAGAAAGATTTAGAAGAATAATTATTTAAACATTTGAAATGATGCTTTAGTACAACATCCCTTAAAATAATCTCTTTTAAAACTCCTCCATAAAACATGGACATGGATAATAAATATGTCCCAGTAGATACTTTGGTAAAAACAAACTCGGATAATAAAGATATTGTGAAATTAACCCTTACCAATTTTGTAACTTACGAAACATACACCCCAAGAAAGAGGTATCATACAATTAATATGTTAATACGCATAAATTAAAGTGTATTTCACAAATAATACAATTATGGGCAGTAAATACCCCACACATAAGGTAATTTTGGCAATATGGCATGAATCTCACGGGAATAAGGTGTGAGATGAAAACCCCTTACATTGAACCTTCCTTTAGTCTAGGGTATGTTTAACCTCCTATATGAAGACCATAGTATGTTATTAAATTATACCATAACCATATTAATATTTACGATATCATAAATTGTTCATTTATGACTTTTTACTACCCATTTAATAATAATTTCCATGCTAAATTAACATTTCGGGTAATAATTTCTTTCTTTATCGTACATGTTTTAACTTGTTACTATTGATTTTATCACATAGATCATGATTTAAATAATTCAAGAATATAAAACATGATTTATTTATCATATATATTTAGAATATAAGAAATTATAATAGACGTATATATGGAATGGAAAGCACCGTTTATGGAGAGGGTTGTCCGTACGTATGCATAAACAATGTTTCCGTTTTCATATAGTATTGAATAGATGTAAGTGAATAAGATATATGTAAGTACATAAATACTTATACATATAAATATATATATCTCTCCAATAGCATTATTATGTCATATATTACATACTTATTAGTAATATATATTTTTATAATCGTCTATTAATGGTGATCTTGGAAATGAATCTCATCGCGTTGTGGAGATGGTAATCCGTACGTACGCACGAGCCAAAATATCATTCTTCTGATATTAATATAATATATTATTGGATGTTATTTAATATATACAGAATAATTATCAGGTTATATTTATTATTTACATCAAATACACATCATTATTATTCCCATCCAAATAATAATGTATTGAATAACAATTACACCATGACGTGGAGATGGTAAGCCGTACCTACGCACGTATGGTGACATGTCATTCAAAGGGTGGATAAGATAATGAATTTGGTTGTACCAAAATTATAATAGCATCACAGTATATATAATATACTGGATTTATTATTTTAGAATTGAAACAACACTAAAAAAGGAAGTGGAAGAAGAATGGAACTTGAAAGGGGGTGGTGAAATAATTACCTCTTCTCTGGGTTCTTCCTTTTGATTTGATCAAAAGGGCTCCTTAGGTTGGTTTTTTTATCAAACTAAGACCTCTAGGATGAAGGGAGGATATTTTATAGGGTATTTGGGCATGGTTTGGCCGAGTCAAATGGCTTAGAAGGTGTGAATTAGAGATAAGGGGGAGTTCCCTTTTATAAGAGGGGAGATGGGCACCTTAGGAAAAACATAAAATATTATTTTATAATAAACTAATATTCGGTTTCTAATGGATCCAAAGATGATTATTTAAATTTTAATCTAGGGATTGGTCAAAAAAAACTCATCCAATATGTTTTAGACAAGTTTAGGTTGCTATTTTAACCTTACCATTTATATTCAACTCTATGTTAAATAATTTATCTTTTACCGTGTCCTCTTGTATTCTTACACTATATGGTAAAAAAATTATATATACTGCCAATAGAACCCCAATTGGTTCATTAATGTCATATATATTATTATATAAGTCTTTTGGCCGAAACTTAGATTTTTAGGACCATTATATCAATTAATAATATAATATTTGTTTTAAAAACTATTTTATGTCAATTTTGACACTATTTGGTATTTGTTTTTTGTTCAAATAATAACAACATAATTACATCAAAAAAAACAAATTTAATCAATACTAACATGTCATATTCAACTATTAAATTCTTTTATGTCATAAAAACATTGAAATCATATTTATTTTAATATTTATAATACCATTTATTTGATTCATTCATGAATAAGGTAATTATTGCATCATCATTGTGTCATAAATAAATTTATATATTTAATGTTTAAAAATAAAAAAAATACCATGATGTATTAAATCATTTTATATTTCTAATGAATATTTATAATAGAATTTATCTTATGCAAAACCCTATATTAAAAATGTTTTAGTTGTTGAACATTGATTTTAACTCTTTTAACTCTTCATTGAATTAGATAATAATAAATGTCCTAATCTAATCCAAGTGGACCTAAATGATAATATTTTATTCCTAGGGTTGGTTTTGTTCGAGATAAACTTGTACAATAGAATTAGGAAATTTGTGAGAGTAATATTAATATCATTTTTACCCTTAATTACCCAATTTACTTTTAACCGTGGTAAATAAAAGAAAAAATTACTATTCACCCAAAATTATTTTCATCTCATAGAAACACATTTTACCACTTGATATTAACTGTGTCTCTCAGATTTTTAAAATTCAGCTCACAGAAGTGTTAAAATTAAGTTTTATGTAAATTTGCAGAAGCTCCTAGGAGGTTGGTAAAAGATGGTGAAAAGTTCAATAAAATTTTTATATATCTAAAATTATTATAAACCGACTCTGATGAATTACATTGATCTTATATAGGTATTATGTGTCTATTTTGACATTAAATAATTTAAATAAAATAAATAATTATTTAAATAAAAATTCAGTTTTAAACTATAACTTAGTGTTTTTCAATATTCATCAAAAATTAAATGTTTTCAGAAAAATACCAAATATTTATCCTATGCTAATTTTGAAATTCTGTATTCAATAATGAAGTCTATTTTACCAAATTCAAAACAGAGAAGCTACATTTAATAATTTAAAATTATTTCCCGCTGTCAATACAAAAAGCGGGTTTTCATGAAACAATAACTATCAAAAGATTAACACTTGTTTATGTCTGGTTTAAATGTGAAATTATGTCCAATGACCAAAATTAGATTAAATTGTAAAAATATATTCTAAATATAATTTAAACCCACTAAAATTCATAATTTATCACTATTATTTATTTCTATTAAAAAAGTTGCTTTTAATAAAGATTTAGTAATTTTCACTATTCATCAAAATATGAAAGTTATCAGAAAAGTACCAAATATTTACCCTAAGTTAATTTCTATATTCCGAATCCAAAAATGAAGACCATTTTGGAAGATAAAATTTCAAATAGTGGGTATTACTATTCACAACGGCTAGTCTGATTGGTAGTGGTGTGTGTTAGAACTCGAAGTTGTGTACAACACACGCTACTGTATCATTCAAAGAGAAGCGTACCGTGGAAGCATGGGTGTTACATAATATGTATGTTTTTTCAAATTGTTAGGCTTCTGTGAATACTATATCCCAATATACACAAAAAAAATTGATTTTTTGTGGGATTATAATGTTTCCATTGTTCAAAATTTATAGTACATGGATTATGATTATTGATTCTTTTGACAGAATAATTTTATATATAATTATTCCATGTTTTCATGTTGGATGATCTATTAATTGATGGATATGATTATTCTTATTCAATAATCAGATTATCAAATATTTCGGTCACACTTTTATTCATTTCATATGCTCATTGGTGACATTAATTTGTTAATGTTTATGTTTTACCTTACCAAATATATTACCTCACCCTTATTATACTTCATTTCCCGAGGTTTCAAATAATTAGGATAAATGATTTCTTTATAGAGGATATTTCTTATGGATTAGGATGATGACTTACTATGAAAAATGAAATATTTGTTTTAATGGGAAAAATCATTATTTAAAGACATGGGTATTATTTTTGAAATATTTTGTCTTAATCAACTAAATAACTAAAATTAAATGGTCATTGTGATTATTATATATCAATTTCATCATTTTTATGTTGTATGTACAAAGTGAATAAAATTGGTTTTCATTTATTGGTATCAAATAATGAAATGTAAAATTCATGAATTTATCATCAAATTTTAGAGTATGGGTTTTAGTCTATTATAGTTCGTATCATAGGAAATGTTTAGAAAAATTTGGAGATTAATATTTTTTCATGTGATTTTTTATTAATATAAATGATACCATCATAGCTCTATAATATTATTTTTGATCATAAATTCAAATTCAAACAAACCATATTTAGGGTTATAAGTAGTAATTGTTTAACATAATTAATGACTATTATGGAGAATTTTTATTGGGTGGGGGTATATGTAACCCATAGGATCAAAATTTATTGTTATTTAAGGATTAAATATTATTCATTTAAAAATGAATACCTAATGGATTGGTGATAAACTATGGATTCTAGTAAGGCCACAGGACATAATATCACTACTACAGGGCGATAATGGTGTAACAGTTACCACTTATCGACACAACACCCTGATAACTAGTACATATTTACAAATAATGATTACATATATTTTAGAAACATATGATATTTTATTTGAGGAATAATTATTGATTTACATTGCATTAAAATATGATCAAGTCCTACTGATTTCTATTTTTCGAAAATAGTAATAAAAAATTAGGGAATTTTAAAGGTAGTTATTTGTTGAATGATTTGGATTTAACATTGGGTATTAATGGTTTAATTTTGAGAATACTGTATGAAGGTTAATTATTTTTTGGATATTCTCTTACTATGTGCTAACCATTTTTTTGGTAAATTTGGTTATTATTTTAGTGAATATTTGGTAATTGAAAACTATATTTTTGTACATAAGGTAGGAAAAAATCAACCTAAGAACACACCATTAGTAGAAAATAAGACATTGTGGTGAAAATTAATTAAATGACGAAATTATTATCATCATGTATATATTTTTCCATATTCTCATAGTCTATAGGGAAGGATATCAACTCTATTAAATGTATAATGAAACACAGATTTTATTCTAGTAACTTCATTACAAATGAACTGATGTTATTTTCAAACATAAATGACAAATGGTTTTTAGTCCCTTAGCCATAAACTGGTAATTTAATTTCTTTTGATCAATGAATCATATAACTATTTATAATTGTTTACAAATTTTTAATCTTTTCCATATCACGAAATTTAACCAATGTTCTCCAACGTAGAAACCTAGTTGTGTGATATTCCTAATTATGCCCTATAATCCACTTTCATTTTTATCATGTAGATGTATTATTAACCATTTTTATGATGTGGGTTTAAAAAAATTGTATCATCAAATATAAAAGAATTGAAAAAAGTGATAAAAATAAAATTTCGACGACCTAATTTATATGTTGGGGAGAGGATGTACTATCTCGAGATTTTAAAAGAAGGAAATTATGTTCAATACTAAAAATAACAAACAAAACTGAATCTGGATTTCATTATATGAAAGAATGAGTTTATTTTGTGTTGTATGAAATACAATTTATAATTTTTGATAAATGTATTATCAATTCTACCTTATGCTACGTGTAACAAAAATTTTAAACAAAACATGAGATGTTATAAAAATAATTATATTTATTAAGATAGTCATCACATGGAATTTGAAATGACCGGTAAAAAAAAATATTAACTAAATTTTGATAACATAGTTAACAATAAGAAATATAATCAAATCTTTTCTTCCCAAATTAATTAGTAATGAATATAAAACACTTTTGAAAATAAAATTAAATATTTTAATGGAAACATATTTTTTTGTGAACATGTGTGTTTTATAGAAATTAATTTAAAAAATAAATCATTTTTAATTATATTATATAATTTTAAATATGTTAAACATACTATTTAACAATCATACCTTGTTTATTTTCTATATAATATATACAAAAAATGCAATTAAAATCTAAAAACAATATCTTAAAAAAATAGTTTTTCATCTATTTATGGTTCTCTATTTAGAAAAATAATTTTAAAACCTATAAAAATATTATGAAAAATTAAGCTTCATTATTGAAATCAGATTATCAAAATATTCATTAGGTCAAATATTGTCATTTCTCCAAATATAACGATTTGTTAGTGAATAGTGAAAATTATCAATTTATTTTAAAATGTCATTTCCTATCAATAATTTAAGTAATATTCAAGTTAAATTTTTTTAATGTATTATTTAAGGTAAAATATGTATTATTTAGTTATATTTAATACTATTAATTACTTTTTAATCATAATTATTAATTATTTTATAATAAGTTTGTTTGTTTTTTATAAAAACGGGGTTTTCTCAAAATTGATTTAAAATGAAAAAATCTTGTCCTTTTTATGTATTTATAAAAATTAAAAATGAAGAATTTTCAAAGTTAAATTTTAATATTTAAAATAATTTCTTATTTATTTTTTTCTTCTGATTTTTATTATTAGTCCTAGAGTTATATACCATAATCATTTTCACGAAAAAATACACATCTTAAAAACCCTCTTCCACACCGCGTCTCGAGAATTGAATTAAAATTAATGACACTCCAATTATATAAATTGAATTTTGAGAAATTTATTAAATATATTTATTTCATATAATTTATAATTTATAATTAGTTCATCCTAATTATTTAATATGATGAATTGTGAAAATAATAAAAAATAATTATCATTGTTAAGGTAAAAAAGGATTTATTAGGGGTAAAAATAAGATGATAAGATATAAAAATGACCCAAAACATCTCCAAATCCTATTTAATATCCTTATATATATCTAATCATTTATATTCTCTAGTTTTTACAATTATAGTAAACTAGGGGTATGAATGAAATGTTGGTACACATGATTCTATTTACAAAATTACAAGTGTACAACTCACATCATTTATAAAATTCTACCTCTTATCCTCCATTATTAATATCTCAAAACACATGATTGAATAAAATATATTCCAAAATAAAATCCCATATTCTATCACATAATCATGGATTCTATATTTGTTCATAAATATTTTTTAATAAGGATTTGATGAAAACCCAACTAAGATACATGAAGATGAGGTAATATTATTTATTGGGTGTATTTATTTTATTTATTACCAAGCTATTTTAATTATTATTAACCCATGATGCTGTTATAAAATCATAATATTCCATTTTATTTTATGTTTTATAATAATTTATTGACCTAAAACATCATCCACTTCCTTCAATTTGGTTATGAAATCACCATTCATATGTACAAAAGACAACCACCTTAGGAACCAATGTCTTTCATTTTTTCATTACCACCTCTCAGGGATGGGTATAATGATGTATATAAATTATAAAAATGATATATATAGTATAATTATATATTTTTAATAAATTTATATTATATACATTTTTATCATTCACTATGTATAGTATTTGAAAACATCACTCATGTGTGTGGTGGACTACGGCCACACGAAGTGAAGTGATTCATTTTTCAGTAATACATTATATTGGAGGAATAAGGATAATGATAATTAATATTTTTTATATAAATTAAATTATTATTATATTAATTAAATATTTATCATTCTAAAAATATAATATATCATTCTTCTTTCATACCTTTTCACTCGCCAACAAATGAAAATATCACTTGTGGACATGTGGACTACCACTTCCACGAAGCTATATGATTCCTTTTTTATCCAAATAAAAATAATTATATATATGACTATATATAATACAATAATATTTTATTTATGATATAATGATCTTTATTCTACGACATCATATTTCTTTCATTCTTTCTATAATAACAAATTAAAATGGTATGTTTATTCATATATAGATATTGTCTACCATCTCCTTGATCGTAATGTTATTTTATTTGTTATAACCCTTAATAATTTTAATATTAAAATTAATAATTTTATATGAATTTGACAAATATTTCAATAAAATTATAATATATATATTTATAAAATTACCTCTTTTACTATATTCAATCTACTATAGTTATTTTTGAAACAGAATCCAATTATGGTCAATACACATGGCGTAATAAAATAATCATGTAATCATATGTTACATGGTAATAAGTCAATTAAAATAAATAATATACCTGAAAATGTTTCATTGTAATTTAAATAATGTACATAAGTTTATTAATTTGGATGTTAAATTTTAAGAATGATGAATCGAACTCGAGGTAATGGTTTTCTCTTCAATATTCTAATTTTTTGTGATATATAACATAATAACAATACATTTCTTAAATGTGGCATAAATAAAATACATGAATTTAATTTATTATTAAGATACATAATTTTTTATGAATTCATAAATCCATTTCAGGATATCACTTTCTTGGGTATTATAGTTTCAGTGTTACTAAAGCAGCAATGGATTTTTTCCCAATTTGCATTCTTTGAGACATATGTTATATTATAAACTTGCCTTCATTTATGAGTCGTATATATAATAACCCTTTGAAATTTAATTTAATTTATCTACTTATTTTTTTATATTATAGGTTTATTTTATTGTAATTATTTCATAGTTTTTATGATTCAATATTATAAAATTGATGAGTATTTTATTCACAACTCATCTTTTATTAGCATTGTTTTTTATTCTATTTCCAATGATGAGAAATTATGATTAAAATCTAAATAAATTCATAAATTTTCATCTAATATTCCTATTAATAATATTTAAAATTAATATTAGAACTATTACAAAATTAGTTCCTTCAAATTATTAAAAAAAATTTAATCCCCACAATATTTCTCTCTTCATTCGAAAATATGTTTTCATAAAAAATATTTACAAAAATGGGTTCAAAAATATTTTCAACCTTTTAATAATTAATTATTTTGTAATTGTTTAACCATTTTTTATTTTTAAAACAAATTCAATGGAACATTCTTATCACTTTCCAAACAAGGTAATTTTCAACCCATTTTACAATGAAAAAGGAATTTTCTTCATGACATAAATATAATTACTTTCCATTGAGAACTTAATTTCATTGAAGATTAAATTAAATATTAACAAATATATTTTTAATGAATTATTTTCATAATATTTTGGAAATCACTAGTGTTTAAAAAAACTATTTTCAATGAAAAAAATATTAATAATGTTTTATGTTTTAAAAAGAAAATTCCGAAATGAAAAGGTTGTCATCCACACAAATTCTTTTAATGATATTTTAATTTTAATTCAATTCAACTACACCAAAAAAACATCTTTTACTTATAATCTTATGGGGATATTTTTTAATGGGCCCTACTTAGTATTTCTCTCAATGGATTAAGATTGTTTCAATGTGACTATTATGGGCCACATTTATTTTTCATACGTTAATCATGTTTAAAAGATATTGACATAAAACCAATTTCCTTTCCAGGGATTAATCTAGTTAAAAAACGATGATTGTTTCTATAAGATTTATCGTTAAATATCTATATACATTATACATTTTTTTGTTCATGGACTATATATATAATGTGTTCACCCAGATAGCATTGGGTGTTGACATTAGAGTTTAAATGATGCGTACACATAGATAAAAATTCAATGCATTGGGTAGTGATTATGTTCTCTAGAAAATTATAGAGGAGTTGTTTTAATGGTGATTCTAGTATTATGTGTTTTGTTCAATTTCTATGAGAATTATATCCCATTATACCATCATGTTTTTTCTATCCTTGAGAGGGGTCTATAAAGATTACATTATTCATGATTGATATCATATGGATCATGGGTATAGGTTTTTATGTATCTTTATTTCAAATCATCATTAAATGATTTTATATTGGATGATCTAAGTATTAATGGGTATGAATATTCTTATGTTACACTCATTTAATATAATTCTTTATTCAAACCTTTATACTGTTATTATACTAACTAATAAAGTTCACTTATTAATGGTTTTGTTTTCCATTACTGAGAATTTTATGTCTTTGTGATTGTGTTACATTTTCCTTGTGTTATAAAGAATGTGGTTTAATGAATTATTTATTGATAATATTTCTTAAGGATGTTGATAATTAATTAATGTGAAAAAGAAATAATGGGTTATGTGGGGAATTACTCATTTAAAAACATGGGTATTGTTTATGCAAGTATTTATCCTAATCCACTAATACTCTTAACCTAAAAGCTCTTTGAGAATTTAATTTATATATGTTTTCCATTTTATGTTGTAATTTATTGTTGGAAAAAAATTGTTTCACATTTATTCCTATAAAATATCAAAACAAATTGATTATGAATTTTTCACCAAATCCACGAGTGTGGGTTCTATGATTTTTTATTTATAATCCCAAATAAAAAATATATACCATTTCATAAGAGTGTGATAGTATAAAAATGTTCCATTGATCATACTAACATGAGTATGATATACCATTGTGGAATTCCATGTAAATTTATAATAAAAATAAATTATTACAAAATCATTAGTATAATAATTCATAACATGATGTATACAATTTAGATTATAATAAAATATAGGATATCCACACAATACAAGAAATAAAAAAATTATTTCAAACATAGGATTCTATAACAAGATATAAATCCATAACAAATTCATTGTGGTGAGATATTGTACACCACATGAGAAGATATGTATATATGTATTCCATATGTTAAATTTTTTTATCATTTCATTAAAACCAATGTAAGGAAATGGTTTTCATTCAATTTACAAATAGCCTAACCTAATTTTATATGAAAATTAAAATTACGGAATAAAAATTTATTAACACAAATTTTTATTTCATAAATTAATTTATATAGAGATTCATAGAACATAAACACATATAAGATATATCTTTTTATTTAAATGAGATAAGTGAATATGAAACATAAATGTGTTTATAGATATTTTTTAAACAATTTTGTAAAGAGGGGAGGTTATGCATCACTTTTGAAAATATCAATTAGGGGAAGATATCATGATGTATTTATAAAATATTATTTACTAAAAAATATAAATAATAAATCACTGAAAAATATATAATGGTATTCCCATGAAAATTAAATGTGGAATATGAAATATATCAATTTTAATGGAAAAATCATTTAAAATATTAAATATTCGGTTTTCAGACCTACATCATGAAAATTGTTATTAATATTCCACATAAAAATATGTAAATAAAAAATTATAAACACATAAAATAAAACATATATTTATTTATAAAAATTAATTATATTGGTGGTAATAGTGGATATCTATATGGTCAAAAAATATCACATTTTGATGGTATTATTATTATTTTTAACAATATATGTTTTTAAGAATGATATCCATTAATGATGTTGTATCTATTATAGTAATTCAAATACATAAAAAATATGGATGAAATAAGTTATAATATGGTCATAGGATAGAAAAATATAATCTTTTAATACCATAAACATTGTGGCATAATTATTACTCAAGAAAACCAAATAGGTCATGGAAACCCATTAACTAAACTTTCACCTTCCATGAAAGTAATTTAACCTCATATTAATAACAATAAAGGGGTTATTAGAGGGGGTTATGACCCTCTGTAATAACATTACAATTGTTTATAAGTAATTAACATAGATGTGACCACCTACTAAGGTTAGAGGTACTTTTGAGGAACCACTAGTAAAATCGTTGTAAAATTTATAAATGAACTATAACTAAAAATGAATTGGAAAGGGGATTTAACTTGTTTAATGGATCACCATTTTATTTCATCCTCTAATTATTAAAACCCCCCTCTAAACACATTAGAGGTGGTTATGAGTAATCGCTTCTATTTGAGCCCTATATTAGAACCACCTCTTATTATTATTATTATTATTCTAAATATTACTCCCCCTAATGTTCACACCCACACTAATAGAGGCCAAAATTATAAAATCCTCTAATTAGTATTATTTTCTAATTTATAATCCTACCCATCATGTCCCCCCTCCGTTTCCAACACACCAATACATAGTTCACTCACCCCCACCCATTCACTACCTCGTCTATTTCACGCACACCTAGACATATACGGTCACCTCCCATACTTTTTCATATGTCGTCATGCTCTATTATGGGGTCCCTTACCTCTCCCATGTATCGTTTCTCCATCTACTGAATTGTAGACTTCCAAATTTTTTGGCTGGGTATCGAACCCACCATCTATTTTTTATATCTCACAGTTTTCAATGACAATGTCAATATGTTTTTGATTGTAAAATGGTACATTATAGTATTTATATATATATATATTTTAGGAAGATGACTTAAATATTGATTCGTTGAATAAATAATTATATACACATAAATAAATAATATATATCTAAATATATATATTAGTATACATGTTTTTATATTATTTATTTATGTATTATATAATTATAGATTTATATTATATTCATTTTATATAATTATATAAAATATATAATTTATATTTGAATTTTCTTAAATTTCACTTAATTTTTTTAATTACATTTATATTATGTATATTCATATATATTTATATAATTATAAATATATCTATGTTAAATATTCTGATACTTATATAAATATATAAGAGTAATAAATTGTCTTTATTTATTAAATATTTATATATTTTTGTGGTTAATATATTTATATAATATCTTCTAAAATTTATTTATATAAAGAATATAATTCAATATTTATATAATGTCATTAAAAATATATTTATGTAGTGTATTTCAGAAAAAAAAAATTATTATTATGAAAATTAATATTTATCTATTTTTATAGTTTGTATAATATCATTTATAATTATTATATATGTAATATAATAATAAATTGAATTTATAAAAATATTTAAATACTATATTTCAACACATTTATTTATTATTATGCATATTAATATATATGTATTTCAATAAATATTGTTGTATAATATTATTTAAATTAATATATATATATATATATGTACAAATTTTATATAATATAATAATAATTATATATAATATAAAATAATAAACATATTATATTAAATATATTTTTTATTATAATAATATCAATTAAAAAAACTACATGTTTGGGTTTTTTGATGATATATTTTTTAAATTAATTATAATTATGTATATAATTATAAAATATGTTAATGATTTTATGTTATGAATAATTAATATTATATGAAATAAAATTTATAAGAATAAATAAATATTAGTGTATATAGAATTAAAAAATTGTATTTTTGTAAAAAAATAATTTAAAATTAATACAATTATATAGATATTTTATATAAAATATTCATATAGTTTTTTTGAATATATATATATAGTGTTTTAATTATATATATATATATCTATTATTGAATCAAATATACATAATTAGAGGGGGTTTTGAACCCACAAAAATTTGAACACATTATAGGGGTTCTGAACCCCCCCCCCCCCTAACTTAATATATTAGACAACATTGTGGGGCCCCATTATTTTCTCTTAAAAAATAAAATTACTTGTTATATATAGATACAATAATATACAAAATAATATATATATATATATTGCCTCTGAAATCCAACCGAACAAATAGCACAACTAATTATCAAATCTGTGATGTTTATGACATAACCACGGATAAAGGAAAAAATGATAAAAAATTGATAAAAAAATTAGTTTTTCTTCTGAACCCCAAATAAATTCAATGATCAGTGGGGGTTGTGCATAACTCTCTATAAATTTAATTCATATGGGGTTGTGTATAACACCCAAAAAAGATGCCACTAATTAATGGTTTTTATAGTCTATATAATAACCATAACAATCGTAATAATCTTTTTTTGAACAATGGTATAATATATTTTCCCAATTAGTCGTCAATTATATTGAATTTTTATATATTTAAAATAATTTGATATTTTATATCCATCATCATATGTTATTAGATTAGATTTTTTTGGCATGTTTTTTTTAGTAATTTTATATAGAAAATGTTGGTATATCCACAACGTTTTAAATATTAATGTAATATTTACATGTAACAACCAAAAATATAATTGAAATGTTAGTATTTAAATAAATATTGAGTATGATATCATTCACCACGTGAAATAATGAACTATAACAGACCAAAAAATATTTTAATATAATAGATATTTCCCATTATAGTGTAGTCGCTAAATAAGTGGGTACAAAAGGGATTAACCATAAAGTGAATCAATGGTCCCTTTTAAAACTCTTTCTACTAGTGTATCTAGGTATCTAATATAATATCTATACACCAATTAATGATTTTATTAATATCACAATTTTCATTTATATTCAACATTTTATGAGTAATAATTTGAGAATAATATTTATTATATTAAAATGTTAACTTCTTATAAAACCATTTTTCTCCATAATTTTTGATATAATTTACATGTTAAATATATAAAATATTGAATGTTTATTTTTCCAAATTTAAAACATTTTTTTATATCATGTATAAATTAAATAATGATTATTTTTGTGGTTTTTCAAATGATATAAATTTTAAGATAAATACAACGAAATGAAGATTATTTTAAAATGATGTCATTATTTACATTATCAATATATAAGTTGGAACTTAATTTTTTTTAATTTATAAAATATTCATTTAATGTATAATTTTATTCTTTTTGAATAATGTTTTTAAAATTCTACATGATATATTTAACCCCATAAATCAAAAATAATTTTTTAATTCCTATAAAAAAAATTTTAACAATCATTTTAAATAAGTAATTTGATGGAAAATTAATTTTTTCTTTATTTTAAAATTATATAATTTTTTTATTAATAATAATTATGTCATGAAATGTTAAAATACATTAACTATGGTTTAGACATATGTTTTAATCTTCTATATATTCTTTTTTGAAAAACTATATTTAATTATTATCTGTGTTTATTTTAGAATTGAACTGTCACACAAATTTAAATTCTATTTGATTAAATTATTTAAAAATTTAAAATAATTATTTTAAAATTATGTATCTTAATTTTAATTTTTTCCATTAAATTTAATTAAAAATGATGAAAATTTATAACCACTAAAAAGTAAGAATGGAATTTTTATTTAATACCAAATAACCAAAAACATGTTTTAGAATGGATGGATTAGTTTAGGATATGAAATACCACAGATCCCATCCTCTTTTGTCAATTTTGTATACTGTGTCCCATGAATAATAGATTTAAAAAATTGAAAATGTAATGGGTTATTCTGAAATTTTTATCCTCATTACAAATAAAAAGAGGTCACTTAAATAAAATTATATTTTACATTTTTATTTGAATTTCTTTCCAAAATATTTCTATTTTTTCATCCTAAAAACCAAAATTACAAACATTATTCAATATTTAATAGTATTTATCAAAAGTCCTTTATTTTAAAATATATTTCTATGATAAAACATATTCTTTTGATGAGGTAAAATCACTTCTATTAAGATCAAGAGTAATGGTAATGGATTTGATTATTAATACTCCATCCATTGAGACAAATAATTTCATCTTTAATTTATTACTCAATATTCAAAGTAGCATCAATGTTTAATTAATTTCTACATTATATCATTTGTTTAAAATTATTTTTAATTTAGACACACTTCATTTAATTGTTTTTTTCATTTTATTTTATCGAAAATGAGAGGTTTTGAATGGATACATATAATAAAGTATTTTATATCAATTGTTGAAATATGATTTCAGGATAGGTGTATTGTGAATGTGTTTTAATTGTCACCTCTATATTGTGTTTTTTATCACAAATGATGATGTGATTCATTTTTCAAACACTATTTTATATGTTATATGACTTCTTTATGGTGATGTTTTCAGTGTCAATTTAAATTATTCATTGAGTAATTTTATTGTAATAGAAATTTTTTTGAGTCCCATTCATTTTACCATTTTTACATTATTATAGTATTGTTTTGGAATTTTCATTTGAAATTTTCTTATAACCCATTATTATTTTTCTGGTTTCTCAATAAAATGTGAATGACTCTCATTTAATCGTTTTGTGGATCCCATTTTGTTTACATGTGTTATTTATGATATTATAGATGAATGATTTTAAATATGCACTCATTTTTATGGATAATTATGAGTGGTTTCGTATATTTCCCTCTATTTGATTGGTTATACATTAATCCAATATGAGAAAACAATTCACAAGATCCTTTTAGTTTCTAATAATTGAGGGAACTAATTGTCTACCTATTGAAAGAACAATTTATCTATGATAATTTTTAATTCATATTTAATTATTTTCTATAATCTTATCATATTCACATAGGATCCATGACTCTTATTTAATATTTCTAATCAATGTTATAGTTACTATACTTTATATTGATATTTTATGTACTAAAAATCACATGACACATCCTTTGATGACCACATTTGTAAAATGATTATTACTCTTATTGATATGATATTTCTCACATGTTTATGTTTTCTCATATTCTTATGATCTAATCAATAATGAAAAGTCGATATATTTATAAACATTTTCCTATACTATGCATTTTGGATCACCAGTTTCATAGTTTTGTATTCCCTAAGTTATGATTTTTTTACATATGAGATGTTTAGTGTAGTGTCTATATTTATATAGTAATTAAGAAATATAGAAAAGTATTGTAAAATTATTTTATAATGTATCAAATCATGAATTATAAAAAAACATGTCGTCTAGTTTTTGCGACCATCTATGAAATTGAATTTTTATTCATGTTAAATAATGATATATTTTTTCAAATTGGGTATCTATAATTAGAATTTGTGGAGGGGTTGAGTAATCATGTGATTTGTTTATATTACATCACTAAATAACCAATATTTAAGTCTATTTATAGTTTAATATCCTTTGGGTTTTTTAAACTGAATATAATGTGGTTTTCCATGAAATAACATACATATAGGTATATTTAATGCTGATACATGATGTGTCATAAATGTACCATGGGTTAATAACACTGAAAATGGTGTGTAGAGTATCAATTCAATTATCACATGGTTCCGAAAAAAGAGGGCCAACTACACACATAGTTAGACACACCCATAGGAAATTATTCGTTTAATTCATATTCTCTCTATGAACAATTATTTGGGAATTGAATATGTTTTTGGTTATAGAACACAATAATAAATTACCATGAATATCAAAGATTAGTGATTAAAATTTTATATCTTTGGGAACACAATTAATTTATGATTCATCCTCACTTTTTAATAAAATTATTTATATATTATGTATTCTTGCCCTTATTTTTAAATTATTTATTTAAGTTGATGAGTCTATGTGTAACTAGGTTAACAATGGGCCTGATGGGAAATTTAGTGAATGTCTTAATGAACTAAGAAATGTAATGGGAGATACCATAAAAAATCTCATAGTATTTCTTACCCAACATACCCAATCATTGAATACTAACACAATCCATGTTAATCTTATGAAATCACCATGGAAAAATAATAATTTTATCAATGTTATTATGTGTAAATATCCACCCTGAATTAGTTTATCATATAATCCACTTATTCCTGAGTATCAAATTAGAGTGATTGAATGGATATTTTCAATTCTCCATCTCATTAATCAAGAGATATTTTAATTCATGATATATTATTTTAAGTGATATGGTGACCAATGGTGGAGAATAATTGTGAATACATCAGATATATTGGAAACAAACACTATATAATATGATGAGTTTGTGAAATTATTATTCATAAAGTGATCATCTTAAACTATACACATGAGTATGGGGTAAGAATTACAGCAGATAAAACAGAAAGATGATAATTCTATTATAACATATAAGAAAAAATTCATGAGTTCATGAGTTATTCAATTAGTTAAATCTCTTAATTTGAATGATTGATTTCTCATGCATTTTGTTCTATAAAAACATGCATTCAATGGGAATTTTACCTAAGATATTTTGGGATCTATAAATAGATTTCTCACTGTACATTGAAAGAAGTGAAATAAATTTGGGTTTATAATATATTCATGTTTAAAAATTTAAGGCAATACTACCGATAGAGGAATAATGGTATATCACATGGGTAAAAGAAATTTCGACCCCTCAACTTTCTAATTGTATTAGAATAAACACCATGTTAATGAAATCTATGGATCAGGGAAGTGATTAAACTTTACTAATGTAGTACATAAATACCACAACTATAGATTTATGGATTATATCCTAAATATTTCAAAAAGGATAATAATGTCCCAGTTCTATTGTTCTCTCCAAACTAAAATTCTTAAAATGCAATGATATTGGACAATATGCATATTTTTTCCCTAATGTTTTAGATAACAATGAAAATAGTCACCAAAAACCTCCCAAACCAAGGGACCAATGAAGGGAAGTCACGATAAATAATGATGAGTTATGTAAGAATAATTATTTGATGCATGATTCAATTTAACTCTATATTATATTTACTGTCAAATAATAATATTATTTTTCATTGTCAGGTTCTGTCCTCTGGACCCGCGCCATGACTTCTCCAATACGGCCTTACATAGGCCAGGGGATGGAGACTAGCACCAAATGCATAAATCCCTATGCTGGGAAGGCATTTCTTTTATAAAAAGTAAAAACACACAATAAGAGCAGACAACTAGAAGTAAAACACTAGAAGGAACTATACACAAAAGATGTGATGGAAAGTAAAAAGTGGCCGGAAATACAAGCTGAATATTAAATTACTAGGAAAAGGAAAAACTGGTACATCTAAAAGGCAAGCAGTTGGAAGGTGTCTATAAGCTCTAGGATCGTCCACAACGGATCATACATGTAGTGTAGGTACAAATAGCCTCCTCAATGTTCCACATCCATTCATCTCCTCCGGGTACCGTCTCGTCATGAGGTCTCCCTCCGAGATCTGTACAGTCCTTATACACTCCTCCTCAGTCAGAAATGTCAGTTGTCTGCAAACAACACAACGAGGTGCGAGCATACCCCATACATGGGTTAGTATAACGATACTCAGTAGGGACCCCAACACCCTCAGGGTCAATAAATTCCAACAAGGATAAACCAAAAAGTATGAAATCAACTTATAACCATTACTTAGGTATATTCCCATACATATAACAAAGTTATCAAGTAACACATCTCAATCATGAGGAAAACACAAAGGTCATTGACTTAGCTCAAACCAGGATTTTCATTAACGAAACCATGACTGTTGGAGAACTCATCCTCCGTTGAGTAGAGTGGCCTTGTCGCGACTCCGAGGCGCTACTCACTAACCTTAGACTGCTGAGGTACTCTCCTGTCGAGTATCGCGGGTCTGTATCCAAACTGGGAGGTCCATCCATTGTGGGTCTGCTGCCAAACCAGGCACTCCATCCGCCGTAGGTCTGCAGCCAAACCGAGCGCTCCGTCCACTGAGCTAATCGAATCACTCTGAGTCAAATCGGTCAAGCTGTCGTCAGGTCTGCAGCTACTTGGTCTCTGCAATCTGTATGCTCGTCTTGGGGAGGATCCACTCCACGAGCTACTGGTCGATACTTCATCTATCATGAAGTCTCACGTGGATGTATTTCAAAGGACCGTCATGTCATATAGGTCTCAAATCAACAGATGACACATCAATCAGATGCCTGGTCTGTGAGTTATCTTCCTATTATTCATAGGGGACCAGTTGGTTTTGTGTACAAACCAACCTGACCGTATCTTAACTATACCCCGAACTCTCATGGGGTAATCTGAAAGGGGCGGCTATGCTCCATGAAAACCGGCACCGTAGACAGTTCTCCAACAGATGTCTGGTGCCAAATATATGGCCCAAGAAGGTAATGGGTTAGTAATTGACCCTGGTTCGGTCCGACTCGGTCAGACCGACTCGACCCCACCCAGTCTGGGATGACCCGGTCAGACTCGTTGGGTCTAACATGGCCCATTGGGAAGGTCAGCCCGCTATGTTTTGATCCGGTCCGCTCAGCCCGGCCCAGCGGACCGTGAGGGCAGTTCGGCCTAATAGTCACCACGTAGGCGGCACAATAACTCTGCCCGGGAGACCGAGCCATTTTTTCCGGCGACGCCGAGGGGGATGTCGTAGGTCGTCTAGGGAGGTCGGTGGCGGGCAGGCCGGTTAGAAGACCGCGCGGGGGCGCGGGCAGGCCGTTGAGTAGGCCGCACGGGGGCGCGGGCAGGCCGGTTGGTCATCGGGAAGGCTGCGGGTGCACCGGGCGTGGTGTCAGGGTGCCGGGAAGGCCGACGGTAGGGTCCTGGTAGGCCACCGGCAAGGCGCAAGGGCACCGGGCAGGCTGCACGAAGGGCGCGGGGGCGTCGGGTAGCACGTCGGGGGGGGGGGCGAGGGCACCAGGAAGTGCACTAGTGGGGCAGGGAGGATCCGTGCATCACTCCAGCGTGGCTCGGGGGCTCTAGGTAGCGCGCCTGCGGGACGCAGGTGCGCGGGGGTGTTGGTCAGCTTGCCAGCGGGGCGGGAGGGCATCAGGAGGCGCACTGGTGAGGCACAGGGGGCTGCGGGTAGGCGGGTCGGGTGCCGCTTGACCGATGATGTTTGGCCGGGAGCATTGGTACGTCGTGAGGTGGAGTGGTTTGTTGAAGCCGCAGGTAGCACAACCTCGTTGTTGCCTCCATCGTCGCCTTTCCGTAGAACACCACAAAAGAGAATAAAAATCGATAGAGGATTTAGGGTCGTGTTAGTTCGGCCCGAATCCTCCGCGTTTAAGGTGATAGCAAACGGCTCTCTAGTATGAAGCACTACTACCATTGTTCCTCATTTTTAGAGAATAGAAGAGAATGGGGAAAAGTTCATATAATAAATAAAATCAAACCCCTACCTTGCTTTTCGTTCGAAGACGGCAGAAGGAGGTGACGTCGTTGTTCCGTTGACATTGGAGGAAAAGGGTTCTCGTCGTTGGTGGACTAGCGTTCGAAGGAGACGAAGTCGAAGACGACGTTGGAATTCATCATGGGTGTCGCTTCCTTTTCCTTTCCTTGATTCAATAACATTGAAGTAGGAAGAATGTGGTGATGGTTCTTCACATTCTTCATTGGAAGAGATAAGGCTTCTCTCAAGCTCTCCCCTTTCTCTGCTACACCCAAGTATAATTCACTACCAAAATAAAATAATAGTTTGTCCTATTATTTTATTATTGGCAAGAATTTTAAAAGATTCAAATTAAATTTTGTTATTAAACTTAATTAAAATGGTGGAGTGGGATCATTAATTTGATGGGTAAGGTGAAGAGGCTCCTTTAATTATGGTGGGGGTTCCAAGGAGTATAAGGGGGTTAAGAAGCTCTTGTGGGCACTACCAATCAAACATGAATTGGGTGTTTATGGAGGGTAAAGTTCGTGTGGGCCCACATAATAATATCCACCCAAGGGAGGTTATAACAAGGGTGGGACCCACCACTGTAACCTCCAATGGGAGGTTAGGGTGTTGTGGCCCCCACATCCATCCTCCCCTTGGTGGATTGAACCACCCAAACAAAATAAAGATAATAATTTATTTTATTCAATTTAATAAAAACCCCAAAAATAATCTTTCACTCACATCAGAACACAACTGCGGTTAAGGTCTCACTAAGAAATCACCGACTATGTGTGTCCAAAGGTGCCTTCAAATTTTAATTCCAAGCAGCAGTTCAAAAGATATAAAATCCCAATCGTACGTTTAATGAACGTACCCGAAAAAAAGTTCGGAAAATTTTTATCAGTCACCCTCGATTTGCACCGGTCAAGGTTAGGCTCTGCCTAGGTGAAACACGCCCCAACTAACCCAACGGTACTCTCGGTTATTTAATCTGACTCACCGTTTAGATGTTACGAATTTTACAATAAAATAATTGTCACTTAATTATTTTATTTGCGGCCAAAATTGAACTCCTTCTAGTATCCCACGCCGGCCAAAGTTAGTATCTACTTAAATAAATAATAACCTCATGAGTTCAACAGTGGTCTTATAATTTCAATCCGAGCATCCATTTGTGACTTATAAGAATTTTAAAACTAAAATAATTTATATATTTATTTTATTTACGGTTATGCCATTTTTGGAATTTCTCCCAGGAAGCTCGTGCCGACTAAAATTAAATCACTCCTAGGGTAAACCCACTATCTTGAGTGCAACGATTCCCTCACATTTCTAATATGAGTAACTGTTTAAGAGTTATTCCACATTTTTACAGAAAACTACTTACACACGTTAATTTAGGCTTATCAAAACTTCAAAAATTGATTCCAGGCACTCTGGGCCACGGAATCCGGTTCCGTCAAAAACTGAGGACTCAAAAAATTTCAATGAATTTAAGAAAAAAAATTCCTTGAAATTTCCAGGTCTTTACATAACCCCTACCTAAGGGCTTTACGTCAAGTTAAAGCTAAAACACAGACTAGGGAAACAAATGGAGGTACTGAGCACACATCTCAGCCTCCCGCTCCCATGTGCTCTCCGGGAGGTTCCCATGCTACCAAAGAACGCACACCAGAGGTATCAACCGTCTACGTAGGGCCTGCTCTTATTGATCCTCAATCCCCACTGGAACCTCCCTGAAATTAACCACATCATCGATGTCCAGCTCTTCATGGTCGATGATGTGTGAAGGGTTGTGCATATATCTCTTCAGCTTAGATACGTGGAAGACATCATGCACAATGTGTAACTAAGGTGGTAGAGATAAGTGGTAAGCCACCTTGCCTACTCTGTCGAGGACCTGGAATGGTTTGATGAATCACGAAGATAACTTGCCGCCTCAGCCAAATCTTCATAGACCATGTTGAGGTGAGACCCGTAGAAAGACATGGTCGCCATCCTCAAACTATAGAGGTCTCTGTCTCATGAGAGCAAATGATTTCTGTCTGCTCTGTGATGTCTTCATCTTCCCCTGGATTATCTGCACCTTCTTCTTGGTAGCTTGTACCATCTCTGGTCGGTAGGAAGTGGGACCACTTGGTGAGTCAGTCGACGATTACCCAAATATAGTCATGTCTTCGGAACGTATGTGGATGATCTGTCACGAAGTCCATGGATATATCATCCCTCTTCCACATTGGGAAATCTAAAGCCTGATCCAATCCTGCTGGTACCTGATGTTCCACCTACACTTTCTGACTTGTGAGGAATCAAGAGACAAACTCCGCTACTGCCTTCTTCATACCTGGCCACCAGTGTTGTCGTCGATGGTCCTGGTATATCTTCACCACTCCTGGATGTACCACTAGAATGGATGTGAGAAACTCTCTCAGCACTTCATCCTGAAGTGACACTAACACCATTGTACATCCTCTGAAGAGGATGACGTTCTCCTCTGCATCATAAAATCCATCAGGTTCATGCACTATTTATATCTGAGCATGTCGAGTCTTGCAGTCATTGTCTCCACGATGTGCCTCCCTGAATCGTTGATGAAGTGGGGGGGTGACTATAAGAGACAGCAGAAAGGCTAGTCCATCCATATCCACATATGATATATGTAAGGCAGCCAACGGCTCTGTCGCCTTGCCTAGTAGCAGTATACCAGTCCTCCTGCTGAGCGCATCTTCAACAACATTCCCCTTCCTATGAGTTTAGACTATCTCGAAGTCATAGTCCAGGAGGAACTGAAAACTGAAATCTTTTACTACCACGAGGGTTAGGATGGCCGAATCAAGAGTGATTGGTCGCACCCTCCTATGCATGAGTGTATCCTATGCTGCATGGGTTTCCCTTTTCACCGACCAAGGAAAAACCCCATCCCAATGTTGTAGATAATCCAAAACCATTATTACTAATACAGTCAATCTGTGTAAGAACTATGGTGTCCCAGTCTTTACCCAAACTAAGGTCATAAGGCCTCAATGCTGCCACCAAGAGGTTCTAGCCAAACATATCGCCTCAATGTTCAAATCACACCGTCTGTGTATATGTGATTATCATGTCTCCTCCCAAAGGTATCTCTAGATTTGAGGGTCAATTCAACAGTTTTAAACGGAAACTCTAGGTATGTGACAAGATTCATGGAAGGAAGGAATGATTGGTACCTATGTCTGCTGATAAGGTAGCTAGTAGTAGACACAGACCGTACCTCGAATCATTCCAAGAGCCCCTGGGTCAAACTTCTTGGCCGCATGAAACTATTCTCTTCCCCTTTCTTCCACCTCCCGGAGCCTAGAGGGGACTACAATGGTGGGTGGTTGTAACATGTCGAAATGTACACCACCTCATGATGCTCTCCCAGCTCTGCTTCCACGTTTTCTCCTTTGTAGATTCATATGTCCTTAATAGTTCCTCATCCTGAAGAATTTTTGATGTAATCCTCATGTATTAATCATGTTTTAATGATCACAGATATCACTAATAACTAAAAATATTATTAATGATCAAAAATTTCACAAATCATATTAATCATGTGAATTTATGTTTCAAGTTATCTCAAATCTTGATAATGGCTTAGCTTAATTCATTTTATTCATATTACTGTTTAAGTCTGAATACAGTTACTTGCCTAAGTACAAGACACCGTGAAGCTTGACATAGTAAGTCAAACACTGTGAGCAAGACACATGCACCATGACCACGAGGCAACCTGACACAGTAAGACTGACACCGTGAAGCAAGACAATAAGAACCGACACTGTAAGCCAGACACTCTATTTTCCTAAGTGGGAGACACAGTTAGTAAGACACAGTCATTAAGGAACCGTGAATCCAGAAACTGTATACAAGACACCGTGATGGAGACACCATGACAAGGAGACACCATGAAGGAGACACCATGAAAGAGACATTGTGTCAAGGAGACACCGTGAAGGAGACACTGTTTGCATATCTAATGTGACACAGTTTCCTAAACTTTTTTTCATTTTTTGTATTTAACTTTTTAACGGTCATATTTGACACCTTTAATGCACATAAATATTTAATGATTCTTTATAGACATAGTAAGATGTATGAGGTACAATGCACATGGAACTTGTCGGCCACGACCCATGCATTCAAAGATAAGGAGAATAGTACCCAAGAAGAGCACATGCAAGATACGACACACAACAAAACACAATATTGAATAAGAAAACAGTCCAGTGATCACAACCACGAAAAACACATTGGATGATCTTCATGTAAGAAATTGTCTCATACATGCAATCCAACTCTACTAAACAACACATGATGTACTGGGATCAAGAGATCATCTTTACTCGTGATGAACACAAGTTGAACCACGACACTCTGTCTTTCAACAGAAAAACCAGATAAGGACTTAGAAGAATTTCTATCTTATCCAAGGAGTCCAGAGCTACACTGCTAATTACTAGATCATTATAACCTCACATTTTCACTCTATTAGTGATTATTTTATTTACTTTCAAGAAGTTTGTGTAGTCTATATATTTTACACACACAATGCCCTTGTGCTGAACTAAAGGATTTCAAAATCCTCACACCAAATTATTTACCCTTCTATAACCACGACAACTGTGGAAGAGGTCTTTATGTGGCCTGGTCATTATTTTTTTTACCCACGAATACTGTGGAAGAGGACATGTGTGGCCTAGATAGTCCATGAACTGTTTTTAACCACAATCGAAGGTGTGGATCAGAGTTCATTTATATAAAATTCTTGGTGGAAGGTGATCACCAAGTATAGTGGATTAGGTCTCGGCTTCATACTCAACCACATTTTTCATATCCGTTGTGCCACTTAAATTTTGTCTACTCTGTTTTACTGATTTACTTCATAATCACGATAGACACTAAATTCACATTAATAGTTATTCATGGAAACAAGATTTCTCTGATTTGTCTTAGTAGGATAACTTCAAAAGTAATGTTAATAATACCAATTAATATTACTAATAATTAATAAATCTTCTGAGAAGTTTTTTAAACCATCAAAGTATTATAATAGTATAAACGTTATTAACTGAGCTTTATCTATTTTTGGGGAAATCATTATTTTTAAAAATAATATCTTTTAAAAAGAAATTTTTATAATAACTCAATTCACCCCAACCCTCTTGAGTTAACTATCCAGACCAACATTTGGTATCATAGGTTTATTTATTAGGACATTGTGTAATATTATTCAACTGTGATTGTAGTTTTACATTAACGATCTGTAAATTACTGTCAATTCTAAATTTCTAGCTATTTTAAAGTAATTTGTTATCATGGATAATAGATTCGAAGGTTCTGAAACTAACAGACAACCATTCTTTAATGGAACAAACTATTCTCAATGGAAAATTAAAATGAAAATTCATCTATAGAGTATGAGCTTCGAAATCTGGTAGTCAATTATAGATGAATACAAACTTACGGTGACTAATAGAATTACATGGGATGAACCTACCAAACATTCTTAAAATAATAATTGCATAGATATAAATGCATTATACTTATCCTTAGGATATGTATAATTTTATAGGATTTCTACTTCTATAACTGCCCAAGAAATTTGGGATACCTTGTCTGTCTCACATGAAGGCACATCTACTGTAAAGGAAATGATACTTAATACTTATACTATAAAGTATGATAATTTTATGATGAAACTAGATGAGACTATTTCTTATTTGTATCTTAGTATCAATGATATTGTAAACACAATGATTTCTCTAGGATGAGAAGCCACTCCCAAAGAACAGATCATGAGAATTCTGATATGTCTACCCAACAGAAGGAGGGGAACCTCTATCTCAATTAGAGAGTCATGCGACATTAGTAGACTACCTGTTAAGGAACTCATTGTGAAACTAATAATGTATGAGGAAGATCTGAAATTAACAAAGAATAGGAGGATGAACCAAAGAGGAAATATGTTTCATTCAATACCTCTCTCTCAAAGCAGAAAGACAAAGAAAAACTAGAAGATTCAATTGACAGTTCCACTACTGAACTATCATCACCAGACAATGATGAGGATATGGCTCAACTTGCCAGAAGATTCAAATGATTTTATAAGAAGAAATACTTTTTTAGAAAACCTAACTTCTAAGGCACGTATGATCCAAAAGGACTGGAAGAGAAATGACAAAACTGATGAGATTGTATGTTATGAATGTAAGAGCAAAGGACATATAATGGCTGACTATCCAAAGCTCAAATATAATAATAAATATGATGAAAAGTAAGAGAATTACAAAAAGGAAATGAAGGAAACCTGGAGTTCCTCTGAGGATAGCTCAGGTGACTCAGACACATCACATGATGAACATTCTAACAAATCCAATCTGTGTTTTAGGACAAACACATCTAAGGTAACTCTAAACTCTTCAGTACAAAACTCATATTATTTTGAAGATTATAGTGACACTAAAAATATGACCAATGAAGAAATTTTTTAATATTGCAACATGCTTGAAGGGACACACAATGAATTAAACGACAAATATAAATCATTAAAGAAACATCATGATCTCGCTATAACTATTAAATCTAAACATACTACTAAAAAGAAAAAAATGATCAATTTCTCAATGAAAACAATGAACATATAAAGTCTAATGAGCAATTAAAAAGTGACATAGAAAAGTTTACTAATGGTAAAAATACCCTTACTGAAATTCTAGGAAAACAAATCTCTCCTCGATAAAATACTGGAATTGGTTACCAACCTAGTAAAAGAAACCTTGGTAGAACAAGTTTTGTTTCAAAGTCTAGGACATATAATTTTGTTCCCAGTTCTAGACATAGCTAAACTATCTCGAGTCATGATGCATATTCTACTGTTTCATGTTTTTGTGGACCAAATAGATTCTATTTTTCGAATACAGTACAAAATGCTTATATGAATCCTATGAAACAAATATGGGTTCCTAAAGCACTTTTTAGTAATGATACTATACCCAAACAAGTATGGGTACCAAAATCTATCTTTTCTTGATCATGTTGTAGGAAATATTCTTGAATATAGCCTTCATAAATCTGTGGTACTTGGACAGTGGGTGCTCATGGAACATGACATGAGACTACTCATGCTTCATGAACCTGGTAAAAGTAGATAGAGGACATATCACATTTGGTGACAATGCAATGGGGAAGATCATTGGCTTAGGCAAGATTGGTAACTCTGATTCGATTCTAATTTCAAAAGTACTGTTTGTTAATGGTATAAAATATAATTTTTTTAGTATCTCACAATTGTGTAATGATGAATATCATGTTAAATTTGAAAATTATCCATGTAATGTCATTAATTCTTAATATGAATTAGTATGTTCTGCATTCATGAATGAGAATGTTTATTCTGTTAATTTAGATTCCTTAACTTCTCAAAATGATTCATGATTAAGTGTTTTTCATAACGAATCTTGGATTTGGCATAGGAGACTAGAACACTGTAATGTTCACTCCCTTACAATGTTATCTAGAAAAGTCCTAGTTTAATACTTACCCAAACATGAGTTTCCAAATGACAGAGTGTGTAATCCCTGTCAAAAGGGAAAACAAAAAATAATCTCTTTCAAACCAAAGAATGAAGTTTCTACTTCTCAACCTCTTGATTTGGATCCCATGGATTTTTTTGGACCATCTACAGTTTTTAGTTTAAATGGTATTCACTATGTTTATGATCTAATAGATTATTTTCCAAGATATACCTGGTCCTTCTTTATTACTCACAAAAGTGAAGCTGGTACTTATTTTACTAAGTATTCCAAATCTGTATAAAATCATAGTGGACTTAAAATTAAATATTTAAGAAGTGATCATGGTCGTGAGTTTGAAAATGAACAGTTTGAATCATTTTTCTCAAAAACTGGTTATAATCACAATTTCTCTACCCCTTGAAAACCTCAGTAGAATGGTGTTGTAGAAATAAGAAATAGATCCTTGTAAGAAATTGCTAGAACAATGCTTAGTGAATATGACCTACCTATTTACTTTTGGGCTAAAGCAGCTGACATAGAATGCTACATAATCAATAGAGTATTGATTAGACCAATTATCAAAAAGACCCCATATGAGCTCTAGAATAATAGGAAACTGAAGGTATATTACTTTAGATTTTTTGGCTACTATGTTTTTTCCCTCAACACTAAGGATAATCTAGACAAATTTACATCCAAAAGTGATGATGGAATTTTCCTAGGTTATTCAATTTCAAGAAAAGCATATAGAGTATTCATTAAGAGAACTAATTTTGTGGAAGAATCTTTCCATATCAATTTTTATGAAAGAGATCCACATGAGCCTAGAACCATCCTAGAAAATCTGTAATATGATGTATCAAATCTAAACATCAACTCAAAATCCTCAAATACCTCTATGAAAGAATCTGTGAAAACATCCAATTCTGGAAATTCTATGCAATCAAGTCATAATGAACCTAAATCTCTTTATGAACATGAAATCTCAAGTCCATCTTTTCCTAGAACGTTCTGAACCCTTAAAATCCATCCCTTAGATGTTTTTGTAGGAGACTTAATGAAAGGAACACAAACTATAACTTCTCTTAGAAATCATATTGAACATCAATATTTCTAGTGACAGCTTGAACCTAAAAACATTGATTATGCTACCAGTGATGACTTTTGGGTAATTTCTATGCAAGAAGAACTCAATCTGTTTGAAAGAAATAATGATTGGAATCTTGTTGAATGACCCAAGGACACTTTTTTCATAGGCACTAAATGGGTGTTTAGAAATTAGGTAGATGAATCTGGAAATATAGTTACGAATAAGGCTTGATTAGTTGCACAAGGCTATAGTCAAGATGAAGGAATTGACTATGAGGAGACTTTTTCTCCAGTATCCAGACATGAATCCATTTGAATTCTGCATGCTTATGATGCACATCTTAATTTCAAACGCTTTCAAATGGATGTTAAGAGTGTATTCTTAAATGGGTATGTAGTTGAGGATGTTTTTGTTGAACAACCTGCTAAAATTACAAACCCTCATTTTCCAAATCATATTTTAAAACTATCAAAAGCTTTATATGGTTCAAAACAAGCTCCAAGAGCTTGGTATGATTAAGTAGTTTTCTTATTTCCAAAGGTTTTACAAAAGGAGTAGCTGGTCCTAATCTCTTTATAAAAAGTATTTCTAATGATTTTTTAGTTGTTAAATCTATGTAGATGATATTAATTTTTGGATCTTCAAAAAATTAATTATGTATTGATTTTTATAAAATGATTCAAAATGAATTTGAAATGAGTTTAATGGGTGAAAAAAATTATTTCATGGATTTCAAATCCTTCAAAATAATGATGGAATTATTTTAAATCAATGTAAATACACTATATATCTTTTAAAACATTTTGGATTGGATATCACTAAAAGTAGCGACACTCCCATAAGTACCTCTTATAAGATGGATATTGATGAAGATGGAAAATCTGATGATGAAATCACTTATAGTGGAATGATTGTAACTTTACTCTACTTAACTTCTATCCGTCCTAATATTATGTTTATTGTGTGTATGTGTGCTCGCTTTCAAGAAAACCCTATTGAATCTCACATAAATTCTATAAAGAAAATTTTCAAATACATCAAGAATACACCCAATTTTGGACTGTTCTATCCTGAAGGACAATCATTTGAACTAGTTAGTAATTCTAATGTTGATGTCGGTGGCAGTAAGTTAGATAGAAAGAGAACCTCTGGAACATGTCACATTTTAGGAAATTCATTAGTGGCATGGTGTAGTAAGAAACAAAACTATGTTGCATTATCTACTGCATAAGATAAATACATAACTACTGGCAGTTGTTGTGCACAAATTTTGTGGATGAGACACACATTACTAGACTATGGATATCAATTCAGACAAGTACCAATAAATTGTGACAACACAAGTTCTATTAACATCTCATATAATCCTATTTCACATTCTAGGACAAAACATATTGATGTAAGACATCACTTTTTATGAGATCATTATAAAAAAGGTGATATCACCTTGGAATTCATTGGCACTGAATATCAACTTGCTAATATAAACACTAAAACATTAAATTCATTGAGAGTAGATTAAATCATACATGATCTTGGAATGATCAATCAAAAATAGATATCTTACTGGTCTAACTATTTAATACTTTACAATATATTACTTTACTGTTTCATATTCACGGTTTCTCGGTTACTGTCTCATGTTTACGGCCTCACCATTAGCATCTTGTGTTCACGGTCTGTCACTTACTGTCTCACCGTGACTGACTAGTTTACTCATTGCCTCACCATGACTGAACAGACCATTCAATGTCTCACCGTGATGACTTCAGACTATCTCATCGTGACGACCATTTACCATCACACCATAATGACCATTGACAGTCTCACTGTGTAAATTATTTAGGATTTTCTTTTAACCCGTATCGTTGTAATTTTAATTTAACCACTTTTTACATTCACGTGTTTTTATTTTTGTGACGATTAACATTCCCAAAAGATAAAACAAAATGGTTTTCACTCTGTTCTTCACCTGTACCTTCTCCAACACACTCTCTCTTGAATACTTTCAATGTTTCAACCCTCTCTCGACCTTCGGTGAATGCCAAGGATGAAGCGTCCATCTTCATCCTCATCTGAGAAGCACTGCTCAAAGAAAAAGAAGATAACACCAAATCTGGCGCCCGAAGGTCCCTTGAATCCAAAACTTGTAAACAATAGTGTTGTGCCTGAAAAATAATTTTTCCCTGAGTGGTTATTGTCTATTAAGTCTCTAGTCCTAAAAGTATTAAGAGAACAAGGCTGGATCGAATGGTTATCTAGGAAGGATAGACCTATTTACCTGAGGTTGGTAGATTATTTTTATCAGTATGCTTAGTTTTCTTTTTTATGCTGGTGAAAGCTTCATTGTGAGGAGTTGGGTCAATGGACAAAGATTTCCCTTCTCATCGTGGTTATGGGCTGAATTCCTTAAGATACATCATGAAGGAATATGTGATGATTATAAACGAGATCCCCCACCTACAACTGAAATATTTGATGTAGAAAATTCACTGCAAACTCTCACTAGAAATGGAACCAGGCGAATAGCCATAGCTGCTGAACTTGATGGGGAGACAAGGATCTTGTTCAAATTTGTTCAAAATCTGATTAGCCCAAGGAATGGTGACATTGTTGTCTTAAAGTATCAGGATGTATTTATGATTCATATTATGAAGAATGGAAAAAAGATAAATCTTTGCAAATAAATCATTCACCATATGTGTGAATTGATCACGGTCACATCCAAATCCACATCTCTGTTTTACACTAGGCTGATTTCATCAATTTTGTTGAAAAAGGAGTAGTTAGACTGAATGAAGAAGCACTTATGGACAATGAATTTTTTTTATTTAAACCCACCATCAGCAGGATGAAAATCATCTAGAACCCCTAGAAAAGGGATTGGGATGAAGATAAGGATAAGCTCTATGAAAAGTTCAATCCTATAGACAATCCAACAAGGCCAAATGACATTTCTAATCCTGGTTTGGAACCAGAGGAAGTTTCTGAGTATCTAGAAGATGAAGAAGAAGAGGAAGAAGAAGTTGAGGTACCTCAAAGGGAAGAAGTTATGGATGAGGAAGGATGGCCTATTACTCCTCCTATTGTTCTTGAAGAAGAACCTCATATCCCTAGAGATGATGTAAATCTGGAAACCCAATGTTAGGCTGCAAGAGATTTAGTTGTCCTAGAATTTGAGTAGAAAGACCCGAATGAGGCTGTAGTAATCGAATTCCCTGCTGTGGAAGAAGAAAATATAGAAAAAATCCATGTTAGGGAAGATGAAAATAAAGAATAACTCCTAGAAGAGAAATATATTCCTGAGATTATACCCTCTGCTGAAGAGAGGATGGAGAGATCCTTTTAGTTGGCTAGATAGGAGATGCTTGAGGAAATCAGAGATGAACCGGTGGATTTAATCCGAGTACCTAAGCCTCAAGGTTCTGAAATGGAAGAACATGTTGAGGGGGAGGAACCTCAAAATCTTGAGAATAATGAAGATGAGGCTGATGAGGCTAAGTCTGATGAAGCATCTCAACCAACTGATCCTTTTTCTATGTACACTCAGTATAAATTTCATAGCTTTTATGATGTGAGTTAAACTCAATAGGTTACTACCACTGGGATTGATCTTTATTCTTTGTTTCAACTGAAATCTATCAAATTATTTGTACCTCAACCACAACCTGAAATAGAACCACATTATGAGAATGCACCTATACCACTTACTACACCTACACCATTACCTTAACAACAATCCCTTTTCAGTAAAGATGATCTGAAAGTATTTGGATACACTATCTTAGCTTGAGTAGAGAAAATATTGTCCTCTATACCTCTTCTTGTGACCCAAATGAGTCAGGAAGATACCTCTCTACTTTTAGAAAAGATTATCTGGAATATTCAACCCAAGATGATTCATGAAATTCATAAAGGATTGAGAACATGTTTCTCAGTACTAAAGGTGAAACTCTAAAAGGCATGATGGAAGACATGCAGAAACAGCTACATTCAATATCAGAGCCTGCTCCTGCTCCACCTTCTCTTGAACCTTCTGTTTCAAACATCTCTCGAGATATTGTGTCCCTGATTCACCCATATCTGCTATATTTTGATGAAAACATTTCAGAAAGGCATGCACAGATGTTTTGCCGCATGAGAGACCTTGTGGAGAACTTGAATAAACTCACGTATGAATATACTGCCTTTCTTCAAAAGGTCCCGAATCAGCTCTAGTCTCTAACCACAGTAGTCAAAGCTTATATTTCCTCTGGTCAAACCTCTTATAAATTTTTGGATAGTTCCCTGATCAGATCTATAGTCAAGGAAGAGATTCAGAATGCCTTCAGTGGCTTTGATACAGCTCGATTATCTGAAGTGGTTAAGAACAGTGATAGAGTGTTATACTTGGTTCAAATTCACTCAATGATTTCCAATGATTCTCAGCATGAGATCCCTATGAAATTGGAATATTATTTATACCAAATTTTCTCAAAGTCTAATATGAAAAATCACTTAATATATCTTATGGAGAATCTGTGAATCCCACCTGTAACCCAAGCCTTCAAAATACAAGTCCAGAAGCTGACTGAGTTTACTATATTTTTGGACAAGTTAAGGGAAAATAAATATGATTTTGAAAAGTCTATGCAGTATGGATTGGTGATAATCACATACATCATCAAGATTTGGGTTCATATCTCCATGTTCAAAGCACAACAATTGTAGCTCCAGTGACTGCTCATCTCAGACCTGGTTTGCCTACTTTCACTTCTTCCATAGCTTCCACAACCATGCCTGTTGGCTAGGCTCTTAGTTAGATCAGGCCTGTCATCCTTGACCAGTAACTTCCTAGATATTCTCCAGCTCCAACTTTGGCTCCATCAGTCTTCAAAGGTCTCCCCTTACCTTCTCTATCTACCAATTTTATGCCTTCTTCTACATCTGCAACTGCCCCGATGGCATCCTCTTATGCTGCTGATAAATGCAAAGAGAAGGACAATCCCTGAAGAAGACCAGTGATTGTTATTTTTTTTATGGGGATGTCATTCATTTAATTTTGTATTTCTACTGTCTGTTGTATTCTGAACACTTTTAATTCCATATGCACTATTTTCCCTCTATTCTTTCTAATTTTTGATAATCCCAAACGGGGGAGAAAAAGTGAGAAGTTATCCATTATTCTATATGTTATTTTCTTTGTAACTGTATTCAATTTAAATTTTAACTATACTTGATTTTTGATCATCAAAAAGGAGGATATTGTTGGACTCCTCATGTATTTATCATGTTTTAATTATCAAAAATCTCAATAATAATTACACATCTTATTTATGATCACAAATCTCACAAATCTTTTTAATCATGTGTATTTATGTTTCAAGTTATCTCATATCTTGATAATGGCTAAGATCAATTCATTTTATGCATATTACTGTTTAAGTCTGTATATAGTTATTTGCCTAAGTACAAGACACCGTGAATCTTGACACAATATGTCAGACAATTTGAGCAAGACACATGCACTGGGACCACGAGACAACATGACCATGAGACAGAATGACACAGTAATCCTAAAATCGTGATTCAAGACACTACAAACTGACACTGTATGACAAACACTTGGTTTGCCTAAGTGTCAGACACAGTCATCAAGTCACCGTGAATCTAGAAACCAAAAGCATGACATCGTGATAGAGACACTGTGATAATAACACACCATGAAGGAGAACCCGTGAAGGAAACTCCATGAAGGATACACCATGAAAAGGATACATCTTGAAGGAGACATCGTTTTCATATCTACTATGACACTGTTTCCCAAACTCTCTTGTCGTTTTTCTATATATCTTTTTAACGGTGATATTTGACACCTTTAATACACTGATGTATTTAATGTTTCTTTGTAGACATAGTACAAGGTATGAGGTACGAATCACTTGTAACATGTCAGAAAAAACCCAATAGATTCAAAAATAAATAGAAGAGTGCGCAAGAGGAACACATGCAAGATACGACACACTACCAAACATGATACTGAACAAGAAAACAGACCAGTGAGCACGGCCACGAAGAAAAAATTGAAAGATCTTCAAGGAAGAAATTGTCTCATACACTCAATCCAACTATACTAAAGAACACAATAATTACTAGGATCAAGAGACCATCTTTACTCATGAAGCACACAAGCTGAACTACGACACTCTATTTATCAACAGAAAAACCAGAGATGGACTTAGAATCATTTTTGTCTTATCCAAGGAGTCCATAGCTGAACGTATAATCACTACAGCATTATAAACTCACATTTACTCTCTCTTAGTGATTCGTTTATTTACATTCGAGAAATGTGTGTAATCTGTATATTTTAAACACACATTGTCTCCTGAGAAGAACTGGAGGATTTCAAAATCCTCACACAAAATTCTTTACCCTTGTATACCCACGAAAAATGTGGAAGAGGTCCTTCTGTGGCATGGTAATTATTTCTTTTACCCAAAAAAACTATACAAGAGGTCACTGTGTGGCCTGGAAAGTCCATGTATTGTTGTTAACCCCGATCCAAGTTGTGGATCAGAATTTAGTTTTATTAATTGCTTGGTGGCAGGTGATCACCAAGTGGAGTGGATTAGGTCTCGTCTTGAGACTGAATAACTTGTTTTATAGACACTATGCCACTAAAATTTAGTCTACTTTTTCCTAATGATTTACTGCATAACCAAGATAAACACTAAATTCACTTTGATAGTTAGTCTTGGAAAGAAGCTATATCTGATTTGTCTTAGTAGTATAACATCAAAAGTAATGTTAATAATACAAATTTAGATTACTGAGAATTAATCAGTCTTCTGAGAAGTTGTTTAAATAGTTAAAGGCTTATAACAGTATAACCTTGATTAACAAAGTGTATCTATTTTTGGGGAAATCATTAATTGTAAAACTAATATCTTTTAAACAGAATTTTTATAGTTACTCAATTCACCCCTCCCCTCTTGAGTTAACTACTCCGACCAACAATTTTACATGCCCAAGTCTCTGAGACTAGTGCTAGTTATCTACTGTCCCATGGCTAACAATTGCTAGCTGTATTCATTCATCCAAAGAACATTCAACCACAATGTTTCTCTCTATCACCCTAGCATAAGTAGGAATGCATAGAGTAAAAGTATTGGATCAGATGTACATCAAACACACCTCGCTCTGAGGTCCTAGCTTTAAAGCATTGATTGTATCATAGTCATCAAGAACCTGGAACGATCGGTACGCCACGATGAATACTCAGCTACCAACATGTCGTCCTGCCGAAGCTGTATAAGCTCTAGAAAACTCTCATCCACCTCCTCAAGTCAGTCCTCAGCCACCTCTGAGTCGGGCTCGCCTCGGAACCTGATGGATATTTGATGCTGAAACACATGTAAGGCACTATGCCTATATGTTCCATCTACATGTACCACCGGTTGTAACTTCTAACCAACAGGTTTTGATATAGCTGGAACACTACCTGAAGGTACTATCTCAGGCATCTGTCCATGTACTAAAGCCTCATCATTATGTGGACCAACCTCATGGTCACTCACTGTAAAACACTAGTTACTAAGTCCACCATCCACTCTACTAGTGTCTCAACTAGCCAGAAAACTCTAGCAATCACCTCCATCCAGTCCTCTGCTGCCATGGAATTTGTCTCACCTCGGAGGCCTCTATGGCTGGAACTCATGCAGCAAGATCTTTCGGAGTTTACCATCCTCTAGTACGGCTGGTGGCATCTGTTGCCCAATCGGGTGCTCCCTCTACTAGCTGTTAAAGGTATCCTACTATCGAGTACCGTGGGTCTGCTACCAAACTAGGCGCTCCATCTACGATGGGTCTGCCTTAAAACCGGGTGAACTGTCCACTTGGCTAAACGAATCACTCCAAGTTGAATCAGTAAAGTAGTCGTCAAGTCTACAGCTACTAGGTCTCTGCACTCTGTATGCTCGTATCAGGGAGGATCTGCTCCATGAGCTACTGTTCGATACAACAAGTGTCACGAAGTCTCACGTGCAAGTATCTCAAAGTACTTCCATGTCATAGGGGTCTTAACGAAACAGACAGTGCATCAATCAAAAATCTGGTATGTCAGTTATCATCCTCTTCGTACCGGGAGCCCGGTTGGATTCTTGTACGAACCAAACTGGCGTTATCTCAACTATACCCCGATCCCTCATGGGGTATTCTCAAAGGGACGACTATGCTCCATGAAAGTCAGCACCGTAGATGGTTCGTCAAAGGGACGCCTGGTGCCAAAGTTATGGACCATGAAGGTAATGGGTCCATAATGGGCCCGGCTCTGGTCCGACCCGGTGGGACCAACTCGGCCCAACCCGGTATGGGCCGACCCATTGAGTGGGTCAACCCTCTTTGTTTGGACCTGGTCCGCAGGGCCTGGCCCCATGGACCACGAGGGAGGTTCAGCCCGATAGTTGCCACGTAGGCGTCTTAGTATCTTGGCCCAGGAAACCTGGCCGCTTCGGCCAGTGACACAGCGGGGGATGCCGCGGGTCGGATCGGGTGGTCTGTGGCCAAGAGCCTAGCAAGAAGGTCGTGTGAGGGCGCGGGCATGCCGGTTGGTCACTGGGCAGGCTGCGGGTGCACCGTGCAGTGCATCGGGGTGCCGGGCAGGCCAACAGCAGGGGCCAGGGAGGCCTCCGGTGGGGCACAGGGGTGTCGGGCAGGCCGTCGGCGGGGCGTGGGGGCGCCGGTGGGGCGTTGCGGTACCAGCAGCGCGACGGCGTGGCACGGGTGCGCAGGGGCGCGGGGGTTGACGGTTGTTGATACACTAAGCATTTCTACATAGAGTAGTAATAGATGATGGTCGACACTCTAAACATGAAAGATCATGCTACCATGTCCATGATGTGGATTAAAAAATCCAATACTAATAGATTTGAAGAGGATAAATCAAGAAGTCATCGTGGGATGATATAAAAAAATGTTTTCTAAAAACCATACAAAATTAATGGCACATGATGAAAAAAATCCTTAAAATATAATAATTCACTAATGGAAAAGGGATAGATTATTCTGAAGCTCAGTAGTGATTATTATTGAGTGGTAATGTTTAGAACAGATATATGGGGGCTAGAATGTATAGAAATAATGAATTATAATTTGGTTATTTATCATATCTCACCATTCCCAATCTAACAATGTATAATAAATATATATATATATATATCTAAATACAATATTTGGGTGGGATATTATATAGGGGGAAATCATCAAAACACACATTGAATTTATTTATACTTGAATGTTAAGAATGGCCAATAAATGTATAAGTATATATTGAAACCATTACCCATATATGATTGGAAATTTGAAAACAAAACCATGGATGTAATAATAGGACACCCCAAAACATCTAATTATTGTAATTATTTTTGGGATTTCATTGACCACTTTACAAATTTAGTGAATTTTATTGCTATAAAAAAAGATTTCTCTCTTGATAGACACACCACAATATAAAAATCTGTAGTGGTAAGATTTTGTGGATAACAACTCTGTATTTTATATGATTATTATCCAATTTTGAACTTATGGTTTTAGAGATTAATTATAAAACTATGATTACAATGTAGAGTTGTAACACTACTTATCAGCTTCAAAAAGAGAGTTAGTATGAGAAGACCATTAGAACTATAGTGGAAATGATTAGACCTTGTTTTATGGATATTCATGTATATTGGGATAAATATATCCCCCAAAAAAACTCTTCATGTATCAAAATTTTTCATTTTATAGTTTATATGGAATCATATATGTCTATATATTAGAACTGATTTAATAATCCAACATGATGGGATATATTTTGGTAGGCGATGTTGATTGGAACTCACTATGTCCAATACATGAAATATTAGGTATATATAATTCAATAATATATAAATTTATAAAAAATTTGATAAATTTGTGTTTTTGAAAATCATTAATGAGATTTATAGTTTTATGATTGTGATAGTTTTTTACATGGAACTAGCCATAAAAATTTACAAAATCTTGATTCAAATGGATAATTCACATTGAGATCTTTCTAGGTTTAGTTTTTTAGTGAATTATTCCATATCCATTACATCTCAAATATTACAATGTATACACATCTACTCCATTTCCATTTTTTCCAAATATAAAAATTTTATAAAAAATTATTCATGTCTAGTGCCATGATTTATATACCATGAATTATCTTGGAACCCATATTGGACCCTATTCATTTTTAACTACTGTGAAAAAGAATTCAAAAACATGGGATGAACATAAAAAGCTCAGTAAGGATAATAATATAAATAAAGAAAACTGTTTTCCTTCAATACATTTCACAAATAAGACCATTATCATTCCTTATGAAATCATAAGATTTAAGAATAACATATAGAAATCATAATTCATAAAGGTCACTTCTATCATTCATATCATACTTACATTGTAGCTATCACAACTACATAGGGAATTATATTTGGAATACCCATTACAGTTAATTCCCAAAATCTCATAGGAGAATAATTAATAGTTACCTCTATCACATTACCCAGTGAATTTGAGGGATATCATGGGATCACCTTCCCTATGTTCAACATAGAATAACTTGTATATGAAAATAATTCCAATGAACCATATCATATCCATAATACATAAAATAAACATAATGGAAAGATAAAATTTCCCCATTTCAATGAAAAAATATCATTTAAATATTTTGAAATAACACATATATTATCATAAAAATTTTAAATACCAAAATACATAAAAAGGTTATATGTTATTTATTTTCATTTCAAAAACATTACAGCTTGTTAAGGAAGCCAAATATCAAATAATTCTCACGCGACGAAAGGTCGTTGTCACTATGTATGTTAAAAAGAATCATTCCTTTTTCTCTTTTAGTAAAATGATTCATAGAAAAATATTCCATTTTAATGAAATGAAAAATCAAATGGTTTTATACACCATATAAAATAATGTCTTGTATATATCAAAATATTCCTCAATAAAAGGAGATTGAGACGAAGTCCCTTACCTCATGTCTGACTTGACCGATTCACTATTTAATCTTATGAATAATAAACTAAAGTTAATTTTTATTTCATCATAACCATTTCAGGTTTATTATTCCTTTTATATCTCTTATTACCACATTATAAACATTATATAATCAGTAATGTTAATAACGATATTTTGTCGATATTTGATACTTGAGTCAAAAATTGTCTTATTATAATTAATGTTGTTCATGATGTCCAATGTACATAATCTATAGAATCATATTCATGGTTTAGATATAATATAAGTCATATATATATAGTATATATATGTAATTATTACAGTACATAACATTTTGAGATAAGAAATGAAATGCACAGTTTATGAAGATGGTAAGTCGTACCTATGCCTGGACACTACTTTCATTTCTATTTCATATATAATGGAAATGGAAACCTAATTGTACATAGGTAAATTATTATTCTAGAAAAATATCATAAATAATTTCCGTAACTCCATCCTTTATATGTTTCGCATATGGCATGAATGAGTCATATCACTTTGAGAGTGCGGTAATACATACATTCTCAAATGAAATTATCGTATATACCCATTATGCAAACCATAATGTTTTGATATAAAAGAAAAATAAATAATAATAGATAAAATATATATATATATTATATCACATATAAATAATTTTCCCTCTTAATTTCCACCATAAAAGGTAGTAGGAGATAATTGAACAATTATCGTTTCGTGAGGCACTAGTTCGCCATCTACAGAAACATTATGTTTGTATCCCTTAGATGGAGGTTTTTGTAAGCCTAGTTTGAATTCATATCATAAAAACAACCTAGTATATTGATTATATTGTTGATATTATGTAAAAATGAATTAGAATAACATAGGGTGTTGAGAAGTAAAATAAAATAAAAGATCCTAAAAGAAATTGTTACCTTTAAATAGGGTAACTCCCTTTGGATTGAAAAAAACGCTTTCTTGAAGTGCTTTCTACATATGGTAAGGATAATAGGTGGAATATTGGGATGTATGTATCATAATTGGGATTATTTTGGATGATCCTTGGAGATTTAGAGGTGTGATAAATGGGTTAGAGGTGATGGATTTTTATAAGGGGGAGGGGCACATTAAGAACATTTGAAAACACTAATTTATTAATAACTGATTTTTAGTTTTCAAATTTTCCAATATTCATTAAATTCAAATATAATATGTCTAGTATTCGACATAATATGATAATATAATAATTGGACTTGTTTTTTATAATTTTTTATAATTTATAATCCCATTTTTTTTAATTCATTTATTAATGAGGAAATAATTACATCATCATTTGGTAATAAATAATTATATATATTTGATATATTAAAATTATAAATAAAATACCATGATGTAGTTAATAATTTTCTATTTCAAATTTATATTTATATTCAATGATATATCTTATATAACCCCATGTAAAAAAAAATTTCTAAAATATATCAGTTTATGTAATTTTTGTCTTTACATTAAATTAGTTAATATAAAGTGACATTACCACTCTTAAGTGCCTCCCTGGCTTCCAAAAGTTGACCCAAGGATGCCAATGATCAGAAATTTATCAGCCAATAGTATAAGAACATTTTTTATGAATATTTAATATTACTATTATATTATTATTTTTACCCTTATTTACTAGATTTACCTTCTAACCATGATAAATAAATTATTTACTTATGTAAATATTCTAAATGTATAAAAATAAAAGATGCATATTTGCATAATTAGGAACTCAAAATTCAAAATATGGATTCCATTATTCCAAATTCAAAACACAATAGTGGTATAAATTAATTTTAAATTAATTTCTTCTTGACTAACCAAAAAGTGTATTTTTAAGATATAATAAATATCAAAAGATTTACCACTATTTATGTCCAATTTAATAGTGAAATTACCTCAAATGAATGACATTGTAATAAATGGTAAAAATATAATCTCGTTAAACATTATGTAAAAATAAAATAATATTCTAACTATATAAATAAATTGGATTAAAAGGCAGTTTTAATTTAAATTCTTGTCTTATTCCATATTCACAAAAAAATTAACATTACCAGAAAAATACTAATATTTAATCCAAAGTAAATTTTGATATCCCAATTCTAAAGATGAATATTAAATTGAAAAGTAAAAGATATAAAAGAAATGAAATATATTTAAAAATGTTTCCCCATCAATAATATGTAAATCAACCTTTTAAAGAATATTAGATTATTGGGGATTAAAATTGGATTCTTTCGTATTTTAAGTCTCTAAATTTTATTGGATTAATGTAAAAAACACAAAAAATATTGGTATAGTCATATTTTATTTTGTTATTTTTATTCCATCCATTACAATGGGATGATGGTAACAACCATTTAAAATAATATTATTATATAATTATTTTTTTAATATAACTCAACGTTGTGTGCAATATAAGATTTCAAAGAAACCAGTTGTTGTGTATCAGGTACGCCATAGAAAGGAGAATCCCAATAAATAAAAAATAATCATCTAATTAAAAAATATTAATATGTGTGAAAATATCATATTTCTTTAGTTACCTTTGATGTTAAATCCTTCCCCCCGTATGAAAAATGTGTCCTCACAATTTTATTTACTTATCCCATAAATGGGGTTATTTATCCCCCATATAACTTACAGATTCCCATGTTTTCACTTCAAACATATTATTTTTTGATAAAACCATTACCAGATGAATTATTTTATTCTGCCACACCTGCTCTCTTCAGTCTAGAAAATGGACTTGTTGTTTTTCATAAGAGAGATTCTCTTACAACTGAACCACCTATAGACTCAAAACATTTGATGGATCCGGAAATTACATTCTCAAAATTCAAATATGAAAAGTGTTGTGTACCTGAGATAAACATAGATGTAAATACACTATGTAGGAAACTGATCCAACTTTCTCTAGGATTTCAGGGGATCCAATAATCCTTGGACTCAAATTTCCCTTCTTACCAAAACACATCACACTTTTCCATGGAGAAACATTGAGAATGAAATGATCACCTAACCCAATAAGAAGATCCTTCCTTTGGTTATATAAATAACTTTTCTGTAGACTCTGAGCTGTTCTCATGTTTTTTTGAATCAACTAAACTTGTCCTGCCATCTATTCCACAAATTCTAGTCCCCTCAACTTTCATTCACCTACTTCATCCAAAAAAATCTAGAGTTCGACGCGGATTTCCATATGCTACCTCAAATAGGTACATATGTATATTGGAATAAAACTGTTAATATAATAAAATTCAACCAAATAATGATGTTGGTCCCACTATCCCTTGTAATCTAGTGAACAAGCATGTAGAATATATTCTGTTGTATGAATTGTTCATTTTGGATACCCATCTGACTGAGGATGAAAAGATATACTAAAATTTAATTCAGTATCCAACGACTTCTGAAGGCCATTAAAAAAGTTATATGTAAACATGATATCACCATCAGATATAAAAAATAGGGGAAATATTTGCAACCTAAGCATCTCTTTAACATACAACCGAGAATGTCGATGAAGAGACATTGTATCTCAAATAGGATGGAAATGAAAATATTTAGTTAATCGATCAACCATAACTGAGCTTTAATTATTACATTGAGATGTCATCAGTAATCCCACAACAAATTCTATGGATATATATTCCCATTTCCACTCTGGAATAGTTAAATAATGAAGAATCCCTATCGGTAAATATCGCTCTGCTTTTAGCTTTTAACAAGTCAAACACTTCAATGTATAGTCAGCAATATCTTGTTTCATTCCATCCCACCAGTAATATACCTGATGATCTCTGTACGTCATAGTACTGCTACGATTAACTAAAAACAAGGAAAAATGGGTTTCACATTACAACTATTTCATTATCTTTCAATAAGAAGGCACAAATAATCTCTTTCCAAATCTCAATATGAAATCATTAACGATTTTATATTCAGGAAACTTACCCTTCTGAACCAACTATACTATTTTCATTAAATCATTTTCATTCTTATGCTCTTGCTTAATTATTTATGATATGGATGATATCATAGAAACCTGAAAAAGTAGTGTAATTTCCTTCACTAAAAACATATATTCCTATTTTCATCTTGTCTTTAAGAAAGGGATCTTCTTCCAAATGTAACAAGGTTGTTGCATCATTACATATTTGACTCATTGAATCAACCACATTATTTTCCTTTCCTGGATGGTAATGAATTTTGAAATCATAATCCTTGATTAATTCCAGAAATCTACACTGTCTCATGTTCAATTAATTTGCATTGAATATATACTACACATTTTTGTGGCCAAAATATATTTTACATTTTACTCCATATAGATGATACCTTCATATTTTTAATGCAACAAAAATAGATGTTATTTCCAAATCATATGTAGGGTAATTTAACTCACATGTTTTCAACTAACATGAATCATAAGAAATTAGCTGATAATTTTAGATAAAGATACACCCAATTCCTTTCAAAGAAGAATCATTGTAGATAATAAACTCACCATTTATGGATGAAATTTCAAGAAATGGAGAAATATCCAATCTTATATTGAATTCTTTGATACCATCATCACATACTTTTGTCCAAATGAACATAACACCTTTTCGATTTAACATAGTCATTTGGCTGGATAACTATGAAAAAATTCAACAATCCTTTGGTAATAACCTACTAAACCAAGAAAACTATGAATCTATGTTATATTGCTATGTATTTTCCATTCTTTAAAAACATTTGTTTTTTAAGATCAACAATTATGCCATTTTTTAAACAATGTGACCAAGGAATGAAATGTTTTGTAACCAAAACTGACCGTTTATGAATTTCCCATATTGTTTCCTTTATTTAATGGTTTTCAAAAAAATGCATAAATGAATTTAATTTTCCTATTTACTTTTGGAATATTCCTAAATATAATGAACGAACACAACCACACACCTATTTATGAACTCACTGAAAATTATATTCATAAGATCCTTGAATTCAGCAAATTCATTGGTTACCAGAAATTTCATAACTAAAAATTCATAATAGACATATCTAGTATGAAATGAAATCTTTAGAAAATATTATTCCTTTACATTCAAATGATGTTACACCAACCTAATGTCAATCTCCAAAAAATACTAAGCACCCTAGAGCTGATCAAACAAATCATTTATACGAAGGAATGTATACAAGTTCATAACAGTGATGTTCTTCAATGCTCTATAATCAATGAAAAGTATCATAGAACCATATTATTTTTAATGAACAATAAAGGATCACCCCATGGTGATGTGATAGGTATAATGAATCCTTTATATAATAACTCCTAAAAATTCATCTTTAAATCTAGAAGTTAAATTTCATACATTCGATAAGGGGGTTTTGAAATTGGTTTAGCATCAAAAAATAATTTAATAGAAAATTCAACTTCCTGATCTGGTATTATACCAGGAAACTCAATAGGAAAAAATAAAGACACTCATTTACCACTGTAACATCATTAATATGAATAGTTCTTTTGTTTTCAACAATATGTGAAAGGTAACATTAATTTCCATCTTTCACTAGTTTCTTAGATTCCTGATATGTTATCAAAAGTAAGGGTTCATTGTTGTACACAAACTGAAATTCTTTCAGAAAATAAACCTCTTTAGCTTTGCAGTTAATCTTAGTATGATAAATTGAAATCCCATCCATACACAAAATAATAACAAACTCTAATAGAGGAAAAACTATAAGGTTTCCATGTAGATTATTTCTGCACACAAGGACATGAAGGTTATTATAATTTCTTTGTGTCTCAATATTTCCTACCGGTGTTTTTACCATAAGTTCAAGATTCATACCTAGATATGGAATTAACAATTTACTAGAAAACATCTCAGAAATGAATGATTGGTGGGACACTGAATCAAATAACACATTGCCATAATCTGAATAAACAAACAGTGTACCTGTTACTATTTCATTCGATATCCCAACATCTGGTGAAGTGGTTTCAAAGGATTTATCCACCCTTTCAACTTCTATCCCAGCTACTATCCCTCAGTTGAGTTCTTCATTGTACACTCATTGGCATAATGTCCCATTTCATTGTACTTAAAACATTTTAATGGCTATAAATCAGATTTTTTCTTACAATTACCCTAATATTTTTATCTGCAATAATAGTCCTTATGTCCCATTTTACCACATCAGTATCACATAAAATAATACAAAAGACATTCCCTAACATTATGTTTTCCACAATATTCACAATCTATTAACTTATGTTTCTTACAATCATATTTTTCTGATGTGTTCTTCAATTTCATCTTCCTCATCGACCTCTAATTCTGTTGTTTGTCATTGAACACCTGATCATTAGTAAACACAATATCCATGTTCTCCGCACATAGAACAAATTTTTCATAACATTTAAACACATGAAAATCTAAAGGCTTTTGATATATAGTCTTTAATCCTAAATATAAACGATTTATTTAAATATCAAGTTCCCTAATAATGTTTGGAGCATCCCATTCCAGTTGAGTTAATTTTGGAATCCATAATTCTCAATTTCATAACATGGAATATAATTTATCCTTTATATGGATTTATCACAATACTATAATAATTTTAATGTTATTACATTATCTTGGAATAAATTCAAATATCCCCCACAAATACTACCATAAAATTTTCATGGAAATCTCTTAATACACTATTAATTATATTAATAATATTAGATGAAGGATATATTTCCAATTTAGAGAACATTCTATAATTTTTCCATCTGATGAAAATAATTTCTCTATAAAATAATTGTCATTGTATGGAAAATTAGAAATATTTCAATCAAAATTGCTCCCTCATGATCATGGAAAATATTATGTAGTTGATCCAATAATACATTCACATATACAAATTTACTAGGAATACGACCAATATTTTCTTCTTACTCTAACATATGAGGTACAAGTCCTTAATTGCTTGGAATTAAGACCAATATAACATAAATATAAGTCAATAATAGGTAATGAGCATCATTACCTTTATATTTGATAACAATCTAATTAGGGATATTAAAAAATATTTCATTTTATTAACAATTATTATGTTATCCATATATGGAAAAGTAATATATACTCATTATTTTGTCAAATTCAACAATATGATGAAGAAATTGATTCACCGGATGTATATTTTCCATTAATTTAAATTATATAAGATTTATATATATTATATGTGATCATATTTTGCACCAGGCGTTTTCAATGATAGATAAATATCCTATAAAAAAAGGCAATGAATCATCATTATCTGAAAATAGGTATACAAATGAATAATATAAGTAACCAGAACCAAATAGGGAATTTTTAGATCTAGTGTCAGTAATATATTTAACATTGACCACATCATTATCAAGAAACAGTAAGGGGAAGTGATTGAATACAAACATATGTGTTCCCATATTTAGGAGGATTCAGGTTCATATTCACATAAAATCTCCATGGTTTCAGTGTTTATTATTCTAATTACCATACTTTATGAATTTTATACATTGAATAATGGGTGGGGAATTAGTTTGGGTTATTCTGTTCTGTTTTTTTTTTACCAGAACAATTTAAAATAATTTGATAGAAGTTGTATCATTACCATTATATACTATATAGAAAATAAATACTTATCCCCTTTACAATTTTTAATGTATATTATGTATAATTACTTTTGAAGACATGTTTTTAATCCAAAAATAATAATATATTTTCCTATAATGGCCAGAGATAAACTGAATATATCATTGTGATCCACATGATGTTATATTCGTAAGTGAAATTTGAGTCATCCTATTTTTTTCCAGCACAAACAATTATCTATCCATATTTTTTAAAAGATATTAATGAACATAAAATATGAAGAATACATTCTTGAAAAAAAAATATTCCATTGTGTCTACATTTTTATAGTTTCATATTGAACTCTCCCATTTTTTATCATCATCTAATAAATAAAAAATAATCAAAAACACCATATCATATTCCCTGAATTGCAGGGCATAATATGTATTTTCCATCACATTTATGCGTTGGATGAAAATATGTTGATAAGAAGAGAAAATGATATTTAAAAATTTTTATCACATGATTATACTAAAATTATGTGTCTTCATCACCTATTAGATTAGGCGCTCAACACAGTTTGTATTATTATTCTTAGATTACGATTGTTCGGTGTGAATTTCTATAAGGTTTGGTACACCATCCCCCACACCGTTTGATTCTTCACTGGGATAATCACAACATTGTATGCACAATTTTTGATCCATATTGCCTCTTTTTCAACTAATACTTTTTTATATGAATATTTAGGGTACATAACACTTAAATTAAATGTATATTAGAAAAACTATAATCATATATGATTTATCACATAAATAATGTGTATATGCTAACTTTTGAATCTTTAGTCATCAATATAGGTTATCAATAGACATTTTTATATTAGATTCTATATTCCAAATATATTGAAATATGTAAAAATGGTTTTTAAATAATTCAGCAATCACCAATGGAAATATCATTAGAGTATCCAATCAGGTGTGTATTTATGACTCTTTTCCTTTTACCTATTGATGATTGCATTGAAACACAACTTAAATTCATAGAGTTATTATACTATGTTGCATCTATTATAGTTGATTTATCCTTATTATAATGTCTAGATATGGATGTGATTTTGTGGATACAACATAATATATATTTAAAAAAATTCAATAATTTACTTTATATATATACTTTCTATATGTTGTTTACTAATATTCACTGGCTGTAATCGCCAAAACGAAATAACAAAATCCAAAACAATAACTATACATTTCACTAATACAAATTGCAGAAACCAAATATAAATTAATACAATAATTCCATTATTTAATATTAAAAAAAATTCAGCTCACACATACATGAAAATACAAGGATCTGAATTTTTATTATCATTGAATATTAGAAAAATAAACAACTTATTAAACAAAAAATTTTCCATTTCTCTATAATAGAACAATATTATAACCCCTTGAAGATATATTATTTGTTATACATATATTCATAATATTTTAAATATAAACAAAAGAAAGGGGCAAGAAAAGAATTATAGAAATATTAAATCTAATCAAAATGACATGATGGGTTACATCATAATCATATGAAAAAATAAGAGCATATGTGAAATATCCTAATAAAAACATTTAATAATATGAGATGGTCAGTGTTGATGATACAAGAACATGTAATTGAAAATGTACCAAATATACCATGATATAAGATTATGTCATAATAATCATGATACATATAGAATCATCATTGTCATATTACATAGAATATTATCATGTCATGTCATATTATAATTATTAGTAATTATGGAATAGAAATAAGTATAATAATTTTTTTATTTTTGATAAAACTCTATCATGACCATTTATAATATTTAGATCAAACTCATTATGTCCATACATTAGGTTATGATCAAAACCCTGATATCCCCTCATTATATGTGATCCAAAAAAATATTTTTCATAAGTAATTAGCCCATGATATATAAATCATTAAAAAATTTATTGGAAGGTGGTATTGTAAGTACATAGACATAAAAATATATATTCTAGTTATTCTAAAATGATAATTCACATTCCCTCATCCATTATAATTTAGTTTTATTGTTTTAATGAATAAGGAATAAATATTACACCGTGATCCCATACATTACCAATGAAATCTCCTACTCAGTATCTATTTTTTCATCAAACAAATATATTTAACATAATAATGATTTACTATACTGATATATATTCACAAATTTTCCTTCATATCTTACTTGAACCAACACTACCTAAAACACAATGAAAAACATTTTAAATCACTAGATGAATATACAATCTTAGTAAGAGACATAAATGAATTGAAACCATTAGTTTAGTGAAAAAAATAAAATTTTACCTTACAAAAATACCTTTTACCCTAAATAAAGGTTTTTTATTTCAAAAATATCATTATATTACCTTTTTAAAATAAAAAATTTCAATGAAAACTCAAAATAAAATATATAATAAATAACTAATTAAAATGCGACATAATTATACCAAACTGGAATAATCATATGGTTGAATTCCTTATATGTCACTCTTAAAAATGTTATTTCCATATGACCAACATCCAAACCAAATGTATTCGAGGTTATATCATAACAACCTCTCCATGGTTTATTATGGAACCACCGATCCATGGTTTATTTGGAACCACCCATCCTTAGTTTATCACCCAATCACCTATAAAATTTCTATGTACCATTACACATAAAATGATGATGTTCGTAACAATTATTTCTTAAAATTTCATTTACACTCATAATAAATCATCGAATTATATTGAAATAACTAATCCATCATCAATAACCAATTTAACACCATGAGAAAAATTAATTTCTTAATCAACTTGTCCCAAAATATAATGATTTTATTTAAATAAATTTTGTAATTGAAGTTTTATAAACATAATGTACATATAAATAAATCCACAAAAAATTATGAATAAAAGGAAATTAGTGAGAAATATTTAGAAAAATAAATCTATAAAACACATAAAGTGTTGTTTTAGTTAAACAGTCCCTTAGGGTCCAAATCATCGCGTACCTTTAATATATTCCAAAAAAATAAAAAAATAAAAATTTAAAATGACATGAGGATTTTATTTTACTTTATGTATTCCACTAATATAAATTATTTTAATGTTATCATAAATTAATATTTATTTATAGTCACAATAGATGTTTTGAAGATATTCGATACCTATGTCCAAAATGATTTTGGGAAGATAAATAGGATCAATGACATCATTCATCCATCATCTAATGATTAATATTCAAGATATAATAGTAACATTTATATATAAATTATAATTTTAAATTAGTCCATTTTTTATTTTATTTTTAAAAATGGCCCTTGTTATAATATTTTACATGATAAGATGTACATATTCATGAGTAACATTTCAATTTCTCATTTATAATTATTGAAAGAAAGAAACCATGAATCCTGATTATAAAAATAATAATAATAAAATTAATTTCATATTAATAAATATATATAGGTATATATATTATTCCTGTGATTCTTTGTAAAAAATGAACTCATCGCTTCGTAGAGGTGATAGTTCACATTTATGCACGATATTCGTGATCAATACAATGTGTAATGAATGTAAGAACGTAAATGATATTTTATTCTATTATGATGAAAAATGTGTAATTAATATCACATATAATCCTTTATTCCATCATTATAACAAATCTTGAGTGATGGAAAGAGAAAATGAAATATATTTGTCCATGGAGGTGATAGTTCCTATATTAAAAAATGATTAATTATTTTCCCAGTTGATGGAAGTGGATATCGATTTATGTGATGATATTAACATAATCATATCTAATTATATTAATGATACATAATTATTATTTCTCTATTTTTGAACAATATTAGATGTATGTGGGATAAAAAATAAAATTGTAACACATACTTAAAAATGATACCTCATCCTCATGTGATATCATTTATTTGACACATTAACACCTATATAGAAGGCAGTATGAATATAACCAGGAATGTAATATATGGGGAGGGATTATAAGAAGGTATTAGTGTAGATAATTATCAATAAAAATAATTTTATTTATATCGAAATAAGAATAATGAGATTCTTTTAAATAAAAGGGTATGGGAACTCATGGAATTCTTATAAATTTTATATTAATAGAAATAAAATTTTAATAAACTTGTTCACAAACGTATTTATCTATATGAAATGAATATTTTTGGTTGAATCCCTTATTTAATTAATATAATATAATTTTTTACTGTTATTAACCCTTATCACTTTGTTTTACCCTTATTAGCTTTTTCTGTGATATCATAAAATTTAATCATTCAGGATTAATGTAACAAATATTAAATTACAAAAATGAAATCAAGATCCGTTGATTAAATTTTTTCACTTACTAGAATATTTTTGAGGAATATTATATTTTAATTAATTTTATTTAATTTAATAAAATATTCTTTATTTTAAAATATCATTATTGTCTATTTTGATGCTATTCAAAATTTTAATTTTTAAAAATTTCAAAAACAAATGATATCTAATAAATAACTCTATTAAAACTCCAATATCAATTCAATGTCTTATAAGATTTTATTTTATGGCAGAAATACAATAAAATTTTATTTCATTGAATCAAATAAAATAAATGTCTCAAAGTCATCCTAGTGGCTCCAAGAGAACACAGAATCATCCCAAGGATGATCATGGTGTACAATAATTCATCCAATGAAATTTGGACATTATTTATTCTAATTTTATGATATTTTATAATATTATTCTTACCCTTAATTTCTGTATTTATCTTTAATCGTGGAAAAAAAGATATTACATCATCTACTATTAATATATTGTTAAAAATGAAAATGGATTATTTAGTAATTTTGGAAAATTTTATAAAAAAAAATATTATCCATTTATCAGAAATCAATAAACAAAAATGGATGACATTAATTAAATATTAATTCAATTTATGAAATGGGAAGACAAGTTTTTAATTGAAAACATTCAAAAGAATTTTATATTTCAATATTAAAAGTCAATGTTAAATTGATTCAACAGACCTAAATTAGATTAAATAATAAAAATTTGATCTAGTTACACATTATCTAATGTAAAAAATTTATTTTAGCAATAAAATGTTTTTTATGAAAAATATTTTTTCAATAAAAATGAAACATTTCATAACAATTCATTAAGACCTGAATCATATCAGAAAAATATCAAAAATTCAACCAAAGTAAATTTATACATTCTTTTGTAATATAATATGTTTAATTGTGGAAATATAACATAATAAATATTTTATATAAAGATTGAAAACATGTCATCCATTAAAAAAGCCATATTACTGCATTATTATAAAAAAGATTAATTTAAAACATTATTTATTCTTATATAATGTTTAGAAAAAACATAACATGAATGAAAAAATTAAATTAAAATTATTTCATCTTAATTTAATTAATATAATCAAATAAGTTTTATTTTATTAACTTATTAGTATAAAATACCGTTATGCACATTTAAATAGTTTTGAAAATATACTCCATTTATTACAAATAGTGGTTTTCAATTATTTAAAATTAATTGGGGAATGAATTATATAAAAATGTGTAGAAATTTTTATTATAGTTTAGTTTACACTATTAGATATAAAAATTATAAAATCAAGTTTAATGGTAACATATAAACAATAATATTTTTTAGTCTTTTTATGATCGATGTGGAAAATCATATATTCTATCATTAATATTTTTTCATTTTAAAAAATTTGGATTTTATAGTTATAGTACACTAAATTTATAAATCATTTAATAATTATGATATAGAAAATAAATAATTAATCATTTCTTTAGATACAAAATGAAAAATGTGATCCATATCTTTCCCAAATTGTATTGCACATTGTGATATCATAATTAAATATTTGAATAAAAAATTTCAATCTTAAAAATGGTTTTTTTAACAAATTTATATATGTGGGGTTTTATAATAAATAACTCCATTTAAGAGATATTTCTTTATTGTTCAAAATTGATGAAAAATTTGCAAGTTTGAATAGAAAAAAACAATTAACATTTTGTGGAGAGAAGTTATAATGAATCATTTTTTAGAAGATAATTTTTATCATTTGTCATGATGAAATTTGAAATTTTATTAAATAAATTTGAATGAATATTCATTGATATATACATAATGATTTTCTAAATGAAAAGTGGTGTAGTCAATAATGTATAAATTCATGAATGGAATGAACAATTTTAGAGAAAAAATATCTTTATTGGAATGAATATCCTAAAATGAGTGAAAATTATTAAATTTTAGAATATGTAAATATAAAAAATTATATCATTATAAATAAAACATCTCATTATTTGAAAATAATAATGGATAATGTTTTTTGAATATTTAATATGAACAATTAAGAAATAGAGAACCACCAAATATGATTGGAATAATTCATAATGTCATCTTATTTTATAAGGAAAAAAATCCATCTAATAAGAATCATTAGATGTGAAAATGTCAATAAAAAAGGGTTAGGAAAATACAATGGTATCATAAGATATAGAAAATAGATATTTGTAAAACCATATTCAAAGAGAAATAATTATGGATCATAAAAAGATGTTCTGTTAAGGAAACCCCTTTAAATATCACTCCACATAATGAGGGATATTTAATGAAATTAATAATAAACATAACCATTATAATGACCTATATAGTAACCTTATTAATATCTCTTACCTTATTAAATAATCAATTATAATTATTTGTTATGAATTTTATTCTTTTTTATAGTATAATTTTGTCAACAGAAGTTTGTGATTTTAATTCTTTCCTTATAATGATGAATATTGATGTGATTTACCATTATATTATGAAAATTTATCACAAATAGATTTTAAAAGGTACAATTATATATTATTTATACTTATTTATAGAATTTAAATTTCATTTCATGATATATTTTTAAGGATTTCTTAATATAGAATCTTTACAGAGTATATTTTAGAACCATTTAATTATAAAATGTTAATATATTAATAATAATAAAAATCATATAACCAATAAAGAACCATAATAGTTTAATTAAAAATATTTTAATTCATTATTAAAATTATTAGAATTATACACGCAATTTGGTAATGAAAATTGAAATACATCATTCAATTGAAGTGATAGCCTGCATATAGGTGAGGATGATGTTTTCCTTTTTAATAGAATGGAATTCTCATCACCCGCCCATTGGGGCACATTCCATTACATCCCCACACCCACCTTCCATATTCCAGGGTCTGTTGACTTGCACTAGGAAGGGAAAACCCAAAAAAAGGAAGGCATTTACTTTAAACCTGAACACACTCGAATAGAGAATACCGAACAATGAAAACTAAAAATGTAAGAATGTAGTTAAACCTCAAAAATGTTACACAATTGATATTAAAGTGTTTAAAATAAAAGTAATGGTGCCATAATACAAGCCCAAATGAAAATATAGTACAGAAAAAGAAGTACAAGATCCTAAGGTGATCCACCAAGGATCCTACTTAAATGTTAGATACAACACTCTGTCAGATGTCACTAGAGAACATACATTAACATCTGGAATTCTGAATTCCATTTCTAATGTCACATTTTTGGCCTCTACACAAACATAAATATAACAAATTAATAGACTTGAATGCCAACCATTTTAAATAGTAAAACTAATATTAATTCCTTATACACACCAAAACAAATGGAAAACTTGATTTGAACCACCTAAACATTTTATAGAACCCATTTAGAATTCATGGAAATAATAATAAAATAATTTATCATTTTAAAGGCTTATAACTACTTATGTCATTCTTAGAAATCACTAGAATCAATTTGAAACATCAACCACAGTAAACTAGGGTCCTAAAAAGGAAATGAAAACCAAAATCCTTCAATATTATACCCAAATAATCTATAGTAAACATATATTGGTTGAAAATATCATTTGGATAAAGAAAACCCCATGAAATAAAGAGTATTATATTAAGAAGAGTGGAGATAAGAGGAAAACAGGATCTAACATTGAGACTTGCTATAGATTCAACATACAAATCACCAATTAAATTAAGCCCATGGGTAAATGTGGAAGGGGGAGGTGCACCGACTGTGAAGGATAATTAATTTTATGATTTAAGTGGGTGTTATTTTAAAAATATTGGAAGATAAGAAAGAAATTCTAAATTAAATTAATGATTTGGCAGGCCACATGGTTTAGTTGCATGGTCTGCAAGACCATCCACCAACCACGAGGAACCTCTATCCAATGGGAAATGAGTATGCATATTTTTCTTATAGGGGATCTATAAGGCTCCAGCCTTAAACCTTAATTAATCATGATTTATTACAAGATTACACATTGATGACCTTTTCAAGTTTAGAGTTTTATAGAATTAAATCATAAAACATGAATTACATTCCACATTTAAACAAAGTGGTTACATAAAAGATAGTATTCATTTTTCCCATCACCAGAAACATATTTAAAATAAAACATGGATTCATTATTGACACTTCCTTGAAGCTATCATCATATCATGTACCATTACTTTGACCTGTGAAAAACATTTCAAAAACTTGGGATGAGCATAAAAAGCTCAGTAAGGGTTAGAAAAATTGTGGAAAGGAAACATCGGTACATATATACATATGAATGAAATCATACTTTACCCATAAAGCATAAGCACTTTAACATACCTCATAAAATCCTGAATAAATCATAGAAATCATAAGACATAAAGGTAACTTGAGGAATTTATAACATTCTTACGTAGGGAGTAACCCTCTTGGTTACGTTTGGAATACCTATCACAGTATATTCCCTAAATCTCTTCGGAGAAACCTTAATGATTAACTCCTTCGCGTTACCCAATGCATTGGAGAGCTATATGGGGCTCACCTGCCCTTAGTTTATCACGGAATCACCTGTATTCATAAAAAAATGCTCAAGAACCATATCATAATCATAGAACATAACTTAAGAACAAAGTGAAGATATCATTCCCACATTGTAATAACAATACAACATTTTAAGATATTGAAATAATGAATCCATTCTAAAAACCATTTTCAAACCCATTTAAAACATTTAATAAAGAGATTTTTTAATAAAAGTGTCACATTACACTTTGAATATTTTAACATTTTAAACCATTAATATCCATATAAATAAATCCTTAAAACCATTTTGAAAACATGGATATTAATGAGAAATATTTATAAGATTAAATCATTAAAAAATGTAAAACAATATTTTAGTTAAAGGGTTTTTAACAAAATGAGAGACACTTGAATACAATAATTGAGGAAGAACATTTAATAAAAGCATTATAAAATAATGAGAATAAATGGATTAATGATATAATATTCCAAATGATAGTATATACACCATATAAGAGTGACTTGGTGCATAACAACAATGAAGTCTCAATGGAAATATAAATTGAGATGAAATCCATTATAAAGATGGTATCCTTAAAATAAGGATAAATCAATCTCATAATTATGTACGACAAATATAAATACACACAATATAAGTGGATATTATGTGTAAAATAATCAAAGGTCATTCACACATATTCAAAGGACGACATATTCAATAACTACATGTTGAACCCAAAGAAATCAAAATTGGGTTAAGAAGTTCCCTTGACAGCCTAACGATGTTACATCAAAATGAGTTGATGAGAGATAAAAAGGGTATCTCATCACTTGGAAATTAAATTTAAATCAATAAGGATAAATAAGAACATATCACAACATAACAATATGTAAATTAAAAGACCCAACCAAAGAAGTCTTTTAAAAAGAGGAGGGTGAAAGGTTCCCTTACCGACTTGGGTATCTTTCGAAACATGCACCCCATGAAAGAAGGACAATAAATCATTGATGTAAATACTCATAAAAGAAAGTATATTACAAAAATAGTATAATAATGGTCATTATATATACCACTCAATGGAAATGGTGGAAAATGTATCACAAATCTCACGGTAATAAAAGTGAGACGAAAAATCCCTTACGAAAACTCGGCAGCCTAACTGCGCCACTTAAAACATAAAAAAAATGTATTGATGAGATCAAATAGGTTCTATCATAATATTAAAATAAAATTTACATCATTAGGAATATAAAATAACATCCCCCAAATCAACAAATATGAGAATAAAAGAAGTTACATAAAGGAGAGTACTTAAAATGAAAGAGAGAGATTGTATCTCTTATGAAAATTCGGGAGCCTAACGGCGCCACTCAAAACATCCAAAATTGGTTGATGAGAGAAAGTAGGGTCTCTCATCATATGAAAATAAAAATTAAATTAATAGTAATATAAAATAACATCCCAATCAAAAGAAATGTGAGCTTAAAAGTAATGACATAAAAGCATGTACTTGTAATGAAATAGAGAGGTGTGATCCCTTACCTCGTGTCCGACATGACTCGATCATTCATTGATCTCCTGAATAATAAAATTTGGTCAATTTATAATTTCTTAAGGAAATAATTTAGAGATTATTATTAAGTTAATATCACATATTATAAGGTTATAATAATTTGTTAATAAAGTGAGTTCATATCAGACGTTTTTGTCGATGTTCGGTACATGAGTAAAAATCGAACTTATTGGAAAAGAAATTTCCATGTAGTTATAGGTACATCATATCCAGAATAGTATTTATGTTTTAAATATCATATATATCCAGAATATATTCATTTTATACTCTTCCATAGCATTTGGAGATAATAAATTAAAAGCACCATTCATGGAGACAGTAGGCCGTACGTACGCATGAACGCTACTTTCATTTTTTTGCCATATTAATGGAATTAAAACAAAATGAGAGATATATATATTATAATTCCAGAATGATATACATCATTTATATGTAATATATTACATATATATCCATTATATATATGTACTTATAATAGTACATAACATTTGGAGATAAGAAATGAAATATACCGTTCATGGAGACGGTAAGTCGTACGTACCCATCAAAGATACTTTAATTTCTTTTTCTTTTGTATTAAATGGAATTAAATAATAATGATATAAAGGTATATTATAATTCCAGTAGTATATCATATGTAATACCATTAATTACATCATTTATACGTCCCACGTATGGCATTAACGAATCGAATCACTTTGAGGGGCGGTAGTCTGCACATCCTAAAATGGAGATATCGCGTTTACCCATAATGGAAACCATAAAGGTACAACATAAATGAAAAATACATAATATTAAGGAAAAAATAAACATATTATATATCATATATAAATATATTTAAATCTTAATGGCCACCTTTGAAGGTATTAAAATAATATTGAACAATCATCATTTCGTGAGGCAGTAATTCACCATCCAGAGAAACAGTATGTTTTTTAACCATTAGACGAAGTTGTTTGTATGTTTAGCTATAATACATCTCATAAAAAAATCCTAGTATATTTAAGATACTGATTTTTTTACAAAATAAAGGAATAAAAAGATTATATGGGGGTTGGAGAAGCAAAATAAAACATAAGAACACAAGTGATGATATTACCTTAAAATCGGGTAACTCTTCATGGTTTGAACCAAAAGGATTCCTTGAAGAGCTTTCTACCCAATATAAGGCTTCTAGGATGAGTATAGGGATGTGGAGAGACAAAGTGACAGGGTTTGGCCGAGACAAAGGCTTGAGAGGTGTGGGTAAGGTGGTAGAGGTGGGGACCTTTTATAAGAGGAGAGGAGGGGCACTCTTGGAAAGTAAGGAAATGTTACTTTATTTTAGAATGATTTTCGGATTTAAAAGGTCCCACATTGATATAATTATAGGATAAGGTGATAAGGGTTCTAAATATACCCATAAAATAGGTTTTTTACCAGTGTAGGTCTTAGATAATATATTATCTTTCCTTTTTATTTAAAATGTTAAATAATGAGGTAATCGTTGCATCATCATGATGTCATAAATAATTTAATCTATTTGATGTCTAAAAATTATATAAAAAATATTATGATATAGGAAATTGTTTTAGCTTTCCAATTAATATTTATAGTCAAATATCTGACTTATATAACCCTATGTAAAAATTGTTTTAGTAAAAACAATACATGTTTGTGTCATTTTTACATTTACTTTAAATAAAAGGCATTAATGTAATTTTCGTACCCAAGTGGCTCTATGGGGTCCCCAAAATAGACCCATGGGTTTTCATGGTCTTCCATGACACATCCAATAATGGTAGGACAGGTGCCAAGTTAATTTCATATTATTAAAACATTATTTTTACCTTAAACTACACTAATTACCTCTAATCACGATTAAAAACTTAAAAGTTACTATTCACCAAAAAATTATTTTAATCCCATTGAACAGAATTTTACTTCTTAATGACAACCATTTATGTCATAATTTTGAAATTCAAAACACAGAGGTGCTAAAATTTCATTTAAATGAATAATCAGTTTTTTAAGTACCACTTAGGGGTTTCACTATTCATCAAAAATTGAAGTTTTTCAGAAAATACCAAAACATCACCCTAAGATATATTTGATCCTAAGAATTCAAAAATGATGTCTATTTTACAAAATTTATACCATATAAGTTGCGTTAATTAATTTAATAATTAATTCCCGCTATCAGAACAAATAGCGTGTTTTTATGAAACAACATATATCAAAAGATTGACACTAGTTTAAGTCCAATTTCAAAGTGAAATTATTTCCAATGAACACTATTGGATTAAATGGTAAAAATATATTCTAACTTAACTTTAAAACCAATTCAAAAGATAATATAATCATATAATGAAATTAGATTAAAAAGAGGTTTTGAATTAAAATACAACATTTTTCACTATTCATTATAAATGAACATTATCAGAAAAATACCAAAAATTTACAAAAAGTAAATTTTGATGTCCCGATTCTAAAGAAGAATTTTATTTTGTCAAATATAAAACCTAAATTGTCAAAAGTATATTTAAAAAGGGTTCTCCATCAGAAGTTGTTTAATCGACCTTTTAATGAATATTAGAAGATTTATGCTTAAAATTGGATTCATTTGCATTTTAAGCCTCTAAAATTTATTGGATAAAAGTAAAAATATTTGACAAACATATATAATAATTTTGTAGTTAGATTATTTAATTCCTGCCATTAAAACGGCTAGGCGTTAACTACCATTTAAAATAATATTATTTTATTATTATAGTGCAATGTAAGATTTCAAAGAAACTCGTTGTTGCGTATTGGGTATGCCATCGAGCATAGAGATCCCTTTAATGTAATATTAATATTTTATTCACAAATAGGGATAAATATAAAAATTTCAAATTCTTTATTTACCTGGGGTGTTACATCCTTCCCCCCTTTTGGGAATTGCGTCCTCACAATTTCAAAATTGGGCTCGGAAACATCATTGAAAGTCCCACATCAGAACAAGAGTCGTTAAAACAATCACTTTAAAATAAAGGGATAGAAGTACAATGGTCACCCGAGTTAACCCATACTAGGATTCCAAGTAGGAAAGTATGGATATAGAATACAAAAAAAAGGGCCATTTTCTGAGGGAGAGTGATAGAAAACATGTTTAGGAGAAAGTTATCCACCAGAAAATCACAAACTGGTGATGGGTTAAACGGTATTCGATTCCCTAGTAGAAAAATTTAATAGACAACATTTTTGTTTTAAGTTACTTTTCATTGAGGAATTTATTTTTGATCTTAAGGAAACATACTTACTTTTCATGTTGACTTTCAACTTTTACTAGATTTCTTACACAGACTCTTACTTTCTCCAAATGATGAGTATTTAGGAAGACTTGTTCACATTAAGAGTACTACAATAAACTTCTCGAGAATCACCTAATCCAAAAGAGGACTATAAACTTCCCATATCTTTAGACCTTAACCAAAACCAAAACCAAAATGGTTAGTACAAGACCAGATAATACCCAAAAAAGATAATCCTTAAAAAAACAAATCTATTCTTAATCTCCAAAATTTATCAAACAATACCCAAAGTTCAAAAAAGACCATTCAATAAAAAAAATTGTCCATAAAATACTTCAAAGTAAACCAAACTAATATTGAAACCCAAATATTTTAAGGATTTAGTCACATAGTATTCCAAGGTAAAAATTAACACTTATCTCCAAATAACATCAGTTACTCTTAATATATCATATTGAAAAGTAATTAACCTAATCCCATATCCTCCATGATAGGTTAATAATTTCCATAGATAACCCAAAATAAAATTTCTCTTAATTTATAAAATCACCTAACTAAAAATAATATGTCATACTAACCGAGGACTTCATGTAGTCCAGTGGTAGGTGATAAATACCAGTCGCACTTTAGTTGTGGGTTCTATTCCCGCAGCTTTGTCTGACACGACGGGTTGTCACATGGTCTGCGTGTTGTCCTTTTTATAAGACTCCAAAAATAACCCTAAATGTTTTACCCTCAATAGTTTCCTTATACCTCTCCTTTTCATCCAAATTTGTTATGATCTCAACATCTTAATTCTTGAAGTCTTATTTCACCACCATATGATAAAATAAAACGATTCTCGAAAAGAATAATAGCATGCCTTGTTCATGGCATCCACTCGGTTTCATCGTCATCTTGTTCACGTAGGTAGAAGTCCCATGCATTAAAACAAGGATTTATAGATCCTTCAAAATCATTTTCTTCCTCCATCCAAATACACCGTGTACAACATGGGTCATATGGGTGTTCACAAAAAAATAGTTTTGGAAAATAATCATGTATGACATATAATTCCAAAACATCTGATAAAACATGATTTCTAAAAAATAGTCAGACAGAATTTGAGTTGAAAATTTCTATTATTGTTCCTTTTTAAATACCATAAGTATGTGCTAAGAGACTATATTTTAAAATAAATTATATATAGGTTGTGCAAGGGTCTCCTTCCTCAGCACCATTTTTAAAATCATAATATGCTTCAAATTCTTGTGAGAAGGTAAAATATATGAAAATACCTCGATAATATTTACCTTTATTGAAAATATGAAAATATTGTGAAAATAGTATTTGCCTAAATACAACCCATGATCCGCGATGATAATGAGGTATAGTGGAGGTATTTGATATCTCAAACAACTGGTTTCAAGTGAGTTGTATGCTAGAAAAAGTTTCACAATCATCTGAACATGACTTTGCAATAATTATTTCAAGCATGTCATTAGGAAGAGATAAGAATGTAGTTTGAGATCCTCCTACTTCCATTCATAACTGACTTTACTTGACCTGAAAAAAAAGTTATAAAACAAGGATTTAACTAAAACAATAGATATAGGGACTAACCATGTGCCTAAAAAAACTCATAATCCCTAAAGTTGTCGAAACCGACCTCTGATACCAACTATAAGGCCCCTTCCTTAAACCTTACATAATCTTGATTTATTACAAGATTACACATTGAGGACCTTTTCTGGTTTAGAGATTTAGAGAATTAGATCATAAAACGTGCATTACATTCCACATTTAAACAAAGTGGTTACATAAAAGATAGTATTCATTTTTCCCATCACCGGAAACATATTTAAAATAAAACATGGATTCATTCTTGACACATCATTTACACTATCATCATATCATGTACCATTCCCTTGACCTGTGAAAAACATTTAAAAAACTTGGGATGAGCATAAAAAGCTCAGTAATGGTTATAAAAAGTATGGAAAGGAAACATGAGTACTTATATACATAAGAATGAAATCATACTTTACCCATAAAGCATAAGCACTTTAACATACCTCATAAAATCATGAATAAATCATAGAAATAATAAGACATAAAGGTAACTTGAGGCATTCATAACATTCTTACGAAGGGAGTGACCCTCTTGGTTATGTTTGGAATACCCACCACAGTATATTCCCTAAATCTCTTTTGAGAAACCTTAATGTTTAACTCCTTCGCGTTACCCAATGCATTGGAGAGCTATATCGGGCTCACCCACCCTTAGTTTACCACAGAACCACCCATATTCATAAAAAATGCTCAATAACCATAACATAATCATAGAACATAACTTAAGCACAAAGTAAAGATATCATTCCCACATTTTAATAACAATACATCATTTTAAGATATTTAAATAATGAATCCTTTCTAAAAACCATTTTCAAAACCAGTTAAAACATTTAATAAAGAGATTTTTGAATCAAAGTGTCCCATACCACTTTGAAGATTTTAACATTTTCAACCATTAATATTCATATAAATAATTACATAAAACCATTTTAAAAACATGGATATTAATGTGAAATATTTATAAGATTAAATCATTAAAACATTTAAAACGATATTTTAGTTAAAGGGTTTTTAACAAAATGAGAGACACTTGAATACAATAATTGAGGAATAAGATTTAATAAAAACTTTATAATATAATGAGAATAAATAGATTCATGATATAATATTCCAAATGATATTATATACACCATATAAGAGTGAATTGGTGTATAACAACAATGAAGTCTCAATGGAAATGTAAATGGAGATGAAATCCATTATAAAGATGGTATCCTTAAATCAAGGATAAATCAATCTCATAATTATGTGAGAAAAATATAAATACACCCAATATAAGTGGATATTAAGTGTAAAATAATCAAAGTTCATTCACACATATTCAAATGATGACATATTCAATAACTACGTGTTGAACCCAAAAATATCGAAATTGGGTTAAGAAGTTCCCTTGACAGCCTAATGATGTCACATAAAAATGTGTTGATGAGAGATAAAAAGGGTATCTAATCATTTGGAAATTAAATATAAATCAATAAGGATAAAGAAGAACATATCCCAATATAAAAATATGTAAATTAAAAGACCCAACAAAAGAATTCTTTTAAAATGAGGAGGGTGAATGGTTCCCTTACTGACTTGGGTATCTTTCGAAACATGCACCCCATGAAAGAAGGACAATACATCAATGATTTAAATACTAATAAAATAAAGTATATTACAAAAATAGTATAATAATGGTAAGTATATATACCACTCAATGGAAATGGAAGAAAATGTAGCATAAATCTCACGGGAATAAAAGTGAGATGAAAAATCTCTTACGAAAACTCGGCAGCCTAACTGCTCCACTTAAAACTTCCAAAAATGGATTTATTAGATCAAATAGGGTCTCTCGTCTTATTAAAATAGAATTTACATCAATATTAATATAAAATAACATCCCCCAAAACAAAAAAGAGGATATCAAAAGAAGCGACATAAAGAAGAGTACTTAAAAAGAAAGAGAGAGGTTGGATCTCTTATGAAAATTCGGCAGCCTAACGGCGCCACTCGAAACATCCAAAATTGATTGATGAGAGAAAGTAGGGTCTCTCATCATATGAACATAAAAATTAAATTAAGATTAATATAAAATAACATCCCAATCATAAGAAATATGATCTTAAAAGGAATGATCTAAAAGAGTGTACTTAAAAAGAAATGGAGAGGTGAGATCCCTTACCTCGTGTCTGACATGACTTGATCGTTGTTTAATCTCCTGAATAATAAAATTTGGTCAATTTATAATTTTGTAAGGACCAACTTGGAGGATTATTATTCAGTTAATATCACATATTATAAGGTTATAATAATTGGTTAATAAAGTGAGTTCATATCAGACGTTTTTGTCGATGTTTGGTACATGAGTAAAAATCGAACTTGTTGGAAAAGAAATTTCCATGTAGTTATAGGTACATCATATCCAGAATAGTATTTATGTTTTAAATATCATATATATCCTCTATATATTCATTTTATACTATTACATTGCATTTGGAGATAAAAATTAAAATCACCGTTCATGCAGACGGTAGGCCGTACGTACGCATGAACACTACATTCATTTTTTTGTCATAGTTATGGAATTAAAACAAAATGAGAGATATATATATTATAATTACAGAATTATATCCATAATTTATATGTAATATATTACATATACATCCATTATATATATGTACTTATAATAGTACATAACATTTGGAGATAAGAAATTAAATGTACCGTTCATGGAGACGGTAAGTCGTACGTACGCATGAACGCTACATTCATTTCATTTTCATTTGTATTAAATAGAATTAAATAATAATGATATAAAGGTATATTATAATTCCAGTATTATATCATATGTAATACCATTACTTCTATCATTTATATGTCCCACGTATGGCATTAACGAATCAAATCACTTTGAGGGGGCGGTAGTCCGCACTTCCTAAAATGAAGATATAGCGTTTACCCATAATGGAAACCATAAAGGTACGCCATAAATGAAAAATACAGAAGATTAAGGAAAAAATAAACATATTATATATCATATATAAATATAGTGAAATCTTAATGGACACCTTTGATGGTGTTAAAATAATATTGAACAATCATCGTTTCGTGAGGCAGTAATTCACTATCCACAGAAATAGTATGTTTTTTAACCATTAGACGAAGGTGTGTGTAATTTTAGCTCTAATAATTCTCATAACAAAAACCTATTATATTGAATATACTGTTTTTGTAACAAAATAATGGAATAAAAAGAGTTCAGGGGTTGGAGAAGAAAAATAAAACATAAGAACACAAGTGAAGATATTACCTTAAAATCGGGTAACTCTTCTTGGTTTGAACCAAAAGGGTTCCTTGAAGAGCTTTCTGCCCAAGGTAAGGCTTCTATGATGATGACAGGGATGTGGAGAGACAAAGTGAGGAGGGTTTGGCCGAGCCAAATAATTCAGAGGTGTGAGTATGGTGGTAGAGGTGGGGGCCTTTTATAAGAGGAGAGGAGGGGCACTCTTGGAAAGTAAGGAAATGTTACTTTATTTTTGAATGAGTTTAGGATTTAAAATATCCCACATTGATATGATTCGAGGATAAGGTGGTAAGGGATCGAAATATACCCATCAAATAGGTTTTGGAAAATTGTAGTTCTTAGATTTTACATTATCGTTTCATTTTATTTAAAACGTTAAATAATGAGGTAATCGCTGCATAATCATGATGTCATATATAATTTAATTTATTTAATGTATAAAAATTATATAAAAAATACTATGATATAGGAAATCTTTTTATATTAACAATGAATATTTATAGTCAAAAATATGTCTTGTATAACCTTATGTAAAAATTGTATTAGTAAAACAACACATGATTGTGTCATTTTTAATTTAACTTTAAATAAAAGGCATTAATGTCATTATCTTACCGAAGTGGCACCTTGGGGTCCCCAAAATACACTCATGGGTTTTCTTACTCGTACATGACTCATCCAATAATGGTAGGACATGTGTCAAGGTAATTTCATATTATTAAAACATTATTTTTACCTTAAACTACACTAATTACCTCTAATCGCGATTAAAAACTTAAAAGTTACTATTCACCAAAAAATTATTTTAATCCCATTGAACAAAATTTTACTTCTTAATAACAACCATGTATATCGGATTTTTGAAATTCAAAACACAGAGGTGCTGAAATTTCATTTAAATAAAAAATCAGTTTTTTAAGTACCACATAGTGGTTTCACTATTCATCAAAAAAATGAAGTTTTTCAGAAAAATACCAAAACTTCACAATAAGTTATATTTGATACTCCAAATTAAAAAATGATTTCTATTTTAAAAAATTCAAAACATATAAGTTGTGTTAATTAATTTAATAATTAATTCTAGCTATCAGAACAAATAGCGTTTTTATGAAACAATATATATCAAAATATTGACACTAGTTTAAGTCCAATTTCAATGTGAAATTATTTCCAATGACCACTATTGGATTAAATGGTTAAAATTTATTCTAATTTCACCTTAAAACCAATTAAAAAGATAATATAATCATATAAATAAATTATATTAAAAAGAGGTTTTGAATTGAAATACAACATTTTTCACTATTCATTAAAAAATGAACTTTATCGGAAAAATACCAAAAATTTACAGAAAGAAAATTTTGATGTCCCGATTATAAATAAGAATTTTATTTTGTCAAATATAACACATAAAAGTGTCAAAATTATATTTAAAAAGGTTTCTCCATCAAAAGGTGGTTAATCGACCTTTTAAAGAATATTAGAAGATTTATGCTTAAAATTGGATTTATTTGCATTTTTAGCCTCTAAAATTTATTGGATAAAGGTAAAAATATTTGAAAAACATATATAATCATTTTTTATTTAGTTCCATTAATTCCCTCCATTACAATGGCTAGGTGCTAACTACCATTTAAAATAATATTATTTTATTATTAGAGTACAACGCAAGATTTCAAAGAAACCGGATGTTGTGTATTGGGTACGCCATCGAGCATAGAGATTCCTTTAAAGTAATATTATTATTTTATTCACAAATAGGGATAAATATAAAAATTTCATATTCATTATTTACCTAGGGTGTTACAGGAACCACACATATTATCATTGTTTTTCACCTTATGCAGATGCACATTCTATGGCACACAGTTATCCCACACACCATTGTGGTAGTTCGTACGACCTAGACAATGCCTCTATATATGGAACATGGTTTCAATGGGTTGGTTCATGATATCTATTTGACACGTGTAAATAATGCACCACATGATGTCAAAAAATACCGTAAAATTTCTCCAGAACTCTTATGAAGGACACATAATATTGAATAGGAAAAAAATAAAAGATAAAATACCTCCTAATAAAAACAGGTATGTGAAAATTAATTTAATATCCCTAGAAAATAGATACATAAAATGCTAAACATTTCTACTTGTTTCAATGGGGTGAGATTTTACATTCAGTAGGATATCAGATTAGATCTCCACATCTAAAATTCTTGTCTAGGTGTAGTTATTATGCTGGGAGACCTTCTAGTATGTTATCTTCGGTGATGTGTTTGTCGAAAAAACACATTGAACGAATATGTATTATCATTAAGGGATAATCATATTTATGATAAGAGTCCCCAATGAGTAATAACATATGGTGTACAATAATGGAAACCAAGGTATACCAGGGGGCCTATGGGTTTATATGACCTGGTTCATGGCCTAAGGAAGGATGAATTATGTTAAATGGTTTTGGAGTTAATAACGAGTCAATATTGTATAGTAACTTCCTAGGTTTTTGGATTGGGGTCCAAAATGATGTAATTTATCTATAATGGGATGGAGAGTTAAATAACTCCTGATAAGTGAGACTTTAATGCATAAATTTTTTTACTCTAGTAAACAAGGGGCACTATTCATTTCGAGATCCTACCACATTAGAACTCCCTAGTTATGTGTCTACGTCCTAGTGTACTTATCATGGTGGGTGAACATCTTGGAAGATTTTTGAGTGTGTGTGAGTGAGGAAAAACCCAATAAGGAACATGTGTTGGACTTTGGGGGTAATCATTGTTCTAATAAGTGAGACAATTTTCTGACATCCTGGTGTTCTATAAAGGAAACCAAAGGATTACACGAGACCGATGGGTTGAGAAGACAATTTTCATGGCCCCATGAATGATGGGTAGTGAAAAAAATATGTCCTTAAAATAGAATTACCTATATCCCAAAAAAATTTAAAAAAAAGAAAAAAACTAATATTTGGAAAACATAATTTTTTTGAATTATTTTAAATATCTATTTTAAGAAATCAAGAGGAACTTTTCCATGTGAATCTTAGTGAAATTCATCAAACTAAAAGTGTGGGAATTGATTTTCATATATAAAATGATGGAATTTTTCATACAAATTGACTAAATAAATTTTATATCAATTAAAATTAACATTTTTATTAAAATATTTTCATTAATCTACTGACATTAAATAAAATACCATATCTGATTCTACCAGATGATGGTAAGTGAATTATTTCTATTAGTCCACATGCACTCATTTAAGGATATTATCAATCATCTATAAAACTATTGTAGGGGTGTAATTTAATTCATTCCATTATGACCACTAGAAATATTTATATTTATTCGAAATTTTGTTAAGGTCAATGGATGTCAAATTGCATAAAGCACTTGAAATTTGTTCAACATCAACATGTAAATACAAATAATGTACTAAATGTTTATAGATTAAGTAAAAATGATTAATTTAATATTATTTGAATACATAATAATGACAATTTTTTTCTATAAAATAAATAACTCATTTTTCCAGGATAATGCAATATAGATCCCATATAATTGGTTTGTGTGTCCAGATTTGGTACCCCATATTCATTTAATTGAAAATTTAAATTTACAGTAGTGAAATTTTAAAAAAAATATTGACTATTAATATTTTTCTCCGTTATATTAGCAGTTTAATATGTTGTTAATATAAATTAATCAATTATTAACAATATTTAATATTGTAAAGTTTTTACATTGAATTACATAATGTTGACTATTATCAACAAATTACTTTTGGTTGGAAGATGAATGTTGGGATGATTACTAGAAAGATCCATTTTTATGTGCTATTTGATTGCAAGACATCATTGGTTGAAGCCATAAGTATTGATAAATGAATTTTATGGTAAGCTGAAATTGAAAATAAAATTTATGGTTTGTGATTAATTGCAACATAGCTCATAGAGGGAGAATTTTAATCCCATGACATACAGAAGGTACTACCACTAAACCTCTTCTATTAAAATATACATAAAACAAATTTTATTTTTTTATTTAATCACCATTCGATGAATTTATTATTATATTAAAAAATCATAAATTTATTAACATAAAAATATTACATACTCATTTTATTCAATACTTTCCATGTTTTTATCATGTTCCATTAAAAAAATTATTTCTTCTTTATTTTTTTTTCTTCTTATTCTTTACTCTCCCTCAAATGAATGAAATTTTTAGTATCATTTTCTACAAATAATTCATTCTATTTTTGATTGGGTTCACATTTGAATATTACTTCCCCATCATCACCCATAGCTTACATGTGTCTGTGTTTCATTTGGATAGAAACACTAACCCCATAATACAATATATAATAAAATTAATATAGAACTTTTAAAAGTGAAGACAAAATATATGGATCATAATTTTCTCCCTCGCTTGTATTGATCAATGGAGAGTAATTTTCATAAGTAAATTGTAATAAATTATTAATCATTCACTTTTTTTATTGACTGAGTAATTTTTAAATAATGTAACTATAATATACCCCTGACAGTTTTAGTTGAATATATTATCCAAATTATCATATTAAAATTTATCTACAATAATAAAAGTACCACTATTTTTTATTTTAAACCTCTCATCAACATTAATTCCAAAAAAATGAAACCAAAAATATTGTAAGCATTGAATCTCATAGAAACATCAATGGAAAATGAGTTAAAACCCCACAATATATTTGGATAGTTTAGCTGGATTTACATAATTCTTTACCTATAAAATTTCATATAAAATGTAGTTAAATAATTTACATATTTTTTATCATATTTATACTTTGTAATAAACTATGAAATTACATGACCTAAAAAACACCACGCAACTACTTTATTAATAATTATTGTTATATATATCAAATTCTGAGCATCAATTTTATGGAATATTTTTTGTTGTGTCCTTAATTATAAGAAATATGAATCCAAAATATCATTATTGAGTAACCCATATTTTTTATTAATTGAAGAACTATCCACAAAAAAATTTACTCGTCTAACTTCTCTACCTAATTTTGGAAACATTTAGATTTCATTATTAATTAAAAATTCAAATTGATTATTTACAACACATAAAACTCATTTAAATACCACATCTATCAAATCTTATTATCATAAATAGATGGTTAGACACTATTTGAAAAGATATCCTTCCATAATTGAACATTCTGGATGAAATTATTATTCACATAAGACATCAAATTACCAATAAATGCACTGTTAAAATGAAAAAAAAATAATTACTAATTTCATTAAATATTGAATAAAAAACGTATTCAAATATACCATCAAATAAATGATTACTTTGATAAATTATGGTGGTAATAACATTTGAAGTTTACATGTTATAGAAAATGATAATTTTGGAGATTTTTTCAAGTCATTGTGGTTTATTTTATTCTCGATCATTTATCTACTGATTTTGTAAAATTCGATTATAACGATAGTTATTCATCTATGTAAAAAAGTGTGAATTTATAAATTTATGAAATGCTCTAACAATATATGTGATTAATGATTAATTAAACCTTATTTAATATGGTTATTTATTGCAACCCATCATGATATATTACTATAATAACCATCATGAACATTCAATTTTTTTAAATTTCAAGGGAAAAAATTGTGATGATTTTTCTTTTTGAAAATTGAAAAGGAATACATTCCATTATCATGATTCCATATAATATATTTTATATTTATTGGTTCTATTTCATTATGAACAGTTAAATCACCCATTTGTTTTTGGATCTCATAAAGTAATATAAAAATATATTATCACATAAATTCATCGAATTGTGTATAATTTCATGATTATGATGAAACAAATTAAATTTTCAATATAGAAGATTGATAAATATGCTCTATTCTATTATTTTTGTTCTTAAGCTCTAAATGAAGGGGTTATAACATTCTTTCCACTATTATTCACCTGAATATATTTTCCAAACTCTTCATTAACATTCTATTGTTATGTCATGATCAATGATCCTGATTATAATTTTAGGGGAATCCATACAATATTGTATATAATGAAACTTGATATGTCATGATAAATTTTATGTGATTTATCAATGAATTGATGCTGAAACCTGAAACATGAAACAATAACTTCATCTATATGTTTTCTATGGAAATTCCAAATAAATTTTAGAAATTTAAATTCAAAACTAGTTTGTTCTTCCCAACCATCCAAATTTCCATTATTCATGAAGTAAATAATATCAGAAATTATGATAGAATTTGTTTTCCACAAAAGCGTGGTAGATTAATTGAATGTTTATACACCATTATTATATAACACATTTAAATATTGAATAAGAGGGTGAAGGAAGAAATACATGTAATTATTTGGATTTTTATTTCACTGAATAATCATCCATAATATGAATGAAATATTAGGCATACACATCCTAGGAAGTAGATTATATGCAATCAATGAACCTGAAAAATTATTTCAATTATTACCTAAAATTAAAATTTTATTGAAACCATAAGATTCCAATACAATGATTATATTTTTTGAATAAAAATAGAAATATGGATATAATGAATAGAATAAATTCCAAACTTCTAAATCTCTTTTATATGATATGAAGTCGCCATTATTATTATGAAAAGAAAACAATGTCATTTGATCATTGGTTTTAGTTGACATAAAAATCATTTTAACCATATATTTAATTAAAATAACTGTAACGTAATCAAAACATTTTTTTTCTTAATGGTTCTATGAAGATTCAATATAACAATGATTTTTTATCTGTAAGTACGTATCATTTTTCACTTATCCATATTCAAATATTCTTTCTAATAGGAAATAAAATCACAACTCCCTATGTGTATCTCTTTATAATTGATTCTTATAATGATAATAACATTATTAATATCATATAATTATAAATGTGTACTACCATTAACAAATTCATAAACAAATATTACATTATCAGGGAAATTAATTTATTAATGATTCTAAAAGATGAATTAATATTTTACAATGTTATATGAAATGAAACGTTTGACCATACATCACATCATTCATACAATTCTTGATTTCCATATTCAATTAATTCATAAAAATAAGTTATTTTTTGTTAATTCTTTCATTATATTCGTATTTACCCCATCATCCATTAATATTTTATAATCATAATTATTCTTCCTTAATATTCTGATTGAATAATTTATATTAGAAACAATAATAAGTGAGTTGACTAATAGGCTATAATGTTGATATACTTATCCTATTATAAAAAAGGTATCATTTATAAATTTTTGGATTTTTTATCCACTATCAAGCTAATTACTTGATCATTTTGACAATTGACAAAAGTACTTGAATGTAATGTCATTTTTTATTCAACATTACAAACAAAATGAACATTATAAGGATGAAATTTTTTAAACACATGGTTATAAAATAATTTATATATCATCAACAATAATCTATGTTTTTATTTATAATATAGACATTTGATTCTTCAATCTAAGGATTAATTTTTTATTGAAAAATCAGAAACATGTTTAATACCATAAACTAATTAGATGTGTTATGAGTAACGTAATCTAAATTTTATCTACATTTACAGGATTGAATACACATTATAATAAAAAATGATAATTTAATTATTTATAAAAATAAAATAAAAATGTGTTACAAATGCTAGAAGATTTTTTTTAATAAGGGTAACCATATTACGTTAAATAATTTAGTCATTCAAATGAATTTTTAATTATGAATTTATATTAAAATATTATGTAATCAATAATACATGAAATAAATATATTTTTAGAAGTTATACACTCAATTTAGATCTGATATCTAATGTCATTTTTTGTAGCTTTTATTACATTACACCATGTTATAATATAACCATAAATTTCTAAAAATCATAATTAAATTAAAATGAAATTTATTATTAATTATTTTAATAATTTTAACATCATTATGTAGAAATATTTCACTATTTATCCAATTAATAAAATAACACATAATTTAACCTTCTTTTACATAAATACATTCAAATATAAGGATTATCGCATTTTCAATTCATGTAAAATATTTATCAATTTGTTAAACATAATTTTAAAATAATTATGTTAATAGTTAAAAAATAATAATTATGATTTAATTTTTTTATAATATAACCCAAATAAATATCATTTTGTCTAAGTGGTTGCATATATGAAACTAGAAAAATAATAAGCAACAAGAATAAATGCAAAAATACCCCTTAAACAATTATAGCTCATAAATTAACTAACATGAAAGAATAAAAAACGGATAGTAATATATATTTTACTAAATATATATCTATTTCACAATTCTTCTTTAAATAGGAAAAAAATACACTTCAAGTGATTATGGTTAAAATATTCTGACCAGAATCAGACAAGGTTTAATACCACTAGAGATATCTGTTTCATTCTATTAGTGTATATTCCAAGGGGTAATTATGATTTTGGATCCCTCATTGAGTTTTAGAGTAAATAAAAATTCAATAGGTAGTCTTACATCAAGGGGTATTATTAGAGAGGCATCGGTGTTGAGTTAAAAATATATTCTGAGTGGGACGGGTCAGTTTGAGGTGTTTTTTAAAATAGAGAATTGATTTTAATTAAAAAACCACAAAATATATTTAATTATTTAGTTTAAATTATTAACAAAACTCACCATTAAATACTAATATTACTAACTATTTACAAAGGATTCATTAAAAAAATGCTGGAATACTTTTTAAGCATTTAGTGGAGGTTACTACGACATCCACAGGTAGAACACAAAAAATTTCAACCATTGTTGTCATGTATATGCCATTATTTTATTTAAATAGGATAAGGTGACTATGTATATCAATATTGGTCTAAAAAGGAATGCTTCTATTAGAAAATTAATATTTTTTCATTGATTATTTTATAAAAGTAGCTTATAAGATATCAATTTAAAAATCATGATCAAATAATTCATTGTGAAGTATATTCATATGGTAATTTTTATGAAAATAGAGTGTTCTACAGGTTATTGTGCCTTAGAGATGAAAATTTCAATTAAAATTTACATAACCAATTATTTTGTTCGTTGTATATAATGGTAAAGATGAGGAAGACCTTCTATCAAATATTGATGCATAATCTTAGTGTGTTATCCCAGTATAAGAAGTTATCCTAAAATAATGAATACTTGAATTGGGAATACTATAGGAGAATAATTTAAATTAGAAGAGTGTTCGAATTAAAATATTTCTTGGGAATCAATTTAGATGGAATCCTTGGACGAATTATGTTATAGTCCATATTGATCACCATTATGTTGACTAAATATAGTGGGTAAATCTTTTATTGGATGTCATACCATGTTGTAGAGATGAAATAATATTTTGTTGATTAATAAATTTGTTTTGAATTATTATATAATGATATAATCAAAAATATACTACAAAATCCATCCCATGGAGTTTGTGGTAGGTGATTTTGAATATTTAATGGTATTTCCTCCATTGGGACACTAGTTCCTTTAAATGAAGATTACTATGGATCTATATTTTAAGGTATCCATTAAGATCGTTAAGAGGATTGCTATAGTGTAATATGGGGTTTTTTTTCCTAGAGATATAGTTTTATTCATGATATATATATCCGCATTAGATATTTAATCCATTAAATTATTATTTGATCATCATTGAAAATGTATTGCTAACGGATGATGAATTGGTCATGGAATAAATATTATATGTTGTTTCGTACAGATAGGACTCAGTAATGTAATATGATAACCTTGGAACATTTTTAGTCATAGAATATATGCATATAGTAGGATAATTTTGTGAGGGATGAAAACATTTTCGAAAAGTGGTTAAATGTTATACAATACACAAAAAAGAACACTCTAGTAACACATGATATAAGTTGGTAATGCTTGAATGTGGTATCAAATCTAGTTGTTTGAAAGGGTAAAATGTGGGAAATATTATTTAGGGATTGTTTTTGGAGTTTTGGGGATGTTTTTTGTCATATGATAAATGCCATATTATATTTCTAGTCAACACATACATTGGATAATGTCAAAGATTTGTTGATGAACTATGGTTTCCGCTTTCTCGCAATTATATTTGAGTTATTTGAATTTAATATATTGTATTTCTTATTATTTATTTTTATAAAAAATCTTATCCATATAATTTAATTAATGATACACTAGTATCTTTGTTGTTATATACGACTCGAAGGACATATTCCTCCCTTCGGTTGATTGTTATTTGGGTCCAGGAAAGAAAAAGGGGTTTATTGTATGACGAGTTAAAAATACTATATGGTTTTTTTCCCAAAAATTTTCTTGTATAAATCATAGTCAGGAAAATAAGGGGTATGATTCTTAATGAAATATTGTATTTATAACCTCTATCTTGGGGGGTGCATGTCCCAAATTTAGCTAGGGAGGTCTATGAAGCTAGATTATATAAGACTTTGGTGCATGCAATGGAATGATTGGGTTAGTGCGATGCACTTTCTAAAATATAATTCAACATCTTTTATATATATGCTATTATGTATGTATTGATAATTGTATTAGGATCTCAATGATTTTCAATATTAATGGAATAAATAATAGAATCAAGAGGGCATATATACTATGCCACCTAGGATAGCCCAAGATGAGGTTATAAAGGTATGTGATGAGTAAGAGAAAAAAATAATGATTTTAAGGAATAATCGCCATCCATTGTAAACATTAGATATTAGGAAGTCGATTAACAATCATCATATTGAGAGTTTGGCATGGGTTATTTAGAGAAATTATTGGGTTACATGGGGACATGATCTATCTATAACATATTTTCTAATGTAATTTTATTTCCAAAATCATCATATGTTTCTTGTATATGATTAATCCTATTGAGATGAATACTATATCTTTTCTCTACAGTCAATATTTAACCAGATCAGGACTACATAGAGGGAAAACCAAAAATTTAAATACTAATAATACTAGTGAGAATGATGGGATTTATATTAATAGGTTGGTAGATATGATGGGATGGCATAAAAGACTTTTATATGAACTTATGTTACCAGATGAGGGAAAAGTGAGCCAATGGTTTGATTTATGTGACACATAGGTAGACATGAGTCACAAAATGTGACATTGGTTGAATAATCTATTTCAATTTCTACTATGACTAACGAGAGATGTGATAAACAATGCATAATGACTAGAAGATTAACTATGACATGTTATCATGTTACATGTATATATATTTAGGCTGATATAATTTTCTAAGTTAGTGACCATGAATTGGTATTAGATTAGATTATAAATGATAGTATTACACATAAATGAATAATGGTGTCACATGAAACTAGTATCAAAGCTTCATAGATTCTAATAAGTCATCTAAGGTGACCCACTAAGGATTATAAGGTGGTGGATCAAAATTTTCATCTCATTGTGTGTCATTAATGAGGAAGTATCAGTGTGGAAAAACATCAATTGTTTGGTTCCTATGTGATCGATCATGAAATAGTGTTTGTAATTTCTCCATATAAGATTACATGGTAAAATAATACATGGTAGGATGAATAGTAACATTGTTTGGAATTAACATTGATTCAGCAATATGTAATGGTTATGTTAGTCAGTAGGATAATAATCATTAGTTTTAGTTAAAAAAACTAAGGGTTTTCTACATTTAGGATATGATATATGGATTTAGACATTGTATTAGTGGAATGTGATTGGTCCAACATTCTTACAGTAGGACAAAAATACATTGATAGTTTGAGGTACACCATGAGTGTATTATTTTTTATTCTATATAACATTTATGATGAATCATTTCTATTTTTTATATTGGATTGAAACATAATTGTCATGTTGTGGCCATCAATATGATGCATGATGAAAATATTTTCATTGATATCCTAAGATACCGTTAGGATAATGTTTGGTTCAATGTGGGAACCAAATCATATAGGTTGAGGGATAATAATTATATATGAGTGGTTATTATGACATGTTATAGGTACAATTTATGGAATTTTATATGATGGTTGCTATGGTGTCATCACATTTTCATATTAGAGAGATATGGTGATATTGAGTATGAGATTCACATTTTAAGGATTTATAATGAATGTAATTGGTCTTTTTAATTTGGTTTGATTTGGTAATTAGGAATAAATATATGTTTTCAACAAAAACCTAATGTTTTTGAAGTTTTGTGAGTGGGATGGTTGGGTTTCATTAAAATTTTGTCGGTGTCATGATTAGAGATAATTTAGAGACACATTTAGATTTCGTTTCGAATATTTTGTAACTCAGGTTTTCATGTGAGCTTCATCAGGTTCGTGATGGGAATTAAAAAATCTATTTAGGAATGTTTATGTTGTTATAGGGGATTAAATGTCCCATAATATGGAATTTGTAAATAAGACTAGGCATTAAGATCTTCCTTTAATGAAATATGGTTCTAGATACCTGGTGGGTTCACTCAAGGAATTGTGTTACATATGAATCAGATTGGGGGGACCAATTAGGTTTTTCATATATCTAGTAGAACAATATTGGGTTCATGGTTTCTATTGGGCGCCTAGGATAAGGGGACCAGACACCCAATGTACACAAGGTTGTTTTAAATATTTTTTATTAAAATAACTATCTCAATTTTTTTAAATTGTGTGTTGTCGCTTCGTTTTTTGATCCCCACAAATGTTTTGATATGTTTTCACCCTTGGTAGTTAGTTAATTTTTCTTTTTCCCAATCCTATTTTTGTTTATGGAATGTGGTCACTTTTTTAAGTCTCAATGCATTTCACCATCATCATTCACGTTTTCCCACTACACATTTATTATAACAACAATCTAATTAATGGGATTTTTCTTAATTTTTTTATTTCATAACCCACTAGGAAAATCATGATGAAATATTCAATGTGTAAGACTATACATGTTGTATAAAATTGGTTAACTGATTCATCCTATGTTATAAATGTGATTATACACAATGTGGTATTCCTATGATATCCCAAGTTGAAAATTAATATATTTTATAACAATTTCATGATTTAAAAATCATATCTAATATTTAATATCACAATCCTAAAAACCTAATGGTTTGTTTCATGGTAGTCTTGCTACATAAACATCTTATTATACATTATTGTATAAATATCCCCCATTGAAATCTCTAAAAAATACTTATTTCTTAAAATAATATTTTTCATAATTACCATGTAAATGGTAAACTAAATAAGGGTTTAGATGAAATACTCATTAAGGTGAACATATGATTGATCCATAATAACATAGATCATAAAAAAGTGTTAAAAATGAATAAGGAATAAATAAAAAATGAAAATCACAACTGAACAATAAGAGATGATAAAAAATGATAAAACAAAACATATCATGGAATGGGATCATAATATCAAAAAATTAACCATCATGAAAGTATAAACACATACCGCGTCAAAGAAACATGTGAAAAATATCTAAAATAATTGGATATTAAAATAGTAAAGTGTAATAAAACATAACTGTTGTATAATAATGGTTAATAAAAAGATTAATAGAACAAAAAATCACTCCCATGCAATTAGTTTTGAAGAGACCCAATTATTCCCACACATCATGATTTGAACAAACAAAATGTTTTTTTGGCATCACTTTTTCAAGAGAAACAATTTCAACACATTATGTTGTAAATAAACCTAAAAAGTACTTCCATTATACATTGAATAAACCCAATCATGTCCAAGAATAAATTAATTATGCCATGCGATATAAATAATTACTGATGCATTTGTGTTCAAAATAGGACCACATAAATTTCACGAAGATGAAACCATTATATATATTCTAATTTAAATAAATCATACATACCATCATTAAAAAACAATGAAAATGATAAAAGTATTCATATTAATTTCAAACTGTGTAACAAAATATTATATAATTATAAGATCATTAAATACCAATTCATCAACAACTTAGACATAAAATAAATGAATTTATAGGATGACGTTGAACATTGATACCTAAGAGGTACAACATTTAAATATAGAAAGGAAAATAGATGAAAAATAATTTTAATAATGTTTTTTATCATGGTTGAAAAATAAAATCATATGTCACCACAAAAATCAATTTTTATAAAAGGAAATGGGAACATTTAAGTCCAAAATTTAAAAAAAAATCTGTACATTGATCCTTTTAAATGAAATGGAGATTATGGTGTGAAATTCATATAGGTGGGTAAAAAATAATATTATAATGTAATAACTATTTATTATTATAAATCATTAACTGTTATTTTTAATAGAAAAATTCATAAAACAAGGTTAATGTAAATTTATTTAGAAAAAGAAAACATTATGTGTATTATAATATACATAGTTTTAGGTACTATTTCTTTAATCCAATGTATTTTACTCCGATTTATAGTTTTATTTTGGTTCAAGGATCATTTGTAGATTTCTTGAATTAGATGGGAGTGTATGGAATTTTCTAAGATCTCTATAAGAATCAACACACTGTGGTATAGGGAATGGTGAAATAGGAAAGAAAATTTTCAACATGGGAACCACAAAATGATCAAGGGTTTTCAGGGTTCTATGTTTCCTCATGCGTGGAGTGGTTGGGATTGTCTATGAAAATCTACTAGAGGATACCTCACAAAACTATGTTTTTGATATTAGTTTTTCTAAAACAAAATTGATTTATGAATCATTCCACTATGGATATCTATAATGGGATTTTAGACATTGTGGTATCGATGGAACTGTGGTTTGGTAGACACCACCTGGACATAGTGATAGTCAGACTGGTTTATAGAAATACTAATTAATGGATAATTTTTAAGGGTTATAATTATGGGAATTTAAAGGATATCAAATATAAAATTGTAGGAGATGTTAATTTTATTTATTAAATAATTTTACAATAAATTAATGAATTCTGTCTTTATCCCCAATCTGATTGTCAATTTAGAGTTTCAAGAAGGACATTTACGATGATCATTTACCATATAATGGATCATATTAATTCCTAATCCGTTTTTTTATTTATGAAATTAATTAGACTTTATTTAGGGTCATTAATGATGGTTATTAGAGGTAGATGTATTCACTATTTCTCTCCACCTAATTTATAACTTCATGCTAGAAATTATAAAATGATCACAAGTTCTTTTCGAAGAAACCATATTATTAAACCATTATCAAGAACACTATTTTTATAAGGTTCTAAGAACCCTGTAATTTATCATAATTGTGCATGATAACACCATTTTATATTGTGAACAAGACATTTTATATAATTAATGGTTTTTGGAAAACCCCCATCTAATTATATGTTTTTAATTTTTTCATTTATGCATGTAATATATTTGATTAAATATTTTAAAATTTTACATTATCTGTATAAATTAGTTAATTTTAAATCAAGGTATTGAAATATAATTTTGTGAGTTCATATAGAATTTGAAGATTTTTTTTATGTATATAAAATGGTCCAGTTTCATCGAGTTACCTTGGATTCACAAATAGGTGCCATTATAACATGTTGGATTGGAATCTGTTATTTATTTAAGAGTGTTTCGATTTGGATACATGCATGTCTGTGTGTGATGTATAATAATTATAAATAGAAGAATAAATTTGTTATAGTTTTATTCTATATAGGTTTAACTGATCTAAAATAGTAAATTTCATTATTTTTCATCTCATTTTTTGATTTATATTTCGTTCTATTAGTTAACTTGTCATTATCGTAGTAGAATGAGTTTATATTTCTTAATAATTTTAATTTATCTAATATATGATGATATCACTAAAAATAATGGCATCCCCTTTCTAGTGGAGTTATGATTGTCAAAAATAATTTGTAGATAATAAGGACATGCCTCCTTCAACACCAATACTTATCTTTTCATAACCTTCGGAAGGTTATAGGGTCTATTTTGACATGTCATGGTTTGGAATCAACTATATTATTCTTCAAGAAGACCATATAATAAATTATAGAACATGACTATTGTGAATTCTTGAATGAAATTATCTAACCAATATTTTTTAATTTGATATAGTGGTTCATTTTTTGAATACATATCATCAATATCTCTTTGGGGAAATTTTCACTATGTTTATTGATTATAAAACCTGGAGAAAATTAATTACATGACATTATTTGAACCTAAGTTATATATTAATGATAGAATATGAAAATAAGTTGGAAATTGATTTGGTTAATACACTAGGTAAGGAAATTTTATTTCTGTTAATTTAATCCTAAATTTATATAATCAAAATAAGAGATAAAATTATGATTAGTGGAAATTGATGGTGGTTTTTACTGATACACTTCAATAGAATGGAAAAAAATGAAAATGAAATTTTCATATTTATCCTTATGGATTATGATATAATAGATTTAGTAAAATATACTCAATGATTATATCCTGGAAAAATCTCTATTAGGTGAAACCTAAATAAAGTGGATACCATATATTTTTTGATAAGGGAATAATACATGAAGTTGTGATTTAAAAAACTAATTCAGGTGCCCCAATGTTTCAAAGAATAAATTATTTCAGCATAACACCATTTAAGACGGATTATTTCCTGGGCAGTAAAAAAATATACAAGGGCATGAAATCTAATTATTGGTTTTATGTTTTGAAATTAATGAGTGTATATTATGTCACGAAATTATTCACATGTAAATAGGTAATAACTGAGCATTAATTCCATACTAGTATATTATAATATATGCCTATAAATGATTTTAAATGGGAGTATGTTTCCTTGGAATTCATTACTAGTATACAATATACAATTCTGAAACGTGATTCTATTTGGCTAATTGTGGATTAACTCATAATGTAGGAACATTTCCCCCCAATTCAGTAGTCTATCATTATAAATGATCTGAAAAACATTTTTTCAGTAATTTGATGAGTTTTTTGGAGTATTAACATATTTTTTTCAATTTTTAAGATCCTATTGTATTTCCATTATTATAGAACTATTAACAAAAAGATAAAAGAATCATGATAAACCATAGAAATAAATATCATCCTCAGACGAATGAGATATTATAATTTATTATTTAGACATTGAGATTGATTCATATATATTTTGAAATGGAATTTGGTTAATCATGTGAGTACTATATTAAATTATTGGATTTATAGCATAATAACTTATATTATGCTATGATATATATGCCACTTTTCGAGTAGATGTATGGCCAACCTTTTAATAGACCACTTTTTTTGTGGTAATGGGAGAAACATCCCAAACTGGATAAAATTTAGTCTAGGATACTACTTAAGATATTATAATAATCAATAATAGGATACCTATGACCCATTTCATTAAAAATAATATGAATATCATTATTAGAACCCATTATCATTTTACATAGCTGGTAATGTTTTTCTAAATTTATCACCATGATTAGTCACCTTTCATTAGGAATCCAATGTAAAACATCTCTAAATTATATGTTTCTATTTAAGGGTTTAGAACTTATTAGAATCATTGCATGTTGATAATAATTGTGATTTATTTCTAGTTCATTCAATTATATTTTACATGTCTATTATTTGGTGAACTGCCATTAGAACCGTAGTCGTGTAATTTTCTATGAATATTCTGTTATTAGACCTGATGTTACGTTTATATGTTCACCTATTCAGATTCTGGATAAATTGGAAATGATTCTAAAAAGAATATATATTTACATTGTATGAGTGGTATAGATGTATGATAATATTAAGACAAGGATTGAGAATGAGGGAAATTTTTGGTAGAGTAATTTCTTTAACTCTTCAAAATCACCTCCATACTCTATATACAAAAGGGTGGAAAGGCTAGCTAAGGGGAGAATAAACCACCCATGGTTTTATGAAATTTATTTTTTTGAGGGTTTGGTGGAATGGGAATGAACTTGGGAAACCAATGTACACAAAACTCTCAAGGGATTTCATGTTAGATGGTTGGAATTGGGTATTTCATGGATAGTTTTGTCTGCGAAATGTGTCTTGAGGGGACCTTATGATTTCATTGTAAAGGATTTCGTGGTCCCAAAATGTCATGTGTTATTTTAAAATGAAATAGTTTCTCACAATAGTGGCATTTTTTTGGGTGGGTGTTATAGGATTTTATGTGAGAGAATGTCTGAGACTATAAGGTTAAAACATTATTTCGATATATTCTTAACCCTTATTTACATGTGTTATATTAATCCTAGATTTGGATCTGAATTTTGGGTTTTGTAAAGGATGTTTTTTAGGAACATTCCACTTATGATGAACATTATTTACTCCAACTCCATTATTTGATCGGTGAAACAAAGGAGACATAAATATTTTTTTTGGTATAAATGAATGTACATCATAGGTGGATTCCCCCTTTCTCTCCAATCATTATCGAAAATAAATTCATAATATTTTAATTTTTTCATCTACTTTTATAGGAAAATGCAATATAATTTACGGAAGGAGATCCCTCATTGTTCTGAGCTTCTATGAAAATTCTATTTCCATTTAATAGTTGTTATTAAATAAATATTCATTTTAAGAATTTGAAATATTGTATTTTCGATGGTTTTGGAAAAAACCTCATCATGTTACATTTTTTTAAAATGTTTTGTAACAAATGCATGATGCCTTATTAAATATTTTTAAATATTATTTTATTTAATTAAATTAATGGGTGTGAGACAATGTTATTCCAATAGAATATCATGACTACATATTTCATAGAAAAAATATTTATTTGGTTCAAACAATGATTTATTACTCATAGGGTACTGTCTATTCATAATAAAGTGATTATTAACTATTTGGATATGATTCCACATGTGAGTTATGATTTCTCTTGATTGGATATATGAATTCATGAGGGTGTTTTAACAACCCAAACTTTTATCAATGTAATTAATCCATTATTTTAGTATTATCATATAGTATAAATATCTTTGATATGGTAACAAATATTTTATATGTGAAGAAAAAATGAAATTATAATTATATTTAGATGTTACGAAATCTATACCGGTTATATGGTAACTTTACCTTAGGAATAGTAATATGACCATCGTTAATATAAAGTAGTAAAACTAATTGTAAAAACAATCATTAAATTTTTGTATAATATTTAACCATATTATAATATAAATTATAATATAATTATAACATTGAAAAAATAATTACATGTGTTAAAAATTATTAATTAAGTGTAGGCATTTTTCAATGTTGTAAATAATAAATTACATGTGTATGATTAATTTATCTTTTTAAAAGTATATTATTTAAAATAAATTTATTCATAAATTAATACATTTTTTCATTAGGATTAAACTATTATTTTATGAGACCTTACTTAATCTATCAATGTGTTGTAAAATCAGTTAGAATTTAAAAATCAGTATTTTTGGAGTAAATTATAATATTAAGTAAAAATTAAATTTCTCATATTTAAAAAAATTATTTTAAGAAAATGGATTCCCTTTTTTCATTAAATTGTATATAAAAAGGTTAGTTTGGTATTTTTCAAAAACAATTGAATTTTTTATTAATAGTATAATATGATAATTTTCGATATATGCTAAATATAAGAATTTTAGAGTCATTGTTAATCAAGGTATAATAAAAACATCATTATTTCGAATCATAATTCATTATATTAATATAATTGTTGATAATTCTCGAACCATTCCTTTTATTTACACAAAATAATAAACTAATGATTAAAATAATGGCAATAAACCTCTTTCCTCCACTATAAATACCACCCCTCCCAACCACGTCTCGTTACACCTTCATTGTGTTGATCCGCATATAAATTCAACCCAATCCTCTTCTATATCCCCTTAAACATTTATATGAACCATTGGAATCATAAATATTCTGAAACATATTCACTAAGGAGGTTCTCTAGGTAGATAAATTCAATAGGTAAATTCATATATCTTTTAATTTCATTTAATGTTGTTCTGTGTTTTAATTATCTCCTCAACTCCCTTTATCAAAATGTCTAGATAACAACATTACAATACATATAATTTATTTATATCATGTTAATTTAATTTTCCTCATTAAATTCCACCATCTCACTCTTTTATAATAAAAATGAAATCATCATTTCTGATGTGTCAATTTACAGACATCATGGATGATGCACTATAATTTTTAACATAACACCCCCAATTCATTGTATCAAATAATTAAATTATAGAAAAAATATATTAATGTATATTTTATAAAACTTTTAAAAATGTTTAACTATATTATAAATAAATACTAAATAAAAAAACATAAATATTTTATTGTGATTAAAAAAACAAAAATTAACCTAAATGATAATCATTAACATTGATCTATTGATTCATCAACATACAATGTAACAAAACTCATTATAATATCATTTAGGATTCTTAATTATCATCAATAACATATAAAAAATTTATGTATACTTATTGAGAGTATACAAAAACATTCTTTCAGGTATACAAGTGAACTTATCATGAACACAATGAAAATGAACACTCCTAAAAGATAAAATTAAACTGAATTATACATCAAAATGGTCATAAATGAACATAAAAAATTTAAATTTATTAAATTTATTTATATAAGTCTAATTATTTTTAATTAATTAATATAATTTGATTATACATGATATTAATGTGATGAAATCATTCATACATAAAATTAGGTGATTGTCAATCAAAACACTATTTCATTGTGTTTCTCCATCATTCACAACAATTTTTCTATAAATATTTATTTAATGATCAATAAATTTAATATCCATAATATCCCATTTACTTTTACCTAATATAAATTTTTTCTACTTATGATTATTACAATTCCAATATTTTCAAAGGGAACTCTTCCTTTTGAAAACAATACTTTTACTTCTCTTAAGATTGTTTCTTTCTCAATAAAGATTGATGATTCCTATACCATCAATGTTATTCCCATATTTTACAAATGTTTATTCATGAATGTTGACTTTATGAAATTAATCCCATTTCATTCTAGGGTTTATTTTATGTTTAAAAATGATATACATTCTATGTGGGATGTATTTTAATTTAAATGTTATGATTTGATGGTTATGTCTGGAATTATATTTCTCTATGTCAATGTTATGATGTGATATGTACACTCAGAATAATATATGTCCCTAATGAATTTGTTAATGTGATCTATATAATGAGATAAAGTGAAATATGAAGGAACATGATGCTATATTTTTTCACAACTATGTGAGGTATTTGACCACTGAGGCATGATGTATCATTTTTATGCATTTCCATATTTGATTTTCATATATGATGCGTCACATGTTGATTTTGATTATGATCCTATGTTTTTTATGATGTTAATGATTATTCACACCCATTTTATATTAATTTATATTGTTACAAAACATTTTTCCAGGATTGTATCTCACTACTTTCATTAATGTGTATCCTCGGGTGGCAACCTGTACTAAGAAAAAATGAAGGGAAAATAGAAATCTAGAGAAAAATGAATTAAATAATGTTTATGTTTTTTAATATAAATGTTATGTATGGTCTTAATTTACCATATACACTATACCATTGGATCTTGTTTTTGTAACACTATTCTATTGTATATAATTAGAACAATGTAATATTAATGTAATAAGAAAAGGGATTCTGTATTTGGTATCAGATCATAGTAAATTAATTTTGGAATTAGTATTAGAGATTCCTATTATGAAACCCTTAGTATGATACTAATTATATTAAAGCACTCATGAATATTTATTTTAGAAAATGAAAAAACTATGTATCCTACAAGTTATTCATTTAGAGTTATTTAATTTAATAAATTACCAATTTATAAATTACTTGTTTACTTATTTTATGTTCTAACCATTACAAGTTTATAATATGGTGGAATTTAGTAGATACCAGCCCAAAAAAAATGTGAAATATATTGCAGTGCTTACCCAAATGAAACACACTATGCTTTGGAGGTGGATTTCAAAATATCTTGTTGATGTTTATCCACCTATATTAGGTTATTAACATCCACATATACAATCTTGATCATCATACTTCACCGAAGTGGGTGTAATTAGTAATTTAGTCATTTTTGTGATATTAACCGTCGACCTTTACTCAATCGTCCAATCCACTAGTTTTAGATTAATGGGTCTAATCCATGGAGAAGATAGTTTCAATTCCCCATTGTTCAGATATGGTGAAGGGGACTCTGACCATTTGGAAACTAGATAGAGAGGTCGATAAATGGTGGTAGTTGATTAAGAATACAAATATGAAGGAAAAATTGATGACATGGATTGCTTTTACATACAGATAATTTTTCATAACATGTATTTACCTTATAAGCTTTTTATAGAGAGAGAGAGAGAGATAATTCATAGAGTATAAGCAATAGGAAGTATAATCGTTCATTTCCTATGATGTAAATTTTAAAATTCATGAAAGGTATAGTTTATTGGTTTTTTCAAAAATGGTAACAATGATGATAGATTATTTGGAGTTTTAAAGCCATACATTCAAAAGTCTCTTGAAATTCATGATATTGGATGTTTGGAATAAGTTATTAAATGTTCTCTAAGAGTGATGATGGAGTTGGTATAATGGTCCCTCGGCTATGGTGATAAGAAAAGAGTGATGTTATATCATGTTGAAGGATATTATGATATGGGTGGAATGAAACATCAACCACCCACATTTCACAAAAGATGGATGAATCATTATTGAAAATAACAGAAAGAGATTATAAAATAATATAATTAGGGGAGATAATGCCACCGTGATCTTGAATGTCGATATGAAATGCGAAAGTATCTAAATTTGATGGATGAAAGGATAGAACCAACCTTAGTTCAATGATTCAATTTTACGGAGAATGTGTAATATAAAATCAAGTGAACTATACCTTTTTTCATTAAGGGAAGTAAACATCTTTTTCCTCCAAATCCAAAAGAGAAAGGGAAGGCTTATTTCATCACTACTACAGATATTGAGTAAGAAAATGATGTCATACACGGTATACTTCTTATTGAATCATAAATGGACAATGTATTATTCCATTTTAGTTCTGTTCATTCATATAAATATTTCATGTTTTCTATAGCTAATGAATTTAAGCCCTAAAACCATGATGTAGTGAATCTGTAAAATATCATAGTTGTTTAATAATTAAAACAAATTTGATGGATTATTCTCATATTGGCATATGTGGGAAGATTCATTCTGATAATCTCATGATACTTCCCTAGGTGGAATTTGATGATATAATAGGAATGGATTGGGTCTCATTATATAAATATCATATTAAAATATTCAGAAATTATATATATTTTCATATTCTTATCTATCATATTCTATACTAACAATAAAATGAATATAAAAAATCAATTTTATAAAATACTTCATGATGTGGGTTTTAATTCATTGTGAAGAGTAAAATATAACAACCATTATCTTTATTTAACCCATATACATAATTTATTACATAAAATTCTTAGATGATATTCCATAGGTGATTTATAGGTCCATGGTATTTGGGGCTTAAGAACATTACATAACAACTTAAAACATGAAATACACATCATTATGAAGAAACAACTTTTACATGACCACACACAATATTTCGTACATATCATTTAATGGAATAACCTGATGAAATAAATAAGAAAATGGTTATATATATATATATCCAATTAAGGGAGTAATAAAATAATCACATGAACAATATATTACTTGTTAGGATAATTACATAATAGTGTAGCCCAAGAGACTCACAACCATAATGACATGATATAGCATGATTATCAAAACATGGAAATGTGGCATCAACATTTAACATGATTTTAGAATGAGCCTAGTGTCATTGCACTTGGATCATGTGTAAACCTCATTAAACATGAATTATCAGTATTAAACCCTAATTTCACTTGATTTATCTTAATACAACTCTTTACCAATGCATTGGAGGGCTATCTGGGCGCACCCATCTTAATCATTTCATTAAATTCATAAGTGTGCCACATGGAATTTATAACATAGATGCATTAAACATAATAATTTATTCCCTGATAAAGAAATGTTGAATTAGTACGTGAAACTATATAATCAATAAGTATATTTTAATTAATGTCAATATAGTTGATAGATAAATGTGCATGGAATTCACAACATAATGACGTTGTCTTGGAAAATCACAGTCCAATTTTGTGAAAATAACAGCGTGACATAAAAATTAAAAAAACTGGTTTATGTGAGATAATGGGTTTTCTTATTATATTTAAATTAAATGGAGAGTAATTTGGGTCATATATATATATATATATATATATATATATGTCCCAACATATTAAATGAAATATTTATTAATGATAGAAAATAATTACTTGAATGTAAATGTGAAGATATAAATTCATTACAGAATTTTGGCCTAGTAATAGGTGTACATGGGAGACACTAATGAGAGATAAATGGTTCTCGAAAAATTGAAACATAATGAAGGAATTATGGGGAGGTTATAAATCATACCCCGACATTTTTTATTGTAAATAATGAAAAACTACATAATAAAATTTGGACAAAATGAGAATAGAAGAAATCCCTTACATGGAAGTGTCATCCAAAGGCTTTGAAGGGGCTTGATAGATGCTTCATGGGATCTTGGGGCATCTTGAGAGGAATTTAGACAGATTAAGGTTGGGTAGGGACGTTTTTTATGGGTTTTTAGTGGGGAAAAGTGGCAGTTTGGTTGTGATTGTATAGGAAAAGGGATGTAATTGTTTATTATTTAAGTTCTGGTCAACACACATTCAATTAGTCAAAAACACAAACCATTCCATGTTTATTGCCATTGTTTTTTTACAATGAATAGTGGAAAAAGAATATTTTATAAGACCAATGTAAAAACTTACTAAATTATTGGGATTTATTTTGTTGAGGTGAGTCATACTCCCGAGAAAATCATTTTAAATGATTAATTATTTTATATGTCTTGGAGGTTCTAATAAGGCTTTTTATAATAAAAAAACAAAACCAAAATAACATTATTTTAATGCTAAAACATATATTTTACCTTCATCCCATTTAATTTATTTTATTACAATTATATATGGTTATTATGATGTCATAAAACACATTATATATTTATATGGTATAAAAGTATTACCCAAAAATTCGATTGTGTCAGAAAATTACGAAATAATTACTATTTGATAATTTTGTTTTCCAGATTCCCAAAATAATATTCATTCCAGATATATTATTTTCTAAATATTTTAATTTTTACATTTAATATAAAAATAGGTATTTATCAAAAATACCAGGGTTTTGAATAAAACAGCTCTCAAATCATAATAAAATATTCAATTGTAGTCATAAAAATTAATTGATAATTTATATTTAATAAAAAGTAATTATGTAATAATAATTTATTACTACATTATTCGATTAAAAATCCATTAATTTATCAAAATAGATTTCATAATGTAATATTAACATGAAATACAATGGGTGCATTAAAACACATTTACAAAATATGTTTATATTACTTATATAGAAGAAATAATGAACAAAATATTGGTTTTATGGTCTTGTTACATACCCCTTATAACACCTGTATAAGACATATGTTAATGGTCTATGCTGGTGACAGATTACGGGGATAGCTCTATCAACAATGTTCGGGTGGTAATCAATATTATCTTCCACTTCTCCCATAGGGAATTTTGATCAAGCTTAACGTCTTGATGCTCAGCCTAGGCTTGATCAAGAGTGAAGCCCAGTGATGCCACCACCATTATATGCTCAAAAAATCGGCTTCGTATGGAGAAATTCAAAGGGATAAGTCCATCATTTATTTTTTTCTGAGTAAATTGGACTTGTTAATTCCCTTAATTTGTTATAATCATATGATCACTATTCAACAGCTATATAAGAAATTGTAACAATTCTTAATGGTATTTTAAAATCAAAAAACCTAAAATTAGTTAAATGAACATTTTTATAATAATTTTGCAAAATAAAACTTGTAATTAGATCCATATAAACTTCCATTAATAAAATATTCATTCATTACAATCATCCCCAAAAAGAAAATGTGCTTTTGAAACATAATTTTCCCACAGTAACCCAAATTTGGTTAACTCCACCTCATCACTTCCTCTGGTTCCAACATTGCTTCTTCAAAGAAATTGTTTATCCATGAAACATTCATGAGGGGAATTGTATTATTTCATATAAGATTTTCCCTATGATATAAGATCATATTCATCCTCTCTTCATATGATAGAAAATTCTCCAATGGTAGTACCACTTGATTCATTTCGTGTGATGGTTCAAGTATGTACATACATAGGTCTGATACATCAAATACATCATTTATTAGATATAGGTTTGGAGGGAGTGCTAGTCAATAGGCCAATATTCCAATGCTCTCAAGGATCATAAAGGTGACGATGTATGTTGGACTATTTTTTACCTTCATCACATATCTCATAATTATCTTCCAAGGTGATATAAGGAGGAATAAGATGTATGTGACATCAATATCATGGTCTCATCGATGATTATCAACATATCTCTTTTGTCAACATTGAGAATAATTAATGTGCATCTAGATTTTCTTAACCTTCCCCACCATTTTTTCGACCATTTGTAGACCTTGGAGTTTTCTCTCCCCAACATCAACCCCACATGTCAGTGTTATACACCTCTTCACACAAATAACATCATAAGGATCCATTTGGATGATCTTTTGGAAATAGGTATTGTATGAGAACATAACTAGATGATGATGTTGATTCCATCCTCATTTGAAGTCAATCTATACTTTTCTCAACATGTCCTCAAGATTTGGGATAGTTCTCATTGATTGGATTTCAGTTTGAGGATGATATGTCATACTGATGTACAACTCGGTATTCATAGAATGTTGAAGATTCATCCAAAAAATAGAATTGAATCATTGATCTCGATCGGATATAATATATATTGGTACTCCATGAAGCCTTATGAATTCTCTGATATATCTATTCTAGATGATCCATAGAGAAATCCTCTAGAATTGCTATGCAGTGTGTCGTCTTTATAAGAAGATCCACAACAACGCATATAGCATTATTTCCTATGGTTTTTTTTGGATGTCTATTGAAAAATTCCATGATGATGTTCTCCAATTTCATTATTGGTATAGGTAATAGTTACATCATCCCATTAGACTTCTTCCAATCACCCTTCACTTGTTGACATTCCAAGAACATCAGTGAATACTTAGCGATCACCTTCATCATGCTATCCCACAAATAATTCTCTCATAGATCTCGAGACATCATTGTGTTTCCCGGTTGAATTTAGAAATTCATACAATGTTCATCATCAAAAATATATTTCTTTAACTCTTGATTTGATGCAACACATAGTCTTGATCCAAATTACACAATACCTTCTTCATTAACATTGAACTCCGAGGAATTCCCCTTTTTGATAGATTCAACATTCTTTTAATTTACTGCATCATCCTTTTGAGAATCCTTCAACCATTCAGAATGATATGGTTGAGAAATTATTTGTTAAAGGATATATGAAGTTCACTTATTTTTAATTCCCATGCCCATCTTCATCAAATCTATAAATATTGAATCCTATTAAATTATCATCAATGATATAATTGTTTTTTTTATTCTACTTAGAGAAACTTCCAGCTTGTTCGGTTTCCCTTGGTGGTAATGAATAGATACTTCATAGTATCTGATCATCTATATCCATCGTTGTTTTCTCATATTCAACAATTTCTATATGAATATTTACTTGATGCTTTTGGGGTGCGTGTATATTTCACACATCTACCCAAAGAGGTAATGCCTTGATATTTTTAAATTTATGATCTCTGAATCCAACTAAAGATCATGTGTTGGATATTTTTTCTCATGAATGTTCAATTTTCATGAATCATGCAAAATGACTTTTTTATTTTTCATCAACACAGAGCCCAATCCCTTCTTCAAAGCATCACTAAATACCACAAAACGTTCTTCACTTGTGTGAAATATGATAACATGCATAATGATAATCCTCTTTTTCAAATCATTGATTCGTTCTTCACATTCATCACTCTAAAAAATATGACTCCCTTCCGAATTATAAATCTAATAGTGTTTGAAAATCATGAGAAATTTCCCACAAATCATTGATAATATCCAACTAACCCCAATATGCTATGGATATCTGTCACCGATGATGGCCTCATCCATTCTTCAATTTCACCTTTCTTGTAGGTATCCACAAATATCATGTTGCCTATGTAGATATGTCCCATGAATGAGACCTACATCAACCAAAAATGACTCTTTCTATACTACTCATATAGCTTCTACTTTCACTTTGTCTCTAGTACAGAGCTTAGATGCTCCTCATGCTCCCCTTGGTTTTAGAGTATATTAGGATAACATCTATAATGATATCCATAAATTTGTAAACGTAATATCTAATGACTCTATTAATCATTTCTAGAATGATTGTTGGAGAATTGTTGAGGCCTAAAGGAATTACTTTGATTTTATAGCGCATGTATATTGTTTGAAAAAAGATGTCTTTGGTATTTTCTCCTTCTTCAACCTAACATGATAATATCCCAACTAAATATTCTACATTGGAAAAGTAATGTTCTCCACATAGCTGATCAAACAAGTCATCAATTTTTGGATAATGTTAATTCATATTTATAATGATTTTGTTGAGATCCTGATAATAAATGAGAACGCAGATTGAGCCATCCTTCTTCTTGACAAAGAGGACTAATGCACTCCATGGGGAAATATTTGGGAATATAAAACATTTAACAAGATTCTACTCTATATTCTTTTTTATCTACTCAATATCCACAACTGCCATTGTATATAGATTTTGGGAAATTGGTAATTCCCTTGTATATGATAAATTGAAAATTCAACATCTCTTCTAAGAGGAAGACCATGCAATATCTCAGAAAATACTTTAGCAAATTCACTCACAATAGTTATGCCTTCAAGTATTCTTTCTTCCATAGAATTAATAATATGAGAAAAATGTGTGTGATCATTGGGTACTAATATACGTGCTTGGTATTTTGATGTTAATGAAGATTCATCCACTTTCTTTCACTTGTACATAATCGCGGGTCGATTCTCCATATGGAGAGTGATTTCCAAATCATGGAAATTTATGTTGGAATTATATTAGGAAATCCAATCCATGACAATATTTTAATTATATACCACTAGTGGAATTATGATGAGGTTCACCAGGAATATCAACCCACAAATTGTTATAGGGGATGAGTTATATTCATGTGTTGCAATATTTCTCCATTTTTTGTTCCCACTTACAGCTTTAGATCCATGATTTGTGGTGGTGTTGTGATTTTTTTAATAAAATTTTTGGATATAAAAGAATATGTAGTACCAATATCATAAAGTAAATTTTATATTATTTAATAAATATCAAGAATTCATGTCTCCACATCATTTTCAAGGTTCACATCAGTGGTAGTGACGGAAAAAACATTCACTTTCTACCTTGGAGGTTGTTGCTTGACATCGAAAAACCATGTTTTAGGGAACTATATTTAAAAGTGTATCTGTACTGTGGAGTTGATGCAATGAAAAATGCATTGATGGTTGAACTTAGATAACTCTCCACTGTTGCGGTTTCTGGTTTTTCTGGTCGGCAGTTAATTGACAGGTTCCCGTCTCTACCACACCTAAATCATCTCCTCGTCCATTTCAGGTAATTTCTAAGTGTTTATTTTTAACCTTTTGTATGTGGGGTGCATGGTTTTATTTGCATTATTTGATTTATCCATCAGACTGCTGGATTTAAATTCCATAAAAGTTATCTTATCCCCATGATACCGCTGTGATTTTATGATCTCCATTTCAACCGTGGGGGAACATCGTACAATTTACTCATTGCTCTAGATTCCACAGATCCCTAGGGCTATCTGTAGGCTTGGTTTTAGTGCACCAAGAAGCGGTCTACATTGTATTAAATGGTAAAAAAAGGAATAATCATATAATTAAAGATTTGGGACGTTTTCCCCGTATGCTCTGATGGATTCTACGTCATTTTGCATGAGGCTAAGGAAGTCCATTTCCATCTTATTTTGGAGGGTGTGGGGAAAATATTTATCAAAAATCCTTTTCTGAAAATTCATCCAATACAACTCCTCGATTTCCTCCCCATTATTCATATTTTTTATAAATGTACACTATTGACCATCTTCACCCACCATATGAAAGAATCAAGAATAAACATTTCTTATTCTGAACATTGATGGATAGAGAATATATTTTAAATGGAGTTGATCCATTTTTCAGAATTTCAGGGATCGTTTGATCCATTAAGATGAAGATTAATTTGTCTCTTAAAGTTCTTGATTATGACTTGTTATTTATTTTTGGTGAGGGGGTGGAACGTTCTTCTTGACCAATGTTAATTTTCAAAACAAGAGTTAAATGATAGTGGATCGTGACAATGTTTGTGATTCCTACTCACATTGGATTGGGAATATCATTATAATAGTCATCACATTGATCTTCACATCCGTTGTTAGCCAGAATCCTCCTATAATTGAACATTTTATAAAATAAAAGGAATATTTGGTGTATCAAATAAGGGGTAAACCAAATACAAAATTATATGACTTATAAATTACATTTTTCCCACAACTTATGAATTTATAGGCTTTAATATATGATATCCATGATCTATAACCCAACATATATTCGTAGGGGATTTTTTTTATTCTATTAACTATGGGTCATACTAATAATATGAATTTACCAATGAATATCCACTGGGATTGTCGTAACTAATAGTGCAACAAAGAATATTTTCATGCACCAGTTCTCATTTGAGTCTATTTCATAGCTATATTTTTGGGTTTTATCATAGATTCATCTTTTCCAGAGCCACCTCTACCTTCTCATATCCTGATAGGGATTTATTTTTATGATAAAATACTTACTCAATAATCACCACCATTTAGGAATATATTTATTATACATAGTCTCGTTCCTAATACTTTAACTATAGTTTTCTAATCCTCATCCCAAAAATAACTAAAACTAACCTCTAATACCATATACAACAACCCTTCTCTTTATTTCCCTATTAAACATAATTTATGATATAAAATCCTCACATGATAAAACATATAATTTTGAGATGTATAGTGTCTTTGTGGCTTAGGAACCCTATATACCAACCTAAAACAAGAAATACTCATCTTTATTAAAAACCTCTTTTACATGGCTACACAAATTCTTTCGTACACAGCTTTGCATGGGATAAAGAGAGAATATATGTAAGAAAAGGGTGACATATAAATCCCAGTAATAGAGTAAACAAGGAATAAAATGAAAAATATATTACATGTTAGGAAATTGGAATATCAATGGAGAACAAGTGAAAAATTTACATAAATGCATAATATATCCTAATTATCATAACATTGAAATGTGGCATCAACATTTACCATGATATTATCATGAGCCATGGCTTATTTCAGGGGGAGCATGAGTAAAACCTCATAGAACATGAATTAGAATGATCAAACCCTAATTTAACTTGACATATCATGATATGAATATTTACCCAATGCATTGGAGCACTATCAGGGCGCACCATTCATAATTAATTCATACCTGGCATAAGTGTTCCACATGGAACGTATAACAAGGATTCATTAAACGTCGTCATTTATTTACAGATAATGCAATATGAAATTAAAAGATGAATTCTATAATAGATATTTAAATGTTTATAAATTTTTATACCCTTGTTAGAGAAATGATAGTGGTATTCACTACACAATGACATTGTCTTGGAAAATCACGGTGCAATTTCGGCAGCTTAAAGACGTGACATTAGAATTCATAAAAAATTTTGATGAGAGTCAAAGGGGTGTCTAGTAATATTTATATAAAATGTAATGTAATTAGGTCCATATATGTATATATATATATGTCCCATCATATTAAATGTAATTTAGAATAATGATACAATATAATTTCATGAATGTAAATGTGAAGAGAGAATTTTCAAACGGAATTTCAATCAGGTAACTAGTGTACATGGGGGAATTAATGAGAGAGAAAGAGGTCCATCAAAATTCAAAAATAATGAGGGATGTATGGGGGAGATGAAAAATCATACCCCCGCTTTTTTAATTTAAATATAAATGGGTTAACACTATAATGTGATTTGGAAAAAATTGAGAAGGGAAAAATCACATAATTTGATGTGTGATCCCAAATTCATGGGAGGGGATTCAGAGATTCCTCTATGGAGATTGGGTCATATTGGGATGACTTTAGAGAGATGAGGGTAGGGTAGGGATGATCTCCAATGGTTTTGAGTGAAATTAAGTGGTAGCGTGGGTGAATTTATATAGGAAAAGGGAGGGAATTATTTATTATTTAGATTTTTGACAACACACATTAAACTAATAAAAACAAAAAACCATATCTTCATTTTCCCCATTTTTTCCAATGTTTAGTGGAAAACAGTATTTTATAAGCTAGTTGCCGTTATTATTAAAATATTAGGCTTTATTATGCGGAGGTGAGACACACTCTCATAGAAATCATTTTAAATGATAAAATGATTTATAATCTATGGAGGTTCCCCTAAGGCTTTGTAAAAGAACCAAAAATAAAATTACATTAATTTTAAAACATATATTTTCGGAACATCCCATTTATCTTATTTTATTACATCATTATTAGGTCATTATGATGCCATAAAACACGTTATTTATTTAAACAGTAATTATTCTTTACCCAAAAATTTGTCTCTCTCAAAAAATTATGAAAAAATCACCATTGAATAATATCGAGTTCCTGATTCAAAAAATAATATTCATTTTATAGAAATTTTTTAAATTTTTGAATTATTATATTTAAAATAAAAACTGACATTTGTCAATAATTCATGGGTTTTGACAAAAACTACATTATATCATAATAAAATGTTAATTTGCATTCATCAAAATTATAAAATCATATATATTTAATAAAAATTAATATAGTAATAATATTTTATTTATATTTTATTATATTTATAAATCCATTAATTCATAAAAATATATTTCTTAATTGAATATTAACTAAAAATACTAATTCTCATTTAAAAACCATTTTCAAAATAAATGTATATTCATTATAAAAATTTACAAAGCACACAATCATGGTGTTAGGGTCTTGTTATATATCCACTTATAACACCCGCATAAGACCTAATGTTCATGTGTGATATGGTGATAGAATCCTACAGTGTCTTGGATATCAACACTCGAGTGGCAATATAAATTAATGTCTACTTCTCCCATAGGTAGTTCTGTTCAAGCTTAACATATATCTGCCCATCTTGGGATAGGTCATGTGCAATGACTTGTGACACCACCTCTTATCTAAGCTCTAACTAATGGGCTTTGTAGGTATATATTATAATTGATGATTCCATCTCTTCCTTTATCTAAGTAAACAAGATTTATTAATTCCCTATATTTATTTTAATCATACGGTCATTGTTCATTATCTATATTAGCAACAGTAATAATTCATAAAGGTTTTATAAAATCAAAAAACATAAAACAATGGAAGTGAAAATTTTGTATAACCATTTTCCATAATAAGATATTTAATTATATCTTTTAGAAATTCCATTAATAAAATTTTTGGATCATTACAACATAACTCGCTCAAATGGTTGAGCCAACATAAAGGGACAACCTAGTGGAAAAACTTATCACGAGGGGAATTCAATGATGTTTTTCTTGTAGAGTAACCTAGAATTCCCCCAGAACATGAGGTGGTGTTATCAATAGATAATATACCTAGATCTACTCCAATCCAAATGATTATCTATAGCATAGATCCTTTAAAACTTGAGGGTTAAAGAAGAAGCTGTTAGAGAATTTGGAAAAAGGGATCATATGCCATAGTGAAGCACATAGGGGTGAACTAGTGCTCTTTGTCTATAAGATGGATAGATCTATGTGGTTGTTATTTTATTATTTGGATATATATAAGATCACCATAATGAACAATTATCCACTTCCATGTATTGATTATTTTTCTATTAGTAATGAGGATCTCAGTACATGTCAATGGTGAATTGTTTTTTTGGATATTATCAGATTTGTGCAGAGGAGAATGATATTTAGAAGACTTTCTTCAATAATAATTATGGGCGCTATGAGTTTATGGGGATTCCATATAGAGTTACTACTTCCACTAAATTTTTATGATATCTATTTTATAGAGTCTTTAGAAATTTCCTGGAAAATTTTGTCGTAGAATTTATTGATGATATACTCATATAATCCATGATTAAAGAGAAATGAAGAACATCTATGGATTCATTATGAAAAATTAAAGAAGAATAAATTATATTACGATATTAGAAAGTGAGACATTTGGATGTTTCATGTGTTATTCATGGGATACATGATATCAAGTGTGGGATTTTCAATGGACCCATAAAAATGAAATTTATAAATGGAAAACACCCTATAGTGTTTCAAAAATCCTTTTTTTATTATATTTTCAGGGTATAACAAAATTTTTTTGATAAATTTTCCTTTTTATTCTATCCAAATAACTATTTTAATAATTAAAGGGGTAATGTATGAATGGATAAATGAATTTTTTGGTTTCTATATGAAGTTAAATAAAATACGTATCACTTCACATGTACTAAAATTACCTAAAATATGGAGAACATTTTGTGATATTCATTGATGCTTAAAATAATATCTTTGGTTGTGTTCACATGAAAAATGATAATTTAACAACTTATACCTCTTTTATTATTATGGTCCTAGAGAAAACTACCTAAAACAAGATCTAGAGCAAGAAGTGGCTATTTTTCCTCAAAAATATAGAGGCACGTCCTCTATGGTCTTATGTGTGACATATATACTGATCAAAAGATCCTATGAATATATTCACACAATGGGATATCAAATGAGTCAATGGAGATTTTTTGATCTAATAATTTTCTATGAGTGATCTATTCACTATCATCCTTGAATGGTGAACAAGGTAGTTGATACTCTTAGCATAAAAGAACCAGCTACTCAATCCATGTTGTGGATTGAGAAATATGATATCATCCTATAATTTAAAAGAATGAATAAAAAATCATAATGATAGGGAATACCTCATACATTTCAAAATGATTTCCCAACCGTCAAACTAATACAGGATTAAGGAAGAATACAAGGATGATCTGAAGTTACAAAAGAAGGATAATATATTAATTGAAGGGAAGATACAAGTGTTCAATATTGATGATGATGATGTGATGTAGTTTGGAATGAGGATCTATGTGCCTTCATCACTTGGGGTAATGAAGAGGATATTCGATAAAGCACATATATTAATATTCACTCTCCATATTGAGAGTACCTAGATGTACTGTAATCTTTATGAAAACTTCTATTTTGATAAAATGAAGAAGGAATTGTGGTTTATTTTTGAGGGTTTATAATATGTAAAAAAAATTGAAGTAGAGAAACAGAAGTCCATAGAGATAATGAAATAATTACCTATAACAATTGGAAATTGAATAATGTCACTATTTAGTTTGTGATCGGTCTCCCAAGGAAATCCAAATGAAATGATGTGAAATGGGTTGTGGTGGACTGACTCACTAATACTGCCCACATTTTTTCTATTTGGAATGATCACTCACTTGAAAAATATTATAATAAATTTTTGAAGGATGATGTGAAACTACGTGGGGTTCGGCTCTTACATGAATCTAATTAGGATATAAGTTCCATATCAAACATTTGGAGAAGTCATCCATATGAATTGAGGACAAAATTTAATTTTAGCATTACCCATCACTCCTAAACCGATGGCCAATATGAACTTACTACTCAAACACTCGTACATATACTGGGAGATGAATAAATGGAATTAAAAGTTGTATTGGATAAACATATCCCATAGTATTATTTACAAAAAAAAATAGCTTACACTCAAGTATTCGAATGACCCCATATGAATCTCTTTTTGGAAAATGATGCTGAAATCCAACACATTGAAACGAAGTTGGGAAAAGGAAGCTACAAGGATCTGATATATTAAATTTGATAATAGAGATGGTCCAAGACATCCAAAAATATATACAACATTATATGATTCAGAAAAAGGGATAGGATGAAAAAAATTAAAGAGACTAGGTGTTCAACATTGGATAGAATGTATTCTTTTGAATGTCACTAGGGAAGGGAATAATGTTATTTTGAAAGAAAGGGGTGCTAAACCAATTGTAAATTGGACCTTTGGAGATCCTTGTAAACTTATGATATATGGTCTATCATCTTTCACTTCCACCAAGATTGGATCAACATCTTGATGTGTTCCCCATACCACTCCTTTGGAATTACATACCAGATCCCTCACATGTTCAAAACTGAGAGATGGTTCAACTAGATGATGATCTCCCTTATGTGGAGTAGCTGATAGTGATTCTGTACCAAAGAGATAAGGTTCTACAGAAAAAAAAATCCCACCATGTCAATATGTTCTATAGGAAACATAAATACGAATAAGTACCATTGGAACTAGAGGGGTGAGGATGGGGAATTACCCTCATCATTTTTTCAATAATGAAATTTCAAGGGTGAAATTTCAAAATGGGTTAGAATGTAATAAACCCAAAAATTATCAATTTAATTTAAACCATATTATTGTAATTCCATGTAGTATAAATAACATAGATAGCAAATAAAAACCCTATAAGTGAAAACATAATGAAATAAGAATTTTATCAAGATGTTAAGGAACCTATACCAAAGAGTGAGTAACATTACCATATGAATATTAATATGAGGATTATGAATAGTAAACCACCCAAATAAATTGTAACCACACCCATAAATTTTTAAATAAAATGTTTGCTTCTTCAAAATGAATGTATGATAAAATTATATAATAGTATAAATAAGTCAGTTTGCTAAAAATTATTAATTATGTGTTGATATTTTTTATGTCATAAATATATACTTACTAATATAGGTTTCTTTTTATAATTTAAACGTAATTTTTTGGAGGGAAACATATTAATAAAGTAATACTTTATTCTTATCAATATAATTGAATTTTATGTGATGTGAATTAATTTTTAAATTGTAATAAAATCATTTATTATTTTATAATATATTTCATTCGAGTAAATGATGATTTCAATAAGAAATTAAATTTCTAATATTACGAAATTATATTCTTAAAATTGTGTTCAATTTAGATTTATAAACATCATAAAATGGTCATTAATAATTTTCATGTTTACTCTAAATTACTATTTTTTTATTAATAATAAAATACGATAATTATCGTTAAATTCTAAATGCATGAATTATTGAATCATTATTGATGTAATCATGATGTAACCCCCTTAATCAAGAACTAATAATTATAATTTTAATATAACTGGTTATAATGATCAAACTATTCATATTTTTGTGCCCAAATAAACCCTACCCTATTAAAAATTCCTTCACACAAGTTTGATATCCCTTGTTATCATAAAAAGACAAAAACATTTTCCATAAGGATTTCCTCAAGGATTATAAATTTTGGAAATAAATTCCTCTTTCTTATAATTTCTTGTCATGTTCATTTATCCTCATATTCTCCCATAACCTACCCTCATCCAAATGGAATGATATATGTAGTACCATAAATATACTATAATTACATCATGATAATAGAATATCCATCATTAAATTCCTCCCTCTATCACTTTTATTCTAAAAATGAAATCATTTCCCATGATGTATCAATTTACCAATATCGTGGATGATGATCTTTCATTTTTCAATTACCTCATTATTGGAAGCACATAAAACCATTAATATTTAGAAAAAATATACTAATGTGTCTATGTTAACAGTTTTTTATGTTTTATAACGGTCATATATTCATAATAAAAAATGATAAAACAAAATGTGTTCCTTTTGATTTAAAATTTTCAAAATTAACAAAAATGGCCATCATTAACTTTTATCTGAGGATTGGTCTACATACCATATAACAAAATTATTTATAAGGTAATTAATCTTATGTAATATCATTTATAATATATAGTAAAAATTAATTATATTAATCCAAAATTACCGAATATTTTATTCATGCACACAAGTGAACCGATCATGAAAAATATGAAAATGAACACTCCCAAACAATCAAATAAAATTTTATAACTCATTAAAAATATTGTTTATGAAAAAAATTAAACCAAAATGAAATAAATGAATCTATAAAAAGATCATTTTTAATTAATTTTATATGATTATAATTCATATTAATGATTTGAAATAATTCATACATATGCTAAGTGGATGGTAGATCACAACTTAATTTCTTTTATGTTTTTCCTCTTCCATACAAATTTTAGTTGGTATATTCATTTAATGAGCCATAGTTGTAGTTTTCTTATTCAAAAATATACGTTATTTATATATACATGTTCTATATTGGATTTTTTAACATACATAATTCTTTCCAAAAGAACATATCTTTCTTAAAACATGGGTTTTACTTATCTTAATATTTATACTTCTACACTCATGATTTATGATACCTATACCAATATTTTTATTCCATTTTTTTGTTTCCCAAATTTGTTTCATTAATTAATAATTTTTTTTAAACCCATTACATTTCATGGATTTTTTATATCCAAGGATGATATATGATCTATGTCGCAAGTGTGGTAATGTAATTTTTTTGATGTGATCGGTGAACCTAGAATTATATAGCACAATGTAAATTTTATGATGTATGTAGTGCACCTTGAATTATATAGATCTTCAATTAATTGGGTATTGTGATGTATCTCATGATATTATGTTTAATATGTGTGATCATAATGGTATATTAGTTCACAAATGTATGTGGAATTTGACAAATAAGACATGATGTTTCTTTTTATTGCAATGCTACAATCCATGCCTTTATCTAATTCTTCCCCTCTTGATCATGATTAGGATCCTATGGATATTTTAGGATGATTATTATTATTATCACCAATTTTATATTTTTTCATGGTCTTTTCAATCCTCTTACTATCCTTTTAGATCACTCCTTTCATTAATGTGCATCCTCGGGTGAAAAATTATACTATGGATAACTCAAGGGCTAATAAGAATCTACAGATTAAGGACTAAAATAAGGAATATGTTTTATGATGAAAATATTATGTATGTTCCTAATTTTACCAACACACTCAGTCTATAGGTCCTTTTTTTGAAACACTATAGTGTTTTTTATTGTTGGAATGATGTAATAGTAATGTAAGAAAAAAATAGGGAAGAAATATATGTGCTTTGAAATGGGTTTGTCATGTGGAATAACATGATATAATGAATCTACTAATTATAATTAATTTATTTAAATTTTAAAAAAAATTATGTACTTCCTCATCTATATTATATATATTGCGAATAGTAATCTACCTTTTTATTTTCCAATTGGATGGAGTTGGGATATCTATAGGGGATTCCCTACTAGGTTGATTACTCACCCCATGAATATATACCTTCGTGCATATGATGATTTTTATTTTAATGAAATTGGAAAATGAAATGTATCTTATATATCGAGTTGATTATTATTATTCTACAATAATGGGGTTGAGGTTTGAGTGAGGATATATTCCTATGGATATGTTGGAGCCATTCCATATCTGTGATTATTTGTGATTTTATCCAATAGGTTTATTTTAGGTGTGCTTTTTCACTTTTGGATACTAAATTGATATTATTATTTTATTGTAATATTTTGAGTTGTATTGTTTAAATTTTATATATAATATAGTATTGGTTTAGTTTATTTGTTATTATTGTCTCGGTGGGTTGTATATTTTTGAAAGGAAATGGGTTCCACAAAATATTTTGGATTCCATTGGAATATTTTACTAGTATTTTCCATCAAGGGGATTTCACCAAAGGATAGTTTCACCTAATATATTTACAAAAAAATACGTTCGCCTAGGATGTGAAGGTAGTTTTAATTATATAAAATATTAAGGGAATTATGAGAAGGTGATTAAAAGTTAAATGATAAAAATGAAATTGATTAAATTGAAATGTAAAAAAAATTAAAAATGACCGATGAAGAAATTCATAAGAACATTTTGTCAAATTCATATTAAGAAACTCGAAGATAATAAAAAAGTACCGTAAATATTAATTCAAATACATAGATGAACATTATTAATATAATATATTTAATAAATATATGTTGGTGAAATACTGGTTTATAAAGATTAAAATTTTCTTAATATCATTATATTATAATATATATGAAAATCCATATTGGATGATTAATTAAATGTAAAATTTAAATATTGAAAGATATATAGGGAAAAACCTAATAGAATAATTAAATTAAAAAACATATAAGGGAACAATCATTAGAGAGAGTCAATGACCCAATTAAAAGTATATTGAGTTGACATAAACATTATGAGTTTTGTAAAAAACAAATCAAAATACCTTGAATGATTTAATGTTAAATAGAATATTGAACTCTTTTAAGAATTGTATAATCTTGATATAATTTTTTAATGAGTTAGTATAAACACTATATAAATGAAAATATGCTCTTAATATAAACATGTCTTGTATAAGGTAATTTGATGTGATAATATGAGTATAACATGTAAACATGCCTAAATAAAGGGTTATTGAGAAGAAATCCATTATGAAATTTATAAATATGGATCAAAACCGATAATAAGGGATAAATTAAAATAGACAAATGTATAACATTATTATTATTATATTTATTATATAATACATTAATGAGGTTTTTATAAGACATGAAAAATGAATTAGTATTATAATAAATAACATCTGTCAGATATCAGAATTTGAGATGGTAGAATATTACAAAACTTTGTAGTATATGAATAAAATAAACTGAATGATTGATTTACAAATATACATGTAAATTAATTGATTATATATATAATAATGATAAAATATTTCTATTGGTTATTATTTAAACCATGTAAAATAATAATGGTTATGTAACATGAATACATGCCTAAATGAAGGGGAATTTAGATGGAAACTCTAAATTTGTATTACTTTTTAGTCCGATGCTCTATAATATATTGAATAATAAAATTATTCTTATAAAATTATTTTTTCAGAACCATTTTAATTTAAATTTTATTTATTAGTTTCCATTTATTATAATATTTAATTCATTGGTGTCCTTTTTCCCTTATCGGCCAAATTGGGTTATTTAGTGAATTTTTCAAAAACTATATTTGAATGTAGATTATAGTTAAATGGGTTATAAATCCAATTCATAAACACTATAATTTTACCAATATATTTTAATTATATTAAAATATAAACAACTATATAAAAATCAATTATTTATCAAACTTAGTGTAAAATTAATAAAACTTTATCGATATTCCATTTTTTTGTGGTAACATTTTTAATGAACATTTATTATAAATATTTTTAATAGAATGAAAATTTTGTTTATTAGAGTATTAATAATTTAATAAAATTATTATTTATTATTTAAATACATTTTCTGAACCATTCATTCAATTTAGTGATTAAAAATGAAATGCAACATCCATATATGCTATTGTCCTCATGTAAAATATGCAACATTTTAAATTTAAAATTAATTGGATCAAAAAAGATGATTTTTTTTACTAAAATATAATAAAATTTTATTATATTTAGAATAATTTATTAATTATATTTTATTTGGACAAAAGTAACTTATTATTAAAGGATAACAAAAGACGGAATAAAAATAAAAATGAGTGATTTTGAGAATTCTATCCTCATACAGTTGAAAAATATTTTGAAAATTATACTAACATGTGTATTATTGTCACACGTGGTTTTTCTATTTTTCACTTCATTATGATTCTAGTTCATTTCCTTGATTTACATCTCTGATAGATTTGATATTCTAGGACCAATTTTTCTTCTTTTGTTGGTCTATAATTTCCTCCAAAAAATCCCCTTGAATCCCCCTAAGTTCCCCATTACTCCCCCCTTGGATTACCAATTAATATGGAGAAAAAATGTAATTTTTTGGTGGATAGAACATAACACACAATTTGGCCTCCATGTTTACTAAACGATGATGCCAAACCATATACATTGCCCAAGAAAATAACTTTTTTTGTTTTTTCAATTTCTTCCTGCCGGGATTAACCCAAATACACCCCTTTCACACTCTATTTGACCCTTACAGCCATGGGATGTCCCCAATCATCCTCACGCTTCCATGGATATCATTATGAAAGAAGGATTTATTGGGAAACAACATAATCATGCATGTAAGGGATTTTCTCCATGGTTTCCCCTTACCCTTAGGGTGTCACCAAAAAATTATTGAATTTATATGCTTGTATCACCTAGGGTTTCTTCCATAGGGTACAAATCTGGTTTTTTGGGTTCGTTATTCTATGAATAGGTTCATTTTATTTCCTTTGTGGTGCATCAGGTGTTTGGATTATTTTCTTCACAACAATTTTGGAGTTTTGACATTCAAGGTAGGTGAATCAATGTGTAAAAATTATTTTATGAGTTATCATTCATTGATTTAAAATTTTAAAATATCATTATTCAATTTTTTTTTGTGAGAAATCATTTTTTGGTATCATTGATTAGGTAGTTGATTTTAATGTAGCAATTATTGTGTCAAAATGAGTTTTTTTAATTTTTATTCTAGGCTATATTTTTTGGGGTACGTTTACGGATCATGAAATGGTTTTATTAATTATTGTTAGGGTACCTGATTCTTCTTCGGTCGGGAATTGATCTCAGTTTGGCTTTAAGAGAAGTATTTCAATGGATTTCATTTAGAAAGAATTTTTATAATTCTACAAGTAGTCTTTAAAAAGGAACATATAGTGTATAGAAATGCATAATGGTTCCAAAACAAGTTTGTGTGTTTTTTTATGGATATATGTTCTTAAAATGTTTTTTGAAAGTGAATGTTATGATTTTTGATCTCAAACATTTTGAGAACGTTTTATAAATTGTTGAAATGATTAATTAAATTTTGAAAATTTTTGGATGTATGTTTGTGGTATGTTTCAGTGTGATCATGGTGATAAAATGTAATTGAATGTTCAAGGGTATTATGTGACATGTGTGTGGAATTGTTGGTGTGTTTATGATTTGGAAATTGTATTTTCACATGAATAATGTATTGATATCATGTGTAACATGATTGAGAAAAAATAGGGAAACCCGATTATCTAGGTGGGAGTACAAAGACAATCATACTAGTGATCCATAGTGGATTAGTTCTGGTTTCACAATGATTTTTTTGATATGACAATATTAAAAAAACTTTGATGATGATATCAGGGGCCACTATGTTATGGTTATGTTCACTAATAGTAGCATGTGCATAAGAAGGAAATCATTTATGGTCACATTTAAACCGGGATATGATGTACCTTGAGCCCAGAACTAGATAATGTCAAAGGGGTGTTCCCATGACATGTGCCCATATTATTTATTGTACTTACCAATGGAATATGATGCATTTTATTTACAAAAATTCTTTATCATGTGTGTTTTATTTAAATGTGTTCAGCCATTAAATTATCAATTTTGTAAACTATATTCATTTTAATGTTGCATCTATTTGAAATTGTTCCAAGCATTATTGATTATATATTTTGGATGATTTTTGTCTTAAAATGATTATCGCATGGAATCATTTTGGGAGGAATCCTACTAGGCTTATTCTTACATCCTACATACCCATTTGGGTGTATGTATATCTGGTATTGTTTGTCCCATGTTTGGTTAAATCTTTCAGAACAGGTTTTCCAGGTTACTAGAGATCCTTCTTCAATCAATGTCATAGAGATGGCATGAGAATACATACTCATGCCATGAGATAGTTCATGTCCATTTCATCTTGGATTTGTTTTCATTTTTAATGCTTCGGGCATTGTATAAACCCACGGTTTTCTATTATTAATTTTTCGAAGGATTGTTTTGATTTAAAAATTATGATTTGTTTTATTAGATTTTGATTTTTTTTATATTTTTATAATTTCGAGTAAACCATTCCTAGCATTTATTTATGATAGCAGGGCGTGATTTCAATCCAATGAGGATGGGGAACACACTTTAGTCAATTTCACGGACTGATTAGAGAATCCTTTAGGATTGATACTAGATCCATTTCATGAAAAAATGGTATCAGAGAATGTTTTCCGTTTTTGGGTCATGTTCTTTTTGGAAAGTTTCATGGTAGACCATATCTAAGATTTTTAGTACATGACATTCGATTTAATAGTAGTGGTCCCTTCTAATACACTTCAAGATAATATTCATTTCACTAGGGGATGATTCATATTATCTTTCTAATTTCATACTCCTGGTTCGTCCTATATTTGGTTAATAAAAATAGAGTTGTTTCAATGGTCCCAGTGAGTTTGCAGGTCCTGGAAAGAAATGTGTAGTTAGGGATATTATCCTATAACACTCTCAGTGATGTTGAATTGTTAAGCTTATGGATTCCTCTCACAGGTCCCAACCACCGGATTACAATAATATAGTCTTTCATTGTCTTGTGTATTTTTTGTTTTGGAATCATGGTGAATTTTTCTTAAAGTAGCAATGACTTCATTTTATGAAATGTGAATTTTTGGGAAATGATTTTATAGAAAAAAAAATGTATTGATTTCGAAATGGGTGGAATTTTTTTTTATAATTCTTTTAAAATTGAAAATGGTGTGTTTACAACCATTAAGAATGTATGAATAATGATAAAGTATGTTTTTAAAATATGATTCCAAAAGAATATTAGGAACTATTGTAAAGGGTTTTAAATAAAATGATGTGTTTTGAAATCTATTTTTGGGGTTTGAAGAGTGCTATCAATTTGTAAATTGGTGAACATTTGAAACATTTCTCAAATTCTGAAGAACTTGTTTTAAATGAAGATAAATGATTTTTTAAATGAATGTCAATGGGTGAAATGGAATGTGTCTTAAAACCAGGAGTTTTTTGAATTATGTTGAGATATTTTAAAATTATTGTTAATGACATAAAAGTGTGTTTTGTATTATGAGTTGGTGATTTCCTTAAAAGTATTCTAAGACTTAAATAGGTTTATGGTTGATGTGGATGGATACTTTGAGTATATTTTAGTGTCAGTTAAATGTCTTGGTTTTGAAAAGTGGAATGAATTTCTATTCTAAATATTGGCATTTTTGTGAGTGATATAATGCAAGGGTTTATGTAGGAAGTATAGTGGTTAATGGTATGACTAGATGATGGTAGTTATGTATATGAGGAGGGTGCCCGGTGTGTCATGGACACATACATTTGTTAGACCCATGGGGTTCCATTTGTGGATGTGATAACTAATGAACCATTTATTTAAAAATATACTATTTTAAAAAAAATTGATGTCTTGATAATAAGTATTTTGGTATGGTGTCTTATGTATTTTTGTGATTATTATTGTGGTGTGTATTGATTTTGATATCCACGTTTGTTTTAATGATGTTTGTGGGTATGTGTTTCATTCATATGTTGGGTTTATGTTTTGTTTTTTTTCATTTGGAAAATTTTCTTAGAATCCCTTCCAATAGTTCCCCTTATATGTTCGGTTCTAGTTTGCTGTATTTTTTGACCAATACAGAAGCATTTTCAGGTCCATAGGTTTTCTTTATAGCTAGGGTATGCCCCCATAAGGAGTTAATACAGGATTGATGTGTGTCCCCTGGTGATTCTCTATTGTAACATCCTCTATTTTATCAAAAATATGAATTTCTTCTTGTGCATTGGAGATTGATTCTACCCCACATTTTTTAATTATGTGGATCCTCATGTAGAAGGAGTGTGGTGGTGGAAGGTTTAAAAAGATCTTGATTCCTTATGTTCACAAAGATTTTTATATCATCAAATGTGAAGCCATACATAACTGCATCTACAGGTTTTATTTGAGAGTGGTTAAGGTGAATTCTTGTGAGGATGGAGGATATAGCAGATCCATTTGAGAGATTTTACTTAAATGGAAGTGTCTTTATCTCCTGAGAATTTTGGAATTCATTATATTGAGTGAATGTGTCTCTTATGTGTTCATTCCTCTATTGACCATTATTAGGGGTGAAATATGTGATGAATGTGACTATACAAAGTCCCCTTATTGTTGGATGTTCCGTGAGAAGGTATGAGTTTCGTTTAATACATTGTGTTCTTTTTATGATTTTCGATCGTGATGTTGTCACTTTTGGCCCCAGAAGAAGAAGTTATGATTGTGTGTTTTAGTGCCCGACATCAAGGAAATATATTCTTCAATCAAATTATCTCCACCATAGGTCCTATAGTGATTCTAGAACATATTTAAGAAACCCTATGGTTGTATGTGATCATGGTTTTCCTTCAGTCTCTAGTGTGGGAGGTGGACACAGTTTGAGATTCCAATGTGCTGGTTTCATTTCATGTTAAAATGTTTAGTGAAATGGGAAATAGGGACCCTGTTTCTCGGTATTATGATCCATGTCGGTGGAAGAGTCCCTTATAGTTTTAATTCTCCCTCAAAACCTAGTTCATGAACAATTGTGGGAGTAACTCACCATATGGTTGTTCATGTGTAAATAACCATCTAATCACTTTTAAATATCAATTTTGGTTGGACTCTTCTGAGGATGGTAATGCATGTGGGGGTGGTGAACTTCGTAGTATCTCTTTTGGTTTCAATATTATTTGATCAACCACCAACATTGTAGGGATTGTGTCTTAGGAGTTCATTTTCATGTCGGCACATTCTAGTTGGTTACGATGGTTTGTTCTTAGGGTGGGGAGTCTGTTTAGGACACCCAATATTTTTGTATTGGATCTGTATTGGGAGATTAAGTTGTCTTCTTTTGTGGGGATTCCATTCGGACCACCCTATTTTGGTGTTCTGGTTCAGTCTCAGGTGTTGAGCTTGATTTTCCCTTCATGTGTCCTTGAATTCTATGGAGAAAAATGAGTGTTTTTTCTGGGTAGTCACACACTCATGGTTTTAACATCATTATAAGTTACCATGGACTATCTCCGGTAACCACACGATAGGCTACAAAACTGCCCTCATGGCCACCACATGGTCATTCTGTTCACCTTAGGTAATTTTTTTGTTTTTCATTTTGAACAGAATGCTCCTCATAGCTATGACAGGGTTTCCCTAACCGTGCGGATAAGCAATCACATTAAAATTGTATCACCTGGTGTTGGATTAGTGGTAGGTAGTCCTTTTTTGAGCCATCAAACAACCAATTCATTCATGGGTAAACGTTGGTATTGGAGCACGAAATATTGATTTACTAAATCATGGTTGTGGTAAATATACTTGTATTGTTCATTATTTTAGCTAAATTTCATAAGATTCATCAAGTATTGTTTAGGGTGTTTTTTGGGATGAGGATGGAATATGTTTCCCTTCTCTTACATGGGGTTTAAATATGGGGTTTTTAGAATGTTTTTACCGTTGATTGATTAATAAGAGGTGTCTTGGATTTTGGGGGTGGGTGACCCTTAGTGGGGGAGTCTATTTTGGACTCTCGTGTTTGATGATACCCCTCTTTTTCCTGATAGTAGTGTACTTGTTATCATTTCATTGAGAATCCTTATTGAACATGGGGATAATATTGGATTTTTTTTATATAGTATTTTAGTGGATTTCTAGAGGTGAAATGATTTATGATGTAGAAAATTAGTACACATAGTGTTTTTAGTTTTCCCTTCATTGTGATTCTTTTTCATTTCCTCGAGTGCCGTGTATGATAGATTTTAAATTTTGGGACATCATTTTATTCTTTCCATGGTCTAAAATTCCCTCATATGTTCTCCCTGACTCCCTCATATGTTCCTATTGTATTTCACCAATATTCCTATTTGAATTTTGAGAATAATGGAATGTTTTTGGGTGGATAGAATAGGTTGCACGGTTTTGACAGATTATTTACTAAACAGTACTGCCAAATTGTGTCGTGTTTCGATCACATTATTTTTTTATGTTTTTCCTATTTTCCCATCCATGTATTATCCATATACACCCCTTTTTACCCTCATTCGACCCCTGAATCCATGAGAGGTACCAAACTTCATCGAGATAAAATGGAACTCCTTTTTAAAAGAGAATTGCATGGGGAAACATCGAAATCATTAGATTATGTGTGTTTCACCCTAGTTTCATCTTTCCCCTTCTGGTTAATCCTATTAATTCATGAATTTATAATTTTATAGAACCAATAGTTTATTCCATAGGGTTTAACCTAGCATTTTTCTATGAAATACTCTTGTCTTAGTTTCATTTTCTATCCTTTGGGGTACAGTAGAGGTGCAGTTGATGTTTCACACATCCATTTTGGGGTTTTAAGATAAAAGGTATGTGATTCCATGTGTAATATTTATTTGATGGGTTAGATTTTATTAAAGATATTTTTTATCATGTTCCTCTTCCATTATTATTCATCAAAATCCCATGTTTGATAACATTGATTATGCAGTTGATTTTAAATAAGCAGTTTTTTTGTGAAAATGAATGTTTTTAATGTGCATTCAATGTTGTATTTTTTGGGTTCTTTATAGTTCATGGAATGGTTTAATAAAATTATGTAAGGGCATCCAATTATGGTTTCATGTGAAATTGTTGTGAATTTTTCTTTAAAAGAGTTGTTTTGAAATATTTATACGTGCAATTCTTTTGTTAAAATTCATGAACATATCTTATAAAAATCTCTTATTGTTTTTTCAAAAGTATAAAGGGGGTGAAAAATGTTTTTCTACTATTTTAATTTATATATGTTCATAAAATAATTTTCATAATGAGAAAGTGATGATTTTTGATCTAAACGTTTTGATATCGTTTAATAAATTTTCTATACAATTCATTAAATTTTGAGAATGGTGTTTTGTATGTTTGGGGGCTGTTTGGGAGTGAGCATCAAGTTAAAATGTATTTAAATGAGAAAAAGGGTATAATGTAACATGTGTTTGGGATGTTTAGTGAGCTTAGGATTTGTAAATGGAATTTTTAGGTGAAAAGATTATTGATAACATGTGTAACACGTTTTAACACAAAGATGGAAACCAAGTAATCTTGGTGGGAAGATTAGGACTAGTATGCTAGTCATCCAGAGTGGTTTCATTCATGATTCACATAGTGTGTTTGACAATGATAAAACTAACTAAACTATTAGGATCATGTTGGGGACCACTAGGTTATTGGTTTGTTCCAATCCAGTGGCTTGTTCATGGGAAGGATATGTGTTATGGTTACACTTACACCGAGATACGATGTACATAGGACCCACAACTAGCTAGTCCCAAGGATAGTTCCCATGACTACTAATCATTGGAAATTTTTATTTACCTTCGGTAAATAGTGTGTTTTGATGATAAATATAGAATCAAGTGTGTTTTTTTAAATGATTACATTCTTTAATATATCCCCCTTTAATACTATTTTCATTTTAAAGTTGAATCACTTTAAAATTGGTACATGCATTCTTGATAATAAAACATGCATGATTTTAATAAAAAAAGATTAAAATAATGATTCCATTGGGGTGGAAACATTCCGGGCATTGGATCCCTCCCTACATAGACCATTTGGTCAATGTAAACATGGTAATGTTTTTCATGGGATTCGGTAAAGCTTTTAGAAACAGTGGTTTGGGAAAATAGTTGTCCTTCCTGATGTGGTGTAATGGATATGGATTGAGGGTGTTTCCCCTTACCATGAGGTGCTTCTTTGGCTGTTCTTATTACAATTCATCTCTTTCATTAGTCATTGGGATTTTTATAATGTAATGTTTTTCAATTGAGAATTTTGTAAATGATTGTTTGGTATCAAAAATTATGATTTGTTTTATCAGTTTTTGTTGGTTGTTTATGTTTATTTTTTAAGGAAAATCATTCCCATCTTTTATTTATGATACACGAGAACATGTGCACGCCCGAAGGGGTTGGGTAAATCCATCATTCCATTCCATGGATTGGGTTGGGCACTGGTTTGGATGGTAACAATATCTTTTTCCTGAAATTTATGATTTTAAAAAGACCCATTATATGTTACTATGTATATTGGATAACGGCTTTGGTATATTTCTGTCAAATCAATATTCTTATGGTGTGATGATAGTGGCGTGAGAACATGTTTTCTTAATTGTGATAGGGGTTGATTTTTTTGAAATAATTATAATTTAATATAAATGGGATTAAATATTCAAGTAATGTGGCATAAAATATGATAACTATAGAGTACATGAAATATTATGATCGATCGTGTATCAATGTAAAAATTTAGGGATAGGGTTATGTGATAAAGAAATATTTTATCACCTAGTCTCTAGCAATTTTACCTTATCTTTCATTTTTTGTGGTAAATCATTTTTTTCCATAGTAGCTAATTTTAATGCCATATAATGAAATTAAACTACATAAAAAATATTTGTGATTATTCTAAAAATTAATTGTATTTTATCAAAATAATATTATAAATTTTAAATTTCATTTATATTATGTAAAATTTTTATGTTGAAAAATATTTTCTATAGATACGTGACATTGAAAAACATTAATATTAATATAAATTTAATCAAAAAAATTTCTTATTAAAATGGGGGATAACAAATTTTTAATTCATAAAAACTTTATTTTTTTATAAAATAATTATTTGACAAATATATATTTATTTTCCATTAAAAATTTATAATCTATACTAAAATATAATTAGTATTTATTTAATCAATTCATTTAAATAAAATAATATTACACATAAATATATTTTTTTATCAAAATGGGTAATTTTTAACGCTAAATGATTTTTTCATGTTTCATCAAAAATTAATTAACCAATGAATGAATAATTATTATGTTGTTTATTTATAAAAATTATATTTAGTTAAATTTAATACTAAAAAATTGATTCATTTAGTTTCTAAATATAAATGATATATAATAAAACAATGTTTTTAATGTAAATCATATTTCATAAATTAATAAATTTAAAAATTATTTTTTATTTATTATTTTTTATTTATTTAATTTATTAATATATTTTATTAATCGTATGTATAATTTAATAAATAAATTTAATTGGAATCACTCTTTATCCATAATAATAATTAATTTCTAAAATGATATATTTTAATAATAATATATTGTAAAAAAATTATATATTGTTTCATTATTTATCATCTGTGAGTTATATTATTTTACATTTTTAAATTTAATTACACATTAAAAATATAAATATTACATACATGTATATTCAATGACCATATCTCCAATGACTATATTTCCAACAACCATATTCCTAAATACAATTTTATAATTATTGGATTTCATTCCAAAAGATAACCTTACTAAATTCATTCTTCTCATTATTTATTTAAATTAACTTTTCATAATGATAATTTTGGATAATATGAACTGTCATTAATTTATATACATATTTCACTATGATTCATTGATTTTAATTCTCATTGTTGATTCAGTATTACTAAGGGTGATTCTCGATGGTGAATAGGATCAGAGGAATATTCTATTTTTTTAATATATTATTATTTATATTTATTGTCTCTTTTTTGTTTAAAAAATTTTAATGGTTGTAATCATATATGGTATATAGTATTAATTATTTATTAACGCATCGATTAGTATAAATTTTTTAAATTTTATATAATACATGAACATAGTTTTTTTGCATTTATTTAAATCTTATATGACTCTTTTCGTAGTCAAATATAATTTAAATAAATGAATAATATTTTTTAGAATTATAGAAATATTTATTATGGGAATAAAACATTTGGAAAAACATAGGTGTATATATTTATATCATGATTTGGGAATTGAGTATGACATAAAAAAGAACCCCATTGGCTTTCTTTTTTTCATATGGGATTCTGATAGGTTATTTATGGGAAAAAATTGTTTAATCATACTATTTTTTTTACATTGATGTATAATTTCATAGTGACTAATTGATAGGGGTTATTATAAAAAAATTGGTGACCCTAGGATTCTTTACAAGAAGTGGTTGTTTATGAATACTATGGTTGTGTATTATGAGGACGTGGGTCGATGTGGTTCCCCAGTGTGACATAGTTGTTGGTGACAATTATTACAGATTGTGTAGGATGAGCTAATTTAATATTATTTATATTGATCACTAATGATTGAGTGAATGTTTTTCACTGATTTGTGGCCATATGTTGATTATGATTTATAATCGTTATGTCCATATGTGGGTGGACGTGGGTCGATGTTTTTCATTATCGCTCAAGTATGATGGCCTCACTATCCAAGTAACCCAGTCCAGGCCCATCCTGACAGTCCAACTACCTCAACCGACATCCATGATTCCCAATCCCATGGTAGCAACCACATAAATTAACCTGAGAAAAAGCACCAACCTGTGATTCCCATCAGTCAAAAATATATGTCTGGGCCACGCCCAACACAACAAGCAGTTCAAAACAAGCAATATCACACATTTCATAACTATAATCAAAGCATCACTTGAAACAGGCAATTACTAAACAATTAAATTACACCAACTTGTGATGTCTCATACTAGCACCTAACTCATTCTTAATTTAACAATTAAGCTCAAAATTTTAACTCAAAATATTCAATAAACAGTCTATACATGGAATCTAAAATAATGGTCCAATTCATATGCATTTCGGCACCCCCGTCCGAATTGCCCCAAACGAGCTATGACCTCTAACCCGGCATCGCTCAAGCACAATAAGGGTTAGGGAATTCCAAGAGGCTTCCCACAATGCCGATGAACTATTAAAGATAATCAAACAAGGGTTTCTCTCAATACCAAATGTTGCGCCTGAAGGTCGTAACCCCCAAAAGTCTACGAAGACACGAAAAAGGGTATGCACCACCCACCTCATACACGTACGATGACACTCTTTTGATATCATCCTATGAATCGGTCTAAATCGTGGTGGATTTTTGTTTCCATCAAATTTGGAAATTCCATTTGGATGTAATCTGCGGAGGAATAGGTGAGGGATCAAAGACGAAGAGGGGTGCACGAGGTTAGTCTTTCTGATGTGGTACTGCTTCCACTGATAGATCGAAGAACGGAGGTCGTCTGATGACTCAGGAAGGGTTTGTGTTTTTCAGAGGTTCTCAGACGAACCATCCGTCCAAGAGGGAAGAAGAATAGACTTCTAGGAATGAGACGTGATGGCGTCTCGATCGCTCAAATAAAAATAAAACTACACAGTGTGTATTTCCAATGTACATGATGTATAGATGTGTTTCTGTACTCCAACATAAGCAGAGTCCAGCACACGGCCAGGGTCTCGGCCCCTACATGGGACAAAGGTACACGGTATGTCAAGGAAGGCTACATGCCATGTAGATTGAAATATATACCTTGGCACCACACGACATGTACTTGGACTTGCATGGGTAAGGGTTACATGACGTGTCTATAAATACACGTCGTGTAGTAAAACAATTCTACATGGTCATCACACCGCATGTAATCAGTGAGCACACGGTCGGTCACTCGGGTAACACATACACGGTGTGTACTTAAGTACACGGCATGTAGTCTGGAAATTTCCAGAAATTTCCTAGATTTTACAAACTTCTCAAAAACCAGACAAAAACTTTAAACAGGGACAGGATTTGACTCGTTTCTAAAATTCTAGTTTCTTAAAAACACCCCACTTTAATATAGCTCGTCCCTGAGCTACCAAACGAAACCAGGAGATGTTACCGAACTCGCCCATCCTGGTTAAACAACACAGACAACCCCGGTCTCAAGGATCTGGATAAATTACTAAAAGGGCTCCCAACCTTAGGAATTTCCTACTTGGTCTCAACCTGAACAACGATCATGCAAAATAAATAAATAGACAAGAAAGGCTCACCGACCTACTTCCCCGAACCCATGGTCCTTCCGTGACAGATCGTCACCCCTACACCTCCTTGGTGATCACGTGTCGCTTCCGACACCCAACGTAACCCTCAACGCATTGGTGTCTGCCTCTATGAGGTCATGTATCTTATAGATGATCAAATCAAAACCTGGTGCCTTTCACCTCATGTGACCGGCATCCACTATGCCCTGATGCCCACAGCACCTCACGTAACCTTCATCCATGATGCTCCTAATGCTACACATCTAAAATATGTAATAAAATGTATAACGCATCCTATATGATGCCAATCCCACTAACTAGTCTCTAGTTAGGCCGCAAGTAACCTATGAAACTCGTGCACTAAACCAGAAATTCCTCAAGAAGCCATGCCAAAATAATCAAATAAACTCACGACCACACCCGTAGTGTACCTTCCACCTTCGTCAGCTCTCCAGCCTACTCAATCCCTAGCAGATCCACAGCATGAACCAGGACTGAAGCATGCCTTCCTGATGCCTGACCTCCCTGCAATGCTGCTCTAGTCACCGACCACTGACCCCTAAGCTGGATCTAGCTATCCCTGTCACATCCTCTGCGTGCAGCTGATCCTCAGCTACCCTCTCCTAGTACTGAACCTAAACCAGCACCTGATGCCAATGTCTGTCCTGGTCCCTACCTACCGGCTGTCTGAGAAGGCTGCCTGCAAAACCTCTACAGATGCCCAACCTGTCCACACGCTCGACACTACTGCGAGGGCCTATCGCACTGAGCCCGAACATGTCCTGGCATTCCACACTGAAAGCAATCCAACACTGAACTGCCACGGGGTGGTCAGGCTGAGTCCTTGGCCTGCCTTCCCTGCTAGAACTCATCTATCCATCACTTCCTGTTGTCCGGACCATCACCTAATGTTGTCACCATGAAAAAAAAATATTTCTCTCTCTCGTTGTCGTTATCTATGAGCGCATGATTCACCTCCTCAGAGAAGGAACCCAGCCTGATGATATTTACCGGAACTAGAATAGAATGTCGTAAGCCATCCTCGAAGTGTGTCACCCTAGCTGCATCATCGCTCACCATACCAGGTGGAAAACATGACAACTCAGTGAAGGTAGTTGTGTAGTCCATGATGGAAATATCTCCCTGCTGAAGACTGTAGAACTCTCGAGCTCTCTCTACCCTCAGTGTCTCCAGATAAAAGTGCTCGAAGAACCTATCCTCGAATTCCTTCCAGGCCAGTACCTCGTGCCTAAGAGCCTAAACCTGTACGTCCCACCAACGCTTCACTAGCCATCTCAGCATATACATCACCAACTTGACCCTCCACCCTGGAGGCGTCTCGAGCTGCTCGAAGATCATCTGGATACTCTTTATCCAATATTCAGCCGCCTATAGACCACCCTCACCCTAAAAAAGCGGTGGGTGCTGTGACTAGAACTCCCGCGTCAGATACTCCAAAGAAGGCTATGTTCCCAACGCGCCTCTGTCAATACCATGTAAGAGAGCTACCAGGATATCTCAGAGCTGCTCTTCAAGCCATGGTCTGAACCCTACCAAACCCGGCTGCTGCCCTGCCTGCACTAGATCCTGAACCTGATCATGTCCCTAGGCCTGTACCTGCTGCTCATGCTCAGTCTACAATGGATTCTAAACCTGGTCCTACGGTACTGTATCATCTCCTGCCAGATGCTCCATCGAGTCGTGAAGGGGTAACCTGCTGAATACCATAAATGGTCAAACAACCTATATATATACATAACAACATATTCTACACAGAAAATGAAAGCTGTAAACGACCGTGCATAACAACTACCCTTACTCCCCCTCATCGCAACCCATACCCCATGGCATCTCGGCCTCATGGCCTCCTTACCCACCCTCAACAGAGCCAAGTATTAATAGTACCTCGGGCCATGCCCGTCCTGACATCCAATGTTGCCTCAATTCCGATGACCAAGTCGCCTAATCCTGACAGTTACACTGCCTCAACCATAGTACCTTCCTGATCTCATAAGAGTCAGACCCAAATATCCTGCACATGTATTTCTAAAAAATACAAATCATGTCATATACATTGCAATAAACAAGCAATTTTATCAGGAGTTTCACCTATTCACATTTCAAAGCACACATAGCATGGAAATTGATTATATTCACATGGTATTATCACTTCACAAAGAATACATGTAGTTATAAAATTGAAATACCCTAAAAAGTGCCTATCGAAAGCCAATCAAAAACCATTGCCACACCGGCCAAGGTTTACATATCATACTCAATAACATAACACAACAAGTGAGCCATTGCAGTGGAAATCATATCAACTGTAATCTGAGCAAAAGAAAACTGCAATTCCAACCCCCGGCAACTCAATCCATCCCCCGTACATGGGGCTATAGGCACCAATGCACAAGTTCAAAAATCAAGTTCCAACAACAACCTATCTCCGGTCTACCATATCCAAAATTTTAAAACCAGCAGAAATAAAAAGAGAAATCTCCAACTCATTATTAGCAAGAAAAACACTGCTACTAAATCCCTGTCATGAACTCCTTTGATACCACTTTGTAACTACCCAGACCCGGCCAGCCTCCCGAACAGTGCCAAACGGGTCGGGTGTTACGACCTTAGGCACACCTCCCCTGAATTCTAAAGGATTCCGACTAGCAGCAAGGGTCTGATTAGGTATAGTGGGGAGGATATACCCTCTTGGAGGAATAAAAATGGTATTGGTCCAAGTAATAAACTAATGTATGCAGTAGAAATAAATGACTCAGTAGACTTGAACCAGACCCGCAGAGCGAAAGAATAAAAAATATCAATAAACCAGTGGAAGTAATATAGAAACAACAATAGTAGAAAGTAAACAGAACAACAGACTGAGAATAAAAGCATCTACTATAGATAACAAACAAGGCATGCATCAAAATCAAGTCATTTAGCACAATTTATAATGGCTCTAATGGATAACCAACAGTTGCTACATAAAAAGGTAAGCATACAGATACAAATGGGAAAACTAATCAAAGTAACTCCAGCAAGGCATGACCTCATGGTCCATTCCAGTCTCCATGCCAACAGCACTAAAGTCCAGCTCCTATGTCCAACCCTCTATGTGCACGCAATTTCATAAAGTCTACACGCGTCCCGAAGGGCCCGTGTTGGGTGTCAGACAAGTCTCAGTAGGCTACCACCCAAGGGTGCATACCAAATATAATTGTTTATGTAGTCATGCTTGTATAAGAAATAGTAAACAGAATAATTCCCAAAGTAAAGAAAAACTTCATTGGTGCTCAGCAGCCACCAAAAAGTGTCACCTGCTTTAGCCAACGTCAGAATGTCTGATCTATAGCCCAACAACTCGTTCCACATGACACCATGTGTCTCAAGTACCGATGTCCCGAAGGCACGCCCAACCGTCGTAACCCCGCTTGAAATCTCATCCTGCTTGTGCCACAAAATACGGAGGAAGAGCGATACCTATCCTCAAATAGTAACTGGAGAGATAGTGATGTCTTCCCTCAAATCGCGATGAGCCTATGCCCCCATCTTGACGGCCTAAAAGCTATCTCCTAAAGGCTCCTCACCTTCCACATGGCTTTATATGGAAATCACCCTTGAACCAAAACAAATAACTACAACTATTGGGGCCCTCTACTCAGAGAGTGGTCGCACCACCTCATCTCGGAGTCTATCTATGTTCACACTACTCATAAGTACCCGGTTAGTAGTTATCACCTCAATAAGTCCCCAAGACACAACACCTCTGACACCTCGTGCCCCTGTGAACCTGTCGCTCAAGTGTGATGGCCTCGCCATCCATGTAACCCAGGCTAAGCCCAACCTGAAAGTCCAACTGCCTCAAACGATGTCTATGACGCCCAATCCCATGGTAGCAACCACCCAATGTAACCTGAACAAAAGCCCCAACCTGTGATTCCCATCACTCAATAATATTTTTCTGTGGCATGCCCAACACAACAAGCAGTTCAACACATTAAATATCACACATTGCATAACTATACTCAAAGCATCACTTGAAACAAGCAATTACTAGACAATTAAATTTCACAAACTTGCGCTGTCTCATACCAGAAACTAACTCATTCTTAATTTAACAATTAAACTCAACAGTTTATCTCAAAATATAAAAAAATCAGTCTAAACATGGAAGTTAGAAAAATGGTCCAATTCATACGCATTTCGGCACCCCAGCCGAATTGCCCCAAACGAGCTATGACTACTAACCTGGCCTCGCTCAAGCAAAATAAGGGTCAGGGAATACCCATTGGTATCCCAAAATGAAGATAAACTGTTAATGATAATCAAACAAGGGTTTCGATCAATACCCAATGTTTCACTCAAAGGTCGTAACCCCCAAATGTCTACAAAAACACGAAAAAATGTATTCAACACCCACCTCGTACTCGTATGATGACACTCCTCTAATATCAGCCTCTGAATCGGTCTGAATCACGGTGGATTTATGTTTGCATCAAATTTGGAAATTCCGTTTGGATGGAATCTGCAGAGGAATAGGTGAGGGATAAAAGATGAAAAAGGTTGCACATGTTAAGCCTTTCTGATGCAGTCCTGCTGCCACCGACGGATCGAAGAACAGAGGTCGTCTGATTATTTTGGAAGGGTTTGGGTTTTTAGAGGTTATCAGATGAACCATCCATCCAACTGGGAAGAAGAAGAGACTTCTAGGAATGAGATGTGATGATGTGTCAATCGCTCAAATAAAAATAAAAGTACATGGTGTTATTTCCAAACTACACGCCGTGTAGATGTGTTTCTGTACTCCGACTTAAGCGGAGTCCAGCACACGGGTTGGACCATGTACATGGTCAACACATGGCCAGGGTCTCATACACTACATGGGAAAAAGGTACACAGTGTGTCATGGAAGGCTACACACTGTGTAGATTGAAATTTATACCTGGGCACCACTTGACATGTACTTGTCCTTACACGGGTAAGGGTTACACGATGTGTCTATAAATACACTCTGTATAGTAAGAAACTTCTACACGGTCATCACACGGCATGAAATCGGTGAGAACATGGCCGGTCACTTGGTTAACACATAGATGGCGTGTACTTAAGTACACAGCATCTAGTCTAGAAATTTCTAGAAACTTCTTAGATTTTCCAGACTTCTCAAAAATCAGTCAAAATGTTTAAACATGGTCGGGATTTAACCTGTTTCTAAAAACCTGGGTTCTTACAATGCCTGAGCCCCTCCTCAAAATTCCTTTCTAGTAAAAGCTCATAACCCCTAGAATTGGTGTGAGGTACTATATCTCTACAAAGAGAGAAGAATACTCCACAACTAAAAGTGTGACCTTTTATAGACATAGGTACACTCAGGCTCGATCTACCCTTAATGTCTCATGGTAAATGTTGTCATAGATGTTACGCTAGAACTCATCCCACACCATAACCAGATGGTGTTCCTCCTATGAGATCCCATCACACCATATATTAGTAGAATCTTGAAGCATATACATAGAAAAATTCACTCACCCATCTAGAGGCATCACCAAATGCTTGAAAATAGATAGCACAACTTCTATCCATGACTCAAAGGCTTGAGTTCATCCATCCCCTAAGAATATGGGAGGATGATACTGCTGAAAGAACTATTTCAACTCTTCCATAGACGGTGCAGGATTTGGGGCTCCCTAGAAGGTAGGACTAAACCTCTTGAAACCTTCTCGGAACTATTCATCGGAAGCTATATCTGAAATGATTGTCGGTGCCAAGATAGGCACGATAAGAGGATCTGTTGGTAGTCCCTGTCCATCCATGTTAATTGTACGATCATTGCCCTGTATCTAGAAAACAACTGGAGGACATCCTGGGGGGCATGACTATTGATGTTATAGGACACACCTCAGTTCATGATTATCACGTTCTAAAACATATAAGTGCAGGAATGCAATTGGAGAATGAGGTCATTCATGTTTACCAAAACATGGATTCACCGTGTGTATTAACCCCACATGGCATGTCCCTTTATTCCATTACATTGGTGTGTACATAATCCAAAACTATTCATGTAACACCCCTACACAAGACATGTTCCTCCCTATGTCACAACATGTACTTGAATTTTTACCCCTACCTGTGTTCATCAACATGGCTAGACAACCCAATACACCTAAAAAAACTACATGGTTTCTGCATGCCAGAAACATCGTGTAATAGAAATATTTCACCGACCCATGTTGTTGGTTTCACGGCTTGACACATGGTATAAACAATAGGACGTGTATGTCTGGTATACAGTGTGTGCCACCAAATATTTCTCAACCTCATCCCTCTACCCACACAGTCAGTCACCCTATTATGGACTACATTGAATGTACATTTATAACAGAGCATGTACTTAAGATAAGCTTTTACTTCCCGAACAGAATGACACATTGTATGTATTAATCATTACATGCAGTGTATTCTGGGGTCTTTCAGATAGTATGCCTCAGAAAATACTCTGGAACCCCGAAAAACACACAATAAAACATTAAATTTTCAAATTTTGATCCATGGGGGTCCATTATCCCTACAAATCCTATCTTGGAATCATATACATGTCATATACAGGAATCACAGGGCAATGATCCAATTATGATCCATGAGGGCCCATAAAATCTCAAGAACAAATGTTATCTATTTATTCAAATGAACCATACACCATCAAATAAAATATCAAATAACACGTATTCTATCATGGAATCTATCACAACAATATACATATCCAACCCAACATCTATCACAAAAAAAAAAAGAAATCTGTAATGCACCGGATGACATGTGATATGTATAAAATTTCTATATGATGGATGAGATGTTATACCCTCATCTCATCAGGTTGAAATATAAATAAAACATCAACAATATCAACAATAACAACACAAAACATGTGAATCACCGAACATTGAAATCAAATCAACTCTAATAAATGAAAAACCAGAAAATTGAAATAATCGAGGTAAATTAGCTTTTTCGTGCACACTGGTTAGCTACTACCAGTCACAACTTAATACCAATTACCTATTCCTTCAAATCATTGAGTATTGGATGCAAACAGTAAGCCAAGAAGAATATATCATCTATGATACAACATTGTATCATCGCGGTTCTGGGTGTCTCCCAATGGTTCCCTGTAATCGGTTTGTCACTGGCCTAAATCACATTTCCCTTAATACTAGAGGCGGACAACTAGAAATGAGACCCTTAGGTGCAATGAGAGGGAATCTATTCCCTTGTTCGAAAAGTAATGCAGCTGAAATAAAAAGATAACAATAGAAGAAGCAGTAATAATGTTGTGAAACAATATGATCATAAGAATGAGTAAATAAACAAATGAAACATATATATATATATATATATAAAATGATTCATGACATAATTGTCTATGAAAGTATCCAATAAAGTTAAACTGCAAGAATATATTACTAAATAAAATTACAATGAATAAAATTGGAAAACAACTGAGTCTGCATCACAAGCCTCATCTTGGTCCCATGCTCTCCAACTCCACGATAATCAAATACCAGAAGTTGATGGGTGCTTTCCCTTATATATATACCTACTGCAATATAGTCTGTTTGGGACCCAAATCATGTCCCAAACAGGGTGTGAGACAAATCTTGGTAGGCAACCACACAAAGATCTATACCTTATAGTCAGTGAATATATATGTTAGGAAATAATCTAAATGATGAAATAAATAAGGAAATACTCATAGGTAATCAATCCCACAATTTCAATTACATCTATTTACATTCGTCACTTATTCAACAACACAAAAATAAACAACCCTATGGGATGTTATAAAAGCCTATCCCCTCTATTTCAATCAAAAAATTTCATTAATATAATGACTTCCTGGGTATCTTATATTTTCTAAAACCTTTGGTCTCATGAAAATAAAGACTCTCTGAGGAATCATTCATCGTCAATTCCCACCATTTTTTAAGGCAAACTTTATACTCTTTGAGGAAGCACTCATCATCAATTCAACTTATGGTCTCGTAAAGGTTAATATAGACACACTAAGGGAGAACTCCATATCAATCCCCCCATATAGTCTCACAATGTTAAAAGTATAACATACACTATGTGGAAGACATCAACATCAATTCCCCCTATGGTCTCACAACACTAGGTTCCCACATCCCTGTGTAGGGAAATCGTGCACAAACGATGTATAGTATCCCAAGTAAATCTAAATGTACTACTAGGAAAAATAGCTACAAGGTATTGAAAACATAATATAATATCACTCCATCCTTACAATACATGGCATGAAAATCAAGCAGTCTAGCTAGAAAAAATGGTCGATTTCCAATCAAACATGGGAAAACATCTCCATAGCATGAAAAAATTACCCTATTTACAAAAAGATCCCAAACTCTAGAAAAAAAAGCATAGAAGACATCAAATGGTTTAAAATCCCAAAATAATCAATACCCATATCTATGGTATTGATATCTTTTGCACATAAATTCAAGTACTAATTATGACAAGGCAGAAACCACCAACCTCTATATTGTACGATGAACACTCTCAAACATTTCTGCATGAATCATCATAGAACATTTTAGATCTACAAAACAGTAAAAGCAACATTCATCCTCGAATATCTCACATAATAGTATAAATCAATAGTATAGGATCTAGAAGAAGAAAAACTCACGTTGGTGATTCCAACACAATAGACGAGCATTTAGTCAGAGAATGGATGGTAGGTTGGGGTCTCGGAGACGAGTCGTTGGCTTTTGTTGCTCTTGGATGAGATGTGCCGAGAGGAAGGCTTTCTATCTAATTAGACATGACCCTCATCAGATATAACAATTAAAAATAAAAATACATGTTGTGTTATTTAAAATCACATGGTGTGTATATTCCAATACGGTGCACCGCTTTAGGCGGTCTGCAGGTCACCCCACATGGCCATGTACTCAGCCATTAAACAACCAGTACATGGTCACCCGCAGAAATAGGCCACCCGACATGTACTCCTAATTACACTACATGTACTCTTTAAATTTACAGATACTTCACATTCTATCATAATAGTAGAAATTAAAATCTAAAACCCAAAAAGTGGATATGGGTTCGTATATAGAAAATTGAAAAACAATAGTTTAAATACACAGAAACATGTCTTGATTGGAAGAAATATAAATTTTTATGCTTTTCTATAAGATGTGGGAGGGAATGCTTATTCTTTCACATTTTAACTATGCCCCCATTGATATGGGAAAATTGATTAGTCTAGATCACAAGATGAATAGTTATAGTCATAAATGTTCTAGGGATGCTGGGGAAGCATGGGTGTCTGGGATGATGTCGTCACTTCCCACCAATACAAATATCCCAAATCTACAAGAGATTTTTTTTAAACGTGTGATTTCAGAGGGTTTCCAGAGTGTCACTATTATGGAGTGGGAAAATGTGGAAATTATGTAGCCATGTGGGATGTGGAGAGGTTAAAACATTCTGGATTTCATCAAATTATGGGACAAAAAATATGAAAAATCCCCAACATATATGGATGAGGAACTTCACTGTACTGTAGGATTCTATATGTAGGAAATGGTACATCAGTCTGAGGTATAATTCTTAGGTGTATCCCTAGAATTATTTCATGTATATCCCTAATATCTCATTGTCATCGATAAATATTTTTATCTATATAAATTTCGTTTTCATATTCAAGTGTATGACTAAAAGGAACCAATAAAACACCATTTCCTCTAAATATTGTAGTGTTGGTGAATTTGATGGGAGTTCTAATATGGACCCAAGATAGAATCCATTTCTACCACTTTTCATTTTTTTTATTACTATTTGAAATACCAACATGGTCAGTTCCCCTTTCTGTGGATGCATGAATGTTACCAGTAAGTCATTCTTTTACCACACCAACAGAAGAAGGTATGTCATCCTTATATGAAGTATATGACTTAAAAAAGTTATGACTATTGTCACATGGAGTGTTCTCATTCAGGTCTAATTTGGAGTATTCAGATCTGATTAATATCATATTGACTGAGACATAAGTGGATGGGTGCTCCTCCTTGACGAAGTATCTCGTATGTGGAACGATGACATATTTTTATTTTTATTTTTGGGTTCAAATTTTACCATTTATGGGTTGTTGATAATAAAACTATTTGAGGGGTAGCACCCCGTCATATCAATTGAGGGGTTGTGGAACATTGTACTATTTGATGGGATGATTCCAATGATAATGTTTTATGGGTATGGGAACATGCTACCATTTTAGTGGTCAGTTCCCATGAAAAAAATTTAGTGGTCGGTGCATATGATACTATTAGAGGGGTATGTTCTCATGATAATATTTTATGAGTCATTTCACATGCTGTAGATGGTATGAGGGTACAATATGAAAAAAATATCCCCATCCTTGTGGGATGGGTTCTCCCTAGGATTACATAGGCACTACACCTAACAATGATGAAGTTATAAGATCCAAACTAGTGATGTTATCTTATTAATTCTAGACCACTTTCATGAATTATAGTGGGACTCATATAGGATAGTGGTATTAGGGGTATAATCATGCTCCTAATTGGCATCATTGGGAAACCATTGGTGATCTCTCCTATAGGATTCCCCTAATTAGGATGTTTGTGTAGGGACAACTTCCTTTATAGCTCCTTATGGAATCATGGTCATGTGTTGATGATAATGGTTGTAATTAATGTGAGATCTTAGAGGATGATAATAAGTGTTTAATCTAACCTTGTTACTTTTATTATCTATCTTCTAGATGATGGTAAGGTATTTGTTCTAGTGTTGTATGGTTTTTTTGACATTGATACTGAATGAGGGATCAAGGGACACTTCCTCTGCTACAACATGTTGAGTGAAATATGAAAAATGTGAATTAATCCTCTTAAGGTAATCATGGGATGATTCTAGAGTTGGGATGAATCTATTGATGTAGAAATCTTAGACCAAAATATTCACAAACTCGTACATGAGGTGTTGTGTTGGTGACATCATATGTCCATGCCTTAGGTCCAAGGTATCTTCTTCGGTGATCTCAGATTCCATTGGCACATTTGATGACGTAATTACAATTAAAAGTAATATAGAATTTCATATAAAACAAAATATACACCTTATTAGTGATGAATAATACATATGAGTATATTTTCGATATATTAATTTTACATTTAAAGGACAAAAATGAGGTCAATTATTTTTTTTCAATGTCAGTGCGGTTAAATGAAATTTCTTTTGTTTTATATTATATTCTGCAACAGGTTTGGAAAAATATACCTGAATAGGAACAAGAGAGTCCATAAATTTTTGTCTACGAAATGGAAGGCTTTGATAAATAATTTTAAATCGGGTTCGCTATTTTTTCTCCCCGCAAATATATGTAGATGGGATTTGGGCCAACACAATTATTGAGTGTTTGGGACAGGGGTTAATTAATTTCTCAATCATTAGAACTAGACTTAAATTTTTTTAATCTATTTATGAAATTCCCAATTTTTCCTAAATCCATGATTTAGAACATTGATACATTCCAATGTAAGATGGTCCTTTTGGGATTCGCACTGTATGGACCATAAGAGCTCTCCTTGTTCGAGATAAAGGGATGTTAGGCTCATCGCACATTTTTTAGGGGATGTTTTTTCATCTCTCGGGCTCTCTTATAGGTTTAAGATATTTTTATGAAATCCTTCTCTGACCCTAATATGGGACTAGTAACCCCATTTCAAATGAATGGATTAAGAACTTGTATTGATAATAACCAACGTGGTAATATCATGAGTTCCATATAAATATAATACTTATTTATAATGACTAATTTTATGTCTAGTTCCAGGAACTCTAGAGTTATCAACATTAAATTGCAGAGGTTGGTGTCATGGATATGGGATTGAACCTCCCCAAGGTGTCGTACGTATCATTATAAAATTGGAATGAAAACCCACATAGTAAATTTAAACAAGAGTCACCATCAAGAATTAATCAATTATATAGGCCTTGGGTGGGACTTATTCCTATGAGACGTACCTGTATTGATTCATTGATATTTTGGTTCATTGAGCTGGGAGGATATTTAATTAGACATATATCCCAATGGTGTCCCCGCATTGGGGAACTCTCATCATATTATTGGTACAATAATTTCCACTATATATGCCCATGTGTGTCATGCATGATATGAGAAAAAAGAGTTGTCATAATATTAGACACATTACATCCAAAGATATCCATACATGGAATTCACATATAGGTTTCCCTTTCGGAGGCACGAATACACATATTATGGAGGATGTGGGGTATATATTAGTCTTCAAGAAGTCTTCTGATGTATACATTTTTATAATGGTCTCATATTCACTATATTTAAGTTCATATCAAACCCACTAATGGTTTTGAGGTACTTGAAAATGTGATTGGGTTAGATACTTAAAATAATTTATTTGTACGATACCGTATTTAAAATGTTTTTAAATAAAGAGGGATGTTATGCTCACATGTGAATTTAGATCCAAATGTTAGAAATACATGGGACATTGAGGGACTAAAAAATTATTGGATAATAGTTAGATATCCAACCCTATAAAATATTCCTACACGTCATTGTTTTGGTGGGAATTAGAGATCTCATAGTTCATTTCATATGTTACCTAATAATTGAATTGAGGTACAATTTTCCATGACTAGGAGTGATACATAAATTGAATCCTATGTAAGACCACACATCACATGCATTGATAGATGATTAATTATGGTATAATGATATTTGAATATAGTCCCATAAGTTATAAATACATGGGACATGAAGGGACTCACTTTTAAATTTATGTATATTGGATCTTATGCCTTATGAAAGTTTCTTATGTATCCCGTCTATGGTGGGAATCTATGTTCATGTTGTTTTTTCATCCATTATCCCATTAATGGTCTAATGTGGAAGATCATACTCATAGAAATTATTTTTATCCTCATGATTTTATGAATTATAGGGTATTATACTAGGATGAATTCCTATTGGATAGTTTCCAGTATGAATACATCCTTTGTATCCTCTATGGAGAGTAAGAGAGTTAATTGTCTATGATTTATGGTGATTACACACTAAAATTTATCTTCTATATAGTAAATAGTTTTTTGGTATTTGATAAATAGAAACATAAATTATAATAGGTATATCTGAGAGATTAAAATTGAAAGGGTCGCATGACTACATAACCAATGCACATCAAGGAAACATACCTTATGAAATAGGTATGTGGATAAAGTAATTTTTCCATGTTCTACAAGGAATTATTTGTAGTTGTACTTCAATAAATTGTTAACTTTCAAAAAGTGATCTTACTAAAATATCCTAGCTTCCAAATGGTCATGTCTTGATTTCTGACCCAACATGTCCATGTTGACAATTTGACATGGGAGAAATATCCCATTGTGTATGAAAAATAGTTGACTTACATTTAATGACATATCATCAGAGATGAAGACATGTCCAAAATACATCACCTAATCAAAGAGGACATTTCTGGGATCTGATGAATGATCAAAGTAGATAAGGACATATGTTGTTGTATGGTCTACCATATTTTTCATCAGAATGTCACATTAAAATTATGACATGTCTATTGGAAACTGAATCCACATGTATTCATATCCATTAATTGTTGTGAGATCAACATGAAATGACTAGATTAAGTCTTGTGATAATGCAAACATGTCAAGGGGTTTCACCTAATCAATATTGCATGTCTTAAGACCTCCATATGATAGTAGTTAAATATTCATTAGTGGTCATGATATGTAGATTAATTTTCCATTTACTTATACATGACCAAAAATATTTATCAATGATTTCATAATTAAATAAAAAAATCAATAGAGAATATTGAAATCACACTACCTTAAACTATTCATGTGGTGAGGTCTTGTAGACATGTTTAAGATAACATTCATGAAAAAGGGAGCACATTTGAGGATTAGGGAAACAATTTTAAATGTTATATGACTAATGTTTTATGGTAAATTTTTCATTAAAATGTTTTCTTGTATAGGGAATAGAACATAGGGATTGCGCAGTGAAAAAATTTATTGTCCAAGGAATTTTCCACCTATCAAAAGGAACTCACATGATGACCCATTGTTCATGTGATTTTCATGAACATAAAAGGGCCTTTATTGGGTGTCATTAAATAAAAATAGATGTTTTCAAATGACACCAAAATCATGGATGTGGGTTCATGAAAATATAGATTCCTAGAAAAGGGTATGTTTAATGGTTTAATCACACACAAAATTAAATTTCCTAGAAATAGGTGTATGTTGTATTTCCAATCCATTACAATCCTTATGACCCTCATAAGGCCTCATGATGGTTACTTAATCCATTTCATGAAACCAAGAAGGGGGAATCATGAAATCAATCCTGAAGAATAATGAGAACATTTACCACATTCACACACAAGATGTGTACAAAAGGTCATGCAAATCTATGTGATACACATGATAGAGGGAATATATTTAATTCAACTTGATCTAAACTTCATGAGGACATCACCAGATTGAGTATTTCCAGGGTCATCTATTCAAAACTACATGGGGGATTTTTAGAATCCATTGGGGTATTCTCAAGGTTTCTCATATGAATACTTATCATAAAAAGTATCTTCTCATATTTTTTAGTTCATTATGTGGTCTCATGATCACTATGGAATCATGAGAGGCAATATCAGTACAATGCTAAACAATATAGAAAGGATAGTAGTTTCAATGATATTGACATATACTTTTTGAAATTCATGGATTAATGGAGAAATAATTTCTAAGTATTCACATGTTTTATTATTTTTACCCTTGTTCATGTGTCCAACATAACATAATGTGATCACACAAAATCATTTTATGATCACCAAAGGGAGTTACCTAGTGTGAGGTGGCTAGATTAATGTCTACCATTTTTTTAACTAAAATTACTCTCTCCATGCTATATCCTCTCCCAATTAATCACTTTTGATTGTTTTTTCATGGTATAATTGGTATTTATATAGTGAGGTCATCTGAGGTTGATGTTTTTTCATGGTAGGCATGACATGTGTTTTGGGTGAGGTGTAAGTGGTTTTTTTGGATCGACACCATCTAGGAGTGATGTGGATTCACATGATATTAAATCCTTAATGTGGTGAATCTCTCACAGTTTCATGATTGTATCATCATGATGGAATTCTAGAAAAAAATTACATATTCGGATAAATCCCAGTTAATTCAGATAAAAAAGTCAGAGGGAAAACGTGTCTCATTGTCACGATTTTCTCATAATAATTTTTTTGATTGTATTACATTCTATCATGTGATCAATTTCCATCTAGTGAAATGTTTTTCTCCATGTGTATGGTCTTGTAGAATCCCAATAGTGTATTCAGATAGATCACATGATGAAGTTGGTTTCTTAAAACATCATAAAAAAATGTTTCATGTCTCACTTCAGTTGGAATCGATCATCATCCTAAAGTCATTGTGGTGGTTCTTTTTCACGAGATTGAGTGGGAAAAAAATTCTAGTGTATGATGGTGATAGAAGTTTTTTTTAAGAGGGATTGGTTCGAAGTTGAGTAGTGTGGGAAGATTCATTGTGAACATGATACATATGAGGTTTAATGGAATGATCAGATAAGCTGCTCAAATGATCAAGTGTTTGGGATTTAATTACATGAATAGTATCTTGAAAATCCAACTTATCTTCCTCTCTAGTATATAGGAGATGTCACGACAACTATTCAGTCACATCGGTAACGAGGTTTTGCACTCATACCACCTACACACATTTTCACTCTTGCAATAAACCTATTGGCTCTCAACCCCACACAATGTATTACTTTGGGATCACGCACAAAAATATCGATGTATAGGATTTAACAATATTTTTAGGTACCGTTACATCAATCATCCACATGGTAGCCAAGGTGGGATCTTACATGTTGTTATTTACTTCTATCTAACATGGGAATGTTGTTGATCACTTGACTAGCTAGATAGTGGATTGTCTTTATTTGATGTCTAAGGCTGGTAATATCATCATTTATGAATAATGTCTAATGTGTATTCCATTATATCCAATCCCAAGATCATTCATCAAGTGTTCTATCTCTGTTCTATTAGTGAAAATAATATAAATACCCTTCTGAAGTATTTAACGAACAAGTGCATATGAAATATAATTATGGTTGTTAGTAGTATAATTTCAATCTTTGTCAATTCATTCTATGTGAATATTTTAATTTCTCTCCTATGATCAATATTAATATCAAAAAATTTACTATAGAGATAATTCCACTATATATTTATAGAAAAAATTACTTCTCGTAGCTAATGGATTTAAATTTACATGATTTAAAAAATACCATAGTGTAATTATTTATAAGGACACATCCAAATCACTCATTTCCATCATAACTATATACCACAAACATCACTTAAAAAATATTGTACGATAATTATAGATGAAGCTACTAAATTATTTTTAATATCCATGATTTAATGTTAACATTATTCTTTTTATAGTAAATTAAATACATTTTCACATTAATTTAGATAGTGAACATTTATTAAATGATAAATTTATTACAAAACATTATTAATACACATCAATTTTTTTTGAGAACTAAAAGTTACTATAATAGTGATTGGTCCGTTCCATTATTCAAACACATATATCTCTAATGTATTCATTGATATACCCATTAATGTAATTACATGAACAATGTATGATACTTATTTTTGAGAAAACTCACTCATGCTCAACATATATTATAATATATATTTCATTAAGGTATTTAATATAATACATAAATAATATTCTAGTTATTTTATGATCATGTTAAAGATGGTAATATCATCAATAAATCCTACCAATAATTTTTCTATATTTATTCTAGTGACACAATTTATCATATACATGAATATAGTTGATGAATGTTTAGGTCCAAAAGGATTCACTACGAATTCATATGATTTATATCTCATTGAGAATAATTTATATGGTATATCATCTCCATATACACTTAATTGATAAAATCCAAATAATTGATCGTTATTTCAGAAGCATTTATCCCCTGTTTTATTACCAATAATTCCATCAATAAGGGTTAAATGATACTTTTTTTGATAATTACTTGATTAAATTCAAGATCATCAATGAAAATGAAAATTTATCAATACTTCATTATTACAATGTGGAATGGAGTGGCCCACAATTAACCACATGGGTGTATAAAAAAATTTACAAATTCACATCTGGTGGTTTCCTTAGTTCATTAAATTTAATGGGGAAATTTTATAAGTACAATTTCATATTGAAATGGTACCATGCATGAGTACAATTAAAATCTCAACATCATATTCTGGGGGAAATCATAACATATCATCAAAATATACATAAATAGTATCTCATAAAATTGGAATGTGTTCAATTTGGAGTTTCACCCCGATCATTTGAGACAAGTAACCCTCATTAATTAGTATCAAGTCCCATAAAAAGGATTTAGATCATCAAAGATGATAATAAACATTCATGAATTTATAATTGATCATGGTATTATATGGTATATAAAAATATATTTTACTATAATATAAATGATATGTTCAACATATAGGGAGATGAAATATATTCCAAACAGAAAATTAAATTATACCATTAGATGACAAACATGATCTCCAGATATTATCATCCCACAAAACCTGATAAAGGAAGTGTTTTATACCTAGTATGAAATCATTTTATCAATATATGTTTTCATAAATAATTAAATTACCAATGTTTGAGGATATGAATTATCAATATTTTGACTACATAAGAATGTGAGCCCCATTTGATTCAATTTTCAATACCTTAAATTTGAAATCCTAAGGATCCCTTAATGAAGCTTGTTATATGTTTGGTTAGTCTTATTTGTATTTATTCCCCACTTATAGATCCACAAGGAACGTTATTCTTGATTTCCATCCACATAATATGGTCTTAGATCTCATAAAATCGTTTTCCCCGAGATTTACACATCGTAGTCTCCTTCAATCAGAATGATAAATGGTTATAAAAGTGTTTCAAGTGTTGTTTGGGATTTTCCCTTTCCTAATTGGAATATAATAACTATGAGCTCTTACTCCCCAACATATTATTAAATTCATGACTAATTATAGTACATGTACCCACCTATAGGTCGCTCAAATACATGGCTAATGAATTATTGTTGTAAGAAAACATCGTTATTGTTCTACATTTAACTTAATTTTGAGAAGTAAATCATCATTAAATTGATTTTGCACACATCAAGGAACAGAAATCAACTTTAGGGTAACCAAACATAGATTTGTATGATTCCCCTTTGTTAAGGACTATATCTTCCCCCAATTGCATTTTTATATTTAATATAATTTTTGAATATTATAATATATTACCTCCCAGTCATATATATTAGAAGAAGATCAATTGAAATTCTTTATTCCTATGTGTTTGGTAAATCACTCAACGTAAATATCATTAATTTTCATCTTCTTCTCCATAAAGGAATTGTACCCTAGGGTCTTAGGCCTACTCATCTCTATCATAATGTTCTATTATATTATATATAATGTTAGTGGACTTGGATCCTAAGATAAAATTGATAACCTTAACCAGGATCTTACTAGATATAATATTTATTTTCTAGAAATTTTGGATTGTAAACACCAAGAGATTATAATATTCTATAGACAAGACATTTTCATCCTCATACCATAAAGAAAATGTTTTATTAAATTGGATTTCCAAAACCATTTAGGTTTATAATTTTATATAATTAAGATAATAAATACAATAAAAACCCAATCATCATTATATAAATTTTACATTTTCCCACTATATGTGAAACAAATTAATGAATAATATGTCTTCAACATGTCACAACAATTCTCCATATATAAATTTTTTTTGCACATTTCAGAATTGTATATATTCAAAGTAGTGAAAATTGAAATATAAGAAATGGGTGATATTATATGTTCATTAATGACCAATAAAAATAAAATATCATTTGTGAGAATGGGATGAACATATGGGTATAATCATGATTAATAATAAACTTATACCCAATGAAGCAATGATCATAAAAAATGGATTAATTCATGGAAGAACATAATACTTGAATGAGTTCATAATCATGATCCCTAAGAACCGATGGAAATATAAAGCTTATTATAAAATATTTTGATGAAAATATTAATCATTTTTTGAGATTATATATACTATAAAATGAAAGTGAGTTTCGTTAATCACAATATAAATATCCCATGTATCTAAAATGGGTTTAATATCCTCTCAAATGGATTCCAAAGTAATAATCATTAATACCTCCATGAATAATAATAATTAGGGAAAAACATTTAATCTAAATATGTATATAGTCACATAATGAAACATTGTAGGTAAATAACATTCAATAATGATAATAAATAATATGGTATTTAAATCATTTATATATAATGGTTAAATGTTTAAGATATAACTACCACAAAAAATTTAATTCTAGAAGCTTGGGGAACAACCATCAATCAATGGAAATAAAAATACATTTTCAATAGAGGAAGCAACTTGATTAAGTATAACATTATATGCTGAAGAATGTTAAGAAAGACAAGATGGATAATTTCTCATAAAGACAAGAACATTACACAATACCTCAAATTAAAAATTCCATTTCATTATATTTTAGGAATATACTCTATTCAAAAAAATATATTTCAAAGGATACTTATATAGATGAAAAAACATTTGTAGTCATTTTTGGATATTTTTTGTAAATAATAAATATCAATTACCTTATCACATAAATTTAAAATAAATACTTTATAAATAGATGAGAAAAACATTTCTATATACACCTAAGAATATATTTATATAAACATTTACATAAAATTGAAAAGAAATTTTAATGATGTATTTACATGTAAATGTTAAAAATAGATGTTTTCATATTTTGATGAAAATACCCCATATTGAAGATGATAATATTTTATTTAAAAACATTAAGAGAATTTATTGCATTATGAAATGATCATATGAATTTTTTTAATCAAAGATAAAAAAACATGAAAAATCATCTAATGAATATGGATATGGAAAAAGAGATTTTCCTAAATGAATATAAGAGAGAATGTCATTTTTACTTATATAAAAACAATGGGTATGACATAAGTCAAGGGGATGTGAAATTTTAATTGGTGATATAAAAAACTATTAGTAATTAATGAAATTGAGAATGAGTTTTATAAACAATATAAATTATTCATTTGTATTATATTTAAAGTATTATATTGACTTTTAAAATAATATTGGTAATGAAACCCCTATAATTTGAGTTATATTTAAATCAAAAACCCCATTAAACATTGGTATATTTTGAATCCTAATACATTAAAAACATGATATTGATCTTAAGAAACAATATAAGATGTTAAAATAATTTTATTATAAGTGGGTACACCATTCCTATGAAAACATGGTGTATAATAATAAAAATTTCTCAAGGTGTGAAAATTTGAGACATTAAACACTTACCACAATTCATTCATAGTCGAAATCATCACTAAGTTTCTGTTTAAAAATGTAAATTTATTAATCACTAATTTAAGAAACTATTTCATATACCTAACCATTTTTAAATTATATTTATAAAGAATCCATATATATGTATTTTTTGTTTTTTATTTTTTATATCAGGTGTGGGAAATCATGATTAATTTTAACTAGTTTCATAATCGAGGTGTTTTAATTATTAATTATAAAATATTTATTCACCACTATATCAAATAAGTTACAATAAATGTTCTTATATAATTTAATATAATTTCATTATTTCATTCCATGGTGGTTTTGGTTTTTCACATATATAATTAATTAGGTAAAGAATATGTTTCAATGATTCTTAGTGATGAAAGGATGTCTTTTTAAATAGTTGTTTAAAATTTTATATTACAATTATATAAAAATAATTAAAAATATTTAATCATTTATATAATATATTATTAGAAAATAAATTCCCAACATTAGTCATGTAGTTTGTTAAACTAACACATACAAGAACATTCAATAACTATAGATGATTATAATGTGATTTAGTTTTAATTTCATTATACTATGTTAATAATGATCTCATTTAGTGTTTATTGTTATATTATGTTATAATTTATGTTATTTATAAGATATATTGAACATATTATATGTTATTTCATAATAGGAAGAGATCGTTCTTTTCTCTATGGATTATCATCTAGATGGTTTATTTTACCATGGTTTTTCTTTACATAGATTGATAATAGGATTTAAAATATTTAATTGAAACGAAATTAATTAAAAAATCAACATTTTTGCCCATTAAACTCTTCCTCAGGACATTACAAATATGGTGGTTATGGAAATTGAAACATGTTGTATCATGGAGATGATAGTATACACAACAAATGAATATCATCTTCATTTTAAATAATCGAAAATGTAAAGGAGGATAAGCCTTTTACGATCATTATAATGATATAATAGAATAAAAATTGTTTTATATTATTTTTTCATGATGTTGTAATCTAATTTTGGGAATGAAAATTTCATTTAAATAAATTGAAATAGGAAGGGATCATTTAAAAATTTAAACCCCACTTCTTGCATTATCTCCAATACAAAGAGCGTTAGGCCTTTAAGGGGTGTACCTTTTAGATGACAATAACCTATTAATGATGAGTATAAATTTTTATTATAGGTTTTTGATTATATTTTTATAAACTATTGAGTTTGTTTTCTGAGTTTATGTGAGGATATGATTTCCCCATTTATATGATAAAAGGGATGACTTACTTTTAAATATCCAAGAATTTTAAAAAATTGGGAAGTCCATATCATGTAAAGTACTCCGAAAATTTCGAAATTAGGAAGTGGATAATAATTAATGTTAATCTATGCATCAACCACCCATTAACACAAATTTTTTAATCTTGGTTATATCTCATTAACATTGGCTTTTTTACTTTTAGCATTTTATCTTTTATTCATATTATGTATTTTTTTACATGAGGTATCTTTTCATTTGTGGGAATAAATAAAATTGATCTTGTAACATAATTAGTTCCTATAGAGTAAAAAAATTTAATACATTTTTATATTTATTTTCTAAATGTGATAATATTTTATTTATCATACTATATGTATATTTTGTTTTTATAAATATATAACCTATGTTATAAAATCTAAAATATGAGTTTATATATTAAAAGAAACTTTTTTATATTTATAAATTAACTTATTGGAAACATTATTTGTCATATAAAAAATTTCAATGTAATTTTTGAATTTGTATCTGTATTCTAATAATATTGTAAATAGTTGTTATCTATAGAAATTTAATTTTCAACATTCAACTATAAATAAACATTTCAAAAAAATATAAATAAAATTATTAAATTATTATTGTAATTATAAATCCAAAAATATAAAAAAAATTAATTTAATTTTTAATATTTTCAAATTTTTATTTTATATAAAATAATTAATCATAATGAGAAATTATTTTTATAAAAAAATAACATCATAAAATACTATAAATTATTATTTTTAATATCTATAAAATTGTAATACATCAACCATTAATTAAAAATATTAAATTTTATTAAAATCATTATTTCATTAAAATATATAACATTTTTATAATAAAAATAACAACACATAAAAAGTTGGATTCTTAAAAATAATAATAAATTGAGTATATTTGACTAAAATGAACTTTTAATATATAAATATTTATTATTAATTTGCATTATTCATTCACTACTATTCATAACATATAATTGAACAACCGTGTCTTAAAAGACTGAACATATTACTGTATTTTTAGTTTAGTGTTTCATATGGATAATGGAATCAGACATGCTATTTATTTAAGGAAAATGTACAATGAAATACCAGGTCATTATAAAAGTTAGAATTAATGATTTCTTAAAGAGAAAAATAGATGGAAAACTTCTAGCATTATTGTCTAGTTAGATATCAAAGTTGGAATTTTTTAATAATTAGATTTATTTGGTGTTTATTGATATTTATCCATAGCACATTAACATTATGGTGCATAATGTAGTCATATCCATCATTATATATATTATTTATTCAAAATGTGAGTTTGGGGAAAGGGGATGTCTCTCGAATAATCTATCCTCCCAAAATATTATAACAATACTCTGGTTCATATAATAAGACATCAAAACCATCCTTAGAAAATATAAAATTATTTGTAAGGGATATCATTTGAAATATGTTATAAATGATTTTCAATTTCTTCAAGCTCATATGAACTGCTTCGAATTTGGTTTCACTAGAGATTTCATTATATTTGGTAACATCATTTGTGGACGTAGTGATATTTTGAGTTATATAGATAGATTCAATTCCATCCTTCACAAAATATCCATCATATTTAGATATTATATTACACAACTATTTCAATATCTATCACATCATTTCCCCTTTCATATATAGATTGTTTAGTCTCTGACTTTAGACTAAATGTTAATATTTTCAAAATAGTTGATGAAATATTATTTATTCAACGATATGGTTTTTTCATCCAAGATAACTCTAGATAAATGGTATTCATTAGTGTCATCACTTACCAAGATCAATAGTTTAAAACGTTAAAATCTCACCATGAGAAGAAACAAATCCAGAATCAATAATAGCATAGACCATCTGTAAAGGGTGAGTTTTCAATTGGATGGGAGATTATATGATAAATGTGAAGTTAATATATATTTTTATTACCCATTAACGACATTTCCAATATGGGTACCATAATGAATAATGTAGAATGTATTCTCAAATGTTAGATCCAAATAATAACAAAAAATGAGATAGAAATACCTCTAATTTATAAACTTGCATGTGGGTTATGATATCTATTGGGATATCAAATTTCCAAATGGAATATTTAAACCACACCCTTGATGTTACTATCTTAGGTAATATTATGGTTTATTATTTCTCAATATTTCCATCATGTCCTTTCCAAGGGATGAGATTTTGGTCACTAATTGAGGAGGATGATGACAAGTTATATTTTAATTTTATGAGATTTATTGAACAATAAAAAATGATCAAGAGTATTCAGATGTATTAAGAGATTAAAAAATATTTCAAAATTTTAATCCTAGTAGTTTCCCAAGAAAAGATAGATTCCCCAATTCCTTCAACACTTTCTCATGGGATGTCATCCAAAAGGAGGTAATAGTAACTATGAAAGGGTAATTTTTTGGAAGTTCCTTATAATGTGTTATGATGGCTATTATCCTATCATTAATCCTTTATGTGGAAACCCCATTTATTTTGGTAAATATCATCCTATAAACATTTGTACATTTTTTTAAATGTTATTGAAAATATTATTAATAAATTTCTCTTCCATATCCTAGAACATCAACTATTATAGGGGAAATAAGGATTTATCATAGGAAAGTGTTTATAAGGAGTGATTGGTCTATTTTGAAACATTGGTAGTGAATATTGAAATATGGGTTGTATTCTAGAATATTATGGTGAAATGTTACATTTTAAATTATTACAGTCGGATGGAATGAAGCTCCATTCTAAGAGTTCTACAACGTTGAGTAATTTTAATTTGAAATAATGACATATTTTTCCACCACTACTCATCTCAATGGTTCATAATATCCCTCATGGGGAAGATATTTTATTTATTTAATGTAGTATGGGGAATGGAGAAATGTAATACAATTTTAACATGTATTTTAGTTCCATTATCAAATGTATCAAAATAATAACATCAACAATTAATTATCTAGTGGAACATTTCAAGCATTTAGAGTTATAAATTCTATTATATTAATATATCACATATTATTCATTGATAGAATTATATTTCCCACCAACCGTTGGTGTTATTAAATTCCAATGTATGTGTTGATCATTAATTACTATATTAATATTAGAGACTACTATGTCAGTGCAAGTAAATGAGGAATTTAAATAATCCTAAAATGAAAAACAAGAATAAACAAACTCATTAAAAACACTCGTGGAATCTTAGGATGATATATTCTGATGAAATAATCAGTTTCTACACAGTTGAATAGTAGAATTCAAATTCATCAAATTAATTTTATTTTCCAATAAAATATTGGGATGGTACATTAATTAGATGGGTCACCCTATCCCTTTTATAAATGAGACCTCTTTGGTAAAAAAATTCTATCTTATATTGTAATGCACATTTTATAGGTTTATAGGCTCCCAATAATGTGATTAGTAAATTTTTCCTCCCTATCAATAGAATAATCTAAAACACTCTCTACGAGGCTTAACATCACTAGGATAATTTTTGGTCTGTATGTTTTTTCAAATTAAATATAACACACACAAAGACATTTATATATATATATATAAATGCAGCTAAAAAATACTTGGTTAAAGGAAGAATTGTTTACATGTGATTATATACATGGATGAAGTCAAAATTAAGTTTACTGACTGTTTAAAACATCGTTATGATAAAAAATAAGTGTGTGACCAAACAAGTCACTATATATAATAATATTGAAGGGGATTTATTTACAGATTTTGTGAAATGGTTCCAGATCCATTGATTATAATGCTAAAAGATATACTTAATGGAATATGGATGATCTGGACTAATGAAGAATCCAACCAAGGATTTTTGAAAATGACAAACAATATAAATATTACTTGTACAATTGTTTTATGTAATTTTTAATTTTCGGAGTTTCTATAATTATACCTAGATGTAATTTGAAGAAATCTGAATGCATGGAGGTGAAATTGAATAATTTAAATGTTTATGATCATACTTACATTACTATGATGAACAAACCGACATGCCAAGATTTGATGAAAATGTTACATTAAATACTAACTTTTCTACTAGATATAAAATCCATGATATGAGAATACATAATTATAAAATCAATAACAATTATTTCAACAATTACATTTGATGGATAATTTTAGGTTTATAACTTTATATAAATATTAAAAAAAATCATAGAAATTAATTGTTATGAAATAGTCAGTTTTTAGAATATATTTTTGAAATTACTTAATCCTTAATGAATCTTCAATATATTCCATAAATTTAGTCACACATTAGACCCTTATAAACATGTAAAATATAATACATATCTTCATAAACATGGGAAATGGGAACATAATATGGGGTGACCTAAATTGCTTAGTTATAGAAGACATAAGACTATGAAAATCATGTCATAAACATGGCCAAAATATTATAAAATGAATATATAGAAAAACAGATTCCATAATATACATAAAAATAATATAATTCCATATATATGAAAAGAAATAAAAACATATATGTCAATAATTTAACTTTATACTGATGGAGTTCATTATGCACGAAATTTAAAAAATTACTAAGGCCATATTCTAAGACGCACTACTATTATGGGGAGAGGTATACACTAAAACCAAAAATGTTTTTTCTCATGAGACCTATTGATTCATAAAGGGGAAAATTAAATTTGGGACCCACCAACAACATATTTATATCCAGTTCATTCACCATAAGAACCAAAAATAAATTTTATTCAATTCCATAAGTTACATATGTTTGAATACGAACATGGTTATCCAAATCAATAAAAATAATGATGGTTAAAAATTTATTAAATTATGTTAGTAGTCAATAATAATCAAGAATTTCAACACTATTCTACATGTCATAAATGAGATAACTATATCATAAACCATCTAGTGAAAAAAGTTGAATTGTAAAACATTACACTTTCAACATTATAATAATCATTTACATTTCAATAATAACAAATAGAATGCTCACACATTTCCCCATATAAAAAGGAAAACATATTTTATAGGTTATCATTTTAAAATTGGAATTATGTAATATAATATGATCACATTCTATAGATAAATTAGAATATAATTATTTCAATAATGAAATAACATTATCAAAAGATATACAAAGAATGTGTGATGATTGGTTAAAAATAACACATGCACAATTCAATAATGTATTCATAGAAGACTATTAGAAGAAATGAAAAATCTATCACAAATTGTATTCATTGAAAAATATCAAAAATAAAGAGGTCATGAAACAAACTGCTTAATACCTTGAGTTCAATGACACAAATGATATACAAACATTTTAGATTATAAATAATGAAATATAAAAATATTAGTGTACATCCTATTGAAAATTAAAATAAAAATTAAATCGATTATATAAATGTTCCTTTAGGAAACATTATTATCATTTTCCCTAAAATAAATTCATAGATGATTTTTTCAAAGGTAATTTTTAAAAATAAAATGTTAAATGTTCTTAATCATTTACATTTATGAGCTATTTCTATTAATAAATTATATAAGGTACATTATTAAATGATTTATAAATAAGTAGAGTGGGGGGGGACAGCCACCCATAACATACCTCTAAAAGATTAACCACTCTTTTTTGATTGAATGGTATAGTGAAACCTCGAATTCCAAAAATAAATCTTCCCATGTCTGTTAAAACAACAATTAACAAGATACCCCATAGAATCACCAACTGTTAGGACACATGAATTATGTAATTGCTTCCACTATATCAAGACAATATCCACATTGGATGGCATTGACTCAACCACATGTGTTTAATCACGTCCATATTAATGCGTATTAATTTAGGATCAGATCCTCTTATCCTCATTATCTGGAATTTATCAAACATCACATAAAAAAGAAAAAACTTTTCTCATAAATTAAATGATCAAGAATTACATCATAGTGAAAAAAATATGAGAAAAATTAAAAAAAAAACTATGGGTTTTCGGAATGCATATGAGCCTCCCATTCTGAAGTACTCACTTCCATGCCACCATGCCACTACAAAACAAAAAACAATTAAATGGTTTGTTGAATCATCACCTTCTTTTAATTATTCTCAATTTCCACTTGTCACTACACAAAAATTGTGTCATATTCAATATCCATCTCTCAATAGTCAATTACATGGGTGTCTTCATGATGATACTGATGAAGTTGACAGACATGAAATACATCATGGAATCACTCCATATATCGTTGAAATGTGAACAATTAATCCAACTCGCCATCTCTTTACAACACCTTAAAAGGCCTAGTGAACATGGGAGAAAGCATTATCCCTCTACTAAACAACTGCTTCCCAAATCATGGGAAACCCATCAATAATATGTGGTCCCCAATCATAAACTTCAAAATAATTCATTTTAAATCTTCATAAAACATATGATGGTATGATAAAACCTTCATCCTCTACCGAATAAGCTGCAAATTCACTATCATACACCGCACCAGGTCTACATTATCAACAGTTGCACCCCAATCTCCATTAAATATGAGGGTAAGTTTAACAACATTCCAAACAATGCCTCAAATGAAACCACACGAATGGAAGAGATTTACCTTTTGTTGGAAGAGAAATCTTCAAAAATGAAAGTGTCATAGCCATGATACGTCAATGTCTAGAACACATGCCTGAAACCTTTCCTCCAATGTCTAGATGTTCCTCTCTATCTAACCTTATGTATGAGTCTGGACGGAATTGATAAGGAATTATAGAGTGAAAAAATCATGCTGAAACACCTTACATGATCGCAACATATAACATGTATCCCAATATGAGATTATGGATTTTGGATCTCCATGCACTCACACCACCTCATCTGCATACCTCCGTGATAAGGCATCCACAATGCTTAGCTCCTTGATCACTAATAAGTGAGACTATTTAGTCAATATACCCACTATAAACTTACTAACATATCATCCTCTATGACCCCTAGGTAATCCTATCATAAAAAACAATTATATTTCATCCTACTTCCACTCGGGGACATCTAGGGGCTACAAAAACCCACTAGGAACATGTTGCTCAACCTTCACATGGTGGCACACTATGAACATTTCCACAAACTCCACCACTACACACATTACCCTGTGCCACCAAATATGTTCCATCAAGCCCTGATAAATATTGGAAACTAGTTAGTTTACAGATAGGGGTGAGATATGAATATCAAAAAAGAACTTGTTCATGCATTACAACTAGAAAAAAGATCTTCCCATTTGACAACATCTGATTTTGGAAATTCTCAGACCATCCCCCCCCCCCCAGAAATAACCCTAGTCAATGAGAAAGGCATCACCTCTACCACTTTGAATCCCCACTATGACTAATCCACATTATGCCTTACAGATGATTGTTCTGTCATCTAAAATAGAGGGCCTCTGCCCCACATATATTCTTTCATCTATGTGAAAGGAAGACAAATCCTCCATTACCCTTGAAGAAGCTATAGATTCTCAAACCACTACCTTCTCGGATATCCTCCTCAATTAATAAGCCACCAAATCCCCCATTCATGAGGTGTATGTGATATCAAAAATCATAATCCAAGAGAATCTTCATCCACCTCCATTTCTTCGTGTTCATATCTCATAGGGAAAAAAAGATATACCACAAGATCATGTGATCCGTGAAGAACACAAAGTGCTCCCAAATTAGATAATGTCTCCAATAAATTGGTTAGAACACCACCACTTATAGTTCAGGATCATGGGTATCATAGTTAAAGTTTTTGGGGCATAATTTCTTAGACCCATGGGAGATAACTCCACATTGCGGTATCAGCACACACCCCATACATAGATTTGAAGCATTGGAAAACACCTCGAACATCACACCATTCCCTAGAAGCATATGTGCTAGAGAACTGATAAACATCTCTTTTAGATAATAATACCCTACATTCCACAGCTCAACCCAAACAAAATCTTGGACGTTTCTTGTCAAAGCTGCCAATGGAGCGACTAACCAAGAGAAATCATGTGTGAATCTCCAGTAGTAGAATACTAGAAAAAGAAAACAAAAATACTCTACATAAATCATGGTTCCTTTCCTAGAATCAACCTGATAAACCATCAAAGGGACCACTTTTACACATTAATAAGACACCACATGTCAAAATAAGTATAACTACTATGTCCAAAACAAGAACATGGAAAACATTATATAGAGCCAGTAGCGTCGACAGACCTCTAGCTTAGTCTATAGATTCTTGAAATGCTCCTCCTATGAAATAATGTAGATTAGGATGTCATAAAATATTTCGATGATAAACCAATCCATGATCTCATCAAATAATTCATTTACATTCCCCATGAACACAAATGTGGCATTTATAACACCAAAAGGCATAACTTCAAACTCGATGTGACAATATGTACACCGAGAAAAAGTTTTCAATATGGCACCCACCTTCAACCTAAACTAGTGATATCATTAAAGTAGATAAATCCTAGAATACCCACTCACTTCACAAAGAATGTTGAAAATATCATCGATCATTGGGATAGGATAACAGTTCTAGATAGTTACCAAAACTAGTCACTAGTAGTCTATGGAGAGCTTCTGACCATTATCTTCGATTTTCACAAACAAGACTGGAGCACCCACAACGACAAACTAGGATTGACGAAACACTTCTTTATTAGATCGATAATCTAAATATTAAACTCTCACAACTCTATGGTTCCATATGATTTGGGAACATTGGGATATTAATAGCACAAGTCTATAAGCCCATCATACACTCAACATCACGTCGAGGTGGAAGAATGAAAAAGGACTCACGGAAAACATCTACAAATCCTTCCAAAACTCATAAAACCCACACCATCTGTGCATCCATAAATCCCAATGATTTTTTGGACTACAAGGATAGAAGAGGCTTTGTACACCTTCTTCCCACATAACAGTTCCACCTTCCAACAAAATCTACATGATGTCATTTCAAATTTGAAAACACGACACTTCCCTAGAATCAGTTGATAACTATCTGAAACAAAATAACAAGTCGGTTCCATTGATGACATCATACATCTACATCTATTGTATAATGTGATCCCAAATAGACTGATGCGGATCCAACATCAGTCTGCATCCCTTAAAAAACACATATAAATTGGATTGAACATTGACTAATGTACTCAACCCCAAGGGGAAACATTTTATCTATATTTCTAGTCCCATTGGATGGGATAGACTGGGTGTAACAATGGTGTTCAAATATCTTTAATCAAACAAGGAAAAATAATGGAATCTAAAAAAATAGATATTTTTTCGAACTATCTCCAACCTCACAAGAATTGCATCATCTACTGTGTTCATCTACTCATTCCTAGTTCCCCTACCCCTGGGCTATAGGACTCCTCCCCAACCACACCATGATCAAGGTCCCTAGGGAGAACCCTGAGGTAGACCTCCTCCTACACCATCCACCCTAGGTGGAGTAGGGGGTTGCTTTCCCATAAGCTGGATAGTCCTAGCTTGAAACTATTATTGAGGCAAGCATCGGACATGCCAACTTCCACCATACATAATTAGAGTCCAAATATTTCCATGGAGGTTCCCATGAACTCCATATGTAAAACAAATTTCCCCTTGTCATGTGGGAACAATGTGAGTACCATAGGGTTGGAAATGAAACAGCTAGGGTCGGCTCTCCACTGGCCGAAACCTAGAAGGCCCTGACAATGTAGACAAGATACTAAAGGCCATCCAATTTGAATAACATGACTTACATCCCAATCACTATAGAACTCCTCACAAGTGAATCATATCCACGAACTCATCCATTTTCTGAAACACTTCGTTTGTCGATTGGCTGAAGGGAGTAATAACATATTGAAGAAAATGATTAAGTGCTTCCTCTAAGAACCTCAATAGTGAATCCTCATCTGGAAATAGATCCTATGTGAAATATAGAAGATCCCTGAAATTGATCCCCAATTCCCTCACCAACATACTAACCTTATAGAGGGTGAATATTTCCTACCTCTTCTCGACTTTAATCGTGGTAGATAGGAATTATGACCATAAATCCTTCTAAAAGATAGCACACGGAACATTAGACTCCTTCATCTCCCTATGGTATGTAGTCCACCACTGACGGTATGGTCCCCTCATATGACACTATTCTAGGTTAATAGAGTATAGTTTCAGAGCACATATGAAGATAAAAGTTATCACTAACTCCTTGAGAAAAATATCCTACTCCATATTCAAGACACTTTCCTTGTAGTTTCCAGGAGTGTTCTACCGGAAAGCACAATGTGACTTTTACCATTGATCATACACCTCTACTAGATTGACCCTATGCTAATCAACTGTGTTATCCTAATAACTGTCCAATGCTCATACAACATACAGGTGACTTCTAAGAGCCATTGGTGAATGGAAAGCAGGGAACTCCTAAGCCCTTGAAGGTAAGAATTTATTTAGGATTTATTTTAACACATTGTTAATTTTAATTTCTTGAAAATGACAAAAACAAACACGAAAGAAAGTCATAATGAATCATTTACCATTCCATGGGTATCTATGCACAATTGGTGTAGACTTACATGGTAATTCATTATGCTCATATTATTTAAATTGGATCATAGGGGGGGATATAATCCCTTGTCCAAGTCGTTCTTCTCTGGCTAATGTAATGCATCGAGATCACCTAACATAGTTCCCAAATAAAGCATTAAATCCTCAGTCTTCCAAACTACAAAACTCTATCCTCCCTATCATCCATATCCTTTAGTATTATTCTGTCATGAATAAACATTTTTCTGGTTATTTGAGGGAGAAAAAGAAGTCGAGACCTTATTTCATCAAGATTGATGAGTGATAATGACCCCAATTCCCGCCTTTAAAAGGCCATGTGGTGGAAACCATCACCAAGGGTATAGAAATCTCAAAAAAATTTGGTTTTATTACTCTTTTATAGTAACCATGTTTTGGAGATAAGATGTAATAACCTCATACAACTCAAATATAAATTTATATAATGAAACCAAAAACCATCCCACATGAATGTTTAATGTAAAACTACTAGAAACACAATCAAAACACCTATGTATGTACAAAAATAAAACTATGTAGTGACAAGAAAATCATCCCAAACAACTAAGCTATTGATTATTTATAATTATAAAATAATAATAATATAACTAATTATAAATAGTTTATTTTCACATGTAATAATTCCAAACACATAACATTAACAAATGTTATATCCCACATACGGTAAACCTATTTTTCTAAACCTAACAATGGTATAAGATTTCACATATGATGCACTATTTTGGAGATATTCATATTTTTTGAAGAAATTATTTTATTGTAAATTAATATATTTAATATTTTCATTCCATTTATGATGACTCTCTACGGGCCACAAAATCACCCACTAACATTGTGCTTATCCCCAAATACATTCCATAAAATATTCCAAGATACTAATTGTGATTTTATCTTTATCTAAAGCCATTAAAACATTAAATATGATATTTTTTCTTGAAAATTTATATTTACAAATAATGTCCATATAAATGATAAAAAATAGATTGTTTATTATCGTAAAAAATTTGGATATTACAATTATCCACCAAAATCGATTTCTTGTTTCTGATAAATACTACTAGATATCTTTCTTGAAAATCTAAGACAATAGAGTTTGAATATCAGAATCCCTATTTCACGTATCTCTAATAGGAGGAACATTAAAAAAACATGTCCATATAATAAAAAAATTATGAATAAATATTTTTTATATTAATAGGTTATGAGGTCACACATATTTATCATAAGGTTCTACACATAACCCAATGTATAAACCTCCTAGCACTACCTCTTGTATTTTACCAAACATGTTTTTCAAAATTATCATATATATTAACAAAATAGAATGAAATTCCCATATAATTATTTTCAATAAATATAAATCATGTTGAATGAATACATATATATATCACATAGAACCAGTATTCTAGATCAAATAACACAATTCAACCATTTTAATTAATGATGAAATCTACAACACACCAATATATAAATATAAATAGATGTGTGTGTTTTTGTTTGTTTGTGTGGAATGTGAACCTATGTGCCTAGTAATGAAGCATGAATATACACAAAATATCATAATACGCATATAACATGATTTGTGTCAGCTATGGTGAGTTTACTCAATGGTAATAACTAAACCTAATTACACCCACATTATGAAAACTATAGGTCCACTATGCAGTACGGGTCAGACACTAACATAGTTCCCCTGTCAGAGTCCCAATGTAATATCTCATGTCTAACCTATCCCAAAAACAAAAAAGAACAATTTTTTTATCCGGATCACAAGTACCTTCTTATAACATCCAACCGGAACCATCGTGTCTCAACAGGAATGCCATGTGACTTCATGTACACTACTTTATATGTATGATGTTACAAATAAGTAGTGAGGGTTTAATGAGGAACCAAGGAGAGACTATACCATCTCATTCATATCAATATTCTAGACAATACAAATCAATAACCCAATAGTTAATATATAAATAGAGTAAAATAAAGAATTTAAATAATGAAAACATATAAAAGTAACTCCCAAAGTGGTAAGCCCTTCTAGATAGTAAGAAATAGGTAAATACAAGACAAGTAAATATATAAATATCTACAGATTACTCTAGTGTCTATCTAAGTCTTATCCATCTCCATAATCCACCACATAATAATCCACCATTGGTCATTTTACCTTCACTAAATCTTTGGTCATGTACTATACAAGCACACTGAAATGACCGATTGTTGTGGGAGTATAAGACTCAATAGGACAACACCAATGAATCCTTATTATATTTTCTCAATATATATAAGAGTTTTTATCATGAAATATTTAAATTATCAATATAAATAACTATTACAAGTCTATTTGTGTTGAAAAATGCTCCATGAAACACAAAACCACATATTTTGACTTGATGTCAGATATAATACCATGAACACCTGTACCAACATCATGGTCCAATAGATCACCAATCCCTTGTTGTATTTGATACAGGAATGTTTCACATTCCATCCGAAATATTGTTGGCCCGCATATCCTATTAATAAACCACAACCCATGTTTGTAGGATACCATGATCGGTATCTACCCACATGCCACAATGCTTTCCCCACTATAGGGGTAGGTATGTCTAACATTATGGTCATGAAGACATTATCCGGATGGGTAATCAGCATGTGGAATAGGTAACTCCCACACATTAGGATCAACCAATATATTTCGGTATCCACCTGCTAGACACTATGTTTTCCCCTCTATAGGGGTAGCAATGTACATATTTAAGGATGTTAGGACAAATTCCTGGTTGGCTAACCTCATACACCCAAACTAAGGAATCCACCTGAGTATCACAGTGCATTTCAGCCAGTCATTATTCTTTCACCTCTATAGGGGTATCAACACTCCCCACTAAGGATTTTACGATGATGTCTGGTTAGATAAATGTGTACACACAACATCAAGGCTCTACCTGATAATCTTGTATCCTGCAACACAATTCCACATGCAATGTTACAGAAAAAAATATTATTGTAGCATGGAATGAATAGTCACACAATGATAATAGTTAGGGTAATCACACATAATCATGTACACCAAAAACAACTCACACACACACATGCATCCTAAAATATTCAGGGTATTGTCCATAATAACGTCACAACATGAAAAACAAATAGATATTCACATAAAAGAAATGATCATACTACCTCAATGTTTTGCATGTCGACATCGAGGTTTATATATGTTTTTTTCACCCAGTCCACAGTCAAAACTATTTGTATGATGATAACATGCCTAATAATACATGAACTATCCCCATTTATAAATAATTTAAAAAATAATCTAAAATTTATAGTTAAACATTTTTAATTAAATCTATAAAAATAGCTTCACCTCATTCAAAAACATGATTCAGAAGAAATTTCTACCTACCTAGAAAAATCCAATAGAAAATATAATCCATCAATATGATAAATATCAGTGGATATATTTTGGAGGGATATATAGAAAAATAAAATAAAATAGAAGAGATATTTTGATTAAAAGATAGGGGAGTGTTATGATAAATAATGGGATTCTTACCCATTCAATGTGGACCACCCCAAATCCTATCTATTATACCTTTTGGTATATTATTTTAATAAAATTTAATATTTACATCAATTATTTATTACTCTTTCAAATTAAATCCATGTTCCAATAGCATCACTATATTTAGAACCTTGTGGACAATAAACTGAATCCTAAATTAAATATCCATTTTCGGACTTGAAATGATTTTCTCAATTACAGGGTCATACAATAGTTGATGAAACCACAATCCAACAACATATGAAATATTAATTATTGAAACAACATTTTGACAAAAAAAAATTATAATTTATTATTATTTTCAATTACTTTATTCAAAAAAAAATCATAAGTTCATTAATTAAAAACCTTTTCGAAATAAATTTTTCCATCCAAAAAAATTTATTAAGGAAATCCATATATATATATATATAGATTAATTAATTTACAAAAAATAAATATTTAAATTCTTAATAAAAATAATATTAATGATGATTAAGATTATTAAAAATATCTCAATAATAATAATAATAATACAATGAAATTTTTATTTATTCACATACATCATTTCCACAATGATAATTATCTTCCGTAATTAATAATAACAATAATAACAACAACAAAAATTATTATTATTTTTCTTATTAATTCTAACTAATAATTAACATCATTTACCAGTCAACATAAATCATCATTAAATACCAAAAATTCAAATTTCCCATTTAATCCATGATTCATTGTCAATTTATTGATAGAGTGTATAAAATCATCCATTACCGGAGTTGTATTTTTTAAATCAGACAAAACTGTTAAATTTTGAATCTTTTAAATTGATGTGGTGTCATCAATGGTGGTATTCACATTGAATTGTTAAATAAGATAACATAATATCTAAATAAATTAATTTTAATTAATTAAATTTTTATTTAAAATGTAATTAATATTTCAAATGGTATTATCTCTTTTGGTGTTTACAAACACCTGATTCGCATAAACGTTATTTCTTACAAATGGTAAACCACACATTCCTATCCTTATAGAGTTCTCATATTTTTTATACGTGATAGTGTTTAAATGGTATTAATTTTATATTATTTTAAATTAGTAATAATAAAATAATAAAAAATAAATCTGTTATTATCATATGTGTTGTTTTTGAACACCCGATTCACCAAATGTTATGCACATCCTAGAATAATTTCTGTGTATCAGACCGAATGGTAGTTTTGGATTTCTCATAAGACGTACTGTTTGAGATATATTCAATTTTTATCATCAAATCATTCATGTTTAATTTTATATACATAATATTTTTATTCTATCCATGGCAAGGCTCTATGGGACTCACAAATTCATACTAACTCCAAACATAACTCTAATAATATTACAAAAAAATATTCTAATATTCGATCAAATATTTTATCATAAAAAAAATCCTTTATAATATTTATTATGTAATCATGTAATTAAATATTTCATTTTAAAATAACAATTCATATAAAAAATAGAAAACCATGTTCTTATTATCTAAATAAATCTTACATATTACATATTAGTATGATTGATTGAAACTATGTGTATTTGATTCTAAAATATTTTAAATTTTGACTATTTGTTTGTACTGATTATTTTTCAGGAAAAATCAACAGTCAAAGTCATTTTTCCATTATAGTGGAATTAGTTCTCATGGTTGATTGATTGTAAATATTAACGAACCATTGTCCACCTCAAAATTAATCTGAATTAATAATTATTTTTTACAATATTTCATAGAATACAAATCAATGATATATTGAACCTGGAATGTAATAGTCAAATTATGAAATGGTTTAAAAAATAATGTACACAATGACATAAAATTCATATTCAGGGGAATAAAATAACATATTTGTAATTATCGAAAAATAATAAATGATGTTGTTTAAGGGTAAAATTCAACAATCTCCCCCTTTTTGATAATTATGAATCAAATTATCAATTTCATAATTTATAACTTTTTTTCATTTTATTAATATAATAATATTATTTACAAAATATTTTATCTCCATTTCATATACCATTAATATATGCGCAACCATACACCCCCTAATAAAAACCACCATTACATGGAAAGAATCCAACTCTTCTAAATTTAGAATCAAAAATATTAATCCAACCCCTCAAATTAATTGAATAGAAAAGAAAATTTCCTGTATTGGAATCAGAATAATTTAATCTTCCCATAAATATTTTTTTAAAATATACTAACTCCTATAACTTTTTAATTTGAAAATATAGGGTCTCCCTAAACAAAACAGAATATATTTTTTTAATTAAAAAGTAACTACATGTAATAAACTGACTTTTCATTAGTAATGATCCATATTCACAACTAAAAATAATTAAATACAAATACATAACCTATTAAAACAATTCGTAAACCCATATTTTTCAAAAATATTTTAGGATTCAATTAAATGAAATATTCTATAATAATTTTAATGAATCAATAATTTCTAAAGTAGATTAAAAAAATCCAAATAAAAATTTTTTTATATAAAATAATAACTGACTAAAATATATAATGTAAAAAAGAATTATAAATCCATAATTACTTACTCACATTTTATTTTCCCAAATTTATCAAAATGAAATTTCATTTTTAAAATTCTGCAAACAAATATTATGGAAATATAGATTCCTTATTTATATCCCACTTTTGAACTTTATCTCGAATCCTGTGAAATCTGACATCATTATACATAGTTAAAAATTGATATAAGATATTTTAAGAAATTTTAATTGAACATAAATTCTAAAAAATTATTAGGATTTTTAAAAATTTAAAACAACATTCAAAAATTCATTTCATAATACATAATTATTATGAAAAAAATGATGAATAAAAAATATAATAACTTACTGTATTTGATAAATATATTGAATATATTTCATAGTACTATATGAGATAAAAAATGTTATGAATAAAATGAAACCTATTGATGTGATTTTTCTATCTATATTTCTTCCACTAAAATTATAGTCCTATTAATTACAAATATAGAATGATGTTCCAGGTTGATAAATTCAACATATTATTTATATAACCATTGATGTATTTCATAATCCATTTAAAAAATTTAAATTTGATTTCATTTCAATTAGTTTTAAATATTTCTTGCTTAAGAAACAAATCATTAAATTAGGAACATAAGAAAATTAGTATGATATTCTTCCAATCATGGATTTAAATGTTTAAACATCAGTTGATTTTCAAGATTCATCCTCATTACATTTACAAGAAGTAATCATAGGAGTATTATATATCATACATCAATATAATGTAAATAATTTAATTCATTACATTGAATATATTGATTGATTAATAAATATAGAATCTTTGTATTAATAATTATTAATGAAAAAAGAATTGTCCCACATCTGGAGGACACTGAAGAATCTGAAGCCCATTTTTCCACAAGGAATAATTTGAATTTTACACAATGCCAAAGGCAGTCAAATATCAGTGAGGGTGTAGGTTTGTCTTTGGGGAGACAATGACCTCATATCCAATGTGTACTACACTATATATAAAATAAAAGCTTTATAAAGTCACCATTAAATCAATCATATAGATAATAAATGAAAAAATATAGGAATGTATAAGTCATACTAGAAAGAATTACATATATATATGATGATGATACATGTCACGTGTATAATAAAATAGCTAATACATGTAAACTACAACACATTACATCACATGTATTTAAATCCCAAAAGGTAATAAAATTATCCATTTGACATCATAATACTTATCTATATCCTATTCTAACATTCTCTTACACTTTAGTCAATATAATGTTTTATGGAGTTTTACCTTATCCATAATGGAAATCATATAGTCTTTTCAAGTAGCATTGGTGGCCTGAATATGGTGTGAAATATAATCTTTTTTGGAAACCACCCATGTTCTAGTGTTTTCCTGAGACTGAATATATATAAAAATTATAGTGTGCAGATAGTAATATCATATTCATGGATTTACTAAAATTAAACAACATCTAAATGCAGGTTTTCTCATGGGAATTCAAACTCTTCTACCTCATTAATCCTTGCCATAGTATTTTTTAATAAATATTTATTCCAATCTCATTTATTATTCAAGAAAATTAATTTATTATATCTAATTTAAATAAAAATCATGGGGCATTAAATTTATCCCAGTCTCCCATTTATTAATTTTTTATCATGGATGCCTAACTATGACATATCTAATGTGTAATTCGTTGAATCACTCGATGATTTTTATTTTTCTTGGAATACACATCATATAAATCATTTCAGTAATTAATTATTAATATATCAATAATTTCTTTAGCATTACAATTTTTTAATATAATTATTTATCTATATATAGTATGAACTCATCACCCTACAATCATCTCCATTGAGATCCCTATAAGAACCCATGTATCATTCTAGGTGTTTTATTACTTCATTGACAATCGAGTCCATCCATGGAAGTCCACTAATGGAGACCAATTATTATACAATGTATATAATATAAAATTTATTCTATGTCCAAATTTTGAAATCCATATGGAGTCCATGTATCATGTGACATATAATAGTAATAACCCATGAGTCAATCATTTGTAGCCCATATAAGGATTCCAAGTGTCACTAGAGCATAAGGAAGGTAGAATCAAAATGATTCCATCAATGTCATTCATATAAGAACACATCGATCACCAATTTCTTATAACCATAAATTCATTCAATAAATTTTAATCAATATCACTTAATCATTTCATGTTCTTCACCTTATTCAATTCAATTCATTCCAACCTAAAAAGGTGACTCCTATCATGGGATAATAATTGATGCTTACTCTCTATTTAACTCACAGTGGCATTTCATTATATCCTGAATATCATAACAAATCAACCATTACCTAGAAAGAGTTTGGGGACATGGATTCCATTTCCATTTCATTATCAAATACATCTATATCTCAAATTACAATTCCATTTATAATTCATTTCAATTATAATTGACAATTCATTATTAAAAATCCCTTGGCATGTGGTTAATGGGAAGTCCATAAGGTATCCAAATTCATTGCCACCCATGGTGGTAAAATTAAGAAATCCACACACCCAAATTCATGGTTCCAATTTATGGACATATTGATCTATAAAAATATCAATGGTTTTCATTAAATACACAAGCTACACCTATAAATAAAATTCATCACTTAAATTCCATTTGAAGTGTGCCACTCTTGGATTTGGGAGCATGACACAATTAAAATATTTTAAAAAATTGATATTGATTTTATATTATGAGTCCACATACCATAGTTTCAATTTCATTATATCATATAGTATAATCTCATGATTCGACTCAGATCAAGATAAAATTGAATAACAAACGAAGAACCTATAAAAGGTTTATATTATATTATATGTACATTTGGAAACTGATCTGAATCATAATGATTAATGAAAAAATTGAATTTAGATCATGTTGAGGATGGTTCAATGAGAAGAACAGTTCATGATTCCCATATTAGATGGTGAGTGGGTGGAAAATCCAAGAATAATAATCCAATAAAACCTCTCAATAGATCAAGGATATCCAACATGAAGAATGAATTGAAAATTTTGATGAAATAAAATTAAATAAGGTAAATATGGTATAAAAAACAAGGGCACAATGTTTGGAAACATGGTTGGAAAAATTGTGCACTAATAGGGAAACATATGATCTAGGATTGGGAACCCCTTATAGTTTTATACAAGGTTTTACTAACCATGTAAAAACCGTGTGAATCACCTATATAAAAATTATTTAGTTTTCTGAATTACCATTCACCCCAATTCACATGGGTTCTCAAACCGTGTGTCCTGTATGACTCCACGTTCCTTCTTCACATGGTATGAAGTAACGGTGTAGAATACCCCATATGGTTTCTTATAACTATTTTCTAGGACTTTTTCATCTGCAATGTTGTGTTTCACACTCCAAACTAGACCAGAACTCCCTAATGAGTAAATTAACTCAAATGGAATCCATATTAGTCTATAAATACGAATTTTAACAAAAAAAATTATGGAATTAAAATTTTGTATTCCTCAATAAAGAAAAATGTTCTTACAAACATCCCACATTAATGAAATTCATCCCCGAATTTCCCCCACAAGTGTGGTCATGAATTTCTGATTATAACTCCAACCACTCTCCTTATACATTACAATCCCACTCCCAGGTCTCAACCAATACACAACTAATCTACCATAACTTCCATAATAATGAAATTCACTGGCTTTATAGAACCTTCATTGTAGGATCAAATGTATGAATAGGATGCGCCTAGAAGGAGGAATCTACCTGTAACTATACCATATCATTATAAAATGAATGAGATGGGTTTGAATGAAAATGCAAAAACTGTGATACAATAATGAAGTTGTGAATAGACCAGTACAGATGAGATAAAAAATCAATAGGCTACCTGCATGACTCTCTCCTTATTCTCAAACATCCTGACATATAAAGTGGAATGTTTACCTTGTCTCGTGATCTTACATTGTCTTAGACCTGAATAAACATGTATGAATACTCGATCCCCAACATAGTACTCTTGAGTTACACTTCATTGAATAGCGTAGGATTTCTATCCAGACAATATAGTATCCACCTAATTCCAAATCACCTGAAAAAGATCTGTATTATCCAAAATAAATGAGGTTGGGGAATATATGCATATCTTACCTATAACCATCATAGGGGAAATCAGTCTGGTCTTCCCTAAAAATCACGATAATGAACCATATGAATATGATATGGAAATATATTATTATAAGAAAATTCAACAATGGGAATGTCCCTCTACGAATAGCCCCTAAAATCCATGACTAATGCCAATATCTTGTCCTCAGTAACACATATCAAATGGTTTGACTATACATTATTATTTGGGTGGTATGTTTTCCTTAAACGAACTTATGTACCAAAGGTCATCTTCAAAGTGTACTAGAAAATGATGAAATTCAGGAATCCCAATTTGATGTGATAGTGTGCTGGTCCTTGTGATGTCATACAATCATACAGATGTACTACCTCCTAGGATTATCATGTACTATGTTTTTATTGATATTTTGGAAATGATAAATTTTTTTGAATACGTCTACAAAAAACCACATTGCATCATTTCCATTCAGTGACCATGGTAAATCATTCACTAAGTCCATTACAACATCTTTCTATTTCCACCTAATAATTCATAGTCTTTTTAATATTTTAGTTAGTCAATGGTGTTCCACATTCACCTATAGATAGGTGGAACACCTAATGAATAAACATGCTACATCTCTTTTCATACCCATCCACAATTATTGGTGATGTAAATCCCAATACATCTTGGTGAGGCCAATATTTATATCCTAATAGGATGCATGAATGTATTACATCAGATCCACATGAAAGTCTGCAGAAACCTATAAATAACATTTTATGCCAAGGATCTCATCCTCATCGATGATCAAACCAAGATTAGGGTCCTCACCAGTCACACTCTCCCATTGGAAGAGTTCCTCAAAGTTTTAATTGTTCCTCATCTTCAGTCTATCAATATTGTTTGAGGTACTATATAGGGTTGATTGATAAGTGTGTCCATGAACACCCTTAACCTCTATTTTCATCTCATAGGACAAACCCATAAGCTTCTACTCACTACTATATTACTAAAAATCCAACAATTGTATCCTCTAGTTATGTACATCACCCATTTCATTTCCCTTCCTCGACTTGTTGGCAATATAAAAATCGAAATATTATAGGAATTCAACCCACCTCCAAAACCTCATATCCGTATCACACTGTGTAAAGATTTATTTGGTGATTTCTTTTTCTTTGTATACCACAAAACACCCTTCAAGTAAGTAATTTATATAAGAGTGAAAAGCATGAACAACTAAAGCTAACATACGATCATGTTTCAGTTAATTCATCCCATGTGGCCTCAACTTGTCAGACATGTACTCTATGAAACTATCCTGCTACATTAGAAATTATCTTCTGTAGATACATATCGTTTTGTAGAATAAACATTATATTCATCCTAGCTCTAGAAAAAGAAGTATTGGAATGAATTTCAATCTACTTTTCAGCTTCTGAATGGTTGAATCATGTGAATCAGACCATATAAATTTAACAACCATCTTAGTCAATCCCATGATAGGTTCTTATTGGAACGGGAATTTTTTTATGAAATTTATATACTATTCAGATAACCACAAGAAACTCCATACCTAAAAGAGGCTCATGGGATGATCCAATGACATTATAGGGATCACCTTATCTAGGTCAATTGATACTCATGATTATGATATATTGTGACCCATGAAGTCAGTCTAATCCTTCCAGAAGAGGATCTTTGTGAGTTGAGAATATAAATTTTTATCTCTGTTTGTATCCAGTATAATCTCTATAATGTTTCATAGTTCTATAGTGTGTGAGAATACACGAATATATGATCCATGAATATCATGACAGTCGAACCCCAGATAATGATTTAAAACTCTCTTCATCAATTCCATGATGACTACTAGCACATTTTTCATATCGAGTGACCTAGTAAAGTACTCATTTAATCTATACCTACTACGAATGGTCATTAAATGTATGTATGATGGTCTGAAATTCAACTGATGATACTAAAATGTCAAAAAATTTGAGAGTACTTGAGCTCCTCAGAGCATGTTGAACAAATAATATTTTTAAGGAAAAGGATATATGTTCTTAAACCACATTTTGTTCAATTTCCAATAATACACACACAACCTAAGATTTCCCTCTATCTGTTTTTTTTTTCAAGAAAGACCCAAAAACAATAAATAAGTACTAGGTCAGATTAACACCATTATATGAAAATCCTCTAACTACATCTTGATCACCAGTAACTCTGTGGTATCCATAACATAAGGAGGATTGGATACAGGTGAATCTCTTGGAATTAGCTCGAGAGTTAAATATACCTATCTAATAATAATTTATCCTAAAAAGTAGTCCATTAAAACATCCTTGAATAGATTAACCACATGGGGGACACCTACCAGACATGTTCCCGTATAATCTATATATGATCTCAAAATATGGGTTTTCATCCAATACATCCCATGAAGCTTAGTCCACTCTCGGATATCCAAGACAACCCATTCAACATTGTGAATTAAATCTCCACTCCCTAGAGATGTAATGGTCACCCTTTAGTGTTAGAAAAATAAAAAATCATTAAAGGTAACTAACCAATCCATCTTGGGAATGAGCTCAAAACCATTCATTTAAAGGAAAAAATATTTACCATATGAAGTGAATCCATCCAAACTAAAGGGGCACTCACAACACTTATGCACATACTACAATCTAATCCTAAATATATTTTCATGCATGAAAAACCCATAATATGTCTAAACATTGATCCTTAGGATCTCTACAATATTAACTAATATAAGTCTATGAGAATCCCCTCAATGAAATGTGCTGATGTAATATATAGGATATTAGAATAGTACCTTTGATAGTAAAAATCCTATATTTTCAACCTCAATGGAAGGATATATCATTTATATCATTCCTAATTCACGGCATCTGATGCTACCTAGCTACTGTGAACAGATCATCTCTTCTTTGACTAATAACTAGGTGTCTGAATACGATGACCAAGATAAGAGCCATGGTATAATTGAATAGATGTACTCCCAATCAATGCCAGATGATAATATTTTTATGCTTCCCTTGGACATGGATTTGATGAAAACCAAATATCACTTCCTATTGGATGAATCATTCTAAAAATGTACTTTAGTTTCAAAATAATTCTACTTGATCAGCACTCCATTGTGTCCCTTTTTAACTATGGCATTTTGTATTTTGGTACATAGAATTTGTAGGACCTCGCCAATATAAGTAAGCATGTGGTATGGAAACTAGTATCACCATGTGGGATCTCTTGATGAAACATCATAATCTATGTCAATATAGTTCTATAAAATAGTTTCAAAAAACAATGGCTCGTGCCTCCAAACTCTATTTGGTAACTCTAAGTGATAAATATTCATGACCCAAACCATGTATGAGATCGAGGCGCAACTACCCAAATCATGCCTCCATAGAATAAGGGGTGGTGAAAAGTGTCAAAGTCATAACTAACACAGAGAGTCCCTTTCTTATGAACATGTACACATGTACATAGCCAACTCAATTCTATTGTGCAGATAGTGAATGTAAATGATAAATAAATGCTATACAGTAAACCAAGAATGTGTGATCCTTTAGACAGTATAAATGTATTTTAGTGTAAACTGAAAATTATAGGGCTGGAAATACATTCCCAAATATAACAATATCCCCACCTAACAAAACATGAAATGTAAAGACTGAGAGAACCTATCTCCTAAATCCCAAGTTAGGACCACCAAACACGGTCGAAGAACCTTGTATCCCAACGATCGTATAATATCATGGTCGACCTATCCTTTTCCTGAATAAGACACAACGTGTGTCGGAAAATTACATATATTGGTGTGTATATACATTCCCAACAGAATGCCCCAAATGGGGAGAAGGGTGAGAAATTAGAGATACAAAGGAAGATAAAGTCAAATGAAAGAAACATTGTATAATGAGTGATTATATCTCAACATAACAAAGAGTGAAAGTAATATCATTCAATAAAAATTTTCCAAACCTGGTGAGTTGAAGAACTACTATCATGCATTCACCAACTATAGATGGAGAGTATACTCATCAAACCATGATATGCTACACACAAAAAAGCACATGGAATAACGCATGAGACATTACCTCTCTTGGATGGAGAGTATTGAAACATGGGGATTGGGTATATAATAGGTATATATATATATATATTCAGTCAAATAATAAAAAATAAGAGAGTAAGGGGATATCTATATCACTTATCATCTTATTAAGAATAATTTCCAATAGTTCAAAAATTATCCATCAATAATGACAATATTCCCATGCTTCTATCCTGAATATTGACATCTAAAGAATGAATTCACCAAACATTGATACTATCCTCATTAGGAGGCAATTTTTCTCATTTACATTTTTTATTTATGTTATAAAAATTCATATTAGTGGGGAAATATCCCCTCTTCCTTGTGAGTCCAATGTTAGGTCTTTCCATGTCCCACCACTAGTTTTAATAGTCGTGGGGCCACATAATTGAAGAAAATATTCAATTCCCTGGTAATATAGGAGGGACCTAATCTAATAGTCACCGATGAACTCCACTACCCATCCCCAGTGGTGGGTAACACAAGGGAATTTCCTTGAGGAAATCATATTCCCAACAATACTAGAGGGTAATGCCTAGACAATGTCATTAGATAACATCACTGTCCATACATTATAGAGGGTAACATCTGGATATTTTCTTAGGGGACTCCACTTCCCAACCCTAAAGGATGGTCACGGCAGGAAGAAGTTGTCACGAAACTCGACATCCCATCCCTACATGTGGGTAATTCCAAGAAAGGGAAATTAGGGAACTCTACTTCCCATCCCTATATGACTGAAATTCTAGAAAAGATATTGAGATCTTGCACTATCCATTCCATCATCTAGAGACTCCTTAATAAGATTTAATATAAGAATAGCACAAAGCTTATCTCAAAAGCAACAATAGAGGTCCCTATCATGTTCTAGATGGAAAAGGAATATAGATAATTATGGATGAAAAATATCCTAGTCCAAAAGAAAGAGATATTGAATCATGAAGATTCATAATGGGTCACACAATATGTTTGGTTCTCACTAGGAATGTGGTCTCTCTCTACTATCAGGTGGTTTCATTTTATGCACATGAATTACTAACCATGCAGTACTACACATTTTGTAAGGATACATCATGACACGTCTCAACCTAAATCATAAATTATGCACAAGGTTTTTCATTTGTCCAAGGGGAATAACCTAATTTCACTAATATGTATTTTCAAATAGACCTAGATGGCCACAAAGATCACATAATTAGAATCTCCATGGTTAAATTATTGGGATAAGCTATTCACTAGACTCAATCAGACACATGGTAAAAAATTTGATGTCACCAAATCATTCGAGAATGAAGTACTATGGTATCGATAATGAAGATTGAATTAAATACATAATATTAGTATTGAATCGTACGCTATAATTTTAGGGTTGAATCTTCATAAACATTTTTTCATTCAAACATTGTATGAGGAAGATACTGTAGATCCAAGATTCTAAAATAACAATAATTTTATAATTACTAGGATTATCATTGAACTGAGGAAGAATTCTGAAAAAGATATCCAACATTGGTCTTTATATGACCATATCAATGTTAGGGTCTTTCTTCTGTAGGTGTTTTGTTAAATGGACTTCTCAGTTAAAAGAAAAAACTTACATAAGATTATTTAACAAAAAATTATAACAATAATATTTTATAATAATATTATAATTATAAAATTTTATAAAATGATATTCGAGCATCACAATTTCCCCCCTTCCTGGCTTCAACATGCATGCAGTGAACCACCCATGATTTGTTCATCATTTTTTCATTAGTTTTTATTTCAATTAATATATCTCCTCTCTCTTTTATATTCTCATATTCCATTATTTCTACTTATCTATTCTCATATTCCAGGATTTTTTCATATCGATACACATATCTATTAACTCATTAAATTAAAACCAACTAATTTAAAATGATTTCCTTTATTAAAATAAAACAACTTCATTTATTTTAAATTAAAATAATCCAAAATTAATAATAATATTATTATTAATTATTAATTACCTCCATGTTTATTACATTTTACCACCTCATTAGAGACGTGAGACTAACTACTATCATGTTCCCAATTAGTGTATTCTTCTATGATACTCTATGAATGATATACACTAAGAATAATTTACATTACACTTCATGCTTCCCATTTTTATGCATGATTAATCGATTTGTTCTTCTTTTCTCGATCACCCATTAATCCAAGAGTCTGATAGGGCTCAATACCTCTCAATAAATGTGTAACCTAGAGCAAAGGGATCCAATCGGTGATGATAATTTATTGAAATTGGGGAAAGATATAATAATAATTTTTCAGATCAAGGCCCATAGTTCTTGGTCTGTCGATCATGAACATGGACCCTAGGGATAGACAACAATTGAAAACAAATTAATTTTTGTGCGAGAGAATTTTCCAATGAAAAAATGTTGGAATAATGAAAAATAATGTTCAATATACTCAATAATTTAATTAAATCGGTTTCTCTTTCAATAATCTTGATCGAATTGATTGTTGTCATATGATCTGAATTCACTAATTGAGAAGGGAGGAGTGAATATGAATTTCTTCTAGGAGTCATTTGGATAACTAGGGAGAAATATGTTTTGATATACACATATATAGTAATATTTGTTCTTAAAACAAATTAATTATTTTATTTATTAATTAATTAACTCATTTAATGTTCCAATAACATATGATACATCTGAACATTCAATATTAACTGATTTTCTATCACACATAGAGAAATGAAATGATTCTGAACAAAATCATGGTGTATGATTTTCAATCTAATAGACCATTTATGATATATCCCACTTTTCGGTAAAAATATGTGTTCATAATAAAAACATATATAATATTTTTATAAAATTAACTATAGGCTTACTGGGACTCAGAATCACACATCATTTTAGTACATGGGTATGAAATAATTCTAATAAATATTCAAATATTTTACACAGAAAATATAGAGTCTTTAAATTATTCCCTTCTTCAATTCTTTTCATATATGAAAATCACAACCAAGCCTACTGATAGGGATAATGAAGCCCCATTTAACGTTTTCATAAATATTCCATACACCGGGATATACATCCATACGAGAAGTGTGAATCTCCCTCATCACCTCCCCAAAAAATGTGATTTGAATAAACATTATTCTATAAAAAAATGTGGATTTGAATCCCCTAATAAGAAAAAAAATCAATCTTGTGAAACTCATATGTATATCTGGTCAGGGAAGACATTGATATAGATTTCCCCCAAAAGGTAGTACCTATAAATCCTCAAGGTGAGGACAACTGATTTTGTCTCATGTTATTGAGTGGTGCAGTTTGGTTCGTGTGGTATGAACTGCCTCGAGTAGTGTGATTTAACTTCTTGTTGATGAATCAATGTTGACGATGAGAAGGAAAGGGTACCCATAAACAAGGATGGATAGTAGACTAATCTGACCAAAATATTATAGACACAGAAAGTATGGTCCATACACTATGCATCATCAAATTCATGGATGGGGATTAACCCGATACTAGAAACACTTCCAAACACACTATTGTCGTCCCATGAAAAAATGTTCAAGTAGACAAACTCTATTGAAATTTAATAAATTGCACCAACACACCATCATAAAACCTCATTATTGATGCATTTTTCAGAGGGTCTCAACAACCACACCATGATAGTATATAGTTTGGGTGGAACTAAATCCCCATAATAGTTCTTTATTGCATTAAAAAAATGAATCATAGTAGGGAAGGAACACCTCTTCATTTTCCATTTGATGATACATAAAACAACAATGACACATGGATACAATGATTCCATGCATCACCCTAGTTAAATCTCAATATAGTAGTGGAATATAAAGTGTATCTCATAATACTTTATATAAATTTCAAATAAAGACGGTATAATATTAAATAATCAGACCACTACTCATCATGTTCCCTGTGGTTAATAAGAATCCAATGTATAACTCTATCTATAGACCCAACATCCAACTCTTTCAGCCTGATGTAGGATATAAAATAGTTTTGGTGGAAGGATATCATATCCCATAACACATAGATCCTCTTGATTACATAATTGCTTTGCCTCCATGGGGACTACCTTATTATCTCTAGGGAGACCCCTGATCATAGCATTTCCTCTACCATGGAGGTATGTCACCTATATTCCTACACTATATAGAACATCTGGTTGCGCAGTCACACACCATGTGACCTAAAACATCAGAATCCTAGAACCTCTACATTTTATGTTTTCTCTAATCCTATATGCCATCTATGAACCTCATAACCACATACATGTGTCCAGTCATGAAAATGCCTCCAATAGCTTTTCACATGTCACATTACAGTCATTATTCATGACTCAACAGTTGGATTCTTACTAATGATTATAGCTATACAGAATCCCTCATATAGGAATATAACCATCACGAGAACCCTCTATAACACTTCATCATTTATGTGGATTGAAAATGGAACTTCACGGGCACATATATCTCAATGATGCCTATATTCAAACATTTATTCTCAGATCTATCCATTATAGATCACATCAAGGAAGTATTAGGTAAGGATGGTGAACCATACCGTAGCTCCAGAAACATGAAGATCCAGACTGAATGCAAGAGGGGGTTGTAGTACTTCTCATGAAATAGTTTGCAAATGTTGGGCCACTAGAGTGTAGACTCATCTTGCATCATTGTAATAAGGTTGCAATAGCATCCAACTAATTAATGAAAAAATTCAGCTTCTAGTGCAACGACAATATATTATGAGGTCTGAATTAGCCTGGTGGTTTGGACCACTAATGTTATCCAATCCTCTGTTGCCTATAAATCGAGATCATCGTAGAACCCCAATAGAATATAATGATGGAACACTTGATGTATTCTAATCTTGTTCACATCCTCGTCCATATCAACTATGATTTTATACTTCTCGATAGGTGGATGTGATTCTACTTGCCCTCCTGGATGAATGGGATCATGGGATGGACCCTAAATTGAGTCCTTGTCATTATAAGACCATCATCTTGAATGATATCAAGTATCTTTGGTGGATGTCTTCATTGATGCAACATGAATATTATCAACGTGTACCATGGTCAGATGAATATATATATTTACATTTACAAAATTAGGTAGCTCACTAAATAATGATAGTCATTGACTCACCCTTCTATAATGCATATACCATTGATCCATAGAAATATTTTCTTGGAATTCAGATTAGATATGTTCGTAGTCAGCGTCCTAGAGATTGGAGATTTTAGGTGTTGCACCATCACCAGATTCCATGGCATAATATCTATAGTCAAGACACATTGACACTATTTCCATAAAACCTACCAAATCCACTTTAGGGGATATGTGTGAACAATATACCAAGCAATGAATATTCTCTGATACAAACTTGTTATGACCCTACCAATGTATGGTATGTAGTCACAACTACCCTATGCCTACATCCATAGTCTAGGGGTGGAGACAAGCACCAAAGGCATAACTAACTCATGTAGGCCATTATGTAGGACCGAATACAAAAACAAAACTGCTAACTAAATGGAATAGTCCAGATAGAGAATGTAAAAGATTTAAAACTACTATAATGTAAAAAATACATTAATGAACCAATATACTTTACAATAGAATTATACTATAAAATGTAATGTAGTGGGTAAAAATACACAAGCAATAATATATATGTCCAATCCAAAAAAAACTGGAAATGTAAATGCTGATAGATCAAATCTTCTGGTTCCCCATCTATGAAAAATTTATGCAGTCCAATAACTATGTATCCCTAAGCACATATGAATTCACAGTAATTTTATTTAAGGCATAAAAAATACAATACATTTGAAGGAAGATTACATGTATGGTTTAGTATATACATACCTAGTAGAACATCATGTAATGGTAGAATCAGGAGTAATACAAGATACCAAGGAATAAAAAAATTATATAAGGAAGATGGTTTAATGAAAGAGTGTAAATAAACATAAAAAACAGTCAATGTAAGATCCTTCAATAATAAGGGGTTATACATGATGAGTAGATTAACTACCCGACCAATATTCACCATCCATAGTTGGAGAATAGATTCATCCATCCATGAGAAGCTAAACATGGAAAGAACCTAGCAGACCCCACCCATAATCAACTCTCCGGGGTGGATAGTAACCAATACAAAGGAGAGGGTACAACATATGGATATATATTTATGAATAGTAAAAAATCCCAAATAAGATATTAAGGGGGTCACCACCTCATAGATCTGACCAAGAAGAAGATTAGATCTTTTTTCAAAATAATCCATTAAAAAATGACCAGTATCCCACACATCTACACTAAATAAACATGTCTCTGGAATTCATTCACCAGACCTTTATAATATCTTATTTGGTATAATAATACTCACACACATTATTTGGAGTCATTTAATAAAAAAATTTCTTAATGGGGAATGCATACCTTTTCAATGTAATTTAAGCACTATATCAAAAACCATCTCACAAATGTGTATCACATTCGAGGGGCCACAAAACCCATTTAATGATCCCATGACCTGGTATTTTAGGTGGGTCCTACTCTAATAGTCATGGATGTACACCTCTTCCCAGACTCACTAACGGATAATGATCAGGAATTTCATCAGGGACCTACACCTCCCCACAAAATTACAATGTGATACCTAGATGATGTTATCTGGGAACTCCACTGCCTAGCCCATATGGAGGGTACAACTACTAATGTCAACAAGGAACACCACTTCCCATTACTATTGGATTGTAATTCCTGGATGATGTTTTTAGGGAACTCCATTTCCCAGCCTTGAAGGAGTGTAATGCTCAGAAAGGTTCCTCTGGGAACATCACTACCTAGCCCTATAGGATGGTAATGTCTGGAATGATATGGTGATCATATTTAATTATTATTTTCATCAGTTGTTTCCTCAAGAAAATTTTGATATGAATGCCTCACATCGTATCTCAATAGACACAATGGAGGTAATTATCACATTATAAATGGAAAAAACACTCAGTATAGGCCACTTACGGGCCAAAATATGAGTCTAAATGAATAAGATACATAAGATTGAAGATTCATAAAATAGTGGATGACATTAAGGGTACATTCACTATTTGTGGTCCCACATTATTTTTCATTCATATCCATTCTTCCACCCAGATCACGAACCAAGTAGTAATTTATAGAGTGTACGGTTACTACCCGACATGTCTCAAAAAATATTATTATGAACACACAGGGTTCATCATCGATCACTAGTGAATCCTTGTATTTTAAATAATATCCCTCATCAAATGGCACTAGATTTCTAATAGGACCAATCAGTTACGATCCTGAAGGAAAAACCCATGAGATAACCTATTCATTTTCCCAAATTAGAATCCCATTGAAATTTTCACATTTCAGTACATCATGCTTGAATGGTATCACGTGGTCTTGTGACACACGTCTAAATTAAATAACCAATATTATTATGGAAACATATAACCTAATTTAATAGCTGTTTAATCCTATATGGATAATCATTCTGAAAATATATGATGGAGTTATGTTGGATACAATATTCAAAAAAATATTATTATTATTATTATTTTTTCTTTTGTTGACCCGAGTAATGTGTACGAAAAAATTATCCAACCTTGGTTTTGAAATCAAAATCTCAATGTCATGGTATCACTACAATAAATGGATTCAAAAAAGAAACCTCAAATAATATATATAACTGATATAAAATTATATCTTATAAATCAATAATAATATAATTTTATATTATTTTAATAATTATAAAATTTTAGGAAATGAAAAGAGGGGATGGGTTCAAGATTTCCCCCTTCCTTACCTCCTCATATATAAAGTTCTCCAACCATGGCTTGATCTCATTTATTACCTTACTTATTGTTTCAATTACTATATCCCCGCTCTACAATCTATTCTCACATTCCTCAATTTTCTCCAACCTTTTGTCATATTCCACAATTTTATCCCATCTATCATCTTGTCTCATATCACATTATATTAAAATCAGTTATTTTAAAATTATTTTACATTATTAAATTAAACCAATTTCATAATTAAAATAATATTTTATTCACCATATAATAATAATAATAATAATTAATTCCCAATGCATTGACCACATTTGACTACCCCATTGGATATATGAGCCCACCCACCATCACATTCACACTGTGTAGCCTGTACAATCAGGCAGGTAGAAAAATCCACTCAAAATCATTTCTATCCCATCACATCCCCCCACCCCAACTTAATGCTCATTTCATCAATTTGTTCTATTTTCATCTATCCTCTATGAATCTATGGTTATGATCACGATCTATTTCTCCATACAATGTTGAAATGGAACTATAGAGATAAAACAAGAAATGAATCAAATGAAAGAAAGGGATAAATAAAAATGAACAATGATTACATATCTCAGCCAAGTGTTCATTGACATTCGATCAGGAACAGGGCACCGAAGATCAGAAAAAAATTGAAGACAAATTAATTTCAATACATGGGCACATAAAAATGCAGTGAAAGTGAATAGATCAAAGAAAAAAATTGATATGCTCAATAATTGTATCTAAAGATAATAAAACATACAATTTATTTGTCATACCTAAATATTGAATCATCCTCTGATAAATAATGTTTTTTACAAGGGTGGATGAGATCCATTTTGGTCATCCCACTTCGATTCATCTTCATCCATTTGTTTGTTTTTGTTTGATCTTAGTTCTCTAATAGATGTGGGGGAAAAGGATTTGTATTTCAACCAGGGTTTATGTGGCTAAACCTGATGAAATATTCCAGTAGAAAGTCCAATGGACTTTTTGTTTCACTTAAAACAAATTTAATGATTAATTGATTATTTAATTAACTCATTAAATGTAATGTAAATGAACAAGGGGTCGAAAAATCTTGGGTCATTTCAGTGCCTAACTCTGAAAGTATTCATAGATAAATTACAATGTATTCCCTGTGAAAACCAAATTCTCAACATTATATCGTAATTCACTATTCAAGATATGGTAGTCAGCAAGAAGAAATTCACTTGAGATTGGATTTCATACCCAAGAAAATCCTAAAATTACATGGATTTAGATAATTCATCACACATCAGAATAGGTGAAAAGAAATAAACCATAGTTAAACATGTCCAATAATCCATATCTAATAGTGTGCCTTGCTCCATGTTCAAGAATACTCTTGATTTATCGGACCTAAACCTCTGGATAAAGATGTAATACTATGTACCCTTATGAAAATCCCTCTAAGTCATACCCTAGTAAAGATACTTCTGAGTTATGATATCCCACCATCCCTCGGTGGAAACATGAAAAATATAATTATAAAGGTTTACCCAACTCTCGAGATGCCTATCTAGATTCTCGAAGACAGATAAAATGACATATATCCATTAATCCACATTCTATGGTTTTCTATCCCATAAGAACATGGGTATATGTTGCTGCTAAAAAACACAAGTTAAGTCTGCCATAGTTGGGGAAGGCCGCAGTTCTCGTTGAATTGTTTTCTTGATATGCATAAATACATTAACAAAATATGCCCTGATAACTATTTCTTCTAAAACTACTAGGGTCGTAGTAGGAATGACTAGAGGATCTATCTGTAGTTCATGTAACACCATCAACTGAGCTTGATCATCAACATGCTCTTGTAAAATGATTAGAGGACTTGGTGAAGACATGAATCTAAAATATCAAAAACATGTGTTAGATCATATCATTTTCATTGTTTATAGCTCAACGCATAGAAATTTTAAATAGTATAGCAATAATCATAACAAAAAAGAACACACCCCTCTGCTTACTCATTTATTCCTATTTGGGTGATGTACCAATAATTTAAAATTATGAGATACTAACTACACCCCACAAATAATGTGGGGTCAGGTTCATGTTCAATTCTATAAGAAATATTAGTTTCAACCAAATTTTTAGATCCATTTCCCATTCCATTTATTTCACAATTGTGTCACAGTCTAGTAAAAATTGTCTAACCAAATGGTTTACTAAATTCAGATTCGTAAGGGTTCACACTTCTCAAGAACCAAAAATAAGTTCTCCACATGATCTATACTATTATATGATATAGGTTTTCGATCACATCATCTGGTATAACTATTATGAAATCTATCACAACATCATACAATAATTAATTCATCCTAATTCAGATGAAATAATTCAGGGGATATTATTCATGTTATGTGACTAAATGATTCTTAAGATGTAATACCATCATCTCAATCGGTTGCAACAAAATAGGAACAATAATTTTATCAATATTGACTTCATAATTTATGTCCACCACCAAATGGAGAAATGGAATCAACTATAACAACCAAAATCTTGTATAAAACAATTTAATTTGTGGAACTGTTGACTTCTCCTATACGAGGGTTAACAAGGTCCATGTACAACTCAATAAATGTTTTTATTTATTACCACCCAATATGTTTATCTCAAAATAATAATGAAATCTAAAAAATGTTGTTCTGATATAAGTTTGTAATGTCTGAAACCCATATTCCAGTGAAGATTCCCTAAGCCTGGTTGGCCACATGGCCTCATGCACATCTCCCAAACACTAGAGGCTACCGACTATCTGTGAGGGCCATGCTGTGTCTATGGGTACACTATTCCCTAATCAATATAGTGTAACCCAACAGATATTAAAAATTATGTAAGTATATGATGATGTAAATATATCAGATATATGATAAATTGACAATATAAGAATATATCAATCATACCATAAGGAATCTAATTTAAAAAATGATGATTATTATTTTATTGTTTATAAAAAACATCCAAAATAGATCTACTTTAGTACAATTGTACATATGTATAAAAACTCCAAAAGGCCAAAAAAATACAACAATAAGCATGAGACACATCATATTCTTATTGTAATTCCCTGAGATTTTATGATAAGTATTATTTTTAATTTATTTGATTTCATGTGTTTTATGCTACACCAAGATTATCTTGTGCTATACGCAACACCATATTAGCTTGCAGTATATGCAACACAATTCTTGGATCGTGTTATACACAATTTCAAGTTCATTTGATAGAAGTTATTCTACACAACATTGAGTGTATATATATATATTCAATATATAAATGAAATATGGTTGGATTTTGTTATACGCAACAACAAAAGAGTCTTGCACTACACGCAACCCTGACATGGATTTCAATACATGCAATCGCGACCTTCCTCGATAGCGTGTGTTGTACGCAATACTGGGTTTCACTAAACAACGATATATGGTTATAATATTATAACCAACTAGCCGTTATGAATAGTATTAACCACATTTTAAATTTTATAACATTATTATTCATCTTATAAGTTTTCTAAAACATTTTATGTGAACAAAATAAAATTTTCGGGTAAAATAAGTATTTTTCAAAAAATGAAGTTTTGCCGTCTTTTTATGGTGCACCCACTTTAAATATAGTTTCTGACATGTTTATAAGTTCAATTTTACAAAATAAATTTATTATTTGTAATAAAGATATAAAATTTTACCTTGGATAAAATTTTCATATTATTCTGATAACTTTCATATTTTAATGAATAGTAAAAACACGGTATATTTTAATTAAAAACAACTTTTTCATCATAATAATTTATGTGGTTAAATTATAATATTGAATGGTTTTAAAGTATAAATAGAATATATTTTTACCATTTAATATAATGTATGTCATTATCATTGATTTTACCTTGAATTCCTAGGTTAAATCAATTCAATCTTTTGCAATGTTTTAAACAAAAACTCGTTTCCTTTCGACAACGGGATTAATTTTAATTTAATTTCTGAAACTTTTGTGTATTGGATTTGGAATAATGGATTCCATATTTAGAATCAGTTGGTCCAAATTATATTAATAGACTACTTTTTATTTTTGGGCTTTATGAATAGTGACAACGGTAAATTTTATTTACCATAGTTTAAGGTAAATCGGGTAATTAAGGGTAAATATAATATTATACAATTACCCTAACACATGCCAAAATTCTATTGGATAACTAAACGTATATCCATATCACCTAAGTGTCGGATTAGATTAATTTTATGGACTTTTGACCATGAAAATAATTTAATTATTATTAAAACCAAAGAAAGAGACAACATGTCACTCTCTTAAATCTTATAAGTATAATAATTTTAATTTAATTATAAAAATCATAGAACTTAGAAAATTAATTGTCTAAAAAAAGATAATAGAATTATCTACATCATGATAATTTATTTAGAATTTTTAGGGATTATATAATTGTCATTGGTGATACATTGATGATGCAGAAATTATTTATTAAGTGAAAAATCAGTAACATAGTTTTTTTTGAAATAATAATACCAATGTATAGGCCCAAAAACCTGACCAAAACTTATTTTAAGTGTATATATATACCATAAGCATACAATTACCTAATATATAACCGTTTGGAGTATTATAAAAGCGATTATGACACTTATATTATTTTATTTTAAATGATGCCAAAGTAGTCACCTTCATAATTTAATAAATATAACAATTTAAATATTGTTATTTTAAGATGATAAATTCGAGTAAAAGTATTATTGTGAAATTTAATATATGTATCTTCATCATAGGATTTTATTTTTTATTTTTATTCAAAAATAAGTATATTAAATAATTATACAGAAATGTTGTACAAATAAATTTATTAAGAGATAAACCAAATAAATGGTTTTAAAAATAATAAAATAAATATTATATGAACTATTTAATGTTCTACACTAATTTTCTAGATATATATGACCTTTTATGAATCTATTAAAGCTTATAGTTCGAACATATCTTCCGTATATATTTTATTTAAGTTCAAATAAATAAATAGTATTAAAATTGACACTATTGTTATTTTATAAAAATAACATATTACAAAATTGTTTAAAAATCACAAAAATATTTACAAATTATAAATTTAAATTTATATGGTCTATAATGTTACAAAGTAACCAATTATGAAAAATTCACAACAAATAAGTAATTATTTGATATATTTTTAAATTTATAATGTTATTACCACAAATAAAATTAAATTGATTAAATTAGGATAAATAAAGTTGATAATGTATAAAATAAATTCCTAACATGTCTAAATTTTATTGTATGATGAGATTAAAACCCTATATCATCTAATATTATAATATGAGTCATTTTTGGAGGTTTTTAAGTGGGTTTAGATTTATTATAAATTAATATTTTTAAGATTTCCAAAGGTGTCTCTCTCCTCCCTTATAAAAGGGAATCTCCTCCCTCTCTTCCTCACACCACTTTGAGCATTCATGCTCGGCAAACCCCTGCCAAATTCTCTTCTCCACTTCCTTAGAAACATCCTAGAGGTCATGGTCTTCTTCAAAGAATAATTTTAGTGCCCTAAGAGGAGGTCTCAAAGAGGGGCTTTAAAGAAGAGGTAATGTCCGTTACCGATTCTTTCAACATTATTTCTTATTCCACTTCTTCTTATTTAGATGTTTCATTATGAAGTAATAACATAAGTATCACTAATATAATGATATTTTATTATAAGTGTGAAACAACCCTATTTCACCATCTATCCATCCTACGGAAAACGAAATCACAGCGCGTGTGTACGTACGGAATACCGTCTCCACGCTGTGCTGTAATCTGTTTTTCCAACACCACCTTACTTGGATGGGTATAATGGTGTAAAGAAGAACTATAAATAGTTATTATAACATCATACTGATTATAATATATTGTATCATCCTCTCCAATTCAATTCAATAATTATGGGAATGATATCATCACTCGTGCGTACGTACGGACTACCGTCTCCACGACGCGATGAGATTCATTCTCAATGGTTAACCATTCATGAATGATTATAAAGTTTATATAATAATTATTAATGTAATATATGAAATAATTATACTGGATTTATGTATATATATATGTATTTCATCCAATTAATTCCATTCAATTCAATAAGTAAACGAAAACAGCGTTCATGCGTACGTACGGCCTACCGTCTCCATGAACGGTGTATTTCATTCCATTTATCGATATATCATATATATATATATATATTTATATTATGAATATATATAAATCATGTTTAAAATTCTGTAATTAAGTAAATCAGGTTATAAGTAATAATATCCAAAACAACAAGTCCAAACATGTACGATAAATAAAACGATTTTACCCAAAATGCTACTTTAACATGGAACTTACAAAAGAACGGGTAATATAAAGTCATAACTGAACCATATATGATATCATAATAATGAATATGATTCTGTAATAAGTCAATTACATTATTTAAATCATTATATAGGAGGTTCGGATACGTACGATGCATATCGGACCTAAGGTAAGGGATAATTTTTCAAATCTCTTTTTTATCCGAGATTGCTTATTCGTAAGTATTTAATGGGTTTATTTCTATAATTCATGTCCATGTTTTATAAAAGTGTTTTCATGTATGTTTAAAGTCATTTTTAACCATTTTTTACTTTTACTACATAGTATGTAAGGAATATTCTTTTTACCATACGAGGCAATTCTTGACTTTTCCGACAAAAGTACGAGGAGAATGTTATTTTTAACTTATACGGTGTGAATGGATTTTTACGGTTTAATAACGCCTCACTTTCATGAAGCTTACTATACAATATTTTATGACTATTTTCAACAAAATACTTTTATTTTAAAAGTGCATGGAATCTTTTTGAAAAGAAAATGATTTTGACAAAGAAAGGATATTTTCCTCAAGAATTCATTTCAAATGTTTTATCAAAACCATTTTCCATCTAATATGACATTATTTCATATCTGTATGTTTCATTTTTAATGTCTCTATGATTTAAATGGTTCAATTTTGTAATGTTTAAATGCTCATTTGTTTTATATGGATTATGAAATGATGGGATGATGTTTATGAAAACCATTTTATTCTTTGGGTTATGATGAATGTTTTAAGTTTATTTTGTGGCACAAGTAAAAATGATTTCATTATGAGATGGGTGGGACCTATATCTCCCTCTAATGCATTGGGTAAATATTTATATCTCATGAGATAGACATGGCTGGAACGGAAAGTTAAACAGGTTCACTAATATAGGACTGGAACGAGGAGTGAACTCGATTCAGAAAGGGACTGTGTCCACTAAGATTGTCTTGGCAGCAATGCCTTGGATAATATGGAAATCATATCATGTGCTTGATGGTTTCCACAGTTACATGTTTTATTCCCATTCTATTTTATCATTCTTAATGTTTCTTTATGATCTATTCCTTACGTACTTCCATGTTTTATGTCATTGCTCAAGATTTTTATGTTTAAACATTATGTTCATGTTTTTAAGTTCAAATGTATATTGTATGTTTTATTTTATCCATGCTTACCCTTACTGAGCATTTTAGCTCACCCATTTTTTGTTTTATTTTCCTCAGGATATAAAGAAAGGTTTTAGGTAAGAAAAAAAAGGGGAAGATCTTTATGGGAGATGTTGAGGATCTTTCACCACGATTAGAAGATTAAGTTCCATGTTTCCAAAGACACTAAACTATTACGGTCCTTGTGTGTCTGTTTTTGTTATGTATTAAGTATTCTGCAAAAGTAATGTAATGTCCATGTACGTCAAGATTTGGGTCTATACAGTTGGTATCAAAGGAAATGTTTAGTCAACCTTTGGAAACTAGGATGTGAAAATGTTAGTGAGATCCCTAAATATATTTCTAAGGTATGTTTAGGGATGTACCGAAGGATAAGTATACATATAGGATATAGTCCTAGAACTACGGTAACGATATTAGAATTTAACCTAAGATGTTAGATATTGAGGGTAATCCCCCTTTAATATGTTTTTTTTCCCTAGCATGATTTTTTCCTCTCACACTATTCTTTTTGGGTTTTAGAAAATGGCTGGAAAAAGGAAGATTCACGATAATGGAGGATATGACGGACAATGGAATGATATTCTTCATGAGCAACCAAATGAAACGGGATTTGGAAGTCCAAACATCGTTATTATTCCTAATCAGCAATCTCATAATATGATCAATAATCTCAACATTGGTAAGTTTCCCAGCTCAGATAATAAGAGAAAGATGGAGTTTCATGATGATCATAGAGGAAAGAAAGTTCAATTTCCCTCTTGTAAATCATTTGGGAAGAGGCATCAGGGAGATTTTTTTAAAGGATGTGGAAGATTCTTTGTATGTGGAATATAAGGACACAAAGCCAGTAAGTGCAAAGGAAAAGGTTCAGTTAACACCAAGGACAAGGATAATGGTATTTCTACGACATCAACAATGATTAGATGTTTTAAATGTGAAATGTACGGGCATTATGAAAACCAATGCCCTAAGGGAAAATATCATGAATAGAATCAACATGGTCATATGGGTAGTATTTATGTGGATGATGATGTGGAGACTAAAAATGATATATAAGATGAAAGATGTGGTGAAGGTCAGTCGGTTGTTTAAAAAGGTAGTGGAATGATTGTATTTTTATCAAGAGTTATGATGTATAGTTAATGGTACTATGGAATAAAGAATCATCTAATTATTGTTAAACTATTGGTTTTCCAAAAGTATTTGAATGTATACGTTGAATGGTACCGGTAACCATGGATGTTTATTCAGATATTTTTGGAAAGTAGATGATATGCGCATAATGAAGGGATAAGAAGATAATGAGATGTTTGATTGTATTCATGAGCTCATGATTGATATAAGGACTAATTGATATCATGGATTGAGTATATAGAATTTTGAGGATTTAGGTATGTGGAAAGTGTTAACTTTTAACTGCATTCATGTTTTCAATAAGGTTTAATGGGTATTCATCTTCAAGAGAATACATGATTAAGGTATTCACATGTTTGTAATTTGACCAACAATATATATCTTATGGTATATGGGGGATAAATGATGGAATTCACGTGATTGTTATGTGACATTTCATGTAATCATCTTTTTTATACTATGAGCTTGGACTGAATATTTTAGATAATCCTAATGATTGGAATGGATTATGTTGGACATAAGTTATTATTGTTTATGGATAGAACTTTTTTCTATATTATTGATGGGATGTTATAGTAATTTAGTTTTATTAAAAGGACAACCTGCAGGATGGGCGACAACCCATCGTGTCGGACAAGGCTGTGGGAATCAAACCCACAACCGAAGTGAGAATGGCCTTTATCGCCTACCACTGGCCTACAGGAAGTCCCTGGTTAGTGGAAAGTAGATTTATTTTATTAAGAAGTATGATAAATAATGTATAACTCTATTTTTGGAACCATATACGATTAATCTCACCATAAGATGGACTTATAAATTTTTCTAACCTTTTGAAACAGATGGAATGACCCGTCATTATGTCATCTGATCTGCTAACGCTTCATGAATAACAAATTCAACTTCATTTCATTAAGAGATGAAGTGAAATTGTTCAATTCACGAACAATACTGAGATTGTACCAAAATCATGTAAGTATTTATTTTAATTCATCAAATTTAGGGAAATGATCTTGAAAACCAAAAATGTTGTCCTAGTACCCTTATATCTGATGAATCAGATGGTACCTTAGATCATCACAAATCTATGGATTTGTGATTGTTGGCTTTTTTATAGCCATGTTCTCTACCACTCTCCATCAGAACTTGATGGTTAGATTTCTCCACCATATCCATATTTTCACCTATGATCTCCTATGTGGAAAACTAGTGATGAGTTAATTTACGTAACCATTATGTTTCATACTTCACTTTTTAAAATTAAGTTTTAGCATTCCTTTTTATTATGTGGGTTTCTATGAATGAAATTCTCATGTAACAAACCATTTATAACCCCGACGAATTTCGAGGGTGAAATTCATTTTAAGGGGGGTAGAATATAACACCCCAAGATTTAATGATAAGTATTATTTATAATTTATTTGATGTCATGTGTTTTTTACTACACCAAGATTATCTTGTGCTATACGCAACACCGTATTAGCTTGCAGTATATGCAACACAATTCTTGGATCGTGTTATACACAATTTCATGTTCATTTGATAGAAGTTATTCTACGCAACATTGAGTGTATATATATATATATTCATTATATAAATGAAATATGGTTGGATTTTTTTATACGAAAAAACAAAGGAGTCTTGCACTACACGCAACCCTGACTTGGCTTTCATTACACGCAATCACGACCTTCCTCGATAGAGTGTGTCGTACGCAATATCGGGTTTCACTAAACAATGATATATGTTTATAATATTATCACGAACTAGCCGTTATGAATAGTATTTACCACATTTTTAATTTTATAACATTATTATTCTTATAAATTTTCTAAAACATTTTATGTGAAAAAAAATAAAATTTTCGGGTAAAATAAATATTTTTCAAAAAATGCATTTTTTCCACCTTTTGATGGCGCACACACTTTAAATATAGTTTTTGACATGTTTATAAGTTTAATTTTAAAAAATAAAATTATTCTTTGGAATAAGGATATAAAATATTACCTTGGATAAAATTTTCATATTATTCTGATAACTTTCATATTTTAATGAATAGTAAAAACACGGTATATTTTAATTAAAAACAACATTTTTCATCATAATAATTTATGTGGTTAAATTATAATACTGAATGGATTTAAAGTATAAATATAATATATTTTGACCATTTAATATAATATATGTCATTAGCATTGATTTTACCTTGAATTCGTAGGTTAAATCAATTCAATCTTTTGCAATGTTTTAAACAAAAACCCGTTTTCTTTCGACAATGGGATTAATTTTAATTTAATTTCTGCAAATTTTGTATATTGTATTTGGAAAAATATATTCTATATTTGGAATCAGTGGGTCCAAATTATATTAATAGACTACATTTTATTTTTGGGCTTTATGAATAGTAACAACGGTAAATTTTATTTACCATAGTTAAAGGTAAATCGAGTAATTAAGGGTAAATATAATATTATAAAATTACCCTAACACATGCCAAAATTCTATTGGATAGCTAAAAGTAGACCCATATCACCTAAGGGTCGGATTAGATTCATTTTATAGACTTTTGACCATGAAAATAATTTAATTATTATTAAAACCAAAGAAAGTGACAACATGTCACTCTCTTAAATCTTATAAGTATAATAATTTTCATTTAGTGATAAACATCATAAAACATCGAACATGAATAGTCTCAAGAAATCTAATAAAATTATCTAAATCATGGTAAATTATTTAGAATTTTTAGGGATTAAATAATTGTCATTTATGGTGATACATTAATGATGCATAAATTATTTATTAAGTGAAAAAACAGTAATATAGTTTTTATTGAAATAATAATACCCATGAAAAGGCCCACAAACCAGACCAAAACTTATTGGTAGTGTATATCTATACCATAATCATCCAATGACCTAATATATAACCGTTTGGAGTCTTATAAACGCGATTATGACACTTTTATTATTTTATTTTAAATGATGTCAAAGTTGTCACCTTCATAATTAAATAAATATAACAATTTCAATATTTTTATTTTAAGATGATAAATTCGAGTAAAAGTATTATTGTGAAAGGTAATAGATTTATCTTCATCATATCATTTTATTTATAATTTTAATGCAACAAATAAGTATATTAAATAATTATACAAAAATGTTGTAGAAATTATTTTATTAAGAGATAAACCAAATAAATGGTTTTAAAAATAATAAAATATATATTATATGAACTATTTAATGTGATCAACTACTTTTATAGATATATATTACCTTTTATGAATATATTAATGTTTTATGTTAGAAAATATCTTCTGTATATATTTTATTTAAGTTCAAATAAATAAATAGTGTCAAAATTGACACTATTGTTATTTTATAAAAATAACATATTATAAAATTGTTAAAAAATCACAAAAATATTTACAAATATAAATTTACATTTATATGGTCTAGAATGTTATAAAGTAACCAATTATGGACAATTCACAACAAATTAGTAATTATTTGATATAATTTAAAATTTAGAATGTTATTACCACAAATAAAATAAAATTGATTAAATAATGATAAATCAAGTTGATAATGTTTAAAATAAATTCCTAACATGTCTAAATATTATTTGTTGATGATATTACAACCCTATATAATCTAATATTCGAATATGAGTCATTTTTTTAGGTTTTTAAGTGGGGTTAGATTTATTATAAATTAATATTTTTAAGATTTCAAAAGGTGCCCCTCTCCTCCCTTATAAAAGGGCATCTCCTCCCTCTCTTCCTCACTCAACATTGAGCCATCAAGCTCGGAAAACCCCTGCCAAATTATCTTCTCCACTTCCCTAGAAATATCCTCGAGGTCCTGTTCTTCTTCAAAGACCAATTTATTGCCCTACGTGTAGGTCTCAAAGAGGCGCTTCAAAGAAGAGGTAATGTCTGTTACCGATTCTTTCAACTTTATTTCCTCTTCTACTTCTTCTTATTTAGTTGTTTAATTATGAATTAATAACATAACTATCACTCATATACTGATATTTTATTATAAGTATGAAACAACCCTATTTCACCATCTATCCATCCTACAGAAAACGAAATCATGGCGCGTGCGTACGTACGGAATACCGTCTCCACGCTGTGGTTGTATCTGTTTTTCCAACACCACCTTACTTGGATGGGTATAATGGTGTAAAGATTAACTATACATAGTTATTATAACATCATACTGATTCTGATATATTGTATCATCCTCTACAATTCAATTCAATAATTATGGGAATGATATCATCGCTCGTGCGTACGTACGGACTACCGTCTCCACGACGTGATGAGATTCATTCTCAATGATTAACCATTCATGAATGATTATAAACTATATATAATAATTAATCATGAAATATATGACATAATGATATGGGATTTGTGTATATATATATGTATGTCATCCAATCAATTCCATTCAATTCAATAAGGAAACGAAAATAGCGTTCATGCGTACGTAGGGCCTACTGTCTCCATGAACGGTGTATTTCATTCCATTTATCGATATATCATATATATATATATATATATATATTTATATTCTGAATATATATAAATCATGTTTTACATTATGGAATTATGTAAATCAGGTTATAAGTAATAATATCAAGAACAACAAGTCCAAACCTATACGATAAATAAAACGATTTTACCCAAAACGCTACTTTAACATGGAACTTACAAAAGAATGGGTAATTTAAAGTCATAAGTGAACCATATATGATATCATAACAATGAATATGATTCTATAATAAGTCAATGACATTATTTAAATCATTATATAGGAGGTTCGGATACGTATGATGCATATCGGACCTAAGGTGAGGGATAATTTTGCAAATCTCATTTTTATCCAAGATTGCTTATTCGTAAGTATTTACTGGGGTTATTTCTATCATCCATGTCCATGTTTTATAAAAGTGTTTTCATGTATGTTTAAATTCATTTTTAACCATTTCTTACTTTTACTACATGGTATGTAAGGAATCTTTTTTTTACCATACGAGGTACTTTTTGACTTTTCTGACAAATGTATGAGGATAATGTTATTTTTAACTTATATGGCGTGAATGGATTTTTATGGTTTAATAACGCCTAATTTTCATGAAGCTTACTCTACATGATTTTATGACTATTTTCAAAAAAAAAAATTCATTTTAAAAGTGCATGGCATTTTTTTGAAAAGAAAATGATTTTGACAAAGAAAGGATATTTTCCTCAAGAATTAATTTCAAATGTTTTATCAAAACCATTTTCCATATATGATGACATTATTTCATATGTGTATGTTTCATGTTTACTATCTCTATGATTTACATGGTTAACTATTCTTATTATTAAATTTACATTTGTTTTATATGGATTATGAAATGATGGGATGATGTTTATGAAACCCATTTTATTCATTGGGTTATGATGAATGTTTTAAGTTTATTTTGTGGAACAAGTAAGAATGATTTCATTATGAGATGGGTGGGACCTATATCTACCTCCAATTCATTGGGTAAAGATTTATATCTCATGAGATAGACATGGATGGAACGGAAAGTTAACTTGTTTAGTAATTCAGGACTAGAACGAGGAGTGAACTCGATTCAGAAAGGGACTTTGTTCACTAAAATGGTCTTGGCAGCAATGCCTTGGCTAATATGGAAATCATATCATGTTCTTAATGGTTTCCACAATTACATGTTTTATTCCAATTCTATTTTATCATTCTTAATGTTTCATTATGATCTATTCCTTACGTACTTTCATGTTTTATGTCACTGCTCAAGCTTTTGATGTTTAAATATTATGTTCATGTTTTTAAGTTCAAATGTATATGGTATGTTTTATTTTATCCATGCTTACGCTTACTGAGCATTTGAGCTCACCCTTTTTATGTTTTCTTTTCCCCAGGATATAAAGAAATTTTTTAGGTAAGTAAAAAAAGGGGATGATCTTTATGGGAGATGTTGAAGATCTTTCACAACGATTAGAAGATTACGTTCCAAGTTTCCAAAGACACTAAACTATTACGGTCCTTGTGTGTCTGTTTTTTTTATGTATTAATTATTCCAAAAAAGTAATGTAATGTCCATGTATGTCAAGCTTCGGGTCTCTACACTTATACTCCCATACACGTAGGAATTATTCAAGAACTTTAATAGGAATCATTCAAAAATCTATACCTATAATTATATGGGTTGTTTCGTTTCCATCAACAGGCCAAATAGGTTGTGAGATATAATTATAGAAATAAACCATCCATGTTCTTATTATGTCATGGTAGTTATTATATATGTTAAAAATATATTCTACTACGTAATAGAATATGAAATGTTGTACTAAAAAAACTCATAACGGTACAGTTTCTTAGGGACACCCGCCAACTACTATCTACTTCAGCGTAGATTAAATATCATTGAATAAATTGTATGTCCTATAAAATTTCATAATAATGATCATTTAATTATTCAATCTTATTTAATTAATAGTCATGGGGATCTGGAACATAACTTGATGTCCCTTGTTAGAGTATGTAATCAAGGATGCCTAACCAAGGTATCAATAAGGTCTAAGTCACTAACCATTTCCAAACTTATTAATCTTCATGGAAGACACATTATATAAATAAATTGATTCATTAATTATTACGAACCTTAGACCAGCATTGGCATTTCTAATTTTGAACCCAGGTATCTCTCTATTTATATATTGAACAAAACAACCTACAATCCCATCCATGATGATCCTCATCAGAACCCAGGTATCACACTCGGGATTGTATAACATCTCTACCACTGGATTCCATCCTTATCTATCCAATAATACATCCCAAATATGACTCATGGAATATATGATAAAATTCATTTTGATTATTTCCATATAAATCCATATATATTCAATGTATCACTAAATATATAATAATCATACCCTGGGAATTTGTGCATGGTCATCCATATTAGGTGTCCAGGTGTCACACAAGTATATGAAAGGTAGAAGCCAAATGTTTTAATCCATGTTATTCATATAAGAACCCATGTGTCATAAAATAATATAGTAATTTTTGACGCTCCATTCCATTATAGAGTCTAAACGACTGAAAAATGGTAATTCCTTAGCATAAAGTTATTCATCCTTTTAAGAAACATCAAATATTGACAAAGGCATGAACAAGGATTTGCTTCACCATGTGCCATGAACGGTACCTGTGTGCCACATATGGGCGTGCAGGTGACCTGCGTGCCATATTTGATTTTCGCTCGGGGTCTTCAGCATTGTATAAATACCCCTTGTGGGTCCCCCATTTCGGGGATGAAAAATCCAGAAACTCATATTTGAGCTCCCAGCACCCATGTCTCTTCTCGAAGCCTCCCGAACACTTCCAAGGAAATTTCTTACCTAGAACAGAAGATCTAAAGAGGGGGAACAAGGCCTTAGTATTGAAATTCATCAACACCTGCATGCTTAGGAGTCTATCCATTAAGGGAAATGAAGACACCTGCACGCCGCCTTATCCCTTCAATAGAACTTGTGCGCCACCCCTTTGAAAGCCTTTAGGGATAATACTAAAGGCATGAGACAAGCCTCACCAAAGTATTACCCAATGGGTTGACCATCGCAGAGGTACCTATGTGTCGTGCAGGTATACATGTCCGACCAGTACCTGTGTGACCAAGCAGGACTTGCACGCCTCTCTATTTTTGGGTGCCCCTCATGCCTATTATCTTGTTTTCTTCGAATCTAGCTCTCCTGTTAAAGATTTAGTCTTTAGGACACTCTTCAAAGCCATTTATGGCATGTTTCCTGGGTTTAATTCCTTATATGAAATGAATTTTTTTTGAACATCTCTCAAAACATAGTGATTTACATATCTTTATATCACTAAGGTGAGATATTTCATGCATTCAACCTCATCCTTTAATGATGAGAGGATCTTTAACCTTGGAATCCTTTTCAGGAGTAGGCCCTAGTACAAGTTCTCTTAACCTAGGTATCCTCCTTAGGATTAAGCCCCATGTTCCCTATTCATGGGCCTCCTTATCAGGAGTATGTTCCAATCTCAAAGTCCCATATATGGTCATTCTTTTCAGGAGTAAGTCCGAGTCTATGTTCTATTAACCTGGGACTCCTTCTCAAGTGTAAGCCCAAATCTAAGTCTCTTTAACCTGGGCCTCCTTCTCAGGAATAATCCCCAGTTATCATGTTTCCAAATATGGGCATCCTCTACAGGAGTAAGCCCCATGTTCCCACATATGGGCATCCTCCTCAAGAGTAAGCCCCAAGTTCCCAAATATGGGCATCCTCCTTATGAGTAAGCCCCAAGTTCCCAATTCTATTAACCTGGGCATCCTCCTTAGGAGTAAACCTCAGTTATAATTCCCATTAAACTTGGCCTCCTTCTCAGGAATATTCCCTAGCTCTAAATTACCCTAACATGGGATTCCTTCTCAAGAATAAGCCCCAGTTCTCAAGTCCCTTAACCTGGGCCTCCTTCTCAAGAATAAGCCCCATTTATAATTTCTATTAACGAGTCTGAATTTACTTTTGACTTGGACTTCCATCTCAGTGATAAAACCCAATCACAAGTCCCCTCTAATTTCGGCATCCTTCTCAGGATTATGTCCTAGGTTAAGTATCCCAATCTCCTTAAAGTACATATAACATTATGGACCTTGTTCCCAAGTTTGTTCCCTGATGTAAATCCTAATATTCATCTATCTGGCCTGTTATACATACATAATCCCCACATCATTTCTTATGATTTCATATTTCATGGCATAATTGTTTGGTTTTACCAATACCTCTTGTTTCTCACACCGAGCATGACTCACGTGATCTTAGAGCATAAAAGTAATTATGAATTCCTTCTTTGAGCCATCAATCATACATGAACCTCATACATCCTTAATCAAATTACATGGGTTCTGATTCCTTTTCTATAATAAAGGATACATAGGTATCCCATATGCGGGTATGATCCCAACTCTAAAATAATCCATTTCCTTCTGAATGACAATAAACATCAAGTGCCCCGCTGAGCGGATTTAAAACCAGTATGGTTATCATAATGACCAATATATTTATTTATAATGTTTTGAAGGATACCATTGACTTATAATCTCTAGAAAATACAGCCGATTGTCAATCGATGAAGAACCTCTAATACATATAATAAATTCTCTAAATCTCCTACATACTAATCATTGATTGCAGATATAAAGGAAATCTCATTTTCATTCTTGGTAATTTCATAAGGATTCATGAACATAACAAAAATCTATAAAGAGAGTCCCGGAGTAGAAAATAATTCCCCCCAAAAAGGTGTGATGAGTCCGACCTCCCATCCTCTCAACCAATTCAAATTCTTAAGCCTCATCAGTTTATAACTATTCGGCACCAAACTTTGGAAAGTATGTCCAAATGGATATAGAATCGTTGGATGTTCCCGGTTCTACGAACAAAACTATTATTAACCGCGTGGAATGTTTGAACCTTAAATCCATGAGGTCAAACCCTATTGCAGTGTGAAACAAAAAATGGAGAACCCGACATGAATCCTTAAACATGTTGAAATGATGTTTTACTTATTTTTTAGTCCCCTATTTAAACTCAATGAGAGGGCCAACAAACCAATAAATAACATATATGTTCATCAAAAAGTTGTAGTGACCTCAAAAATATTGATTATGTCTGTTATATCAAACAGGAACTCATTTCCATGATCTTCTGTGTTACATAAATGGCTTCTCCTAAGTTCACACATGTGAATACCTCTGCAGTGAATGCCTCTGCTGCTACTTCTACTAGATCATCCTTCGCTCTGAGGATGACATCCCCTACTCAGAATCTTCAACACTGGGTATCAAATGCACTGGTTAAGGAATACCTTCAAAATGGTATTATTCCAAATCTGGAGGCCACTCGACACGCCTTGCAAGTCAATAATTCACCCCGGTTGTCCGGACAGTGATGAACAGCGATCAAGAAGCAGGTGGTGCCAACCACCGTCTCCAACCGTTTCGGGTCTTTATCCCTGGAATGCAATCACCAGTACCTCCCATATTCTGTACAAGTGAATGAGAAGGTCACTAAAGGCCTTAATTTAAGGATACAGGATTCCTTCCCGAGAGATCCCATCAACAATCTCTACTAGACTCGTTCGGCAGTGCGCCCTCAACATGATTAGGGTAACATCTCTACGCATTCAACTCGGGTTCCTCAAACCCTAGAAGGCATGAAGAACCACAAGAGGAAAAATCTGGTCAACATTGATCAGGTTCTTATTTCTACCATTTCCAGAGAATTCCACTAACATAACATGGTGGAATGAAACGAGCGGGCACACACACCTGTCCGTTTTAATTCTGCTGTCTAGTAGACTCGTCTAGCAGCAACATGCCAATCCCGCCAGTAAATTCTGGTGGAGTACTATAGAAAGGAACATACACATGTTTATAAATCATCAACTAGTCATCTGGCTTGTCAGACTACATGCGATGAATCCCGCCATCCCAATGTGTTGACAACTGGTAAACATGCACATACACCTGCTTACACTCATCAATCCTAACAGAAGCCTCGTCTGTCAGTATTGAAGGATGTTCATCAGCTGCGTTCAGCGGAGTTCAATCAACAGGCACATACACCTTCTAGTATAGATAAAGCCTACGAAAAGTCTCGTTTGGTAGCACCCGGAGAAGTCAATTAGAAATCCCCAATGACAAACAGGAGGCAAAATCAACTCTCTGCCCCCACACTTGAGTACTGTCACAATTCACTGATAGGGAAAAGAGGTCAGGAGGAGGAATATAAACCTACTCTAGTCATGGAATGGATGTATCTCCCCGTTTTGGTAGCTGAAGTCACCAAGCATATTCTTTCATTGGTGAATGAGTAGAAGCAAATCCAAGCTCATATTCTGGATGCTTGTCAGAATATTATAATAGTTTCAGCAACGTCATAGGGAAATAAATGAAAATAAATCACAACCATTGGAGTGACACATCAATATATCATTCCAGAATAGACACACACCTCTGTTCCAGTCCAAGAGGGTTGTGGGTCATACTCCCCCATGTCATACGGACAAACAAGTCAGGCACATACACCTGATTTGAGTGGATATAATCAGCCTAACCTGACTATTTCTCCCAAGAAGGAACATAAACCTTCCCATAATAACCACTTTAGTAAAATAGTGGTTCTTAAAGTGAGTAAGAAGGTGTCTAATAAGAAGACACGACCAACACAGTCATGAAATCAAGATCCAATTCATAATAACGCCTTTCTCGATGATGGAGTTCTTGAAGCCCTCAATAATATTATCTGTTGGAATTCAAGATTCTACTCTCTCATTTCCCAATAGTGGGAACATTAATTCTAAAGTACTTCATCTGACACTTCCACATGAATGCTTGCTTCATCACAATTCGGTAAATCTGGATGTATCATCTTCAAATGAGAGCCACAAGAACCCTCTGTGTGGCCAGAAGATCAAGGAGCAGAAGGTTTCATCTTTTTCTATAACCCCCAATGGTGGTCCTTCCTATGATGATGAATTTATCTACAAAAGTCGTCTCTGTAGTAGTAATTCACATTTCCAGGAAACTTTTACAATGGAAAATGTAGTGAAGAGAAAGCCCTCTTATCTTGAGGCACTGTAAAATATGAAGCCAGTCATGTCTGATGATTTACCACAATCAGGTGAAATACATTCTCAATCAGAAGATAGCCCAGGGTGTAGGTCATTCTCCGAACCACCCCTGGGTCATTCATCATCTAGTTTGATCATTGAATTCTCTAATAATCTTGTTGAATGTGATGAAGCAACAAGTAATTACTAGCTCTGGTCTAATCAGGTTGAAGAATCTTCATTGAATGAAAAAGAGGAAGTGTTGAATATGAGAAAAAAACTGGCGAATGGTGAAGTGCCAGTTATGTTTTGGCCTCTGCCTGACCCTCAGTATGACATTAGAGAGATGTTGACGGAAGATGGAATTCATTATATTCATCTCAACATATGGAAAACTCCTTGTCTGTTGAAAAATAAAATATTATCTTATGATTAATATGAAAATCATGTCAAGATAATAGAAGGGTTACAACGCAAAATTGACATGGAAACTCTATCAGTTTCTCGATATACGAAGGCTGAAAAGAAGCAGAGATCCCTTCACTGTTCATGCCTTAGTGCACTAAGAAGATTGTGCCAGTTAATTGCCAATTCCCCATCAAGTATTCATATTAGGGGATGGCGTGTTCATGGAGCACTAAATTTCACTATACTCACCAGCCAGCAAAGCCCGCAGAAAATGGTCTCATGCAATGTTATTGCCCATGGCTATCCACATCCAATTGGCTATGTTTGTAATAAAATGCTCGCTCAAGAACAGGCCTCAACTAGTTCTTCTCAAAGTCAGACATAAAAAGAAAACGTTGTTGAATTACTCTTGAATCAAGCAAATGAGAATATAGACCAAGCTTCTCGTTTAGAGCGAGTGCATCATCAAGTGACAGAAGTGTCAGAAATCATCCAACGGTCTTTTGAGCAAGGTTATTTGAGTGGATGTAGGTTGATGCATCCAACCAATTTCCAGACTAAATTCCACAATATAAGGAGATCTTTTATGAAAGTCTTAGATATATCAGCTCAAGGACCACCCCATCTTGCAGGACTGGGGACTCTTTTAACCAAACCCTCAGAATCAACAAAAATGATTCGAGGAGTTGAGTAGGATTAGCAGGAACAGCCCCAGCCCACCAAACTGGGGGCTTTTTCCAATCCTTAATCCTTTCCTCAATGATATTCAGTCTTCTCTCGATTAGTGAAGAAGCCACAAGAGGAAAGAAGAGATGAACTATTAGTAGATTCCCTCCAAATTATGGTTCGTCAAGAAGTTCCTAAGTGATCAATTCAATGAAAGGCAATGTCTCATCAGGGACATGGAAAAAGACAATATCACAGAAATTCTGATAGAAGGGATGCAATGATTTATGCATAAATTAATGTCAGGAATTCCATTTTTTCTGATCCTCCAGATCATGAGTCTCACTTAGAGGGATTAGATGAAGAGGTTACTGCTCAAGAATTTTTATGCATAGAAACAAATGAATATGGTGTGTGTACATGAAATCAAAGGCTTACCTAGAATTTGGTTATTCATTCAAATAACCAGCTTCCCCCTCTCTGAAAGTCATCCAACAAGGGGAAATGAAAGAATCAGGTTACATACCCTTCTTCTGGAGAATTCCAATCACTCTCATTAGTGCAATGATTCGCACAACAAGGGGAATAAATGAAGTAATTGAGGATGTTTAATGCAGAAATACTTCAAGGTAATCTTCCTCCTAAGAATGCTGGACTCAGTAAGCCAAGGGAATTTGTTGCACCTACTAAGATGGATCAATAATATCCTCCTTTGTCAGTACACCCTCATAGGTCTAATCCAATGGGTTAGGGGAAACAACAACTGATGGTGTTTTCATCAGTTGCAGTACCAGCCACCACATCTGTCCATGCTCCAGTTATTGCACCTGCTCAGGTCTAAGGTCAACCGGATGATTCTAAAAAGTTTATAACTACTATTGAGTCATTAACAGATCAGTTGGAAGATATGGAGGGAAAACGTGCTCAAATTCAACCAAAAAAGAGAGCTTACCCTGAATGGGTTGACGCAATCCCTCCCCCATAAAATTTTCCAAGTACCACATTCCCAATCATTAATGGTTCGGGAGACCCAGAGAAACACCTTAAACATTTTGTTTCTCGTTTTTATCCTTTGATGGGAACCCCTCAACAACATGAAGCAGTTATGCTTAGGTGTTTTATATAGTCATTACAAGGGCCTGCTTTTGTCTGGTACACATACTTGCAATCCCAGTAAATTACCTGATGGGAAGATCTTCGCCAACGATTCCTTCTTTAATTCAGCACAACTATGGCAAAGACAACAGTTTTTTATCTTACAAATTGTAAGAAAAGAGAGAATGAAAGGGTTTTAGATTTCATTGCTCATTGGAAGGGATTAACATATTCCCTAAGCTTAGCACTCCCTCAAGAGTAATTATTTTTAATCTGTGTGGAAAATTTGCATGATGAATTGTGCACATCATTGATCCCTGTGAAATACACAGGAGGGTTTCGTGACCTTACTTCAATCGCACAACAGATTGAAGATTCTCTTACCAATACAAAGGATAAAACTCATGTGATTACATCAGCACTAGGAAGGAGAATGGGTAGAGTAGAGACTGTAATAGTTACGCTTAAACACGAACATGTACCTGCTTCTACTTCAAAACAATCACCTTTCCGAAGGGATCCACCTTCTGAGCGTCAATAAAAAAGGTAGTTTCGTCCAGATTATCAAAGAGATCAAAGATGGAAAAAAATTGAGGATCTGAAGAGAAAAGTTTATTCGTTCTGAAATGAACAAGTTACTGGTTACTTCATTTCAACTCTAGAAAATAATTTGGTTCAATTTCCAAGGCCCAAGAGGCCGAACTAGGAAAAATATGAAGATCGTCCCAACTATTTCCCATTTCATCAGATGTTCGGGATTCCCATTCAGGAGTGTATTGTCTTCAAGGACCTACTTCAAAAAATATTCGACTCGGGACAATTCAAATTGAAAGATTCTTCAGCTCAGGTAGCATGTGTTACTGCTACAAATCCAGACGAATATGTCGAGTGACAAAAAGACTAAAGAAAAAATGTGTATAAATATGATGATTGTATGGTCAGAAAAACAATCAACCGAACTCATTCCATTTTACGAATGCAATTGAATAAACCAATTGTGTTTTCTAGTATGAATGCCACAACAAAGCCTTCCTCATCAGAGGGATAATACTCAAATAAACAGAATAATTCAACATAAGATGGACAATCAGTGGAAGATGAGATCATGTCAAATCCCTAGCTATCTATTACTCTGGATGATTTTATTCCATCTACATCCAAGCCAGGGGAACCGCCCCACCAAATAGCACAGCCTAAACTTGCTAATCAGAAAGAGTCTACATCAGAAGAAGAGTTGATCTTTGGTTCTGTTAACATGATTCTCTTAATTGATCCTTATGCCAGTCACAGTTTCGATCTCTATGAGCCTGAGTTCCCTGTATTAAACAGAGGAATTATAGGGAATTCCAGAGGTCTGGGATACAGAGGATGACGTGGATATCCCAGAATCGACTTTTTCAATTCAACCCCTACTATAACTATGTATGAAACAGAAACTCGTGGTAGAGCCCTTCATCGATCTCAAAAAGTTCAAGCAAGTTCTTCCACACATGGAAGATTTAGTCCAGGCACAATCATTCTGGAGGATCGATTGGAGGATACACCTTCTTCCTCTCAAAATGTAAATTGACATAGTCAGTCTAATCTTCCAACGACAGTAGTATTTCGAACTCCTATCCCAATACAAGATGCATCTACATAAAAAGATTAAACTTCTAAGGAACCTACAAAACCACATATTCTTGTTGGAAAACACAGTACTTTGGATCAAAAGTATGATGTATTAAAACATTTGGCCCATGTACCAGCCAATTTATCAATTATGGATGCCTTAAATTTATCAAAGTATATTCGAGAGGCACTCGTTGAGGCTTTGTCAAGTCCTTAGGAATTCAAAACTGAAATTATTGCAGCTGGAGTCTACCATGTAGTGAATAATTCTACAGAATGCCATGTAGTGATTTCTTTCACAGATGAAGATGAAGATGATGTCGTACATAGACATATTAGTCCTTTGTATTTATTTGGAAAGGTCAATTATGTATACATATGATGATCTTTCATTGATAATTGTTCAGGAGTCATCCTCATCCCCATCCGTACACTTATTTTATTAGGACTCACCTAATATGATTTAACTACATCTACTTTGATGTTGAAAGTGTATGATAAAAATGAACAAGATCCTCTGGGTAAGATCACACTCAGAACCTAGTTTGGAAACCTTGTATCCAATTAATATTTCATGGTGGTATGTCATGACACAGCTTTCAACATTTTTCTTGGATGACCTTGGTTACATCAACATGCAACTATCCCTTCATCATACCATCAATGTCTCAACTATTTTTTCAATGGTCAAATTGGGACATTGTATGGTGATAAATTCACATACAAAACATGTGAATCTCAATTCATTGAGGTGGAATTCTATCACATGAAGGGTAAGGAGAAATCCACAACAAGAGAGGTTACCAAGGTTAATGCTCTATATAGTTTGAAAAGATTCTAGTAAACCCATTCATAAATGTGAGTACAAATTATGTTTTTCCTATAAGTCAAATTGATGGGAAAGACCCAAATAAAAATACTCTTATGGAAACACCCATAATGTCAATTACAGCAATCAATCTAGACAGCATGGGAGAAATCGGTGATTCCCCAAGCAATGATGAAAGCTCAAATGGAGATGTCTTCATTTCATCCGCTGAAATCTAGAAAGTCTATACTTCGCTATCCAAGCCAGAAGAAGTCATAGAAATGTCATAGGTGAACGGTGATGTCTATTCTCAATCCATCATATCCTCTTTATTACCCATGAAAGACCGTTCATCATCAATAGGGTCAGAAACAAAAGATTCTTCTTCAAGATGTTAAAATTTTAGAATCTCTTCTGATCATCGAAGTTCTTATTCATCATCTAACATGAAAGTAGAAATAGAAGAAATAACACATGTTGACAAAGAAGAATAAGATCTCTGGGATTCTACTCCAGCATTTGAAGAGGGTATCTCTACCACTGTGGATCAACTCAGAGAAATAAATCTGGGTACAAAAGAAGATCCACGTCCCACTTTAATTAGTGCAGCCGTGACTCTTGAAGAGCATGAAATGTATATTTAATTTTTGAATAAAAAATGAGATATATTTGTTTGGAACTATACGGAGATTTCAAGGGTTGATCCAGATGTAACTACTCATCATTTGGTTTTTCCAGAAGAACATCGAGGATTGAAGAAAGCCGCAAGAAGAACACACCCAACTTATGCTTCCTAAATTGAAGTTGGAGTGGATAAGCTTATCAAAGATAAATTCGTCAGAGAAGTTCAATATCCCAAATGATTGGCTGACATTGTCATTGAGAAATATATGAACCAAAAAATTAGAGTTCACATTGATTTCAGAGATCTTAATCGGCTTTGTCCTAAGGCTGATTTTCTAGTTCTGATCACAGAACTCTTAATAGATGCAACAGGTGGCTATGAAGAACTTTCCTTCATGGATGGATATTTTGGGTATAATAAAATCTGAATGGCTCTATAAGATGAAGAATCTAGAGCCTTCGGAGCCCCTCAAGATGCGTTTTTCTATCGGGTAATGCCCTTTGGACTAAATAATGTAGGCGCAACATATCAGCGTGCCATGCATCGTATCTTCAAAAAAAAATTGGGAAGTTTGATAAATGTTATGTGGATGATTTGGTGGTTAAATCCAGGAAACGTTCTAATCACATGGCTGATTTGGAAGTCATATTCCACAAACTTCAACAGCACAATTTGAAGATGAACCCCATAAAATGTGCTTTTGGGGTAACCTCAGGAAAAAATTTCAGCTTTGTTGTACGCCATCGTGGTATCGATGTCAACCCTGAGAAGAAAAAGTAAATCCTTGGTATGTCACCTCCTTGAAATTTGAATGAATTGAGAGTAATTCAAGGAAACATAGCCTATATTTCCAATTTGGCAGGAAAAAGTTTACCCTTCACCAAATTGATGAAGAAGGTAGTCACTTACTTGTGGACTAATGAATTTCAAGAAGAATTCAATGTTCTCAAGAAATATCTCTTGATTTCACTTGTATTAATCCCACCTATTTAAGGAAGGCCACTTATACTCTATTTGACATCTTTAGAGCGTTCATTGGATGCCTTCCTTGCCTAGAAGAATGATGTTGGGGATGAAAATAACATTTACTATCTCAGTCGGACTATGCTTGAAGCGGAAACATGATATTCAAGTATTGAAAAGTGCTGCCTAGAATTAATCCTCGCAGTTCAGAAATTGAGACACTACCTGCAACATCACGAGGTCCAACTGGTATCTCGTAACAACCCGCTCAAATTCATCCTTAGTCGTCTAATTATTACAGGACGTTTGGCAAGGTGGGTAGTTATTTTGTAGCAATTTGATATCCAGTATGTGTCTCAAAAGGCAACAAAGGACCAAGCTCTAGCTGATTTCCATGCTGAACATCCTTCAGTTGAAGATACATATTTAGATACTGAAATTACTAATGAAGAAGTCATTTCTATTCAAGATAATCTTAAACCATGGGAAATTTACTTTGATGGTGCTTCTAAAAGTCCAAAAGGGAAGAAAACGGAAGATCCTAAATTCAACAATGTTGGGTTAGGAATTGTGCTCATTTCCCTGGAAAACGAAGTTCTACCTTATTCCTTTTTATTGGGGGAAGGTGGTACAAATAATGAAGCAAAATACCAAGATCTCATCGTTGGATTGGAATTGGCGCTTCAAACACAAGTGAATCAGTTAAAGGTGAATGGTGATTCAGACCTGGTAATCAAACAAGTCAATGGGGATTATGCCCTCAGAAAAGAAGAGTTAATCCCTTTGTATGATTACGTCAGAGAGTTAAGGGCAGAATTTCCTTCAGAACCGAAATTTTCATATGTCCCGTGATCACAAAATGCCCATGCTGATGCACTGGCTAATATAGCCACAGCTCTAGAAGATCCAAATCGGGACGATACAATCATCAGTATTTCCCACCGTCATACAATTTCACTTTATGTTCAAATAAGAACAGAGGAAATAAATGAAATTAGTCCCATTCTTGAATCATATGGTCATACTTCGGGATAGATGACACCTATCAGGGAATACCTTCAAAATTGAACCCTACCACCTGATAGAGCCGGGAAAGAACAAATTCGGTGACGTGTGGTCAATTTTACTCTTTTTGACAGCACTGATCACCTAGAAAAAATTCTCTACCAAAGAGGTTGTCATGGAGTTCTCTTGAAATTATTTGATGGTGAAGAGTCAATGGCTTTCATGAACGATGTACATACAGGAGTCTGTGGTGCCCACCAGTCTGGACATAGACTATCTGATCAAATTCGATGGATTGGATACTTTTGGCCTTCAATGATTCAAGATTGATTTTATTTCACAAAGATGTGTAATTCATGCCATGTATGTGACAACTTCATTCATCAGCCACCAGAGTTGACTCATACAACTAAATACTCGTGGCTATTTTCCACATGGGGAATTGATGTAGTGGGACCTTAACCTTCAGCTACTGCCAAGCAGTTTAAGTATATTTTTACTGCAATTGACTTTTTTTCCAAATGGGCAGATGAAATACCTATAAAATAAGTTTTTTCTAAAAGCAATGTTATCTTCATCAAGTATAACATCATTACCAGATTGTTTTTCCCTCATACCATATTGACGGACTATGGAACCAACTTCTGTTTATCTGAGGTAAAGAAGTTGTATCAAGAATACAACATCTATTCCAACCATTCATCTCGGTATCATTCAACGGCCAATGTCCAAATATAATCCTTCAACAAGACTCTTTCAATCATACTACAAAAGATGGTGGATAAAGATAATAAGTCATGGGCAGATAAACGTTTTCATGCATTATGGGATTATCAGACAACTACCCGCACTACAACGCGGTAAACTCCAAATTCATTGGTATATGGAACAGATGAATTCTTGCCTATTGAAGTTCAATTACCTTCACTTAGAGTAGCCATTTGTGATTATTCGTATAAAGATGAACAATATCAAAAGTTATTGGATGAATTGGATTGATTAGATGAAAAAAGATTGCGCAGCCTACACCACTTGGAAGTATATTAGAATCGAATAGCATGATCTTTCAACAAAAAAGTACATCTACATTCTTTCATTTAGGGAGAATTGGTATTGGTTGTCTGAACTCCAATGATACAAGGAACGAAACCTCTCAAGCTTGATCCAAAATGGGAAGGATGTTACTCAATGCATAAGGTCTACTACAATGGAGCTTATTCTTTAATCTCAATGGATGAAGAACTCATCACTACTCCAAACAATGCTATATTTCTGAAGAATTATTTTGTGTAGAAAAAATACTAATACATCTTGCAAGACCTTAAACTTCATAACCACTGGTCTATGCATATGACCATAAACTATTTGCACCATCTTCCCACGTAACGTTAAACTTTGACGTCATAGCTACATGATGCTAAACTATACAGAAGTCCCTTACATCCAACAAGACGTTAAACTGTGTTGTCCTTACTGCATGACATCAAACTGCACAGTCCTCAAAGTCCATTCTGCAAGACTTTAAACTACATAATCTTCTCTTAAGTCCTATATACATGACATTAAACTGTAAAACACCCCAACGTCCGACATGATGTTAAACTATGGAAAAGTCCTTAATACGTCCAACATGATGTTAAATAGTGTCCCCATTGTCCTCAATGCAAGACATTAAACCGCATAGTCCCCCATTGTCCTCACTGCAATACATTATACTACATAGTCCCTTATATGTACTATATGACATTAAACTGTGCATCGTTAGGGTTGTTGCTACCACTTTATTCTAACACTAAGTACGACTCACAAGAGCTTAGAGTAAACATCAACCATAAAACCCTCTCTTGGCCGCTAACCATGTGTAAGTCCCAACACCATTTTTTAGGTCGTTGTATGAACGAGCGCTGTCATGGGAACCTTCAAATGATTTATGGTTTCAGGTTATTTAGGTGCAACAGAGTGGCTGACCAAGGTCGTCTCTCAAAGGAGGAAGTAAATTCAAACAACTTATTAATGGTATTCTAAAAATAAAATAAAATAGAATAAAAATACTATTTGAAAGGATGGGGGGTATATCATTTATGAAACTAGAAGAAGTTTGCTGGAATAAGAATGCATTTTTTTTTGTTTTTAATTTTGAAATGAAGTTAGATTAAAAAGACCCAACAAAAAGAAGTTTTTTAGACAATATTTAAAAAGTGTAATCGATCTAAATCTACATATTCATTCACTTATTAATCATTATAATTTAAATTAATATACACTTAATTATTATCCCTTAATTTTTTAAATCTCAAACCCTACGAGAAATAACTTTACCTCAAAGATGAAGTGAATTTATCCTTAGGCTAACTTCGGAACATGCAATCGCAGCACCCTGCTTTGATTTATGTACTAAGGTTAGCTTATGTTCAGTGGTAAATTAAGGCACATATATTCTCTGGAAATTTGAATTAATTGAGTTTAGGTATTATATTTTAACACTACAAATTGATCTCGTGTTGTTTTGAATTACCAGTTAAGTTTGTGCTCTCACAATTCACACAATTCTCGACCTCGCGTGATTTGTGTTTATTGTCCAATTGCATGCTTAGATTCATTTCAAATGAAAACTCAATTAATATATCATATTAATTGAATTATAGTAGCTCATTGATTCAAAATAAATGAATAAAGAAGGTAAGATATATATTGATTAGTAAAAGACTACTCTTCCATGGGTGGCGTAATCATCGTAGAAACGTTTTGCATGTGAAAAGTTATAGAAAGGGTAGAACCCAATCAAGTTTCTACTCAATAATTACAGACCAAAGAGAAAGATTAATAGAAGAATAAATTTAAATAAAACAAAAGAAAAGAGAAGAAATAAAAGATGTACTATGAAATTTATTACACAAATGAATTCATTACAACACGAAGGAGAAGAAGAAGGCTTCGTTGAAGGGATCTTTCTTCAAGAGCTAACCTTATTGAAATGTTTGGATAATTGTAGTGGATCCATATCTCCTCGGCCCTCAACTTCCCAATTCACGTCCCAACCCCTCCAAATGAGAAAAACTCCAATTTATAGAGGGTAGGGGAGGAGAGGTTACAAGTGGTTTCAAGTGTGAATGTGGAAATTCGGCCAAATATTTTATTCCAAATTGAACAGCCCATTTGACCACAAAAACGCATGATTTGTCTTGCCTTCCTAAATGATCACATGTGAAGCTATGGGTCCTCTATCAGCTCTAAAACTTTGGGCTCAATAAAATCCCAGATGATGGAGTTATGGTCGGAAAACAGAACCTTCTCCATTATGGTTTGTCTATCCCACCTTTGTCTTTATGGCACAATTACTCCATCCAGATGCATTATTTTTATCATGTTTCCTGAATAAATGTTGTATCCAATGAAGTAAGGAACACAGTTAATAAATAATAAGTTCAAATATTTCAAATAAAAGTATTTATGATTGAAATACTACAGTGATTTTGAAAAGTTAAAACTGGAATTTTCATCAAATATTCAAATGAATGATCTAATCCCAAATACATTCTAATTGAACATATTTAACACAATGTGAGGAAATTATATCATTTGTTATCAATAAAATATTCAATAAAATAGTGTTTTATCATTTTCCTCAAAGAACAACTTGATCACCAATTCATTCATCAATTGAACTACGTGGACTATGATCCTTACATTCTAGGCTATGTACGTAGCCAACCTCCCAAGGCTTAAGACCAAAATAAATATCTTCACATCGGTTAATCTCCATCTCATATGATGTTGATTCATGAATCCACCCCAATAATCAATATCTTCTTATTGGTTCACCTTTGTCCTTGCTATATGACATTAAACTGTACAACACGTTTTTCGTGTATGACAATAAACTACAACATTCATTAACACCCTCACATGAGAGGGAATCATTATTTACATTGATCTCCAATCATGTTATATTCTAAAGACTATGTGAATACATGGAAATTCCTGAACCTTTTATCAGGGTTCAAACCATCAATGCACTAAAGTCCCCTTTCACCCTTCATATGTATGAACGAAATCTGTACAGAGGGTATTTCAAGAACTACGTGAAGCTTGATTCCCATCCTTATGGGATATATAGGAACATTCAAGTGTCCATCGAATCAATCCCCAAGTCTTTGGGCCTAACCCCAAATTTCACTTTCAGTCCCTTGGCTGAAAATTCGCCCTGTGAAAACATGAATGTGGTATGAAAACCCTGGTCTTAATTCACATCAGGTTCATAACAAACACACATTGTGTATTTTTTATAATGGTCTGATCTCTATGAACCTAAACATAGATCTCCAACACTCTCATCCCACATGAAGTTAAACTGTATTTAAAGAAATATATTTGGCTTGATTCTCATTCTAATGAGATATGTAGTGATGTCCAACTTCTTAATTCAGGACCCAGCCACAACATGATTATGGTTAGCATTAGTCTGTTTATCTCTGCATGTAATGGACAATGCCAATTTTTATGTGTCGTAATACTAACCTTAAATATTTTCAGATCATCATAACCCTTTTCTTGACTTCTGGTCACAAAATGTCTGATACCTGAGAGTTCTTTTGCATGACTATTTAGCACATTCCCTTAGACGGCCTTGTATAAACATTATACATAACAGACTTGTCAGCCAAAATATACTATTATTTGACTATGCTTCCAATTCCATTAGGTGGCCCTTCATAATTCAACCCCCTAACGGGTTTGTTAAATAATGGTTACTTCATTATTTAGAAGAAAACCCCTTTTTCCTTAGTTGGTATTATAGACAATATGTATGTATCCGCAAAAAATATCCATCCTTAACATATTTGTCCAATGTTCGTTTTCATGATCTAAAATTATTCAAGTATATGGTTTATATTTCCCTTCCCTACGTTTGGGTCATAGCTTTGCAAGAGTGACATTCATCCAATTCTTAGACCATCTTGATTGGGAATATCCTCTCCATATTCATGTACCTCTCTCCATGTAGCATACTCTATGCTTTGGAAAATTTCAATCTACATAAACATCCACTGTATTTTTAGCAGTAGAAAATTAAATTTCTGAGAGTTATTTTTCCTGACTATGCCACACGTTCCCATAGGTGGCCTTACATAAGTAGTCTACATAATGGACCTATCATCCAAAAGATGTTATTATTTGACTATGCAGCCAATGCCTTTAAAAGACCCTGTATAATTTTACCCCCTAACGAGTTTGTTAAATATTGGTAACTTCATTCTTGGGAACTACTTCTTCTAATGCATTTTATCCCTTTTTCGTATCATTCCTCAGGTTCAAAATTTCTTTAGTCATAGTTTATATGTTTTCCCTCATACTTGATTGTGGTAATAAGTTTTCAGATAAATTATCAAGGAATTGAGTCCATTTTAATCCATTCGATCAAAGCTATTTTTACCTTAAACATTATACTTTTTTTTGTCTGACGTGCATTACTTTAAACTGCCCACAAAAGTCAAGGGATCTTTGAATAAATGTCAAGTCCCAGCTCACTAAACATACATTTCGCATGATTTAGGTAATATTGAGCAAATAAAAATATTCAAGGTTTGTATGGTTATTTTTATAATCATAGTAAAAATCAAAATATGCTTACTAGGCCCATTGGCATAGGTAAAAATTTAAAACTGGTAGCAAAAGAAAATGCAGACACAAATGATTGAAGATGAAAGTGTTCTTCATTGATTCACAAGAGTTAGAAGGACATCCACAGATTAGAGTCTCTTAACTTTTCCAAGAATTAAAAATGGCTATAAACATAAATCTGCATTTTATTTACGACTTCCTGAGCTTCATCAGTAGCCACTTCGAGCTCATGCACTCGACTAGCTTCTGTATTTTTAGCTTGATAGAGTGCTTTCTCAGCATCTGCAATGGATTTAATTCCATTTGTTTGAACTCATTCTAGTGATTTATTGTGTTGTTCAAGTTCCCCAGTAACAGAATCTAACTATTGCTGATGGTGCTTCTATTGGACAACATTCTCCTTGATCTTATGTTTTAGCTCCTTTAAATTGGCACCATGATCAGCCTCAAATTCACTGACATTGGCCAACAACCTCTCACTTTTTAAGTCTTGATGGGATCTATGCTCCTGCTCCCTCCTTAATATTACCTGTTTCACCACGGCATGGATCTTTTGATATCCAAAACCTCCAAGTCCCAACATGATTAATATAGATGACAGTCGAGGAATCTTCGATGACAACTCTTCACGAATCACTTCAGATTTGATCTTTCATATGTTTTTCCATGACTTGCATCATGAAAATTGGAGCGCCTTTTGTATCTCCGGGTCTGACTCAACATTACTGTCATAGGGGGGAATATAATATGAGATTAATGCAATTAGGGAAGTGCCCAATTCTGCTCCTTCCCCCTGATCTGTGTTACTTCACTCTCTATTCCCGTTGGGGCGGAGGCTGAAGCTTCACCTCCAGATCTAGTCACTTAAATTAATGGCCATGTATAATCAATTGAATGCTTTGGATAGTATCAAAGGATAACAAAAGATGATTGTCTATCTTGAAAATTATGTATAGTCGCAAATATTGTTATCCCTTAATCAACAGTAGATCCACAACATGAGAATACTCCTCCCCGTATTTCCTAGCTTCAATAGGATTTTCCGGATGAATTTCAGGAAGCTCTGTCTGGTTCAGCTAAACATGAGATAGTGTCTCTAAAATAGTAGGATTTTCCATATCCCCTTATGTCATTGGCAGTTCAGCATATTTATTAGATGGAACTGCACATTTTAACCAATCATGGTCATAGATGTAATAAGAAGTTACTTTAATAGGATGAAGGATAACACTCACGTCGAAAATCATATAAATTACATGGTAATATAACTTGATCTAACATATCTTCAAAATATGCTCCATGTTTCATAATTTAATCTAATGATATCTCAGATTCCTGGTTAGTATCACCAGTGAGAGCATTCGATGTATCTACTTGGCGACCCACATCCTGCAGCCTCTGACCCTGGATAGCTTCTTCAGATAAAATCGTGGCATAAGTTGCAATGGCCACCAAAATATCTAGTGTAGGGGTTGAACCTAAAGTTTCACATAATGTAATTCAGTTGATGATTCATTCAACATTTTATGAAGCATTGTTAACTTAACCGAAGCAGGTTCTTCTCTTCTTGCAGCAGCAGCTGGAGCGGTACTGGGAAGAGATGATGGTTCCTCTTCAGGAGCATCCAAACCATCATGAACTTGTGATTGTTCACCTGCAGTGTCTGTTGTTCTCAGAGGAGGGTCAGTACTCTCCCTCAAAGGGGAAATTGGAGAATCCAACGCATTCCTAAGACGTATGAGAATCCTTTTCATGGGTTAAGTCTCATGAATATCCGAAGGACGTACCACTACTGATGAAGCATTTAGTTGTGGACTTATTCCTTCGATGCCTTTTTTTATTTTGATTTTTGGGAGTGTTTATAGTATCCTCTCAAAATAAAGGTTTTGGAGAGTGAAAAGAACATTCTAACTCCTCGTCCATGGCTTTCCGGCCTGGAGATACCTTGCCCGGATCACGAGGAGATTCATTAGCCCTGATGGCAGTACCACCAGGGCTATACTGTGGTGAAGGAACCTCAGAAGTTCTTTTCTTTGCATGTTGTAGGATGAAGAAAATAATTTCCTTGTTTATCAAAGCTTTGACTGAAATCAAGTTTCAATGTAAATAAGGAATGAGGATTACATCTTCCGGAGCCACGTAATCGGGACACTCCTCATCTCCAGAAGCACCAATCCCCTCAGTGGTACCACGATCTATCATTTCCATCACACGCATGGTGAAAGGAATGGAATCGTCGATGGGATATATGAGAATCTCCAGCTCTATGACCTAATCACGAACATCATATGGATTATCCTCTAAATAGATATCAGTAGAAGCCTGAAGATTCCCTATTCGAGGGATGTGTAGACTTTCGCATAAATCCAGCCAAGTGGTTTCAGTATCGTTATATAAAATCTTCCATGTCTGGATATCCTCTTGTCATAAATATTCAGCATGAGTACCAGAAGACTGTGAGGAGGGTCCTACAATCATAGAATTCATCTTATTCTCAGCTCCTGCAACTACAGATAATGGATAAGAAAATAAGACATGTTTCTCTATAAAGTAATAGTGATTAAATTCCCACAATGCAGTAGCACACTTGGAGTTGATGGAGTTGGTCCCTTGATTCTGATAGGAGGATTAAATCTGGCACAAGGATGCTTTTCTGCATGTTGTTCCTCATCATCCCCATCTTTGGAATCCAGTGAGTCATCCTTAGTTGAGGAACATAGTGAATCAGCTTCAAGTGGGGAAGTGTCACTTTCCCGATGAAGGGTTTCTTTCTCTACAGTTCTTCTCTTTTTCCCACCAGATATACCGGACAATTCAATACCCCTCCAGGGTATGATGCTATCGAGTTCTTGTCATACCACATTGCCAAGTTACTCGCCACTTTATCAATAGGTAGATCAAACACTGGCCCCATCTTCTCCATAGATGTCATTAACCATAGTTGTCGGGCAACCATCAGATGCTGCTCTGTCCTAAATTGCACAAGAGGAGATACAACAGTCTGTTGTAGGCACATGAATTGTCGTGCAATTCTTTATGGAGCATTGGCCTCACATATAATCTCCCTATCAATCCTGGTGGCCAGCACACCATCTCTGCAAGCCATCATATATGACCTAAATTACAGGACATCTGTTCCATCTTCAACAAACCGCCCAATTGGAAGATTTCCATGAGGAGGGAAATTAAATTCCTTGTACATGCTTAGCCTCACCTTAATATCATAGATGTTTAGAGCTAATAGAACAACTCCAGAAAATTCCTGCACTGATTTCGTGAAGGAACTTCCAGGAACCTGTACTCAGTTTTATACATTATATGTCCTGAAATGAGTGGAGATCCATACCCACAAACATGGAATGGTCCTACTATTCTCAAAGGATACTTACCCATAAATACATGGAGTAAGATCCTATGAATCTTCGCCAAAATGGGGCTGGCCAGCCAAACCATTTTCTTCTCAGCCAACTTGGCTGCCACAAAGATGGTCCTTGGCCTGACGCCTCCCTTCAAATCCCGGACTAGCAGAAGATAAACACTGAGACACAAGGATAAGAAGCCCTCCAGATGGGTCTCTTTTGGGATTCTATGATTCACTTTGTACCCCAACTTCTCAAATTCCCCTGCTTCCAGGGTCGGCTAGAATGTGCCAAGAGAACCCATCTTCTCTATTCTGGGGCAGGTAGTAGGATGAGTACAGGTGGTCCCCTTATCCTTTGAATCCTTCTCCCCCTTATTGTTATGAATCAAATTCATACACTTATCTAGATTAATAACCATTCTGGAATGAGTTTTGGAGGTCATAGAACTCTTGAGCATGTGGAAATTTTTTAATAATTCCCAATCCAAAACCAGAGTCTTCCCCGAATCATTCCAAGTCACCTTAGGAGGGATGAATTCATTATACATATCACCTAGAATTGGATCCCCCGAGATATTGTAGAAATCCCACTGACTGATGCATTCATCTCGATGATTCAAATTGAAATAACTGGTTTCTGGGCTCTAGCGGCTGATTAGCTCCGACACAAATTCATCATTCCTGTAGACATATGTCTGCCCAGCCCAGACGACTTTATATATCATAGCTCCATTCAAATCCTCGACTAACTCTGCACAGGTTTGTCACACCCAGTATTCCCACATCCAAGTTGGCTTCACACCTCCTCTAGGATGGAAGTCCCAAATCTTCTTCCAGCTTTTGGATTGATCTATCTACGAATTTCTCAAGATTGAAGGATAAGAATGTGGTTGCATCTCGGGCATGTGAGGTTTTAGATCTGGCGTACAATGACTATGATGCATCATATAGGCCTTCTCCACTATTCCAGTATTTGCAAATGCTCCTCCACTTTAGATATTTTCTGAAGAAAAATTGGTGTAATTATGTGACCAATAATGTGGGAGATAGTTCTTCGCCTCTAGAATGTTGACATCTTGCAGATTACCATACCCATATAGAGGAAAGCAGATGCTCTCTGGAAATTTAAGATGATAATTCATCATGTACTTGGGCAAAGTCATAGAAATTGATATTGCATATAGTATAGTAATCATCACCAAAAACATTCATCATATCCTTAATTGGCTTTCTACCCAATTCATCAGTCGTTCCGATTATTCTAGGAGCCATTGAATCTGCACAAAGTTTGAATAATTAACACTTATGTGGGTTGATTTTTCATAAAATTTGTGAAAATTTTCAAAACAATTGCTAAGTAATTAAGGATCTCAAGTCCAATTTTTGACGCGTAGGTGTAACTGTGTCGCGTAGGTTTTTTTCGCGCAGGTATCACAGCGCAGGTCAAAATACCTCTATAGCAGCGCGACACGGAAAAAAGCACTGAACAGCAGAAAATCAGCCACCTGTGTGACGAAAGAAACATGCGAGGATAGAGTGTAAATGTTTGAGAGATGGGTGCTTTGCGTGAGAATGGCCGCTTATTTATAGGCCAGGCCGCACCCCTGTGCGCCAAAGCCTGTTCACCTCTCAACTGCACTCTAGTATCTGCGCACTCCAAACCTGCGTGCTGCCCATCCTTGGTTTTCTTCTTTACCTTAGAGTCACATCCTCATTCCTTTCGGATCCAACTCTGAGGGGGGACTTTTGCTGACACTCCTTTCTATCATAGATTACAAATGACTGAAAAATGGGAAAACCTTAGCATAAAGTGATTAATCCTTCGAAGAAACATCAAAAATTGACAAAGGCATGAACAAGGATTTGCTTCAGCATGGGTCGAGAAGGTTCCAAGATGGTCGTGCAGGGTACCTGTGTGCCACATATGGGTGCACAGGTGACCTGCGCGCCATATTTTATTTTCTCACGGGGTCTTCACCAGCCTATAAATACCCCTTGTGGGCCCCCCATTTTGGAGAAAAAAATCCAGAATCTAATATTTGATCTCCCAACACCCTACTGTCTTCTCGAATCCTTATAAACACTATTAAGGTAATTTCATACATATAACGGAAGATCAAAAGAGGGGGAACAAGGCCTATGTGTTGAAATTAATCAACACCTGCGCGCCAAGGTGTGTAACCCTTAAGGGAAATGAAGACACCAGCGCGCTGCCTTATCCCTTCAACAGAACTTGCGTGCCACCCCTTTGGAAGCCTTTATGGATAATACTAAGGGCCTGAGCCAAGTCTATCCAAAGTATTACCCTATGGGTTGACCGGCATGCAGGTACCTATGTGTAGTGCAGGTATACCTACAGGACCCGTACCTGCATGCCCACACAGGACTTGCACGCCTCTCACTTTTTGGGTTCCCTTCTTACCTATTCACTTGTTTTCTTCACTCCACCTCTCCTATTCAAGATTTTGTCATCAGGACACTCTTCAAATCCATTTATGGAATGTTTCCTTGGATTAATTCCTTATATGAATGGAATTTTTTGGAGCATCTCTCAAAACATTGTGATTTACAAATCTTTATATCACTATGGTGAGAGATTTCATTCATTCAACCTCATCCTTTAATGATGAGAGGATCTTTAACCTAGGCCTTATTTTTAAGAGTAATCCATGGTTCATGTTCTCTTAACCTGGGCATCCTCCTTAGGAGTAATCCCCAAGTCCCCTATTCATGGGCCTCCATCTCAGGAGTATGTCCCAATCTCGAATTCCCAAATATAGGACCTCTTTTCAAGAGTAAGTCCCAGTCTTAGTTCTCATAACCTGGGACTCCTTCTCAGGACTATGCCCCAATATAAGTATCTTTATCTTGGGCATCCTTCTTCTGTAATAATCCCCAGTTATCATGTTTCCAAATATGGTCACCCTCCTCAAGAGTATGCCCCATGTTCCCACATATGGGCATCCTCCTCAGGAGTAATCCCCAAGTTCCCAAATATGGGCATCCTCCTCAGGAGTAAGCCCCAAGTTCCAAATTCTCATAACTTGGGCATCCTCCATAAGAGTACGCCCCAGTCATAATTCCCATTAACCTGGGAATCCTTCTCATGAATAAGCCCTAGTTCTTAATTCCCTTAACTTGGTCTTCCTTCTCAGGAATAAGCCCCAGTTCTCAAGTCCTTTAACCTGGGCCTCCTTCTCAGTAATAAGCCCAAATTTTAATTTCTCTTAACCAGACATAATTTACTTTTAACTTGGAATTCCTTCTTCAGAATAAAACCCAATTATAAGTCCCTTATAATTTAGGCATCCATCGCAAGATTAAGTCCTAAGTTAAGTATACAAATCTCCATAAAGTACATATACCATTATGGAAATTATTCCCGGGTTTCTTCCCTAAAGTAAATCCTAATCTTCATCTATCTGGGTAGTCATACATACATATTCCCCACATTATTTCTCATGATTGCATCTTTTATAGAACAATTTTCAGGTTTTCCCAATACCACTTCTTTCACACACCGAGCATGACTCACGTGAGCTTAGAGCGTAAAATTAATTATGACATAATTTTTTGACCCATCAATAATACATGAACCTCATACTTACTCGAACTACGTGGGTTCTAATTACTTTTCTAAAATAGAGGATACGTAGGTATCCCATCTATGGGTACTATTACAACTCCAAATTAATCCATTTCCTTCTGAATTACAATAAACATCATGTGCCCCACAGAGTGGCTTTAAAACCAGTTTGGTTATCATAATGACCAAGAGATTTCTATAAAAAATTTTGAAGGATACCATTGACTATGAATCTGTAACAAATATAGAAGATTCCATATCAATGAAGAACCTCGAATACATATAAAAGATTCTATAAATCTCCTACATACTAATCATTGATTTTCAGATCTAATGGAAATATCATTTTCATACTTGGTAATTTAATAAGGATTTATGAACATAACTTAAATCTATAATGAGAGTCCCGGTGTAGACAAAAATTCCCCCCAAAAAGGTATGATAAGTCCGAACTCCCATTCTCTCGACCAATGCAAATTCTTATGCCTCATTAGTTCATAACTAATGAGAACCTACCTTTGGAAAGTAGGTCCAAATGGATATAAAATCATTGGATGTTTCCAGTTCTACGAACAAACCCATTAGAAAAATCGTGGAATGTTTGAACCATAAATCAATGAGTTCATCCCCTATTTCATCACGATATAGTAATACATGAATTAATTAACACTAAGCAATATCACTCCATCAGGTCATGGTTATCAACTAATTCATTTCAATTAAACCTATCCTCAAAATGTAAATGAAGTCATGGGCTCTTCATTGAATGTATAGGCTCTATATAAATAACATGGGAATTTCATTCAAACAAGAATCTCATTATTAATCTACCACTACATTGAATGTTACTAGTGTCATGGATTTCATTCCTTTTTATTTATCAAATCCATTAATAAATTATATTACAATTTTAATTGTAATTCATTTCCATTACAATTGAAAATTCAATAATATACTTCCCAAGGAATGGTGAAAGAAGGAATACACAAAGGTATCCAAATTTAAAACCATCCATGGTGGTCAAAATTACTAAACCACACACCCAAATAGGTTCTTCCAAGTCACTGTCCACAGCCTCTATACAATTATCAAAAAGTTCCATTAAATTTGTAGGTCAAAACAATCTAAATGATTTATGGATTATATTTCATTTCAATGTTGTATCGTTGAGAATTTGGTGAGTAGTACATTAAAATGTGTGGGTATATATATAAACCCATAGAAATTGAGTTAAATAATGATTCCACCTTCCATATTTTTTATTTTATAAATCATCCAAAATCTTCATCTGATTCGACATAGTTATGGGGAAAATAGAATAATGTATGTAGAACATATTAATATGGAATGTTAGAAAGAAAATAAATTGTGATAGTGATACCAAAGCAAACTAAGAACTATAAAAAATGAATTTATATCTCATAAATCATCATTGTTGGGTGTATGGGTTATCGAGGAGCTTATATTTTGCACCACATGATAGGTTTCACAACTAGTCACCACTGCCTCTATGCCTTAGGTCAGTGTGGAGTTCCCTCTTGTGATCAGTGGATGGTGTTTGTGGATCCCCTGTTGTTGGAGATTTCTAGGCTCAGTCATCCAAATTCCTCACATTATTCCAGACCTTATCCTCACATAATTCCATTTTCCATAGATAGAGAATCCATGTAATCATGGTGTTGAATCACAGAAAAGATCTAGCTTCAAAAACCTATGGATATCACCCTATATTTGGAGGTTGGGAAGGGTGGTTCATTTTTTCTCTATGAGATCGGGCTGTTAGCGATGGTTCTTACTTCTGGCATCCGATGATGTTAAAATTTCTATTTCTTGTAGTTGTTTCATTTTTTTGTATACACTTCTATCATTGTGGTGCGTGACGGTTCTTGGAAATTCTCCTCCATTGAGTTCCAGTGTAGGACTTTGTTCTTTTCAGGATTTGGATATGGTGTCTTAGTTCGGATTGTTTCTCAGTTTCGGTAAATTGGAATCTGTAAAGACCTCAAAGAGTATGGGAATACATGTATTTTGTTGGCTCATGATGTTGAGGGTTTTTAGTTGAGGTGTAATGAATGGATACCTACCAATTTTCTCCTTGAGCTGTCCGATTTGGCAATGATAGATATCCTCAGTAGATGTTGTGATGTGGAGTTTGTTTTCAGCGTGTGATTCAGTGTGATTCTTGAATTTCTATAGGTTCATGACTGTGAGTATTTCCATGGGATGATGATGGTTTCCCATGGTTTTGGTTTTTTTTTTGGTTATTGGAATTTGGTTTTGGCCTCGGTGGTCCGGATATTAAGGTTAGAAACTAATTTTTTACAATAAGTTCAACCAAATTAGGTGTAGGGAAATTGATTCTCATTATTTTTTGGCAATTCAGAATCAGAAATTTAGGAGGGTACATCTTCATCCATTGGTTCTAGAACTATGCCCTTTTTCATGGGACAACATGCCATTCAGCTCTGATACAATGTAATCTGGAGTTAATGTTTTTTGGTGATTGGGTGGTAATTCATTCTCGTAGTGTGGGTTGTTTTTTGTCATAATATTTTGGCCAGTTGAGGCTATTTTTCTTCTCTATGTCAATGATTTCATGATGGTTTCATCCTCAACCCTTAACAGGGGTTATAATAAATAAGAAATTAATTTTCAGGTAGTAAATTATGATCACAATGATGAGGATCTGAAGAGATGAAAAATTATTTATTATGATCCCAGATAGATATTAGGTAGAAAATCATTGAATGGTCATAAAAACCTCTAAATGGAGCAAGGATGACCAATGTGGATAATGAGAGGAAAATAATTTTGAAATTGAATTAATAAGGTGTATTTTGGTAAATTTAAAAAAACACATGATCTCACAGTTTGGAAACATGGTTTTCGAAATTGTGCGCAAAAAACAAGCCCTTTTCTACCGAATGGGAACCCCCACATGGATTATACACAGGGTTTGACTAACCATGGGAAACTCCAATGTCAAAATTTGGTAATTTTTTACATGGATATGTCACCATGTAGAATGGGTTGTCTAAATGTATGGCCTCTAGAATTCCAATTTCGAACCTCACAATGCTAGAAGTAACCATGTGTCCTACCCCATAAATTTTATTGTAAAAGTATACATACCATTTTTTCCCCAATCTTTAGGTATTGGGCTCAAATCAAGTTTCGGATTCCCCAATTCCTCTATAACCTTAATGGTAATTCATATTTTGTAAAATGTATGCATTTAAAATAAAAAATTATAAAACGAAAAGGATTTGGTCCTCATGAAAGAATAATCATCATACAAAGAAATTCATGTTCTCCCATTAAACCCATTTCAAAATTAAATATCATAAATTTAAAAAATAATATTGATAGATACAAATATTTAATGGCAAAAAACGAAGGCATCCACTCAAATGTAGATAATATGAATATTATTGAGATTATATTAATTAAAATAGTAGGGTCAAAATTTCATTTTTCAAAATTATTTTTCAAATGAAATTCTAATAAACACTCATACAATGATTCGTGAACATTTTTTAATCCGTATAATTCTTTTGGTTGTTATAAAACATGATTTGGATAATTTTCATTTTAAAATCAAGATGGTTTCCGCAAATATACTTCATTGAAAATATGACCATTTTGTAAAAATTATTTATTATCCTTTTGAAATAATTTAAAACCCTAAATTTTTTCAAAAGAAAATAATTTTCTATTTCATCCAAAAAATATAACATTGAAAAATAATATTCAATGTAAACACATACTACTTATGAATATCCTTTATATTATGATCAATATTTTTTTATTTTATCAACATATTTAAATTGATTGCCTTTAAATATCAATTTAGTTTCAATAATAAGAGAATCCATGTATTGTACAACTAATTTCCAAAACTGATTTCCACTAAATTTATTTAGCTCACATTAAATATCCAATATCAAGTTTTCATAATTCTATACATCATCAAAATTTTCAGAAACAAAATAGAAAATAATATAATGAAAATCTTAATTGTTCATTTTTATTGTCCTAGTTTTAATATTTGATTCAACATTTCGATTGATATCATTTATTGGATGATCATTATGAATTTTCATTGGTCATTTAAGAGGTTGTTTTTACACCTAAATAGGGTTTTTCATTTACATTTTTTATTTAATCCAATTTTAAAACAATTAAACACTACATTATAAAAATTTTCATTAGTTTCTTTATTATTTGGACAACAATCATCCAATTAGACCTGAATAGTATCTTAATCAATAAAAGTTCTGTAATTAAATTCTATTTTCTTTTACTATGATTTCTTTAACCAATGAAAATCCCCTCATCAAATATGGAATAATACTTTTCTCTATAATCCTTATTATATATAATGAATATATTTTAAAAAACAATAAAATTTTGAATTGAAGACATTCTTATCATCCCAATATAATGAGGTTTCTATTTTAGTATATATCATAAAAAATTTTGATTAAAATATGTCAATTATAATTTACAATTACAAACCCAAATGTTTTTTTCTAAAATTTTATTCATTAAATATCGGTGTTTTTAGTTTTTGATGTCATCTATTTTTCTTATCAAAAAAACCATTTTGACATGGTGTCATAGATGCTGTGAAATTTTAAAAAAATTATTGTCCTCATAAAACACATGAGATGTTTTATTTAAAATATATTGTCCTCTAGAACATTTAATGTAAATCATATTTATACCATATAGTTTTCATCTAAATTTAAATATGCCAAAATTAAGATATTTTTTATTATTTAACCAAATGAAAATAAATCCATTTTAATTTTTTCGAATCAACAATAATTAAATATTATTTCCAGAGACACGAGTATGTTTAACTATTGTAAATATATATAAATGATTGATTTTAAGAGGAATTATAGTACTTATTTCATTGATCCGTTCATAACTAATTTTTGGCATTTTACCTATCTTATATGAATATAAACTATTGGGGTTTTCATGCAGAAGAGAGTTTCTTCATCTAGGTGACACTCTCCAATGAGCGGGGATGCGGATCTTTTTATAGCTGGTGTCTTCGGAGTGGCGCAAATAGCAAGGCACAAAGACTCCTTTCGATGTCTCCCTAGGCATGGAAACTGGGCTGGGCACGAAAATCTCGAGTAATTTTTTTATCTGGGTTTTTAAAAAATTAAAATTTGATAACAGGGTATAGGGTTCGAATATTTTTAAAAATGGGTCGGGGATGCGTGAACGGCGTTCACGCATCCCGGACCCGGGCGTGATGCGTGAACGCCGTTCACGCATCTTCCCGAGAGAAGAGATGTGTGAACGGCGTTCATGCATCTCACAGAATACCTAAATGATTCATTTTTTCTAACCTAGATCATATGGAAAGGTATTTCACTTAGAGTAAAACATGAAAGGGTAAATAATCTATGTGGAGAAACTCTACTCATATGACTTACAAGGAATTTTTGTATCCTGAAAGAAGTCATATTAAGATAGAAAATAAGTTCAATGTTTTTAAAGATAAAAACGAGTATCAAAAAATGGTGTTTAAAGAACCAAAATCAAATCCCTCGTAATAAGAATCTTGGAAGAGAAGATGAAAATTTTGGAAGAAAAATAATGAGGTTGTACCAGCTGTGGAGGAGGGGGAAAATGTATTCCAAATAAAGAGGAAATTCATGGGAAGGAAATATGTGCATAATCCATGAAGCATGTAATAAGAAATAAATCACATCCCATGCTTGGCTTAGAAATAAGAAGAAATAAAGGATGAGAGAAAACTCTCACATTGAATGTTTCCTCTATAGAATACAAGAGGTTCCTCCTTATTCCTTATTATTTTATGTGTTATTAGTTTACTTGAATGGAATTGAAGGAGAAGTATTGTTCATCATGGAGTACATAAATTCCCATGATGAAGAATGAGTTCATCTCTTAAGGAGGATCTTATAAGAGATTTGAGGTATTCACATCACATTATCTTACATTTTTTCTTAATTATATTCATTAAGGTTGAGTACTTATTTAATGAAAAAATGAGAAAAGGGGGATTTGTTCTTGCACTTGAACTTTCTAATGTGTTTTTTGAAGTGTGTGTAGGATCATGTATTTCTTATCTTAAAATTACTCATCCTGATAATTGAGAATATCTAATTTTAGTATCACATATGAGTATGTGTTATAGGTAGATTATATTATATTGGTTATTTAATTATTTCTTTCTACACTAGGATGGATCATATAGATATAGTGTTTATTAACTAAAGGCTTTGTTCCAAGTATCATGTCATATCATCCCCTTATTTAAAATATATGTGAAGATTTTTTTGACAAGAAATATGAGTTTAAAATTGTCCAATTATCCATTTCATTTTATTTTAAATAAGGGGGAGAATAATTGATGTTACCACATATTAACTTTTATGATATGAATGGATATTAACAACAGAAGATAAAGGGGGAGATTGTTGGAAAAAATGGTTGTATGTTTTATCAATATGTCAATAAGTATTCGGGTGATTAGAAGATCATATTTTGATGAATCCACGTGAATCAGATTCTTACATGAGTTGTAACATTTATGTGAAGAATGGAGAAGACCCGAGCATTGGGTATTTTTGATGAGTTTCTGTATTTTATTATGTAATTAAATATGAGTTACATGTATGAATATAGATAATGATTCATAGAGATAGACACCACATTAAGAAGAAAGAGGGGAACCTTAATCCTTCTAGTATTATTTATGAGTTGCATGAAACAAAATACCCACAGAAATTAATGGGGCATTCAATATGAGGAAAATATGATACCACTACTGATGAGTATTCATATATAAATGTGTAATTAAATGTGTTATTACTAAACAAATTTAAATAAGGATTTAAATGATTGATTTTAAATCATGTAATAATGATATATTACCCATGAACAATTATTTTTTGTTTTGTGAATAAAGTGTGTATGAAGGTGATGAAGACTCTGTGTTGAATTGAAATATTATTTCTGATAACTCGATACAATAATGTATCAGGTAAATACAGAAAGATGAATTGATGAGTTCTTGAGTATTTGAATATTGAGGAGAATCTAGATTGCACAAAATCTGAAAAGAGTCTTAATATAATAATTTCTAAAATTATTGATAAAGTACAAAAGGTAGGAGTGACTAGATTTCTTATAGAGTAAGTCTATTTGAAGAAGAACTTCTTCCTAAATTTGGAAGTAGCTGTATCTTTTAGATTATAGAGTAGAATGAATCTCCAATGTATTATGGAGAAAGAGAGTGTATAGTGGATTATTTTTTGTTATAGAGAGGAAAAATGGATTATATGTCATTGTATTAACTTGTGGAGATAGTGAATAATACATGTTGGGGGGTATAACCAATATAGAAATGAGTAGTATTTTCAAAATAACCCTGTAAATAATATTTGATAAAGTCACGTAGTGACCCTCAAGGCTATGGAATGAGCATTCTAAGAATTCCCCATATTTCCACAAAAATAATATTTGATAAATGGTTTATTCATTTGCATCACTAATACACCACTCATTATTCCTTAAGATCACTAAATATTCTGATTCTAATTCATACCAAAATAAATCTTTATCCACATAACAGGCTCTTGTGTTCTGACACCAATCATTACTGCTTTCTGTTTATGAACAATAACCATACCATTTGTGGCATTACGATGTATCATTTTCTTCCCTAAACATTTTTTAACTATTTTTTGGACCTATGAACCATAATTTCCCTTTTTTCCATCACTTGTGTGACCTAATTTCCTAATATCATATTAGGAGTCAAGAGTTTCTCTTGATCCTATATTTAATTGTAGGCCAACAAAATCCTCCTAAAGTTCTTCAATACATTTTACTTGGTCTTTTAATATGTTATTCATAAAATAAATAGCCTTGGATTATTATTTAACCTTTATCTTGAACTTATTGAATTTATATGAGTATTATGGAATTTCTAATCATATTATTTATTATACACATATATATATATATATATACATTGGTAGATAATTTGATAACAGTAAGACACTTATTAAAGGTATAATAGAAGTCTAGATAACAGAAATACACATACAAAACATATCATAAATCAAATGTAAACCTAATCTACGCCTCCGGTGTGGATGCTCCTCTGTCCCACAGTCAGGTGTATACTGGATGCGTCCACGTCGTGTCTATCTACGTCTGTGCTCTGGCGTACGCTGCGCATCCTCATCGACAGCCACCTCCACATCCTCCTGTGTGACAGACGGTGGATGTACAGTCTCACCGCCTGTACCCTGGCCTGCATCTAAGGATAGTGGAAGCTGGCTGGAACTCTCACCAATATAGGAAGTAGATGGCTGCTCTGCTGCGGATGACTGCAATAAAACATCGAACTCAATCCAGTCAGCGTCTGTAAGTACCTGTGGCTGTGCCTGAGAAGCTGGAGGAGCATATGACTGGTCATGCTGAACACCCTCCTCCAGTGGAATAATATCATGTGGCTGAGCAAGATGAGCAGCCTCATCCTGTGGAACAACAGCAGGCTCCGCGGCCTCCGCAGCAGGCTCCGCGGCCTCCGCAGCAGGCTCCGCGGCCTCCGCAGCAGGTGGTGGATCAAAGAAAATGCCATGATAAATCTCATCCATCGACGGTAGCATCTGTCGTACAAGGCTGTGAAAATATGCTGGGTCAAAGGCAGCTCTCTCCACTGGATCAGACATATGTAGTAGATGAAAAATACGAGCATCCTGCGAAAAAAAATTCTGTTGTTAACTAATTTGAATAAAAAATATGTTGAACTGTGAAAGAAAGAATGCATACCAAGTCATGGAAGCCCCGTCCGTGCCATGTCAGAAATCTGACGGGAGACCTGATGTACCAGCCTGCATAATCCATCTGATCCATCAAATGAAAGCGTACTGTCCCTGCCCCTCGCAACTGGGACTCCCGTCGCCTGTCCCATAACGCAACATATCTCGCATGGTACCTCCTCCAATCAAAATCTCTCTTCCCTGACATCTTCAAGGAATGCAATGAATCCAACTGACTGGGCGAGTCAGGAACTGGCTGAAGGAATCCAAACTGTCTCATAACCCTATCCGTCTGATGCCACTCGACTATATGAAAATGAATCAGTGGAACCATGCAGGAGCCGATATCAAGAATCACTGTACAGTATGGGGGCAGACTCTAAAGGATAGCATCTGTATATGGCATCCATGTAATCTGAAAGAAAAAATGAATAATCAATTAATAAATGAATAGATTTACAGTAAAGAGTAAAGATTTAACAATATAAATAATAATCACTTACATCGTCTGGTCGAATTCTGTCTAGCATAAGTCTGTAGGCGTGAACATCATGTCTGGGAGAATCTGAATGTCGATGCGCCTGACTCCACCTGTAGATAACATTTTTTTTACATTTCATAAAAGAATTTTATACAAGTAAGTTAGATATTAGAAAGAATTAATAACATACCAACGTCCACGTGGAGCCTCTACTACAATATCTACGGGTAATGGCGCACGAGCATGTGGAGCTAAACGAGGTATGTGCTCCCATACCCACATCTGTAGAAGAACCATGCATCCTGTGATCTGCATCTTATCGATGCGACATGCGCTGCATAGGGCTCTGTATGTATATGCTAGGCAGGCAGACCCCCAACTATATCGACCTGCCTGGTCCAAATCCTCTAAAAAAGATAGATACATCAGGTGCACAAAAGTAGTAGAGTGGTCAACAAAAAGCGTGCCACCGATCAGCCTCAAAATATATGCCCGTGTAAAGCGCAGCACGGTGACATCATCAGCATCATCTGGTAAATGTGTGAAGTGCTGGTCTAACCAAGGCATCTGCAATCTACCACCGATGATGGTCCTGCCATCATCCTGGACCTCTATGCCCAGAAGTCTATGAACAAGCTCAGGCAAATCTGATGGAACTCGGCCTGTCAAAGCATGTCCGTCGATAGGGAGGCCCAACATAATAGCCACATCCTGCAATGTAATAGTCATCTCTCCCTCACTGAAATGGAAAGTATGCGACTCTGGTCTCCATCTCTCGACAAGTGCGGCAATGAGCTGATGATCAAGAAACGTGAAGTCGCACATCGCTACTCCATAAAATCCAGCTCGACGAAGATGTGGGACGATAGCGGGAGGTGGTGCAGTATGATGGAAATGGTGAGATCTACGTACACTCAAGGGAGCCACAGGACGTCCCTCTAAAAGCAGTCGTGATACATGAGTAGCCTGAGATGTAAGCAATGGAAAACCTTCTATCTGCACACATGATATCATCGTTACTTAATTTATCAATTATCCATTAAATAACAATCAACATTATTCCACATTAAAAATTAACAGGAAAAATTGAAAAATTAATTATTTCTTCTTATTTGTGAAATTACGTTTGTTAATTCATCCATTATCCATTAAATAACCATCAACATTATTCCACATTAAAAATTAACAGGAAAAAGTGAAAAATTAATTATTTCTTCTTATTTGTGAAATTATGTTTGTTAATTTATCCATTATCCATTAAATAACCATTAACATTATTCCACATTAAAAATTAATAGGAAAAAGTGAAAAATTAATTATTTCTTCTTATTTGTGAAATTACGTTTGTTAATTTATCCATTATCCATTAGATAACCATTAACATTATTCCAAATAGATCAAGTTCCTAAGTAACTATAGAAACTTCCACAATAGGTTATTCAACCACAACCTCTTCCTCTTAGTCTTCTACTTCTTCTCATCCTCATCCTCTATTTCTTATTCTTCTTCTTCATCATCGACACCAACCACAACCTCTTCCTCTTAGAGCAGGTACACAGACTCGATCATGGATGATGAGATTTGGAACTCTGTCCTGCCACTTGGGGACATCTCTTACGAGTATGTCCTTCTGCGTGGCAGATACTGCATCGTATTCTCCCTCCTCGTTGCCGAGGCCAATCCATCTCATTTCTGATGCGAGTTGACTTCGGTCTTCCTCGAGGCCGCAACCTAGTAGCATGAAGCCAATAATTTTAAAAATGACACACATTGAAAAAATTATAAATGATACCAAAACCGACTTATGAAAACCTGGAAATATCAGGGACAATGGTCGGTTGATCAGCAGGCAATGTGATAGAATGGAAGTCACCAACAGGCATCCAAGCAGCACTATAACAGTTAACCAAAGTGCTCATGTGATACACCAGGTCAACATATGGCTCCCACGATATATTTACCGAAGCGCAAGCTGTAATAACATGTACACATGGATATCTCAATGCCTGAAAGCTGCCACAATCACAGTACCTGTTATCCAACATCACGACAAACACTCCACCATTAGTGCATGCACCCTGGTCGTAGCACTTTCTTACCCGAAAACTCCTCTTTTCCCTGTCAAAGGCTATAACATTCCATCGTGAAGCCTCATTCCGTATCCGGTCAATATCAGTTTGAAAATGCTGAGTAAAAAGCATTCCATTTTCCATCCTCTGGTAGGCCTTTTGGGACCGGTCAACAAAGTAGTGAACACATCTAAAAAATGTCTCTTGCACTAACCCTGTGATTGGGAGTTTGCGCACACCCTTGAGGACCCCATTTACGCACTCCACTATATTAGTGGTCATATGCCCATATCTCATGCCACCATCGTATGCTAATGACCATTTTTCCTTTGAAATTTGTACCATATATTCATATACCTCCTCATTAACTGTTCGGATCTCTTCAAGACGCCAATCAAACCTTTCTTGTTGGGGTTCATATGCTGAAAGCATAACATAATAATGTATTAAAATGGATAGTAAATTTTGTTAAAAAAAGAAAGTTTAGAAAACCATACCCAATTTGAGGATCGCCTTCTTTATGGCCTCATCTCTAAACTGCTTATGCACATTACTTGCAATATGTCTAATGCAATAATGGTGATAAGCATTCGGCTCAGTCCAAGAAACCCCATCACTACTCACGACCACTATAATCGCTCGATGACGATCAGATATCAGACACACGCCCTGTTTCTGCGTGACATGAACACGTACACATGCCAAGAACCAGCTCCAGCATTCAAAATTTTCTTTTTCAACAACAGAAAAAGCAAGTGGCAGAGGAGCGCGATTACCATCCTGTGTGGCAGCAATGAGTAGAGCACCTGTATACTTTCCATAAAGGAATGTGCCATCTACCTGAATAAATTGTTTACAAAAGGGAAATGCAGCAATGCACGGTCTGAATGCCCAAAAAATCCTCTTGAACTTCACCTTTGACCGATCAACTAGATGATTTTGGGATACATACTCAACAGTGTCCAACTGATAAACAATCTGATTATTGAGAGACAACAATTCCATAAGTTGTGGCAACAACGCATAAGACTCATCCCAATCACCATACACTTTTACAATGGCTTTCTGTTTTGCATTCCAAGCTTTGTTGTATGATACCTTATAGTTATACAACTGTTGAATTCTTTCCTGAATAAGGGCAACAGGAACATCCTGACTTGTTCGTATCATCTCACAAATAACAGTAGATATAAACTCTGCATCAAGAGAAGAGTGATCTTTTGCCAAGCTGGGATGCAGACAAGTGTGTGGGCCTTCTATTTTGGTTATCTTCCAACATCCATAACATTTATCAAAAACTGCTCTTAATCGAAATTTACATTCTGACCCATATTTTTCACAACGAATGAGATATTTGGTCTTCTTTGACTCATAAACCACAAATGTGAAATGTCGCTCAATGTGGTATTTCTTTATCACATTTTTCATGACCTATTTACTTTCGAACTCCTGCCCAACATATATGGCATTATCATTTGATGCAGGCATATTCCCTATAATGCCAGGGAATTCAGAAGCTGGTGTAATGACATCCCAATCAAAAGGTTGTTCACGAGACATTCCTCCAACTAAGGAACTCAAAACTGAAGGCTGATTACCACTAACTGGTGGATGTAGTGGATGTCTGTCTCTCAAAGGAACCTCAGAAGGTTCATTTCTAACCACATCATCTCCTGCTGACTCCCCGGATTCTTCTTCCTCAGATAAACTTTCTTGCACTATATCAGCACAGAAAGGGATGTCATCTACATTTCCTTCCAAATTTTGATGATCTTCCTCATTACATTCTTCCACAGGAGTCGTATGAGAAGGAGGCAATAAAGAAGACTGTTGTGAAGGACCGACTTCTATAGAGGTCACAAAGCATGGTTCTGTAGTAATCGATTGCACCACATCAATATCAGAAATGACAATAAATAATTCCATCAAACCATTAATACACTGTTGCCTGAATAACTGAGAAGCCTCCATCCAATCCTCATCATCGACTATAGGGTAGTCGATGTGCCACATACGCTCAGGATATTGAAGATGTCGGTATCTAATTGAAGTGATTGCTTGTCCTGCACTCAATTTTAACCGACTATGAATCTTATTACGAACTGCATCCAATGTTATACAACCATGGAGATTTACCACTTTGACAGGTGGCACACTGTAGCTAAAACCCTGCTCGGTACAAATTACCTCACCGTTGCAATATATTTGAGCAGACATAATTACCTATTAAAAAAAATTAAAAATATTATACACTACATTAAAATTTTAAATTATTTAATTTGGTTTTGAATAATTGATTATCTTGAGACTTTTTTATGTATTGATTTATCACTGTTAAGGTATAGTGATTGTGATTTTAGCACAAAAGCAAATTTAATATAATGTTTCATAAAGTTTGATTACTTATGAATATATAATCATGACTTGATCTTGAGACTTGCGATTAGTTTATCATTATCTGATAAACTAACCACAATTTATATGAGTAAACTCCTGTCTCTATTATCAAATATTGCAGCAACCGCCAATCTCCTGTCAAATAGCAACGCCTCCTCTCAAACGAGTTCTCAAATGCCTCTTTGTCGACACCTCTTCGGGGATGCCTCTTCGTCGACACCTCTTTGGGGCGTCAGTCTTTTAATTACAAATTTACTCACATGCATGTGAGAGGGTCTAGGGGTATGAAATACATAAATTAATTTAAACGGACACGCAGGTCCTTACACTTACTGAGAGATGACTCGCAGGTCATCAATACCGAAAAAATGCAATTATTACAAATTGAATAACAACATACACAAAATAAAACATGCAATTTCAATTATGCATGGTCGGTCATCTCAAGATCAGTCATCACTCATACCGTGTTTTTTGGTATATTTATTATATTATCCGTATTATATAAAATCTATATTAAATACTACACCTCTTTTAGAAAAATTTAACTTCATGTGTATATATATATATATATATTTATTAAAAACATTAAATAAATTTTATTATAACTGATCTAATTGAGATTTACATAATAAACACTTTTGTTATTTTAAATTTTATGAAATTGTAATGTTTTTTGGGCATTCTTCTACTTTTCAAAATATAAGTAAATATATTTTATACTTTATTGATTAAAAATATTATTACTAGTAAATAAAAGTAATTTAATTTACATTTACATCAAAACCATCCATTAAAATAAATTTCTCCAACATAAATTACTTTTTCTAAACATTAAAAATTTTAGACATAACATAAAACATTCAATATTTAGACAACAGACATTCAAAAAATTAAATCATACGAACATTCAACATCAAGAAAATTAAATCATACAAAACATTTCATGCATAACATATGAAATAAATAAATCATACACACAATTAAACATACAAATGAAATAAATAAATACAATTAAACATACAAATGAAATAAATAAATACAATTAAACATACAAATGAAATAAATAAACACAAATAAACAATTAAATTATTAAATAGAAATTTTACCTCAATAAAAGCAGCAAATATTTGTTGAGAAAGAATTTCTGCAGAGCTTCGCAACGAAAATCAGAGGAGAACAATGGGTATTGGGGGGGGACCCCTCCTTTTATAATTTTTCTCGGCCGGATGCGTGAACGCCGTTCACGCATCCTTCGCCGCGGAGAGAAGCGTGAACGCCGTTCACGCATCTTTTCCCGCTCAAGGATGCGTGAACGGCGTTCACGCTTCCTTTAGCTGGTCAGCCAAGGACGCGTGAACGCCGTTCACGCATTACCGTCGGGGTCCGGGATGCGTGAACGCCGTTCACGCATCCTTCCGCGGCGAAGGATGCGTGAACGGCGTTCACGCATCCTGGACCCAATTTTAAAATTATCTGAACCCTAAACCCTTTTATCATATTTTAAATTTTTTAAAACCCAGAAAAAAAAATCATCCGAAAATCTCCATTAGATGATGCCTTGGGCACGGAAATGGGGTCGACCACGCAAACCCTGGTTCAACATCGCCTTGGGCATGGAAATGGGTCCAGGTGCGCAAACCCCCATTCAACGACAGTATGGACGTCGAAACAGGGCCGGAGGTGCCGGTCGAAGAGGGTGGAGTTCTGGGCGCAGAAGGGAAGGCCAGCCCCAAGCCCCCATTCGACATCACCTAGGGCGTGGAAATGGGGTCGGTCGCACCTGACATAGTGGGTATCAGCTTGGGCGCAGAAGGTAAGGTTGTCACGCAAACCCCCCTTCTACATCACCTTGGGCGTGGAATCGGGGTTGAGCGCACAAACCACTATTCGACGGTGTCGTGGGTGCGGAAACGCGGCTGGGGCGCCTGTCGGTGGAGGGTGGAAGTTTGAGAACAGATGGTAAGGCCAGCATGCAACAACTTGCTTGCTCAAAGTCCTCTTTTTTGCGCCTTCCATATCATGTGTGTGCCCTCCTCCCAGGCCCTGGGATCTCCTTTTTTTCTTCATGGATTCATTCGGTGCTCTTTAACCATTCATATGTGGTCCTTCTCCAGATTTCGGCGTAAAAAATTGCACCCCCTCAGAATCGGTGCTGAAAGGAACCCTGATGGTCATATTCTAAGGGTACGGTGAAAATAGAAGTGACAACCTTGGCGGCGCGCAAAACAAAAATTTGTGCACGCACGAGTGTTAGTGGGCGCTAAAGCAACCTCAACGCTTTATAAATAGGCCAAGCCTCCTGGTCCTACTTTGAATTTGTCCACACGATAGGCTATCTTTCTCTTGTGCATGAAAAACATACTGTTACGCGCGTAAGATTCCACGATTGACGCCTGGTTTGGTCGGCTATTCATAATTTTTCTGCACACGTCGACCTTCTTTATTACCGCCAATTTAGCATGATGAATTTTCCATCTTTCCTGTTGACGCCATTTTTGTGCACCGAAACATCCTTCTTTTGCACCAACCACTTAGGAGTTCTAAAAAATGGCCACTAAACAGTTCGACGCCTATAGGGAAGTTGTCACTGTAGCAGGAAGGACCCAAATTATCTCGAACCCTCAGATTCATCATGGGAGGATAGTCGTGTCTGACAACCAAATACTTTTAGGCATGCTTATGCAGACTCAAACGGGCTACGTCTTGAGTGGTAGCCTATGGCTATGGAACTTAGGTCTTCTTGAAGAGGTGTTGATGCCAGGTTTCGAGACAGACACTCCACGAGCATGGGTGACATGCGAGGATATTCTTCCACAGTTACATATTACGTACAATGACCATCCATCAAGGGAGATACAGAACATAGCCATCTAAGATTTAAATCTTGAGACTGACAGTTGTAGGAAGCGATCCAGTTCTCGAGGAATCTCTCACTATTTAAGCATGTAATTTCAGAAGCAGCTTTACTAACGAGACAACGGGTTGGAAGGAGTGGGATTTTAGATCCAGGGGAAACATCACAAATGAATGAGCATGGGTGTACTAGGTACGCTAGACCCGTGAGGAATTCGGGTCGTTGCTGCATGCCATTGGGCTTTCTGAGGACATTTGGACGTCTCAATTCCACTTTTACCGACAACAGGACTTGGTAGCAGAGTTGTTCAGTCATCGGTCGCCTTATACAAACATGTTTCACCTCCATCATGGGTCATTGGGAATCCGTCTGTGGGATGCCCATTATATTAGGGGAATCCCATTGGAGGGGTATTAGTATGATGAGTTCCACCAGAAGGAGAATGTCTGGGGGGATAGGACATGCACCCCAATCCTGTCATTGCACCTGCTGCTGCTAGAAAATGAGGAACTCAGAAAAAAATACAACCTAATGGACATACCCTATTCAGGGTGGTTTAGACTCTTCCTGACCTAGGACTTGGCCGTGATGATTCCAGGCCGAGGGAATCAATGCTCGAACACATATTAGTGTGGAATGGTAGGATCATATTGGAATATTTTCGAGACGGGAGAGTATAGATCGTGCAGATTTGGAATCAACAAAGTTAGATACCCGAATGTGTGATATGTCGGGTTCCTAAATGCTTTTTAGCGGCTGTTTGTTACCCGCGAGGGAAGCAAGGATGGGAGTCTACCTAAGGATGCTAGTGATGGATGGGATTATGGCGGAAATAATCAATGATAACCTAGGGGTAGCAGTTTTGGATTGGCTATAAAGTATCTGAGGGTGAATTTTGAGGGGATGTCTGACCAGGAGGATATATGGGCCATTCTAGAACCTCCACAGTTGGGTCACAACCCACTATGGTGGGTACGAATTCCCCAATGCCATCACCCCTGGTAACGGTATGTGTCCATCCCTCAGGGACGACAAAGTGAAGATCAATATCAGCATCAACACTCACATCGACTTCCACCCGTTTTGATCCCTAGTTTCCCAAATTTTAGACGATGAATGGGGTCCACATGAGCAGAGGGAGTACCTATAGACATCAGGGGTGGTGTGTTGGTGGCCTTAGTTGATAAAAAAATCTTCTGTGAACCTTATGTGCTGACCAAGTTTTACAGGCAATTTGGGTGCATGTAATGGAAGCCCAATAAACTATATATCGAGGTACGTGAAGACCGACATCCCTGCATTCTCTACAAGCTATGTTTTAGGTTCGTGATTATAGGCCTGGGTGAAATTATTACTCTTCCCCCCATCGATGTCGGTGTTGGACTGTCAAAAGAGTATGTCAAACACTTGACATGATCATAACCTGAGGCGATTCTTTGGAAACGTGTTCGGAAAATCAAGGCAACTAGTGCATAGCCCGAAGAGCATGAAGGCAGGTGAGGTGCCACGGGGGAATTGGGGCAATGAATGTGTTGAGGAGTTAGCACTGCATGGGTGGGTACTTAATCGGAAGGGGAAGCACAAATTGGGAATGTATCTCTACCCTCCGGGGAAGGGTGGTCTCATGCACAGCCTTAGGTTCTAACTATGGACCTCCTAGGAAAGCAACTCATGTACATTCGGATACCATCCACCGATGCTATCTACCCATCACTGTGTTCTACTTGGAGAACTCTACGATAGTCCATGTACGCTGATGAGTTATGGCGGAGGTTGATGCATACCAGGATCGATCTACCAGACATTGGGTGCATCCTGATACTAGATAAAGTAAGCATTCATTGCCGAAACACATACCAGATAGCCATGGACATGTACGCATGCCAGCGGGGGAGATACGAAGAACCTCATCTCCTGGTGAAATAAATGATTTCCAAGAGTGGGACCCAAAGAGGCTACCATCTTAGGATGAATGTGTAGAGGAGGAGGAAGAGGAAGATGAAGAAGAAGAGGTAAAAGAAGAATAATAAGAAGGACTGGAATAAGTGGACAATGTAGAGGGTCATGGTGGTGAGGGGCCTTCATAAGCACCCACTCACCAGCAGAGTTCTCATAAGAATGTGGAAATTGTTGGTTTCGATGCAAAACTAGAAGAGGAGCTGGGGGAATGGTTTAATCCTTATACCGACATTCATCTTTTTAGAGTCTCGATCTGTCAACCAAACCCTTTCCTATTCAAGAACATGTGGGAGAGGGTCCCCAGGATATCTCCCTGACCTGGGGTGTGGGTAAGCCTATGGAGATCGGGGAGAAACCTCGGGATTTGGCCCTCGGGACCGGGCATAATGGGGCACCGATTTCAGCTGGACTCAGCGATGATGAGCTGGAAGGACAGCCCCCATCCAACTAAATTGTCCCAGAAGAGCCATCATCGATAACCAAGTTAACATGGATTGAAGGCTCTCCCGTGGTAGGGGACCCCACCATGAAACATGCATTGGACACCGCTGCACTTAGCTCTGGTACGTCCTTTCTCAATGGTTTACCCTTTTTGCAGGAGAATTTAGCAAATCACAATACAGATTCCTTATGCAGTGATCACAAGGTTGGAGGCACGAAAATCCGTCAAGTCTAGGATATCTGTTGCAGTGGGATGGTAAGCAACCACATCTTCCATTGTAGAAGAATATTTTCTAGACAACCCAACCCTAGTACACGGTGAGACATAGATTGCAATGAGGCGTGGTAATACAGCCATGGTGGAACTCCAACCCGACGAGAGCGAAGCCGCTAAAAAGGTAGAGGTTCTCAAAAAAGACCTTGCTGCTGAACTCATCACTATTTTCCCCAACTATCAGCCCGTGGATCCTGAGGAGATAGAGGATTCTGATTCTGAGGTAGCTGATGAGAGCCGTATGACATGGTGCATATGGTGGAAGTGTATCATGCTCTTTCTTGGTCAACCTCAGACAGAATGGATAAAACGGATGTGATAACTCCATACCTGGATGCACTTTCTCTATGCCAGAGGGGTGTATACTTAATTCCTTCATTCTACAGTCTACCACTACCTGGTGAAAAAGCTGCGCAAGAGCAGCCAATTCTCTGACGTTTCCCGGTGTCCGGATGAGTCGGGGAGTGACCAAGTGTTCCGGAAGGCAGAACAAGAAGTCCAACACCATGGTGAACAAATGATAGAGAAGTGTGAATTCATTGAAAACTGCTCCGAGCTTGTGGAGCAATTGAGGACCCTACTGGGGGACACCCATGAGTAGCTAGTAGAAGTGGGTCACCAAATGACTGCACTACAAACTGGACTGTCCCATGCACATGCGAGGGTCAGTAAATTGTTCCTTATTTCCTCTTATTATGATAAGGTCTTTAGGGCGCGGGAGGAAATCTTTGAGGCCACAAGAAAAAGGGTAGCGACTGTAGAGCGATTTATCCAAGATGATGATCCCTAAAGGCCCTGTTTTGGTCGAAAATATAATCACACTTCTCTTTACAACCTCTTATTCTGAACTGCATGTATTGATAGAATTTGATACATGGTCTTTTGGTTTAATATCTTCCAACCACAATCCTGAAATAAATATAAATCCATTCATAAGCTCATGTGGGTTGCTCCCAATGTGTGAATCAAGGGATGCTAACACTATTACTTTTCTTGAATGTATATGTGCCAAGAATGATTGGGGTGACTGAGTTTTGAACTACCAATACGGATTCCCAAAAAGAGAAGAGTGAGACCTGAATGTAGAATGAAGCTCTCAAAATAGTAAAATTATTGTTTTCCCAATGTGCTCTAGTGCACAAACGGAGTAACCCTAGGGGAGCTTCAATAAATCCAAACCGGAGGGGGGGGGGTGGAAGGTGTGAATCACAATACCTAGGATTTGGAACACTATAGTGATGGCATGACAATTAAGAATTAATTTTGACTGTGTTAGAAACACAAAAACCTTATTGTGATAGCTTGTAATGGGGATAAAAAATGAGGGTCAGTCGCTGAACATGTTCAAAACATGGGGCTTGACTAGAAATTTCCTCCATTAGTCTTTAGAAATGATAGCCCAGGACAGTAGGTGAGCCATTGGCCATGCATAAGTACTATTAAAAGGTTTCTCAAGACATGGAAGTGCGTGAAGTTTTGAATAAAGGGTACGCAAAGCATGGTGAGTGGAGTGATGGGATGTTTGAATTGAGTCCAACACTATTGAAATTACGCCACCATGATGGAAACACATTAGGTGGGCACACCGGACTGATCATGGATCATTCCTTATTATAAAAAGGACCTCTTAGAAGAGGAAACTTGTAGAGACCCAAATCTTGACGTACATGGACAATACATTACTATTGTGGAATACTTAATACATAAAAAAAAACAGACACACAAGGATTGTAATAGTTTAGTGTCTTTGGAAACTCGGAATAAAATCTTCTAATCGTGGTGGAAGATCTTCAATCTCTCCCAATAAAGATCTTCCCCTTTTTTTTCTTACCTAAAACCTTTCTTTATATCCTGGGGAAAAGAAAACATAAAAGGGGTGAGATCAAATTCCCAGTAAGGTTAAACATATAAAACATAAAACAATTCATAAAAATTTTAATTCAAAAACATTAACATAAAATCTAAACATTAAAATCGTGAGCAAATACATGAATCATGGAAGTACGTAAGGCATATATCATAAGGGAGCATAAATAATGATAAAATAGAATGGGAATAAAAGATGTAATTCTGGAAACCATTAAGCACATGTTATGATTTCCATAGTAGCGAAGGCATTGCTACCAAGACCATCTTAGTGGACAAAGTCCCATTCTGAATCGAGTTCACTCCTCGTTTCAGTCCTGTAACACTGAACCGGATTAACTTACCATTCTAGCCATGTCTATCTCATGAGATATAAAATCATTACCTAATTCATTATAGGGAGATATAGGTCCCACCCATCTCATAATGAAATAATTCTTACTTGTGCCACAAAATGAACTTAAAACATTCACCATAACCCAAAGAATAAAATGGGTTTCATAAACATCATCCCATCATCTCATAATCCATATAAAACAAATGGACATTTCATCATAATAAAAGTGAAACCATTTAAATCATAGAGACATTTAACATGAAACGCACACATATTAAATAATGTCATCTTAGATGGAAAATGGTTTTGATAAAACATTTGAAATAAATTCTTGAGGAAAATATCCTTTCATCTTCAAAATCAATTTCTTTTCACAAAACGTGATGCAATTTTAAAAGAAGGATATTTTGTTTAAAATAGTCATAAAATATTTTGGAGGAATCTTGATGAAAATAAGGCTTTATAAAACCATAAAAACCCTTTCATGCCGTATAAGTTAAAAAAACATTCTTCTCGTCCTTTTGTCGGAAAAGTCAAAAAGTACCTTGTAGGGTAAATAAAAGAAAGATTCCTTCCATACCATGGGGTAAAATTCAAAATGGGTAAAAAGGAAATTAAAAATACATGAATAACCTTTTATAAAACATGGACATGGATGATAGAAATAACCCCCAGTAAATACTTACGAATAAGCAATCTCGGATAAAAATGAGATTTGAAAAATTATCCCTTACCTTAGATCCGATATGCTTCGTACGTATCCGAACCTCCTGTATAATGATTTAAATAATTTCATTGACTTATTAAAGAATCATATTCATTGTTATGATATCATATATGTTTCACTTATGACTTTATATTGCCCATTCTTATGTAAATTCCTTGTTAAAGTAGCGTTTTGGGTAAAATCATTTCATTTATCGTATGTGTTTCGACTTTTCGTTCCTGATATTATTACTTATATCCTGAATTACATAATTCTAGAATGTAAAACATGATATATATATAATATATATTCATCATATAAATATATGTTATAGATCGATAAAAGGAATGAAATACACCATTCACGGAGACGCTAGGCCATACGTACGCATGAACGCTGTTTTCGTTTCCCTTTTGAATTGAATGGAATTAAGTAAATGACATACATATATATATATATATATACATAAATCCAGTATCATTATTATTCCATATATTTCATTATTATTCATTATATATACTTTATAATCATTCATGAATGGTTAACATGGAGAGTGATTCTCATCGCGTCGTGGAGACGGTAGTCCGTACGTACGGACGAGCGATGATATCATTCCCAAGTTCATGGAATTGTATTAAATTGTATGTATAATATTACAGAATTGATATCACTTTACAATAATCATATATATTCCTTACTTTAACCCTTATACCCATCCAAGTAAGGTGGTGGTGGAAAATAAATTACACCACGGCGTGGAGACGGTATTCCGTACGTACGCACGCGCGGTGATTTCGTTTTTCGTTGGATGGATAGATGGTAAAATTTGGTTGTTTCATACTTATAATAACATATAATTATATGATTGATACAGGTGTTATTACCTCATAATGAAACAACTAAAAAAGAAGAAGTGGAAGAAGAAATAAAGTTGAAAGAATCGGTAATGAACATTACCTCTTCTTTGAAGCACCTCTTTGAGGCCTCCTCTTAGGGCACTAAAATTGGTCTATGAAGAAGACCAAGACCTCAAGTATGTTTCTAGGGAAGTGGAGAAGAGAATTTTTCAGGGTTTGGCCAAGCTTGAAGGCTCAATGTGGTGTGAGGAAGAGAGGGAGGAGGTGCCCTTTTATAAGGGAGGAGAGGGGCACCTTTGGAATTCTAAAAAATATTAATTTATAATAAATCTAACCCCACTTAAAAACCTCCAAAAATGACTAATATCCGAATATTAGATTATATAGGGTTGTAATCTCATCAACCAATCAAATTTAGACATGTTAGGAATTTATTTTAAACATTATCAACTTGATTTATCGTTATTTAATCAATTTAATTTTATTTGTGGTATTAACATTCTAAATTTTAAATTATAACGAATAATTACTTATTTGTTGTTAATTGTCCATAATTGGATACATTATAACATTTTATACCATATAAATTTAAAATTATAATTTTTAAATATTTCTGTTATTTTTTAACAATTTTATAATATATTATTTTTATAAAATAACAATAGTGTCAATTTTGACACTATTCATTTATTTGAATTTAAATAAAATATAAACAGAGGATATGTTCGAAATAAAAGCATTAATAAATTCATAAAAGGTCATAGGTTTCTATAAAATTAGTGTAGAACATTAAATAATTCATAAAATATTTATTTTATTATTTTTAAAACCATTTATTTTTTTATCTCTTAATAAAATAATTACTACATCATTTTCTGTATAATTATTTAATATACTTATTTTTTCATAAAAATTAAAAAAAAATCTATGATGAAGATAAATCTATTACCTTTCACAATAATTCTTTTAATATTATTTATCATCTTAAAATCACAATATTTAAATTGTTATATTTATTAAATTATGAAGGTGACAACTTTGGCATCATTTAAAATAAAATAATATAAGTGTCATAATCATCTTAATAAGGATCCAAATGGTCAACAATTCGGAAAATGGATGATTAGGGTTTATATATACACTAATAATAAGTATTGTGCAGATTTTTGGGCCTTTTATATGTATTAATATTTCAATAAAAACTATATTATTGATTTTTCACTAAATAATTAATTTATGCATCCCTATTGTGTCAAAATTAATGATAATTATTTTATACCTAAAAATTATGAATAAATTTATATGATGTATATAATTTCATTAGCTTTCTGGAGACTATTCATGTTCATAGTTTCATCAAGTTTATCACTAAATTTAAATTAATATACTTATAAGATTTAAGAATGTGACAAGTTGTCACTTTCTTTGGTTTTAATAATAATTAAGTTATTTTCATGGAAACAAGTCCATTAATGATTCTAATCCGACCCTTAGGTGATATGGGTCATCATTTAGTAATCCAATTGGATTTTGGCAGGTGTTAGGTTAATTTTATAATCTTATATTTACCCTTCATTACCTGATTTACCTTTAACTAGGGTAAATAAAATTTACCGTAATTACTATTCATAAAGCCCAAAAATAAAAAGTAGATTATTTACATAATTTGGACCTACATATTCAAAATATGGAATCCATTTTTTCAAATTCAATACACAAAAGTTGCAGAAATTAAATTGATGTTAATCTCGTTGTCGAAAGAAAACGAGTTTTTGTTTAAAACATTGCAAAAGATTGAATTGATTTAACCTACGAATTCAAGGTAAAATCAATGATAATTACATAAATAATATTAAATGGTAAAAATTTATTCTATTTATACATTAAAACCATTCAATATTATAATTTAACCACATAAGTTATTAGGATGAAAAAAGTTGTTTTTAATTAAAATATAGCGTGTTTATACTATTCATTAAAATATGAAAGTTATCAGAATAATAAAAAAAAATTATCCAAGGTAAAATTTTATATCCTGATTCAAAATAATAATTTTATTTTGTAAAATTGAACTTATAAACATGTCAAAATCTAGATTTAAAGTTGGCGCACCATCAAAAGGCGGCAAAACTGCATTTTTTGAAAAATACTTATTTTACCTGAAAATTTTATTTTGTTCTTATACAATGTTCTAGAAAATGTGTAAGATGAATAATAATGTTATAAAATTCAAAATTTAGTTATTACTATTCATAACGGCTAGTTCATAATAATATTATAATAATATATCATTGTTTAGTAACACCCGGTATTGCGTACAACACACGCTATCGAGGAAGGTCGCGATTGCGTGTAATGCAAGCCATGTCAGGGTTGCATGTCGTGCAAGCTCCTTTTGCTGTAGCGTACAACACATGACATTAATGAAATTAAAAATAATATTTTTCATAAAATCTCGGGGTGTTACATTCTACCCCCCTTAAAATGAATTTCGCCCTCAAAATTCGGTGGGGTTATAAATGGTTTACTACTCGAAAGTTTCTTTAATAGAAACCCACATTGTAAAAAAGGAATACTAAAACATCATTTAAAAAAAGAATTTTAGAAACGTAACGGATACCCAAATAACTCATCACTGGGATTCCACATAGGAGAACATAGGTGAAAATATGGATATGGAGGAGAAATCTGACCATTATGTTCTGATGGAGAGTGGTAGAGAACATTGCTATGAAAAAGCCATCAATCACAAAGCCATAGATTTGTGATGATCTAAGGTACCATCTGATTCATTGGATATAAGGGAACTAGGACAACATTTTTGGTTTTCAAGATCATTTCCCTAATGTTGATGAAATTGGAATTAGAAGAAATGCATTCGTGATTTTGGTACAATCTCACCGTTGTTCATTCTTTGGAAAATTTCCACTTCATCTCTTAATGAAATGAAGTTGAATTTATCAATCGTGAAGTGTTACCAGATCATGTGATAGAATGATGGGTCATTCCATCCGTCTCAAACAAAAGGTTATAGAAGTTATCAAAAATGAATAAGTCCATATATGGTGAGATTAATCATATATGGTTCCTAAAATGGACTTATACTTCATATATCATACTGCTTAATATAATAAAACTAGTTTCTACTAAACAGTGACTTCATGTAGGCCAGTGGTAGGCAATAAAGGCCAGTCGCACTTCGGTTGTGGGTTCGATTCCCATAGCCTTGTCTGACGTGATGGGTTGTCGCCCGTCCTGTAGGTTTTCCTTTTTCTAAAACAACATTAATATAACATCCCATAAATAATATCAAAAAAAAACTTCTATCCTTAAACAATACTAACTTATGTTCAACATAATCCATTCTAATCTTTAGGATTATCCATAATACTGCAGTCCACTCTCATATTATAGTGAAAACGATTACCAGAGATTTCATATAACAAGCATGTTAATTCCATCGTTGATCCCCATATATCATAAGATATGTCTTGTTGGTCACATTCTAAACATTAGAAGGCCTTAATCACGTATTCTCTTGAAAAATGAATACCCATTGAATCTTAGTGAAAAAATGAATGCTGTCAAAAGTTATTTCTTTCCACATACCAAAATTCAAAAATTCTATATACTAAAACCATGATATAACCTTATCCTTATATTAGTCATGAGCTCATGAATACTATCAAACATTTAATTTTATCCTTATCCCTTAATTATGCGCATATCATCTACTTTCCAAAAATATCTGAATAACCTTTCAGGGTTACTAGTACCATTAATCATACACTTTCAATACTTAGGAAAGAAAACAGTGTAACAATCCTTAGATGTATCTTAATTCCATAGTACCATGAGATTACTTATACAACATTACACTTGATAAACATGTAATCATTCCACTACCTTCTTATACCATTGACCAAGCTTCAACAATTCTTTCATCTCACATATCATTTGTAGTCTCTTCATCAACATAAATACTACCCATACGACCGTAATAATTCTCTTCATGAGGCTTTCCCTTAGGGAATTTGTTTGCATAATGCCCGTACATTCCACATTTAAAACATTTAACCATTGTTGATGTTGTAGCAATACCATTATCCTCATCCATGGTGTTAACTGAACCTTTCCCATTGCACTTACTGGCTTTGTGTCCTTCTTTTCCACACCCAAAGCATCTTCCAGTTCCTTTGAAACAATCTCCCTGATGCCTCTTCCCACATGATTTACATGAGGGAAATTTAACTTTCTTTCCACTATGATCATCATGAAACTCCATCTTTCTCTTATTATCTGAGTCAGGAAACTTACCAATGTTGAGATTATTGATCATATTATTAGATTGCTGATTAGGCATAATAACAATGTTTGGACTTCCAAATCCCATTTCATTTGGTTTCTCATGAATAATATTATTCCATTGTCCATCATTTCCTCCATTATCATGAATCATTCTATTTCTAGCCATTTTCTAAAACCCAAAAAGAATAGTGTGAGAGGAAAAAATCATGCTAGGGAAAACAACATAGTAAAGGGGGATCACCCTCAATATCTAACATCTTAGGATAAATTCTAAGATCGTTACCATAGTTCTAGGACTATATCCTATACGTATACTTATCCTTAGGTACATCCCTAGAAATTCTGTAGAAATATCTCTAGGATCTCACAAACGTCTTCGCATCCTAGTTTCCAAAGGTTGACCAAACCTTTCCTCTGATACCAACTGTAGAGACCCAAAGCTTTACGTACATGGACAACACATTACTTTTGTAGAATATATAATACATAACAAAAACAAACACAAAATGATCATAATAATTTAGTGTCTTTGGAAACTTGGAATAAAATCTTCTAATCGTGGTGAAAGATATTCAACATCTCCCAATAAAGATCTTACCCTTTTTTTCATACCTAAAACCGTTCTTTATATCCTAGGGAAAAGAAAACATAAAAGGGGTGAGCTCAAATGCCCAGTAAGGGTAAACATAGAGAACATAAAACAATCCATAAACATTTGAATGAAAAAACTTGAACATAAAATCTAAACATCAAAATCTTGAGCAAAGACATGAATCATGGAAGTACGTAAGACATATATCATAAGGGAACAGAAATCATGATAAAATAGAATGGGAATAAAACATGTAATTATGTCAACCATTAAGCACATGTTATGATTTCCATAGTATCCAAGACATTGCTGACAAGAACATCTTAGTGGACAAAGTCCCATTCTGAATCGAGTTCACTCCCCGTTTCAGTCCTGCAACACCGAACCGGATTAACTTACCATTCCAGACATGTCTATCTCATGAGATATAAAATCTTTACCTAATGAATTGGAGGGAGATATAGGTCCCACCCGTCTCATAATGAAATCATTCTTACTTGTGCTATAAAATAAACTTAAAACATTCACCATAACCCAAAGAAAAAAATGGGTTTCATAAACATCATCCCATCATCTCATAATCCATATAAAACAAAGGGACATTTAATCATAAGAAAAGTGAAACCATTTAAATCATAGAGACATTAAACATGAAACATACACATATTAAATAAGTCCATATTAGATGGAAAATGGTTTTGATAAAACATTTGAAATGAATTCTTGAGGAAAATATCCATTCTTCTTCAAAATCAATTTCTTTTCACAAAACGTTATGCAATTTTAAAAGAAGGATATTTTTTTTATAATAGTCATGAAATCTTTTGGAGGAAGATTCATGAAAATCAGGCTTTATAAAACCGTAAAAACCCTTTCATACCGTATAAGTTAAAAAAACATTCTTCTCGTACTTTTGTCGGAATAGTCAAAAAGTACCTTGTAGGGTAAATAACAGAATGATTCCTTCCATACCATGGGGTAGAAGTCAAAATGGGTAAAAAGGAAATTAAAAATACATGAATACCCTTTTATAAAACATGGACATGAATGATAGAAATAACCCCCAGTAAATACTTACGAATAAGCAATCTCGGATAAAAATGAGATTTGAAAAATTATCCCTTACCTTAGGTCCGATATGCTTCGTACGTATCCGAACCTCCTGTATAATGATTTAAATAATTTCAATGACTTATTACAGAATAATATTCATTGTTATGATATCATATATGTTTCACTTATGACTTTATATTACCCGTTCTTCTGTAAATTCCATGTTAAAGCAGCGTTTTGGGTAAAATCATTTCGTTTATCGTATGTGTTTCGACTTTTCATTCCTGATATTATTACTTATATCCTGATATACATAATTCCATAATGTAAAACATGATTTATATATAATATATATTCATCATTTACGTATATATTATATATCGATAAAAGGAATGAAATACACCGTTCATGGAGACGGTAGGTCGTACGTACGCATGAACGCTGTTTTCGTTTCCCTTTTGAATTGAATGAAATTAATTAAATGACATAAATATATATATATATATATACAGAAATAAAGTATCATTATTATGTCATATATTTCATTATTATTCATTATATATACTTTATAATCATTCATGAATGGTTAACATGGAGAGTGAATCTCATCATGTCGTGGAGACGGTAGTCCGTACATACGCACGAGAGATGATATCATTCCCAAGATATTGGAATTGTATTGATGTGTATTTATAATATTACAGAATCAATATCACTTTTCAATAATCATATATATTCATTACTTTCACCCTTATACCCATCCATGTAAGGTGGTGGTGGAAAATAGATTACACGACGGCGTGGAGATGGTATTCCGTACGTACGCACATGCGGTGATTTTGTTTTTCGTTGGATGAATAGATGGTGAAATATGGTTGTTTCATACTTATAATAACATATGAGTATATTATTGATACTGATGTTATTACCTCATAATGAAAAAACTAAAAAAGAAGAAGTGGAAGAAGAAATAAAGTTGAAAGAATCGGTAATGGACATTACATCTTCTTTGATTGCGCCTCTTTGAGAGGTCCTCTTAGGGAACTAAAATTTGTCTTTAAAGAAGAACATGACCTCTAGGATGATTCTATGAAAGTGGAGAAGAGAATTTGGTAGGGTTTGGACGAGCTTTAAGGCTCAATGTGGTGTGAGGAAGAGAGGGAGGAGGTGCCCTTTTATAAGGGAGGAGAGGGGCACCTTTGGAATTCTTAAAAATATTAATTTATAATAAATCTAACCCCACTTAAAAACCTCCAAAAATGACTCATATTTGAATATTAGATTATATAGGGTTGTAATCTCATCAACCAATAATATTTATACATGTTTGGAATTTATTTTATACATTATCAACTTGATTTATCCTTATTTAAACAATTTTATTTTATTTGTGGTAATAACATTCTAAATTTTAAATTATAAAAAATAGTTAATTATTTGTTGTTAATTGTCCATAAATGGATACTTTATAACATTTTCTACCATATTAATTTAAATTTATTTTTTGTAAATATTTTTGTGATTTTTAAACAATTTTATAAAATATTATTTTTATAAAATAACAATAGGGTCAATTTTGACACTATTCATTTATTTGAATTTAAATAAAATATATACAGAAGATATGTTCGAACTAAAATCTTTATAAGATTAATAAAAGGTCATATGTATCTATAAAATTTGTGTAGAACATTAAATATTTCATATAATATTTATTTTATTATTTTTAAAACCATTTATTTGGTTTATCTCTTAATAAAATAATTACTACATCATTTTTTGAATAATTATTTAATATACATATTTTTTGCATAAAAAATTAAAAATAAAATCCTATGATGAAGATAAATCTATTAACTTTCACAAAAATACTTTTAATCGAATTTATCATCTTAAAATCACAATATTTAAATTGTTATATTTATTAAATTATGAAGGTGACAACTTTGGAAACATTTAAAATAAAATAATATAATTGCCATAATCATCTTAATAAGGATAAAAATGGTCAAAAATTATTCCAATGGATGATTAGGGTTTATATATACCCCAATAATAAGTTTTGTTCAGATTTTGTTGCCTTTTGATATGCATTAATATTTCAATAAAAACTATATTATGGACTTTTCACTAAATAAATAATTTCTGCATCACTATTGTGTCAAAATTAATGATAATGATTTAATACCTAAAAATTATAAATAAATTTATATAATGTAGATAATTTCATTATATTTCTGGTGATTATTCATGTTCTAAGTTTCATGAAGTTTATCACTAAATTAAAATTAATATACTTATAAGATTTAAAAGCGTGACATGTTGTCACTTTCATTGGGTTTAATAATAATTAAGCTATTTTCATGGAATAAATTCCATTAAATGATTCTAATCTGACCCTTAGGTGATATGGGTCGACTTTTATTCATACAATAGGATTTTTGCAGGTGTTAGGTTAATTTTATAATCTTATATTTACCCTTAATTACCAGATTTACCTTTAACTATGGTAAATAAAATTTACCATGGTTACTATTCATAAAGCCCAAAAATAAAAAGTAGATTATTAACATAATTTGGACCTATTGATACCAAATATGGAATCCATTTTTCCAAATTAAATACACAGAAGTTTCATAAATTAAATTAAAATTAATCCTGTTGTCAAAAGAAAACAGGTTTTTGTTTAAATCATTGCAAAAGATTGAATTGATTTAACCTACGAATTCAAGGTAAAATCAATGCTAATGACATAAATTATATTAAATGGTAAAAATATATTCTATTTATTCTTTAAAACCATTCAATATTATAATTTAACCACATAAGTTATTACGATGAAAAAAGTTGTTTTTATTTAAAATATAGCGTGCTTTTACTATTCATTAAAATATGAAAGTTATCTGAATAATATGAAAAATTTATCCAAGGTAAAATTTTATATCCTAATTCCAAATAATAATTTTATTTTGTAAAATTGATCTTATAAACATGTCAAAAACTAGATTTCAAGTTGGTGCGCCATCCAAAGGCGGCAAAACTGCATTTTTTGAAAAATACTTATTTTACCCGAAATATTTATTTTGTTCTTATACCATGTTCTAGAAAATTTGTAAGATGAATAATAATGTTATTAAATTCAAAATTTAGTTAATACTATTCATAACGGCTAGTTCATAATAATATTATAATAATATATCGTTGTTTAGTAACACCCGGTATTGCGTACAACACACGCTATCGAGGAAGGTCGCGATTGCGTGTAATGAAAGCCAAGTCAGGGTTGCATGTCATGCAAGCTACTTTTGGTGTAGCGTACAACACAAGACATTAATGAAAATAAAAATATTATTTTTCATAAAATCTCGGGGTGTTACAAAACTATCACCTCCAAACGTTATCGTGGGGCATCCCGATCTTGTTCTGGGTAAAGCTGTAATTTCACGATTCTCCAAAAGAGCATAGGTCATTGGACCGAAAAAAGAGGGGCGAACAGGAATTATGATTCATAGGGCTGGACCTGGAGACAGAATGTCTGGCATTCTTACGTATCACATGAAGATGGGAATCAAGCCATATTTGTTTCTGTAAAATGTAATGCAGTTTACCGTCTTGTGGCAAGGATGAAGGTGATCTCAGTTTAGGGTCGTAGAGCTCGGACCATAGATGGTAGGATATGAGGGAGACACATAGCAAGGTAATCATAAAACTCAACGTGAATGTGGAAATAATCCCATACCATGCCACGTTGTACCGTAAGAGTTTAATCCTCGAAGGTCATACATAAGATATAAATTAGTGGAACTCTAGCTGGACCCAAATACAAGATGTGTCTGTGTTCTTACATATCCCATAAGAATTGGGATCAAGGTGTATGTAGTTTTAAAATAGATCATAATTTATTTTCTTAGAGCTTGGACCATAGAGTAGTGAAATAATTCCATGTAAGTGCAGACCACAACCCGATCCCAAATCCCAGGTGAGTAAAACATGGTGTGGGAAACAATGGAGGAAGATGATTTTTTCAATACTTGGAACACACGCCAAAGGGAAATTGGTGCAGAGCCCCTAATGATTCCATTACTAAGGATTATGTCCTTCGAACGTGAAAATGCTCCATGTGGGATAGCTCAAGGAGTATCGATATTCTATTTGGACATGATAGGTTAGAAAATAATATTAGTCATGTGAAAAAATTTAATGCTTGAGGGGATGGCATGATGATGAAGGATAACTATTGACCTTGTTTGAAACACAACATCCATTTCACGTTATCCTGACATGGGGACAAAAAATTGAGTGATGACTGCTGAACATATTCACAATGTGGGACATGATTCGATTTGTTGCTTCTAATAGCTCGATGGCGTTGGCACGTATTGGTAGGAGAGACCATAGGACTATCATCCATGAAATTTAGGTGTTACTTCAGTTGTGAAAGATTACAGAAGACCAAATGATGTGGAACACGAAGCCTGAAAAAAAGGTGAAAGCATGTCCAGGTAAAATCAGACACTCTAGATACTGAACCAGATTACTATTGGGATCATTGGTGAATCACTACAGTGAGTCGAGGGGCTTAACATGAGAGTGGATTATTTGAAGAGATTATTATAGAACAATGGTAAAGATAAATCATAAGTGAAAGGGTCACATGGAATTGTTGGACCCAAATTTTAGACATTCGGGTGGTCCTATGTATCCAATTAGGATGGGAATAGAACCATAAATTGTTCTAGATGAGGGTAATGTGTTGTTGACCATCATGAAATAAGTATACAAATGGGTAAGATACCCCAAACAAAGGAGGTTTACGACGCGGTGAGTAACCCAACGTGAATGAGGACATAATCACATACCACACCATACAATTCGGAGTGAATACTTAGTCCAGGGGCTCGAGATGGCCATGGGGCCTAAGGCTAGGCCATGGAAGGAATGCCCCGACTAGTTTTCTGTTTATCATCTTTCACTGAGGATGAAGGTGATCTATGTTTAGGGTCATAGAGCATGGACTGTATATTCCTAGTTTAATTTCATAAGCATGAGCCAGAGAAGGAGAATCATCATGCTTATGCAGGACCACAATGTGGCAATGACGATCCTGGACAAATTTTTACCAGGTTCACATCACAATATCTCCCCTTATGTAACCAGAGGTTGGGGAAAACAATTGAGCATCAAATGCTGACCATATTCGCAACCCGGGACTTGTATCAATTTTACCTTGACATCTTCGAGGGTGTTAGCCCGTAATGCCAGTACTGCCCTTAGCCCTAGTATCCATTCCATTCAAGGGCCATTCTAGATATAGATGGTGATGGAAACCAAAATTATGGGTCATGTCGAACATGGCAGGGCTTGTGCTCGCAGAATAGATGATAAATGATAGAATAGATATCTCATGGGGATATGTGTCTTGTGGTTAAATAGCCCGACATGAATGATGACATGAGTCCACACCGCTACCCACAATTATTAATGTGAACATGGGTGAGGGGCCCGAAGGGGTCGATGGACCTGTGGCTGGGCACCACGGCCAACTGTAGCCATATAACCTCTTGTGTGGGTACCACTTCATCACTGCTCCTAAGCCCATGTGATCAATACTCAGTTTGAGAAACAAGGAGCCAGATTCGTCTTTCCATATCATATGAGGGACTGACAGCTGGAATTTCTCGAAGGGGGTCGCAACTTGAAGATTCCACAGGTAGTAATAACCACCACACTCAATGATTGGGACATACGGGGGTGGTGACAAAGACAAAGGATATCCACTGACCATGTTCGAAACACAACTTCCTTATAGTGTGACCTGAAATGGGAATAACAAATGAGCATAAACTGCTGACCATATTCACAATGTAGTACATGTATCAATTTGTGGCTCAATATCCTTGAGGGCATTGGCCCGATGTGGTAGGAGATCCCTTAGGCTGAACATCCATGCTAGTCGGGGGTCGTTTTTAATGTTAAAGATGATGGATCCCCAATCAATTAAGTGGGTGAATAATAGTTGTGCCCATGAATTTTAACCTTATGCAGGGTGGTGAAAGTGATGGATATCTCTAGAGTGTGGGATGTATGGTTGGATCAAGACGAGTTCAACTTGAATTGGGGAAAAAGTTTTCACACCCATATATCCCAACCCTACGGGGAATTCTGATGTTTGGGTTGGGCCAACAGACAAAATGTCTTGGAATTCCTACGTATCCCATGTGGATGAGAATAATGTTGTACATAGTTCTTAAATGCCATGCATTTTAACATTGGGCGGTGAGGACATGGGAGGATAGAAGAAGGGGGAGGGGGAACATGGTGCGACAGTCGTAATCTTTACACGAGTGGGGAGAGAGAATCCTTCACTATGTCATGTAAGGATCCTACAAGAGGTCTACCCCCAACAGGGAACAGTCAAAAATGAGATTTTGGGGGATGTGCCCAAGACGAAATGCTTGAGCATTCCTACGTATCCCATTTAGATGAAAATCAAGCCACAAGTAGTTCTAAGGGTGTAGTTTAAAATCTTGTGGGATGACATACATTTTATATTCATATAGGACCGGGCAATTTAGGGTCATTCCAGACCCATCTGTTTAGGGTCATGCCAAACTAGCCAGTTTTAGGGTTATGTTGGAACCGATAGTTTAGTGTCATGACAGACAAGCTTTCTCTGGAAAATGTACTTCTTTAGAAACTTGGAATTGGTGGTAGGAGTTATATTCTCACCATCTATGGTCACCAGTGAGTATGCACCATTGGGGTAAACCTTGTGAACAATGAATGTTCCTTCCCATTTGGGATACAACTTGGGTGGTTTCCTGCTAGGTATCATTGGTGTCGTGAGGGATATAACCAAATCACCTTGCAGGAATGAGAGGAGGAGAATATCTTTGTGTAATTGTCTACCAATCCTATTTTTTATTCCATTCCAGATTGTGTACGACACAAATCCTATTCTCGTCAAGCGCATCCAATTCAGTCAGATGAATTTCAGCTAACTTATCTGGAACCTGCTGATCATAGACCACTGTGTGTAATGGAGGAATCTAAATCTTGATAGGAAATATTACTTCTGTTAAATATACTAGGGAATATGGGGTCACCTATGTGGAATTAATAATCATCGTCCGATAAGCCTAGAGGGAGTTGGGGATTTTTTCTGGCCAAATCTTTTATTCTGACCAACCATTTTCTGCACAATGTTAAATAGGGTCCTTTCAAATGCCTCGATCTTCCCATTTTATTACACGTGGTAGCGAGAGGTATGGTTAGAACAGTTGTTGTATTTGGCATAGAACATCAAATAAAATGCATGGAAGATGGTGTCGTTATTGGTGAGGATGACATGAGGGTCTCCAAATCGGTAGATGATATTAGTGCTCACAAAGTTAACGATGGAACTTGCCTTCTCATCCTTAAGTGGAACTGCCTCTGCCCACTTGGAAAAGAAATCCGTAGCGGTCAGGCTAAACTGACATTGTCGAGTTTTCGCCGGCAGATATGGTCTCATAATGTCCAATCCCATAACTGAAAAGGGCCAAGAGTACTTGGTAGAGTGGAGAGGCTCTGGTGGCTGATGCATGAAGTTAGCATGAATCTAGAATTCATGAAATATCTCGGAGTACCTGATGAAATCATGGATAATTGTGAGACAAAAGTACCCCAAAATCTGGATCTACTGAGATAGCTACGACCTAGTCTGTTTGGCGTCGCAGGAACAACCATGAAGCTACTGCATGACCTGAGAAATCTCGACTCCTTGGACGCAACAGAGGATATTAACATTGACCCCCTACTTGTAGAGAATTTTCTCAAGACTTGGTCCACTTTGGATGGTAAATTAAAGCATGGAGCGTCAGATTCGCTCGCACTCATCTCGATCAGCCGAGAATTAACCATTTTGGATATTCTTGACAAAGGGGGATCTCAAATCAGGAATAAGTTCAACCACTACATCTGAGGGACCAAGGGGTCCTGATGTGGAGGCTTCAATGGTAATATGGATTACCTGTAGGCCATTGTAATTATCAGGTGAGACAAGAGTAATGACTCTCCGATGTGCCACATGGATAATCAGGAAATCATGTTCGGGCTCTGCAAGTGATGCATCCAGGCTGGCAAGGGCATCAGATCGATCATTTTGTGACCGAGGGATAAGGGTGACTTCTGGATGAGATGGGAACTGGGCCATTTGATGGAAATTGTGTTCCAAAAATGTTACGAGCTCTGTATTTCTGACGACTTAGTCAACATTGATCTTCTTGATGGCTTGTTCAGAATACCATTTCAAATTGAAATGGGGAGAATCAATCTTGAGTGCCATCTTGAGGCCAGTGATAAGAGCATGATACTCCGCCCTATTGTTTGGGCATCCTTATGACAAAAGGAATGATTATGGAAGAATAGCTTCTACTAGGGTAATAAAGATGATACTCATGCATTACCCTATTGAGTATGTGATCATTGATCCGCCTGCCGGTGGGGATTCATGAAGCACCATCGAAATGAATCTGTAAGCATGGCATGGCTTGGCCTACCAAGAGGATTGCCTCATCGAGAAAATCAAGATCCAAGGACTATTCAGCATGAGTTGGATGGGAAGCACAAAAGAATTCCAATGCTTGTTTCTTATTGAATTCTGAGGGAAAATCTTGATGTTGAAGTGCATTAGGATCATGGCCTATTGTGCATGGTTGCCTTTCAACATGGGATTACTGAAGATGTACATCAGTGGGTCTACTTGGGACATCAGCTGTACATCGTAGAGCTTCGGGTAATGTCGAAACTTTTGTACCATGAATACGATAACAAGGCAGATTTTCTCAATAGGGGATTATCTGGTCTCTGTATCGAGGATCATGCGGCTGAGGTAGTAAAGGTGTTTCTTTATACCTTCATTGTACTTATGGGTGAGAGGGGCATTGAGAGATCGTTCTAGGGCGGTCACATAATGGACCAATGGCTTTTTAGAGATGGGTGTCATCAAGACCAGAGGTTGGAGCCAATACTATATGATTTCCTCAAACGGGGTCTGGCACTCTTCGTTCTATTCAAAAGAGGTGCCTTTCTTCATGAGCTGAGAAAAGGGATTATACATTCCATCTAGATTCACAAAGAATTGACGTATGTAGGCTAAGTGGCCTTGAAAACCTCTAAGCTCCTGAATATTGCTCGGGGAGGCATCTTCCTGATGGCCTTGATCTTCACTAAGATGATCTCGATGCCCCAATGCCTGATATCAAAGCTGAGGAACATCCCATAGGTGTCCTTGAATACAAATTTCAATTGGTTCATCTTCAGGTGGTGGGAATAGAGGAAGCCAATCACATTCTCAAGGTCCTTGATATGGTCCTGGCATTGTAATTATTTGACCACCAGATCTTCCACATTGTATTCCACAAATGCCCTGAGGATTTCCTTGAATATGTGATTCATGTCTCGCTGATAGGTGGAACATTCATTTTTAAGCAGAATGTCATGAATTGGTAATAAAATGTACATTGTGGTGTCCTGAAGGCTATATAATCATTTTCCTTGGGGGCCATCCAGATCTAATTGTGTTTGGATTAACAAACCATGAAGGAGAGGGCTTGGAACCCAGCTATAACATCGATCAACAATTCCATCATAGGAAGGGGAAAATCATCCTTTGAACCCTGATTGTTGAGATCCTGTAAGTTGATGCAGACATTTATCTAACCATTATTCTTCCTGACTGGTATGATGTTGGCCAGCTATTTGGGGTACATTACCTCCATAAAGAAAATGGATTTCATGAGCTTATCATTTTCAACCTTTACCATGGCACCTGGATAAGGGTGCATCATCCTTGGAGGCTGTTTGAACCCGCAAGGATTTTCAAGGAGACCGATGTAGTGAATAGCTAACTGAGGATCTATTCCAAGTATATCATCATAACTCCAGGATAATACATCATGATGTTGTTTTAGGAAGACAGTGTATAACTGCTGTTCCTCGAGGGACATGGTGACACTGATCAATGTGGGCCTCATGTCTACCTCTCTATCACAGCTCACCTGTACCAGTTCATTGACCGTGGTTGATATTCCCTCTTCAATGATAGGAGGATCATCCTAAAAATCCTATTCTTTTCTTGCGGAGGATGCCCCAGTGGGAGGATCTTACTTTGGGTCGACAACCCCCTGTGAGAGGGTTGTACCAGACTGGGTGGCAGTGGACACTGCATCAGGAGGTTTCGGTGCTTCCGAAACCATAGTAATGAAGGTTGTCGACCTAATACCATCTAGTCCTTGGCCCAAGGGGCCATGATTGATGATATACAAGCAATAATGGAACATTGTCTTAAGCCAGTTGATTTCCACCAGGTGAAGCAGGCAATTATGACGTATTTTTTTGCCATGGGGATGACATCCTGATACCTTATGGGAATAGGGGGATCAGGGATCACTGAGGACTGATTCGTATAAGAATACAAAGTGGTCTCTCGACATCGCTTGGACCTACAAATTTTCTTCCCACTTATTGCAGAGACAACAAATTATTGGCCCATATCAGGGTTTGTGGCATCCAATCGATGGATCGGGATGATGTAGGCATCATCAAGGATGGTTGTTGGGTCGGTTGCAACAGTGGAATTCCCAAAATCATTTTCCTTAATCTACATGTTCTTGATCTTATAATAGTCGGCATCCAGGTAATTGGATTTACAAGAGGAAAAATGAGATGCGTCACCTTGGAGCATGCCCTCTTGGCCATTGAGAGAGTACTTGGGGAACTGGTGATACGATGAGGGAACCACCACATGCAAATGGAGAAAGGGACTTCCCATTATTTCAATGTATGTGGTGTCTTGGAAGACAAACATAAACTCGGTACTGGAAACTAGGCCACCGAACTAGGTCTTCAAAGGAATCTTGTCTACCTGCGTTTGCTCTATCCTGTCATATTCCTGGATATTCAGGTTGGAGGGTGTCAAGTCATCTTTGGATAACCCCATAGTCCGTAGTGTCCGTGTCAAGATAAGGTTAATCCAGGAGATGGTGTCAATAAGATAGTGGGAAACCTCCTCACCACTGAATTGTTCGCTGATGTATAGTGGGCGAATGTGCCCCTCTAAGGGAGAACATTCATATTCTACGAAGAATGAATTAATGTCCTGAAATTCAGAATTCTCTATCACATTCGCATGATAGGCCTCTACAACTGCTACCTCTGTCTCAAACTAGAGGGCGGCTTCTTAAAGCATCAGTGAGGTCCTCACACATTTATGTTAATAAGAGAAGCGACTCAAGGAAATAAATCATCGTTGGGGAGATGGAATGGTGATTCAGAACATAATACTTCCATGAAAGTCATGATCTTATACTTGACGAAGGTCACTCTATGACAGGTTGTACGGTGGACCCTACCGGCTGGGCTGGTGTCTAACTTGTGCTGGGGATATCCCGCTACTCACTAGTTAGTGCCTACAGAGTAGCTATCGGATGACTTCCAGATGAATGAGTCCATCTTGTAGCAGGTCCGGGAAGATCGTGACATGGTCGAGGTGGCTCTTCTTTATCCAGTATCACAAATGGCATTGAACGCAGGCCAGATGACACCATATGGGGTGGCTACGCATACTAAGCTATGCGTTCGGCCAACTCTCAAGTCTCAGTGGGGTGCACTGCGTGGATGGAAGTGTCAACTGATGTTCCTTGACGTCCCATATGGTCGTGGCTTCACCAATGTTGGCATCAGCTAGGGACATTGGGGAGATCTTTCTGGCAGTCCCCATCATTGGGAGTCATGTAGGTGTTTAATTTCTCCACTGTATTAACTGAAACGTACCATTTACTATCACCAAAAGAGTCATCCACTAATGGGGGTATCCTGGGAGGAATCCCCTTATCCGGGGGAATATAGTCACCGAGAGTACGGATCGATTATGGAATTGGCGGGGTGCATTGATTTCCCTTGCACCACCAGTGTTTGCTCTTCTAGGAAGAGGCCTACTGAGATGACGATGCAGAAGTGGTGGCCGCAGATTTCAAAGGCTCTGGCCAATTCAAGAATGCACAGATGATACCATGGGAACGGGAAAACATTATTCGAGTCATCCTATCATCATATTTTTGAGATCTGTGACTGGAATCCTGATTCCACTCGCACTCACTATCACAGTCATTGTCCGCCCTTACAACGATGCATGCCACTTGTGCTAGGGTTGGGACCAAACCTAACTATATTGTTATCTACCTAGTCATGAATCCAGTCTATGAACACATAGAACATCATAAGAGTGTGTCCAAGGATCCGGTGATAGGGGTAGTAGTTTAGGCTATCAGTGAGGTTCGCTCCTTCTACCATTCTGCACTCAGGCATACGCACAATCACCTATTCCAAGGCTCTCCAAAAATAGTTAGGAACCTTATTCTAATTGAATGAGTATTTCTAGATTCTTATATTCGGAAAGGCTGCCCATTGATCCTGTCCCTGATGTGGGGATAAAGGAGCCTTCCGAGGAGGCTGGGGCTGATTGTCCCACCTAGGTGGTGGCAGAGCATTATGCAGGGGAATCTGCCGATTTTTTGGCGGCCGCTGGTTGGCTAGAGGCTGCACCTGTGGTGGCGGGCCTTTGAGTGTTTTTGGAGGCGCCTCCAATGGGGGTTGTTCCAACTATTTGGGGGAATCTATTTGGGAATCTTTGGAGATCTTGGCTCTTGAATCCCTCCTTGCGGGAATTAAAGGGGCAATAGACTTGGCTGGATGGCCTGTTGCATGGATTCTTCTAGGAATAGGGCCTTATAAGCTAAGTCTCAGAATCCCCCAGGATATTTCTGGGTGATCAGAGAGGAAACCGGTTCCATATTAACATTTCTCACATACATCGTCAGTAATATCACCTGAGTCAGTGGCATGTCAAGGGAGTATGTACGCCATGTCCACTGGGCGATAAAGTCCGCGACAATCTCATCAGGCCTATGATTGAATTTGAAGAAGTCTTTGATGCTCGCTTTCCACGTGGTGGAGATGAAATAGTAGAGTAATTGCATACAGAGGTCCTCCCATCTGGTCACTGATCCAATGATGAGCTGGCGGTACCAGACAAATGCAGGCCCCTCCAATGTCTGCACAAAACATCAGAGCTTGGTGGCCTCCTGCTGCGCTGGAGTCCCTTACATGGGCCCACGCGATTAGGTGTAGTGGGAAATATGTTGTGGCGGTTCCCCTATCTAATTGAATGGGGAAAAATTGGGATTCATGAAACCTATAGGTGACGGCATATCATCCACCCATGATGGATATGGCTTGCCATCAGTTGGGAGTCCCACATGTCGCATTTCCAATACCTCAAGGCAGCCAATTAGTGCCTCCATTGGATCTTTTGGGTCGGGGTCCCTGTCTTGACAGAGATCCATAACAACAAGCGCATTTTTAGGTTCTTCAACATGGCATGGTGGCTCAGCAACTTGTGGTAGGGATGGTGGGGTGACCTGCAGGGCAGCTGGGGAAACTCGAAATGGGTTCCTTAGATTGTCTCACCATTATGGGTAGTTTAGAGATACATGCCACTCCCTCTTTCCGTATGTTCTGGCCACTACACTTTCAGCGGGGGTAGGATGGTCAGGGTCACTAGGAGGCAGCTCACCGAGGGTAAATTGTTCTTACCCCAACTGCATGTTCCTGGGATTGTCGTAGTATGGTTGTCGCTATGTAGTGCATCCAACGAGGAGTTCATCGACCAAGTTATTTTTTTCAGCATGTTGTTGGCACAAAGTGTACTTCTTAGGGTCATCCTCCATCATATGCATTGAGGCAGACAGGTTGGAGTGTTTGGAAGCTCTCAGGATCTCTTTACCATTACCAGTATTTCATGTAAGGACCAATGCATCAATGGGCGCATGAAAACCTAGTAGATTCCTCTGTTAGAGAGTAACTCTTACCAATGGATACAATAGTCGTTAGATGAACCCGGGGGGTAAGTCCTCATCAGGAAGCTCTAGATCCTCCTCTTTGTCCAATATGTCGGCCATCTTGTCCTTGGCCCTACCTAAGGGCATGTCCTCTAAATCACCTAGTGAGTCGGGTAGCAATCGGATAAAAATGAAGTAAAGGGAAGCATACTTCCCCCAACCACATATTTCTACATGGGAGGATGCCTCCTTTATAATCTTGTGGAGTACCTTGAAACTCAGAATGCATTGTTGTTGGAGGGCCTTATGACGGTCTGGTGACTCGAGCCACTAGGCCATAGGGAGTGTGGCCAAATCCACCTGATGGCATTGCTCGACATTGTTTTAAAAATGAGCTTGGATTCTAGGATAAACCACTCACTGATGATGAAGGCCAAAGTTCGTCGCCCATAGGGTTTGGTGGAAACACTCTACATCCTCGGGGGTAAGGGATTCCAGCACACAGAAAATCAGTGCTAACACGAGCCAGAACATCTCAGGGTTATGGTCCCCTGCGAAGATATTCTTTAAGCTCCTCATCTCAGATTTAGCATTTGTCCATTTATTTCACCATTCATCAACTGTGGGTGGCTAAGGAATAGATAATGGTACTATGGAAGTCTACTGGGAGGGTAGGTTGGCTAGTGGGGAATATAGGGAACGAGTTGACTGGCTGCTGAATATCAGGCTGTCCTCTGAATTGTGTAGCATCTCGGCCACCACATCATAGTAGAATGGTCGGATGGCCACAATTCTAGGCACATGGGAAAGGTTACCTGGTGATAGGCTTCCCTATTTTTCTCCCGCAATTAGTCCCCTGAATAGCCCTTTGTGATCTCTAGTCGAGTTAAAGTGTGTTTGTGGGGATGATAGTAGTGATTGAACAAATTTAACATGCGAGGTTTCCAAATTTTCATCCTCTTGGATATACCAGTAGTGGGAGGCGGTAATCTGATGGGCTTGACATTTTAGGAGTACTAGGAATATGTCTGTCATTCTTGCAGCAGCCCTTGACTAAGATGAGTGAGGGGAGGGTTCTTGTGTTGAGTTGTATTCTTCATCGAAGTATAATAAGAGGACATGTTTGATATCAATGTGGACCTTCACCAATTCCTTCTTATAGCGGTGAAAACCTTCCATCCTCCTCCTTGATGGCTATTCCATCTACGGAAAATTCCTGACATGAGGAGGGACTTTGGACATACTCGTGATGGGGTGGGGAGGACTGCCACCCGAGAAAGCCAGGATGTGAGGAGCAACAGGGCATATATTCAAAGGGATATGGGTAGGTACTCTATGGGAAGTGCTGGAGTGGGTTAAGACCTCTGCTCAAGCACGTAATAGAATAGGTGGGACCCCCATGCATGTTCACTCTGATGACATCAGTATGAGGAGGGGCCTCGTACTGGTAGATCTAAACGTGGTAGGGCCTCCATTCTAGGCATTGGTGAGACGAAGCTGACACTCACTCCTCTGATTTTTTGGGTTAGGAGGACCTTCTCCAGCTACTACGATGACATGGGGAGGTTCCACATGTTGATGATTGACCATATGTGAAACCTCCCCATACCAACGGTCTATGGAGGGATGAATGAATCCACACTCGGTGTAGTGGTAACAAGAGAGACATCCATAGTTAGTGTCACAGCTGTAGGGAGGACGCTCATTTGGATTGAAGGTGGCATAGGGTTGACCTCCATGTCGAGCCTGGATGTGGGGAAGACCCGCATTCTCAATGGTAGTGATACAGGGAGGACTTCCCTACTAGGTGGCATCACTACGAGTTAGTCTACAACGGCTATTTCCTTTGCAAGTGTCCAAGAGGGTCGACCTATCCTACCCATGGGGTAGTTGGGGCCTCGATCTAGGCCATGCGTAGGATTTTCCATGTACTACATACATAGGGAGTTGGTGGTATGCGTTAGCGGTGTCTCGTGCCACAGTAGCTGCTGAGGTTGATGCCCCTTGGCGGGCATCCTTGTCGGCATGCGACTGATGGTAGCATCAGGTTTGAAAGACCGGAGCCGGTGGTTCAGGTGCATGTATTACCTTCTTGTCATCCAATATGATCGGGCGGTAGTGTTGACATGGCCAGATGGGAGCCCTTGCTTGGAGGCCCTGCAATGGTACTCTAACCTGCCTCGCCCGAACATCCCATACTTCATCGGCGTATGGTAGGGAGTCATTGAAGCATTCTGGAGATAGGCTCCCAAAATTATTATAGGTTGGAGTGTGGATCAGTGGATCCCTACGTGGACCTCGGGGGTGGCGTTGACATCGAGTCAAAGATTCCTCTAAATCATGGTGGTCCATATCTCGAGTCGGGATAATTCCCTCCTCCTCGTACTAGAATAAGAGGTCATTTATCACCATTCGTTGGATGACATCAGATGAGGAGATGGATCTTGGGTGCCCCATGATCGTGGGATTACTGGCCGTTACAGAAGAGGCAGAGCCGAGCGTGACTGTCGTGTTGGCACTTCCCCTGCCACTGTGTCAGTGGGTAAATGGTGACTGAGATCTGGGTGCAGCAGAATGGTTTCTGAAAGCAGGCATATTAACTGAACAATGATAAAAGAAAAAGGAGATCGATGACTAGTGCCCTAGTACCATTATTTCATACATGGCTGGTAAGATGGATCCATGCTAAAAACATTTTAGACCGGGATGTCCAATGATCTACTTCCCCAATGTCAGGTGAGTTTCCCGCCAGGCCCGCTCTTTTCTAGGAGGGACCCGGTGCCAGATTACTGGATCCGGTGACACACTAATCCACAAATGCCTCGAACAATACTAATCTAGATATTAAAGTTGAAGACCTTCACATCAGGTTCACCATTTCTATTTCCAAAGCTTTCACTAGGGTGCACACGTCCGTCTTCTTGAGTATGAAAGTCACAGTTTCATTTCCCCACATTCCCACATTCTAAAGTCAGGTGGAATCCATTCCTTGTTCAAGGACATTTTTCCCCTGATCAAAAAGGGATGATGGGATATCGATTCTTCGATTGGTAGATTCCTCCTCAAAACTCGTCACCAAGACCAGGACTCCCTTATAGATTTAATATGTTGTAGGTGAAAATCTTCCTAGTGTCGTATCTTCATGGACACCAGTTACTTACAATGCTTCTGTCAGGACTTTCTAAAGGGTCCGGTCAGGGATGTAATCTTCAGTCAGGGGAGTAGTCATGTTGGAAATCAGTGGCGTGTCCGGATGCTAGAACACATTTGCGTCTGGGATTATTCCCCTTAATATAGGGCTTCACGATATCGTGGAAGCCCAAGGAATCCCACATCTAACGCAGGGAATTATATGCCATAGGAATGTATTTGTGGTTTTCCTCAACATCCCATGTCTAACATAGGGTATGCCGCAGGTTTAAATTCCAGCGTAGACAGATTAGACTAATCAGAACACTCATTGGAGTGGATCAGATGGGTGCAACCTCTCGAGGGGACACCGATATAGTGTGGGTGAGTGAGTTTTCATGACCTAACTAGGATGTGGTGGCCCGGGTATGAATCAAGATGGATGATGGAGTGTTTTAATGATGTGTATGGTGCATGGTATGGAACCGCAATGAGGATGACGATGAATTTGGCCTCGAGCTTCTACGAGGCTTCCAAAGTATCCCCATGGTAGGGAATCAAAGTCCTCAATGTTTGTCATAATGATGGCTTACCACCGATTGGGGATTTCAATAGATTAACGCTAGATGTGGATTTTGATGGCTTACTTCTGCAAGGGGTCACAATGGTGTACCACTGGATGGAGTTGACAATGACTTACTGCTGAATGGAGTCGCAACGACTTACTACAGGAAGTGGTAGACAATGGCTAACCACAGAATGGGGTCACGAAGACTTACCACAAGATGGAGTTGTGAATGGCTTTCCAATTAATGGGGTTGCAATGGATTTCCACTAGATGGGGTTGAAAAAGGATTACTGCTGACCGGGGGAAACAACAACGTACTGCAGATAGAGGGAAATAATAGCTTACTGATAATTGAGGTTCACATTTTAATGTTATGCAGGATGGGGGTGAACCGATGTGAAGGAGGACTTGGGGACAAGATAGATTTTTGGATCGAACCTCTTGAATGATTCTTACATATCATTCCATGGAAAGGATAAAAGACCTCATAATTCAGGTGGGGTGGGAACCGACGTGAAGGGGGGAAGAACCAATGGGTGGTAGCCTTTATCCTTAGGGAGGCTTCCAACATACCCTTCCATGGCATGGATCAAAGACCACATTGTACAGGTATGGGTGTGGGGCTTACACACTAGGATACCGAAGGTGTTGGTGAAACAACGTGAAGATGGTCGGAACGACTGAGTGTTGGGCTCGAACCACGTAGAGGATTCCTATGTAAATTTCCTTGGCAAGAATCAAAGAGCACATAGTTATGGCTGGGATGGGGCTTATACTATATGCTACCCATTGTTTTGGTGAACAGATATGAAGATGGTCGGAATGAACGAGAGTTGGGCTTGATCCTCATGGAGGCTTCCTACATGCCTTGCCTAAAGAAGTATCAAGGACCATGTAGTTCAGGTTGGGTTAGGGCTTACACTATTGGCTTCCCGGATAAGATTTCATGGTTGATGATTGCTCATAGCCCAAGTGATTCATGCTCGGCATGAGGAACAAGAGACCGAAATGACATAATGATCATGTTGTGAATGGTGTGTCCGGGGTAAGCAGACTGGGGCGACACGTAGTAAACAACCGAAAAGGGAACCCAGGGTAACATACTTTTCTTTACCCAATGAGATAGAGATTGGGACTTACACCAAGGTGGAGGCCTGGAGGTGATAAAGCCCAAAGGGATATGGATTTGGCTCCGTAGAAAGGAGGTCTTCGGTGCTCAACCCCCCACTCTGGTCTTTGGCCAGGAAGAATACATGAGGTGCAGGGACACTGCGTCCTACACGAAATGATAGGGTCTTACACCAAGGTGGTTTCCCTTTCCCCATGGACAGACACCGCTCCGATAAAGAAGATCTCACTCCATGTGACGAAGGATCAAACATTTATATAGACTAATGTGTGTAGGGAATGTTCGAGATGTGGCACCCCACATATAATGCATGGGGCGATTCCATATTTTAATGTCATTTGCTGAGGACGATGGTGCTTGGCAGTTTAATGTCATGTAGCTCAGACGATGGTGGGCTCACTCCGCACCCCTAGGACTTAAAAGACCATCTCCCTCTACACCTTGGTGAAGCGAAGGGACCAGCAACACCGTTGTGGGGGTGTTATGGAGAGAACCATTGGGGGATCCACATTAGCATGGCGATGTGTAGAAGCAATAATAGTTAAAATTCAAATGCAATGTATCATGTGGTGAAACAACACAACAGGCAGTATCGTCCAACGGACTGTGAAATTGCTACATGAAATCCTGAAGGGACACATGGGAAACGAACGAGTGAAACATGTGTTTTTCACTTAAGAGGGTCTCGAACACGGTGCATGAAGGTGAGGTTAGCACATGGGGCACATTTCAAATAATGGGATAGGGAAAAATAGGAATTATGTGCGCAATAGACAAGGCTTGCGTGCAAAAGGAGGAAGATGCACACAAGATGATGATGTTGCATGAAAGAGGTTCTGGTGGAGCACAAGATGGAAGGATTGAACACAAGACTTATGGGTGGCACACATGTTGGACTGGGGGCACTCATGACGGACAGTTTTTAAGAAATTAAGACGTAATGTGAGCAAGAGTGACAAACGTATAGGGGAATTGCGTACAAGATCAGACCCGTTGCGCACAAACAACATAGGGAAAAAAGAAATTCACAGGGATCAGAGGGCCCATCTAGAGGCACCCTTGGGGAACCCAACACACAAAAAACCATTACATGAAGGCCAGAAGTTATTTGCGTGGTCACTGAAGATGGGGTTTTCAGGCAGAAGACCGTCACTTCATCTTTGGAATCCATCCCGGAAGAGCGGAGATATGGTTATTTTAATAGTCGGTGTCCTCGGAGTGCAATGCAAGAGAATGGCCCAAAAACACGATTCGACATCGAAATGGGTGCGGAAATAGGTTCGGGTGTAGAAAACCCCATTATATGACGTGTTGGTCCTGGAAATAGGGATAACTGCACAAAAACATGTTCGCCATCGTCGTGGGTGCGGAAACGGGGCCAGGTGTGCAACCCCCCATTCGACAATTCCTTGGGTGAGGAAACTGGTCTGGAGCAGCAAATTATTGATAGAGGCATTGTGGGAGTGGAAGGGAAGGTCGACACGCCAACCCCCATTCGACGTCTACTTGGGAGCCGAAACATGTCTGGGTGAGCCCGGTGCGGAGGGCAGTGGTCTGGGTGAAAAAGGGAAGGCATGTGCACAAACCCCTATTCGACATCGTATTGGGCACAGAATCACGACTTGGAAATCAAACCCTCATTCGACGGTTCTGTGTGTGCAAAAACGGGGCCCAGGCAGCCATGCATGGGGGTCAGTGAGTTTGGCATGGAAGGGAAGGCCAACATGAAATGGCTTGTGCCCCATAAGTCCTCTAGCACACGCCCGCCTCCTGTGCCCTGTGATCTTTTTTTGTGTCCCAGATTCATTCAGTGCTCTTTTACCTTCCAGATGATACCCTTCATAGGATTCCAACGTCAACAATTTCCTACATCATCTCCCACTACATTTTTTGGAATAAGAATCCATCATAGAAAAATCATACACTATAAATTTATTTATATCCTAGGGAAAATATAATTAAGAAAGGGTGAACTAAAATTATCATTAAAGGTAAATGATGGATATATGTAAACATAGCATGTCAAGAATTGTATGAGAGTGTCACGACCCGCCCTCGGGGTCCGTGCCGTGACTACCCCAAGCCCGCCTTCCATAGGCCAGGGGCTGGCGACTAGCACCAAGGCGTAATTCCCGGTAAAAAGGGAAGGCATTGCCTTTGAAAAGTAAACACACACCACAGAGTAAACAAGCGGAAAGTAAACACTAAGCAAACAGAGTACGACTGAAAGTGCGGAAAAGTAAATGGGCCAGAATACAAACCCAAACTGAAAGTAAAGTACAACTCGAAAAGGGAAAAACAGCAACTGAAAAGTAAAGCCGCTACTCCGAGCTGTCCACTGGAAATCCCACCTGAAGGGTGGGTACAGATAGCTCCTCTGCTCCACGGGTCCCGCCGTCCGCTCCGAGCACGTCCCGCCCAGTGGTCCACCTCCGGGTACCGTCCCGCTCTGCAAGCCTCAGCTAAGGTCATCACTGTCCGTCGTCTGCAACCAACACAACGAAGTACGGGCAAAGCCCGTGCAGGGGTGAGTATAAGCTACTCAGTAGGGACCCCGAGACCCCTGAAGGTCTCTCAAATCCACAAAGGATAAATCACGAAGAAAAGTACAATCACGAAGTAACAACCGACACTGCTTAGGTATATGCCCATACATATACCTAAGTCATCAATTCAGATACGCTCCAACCTCCGAGCCCAAGTACAACTCAGTCCACACAGGAAAGTAAACGTATTCCACATAGGAAAGCAAAATATAATCCACACAGGATTGCACAACACAATCCACACAGGAAAACAACAGGATTCAGCTCACACAGGTATACTTTTTCAAGGACGATAAAGATGATCACTGATCCATCTAAGTCGTCGGACCCACGAAGGATCGATAGGTAACTAACCCCCGCAGAAGACCCACACAGGATCGGGCTCACACAGAACCTGTAGGCGCTGGCTCACACAGAACCGCTGAGCGCAAGGACCCACACAGGATCGGGCTCACACAGAACCTGTAGCACTGATCCACGTAGGATCGCTGAGTGCTGTAGTCGTCGTCGTCGAATCGACACAGGATCTCTGTACTGTCGTCGCCAAATCCACACAGGATCTCTGTACTGTCGTCGTCTAATCCACACAGGATCTCTGTACTGTCGTCGTCAAATCCACACAGGATCTCTGTACTGTCGTCGTCAAATCCACACAGGATCTCTGTACTGTCGTCGTCTAAGTCACAGTAGCAGTCGTAGCAGTAAAACAGTCGCAGCCAGCACTAGGGTTCCCGCACACAGCAAGCTCGTACGGAGGGTCCGCTCCACGAGCCGAGAGGCTGATACATCAACTGTCACGAAGACCGAAGTTGATGTATCCAAAAGTTCCGTATCGTCAACAGGAACTCAACGCAACAGACGGCGCGTCGATCGGACGCCCGGTCTGAGAGATAATGGCATTTTCGTCTCCGGGGCCCGGTTGGTTTTTAAGGCAAAACCAACCCGACCGTACTCCACCTGCGTCCAAACCTCGGGCGGAGTATGCCAAAAGATCCGTCTCACTAAGAGGAACACTACGCGACTGACGGTACGTCAATCGGACGTCCGTAGCTCAAGATATGAGCGTTTCCGCTCCGAAGGCCCGGTTGGTTTCGTGAACGAACCAACCCGGCCGAACTCAAAGTAATCCGAAACCTTGAGTGCGATATACCGAAACGACCGTCTCGATCCAAGGATCGCGTTGCCGCAGACGGTTCGTCATTCGGTGGTCCGAGGCTCAAGTTATGAGCCAAAAACCGAAACTGGTCCGAAACGGGGGGGTCCGGGTCCGGAACGACCCGGCCCGACCCCCCCCCCCTTGGGTGGCGCGGCGGCCGGCGGCGGCGGCCGGCGGCGGCGGACGGCGGCGGCGGGCCACGTGGCGGCGGCGGGCCGCGTGGCGGCGGCGGCCGCGTGGCGCGGCGGCGGCGGGCCACGTGGCGGCGGCGGGCCGCGTGGCGGCGGCGGCTGGCGGTCCGCGTGGCGGCGGCGGCGGGCCGCGTGGCGGCGGCGGCTGGCGGGCCGCGTGGCGGCGGCGGCTGGCGGACCGCGCTGGCGGCGGGGTGCCGCGGCGCATGCGGGAGGCACGCGGGGCTATGCCCCGCGTTTCTGTCAAACGGCACGGCTTTAAGCCGTGCCTTGTAAAAGAAACGGCCCCCGCGGGGGCCGGCTGAATAAAACCGGGGGGCTTTGCCCCCCCCCTCCTTAAATGAACCGCCCCCCTCTTTAAGAGGGGGGTTTGAAGAGCCGGCCGGGGGTTTAAACCCCCGGTTTTTATGATATCCGGCCGGCCCGCTGGCCGGCCGGTTTTTACTAACGGGACCGGGAAATTCCGGTCCCGCCCTTGATTTCCGACGCCGGCGGCACGGCCGCCGGTCTTTCCTTCCGCCGCGGCCCGGAACCGGCCGCGGTCTCCTCGTCTCACCGCGGCCCGGAACCGGCCGCGGTGTTCGTCGTCCGGCGCGGTGCGACGGCACCGCGCCCCTTTCCCCGTGCCAAGAATCCTCCCAACGCGGCGCGACGGCGTCGCGTTCTTGAAATCTCTCCTCGGCGAAGCGCGACGGCGTTGCGGAAAATATCTGAACGTTCATCCGCGTGGTGCGACGGCACCACGTTACTTGTTTCCTCCAGCATGAACAACATGAACGATGGAGGGGGATTCGGCCGTGTTCGTGCGGTCCGGTCCCCCTCACGTTAAAGAAATAAAAACGGAACTTAAATAAAACAAGTCACACGTTAAGTCACGCTAAAATCCACGATTCAGGAATGGAAAAAAAATAATTAATAAAAAACATCCCCTACCTCTGGTTTCAAGAACGAAGATCGTCAACGACCCGCGGAAGACGCGTCGCGGGAAAAGATGACGCGGAAGAAGACGTCGTCGGTGTCGCGGGTATGGCGTCGCGAAAGACGATTCCCGAGTACGTGGCGTTCTTCGTCGAGATGAACGTTCTTCGTCAAGATGAAGAAGATGGAGGAGGAGCTCTCAAATGAATTCCACACAAGTTGGCTAACCAAATGAAATAAGGTCCCTCCTTATTTTATTTACCAACCTAGGAATTCAAAACTTCAAAATTCAAACAAAGACATAACTCCCATAATTAAATAAGAGTTACTTAGGCCAAAATAATTAAGGGTTAAGAACGTTGAGAGAATTTTGAAAGATAGGGGTTCGTGTGGGCCCCACCACACTTAATCCTCCCAAGGGAGGTTAAGTGGGTGTGGGTCCCACTTCCAACCCCCTTGGGTAGATTTTTAATAAGTTAAAAATAAAATTTGTTTAACACAATTTTATTTAACTTAACTGAAAAACCCCAAAACGGAACTTTCAACCCGCAACAAACGCAACTCCCGGAAAGGTCTCTTTAAGCGAATATCGGCGCTGCGAGTTCATCGGTGCCCTCGGATTTCAATTCCGAGCACCGGATCAAAAGTTAGGAATTCCCGCTCGTTCGTTCACTGAACGTACCCGAGCCAAACTTCGGAAATTAATTCCGGGCACTCCGGGCCTCGGAATCAGGTGCCGTCTGAAACCGCGCTCTTGTAAAAATCCAAAGAAAATTAAGAAAAAATTTCCCTTGAATTTTACGGTCTTTACATTACTCCCACCTCAGGGCTTTACGTCCCCGTAAAGATACATCAAAACTAGGGAAACAAATGAGGGTACTGAGCACGCATCTGAGCCTCCCGCTCCCAAGTGCTCTCCTGGAGATTCCCGTGCTGCCATCTGATGCGCACAAGAGGAATCGTTCGCCCACGTAGGACCCGCTCCTGTCGATCCTCTATCTCCACCGGGACCTCCGTAAAAGTCGCCCCATCGTCAACGTCAAGCTCCCCATGGTCAATGATGTGCGTCGGGTCATGCACGTATCTCCTCAGCTGGGATACGTGAAAGACGTCGTGCACCCGGTGCAACTGAGGTGGTAGAGCCAGGCGATAAGCCACCTCGCCAATCCTGCTGAGAAACTGGAAAGGTCCGATGAAGCGCGGAGATAACTTGCCACCTCGGCCAAAACTCCGAATACCACGTCGAGGTGAGACCCGCAAGAAGACGTGGTCTCCATCCTCGAACTCCAGTGGCCTCCGCCTCCTATCAGCGTATGTCTTCCGCCGGCTCTGAGCTGTCCTCATCCGCTCCTGGATGACCTGGACCTTCTCTGTCGTGGCCTGGACCATCTCCGGTCCCATCAGAGCTGCAAGATTTCTCCTTTGCCGAAAAGAGAAATCTGGTCTCATCCCCTGGATGAACCACATTCTTTGCCTAAAACAGTCAATCCTAACATGGATGATACTAATCCATACTAAGGATGACGTCGTAAGGCCTCGACGCTACTACTAAGAGATTCAACCGTTACTCTCGCCTCCAAGGGTTGAGTCACACTGTCGGCATCAGTGTGTGGTAACTGGGTCTCCTCCAGTAGATGTCTCACAAGTGAGGGTCAAGTCAACAGCCAAAACTGGAACCTCTTAGTAACATTACGATAGAGGACAGGAACGAAAACATCACAAGGTATGCGTCTTTTATTATTGCAGCTCGTAATACAAGACGCTACACAAAAGCAACAAGGAACCAGAAGTACAAAGGATGTATCCACTAGTTCTGCTCCTGTCCATCGGCTCCCAGAGCTCCATGATCGAAGGCCTCGGCTGCCTGAAGCTGAGCTCTCCCCTGCGGTCGGGGTGGACCTCCTGGTGGTGGTGGTGGTAGAGCCTCAAAGCGTCGGCCACCACCAGCTGCTCGTCCAGCTCCCCTGCCTCGTCCGCCTTCTCCCTGCGGACCGCCACGGTCGAACCTCTGCCTCTGCCTAGGTGGTTCCTCAACCGTCTGCTGCTCCTCCGCATGGCGGGTCGGGCAGTCACGAGCCATGTGGCCTCGCCCGCCGCAAGCATAGCACTGTCTTCCACTCGAAAGACTGGCCCCGCGTTGTGTGCCCTGCACTGCTGAGCCAGTGCCCTGAGGTCTGGTCTGTCTGGACCCCTGAGTCATTCGTCGACTGCCTGCTGCAGATGACTCTGCCACGTGCCGCCCTGCGGTGGGTCTCTGTGCTGGTGTAGACTCAGCAAGGAAGCTCTCGATCAGAAGAGCCCGCTCCAGTACTCCTGTCTGAGTCGGTATGCTGAGGGAGATCAGCGATGCCCTGATCTCGTGTCTCAAACCCTGCTCGAAGGTCCGGGCCCGGAAGAATGGGTCCCGTACCATGTCGGTCGAGTAGCGCGAGAGATCGGTAAATCTCGCCGAGTACTGAGCGACCGTCATGCTGCCCTGCCGCAGCTGTAGAAGCTCCTGGATACGCACCGCACGAAGGGTGGCTGGGACGAACTCCGAGCGGAAGATGCTCTCAAAGTCCGTCCAAAGAAGAGATGCCTCATCGTGCACCTGGAGCATCAAGCTCCACCATCGTCCTGCTGCTGCGTGTAGTAGGCTCGCAGCGAGGATCACCATGAGGTCTGCTGGTGTCCTCACTAGCCTAAACACTCGAACCACTGCCTCCAGCCAGTCCTCTGCTGCCTGGGGATCCGTCTCCCCGCGAAACCTGGGCGGTCGCTGTCGCTGAAACTCATGCAGTGCGCTGAGGCGACGTGCATCGTCAGCGGCTGCTGCTGGAAGCATCGGGGGCTCGGCGGGTAAAGCTACCGCCGGTGCCACTACTGGAAAAGGGCCCTGCACCGAGGCCTCGTCGCTCGGTGGGCTGTCGTCTCGCTCGACCATCGGAACCCTAGCTGGCTGTCGTCGTGGGGCCATCCTGAAAAGGAGATCAAGAGTGCCATAGTCAGAACAGTATACCTGCTGAGCTGAATTAAGTAATCACAAAGAAAACTTGAGACTTTCATTAAGCAGATCAGTATACCCGGTGAGCTGACACAAGTAATCACAAAGAAAACTTTGAAACACACACGCAATCAATGTTTCCGTGCATTAAGTCGGAAATCAGAAGTCAGGGTCCTGGTGTATGGATACGTCGGCCGCCGCACCAACACTGGACTCCCTGGACTGATAACCACACTCAATACGCTAAACATTATTGCTTCACATAGAAAAGATCAGAGTTCGCGGTAGAACCGAACTCCTCTGATACCAATTTGTCACGACCCGCCCTCGGGGTCCGTGCCGTGACTACCCCAAGCCCGCCTTCCATAGGCCAGGGGCTGGCGACTAGCACCAAGGCGTAATTCCCGGTAAAAAGGGAAGGCATTGCCTTTGAAAAGTAAACACACACCACAGAGTAAACAAGCGGAAAGTAAACACTAAGCAAACAGAGTACGACTGAAAGTGCGGAAAAGTAAATGGGCCAGAATACAAACCCAAACTGAAAGTAAAGTACAACTCGAAAAGGGAAAAACAGCAACTGAAAAGTAAAGCCGCTACTCCGAGCTGTCCACTGGAAATCCCACCTGAAGGGTGGGTACAGATAGCTCCTCTGCTCCACGGGTCCCGCCGTCCGCTCCGAGCACGTCCCGCCCAGTGGTCCACCTCCGGGTACCGTCCCGCTCTGCAAGCCTCAGCTAAGGTCATCACTGTCCGTCGTCTGCAACCAACACAACGAAGTACGGGCAAAGCCCGTGCAGGGGTGAGTATAAGCTACTCAGTAGGGACCCCGAGACCCCTGAAGGTCTCTCAAATCCACAAAGGATAAATCACGAAGAAAAGTACAATCACGAAGTAACAACCGACACTGCTTAGGTATATGCCCATACATATACCTAAGTCATCAATTCAGATACGCTCCAACCTCCGAGCCCAAGTACAACTCAGTCCACACAGGAAAGTAAACGTATTCCACATAGGAAAGCAAAATATAATCCACACAGGATTGCACAACACAATCCACACAGGAAAACAACAGGATTCAGCTCACACAGGTATACTTTTTCAAGGACGATAAAGATGATCACTGATCCATCTAAGTCGTCGGACCCACGAAGGATCGATAGGTAACTAACCCCCGCAGAAGACCCACACAGGATCGGGCTCACACAGAACCTGTAGGCGCTGGCTCACACAGAACCGCTGAGCGCAAGGACCCACACAGGATCGGGCTCACACAGAACCTGTAGCACTGATCCACGTAGGATCGCTGAGTGCTGTAGTCGTCGTCGTCGAATCGACACAGGATCTCTGTACTGTCGTCGCCAAATCCACACAGGATCTCTGTACTGTCGTCGTCTAATCCACACAGGATCTCTGTACTGTCGTCGTCAAATCCACACAGGATCTCTGTACTGTCGTCGTCAAATCCACACAGGATCTCTGTACTGTCGTCGTCTAAGTCACAGTAGCAGTCGTAGCAGTAAAACAGTCGCAGCCAGCACTAGGGTTCCCGCACACAGCAAGCTCGTACGGAGGGTCCGCTCCACGAGCCGAGAGGCTGATACATCAACTGTCACGAAGACCGAAGTTGATGTATCCAAAAGTTCCGTATCGTCAACAGGAACTCAACGCAACAGACGGCGCGTCGATCGGACGCCCGGTCTGAGAGATAATGGCATTTTCGTCTCCGGGGCCCGGTTGGTTTTTAAGGCAAAACCAACCCGACCGTACTCCACCTGCGTCCAAACCTCGGGCGGAGTATGCCAAAAGATCCGTCTCACTAAGAGGAACACTACGCGACTGACGGTACGTCAATCGGACGTCCGTAGCTCAAGATATGAGCGTTTCCGCTCCGAAGGCCCGGTTGGTTTCGTGAACGAACCAACCCGGCCGAACTCAAAGTAATCCGAAACCTTGAGTGCGATATACCGAAACGACCGTCTCGATCCAAGGATCGCGTTGCCGCAGACGGTTCGTCATTCGGTGGTCCGAGGCTCAAGTTATGAGCCAAAAACCGAAACTGGTCCGAAACGGGGGGGTCCGGGTCCGGAACGACCCGGCCCGACCCCCCCCCCCCCTTGGGTGGCGCGGCGGCCGGCGGCGGCGGCCGGCGGCGGCGGACGGCGGCGGCGGGCCACGTGGCGGCGGCGGGCCGCGTGGCGGCGGCGGCCGCGTGGCGCGGCGGCGGCGGGCCACGTGGCGGCGGCGGGCCGCGTGGCGGCGGCGGCTGGCGGTCCGCGTGGCGGCGGCGGCGGGCCGCGTGGCGGCGGCGGCTGGCGGGCCGCGTGGCGGCGGCGGCTGGCGGACCGCGCTGGCGGCGGGGTGCCGCGGCGCATGCGGGAGGCACGCGGGGCTATGCCCCGCGTTTCTGTCAAACGGCACGGCTTTAAGCCGTGCCTTGTAAAAGAAACGGCCCCCGCGGGGGCCGGCTGAATAAAACCGGGGGGCTTTGCCCCCCCCCTCCTTAAATGAACCGCCCCCCTCTTTAAGAGGGGGGTTTGAAGAGCCGGCCGGGGGTTTAAACCCCCGGTTTTTATGATATCCGGCCGGCCCGCTGGCCGGCCGGTTTTTACTAACGGGACCGGGAAATTCCGGTCCCGCCCTTGATTTCCGACGCCGGCGGCACGGCCGCCGGTCTTTCCTTCCGCCGCGGCCCGGAACCGGCCGCGGTCTCCTCGTCTCACCGCGGCCCGGAACCGGCCGCGGTGTTCGTCGTCCGGCGCGGTGCGACGGCACCGCGCCCCTTTCCCCGTGCCAAGAATCCTCCCAACGCGGCGCGACGGCGTCGCGTTCTTGAAATCTCTCCTCGGCGAAGCGCGACGGCGTTGCGGAAAATATCTGAACGTTCATCCGCGTGGTGCGACGGCACCACGTTACTTGTTTCCTCCAGCATGAACAACATGAACGATGGAGGGGGATTCGGCCGTGTTCGTGCGGTCCGGTCCCCCTCACGTTAAAGAAATAAAAACGGAACTTAAATAAAACAAGTCACACGTTAAGTCACGCTAAAATCCACGATTCAGGAATGGAAAAAAAATAATTAATAAAAAACATCCCCTACCTCTGGTTTCAAGAACGAAGATCGTCAACGACCCGCGGAAGACGCGTCGCGGGAAAAGATGACGCGGAAGAAGACGTCGTCGGTGTCGCGGGTATGGCGTCGCGAAAGACGATTCCCGAGTACGTGGCGTTCTTCGTCGAGATGAACGTTCTTCGTCAAGATGAAGAAGATGGAGGAGGAGCTCTCAAATGAATTCCACACAAGTTGGCTAACCAAATGAAATAAGGTCCCTCCTTATTTTATTTACCAACCTAGGAATTCAAAACTTCAAAATTCAAACAAAGACATAACTCCCATAATTAAATAAGAGTTACTTAGGCCAAAATAATTAAGGGTTAAGAACGTTGAGAGAATTTTGAAAGATAGGGGTTCGTGTGGGCCCCACCACACTTAATCCTCCCAAGGGAGGTTAAGTGGGTGTGGGTCCCACTTCCAACCCCCTTGGGTAGATTTTTAATAAGTTAAAAATAAAATTTGTTTAACACAATTTTATTTAACTTAACTGAAAAACCCCAAAACGGAACTTTCAACCCGCAACAAACGCAACTCCCGGAAAGGTCTCTTTAAGCGAATATCGGCGCTGCGAGTTCATCGGTGCCCTCGGATTTCAATTCCGAGCACCGGATCAAAAGTTAGGAATTCCCGCTCGTTCGTTCACTGAACGTACCCGAGCCAAACTTCGGAAATTAATTCCGGGCACTCCGGGCCTCGGAATCAGGTGCCGTCTGAAACCGCGCTCTTGTAAAAATCCAAAGAAAATTAAGAAAAAATTTCCCTTGAATTTTACGGTCTTTACAGAGAGCATGAAAATATTATTTGAAAACTGTGACCTTCATACTAAAGAACATAAATTTTTTTCAGGGAATAACGACTTATAGTTCGTAAGACATGAACCAAATGAGAATCAGAAAAGTTGAAAAATTAGAGAATATAAATGGATTAAGACAGGAAATTTTGCAATAAAAATAATAAAAAAAATCATTTATTATTATTTCAAAGAGTATTATTTTGATACCTATATAGTTGAATGAGTTCACTCTAAAAACCAACTTAGTGTTAATGGTTCAAACCCCAAAATAACATAGTGGATAGACTCCGTTACTAAAATGGGTTAACATTACATTTTAATTCCTATTTATCATAGGAGATATATATCTTTATCTAATTCATTTGAGGGAGACATATGCCCCACCCATAAAATATTGAAAATCATATATATGTGTTCACCAAGATAATAAAATAGTCATCATATATAAACCAATGAAATGAAATGTTTTTTCACTATCCTTTGATAAAATCATAACTTATCGAATTGGAATATATTTCATAATCATATCATCATTTAATAAAATAACTAAAAATAGAAAACATTATGGTTTTCATATGTTTTATTTTTCATTATATAACTCATTAAAAAAGTAGTGGGATTCAAAATCATTTTAACATTGTATAAATCATGAAAGATAAAGGGATTAATTAAACTATTGTCATCTAAATTATAAAAATATATAGAAATAGAAATGATGGTATCATAGGATCATATCCTTGATAAAAATATATACCATCAAAGGATTTATTCATAGATGGAAAAGGATTTTGAATTAAAAATCACGTGGAAAATTTCCAAAAAAACACCCTTTCGTTGAAAATATCATTTTAAAAATAAAAATTTCTTAAAATAGTCGAGAAATAATTTTTTTTAAAAACCATTAAAACTTATAAAATATTCCCCAAATAAAATTTTTCTCATGCAGTACTTGTTAATACAAATATTCCATTGACATTTTCTATTATGGACAAAGGGGGCTTATTTGGAAATTGAAAATGAGATTAATGTATTTTTTGGTTAAAAAGTAAAATATGGATAAAAATACTTATTAAATAATTTGGATAAGTTTAGATTATTTTTATTTTTTAGAAAACATTGTTTTGGATTAAAATTGGTTTCCAACTAAGAGAAATAAATATTATTTTTCATAAATACTTATTTTGGTATATAATGTTCATTTAGAGTGGAAAATGACTGAAAATATGTATTATCATTACTTAAACATATGAGATTAATATTTATTAGTTTCATGTGAAATGTATTATAATATTTCATGATTGTAATCCTAATCATAAATAATCAAGATAATTAATGAGATTGTATCTGAAAATATTTACCACTTTGGAATCTTTTGAATTATAAGCACAGTTAAATGTTAACACAAAATAAAAACATAAATACATTGAAAATATGTATATTTTTGATATAAAATATAAATGGTTTAGAATATAAGTCTCATAAAATAATATTAGTGCATAATAAATGTCTCAATGATGGCAAACTGAGAGAATAATTCCTTACCTTAAGTTATCAATTCCTTCAAACACATTAAAATCTTGTGTATAATAAATATATTTATATTATACATATATTACCTAAACATAATTATATATATCATACATTATATGATTTACATATGAAATTTTATTTCTAACTTTATTAACAATTCAATTTTATTTACACATTTAGGGAAATAATTTCATTAATTTTTGTATACGTATTTATTTTTTATTTTTGGTTCTCTAAATTTAATCATGGTTCCATAATAAATATATTTTTAAACATGATAAAAATATCATATATATCATGTATATATGTATTTATTGTAATCCATAAATGTTACATGTCACCAAACAACCAAGGTCTACCCAAAGTCGGTCACCTGAGCAAGCTCGTGCCAAGGCGTGAGAGGCATTTCAGATCCCCCATTTCTAGTCAAAAGAACAAAGGGAATAAATAGAGTGAAAATGGGAGTGATTTTTCCCAATATCAAAAAACATAATGTAGATGATCTATAAAATATAAACCAAAATTAATGGAACCAAACGAAACTACTAAACATGAATTCTAAATTAAAACTAACTATAATTGATGAACACTAATCTCCTAGTGATATCCTGGGTCACTCTTTGATCCCAAGACTCAACATTGTATAGGGAGATAGATATCAAACTGAAACCTACAACTGAGGAAAAAAACTAGAAAGGGGTATTGGTGTGAGTATCAAAACACAGTAGGTGTACCCTAAAAATCTATTCTCAAATAAATTTCCTTTAAAACAAAAGAATAATAAATTTCATGTTTGAACTGAAATATATAAAAGTAATTTTTTTGAATATTTACACATTCAATGAAATGCATCGTCCATTTCCATTTTTACCATTCAAAACTATATTCTTTCCCTTTGAATAACCAAATGCATTTTAAAATATAGATAGTATTTTAGTTAAAAAATTGAGAGTGAGTACAATATATTTCCAAAACCATTTTCATTAACCATATGAATAATTTTTTTATCATTTTAACAAAAGATCCAAACCATTTTAAAATGAAGATAAACATTCATACAACATGGGAAATTGGAATTAATACACAAGAGTATCTAGGAAACAATTCATCAAAAACAGTTATGCTAGTAGATATGTGCGAAACTAAGGAGCTCATTAATAATCTAGAACAATCTATACATGTGACTCATCTAGAATGCTTGCCCTAAATGATGACATCATAACACCCAAACACTGGATCATCACCCTATATGTCTTGATCGAGGAAAAAATCTCATAGTAATAATAAAACAAATATCCCCCTACTATGGGACACTAGTAAATTCATAAGTTAACTAGTCCAACAATCATTCTCTAAAAATTCACTATATGTGCAAGGATTCCAAGTCATGAATACTTTTTTTTGTGCAGTAAAAATGTAAAACTAAACATACATCACATATACATGCCCCACAAACAAGAAAAACACATAAAATTAACCCTTGAATCACTCCAATGAACATTTCTCCATCATTCCATTATCTAACACACATGTGGGAAGTCAAATCCAATGACCACCCATTCCATCATCTCTGACCATGAATTTCGTCCATCCCATAGAGAGTTTCTCAATGAAACTTGTTTTTATAGAAGTAAAAAATTGGAATCAATCATAAATTTAAAACAAAACCATTTCTAAATAACTAATTCATTCTAACTCATATCAATATAATCAAATAAATTACACCTCCATTATCAAATCAATTTTGAAACCCATTTATGAAATCTATTTGGGAAATACAAATAAATTTTCAAACCAACACATTCTTTAAAAAAATACTTACCAAGGAAAACCATGAAAATATGTGAAAATTTGATAAACCATTGTTATGTACATTGAATAAATTTTTTTATTCAATCGGACTCAAAGAGGAAATAACATTATTTCGCATAAAACATCCATACTAGAAACAACCATTTATCACTATCTAAAATATTATTGTGGTTTGAAAAGAGTGAAATCATTAATTATTTAATTTAAAGGCTAATTCATAGGGAAACCTACCTCAATATGGGTGTGTAACAAGATGATAATTATGGCACCCTATGCATTGGAGGAAGATTGTCCCACAACCGAACAAACATACACTGCTATATATAAAAACCTTTATCCAATTGACATATTCCAAGCTCCATGAGGGAATATTTTTTATAGGATTAATATATATATATACGTACTTATTTATGTGTGCTCATCAATTTTAAGAGACACAAAAAATCTAATTAACCCATTGGGAAACCAAATATTACCAAATACATTAAATAAAATTGAAATTAGAAAAAGGGGTTGATGCAACCAATCAAATCCATGGGACTTGACCATTTGTAAAACCCTAAATAAAACAAGATCATTATAAAAACATGACTTTCCCCATTTATAATCATCTTTAATTCACATTGATAGTGCACATCATGTTCAACATACCATGGGAATACAATAATGGATGAAAATCCAATTTCAGACATCCAATGTATACATGCCTTTTTAAAATCATATACATTTAAATAAAATGATATCATTTTTAACATATAAGATTTATATCATAAATTAACTAAAATTACCACATCGTAATCATCCCAATCATGCCTTTATAATCCCTTTAATGAACCCTCTAGAAATCCAATTTGAATTCAAAACCATGGGGAAACTCCATTGAATATTCCTAAAGGGCCTAATAATTCATTAATCTAAAGATAATATTTCAATTCAAAGTCGATTTAAAAAATTATTTAATTTAATAGCGTAGATTCTAATATACTGAGGTCACACTCCAATTATTCCCATAAACATTTTCAAATATATAATAATATATCAAAAATTTCACCAATTGTTTTGTTCCTATGTGAAGATGTTTATGCGTATGAATCCATATATATTACAATAACCATCGGTACATATGAGTGATGTTGAAAAAATTTCACTTTCAAAAAAATACAATATGAAACACATTCTCAATATATGGAATTTGAATAATTACTTGAAATTAATAGACTAAATGTAATTATCTAAAAAACCCCAGAAAACCTCTTATATTTTTTAACATATTAAAAAGGTCGTTTTAAAATTTATAAAATGAATAGTGTGCAAGGATTTATATGAATAAAACCAAATAACACATTCTATGAAAATGTTCAACTACATTTTCGGGAAATAATGTAAAAATTTGATTAACCGTTCATGGTGGCTCATAGAAACATTGAATAATAACAATAAACATCTGATAGACGTGTTCTAACAACAAGAAACAAGTGTTCCACAATATGAAGGCTTAAACATTGGAAATCCAACATTTTATCAAGTGCAAGCCGTGTACCACTTCAAATATGGGATTAAGGGAACTCAAAAATGAGACCAGGAACCCTATAAAAAAAAATCTATTTAGAACTCCAAATCCACCTACGGTTTGGAAGGAATCATGACACAACCAAGTGGAAGAAAGAAGCTTGGGAAAGGGGAAGGAGGAAGAGAGAATCCCCAAACATGAGGAGATTTGAAAAGAGAATCCTTGGGATGAAAGATATGAAACTGTCGAAATGTGGTAGGGCCATCACTCCATAAGGGATCTCATCCATGGTTTTTGAGAACATGGGAATGGGAGGAAAAATACTGCTAGTTGTGGGGGTCATGTCCATGAAACTCCACACTTGAGAAGTGTCGGTCAAGGGGAGGGAGCTCATGGTTGTTTGTCATCCGTTGAGGAGGGAGGGAGATATGCAGTGTCAGGTAGGTCTTCGGTTGAGGAGTGTGATGGCCGGGAGAGGATGTTCATCCCCAATGTATAGGTCACACGCAAGACCACTAGTGGGAGGAGAAGGGGGGGGGGGGGGGTTCTGATTAGGGTTTATTACCACAGTTTCAATTAAAAACCTAAATGTGACTAATAATAATAATTCAATTTAATTAAAATAGTATTAATATTATTAATATGATGATAAAAATAATATAAAATTTCATTTCTTTTTTAATAATAATAGTGTTAATGAAATCAATAATATTAATAATAATAAAAATCACTCTTGAAATAATTTTAATGATAAATATATAAATAATAATAATAAAAAAATCATTATTAATAAGTGTAACAAAAATAATAATATTATCAATAATTTTTTCAATATTCGCATTTTTATTATAAATAAATTACACTTTTATTTTTTATTTTACTTTTCTTATGTTATTTACAACTTCAATTTCTAAATCCATTAAAAAATATAATTTATTATAATTATTTAGCATGCCACATGGTCTCGAAACTATTTCCTACCCCTGTAGCTGATTCCACCAAACCCAAACACCCACTATTAAAAAAACAAAAATTATTAAATTGGGATTTATCCCAAACCATAATGTTTTTTCCAATGTCACTAATATAATAAAATAAACAACACACAAATTTATGGGTGTGAAAATTATCCCCACCAGAACCATTTTTACCCCTAGAAAGCCATAAAAACGTTGAAAAATAGAATAGAAAATAGTAATCCCTTATAGTTTTAAGAATATTTGAAAAGAATGAAAAAAAGAGACTACAAAAACACTACCTATGAATAGACAGGTAAATAAGATGATCTTGGGAGACTGAAAGGTACTCCCTCCAATGTGCTACCCTCTACCAAATAATTAAACCCTACCAGTTAATTGGTTCAAAGAACATAGAAATTTCATAGAGCCCTACCTTTCCATAAAATACGTACAACATAATCATCACCCAATGGAACTCCACATCTATCCAAAAAAACTAAAGTGACTTTAAAACCCCATCTCAGGGAACAATACAAAACATTACATTAAAAAACTTTCATATTACTCCCATTTCAATATTTACTCAAACAAGAAAACATTGATTTTGGTGGATCCAATAGAGACCATTCTACAACATGTCGATAGAAGGAATGAGACTGTGATACTAAACATGGGAGGCCCAAAAAGACTCCACACCATTATAAATAAAACGGAATCCAAAAAAATGTTGATAGAATTCTCAATGAGACCCATCGTGGGTCACTCCACCATTAGAGAGTAACTACAAATGAACAAAATAATCAACATTAACTAGAAATATGCCATTCTAAAATAGGCCTACCAAACATATCCACCATGACCTCCCCATGTGATGAAGGATACCAGATAAGAAGGAATGATCAGTGGAACACAAACTACTCACTCCCATATGGAGGGGACAATAACTTATCCAGAACATCTAGAAATGTCGAAAAACACTATCCACACCGGGAAGGGAGGGAAGGGGATCAATGATTGGTCCACTAATACCACCCCTGAAAATCAACACCAGTCTTCATATATGGAAAGATAAAACCCATAATTCTACCCGATTCAACTTAGCGGTCTACAAAAAAACACGGATCGGAAACTCACATCCAAGTGGGAGTAACCATAGACAATGTGTGAGAGGTACATCCAACACACTCTCTGAGCGAAGCGTAAATTCACAGTAGTGAGAAATGATTACAAAAATACTATAACTGACTCACCACAATGTTATGGGAATGAAAATAGCCACAATCCTTATACCATCACGATTAAGAAATACATGCCATATTCACTATGAGACCTATGGTTGGAGATATGATTATTGAATCCTCTACTACCTCATAGTAATGATATATTAATCCCAATCGGAAACCACTTATTCTAGTTCAAAACCAATGAAAAACATATACAATCCCAAAAATAATATTTCATACTAGATAGGGCCCAAACATTTGACTATTTCAATTTATGTGATGGGTAATCCTTCAAAGAAGTTGATATAACTTCTAAAACTCATAAACGAAATCCTTTTGTAGATTAACTACAGTGTTTGATATAGATGCATCACCATAAGATGCAAATTTTACAACCACTGAATCTTTATCTGGGTGGATATGATGTGAAATGAAAACAAATAACGTGATCAAAACAAACTCAGTACCATTTAAAATTAATCAATTCACATTTTGAAAGCAAAAAATTTCCAATCAATTATCTAAAATTTAAAAAATAACACTAAATAGTCAAAGGAGAAACTATTGTTGATAAATGAAATAGAATTTTGTTAGGGGCCATATTCATATCACTCCACCTTCACAAAGAGTATTCTATGGAAATTTCCCCAGTTCCACATTGATCGACATGACCTGTGAGCTCACAGAACAACTACTAAACTGACTATTCAATCCCAATACCAAACAATCCACAAAAACCAAATAGTCTAACCAATGAGGGGAAACCAGGGTAACCTGAGCTTCAGAATGAGTAGAGGTTCATGGCATCCTTTTTGTTGCTACACCTAAAATCCATAAAATTAGAAACCTTATAACCTGACATACCAAGGTAAAAATGGGTGCTCTATTCAGAAAGGTACACATACATGATGACCTCCTCTGATTCCATATTGTCATGAACCATCTCTGGTCGACCCTGAACCAGTCACCCATATCAGTAATTGACAAGGCACGAGAGGAATCCTTGATCCTTCTAGACAGGAGACATCTACCGAGGGCATCAATAGAGTGAATATGGGAATAATTTCACCCAATATAAATATAGATAAATTAGCACAATAATAAAAGTGAAAAAATTTAATAAATCCAAACAAAAATACTAAATAAGAAAAGAAAAATAAATCTAACTAAACTATAAGACCACTAAACTCCCCATGACACCATGGGTCACTATCCTATCCCCACACCCAATAATTCCCACATAGATAAAGATAAAATTAAAACCATCACCTAAGATTAAAAACAAGAATAAATTTTAGGCAAAAGTATTAAAACATAGAAGTCATAACCATGTTATCAATTCTGAAAATCATTTACATTAAAAAATAGAATCATCATTTTCAGGTTTGAACTACAATATAGAAATTTTTTCTTTTCACATGTTTCACCTTTAATGAATTTCACAGTCTACTTCCCTACTTACCATTCCATAAAATATTCTTTTCCATGGAGGAACCACGTGAATTTAAAATGAATGATGAAATTGTACTTATATATAAGAATGGGATTAAAACATTTTCATAAACACATTTTTCAGAACCATTTTAAAACACTTTATCATTTTATCCAATAATCCAAAATATTGTTGAAAACATATCAACAATCAGACAATATAGGAAATGGGAATTAATAGGCATGAGTATCGATCCAATAATGCATCAAAATATTTTTCTCATTAGACATGGGTGACACCTATGAGCTCAGAAATAAATTATACTATACAATATATTTCACTCATCACAAAGGAATTACCAACTTGATGGACTCACAAAACCAAAATGACCAATCATCACCCTACCTAACCTGATTGAGATGACCAATTCCATATTAATAATTACAAAATATATGCCTCCCATGGTCCTCTAGTGAGTGTGTAATCTAAACTAGTGTAGAAAATTTTCACTAAAAATTCACTCATTATGAATTTTTCCTTGTCACGAATAATTAGGGGGTTAGATGACAATGTAAAATAAAAAATCCATCAAAATTATATGAATCTAGGACAGGAAACATCCACATAAGTCTCCCATGAATCACTCCAACAGCAATTTCACCCTCTTTCCATCAACAGTGAACTGATGAGAGAATTACTATTTGAGGACCACTAAATCCATAATTATCTAACACGGAATGTGGTGAATCCCACAAAGGTATTTTCAGGGAAACATATTTTATAAAAGTAATAGGCTAACCTTAAGAAATATTTTACCACTAAACCATTTCAGAAGAACCAACACACACATACTCATTTCCAATGAATAAAATAACCCCCCCTCTATTCTCAAAACAATTTGGAACCATATTTGATAAATCTATCAAGGAAACCCAAAAACTATTGAAAACAAATACATTCTTTAATAACCACAATTTACATACAAAGGCCATGAGGTCAATTTGATAATCCATTCATAAAATCTTACTATGCACATGTAATGAAACCTTTTCATGATATCTAACACAAAGTGGAATTAACTTTATTTCCCTTCATACATGTATACTTGAAACAACCATATATAACAAGATAGAATTTAATAAATTTATGAAAATGGATTTTTCATAGGGAAAACTAACTCAAAATGGGACCAGACCAAAATGAATAATTGTGTACCTGATTACTTTGATGAATATCACTCACAATTATGCACAAATACATTCCTATATATATGTACTCCACTTTATATAATTCATATATTTCATACACCGTGAGAGAATATATTCAATGAGGATATATATATACATACATATTTGTGTCTTCGAAATCATCAGATGAGCCCCCAAACAAATCTAACTAATCCAATGTAAAACAAAAGATTACTAAATAATATAAACAAAATTGTTTCAACAAAAAGGGATAGAAGTAGAAAACTGAATCCATGGGCCAATCCCCTTTTTAAAACCTTACATAAGCCAATATCATTTTGAAAACTTTACGTTAACCATTTAAAACCATATACAATTCATATTGATGTGTGGACATCATGGTCAACATGCCAAGGGAACAAAATTTTCATTGAAAACCCCATTTCACTCAAAAAAAACTCATATACATCTTTAAAACCATTTTATTTTCAAAAATAATGAATATATTTTAATCGTACAAGTGATATATAATGAGTTATCTTCATCTATCAAATAATAGTAATGCTAATCATTCCATTACAATACCATTAAAGGATCCCATTGAAATCCTATTTCTATTCAAAACCACAGGGAAACTACTTTGAAAATTCAAAAAGGGCATAATAATTTTTTTTGAAAAAAGTATATTTCTATTCAGATAATGATTAAGAAAATTAGGGTTGAGAATCTAATTTTTAAAGCTTCATTTACCATTATTATGATATAAAATTTCACAAATGTACATGTATCTCAAAAATTTCACATATTCACATATTTCAATGTGATTTTTATTACACATATGGATCAATATATATGTGTATAACCATCGGTATATAAATAATCATTTTCAAAATACTACATTTTAAAAAAATAAATCTGGAACAATTTCTCAAGACAAAGAATTTAATGTAATAAATGAAATTCTATGACAAAAGAGAATTAATTTTATAAAACCAAAAAAATCATCTTAAAACATTTTAACACATAAAAATGGCCATTTTCACATTTATAAAATCTCAATTGGGTTGGGAATTTTCCAAATAATTTTAAATCAAATGTTTTTAATGAAAACATCAACTGCAGTTACTTGAAACTAATTAATACATGGGTTACCATTTCATGTAGGAACATAGATACGTTGAATAATAACAATAAACACCAGAATAATACGTTCAATGAACTAGAAGAATGTATAAAAAAATTTAATGGCTTAATCATGGGAAAAAATACTGTGAATCATGGAAAAAACGTGTGATTCTTTTAATATTTGTTTAAGGGAACTCAAATATGATACCACTCACCCTAAAAACAAAAATAGAATTGACTTATAACCCAAAAATTATATAGTATTAGGATATAATTTTGACACATCATAGAGGAATGATGATGTTGGGGGGATGTTGAAGGAGGAAGGGAGAAAAACCTATCCCGTAGAGATTAAAACTTATAATCATGACGTAGAGTGTTTGGAAAACATGGAAATGAGGTGGGGTATTCTAAACAAAATGGATTTTATCCATGGGATATATGAACTCTATAACAGTATGTGAATCATGGCCAGTCATGGGGTTCTTGCTAGAGAAATTCCACACCAGAGATGGGTCGGCCAATGGAAGGGAGGTCCTGGTCTTGGGCTGGCCAGAGAGGAGGGAGGAAGAGGTGTGGTTCCAGGAGGGTCTCTAGTAGAGGAGATTTCTGGCTGGCCGCGAAGGATTCACACCAAGGGAGGGGACATGATTAAAACTGATTGATGGTGGTAAAGGGGGTTGGGGCTACATCGATTTTGGGGTCTACCCCTTTTCTCAATTAAAAACCGAAGGGAAATATTAATTATAATAACTATTTTAATAAATATAATAATTTTAATATTAATATAATGTAAAAATAATAGAAATTATCATTTAATTAATAATAATAATAATAATAATGACAATAATAATTTTAATTATGATAATGATTACTCTAACAACAATTTTACCAATAATAATCATAATAATAAAAATTATTAATAACATTTTTAATAAGTTCCATGACAATAATAATACCAATAAAAATAATATTATTATTATCATTATAATTATTAAGGCCATAATTTGAAATTATATTGGACCTTTTTTATTTTAATTATAACATCAATTTCATTATTATTTTAAATATTTAATTTATTATAAATATCGGGCAGGCTGAACGACCATGAAACTATGCCCCGCGCTTTCTCCCGTTGTCAAAAAACCCAAAACAAAAAATTTTAAATAGAAACAAAAAAATTTAAACTAGCTCATATCCTGAACCCCAAAAATGTTATAAAATGACATGAAAACAATAAAATAAAGAACCCACACAAGTTGGGGTGTGAAATTATATATGGAAAATTATATACACCATTAATAGAGATGGTATGACAAACATACACTTGAACATTGTTTCTATTTCCTAGATATATAAAGAAAAAGGATGATAGACAACATATAAACTATATATACTCATATAAATATATCATATATATCATATATATTCATTAAATTTATACAATATTATATTATATTTAAAACATAAGTGAACATGTATAACATTTATTCCTATGGTTCTAGTCCTCCATATACAAGAAAGTCGTTATCATATTCTATATGGAACAAAATTTAAAAAGGTATATGTGATAAAATATTAATATAAGTATAATTATATTAAAAATATAAAATATATATATAATATATATACATTGGAATACCCAATCATGTGAAGTGTTGATGGAAAATGTATAACATTGTTTCATAAGGTAGTAATTCCTAGCACATATAAGATATGTTATCGTTTTCCAATAGAGGGGAGTAGAGAAAGATATTGCTCGTGAAATTGAAATAATAAAAATCTATATATATTAGAGATAATAAGGTAGTCATATTATAATGGATTATTTTATACAGAATGAGGTGGAGGAATTAAAAAAATTAAAAACCAATATTGATGAATGTTAGCTATTCTTTAGGTAGCATCCATTTCAATTTAGCAAAAACCATATAAGGATGAACATTTGATGAAAATAAATAATTTTATAAAAGGATAAAATTTTGAAAGGTATTTTTTAGGATACACATGACCAAATATTTTATGAAGTTTGAAGATGAGTGAAGAGGGTGTGTCATTTTATAAGAGACGTGATTGGAATAGTTGAAATTTCAGATATTATAAATGTAAACCCATTTTTATCTGAAGACGCAAGGATCCAAAGTGGTTCGTTATCGAGACTATAATTAACCAATGCTTAATCAATGGAAATTCCCTTCTTATTATGGTTTTATATATTATAATCACAAAAAATTGCAACACAATGTACTACTAAGTACATTGTGACCTCTAAACATAATATTGTCACTTTTGTGATTTGAATTTCAAAAAATTGCCATAAAATTATGTGATCAGTATGATGTTTGGAGTCTAATAAGAAAAATTTTATTTTTTATGAATAATAAATTACCCTTATGAAATATAACGTGAACCTTAATAATATTATATCAATCACTGGAAACAGATAATAATCCTTGTGAATAAGAAACCTTACCAATGAATGTATAAATAAAATTTATTTAAATTAAAAGTGAAAATATGATAAAATAAAATCATAGTGTTGGATGTTTTGTTATTCATGCATATTTAATTAAATATTTATGATTATATTAATATTGTAAATGAAAATTTATTTTCAATAAAATTTATTAACAAATATATATTGCTTATGATCATATGAAAATTTTAAAGGACATTAATAATATTTTCAAAGTCTTTGAAAAGAAATTTTAATTTCAAAATATTTATTTTTGTAGTAAATTTTGATTTCAATTATAAATTAACATTATCATATTGTGAAAATAATTAAAATAAAATGGAATTCAATTTTAATTTCTAGACATTAAAAACTGCTATTGGTGAATTAATTAGTTTTTTTAAAAATAAGTTAATTTTTATGAATAAGAAAATATAGTATTTTTCTGTATACATATACATTATATATTAAATACATTATTTATTAAGTCCTTAATGGTGTAATATCATTTTTTTAACATGAATAATTCTTTGGTAAGAATATTCTTTAAAAAATTTAATTTACTGGTTTATATCACTTTATCATTTAACCGATTATGATTTTTTTATGAATTATGATTGTTTATATTGAATTTAAAATTTTTAATAGGGAATAAATTTTTTCCATTTAATTATTTCATTGATGTAATCCATTTTCAAATGTTAGAATTATTCAAAATATGTTCTGGTATAAAAGGTTTTTCTTTGAGATATATGTCATATTCACCATTAATTTTATATTATGTCATGTATATAACATAACATGAATGTTTTTAATGACAATTATATTTAATATGATTTTAATTTATAAATACATATAATTTTCTGTAAGTATTTATCATTTTATCTAATTTTTACAAAATAAAGAGGGTTTTTTGTTAAAATAACTTTTTTATTAGAAGCTTTTATGATTCAACATCAATTTGTTATGTTTTTTTTTGATAATTCTCTCATAAAACCCTTATATTTTATTTTAATTTGGGTATTTATTGGGATTTGATTTATTTTTATTTCATTGTACCATTTTTTAATCAATAAAGATAATAATAGAATTTTAAAAACCAAGAATTACTTATCATTTTTATTTTGGAATATGTCTCTTATGTATAAATTCTCATTACAATGGCATTAATAGTATTATTAGAAATATTAATATAATTGAATGTGGTATTATTCATTAAAACTTTTTATACGTAAAAAATTTAGTAAAATGATTATTTGAAAGCATTTTTGTATGAATCACATATTAATTTTTAAAAATTATGAAAAGAATATTTTTTCCGGATTTACAGCTCATGCAAATCTTCACATACTCTTGATTGATATTGATTTCCCTGATTCTACTAAATGCTTCAATTATTTTCCAAAGAAAATAATTTTATTTTTTTTATTTTATTTATTTTTTATTTATAAATAGAAATATATATTTCTACTTATTTTATAAAAATATATCTAATAATTGAATTGTTTCATTTTTTTAGAAATTTCAACATCCATTATAGATTAGTTTACATCAATGAGGATATGTTCACACAGTACCATCCACATAATTTTTCTTTTATGGAATATTAATGTGATGTTTTAATGATGATTCATGATAATATTTTTTTATCATGGATTAAATTAACATTTATTTAATGATGGTTGGTCTTATGCTTTTATGGATTTGGTTGGGTTAGTCAAATCACAACAATATGTTAGGTTATTTTTTACAGCGCTTGATATCAGGGAATACATTTGATATTAGACTATGATCAAGAGGCTATGTGTGATTATTCAAATCCCAATAGGGTTCATGAGAGGTTTTACCAAGTAAAATTTGTTTAATGATAGTATTTCCAATGAAAATGATCATACAGGAGTGATTAGTGAAATCCCAATAGAGAAAAATGGTGGTTGCACGTATCCCAATAAAGTAATGGGGACGATTTACGAACATTACTATGTGATGAACATAAAGGTGAATATAATTTTATATAAATTTTAGGATTCTATATGTGTTAATATTTTATATAATAAACTTATGAATTTTTCATAATATATTCGATAATGTATATGAAGATTTATTATTGGTTATTCTTCACTCTTATTACATATCTCTTATATATTAACAAGAATTTATTCCATGATGCATGATTTTTGAAAACAGAATTTTGGGTATGTTATGATAATGTATTATCATGTTTTCACATTATATTTTCATTATAATAAATATTATTATCTTGTATTGACAATGAATTTGTTTAACTTGACTAATTTGTTGAGCCCACACCACATATGTTTCTGTTTCAAAATAAATAAATGATTAAATTATGTAAGACATGTCCAAAAGGGTATCATGTGTTGAAATGTTTTTGGAAGATTATTAATAGTTATTATGAAATAATATGAACACATGTATAATGGAAAAATCCATATATAATAGGAAATACATGTGTTTTTTATGTAATGTTATTATCCTAGTACAATTAAACTCTAAAACAATAATGTTGTTTAGTTTTTATGTGAATCATTATATTTAATTTAATTTTTAGTTATTAAAGGTTATGATTTTACTACCGATGATTGATAAAGAACAATATTGAATGAATAATTTTACATGAATATGTTATATGTATGAAGGATAAAAATGTCTCATGCTACCATGCCCATGTGATGCATCACCTGTTGGATCCACTCTTGTGTTCCCTGTGCTCCCATGCAATCATGTCCCTAGAACACCACCCATGATCACATGAAATTATAACACATCCCTACTATCCAATGGTATTTTATAACTATAAATAGACCCACATGGCTCTAGTTTTAATGGAAGTGATATCTTTTTACTATTATACCACCTAAGAATCCATAAAATTAGTAATAGTGCTCAATCATGAACCATATCTCCAAATTCATCTTAAACTGACGTTTTATGTCAAATAAAAAAAACATGTAACATAAATATATTATTATTTGATTAATTTTATGGTTTTTACACACAAATATTTTTAATGTAATATTTTCACCCACCTCAGTATTGTTGGGAAGTAGGAGTCCGTCAACGTGTTCTATTTCAAAATTAAGGGTGACAGTTGATTCCTTTCTCTAATGTCACCTAGGGGTGAGACAATTATCCATTCAATGGATTCCTAGTGAAATATATATATGTATCCAATAATTTATATCCACAATAATTGTTACATTTCATGTAACCTTTCATTATTCAAATTTGAGATAATTTATGTAATATATTGGGTTCATGATGTTTTTTATTTATGGATATGTTGGGGAATATTTTTCACATTATAAAATTTTTGTGTTTTATATAATAAATAATTTTAAATTTAAATTAAATAATTTTTAATTTAGAGTTTACCGTTACGCAATGCATGGGGTCTACATGTGGTTAAAGACATCTCACCTTTACACTACTGAATTTTGGGGAGCTGCATAAAGGAAATCCCATTTTTATAAGTTTAACATAAGGGAAACTGAAATTTAATATTAGTTTAAAATGGTTTTGTTGGGTGAATCATTGAGGAAACATATTTTTTTAAAATTCTTATGATTACCTAAGGAATTTTGTAAGTGTAGGACCGAGCTTTAAATGTAAATTAAAGTGTACAGATTGTTTTGAATAAGGTTTATACACAATATATTTTGGTAGGCCAGGGATTTAAAATGATTAATAAGGATACCTTGAAACTCTATATGGATAAATTAGGGTAGGATTATAGTTTAAGGGATAATACCATCCCCCATATGCAGTCATTGTGACTCAGGTAATTGTTAACCATGCTTCTAAAACACATCACAAAAAATAAAAAAAATGGTTTTTAGAATCCATTTTTCATTTTTAATTAAGTAGAATGGAAAATAATTCCCTTTACAATATTTAAAAATATTTTATTAAGGGAAATTGAATTATATTTTCCAATAAAAGTTTGTAAATAATAAAATAAATTATTTTACACCCTCCACATTCATGATTTTGGTAAAATAGGAAATTAATTATAATTCTAAATTTTGGGGTTCTAATGTTGATTCACCTTATGAATTTATTTAATAATACCAATAATATTACGACTATACTTTTTTGGAATCCTGTTGTGAATAGTTAATGGATTTTATCAACCATAGAATATGATCTTATTCTATTGACTTGTTTTCCATTTATGGTTTTTGTGAAAACATAGCACATGTGATCATTCAAGAACATTGCCATGGGCACCATTTTGATATAGATAAAATATGGTAGGACTCAATATTATATAATTGACTTTCTAGGATTGTTTCCGTTTCTTCTTCCTTGAAGTTATTCAATAGGCTACATCACAATGATTATCCGTGTATGATGTTATCACAAATGTATTATGTTTTTACATTATTTTAATGTTATCCTCTATGTACCGAGTACGTTGATTAATACCCTATATTATTCAATCATGTTTATAAATGTATTCATATGTATTTTAATAAATATTATTTTGGAAATTTTATTTTTATAATAAATGGTCCAACAAGATAATCAATTTTTAATCTTGAAATAATGATATCATGTTGTTGGGTATTTTTTTCATTTTTGGTGGTATCCTATTAGGGGTTTTTCTCACAAACTAATTCATTACATTTGAAGGTTATAGAACTATTTTTCTCATACATGTAATGTTTGGGGAATGATTTAGTTCAATGTTTTCTATTTTTTTCATATATATATTTCTGAGATTATATGGTGGTGGAAGATGGTTATATAATGTAACAATTTATTGTAGATCATTGATTTCAAACTATTTTAGTCTAGTTTAGAATTTTTTAATATATTTAATGTGTAAATTTATTCATTCCCCCACAAATATTTTGGGATTATATCTCTTTATAGTTATTAATAATTTTTTTGTGTTTTCATTTAAATATTTACCTTTAAGTGGGTCATCATGGTTATATGTGATGTTGACAAGGCTTTTGTCATTAAATATTTATATTTGAGACATTAACCAATAATATTTTTTAATGAAATATCAGGTTAATGGATTAGGGACTACAATATATTTATTGTTGGACCACAAATGATTTGGTATTAAGTGTGGATGGGTGAATGTCTCACACACTTTTGTTTCCAAAACAATTTCATATATTATTTATATGGATTTAAATCATGATTCAACTTTTGTAGGTTATTTGATGACAAATCCTTGACTTTTTTTTATATTTCATTTTATTTAATAATATATTGTGTTTATTTCACTATATCCAACTTATGATTAAATTATTTTCCTTTAATCGTTTTTATATGGATTTTATAGCATTTAATTTTACAAAAATACCTTATTATTATTATTGGATGTACAATTTATGTTAAATTTGGAAATTCCACCTTTAATGGCTCGTCTACTTAAAAAATATGTGAGACAATATCCATATGGTAATCCTATTTATGTCCATCAGTGGTGGAATATTTCATATACAATATTAAGACTCTAGGTCATGCTTGTGTTGAATACCATGGATGTATAGTGGATCATGGCTCAATATATACTAAGAAGAATCCACATAGATTCCATAGTGACAATGGAACCCATAAATTTTATTTTTTTATGGTCAATATAGAATGAATATTTAACTTTTTGAACACTCCATATGTCTCTATGGTATATTTGTTTAACAGACATAATTGAAGGAGTGTGAACGAAATTGTGGGACTCTATCCTAAATACAATGTAACATGAACATCTCACCTTGATCTCATTAAAATGGATTTTCAATCAATAATTATATCCTAATTTTTTTTGGTCAATACATAGGAGTTTATAACCATATATTAAGGGAATAAATTAGTTAGGTATTATACAATTCATTACAAGGATAATGTTATTATTTAAGTTCTTATTTTTAGTAAATTTTAACTTTACTCTTGGTCTTTCAATTTGGGTTTTGGGGCTGATATTTAGTCAATAATGATTCTCATATGACTAATTTTTTAGGTATTTGATAAGTGATTTATGTCTAACGTATACATAAATGGGGAAATTGGATATATTAAATCATTGATTGTTATTTGAGGTAGCCTCAGTGTTCCCTCTAGCGATAAATGAATGAGGATTTTTGCATTTTTTTCTTCAAGATTGACATTTAGTTTTTATTTAAGAAAAAAAATATTTTCTATAATTATTGGTTCCCTTTAAATATAATGTTTAATTATAAAAAATCACCAATGTTGTGTCATAATGGTTGATGATTAATACCTCATAATAATTTATATTGAAAAATATTCAAATATATTACTGTAGGATGAAATCTTAAAAAATATTCATATGTTCATTTTTATTCATGAAACAGTGGTGGAAATCAATCTCATTCCAAGGGGAATACTCATGCAACATTTAAATTCGAAGGAGGAGTTGGTGGTATATAAAATTATGTATGAGAGTTTTCACTAGAGTAATCTATGGAAGGACTTTTTATTGATAGACCTATAATGTTCATTTCATCCACTATGGTATTATATTTGTTTGATATTAGTGAAAAAACTATTTACTATTGACAAGTTTTATTAATTTTTAGGTAATATGTTGAAAACATATTCCATTAATGTTTAAACATTTCACTCCCTTTCGAAGGTGTTTGAAAAGTGGTTTAAAATGACTTACATGACATATCAAAATTGATCATCATGTTGTTGGGTGATATTTCACTGTTTGGAACTAGATTTTATTTAACATATAATTGTAATGTATTTTATAATCAATTTTAAGGCCCATGTTTAATACAATCCATGATGAGTTGTTTCTTCCTCAAGATAGGATCACTCATTTCGTTCAAGGTTAGTGGGATTCAAGATCACAATCAATGGGGATCATTGTTCTCTATCTTGGACAAATATCTTATTATTTGTTAGATATTTTACCTAAAACAATTATCTAGTTTATAAATGATATTATTTATACAATTGTTATTGTATACATTTATATATTACCAAATAATTTTTCCTGGTGACAATATCTGACTGTGGTCGAGTTCACTATTAACCAATACCTAAAAATAATGACCATTATATATACCATCATACAACATGGAACTGATTGAGTTAATAGAAATTTTTTCATACCTTTTAGATTATAATTTAAAGAGATTTCTTCATCCTACTATTTCACTTCATTCATGACTAATTATATTAATTTTGAATGTCTATATATGGATCAAGATTCATGTTGAATACCTAAAACATATAAAATTGATTGGTTTGAATTAATAGCCACCTCCATAGACATAAGATAGTTTTGATCATTTCATAGGACACTATTATGTTTCTATGATCTACTAGTTATTGTAGTACACTATTGGAAATGATAGATTTGAAGACGAGTTTTTTCTAACAGTTCTATGTAACGGATAAAAAATAGTAAAGAAATTTTTATTCAGGATTGGTTATCCAAAAAATAGATGATGAAAAATAAAATGTATCATTTTATGGTCTATTTTCATGGAAAAGGATATTGAAAACTAAAACCATATTTTTTTGGGTGTCATTTATCCAAAAAACAATTTCTGAAAAATAAATTTTTTTCGACATATGTTTTTTAATAAACCGATCATAAAAATCCCTTATTTTGCCATCGAATTTACAAACAACATATGTCGAAATCTAGGAATTTTTTTTCATCGGTTAAATTAGTAACGGATACAAAAAATATACGAAAACCTATTTCTACATCAGTTTCTAGATAAATCGATAACGAAAATCCATTTAAAATTTTTACATGTGCATTTGGATATCCAAAACCCTAAACCCTCTTTTGTTCTCTCAACTATCCCGACTCATGATGGTACCGTCGAAATTAAAACCACCACCCATGTCTCATTTTTGTTGATTTAATGCATTTTAATATTTATTTCCTAGTCACTGGTTCTCATTATCTTATCCTTTAACTTTGGGGTTTCATTTAAATTTGTATTTCTTGATCTGATTCATCTTCACGGCCTCACCTAAAGGGGTTTAATTTTTTTATTCATTCATTATTATCTATCATATTTACTAATTATTTTTTATACCATGAAGTGTTTTTTATTTGTTTTTATTATAAGGATAAAATTAAAATTTATGTTCAATTTTTTATCATCAAATCTGTATATTTTATGTTTTCTTATATTTAAAGAAATAAATTTAATATTATCTAATTAAATCATATCCATTGGTTTTTCTGAATCATTGCTGTTTTTTTATTATGTTATTATCTTATTTATTCTTATCATTATACATTTATTAATTAATTAATTTTTAATAATTTTTGTCTAAATTTATGTCCACTCCTATTATAGATTTTTAATTCTTTTAATGGTTAGTGATGTCAATCATATACATTAATATTATTTGAATTATTTTATATGAGAAATATTCATGTGCTATGTGATTATAACAATAAGTTTTATAAAATAATTGATAATTAAATTATTCCCATTTTGAAATTAATATGATTTTTTTGACTCTGAGTCATAGTTTTAATAGGGAATTATTTTAGATTCAATGAACCTTTTCCCTCACTTTAAGGAAAAATATCATTAAATTAAAAATGAAATTTTTATAATTTAAAGATAGAATTAGTTTATTTTATGATTTTATGATTCCTATTTATATATTTTTTAAAATGATTATTTGTTTTAATATTTCAATGATTATATAATGATTTTAGGTATTGAATGGATCATAATTAGATTAATTTAAGATGTACCACTAATTAATATAAAAAAGGAGTTGATGATTTCTTGTAATTTTTTAAATGAAATAATGAAAAAGTAGATTTTATTTTCTTGTCTATGTGTGAACTGTATGAATATGAGAATGTTATATTCTAGGGAATTAAAGGATCATATCATTTTTTATTTTTTTAGGATTATTTATACAGATTAGGTCTGGAATGGTTAAAGAACAATAAATTCAATATATAATTTTGATATCAAAATTCATAATGTGAGAGAGGATCATATTGAATATTTAATTCATCATTTAAGAGTTGAAACCATTGAAAAAAATAGAAACTCTTCAATGATTTAATGGAGATTATAAAAAATCAATAATCCTAAGTTTTAGTAAATATACAATGATATCATCCATTTTTATACTGGTTTATTTGAATGAAATTAATGGTATTTAGGATAAAAGATTCTCTAACATACATGTTCTTTTAAAAGAGATAATTCTAGAAGGAAACATGCTTGATGATTCCAATTTTGATGATAATTAATTATTTATTCAAATGGGATTAAGATGTTAAAATATTTAGGATTTCCCCAATGATTATGTGTTTTATAGGAAATGATATGAATTTTTGTCAAACTATCCTATATATGGTGCATCACACTATAATATGGATGAAATAGTCAATTCAGATTCATTCTCCGGTATTGAAATATATGATAATGAAAAATAAAATAATTTCTTCTAATAATCCTTTCATATAATTAGGATAAATTGACTTTGATTCATTCATAGGTTCTGACATAAATGTTCCTACAAATTTAATTTGGTATCTTCAAATAATTTCTCATTTGAAACATCTATTATCAAATTCAATTGAAGAAAAATAGTTATGATGAAATTTAGTTGAACAATCATGGGATGGTAAATTACCTCACCCTGTTGACTCATCAAAAGGTAGATATTTGATAAAACAAATCCTTATTTCGGAAGTGAAGATAGAAATATGAGAATGGGAGTGTTTACAGATCAAATGATTCCCAATCGGAGTGTATGTAGCAAAAACAGTTTGTTGCCTACTTTTTTTTATAGTTTAAAACATATCCCCTCTTATATATATGAAGAAAAAATATGTTTTTATGATATGGATGATTTCTGGACCCAATCATATAAGAAAAAATATTGATTTGGACCATTTACCATTTAATTTTTATTTGAAACTTCTATGAGAGGAAAGAGTTAATATTTTTTATTCATTCAAGAAAGAGTATTTTCTTGTCTGTTCTGTGATAATGTTCACTATAAATGACTTCAATATATATAGAAAATTATCAATATTCATCGTTATGTGATATAAAGACTGTCAAAATTTTGAGGGAGGGATATCATAGTTTTAGTTGGGGAATGGAAGAATGATAATGTTCATGGGATATAGATAATTTTTCAAAATTGATCGTCCTTTTCATATACTAAAAAATAAATATAATGGTTTACCGAAATACAATCATCCCCACAACTGTTGTCAGTTGAAGAATATTATAACATGGTGAAAAATATTGTTTTTACATTTGGAAAGAAAAGTAGTTCTGGTCTTTTAAAATTATCTGGAAGAAATAGTATTTTTTAAAACTACCATATTGATGGTTTTTTGAGGTAAAACCTAACATTGATGTTAGGAATGTTGGGGAAAATATATGTGATAGTTTTATTGGAAATTTATTACCCATGAAATATAAGAAACGTGATGTATTGAATTCTATATTTATCATGATATAAATGGGGATAAATTTGCTGTTATCTCGAACTATTAATGGAAATAGAACATATTTACATCTAGCTAGTCACAAATTATGAACGATTGAGAAGTTGGATTTTTTTTCAATGTTTGTATTTTATAAAATAGCCCATCAGATATTCAACTAATGTGATGAATTTTGTGTTAGTGTATGATTGAAAATTAAATGGTACAAAATCTCATGAATGTCATATGTTGATAAAATAACTACTACTGGTCACATTATGTGGTATATTGTTGTGAGTGGAAAAAAATATCATTAGGTTATATACTTTTTTCCAAACCATTTGTATCATTGATGTTAATCATAGATTTAATATGATTTAGGGAATAATGATTATATAAAAATTTGTAAACTATAAATTTATTGTCCACCTTTATTTTTTGATATAATTGTTCATCTGGTGCATGAGATAAGAATATATGGGCCTCATTATTTTTTTTGGATGTATCCTTTTTAAAGGTATAAGAGTATTTTAAAGTGATATATTAAAAATATGTATCATCCAGATGCATCTATTGTTCAAAAATATTAACCAGAAGATGTTATTATGTATTGTACAAATTATTTGTCTGAAGTGGAGCATAATGGCTCCTTGTAACCCGACATTTCACAATTGAGAGTGAAGGTAGAGGTTTTTGAGCCATAAAGGTAATGTTCACTCAACATAATAAAGTTATGAATGCACGTTTATATATTTATAATAACAAAAATGATGTTCAATCATATATCTCATCACATATTGCACAATTAAAGAGAGGATATACAAAAATAAATGAAAAGTTGTTGATGGTGGTGCATAAAAAGTCATTTATTTTATGGTTTAAAGAGAAATTGTGAAAAAAGATATTGGTATTAGAAATTTTGAAATGGTTGGAAGGGGGATTATCTCTTAATGTGGTAACATGAACTTGTTTCAAAATTAATAGGTACTCATTTTAAGAAAAAATATTGATAACAACAGTATCGTTGAAAATAGTGGTGTGATGGTTATCATTAAAGTACTGTATTTTCTAGGGAAAATAATATAAAACCATATTTTTGTATTGTCGAAATATATTTGATTTCTTGAGCATATATGGGAAATAGATTATACAAAATTTTGAGTCATTTTGTTTAAATGTAATTGGGTTGATATAAATAGTGGTGTGAAACCTGATGATTTTTGATTGAAACTCGTTGATTTGAAATTGCTAAATTACAATGTGGAACCATTTATCACAGAGGAACATACAAAGAAGATATTTTAAGTAATTAATCCATAAAATGGTAATTGGTATGGTGTTTTTTATGAAAAAAGATACCATTTGTGTGATGACAATGATTTTTATGATCTTATTTATATACATGTTTCGTATTCGTCTATTACGTGAATGCTGAATTATTACAATATTTATAAGGACGACATAGTGTATCCCATAAGTAATTATAATGATGAAGGAATATTAGAAAACACTAAATTACACTCATATTTGTATGGTAATTAATTTTATTTAGTTTCTTTTTCTGAAAGATACAAATGATAGCAATTGTTTTCATTTTTATTCTAAATATTCAATTTTAAAATGATTTGCATCTACAAAAAAATTCATTACACTTGCAAAAGTCAATGTTAGATACTGAGAGAGAAGATTAGTTTCAAACAAATATCTACTTTTTCATATTATTAAATATTCAGCAATATACTTATGTAATGATATATAAATTTTAATATATAATATTATTCAGGACTACTAAAGCGTCCTCAGAGTATTAGACTTCTCCTGTTATGACAGATAAATCATGATCATAGGTTTTTAAAAAGGAATGGAATATTTACCCAAACTATCACTTTCTCATGGAGAAAAAAAATTACAGATTTATTTCGATGACAATAATAATGCATCTTTCCCAAATACAGTACAGTTTCTGAGTTATACATCAACACAAAGACATTGTAGGTTTATTATTTTATATCCCAATTGGATGTATGTGGACAAGATAGTAAAAAAACCACATTGGGAGGCCATGATAGTAAATATGTCAGTTGATTTATTTTATATCATTTTTGAATAATAAATATTTTAAATGACACAATTTAGTTATTCAATTACAGAAGACATTAAATATTTATGAAACAAAAGAAATTAATAATAGACATATCTCTTTAGTAGTGGTCCAATGGAAACATATCAAAACAAAATGGAAAATATATTTGGTTTTTGGATAGAAATTTTTTTAAAACCAATTCTTTAATAATTTATATATAGATGCAGATACATTGATGAAATTATTGGATTGCCCTCAAGAAGGAGAAAGTTCTTCTATTATAATTATTGTATATTTTTTTTCAATAATTTATATTTTTATGGGATATAAATATTATCAATAGATTATTCTTCCATGAATAATATTTATGATTATCTATTAACATATGATATATGTAGAATAGATTATTCGTTGAGATCACTAAAAGAAAATATCATGCATGTCGAATATTTTAATGAGATCGATCTCAATGTTTTGTTGTTGTTTTCCAAGTAATTAAATTGTTCATTGAATAATTTTCAATAAAAAATTTGTTTATATTGACTAACTATATTTCCTTTTTAAATTCGTTATCTACACATTCTTCTTGAAATTTTTTTAGCACATCCATTAATGGTTTTATAGATCTAGAATACATTTACTAGGAGGTGCAACATGTGAAGAATCCTAATAGTGTTTCATATATATGTGAGATTTTATCACTTATAGATATTAGATGTTGGTTTTCCCTTTTATTGATAAGTATTATTAGAAAAATAATTATGGACTAATGGAAGTTATAATACCATTTATTGTGATGTTTTTTATTTCTAGGGGAATTAGATTTTGGCGTGTTTTTTCCATGTTAATGAACCTTATATTGGTTTTTTCTATTTATCACAGAGTGTTCATGTAATTTTTAACATGTTATTATATAGCTATGTTTTTATTGTTTCTCACAATCTCATTGGGTTTAATAATCATTGTTTATAAATATATTAATAGTTCATATATATGAAAGTGCAGTTCATGGAAATAGTTTAACTATGAACACATGTCGCTAAAGAATCCAATGTCCATAAATTATGTGAATGTAAAGGTAATAATCTATTTATATTAGATATTTTTATGAATTTTTGATATAAATATATATATTGGTTTTTATTATCGTGTTAATGTTTTATAACCATAATTTCACCATCAAAAAGACAATGTTGAATGTGGTTATTATGTTCTATGATTCATGTATGAGATAATGAAAACTAGGGTAATGACCTAATTTGACAATGTCTCTTGTAATACAAAATTTTCTATTTTGGATGATTTTATTCTTCTTTTAATCACATATCATTCAATGTTATTTTATAAATTCAATGATAACGAGTCTTCTACCCTAGATGAATATACCCATCTTCTTTCTTTCTTTGAAAACTATTTTTCAAATCTGATTATGATTTGTGGTAAGTATTTTCTCATGTTTTTGAAAACAATTTCATTTTATTAATAACATGGGTTCAAAAAACTAAATCATTTGTTAAAATCGATTTTGGAACTAAGTAATATCATACGAATTCTTCAATAATAACCAATAGTGAACATGTTGTCTATTTCCGGTATGTGTATTTTAATTCTACATTATATTACAAATTTATATATAGATTTTTTATTAAAATGGTAAAAACATGTATGTTTTTATATATTTTAATGAAATGATAAATATTGATTGATTATTGGGTACTATGTCTTATTATAGGGATTTTGATTATTTTTGTACTTAAATATTTTATTCCCAAAAATATACTTTATAAATCAGTTTTATTAAAACACAAGATCATTTTTTAATAAAAAATAAATATTTTAGTTGGTGGTTTATCTAATAAACCAAAGACAAAACTGGATATCTATAATATTTTATAATAAATTGATCCCAAAAAAGGTTCCGTACTATTTTTGGCATCGCATCGTATAATAAACAACACCAATAATTCATTTTATGTGTTATTTAATTTTATATCTTATGCCGAATACTCAGAATGACATCATTTTATGTGTATGATTTTAACAAATGATGCTGAAAAACTTCTATTTTACATCGCCATTATATAAATCGGTTAAAAACCGACGTTAAATATAACTTTTTCACTATTGGTACCACTAGTCGATATTTTGAGAAGAGGTTATACATAATATTTCATTTAGGTATAGTAATGGGAATTTCTGTTTTTAGGTTATGTTATTCGGAATCACTAATGCTCATATGGTATTTATTATTTTTAAGAAATTGATATTTTATCATAATTAGGACGGTTTTTTTCATTTTATTTTCAAAATATTTTCATTTCCTCAAAACATGTGTATGAACAGATGGTCTGCTTTAATATCATCCTTACAAAATTGAGGGAAAAAATCTATTTTTAAATCCTAAAAAAGTGAATTTTTGACTAAATACTTGATGTTTTTAGGCCATGATATATGAGAGGGTCATATCATATTATCCTAATGAGATTTTATTAGTGATTTAGTTGGAGAAACTCATGAACATGTTATGTATTTAGATCCTCTTGTAACTAGATTTTTATTACTGGTTCTTTGTTCATGAAATCTCAACACATGCATATATGTTGAATTAATTATCTAATAAGGGATTTTAGTTTGAATAAAATAAAATTTTTCCATGCTATTTTTTAGAACAAAATGTGAGGTTGAAATAATCTAATGTTAACATTCTTCTTATAATGGATATATGAAATGATGTTTTTGGGGATTCCTTTTGTAAAAACTTATTGTGTGTCTTCATTTGTAGAATGTATATAGTGAAATGTGTCCACCTTTAATTAGAGTTTCAAGAGAAAAAAATTCTCTATCTTTTCCTAGATCATATATCTATGATGTATTATCCAAAAACATTATTCCCTTATCTCATTATGGAATTAATTATTTGAGAATTCGATTATATGAGCCTGAAATATAGTTTTAATCAATGGGATTTAAACCTGAGATGGATATTCAAGGATGAGTATCATTATTCGGTTCACATTGAAAATTCATATAATCCATGAAAATTTAATGTTACGGCCAACTATTTGAAAATGATATAACTGACCGAGGAGGTGAAGGAATCAATGAGGGATTTTTCAATGGTGCATTTTATCATTGAGATGATCTAGGAAGATGAACAATTTGATAAATTGGGGATTATCTTATTTGAAGGTTGACATGTAATTTAATGATTATATTCGGCTAAAATAGCAATAAAAATTGATTTAAATAACTTTAGTGAACTATTAAATTAGAGGGAGGCCTCATATGGGTGGTACTGGTTACGTATTGGTACCTTTTTTAATAAAGGTATGTTTGTAATTTTGGTATTTCTGAAGAAAACGGTGAAGGATGGTGGAATTTGATCATCTTGATCTACTCAACTAGGTACTACCAGGATATATCATGATCTGAGATGATGATATTTGTTGTTGGGGATGAGTTTGTCGATTTTATATTTCATATCATGAAGTTTCACTTGTCAAAATATTAAGGTGGAAGATCACAAACCATTCAGTTTATGGTTACACTTTCTCATTCCTATGTGGTTGTGGGATGATATATCTAATGTTTTCATTAACAATATTCCTATGAAATCATATATGTTGTAGGAAATTTGGGTTATCAATAATATGTCTATGAAATTGGAAAACATCCTCGTTATTAGAGATATGAAAATGGGGGATGATGTGTGTTTCTTGTATGTCTGAGAGTTCACAACAATATAAATTATTGTTTATGAAATTATTTCATATAGGTACCATGTATTCCCATCTGGGTTTTGGAAGGGTCATTAGGGGGAAATTGGTAACCAAGTGAATATTTGGATGAAATAACAACCATATACTTATTGGTATAATGATAAATCTACCATGATTATTAAAGACGTGATCTTAGATTTTTTGGTCGACTTTAATGGTTTATGGGAAAATAATCTACAATTTGTCGATTTTTCAAATAAACATTGTTATCATGATTTTATTAAATTTTTTCATTTTTAATGAATTGAATTGGTGGCCTTGTAGATTACCATTATGTTGGAATGAGTCGGGAGATAGGTTATTGGTTAGACTAAACCTTATGTAAGAGATGACCAAAAATTTATTTTTGATCTAAAATGGGTTAGAGATAACATAGATTTATAAGAAATTATATACATACCATTATCATAACCATCTGGAGTCCTATATTAGTAAACAATTAATTCTCAGATTTTCCATATTCTTGATACGTTCTTTATAGTGAAAGAATGATAAATTAGAATCGTTGATTCTTAGATCATTTGATATCCTTGTACATATTAGAATGGTGGAATATATGAAGAAATTTATTTCACGATAGACAATGATTTAAAACTTATTTCGGATTTCTTATCTAAATATGTATCAACTAAACCCCTACCATGTTATAAAATGGGAATATGTATTTCTTGATCACGATACCACCATGGATAAACCATTGGTTCATATTATGTATACCAGTGATATGCTACTAAATTGTTAAAAAAACAATTTTCTCTATGTTCATTAGATGTGTGGACTAGATAACCTTGAGATGTGAAATTATAAATCATTATGAAGGGAGTAGGTTTAACATTTATTCATAAAATAGGGGAAGAATGAATTAGTATTTGATGACTTGTAAAATCTAGATTTTCTGATCATGGTATACTCATAAGTAAATGAACCTTTCTTTTAATTTATTAGGTGTTAAGTACCACTGATGGTCTTTTGAAATAATTTTGGTTTTATTTAAATATGTATTTTAAAAGGATAATAAATATTTTTATCTTATTTTTTATCCTTACAAATGGAATGGGTTACGTGTAAGTGTAAAGACCTCCAAAAATTATAAAGGTGAATTGTAGGGGTTTTGTAATGGAAATATAATTTTTCAATGTTTTACAGAAGGTAAAAAATTAATATAATTTGTGTAAGGGTACCTATGGCACCACATTAAGGTAACCTATTTCATAATGGTTGTATAAGTGTAACTAATGAAATGTGTAAGGATATTATTTAGTTGTAAAAGGATGTTTAAGAGTACATATGACATTAAATTATGGTTGACCGCACTATGTAATGGTATGCTTGAGTTTTTTCGAAGGATGTGTACATGTTTGCTGCACTACGTAAGGGTAGGCCAATGTTTTTAAAAGGATGTATAAGGGTTAGAAGCAACTATGTATGTATATTTTTGGGAGACGTTCCTATGCATGGTTAAAATAACATACGCTTAGATGGATGATATTATACATATAAGGGTTAACCATTTTACACTTAAACATCACCTTCTTTATAAAAAATATGTTCTAAAAATCCTATTCTTGTTTTATTTCTTCCAGAATGACCCACAACACCGTTTAAATGATTTGAATATCTTGAAATCCATTGAATATAATTATTTTCCCTATCAAATATTATGAATATTCTTTTAAATGATTTTTATCCTTTAGTATTGATAATTAAAATTAATTGATAAATTCATGAGTATTCTAAATTTTGTAGATTGAATGGCACTACGTATACTGTATTTATTTTAAAACACCCAAAACATAACTAATATTCATTTTTTGTTATCCACCTGAGAAGTATTTTGGATTTTTTTCTACCATAGAATAGGATCTAGTTTATTTGACTTGATTTTCATTATCCTCTATGGGGGAATCAACATGAAGTGATAAATGTTGCCTTTATCTAAATGTTACATCCATTACCCTCCACATTAGGATATTGTGTAAAGAAAAATATGACATTATCTATGGTATGCATCATTTTATAGTGGTGATAACTAAAGAAATACACATTGTTATATCGAATTTGATTGGAATTGTTTTTAAAATTATTAAAATTGGAATATTTGGCAGAATTTATCCAAACTTCCACATCTCATGACATGAATAATGCATTTAATGTGATTTTTGATAAATAACTAAATTTATGAACTTCATCTGTTGATAAAATATTTTATTATATATTTCATTTTTAAATAATGGCACTATATATTCATAATCAGTGAAAAAAATTTCTATGTATTATGAGTATGAGTTGTGCTTTATTTTATGAAAACATATCACATGGGATAATTTAGGAACTATGAGTCATGGAAATATATTGATATCTTAAATCAATAATATGTGTTGATATCATATGATTTACATTCAAAATTAGTGACTTTTTATTTTTCATATAATATATTATATTGGATACAAGTCGATGATGTTTCATGCCATATGTTATCACCAATGTACATATTCCACATTCTAACATTGTTATCACATATATAATATTACTTTTAAAATTCCCACCATATTTTTAATCATATTAATACTCATATTCAATAGGAATTGAATATGGATTATTTTATCAAATGTTTTTTTAATTGAAATGGGTCTATAAATTATTTCATTTTAAATCATGATCCAATTATTTCATAATTCCATCCTCTTATAGATTTTTTGGTGGAAAACTAATGTACATTGTGCTCATTGCGTAGTTTTTCTATTCCATTATTGAAGACCTTGTATTTTACAATATAGGTAAATTAAAAGAATCATATAGTTTACCTGATACACTTTTTTGTAGTTTACATATTTTAATGATTGTATAGTGTTGGGGTATTACTACATTGAAACACTATTTAGTGTATATTTTTTCAATCTAGTATTTTTTACTAATTTAATTTTTTTTAATTCTCATTGAGGTATTTTCCACTCTTCCACTATATACTAGTTTATAATTACATTCTATTTTTTCACGTAACATGTCTTTGTTTTGTCATTAATATTTACCATAAGTTATTCCTTCTCAATGATATGTATTACTGACCCAGGTTTGTTTTTTGCAATACCCATATATTCATCATATTGAACCAATAACTATTCAAATTTTTTGATACCCTATATTTTCTAAATTTATGTTTTCCTCATTCATATATGTTTGTACTAGATTCCATACAGAATCTGGTCACCAACATGAGCTAAAATAAATCATTTCTCCCTAGTGGGAAAATATAGTACTATATTATTTTCCCTAGGTCAATCAAACAAAATACTGTTTCACTCATGTATCCTAAATTATTGGATTACAGACATGAAAAGGATATTAAAAAAAATTCTCATTTTTATATATATTATATTTATAATGGAAATTTAGTGATTTTTTTACCTAACTGATAGGTTCCATAGAGTACAATAAATCACATAATTCCTTTATAATGAGAATACATTACCATATACAATAAATGTAATATATCATGTCTTAAGAAACACATTATAGATATTCCAATAATTCCTCAATATATCTAAATAATTATGTTGTCCTCCAAATTTCCAACCAATGAACTAGAAGCATTAGTGGTATACTAATTTTTCTAATGACCGGACCGTTATTTCATTATTTACCACCATACATTAATCAAATCATCCATATTTTTATAATTATAAATATCCTTGTAATGTTCTATCATAAGACTACAACCTATTCTAAACCACAAATAGAATGGTATTGACATACCTATGTCCCATTATATATCATTGGTATGAACTCAGGAATTTTACTCCATCCCTTATGACATTAAATTAGAAAAATAGTTTTGAGTCATGTTATATTAAACTTTCAGGAATAATGATTGATGATTCACGAATATAAAAAAATATCATTGATAATAAACCTATATAAACTCACTATATAGACAATTATAAAAATCTATCATGTAGTTATTATATAGAATCCTCCTTGCAGAGTTCCTCCCTAGGTAGTTTAATAATAATTCTCTATCATTAAAGGTGATAAAAATAGTACATGACATAAATTTACACCCCATGAAGGCCATCAATTAATAAATTGAAGTGTACTACTAAAAAATGATTTTTATTTGTTATATACTCCAAAAAGGTAATTGATATATCAAATATAGGGGTCCCAACGTTTTATCTATCATGAAGTTCCTAAATGAAACAGTGTATCCCCAAAACGTGAATCTCCCCCCCTATATAGGAATAAATATCCCCTTTTATATTGTATAATTTATAATGTTTAGATTAATTGCACCCGGAAATGTAATATATTTTGTAAATTTACCTTAAATATTAATTGGGGATTTGAGTAAATGATTCTAATTAGTTATTCAACTCTATTATAAAAAGATAATATTTACTCAAAACACTCAAAACAATCAAAAATAACTAAAAAAGTGGTAATTGAAATGACCTCTAATGTGAGAATATGATAAAGAATCATTTGATTAAGCTCGGGATGGTTTTAACATTATGTGGATGGAACTGGGCTAATAAAATATTACATTCACATTCTGGTCCTAGACTCATAATTATTTATAATTTGTATGGTCATTGAAGTGGAATAAATACCGCACAATTATCTCAATTTTTCTGGAAAATCCATTTACTTAAATAAAAATTCAACCTTATGAGGGATATGATGACCACCTCATGATATAAGAAGAGAAGAATCACCTTTCTTATCATGATACACAATAAGATTTATATAAAATTATTGTAGTCATGAAATGTTATTTCCACAAAAATTATAATACTTTCTAGATTAACAATATTCCACTAAATTATTCAGGAGGCTACATTCAATGTATTTATTAGACGATGGTGTGTGGAACTTTTAAACACTCCATGGTTAATAATGTCCATCAAATAATGAAATTCACAATGTCATTTCCTCAAACTACAAATCCTACATATAAATTTTGTGTGATATTATTTTTATCCAATGAGAAACCAACACCTATAATGAATTTTAAAAAATCATTCAAACAAATAAATAGATTAGTAATATCATTCCTTAAGACACCATAATGGTGATATATTTAGAAATATATATACAAAAAAACACTATGAAATTGAAAAACCCTTTTATTTCAGACGACTCTGATGTAATTTATTTGGAGGATATTCTAAAAATTATAAATTAATTAATACAAGATCCAAATATGTAGAAATATGATACTACATCTTCATAGATATTTGGGAAACCAAAAACCATATGGCAGGTGATCATTTTAATCATACCCACATGTTATTATCATATATCATGAATATGTGTGAATTTATAGTCACAATTGTGTAGAAGAATTCATAGCCCAAAATGTTGTAGAAATTTTCCCCTATATTAAAATAGTACTTCTCATGGGTGGGGAAGCCTAACATGATCCTCAATAGGGAGAACCCTTGCAATATTTATACCTAACATTTTTTTTATAATCATCTCCATTAGTTCCTCATTTCTTTGAACATAGTGGGGAATCACTTAGAAATTATTTTCAATAGAATACTCTTAATTTATCTCTTTTGGAAGACTACAGTGTGTGGTCAACGAAATTTAGATTTAATAAAAAGAAATGATTATATAAAAAATGTGGATTATGATCTACCACATTAAGGGAATTTTCAGGATAATGATGCTCTATATAACTATAATATATATTATTACCTAGTCTCATCCATGGTATAAATATTTTTAAATGAATTGTATCGATACCTTGTTAATATTTCATAGAATTAAACAAACATTGAGTGTTGTGAAATGGCTGGTACATTTGTTTACAATGTTTACCACATATAGGCCTAAGGAGAATGTTTATGTACCTAACATCATACACAATTCCATTGTATCAGAGATCATTACTATATCCAACATCCCCCTCTAGGTGAGCCTCTCTATTGGAATATGCGAAATGTATGATTACATCCATTTCATTCCCACCACCTAAGGTATTTTTCAATTTTAGTCTCTAATAAATCACATCATATATAGTTGAAATAGACCAATTGAAATTTATTTGTTCAAAATTAATTGAGGAAACATACTTTTTTAGTGAAATCATTTGTTCAATGTGATAATAACTCAAATCATGGATCCAATTAAATAAATAGAGATTGATTGAATAGTGAGATCTGAATCAACCCATTTGGTTTATCTAACATCAAATCCACAAATCCATATACTTGTATAACCAAGTAGTTATTAAAAATTCAAACAACTGGTGAAAAAAAGACACTAATTTAGGAAATTCATCATAGGATAACATTGAATTGTTTCTAAATTCATGAACATATAATCATAAAATATCAATATCTATAGAAAATCTGTTATATAATGCCATCCCCATTTGTAGTATAATATTATCTTCATGATTTTCATATAACTCTTATACAATCTATTAGAATTATATATGAACCAATGATGTTTCATAGGAAATAATACAATGATGGGGAGGATTTTACTCATTTTCCACCATCCATCAGTATCATAGCTTCAAAATGTTCACTAAAATGGGAGATCCTATGAATCACCATTCAAACATAAAATCATGGTGCAGTCAAATATTTTTTAATCATAATAGTTAAAGGTTAAAAATATATTCTATTTTTTGAAAAACAATATTTGTAAATGAATTTTATAGGTATATAAATATAATATGTTGATCTTTCTCCATTTGTAATGGATTTAAAAAACTATTCCACTATAATTTTTACTTATTAATGAATATGTAAAGAGTTTTTGAATTATAAAAAATCTTTTATTGTAAAAATGAAATATTTGGACATATGTTTTATATATTGATGGGTTTAAACTATTTTCATGATATAGAACTCACATTGTTAAAGATGTTAAATATCAATATATAGATCGGTCAGAATGAGAAGTAAATAATGAAAATTTCTTTAAGGATTCTTGGTGTGTTATATGAGAATATTGAAGTATAAAAATTGACTAAAAGATTCATTTTGATAGACAAAAGGAATATCATAAACAAACCAATCAACGTAACACAATAACTTTAAATAATATATTTGAAAATGTTACTCTCAAAGAAGAACAAGTAGTTAATCCAACTCCCATTGTATTCCAATATATCATAGTGTATTCTCCTGAGAAATATTATCATTTCCAATATCCCAATTAAAATAGAGATGTTTTTATGAATATATAAATAATAAAAAATTAAAAAATGAGATAAATGATGTATCTTCTACCATGAATGAAGAAGTTTTAGAGGTATTTAATTACATTCATAGATATTAATGTATTTATGATACTATATATGTGGATACAATATGAAGGATGAATAATCATCTAAAATATTAACCATCCAAAAAATATTAGGGAACAAAATCCATGACTGATTAGGCTTTAATTAATTTCATTATATGATGTTAAATGAAATCCTAGTAACTCTAGAAACTCACTTAATATATATGAGTTATGTGTGTACTACTCCACGTAAAGAAGGAGAAGTGGAGGATTTCAATTACATGAATAAATATAATTTTGATGATTTTATAAATCAAAATTCATCCACCCATGCATATTAAATAATATGGTTATGAGTAAATCAATTATTAGTTAGCCGTGTTACTAATGATATTCTTAAGGAAATATCATTTTCTCAATATTATTTAAAAAACTAATGTAATCACCACTACAAACATGAAAGATAAGAAGATTTACCCCCATAGGTATGTATGTCAATTTAGAAACAAATAAATTTATTACTCTCACTATTTTGAGGTTGTTTACTTCAAAAAATAAAATTTTCCTTTAATTAGGAGTTACAATACTCTAATCTAAATTTTTATCATCCAAGATAATAATTTTCATGTGAAGAAGACTCTTACAAAGAAGGATACCCCTACAATATATGTATAGAAGTACATCATTGCAGTGGATGATTGAAACTAGATATTACAAATATCTTATGGGATAGTCCAAATGAAATCATTTATATATAAATAAATTAAAATAATGCACATCGGTGATGACTAAATGATAATAAATGTATTCATAAATCCTCTATGACATAATAAACATTAATATATATTGTTAAATAACTCTATGAGAGTAACGAGATATCTATATATAGTATATGGGAATCCCAAATAAACCCAAACAGAAATAGATAAAAAATAGTAATAAATAATGTTTAACCATATATGGGATTATAGCTATATAGTCCCTTTATTTTCATTATAATATATTTTATATATTCTACGAATTTTCATTAAATTGAACAAACACAAATGGGGATCCTAATGTTATAGGGTCATTGGACACATATAAAAATAAAAAACTAGTTCATTTATGAACTTAATCATCTCCCATTATTTTATTAATAACTAGTAAACTAATTGGACATATCAAACATAATATATTTCATGATTATATAGGGAATGGAAACATGAGAATGGGTGATCTGAGATGACTTGTAAGGGTAATAAAGGAATATATTTAATTATAACATGAGAATAAGGGTATGATAACATTAATATAACATTTGAAAACCAAACCATTCTAATCAAAGATAAAAATATTCAATCATGATATAATGATTATCAGTACATAAAACATGAATCATATAAAATAAATGAACATAATCATAGTGATAAAAATAATAACATATGATATAATATGTTTTGAATATACGTAAGGATAGAAAATAATTCTCATATTAGTCAAGGCTCACATCCAAGACAATCATATTGTAATGGGTTCACAACTGAAACCATCATATTAATCATGTTTCACTCCTATGACAATCATAACATTAACAATCCATTACTGAATTGAATTAACACCACATTGATTTATTATACATTTCATAAGATATAAATATTTACCCAATTTATTTGAGGGTGATATATGACCCCCATCACATAATTACAATCATATCTATGTGTGCCATAAGACCATAAAACATTCATCTTTATAGAACCCATGAAATGAAATGGGTTTAATAAAAATTTCCTCATATAATAAAATATATTGGAGTGACATGTTTTATATTAATTTCATCACATTATTATAGTAAATCATTTGTAAGATAACCAGGTTTAATAATAATTTATTCATGGTATTACTCGTCAAAGAGAAATAGGTTTCATAAACATTATTCCATCATACTCCAAACCCATTTAGAGAAATAATAAGAATGATATTCCTAGATCATATCCCAGTAATTCATTGATAACATAAAATGATTTCATAATATATGGACAATGAATTTGAAATATACATTTAATTTTTTTGAGAAAAATATCCTTTCATCTTTGAAAAATAGTTTTTTAAATATAAAACATTTTCAAAATACTTTTTAATGAGTATAATGCGTAAATCATATAAGGAAATCTATAAAAATAATTTAATACATTTCATGTGTAAAATGTCTTTTTAACACTGGACAACACTTTTTATATGATAATTTTTTTTGAGAAATCATTAATTTGAAAATAAACATGAATGATTATAAAGAAATTCCATGAAAATAATTTTCATTAGAGAGGGAAATTAAATTCATTCCATACATATTACAATTTCAATTCAATTTAAATACTTGGTAAATGAAAAACAGCCATTTTTTGAAATAAAAATAAAAATAATAATTTCAGAACATTAGGTATCAATTCAAACAATGGATAATATTTCATTAGTAAATCATTTGGATAATGTCAAAATTAGTTTGGAAATATTTAAAAAAAATTGAATGAATAAAATAGTTTTCAACAAATGAGAGAATTTAAAATTATTTTTAAGAATATTATTTGTATCAATATGAAATTAGAAAATAATAAAATAATATTTGGTTCTGTATGTGAAAAGAAAAACTTGGATTAATCAACCCATTAAATTCTTTCACTTTGAAAGCTTGTGAAACACACTTCCCCATGTCTAGATGAACAATAATATATTATAAATTAATTTACTAGCCATTTAATGTTTAATTATCAATAGTTTTAACTAATCTATAAAAATTATGGTAATATATTATTTATAAATAAAATAATAATCATATAAAATAAAAAGAATCGTTTTTGAAAAACCAAATTTCAATTAATAGAAGGTTTAATCAAACTTTGCAAACATAATTGAGAAATTTTTTTTATCCCAATTAGAAATTTTAATTAATAAAATGATTTTTTTAATAATGATATAAAAATTAATATATAATAAAATGATGTGTAATTTTTTGATTTGGATAATTTTTTGATGAATACTGAAAAATCTTATTTATATTTGAAAAATTCAATTGTGTTTAAATTTTTTTCAATGATTAATTAAATCTATTATTTTTTTAAATAAAAAATTTTAATTATATAAAATGATAAAATATATATATCATTTTCATCATTTTTATTGAGTTTGGATATTTAATCCATCTATACTTTGGAGAATTTTCTCTAAGAACTAAAATTCATCACATTTACAAGACTAATTTAAAATAAAAGTCTTCCACGTTTCAAAAAGGGAATTAGTGAAATGAATTATATATTTTTAAAAATAATATTTTAGATTATCTAATGAGGTAAAATTAATTTTTTATGAAAATTCATAATGAAGATTTTAAAAATTAATTTTTTCATTTAAGGTACAAACATGATTAGTATGGGGTTAAACTAAGAAGATTAGGGTATAAATGAAAAATCACTTTTTCAAATTATTATTTCTAGGAAATATTTCCACCATATAATATCAAACATTATAACATAAGTTTATTTATAGTAAATTATAATGTAAATATAAGGCCCCGACCTTAAACCTTACTTAATCATGAATTAAATGAATAATTCACATTGAGGATCTTTTCAGGTTTAGAGTTTTAGAGAATTAGGTCATAACTATTACATCTCAAAAGATTACATAGTAGACACTTCTACTAAGCTTCCATAAAATAATAAAAAAAAACTCTTAAAAAGAAACATGTCTACTTCCATGTTTTAGATAACATGTGTTTCCTTGAACCCATCCTTGACCCTATTCATCTCTAAGCCCTGTGGAAAACATTTCAAAAACATGGGATGGGCATAAAAAGCCTATTAAAGGATACACAACTAAGGAAAACTATTAATTTTTTTCAAAACAATAAGTAAACCATGAATACTTTACCAAAGTAATACTTTTCACCTTTATGAAGTAGTAAAAACTATTAATGGAATAAAAGACCATTACTTACCCCTTTGTAACCAAATAATTACCATAAAACCCATATAAAGAACACATAACATATAATGGTAACTTAGGAAATAAACATAATTAAATGAAATAACCATATGGTTGACTTCCACACATACTTAATGGAATAGCTATACTTCCAACTTCTATACCTAATGCATTGGAGGTTATAACGTAACCACCAGTCCTGGTATTCACGACACCACCCATCATATGGTTTATCACGTAACCACCCGTAAAATGTCTAAGTACCATCATTACACATAAAATATTGAAAATATAAACATTTTAATAACAACATTTCATTTGAAATCACAATAATTAATTCCAAGATATTGAATTAATCAATCCATTTTCAAAAACCATTTAAAATAGATTTTTGAATCAACGTTTCCCATACCACTTTGAAGATTTTAATGGAATTATAATTTTAAAACATTATTATCCATATAAATAAATACTGAAAACAATTTTGAAAACATGGACATTAAAGATAAAGATTTAGAATAATGGATCTTTAAAACATTTTAAAAGATATTTTTGTCAAACAATTTTTAACAAAATGAGAGACACATGAATAAAAATAATTACGGAATAACATTTAATCCAAGATTTATATTATCATGAGAATAAAGGAATTCAAGATATAATTTTTCAAAGGACAGTATACACACCATATAAGAGTGAATTGGTGCATAACAACAATGAAGTCTCAATGGAAATGTAAATTGAGATGAAATCCATTATAAAGATGGTATCATTAAATCAAGGATAAATCTATCACATAATTATGTTTGAGAAATAAAAATACACCCAATGTAAGTGGATATTAAGTGTGAAATAATCAGAGGTCATTCACACATAATCATGAAAAAACAAAACCAATGACATATGTATTTAACTCAATGAAATGAGATTGGGTTGTTATTTCCCATACAAGTTCGTAAGAATTTATCAATGAGATGATTATGTGTAGAAATAATATATCTACAAAAAGGTTTGTGGAAATTAAAACATAGAGATTCCACACATAATCTTGGCATAATAAAATAAAAAAGTAGAGGTTTAACCCAAATAATTGAAAGTGGGTTAAGAAGTTCCCTTATAGAAATCTGACAGTCTAACGACGTCACTTTAAAATTCAGATAATGAGTTGATGAGAGAGAAAATGGTATCTCTCCACTTGGACATAAAATTTACATAAATAAGGATATATATGAACATATCCCAACATAATAGTATGTGAATTAAAAGACATAACAAAAGAAGTCTTTTAAAAAGAGGAGGGTGAAAGGTCCCCTTACCGAGTTGGGTAACATTCGAAACATACACCCCATGGAAGAAGGGTCATACAATAAAGATGTAAATACCCATAAATGAAATTATATTACACAAAGGGTATAATAATGGGAAGTACATTCACCACTAAAAGGAAATAGTGGCAAACGTAGAAAAAATGTCACGGGAATAAAAGTGAGATGAAAACTCCCTTACAAAAACTCGGCAGCCTAACGGCGCCACTTAAAACTTCCAAAAATTGATTTATGAGATAAAATAGGGTCTCTCATAATATGAACATAAAACCTACAGTACTATTAATATAAAATAACATGCCCATACATAAGAAATATGAGATTAAAAGAAATGACATAAAAGAGAGTATTTAAAAAGAAAGAGAGAGGTTGGATCCCTTACCTCGTGTACGACATGACTCGATCGTTATTTAATCTCCTGAATAATAAAATTTGATCAATTTATAATTTCCTAAGGACCTCATTTAAATATTATTAATCAGTTCATATCACATATTATAATGTTATAATAAATTGTTAATAAAGTGAGTTCATATCAGACGTTTTTGTCGATGTTCGGTACATGAGTAAAAATTGAACATGATGGAAAAGAATTTTCCATTTAGTTATAGGTAAATCATATCCAGAATAGTATTGATGTTTTAAATATCATATATATCCAGTATATATTCATTTTATACTATTCCATATCATTTGAAAAAAAAAATTAAAAGCACTGCTCATGGAGACGGTAGGCCTTACGTACGCGTGAACGCTACTTTCATTTTTTGTGATATAAATGGAATTAAAACAAAATGAGAGATATATATATTATAAATCCAGAATTATATCTATCATTTAGATGTAATATATTACATACATATCCATTATATATATGTTCTTATAATAGTACATAACATTTGGAGATAAGAAATGAAATATAACGTTCATGGAGACGGTAAGCCGTACGTACGCATGAACACTACATTCATTTCTTTTATTTTTGTATTAAATGGAATGAAATAATAATAATATAATGATATATTATAATTCCAGTAGGATATCATATGTAATACCATTAATTCCATCCTTTATATGTCCCACATATGGCACTAACGAATCAAATCACTTTGATGGGGCGGTACTTCGCACTTCCTAAAATGAAGATATCGCGTTTTACCCATAATGGAAACCATAAAGTCATGCCATAAATGAAAAATACAGAATATTAAGGAAAATATAAACATATTATATATCATATATAAATATAGTGACGTCTTAATGGACACCTTTTAAGGTGTTAAAAGAATATTGAACAATCATCGTTTCGTGAGGCAGTAATTCGCCATCCATAGAAACAAAATGTTCTTTAACCATTAGACAAAGGAGTGTGAAAGTGTAGCTCAAATACTTATTATAACAACATCCTATTATATTTAAGATATTGGTTTTGTTACAAAAAATAGTAATAATAAGAGTTTAGGGGTTTGTAGAAGAAAAATTATACAAAAGAACACAAGGGAAGAAATTACCTTTAAATCGGGTAACTCTCTTGGATTTGAGCTCAAAGGCTTCCTTGGAAAAGATTCTGCACAATGTGAGGCTTCAATGATGAAGAGAGGGATGTGGAGAGATGAAATGGGTAGGGTTTGTCTGAGCCAAAGTCTTGAGAGATGTGTGTACGGTGGTAGAGGTTGGGGCCTTTTATAAGAGGAGAGGAGGGGCACTCCTGGAATGTTATAAAATATTACTTTATTATAAAATGTTTTTCGGATTTAAAAGGTCCCAAAAGGATATATTTCTAGGATAAGGTGATAAGGTTTCTAAATCCACCCATCCAATAGGTTTTTGAGAAGTGTAAGACTTATATTTCACCCTATCTTCTCATTTTACTTAAATCTTTCATTTATGAGGTAATCACTGTATCATCACAGTGTCACAAATAAATTAATTTATTTAATGTTTAAAAATTATAAAAAAAATATCATGATGTAGTAACTCTTATTATATTTCTAATGAATATTTATAGTCAAACATATGACTTGTATAACACCATTTAAAAATTGTTTTAGTAAAACAACTCAGGTTTGTGACATTTTTATTTTAACTTTAAATAAAAAGTTATTTCTGTCATTTTCCTACCAATGTGTCTCAATGGGGTCCCCATGTTGACCCATGGATTTTCTTGGTCGGCCATGTCACATCCAATAAGGGTAGGACATGTGTCTAGGTCATTTCATATTATTAAAACATTATTTTTACCTTACATTACACTAATTACCTTTAACCGCGATTAATAAAACTTAAAAGTTACGATTCACCAAAAATTGTTTTAATCTAATTGAACCACATTTTACTTCTTAATGAAAACCATGTATATCGTATTTTTGAAAATCAAATCACAGAAGTGGAAAATTTTCATTTAAATGAAAAATCAGTTGTTTTAACTACGACTTAGTGGTTTAACTATTCATCTAAAATTGAAGTTTTTCAGAAAAATTGCAAAAATTCCCCCTAAGCTATAAATGATATTCTGAATTCAAAAATTATGTCTATTTTAGAAAATTCCAAACATATAAGTTACATTAATTAATTTAATAATTAATTCCCACTGTCAAAGAAAATAGCGTGTTTTTATTAAACAATAAGTATCAAAAGATTGACATTAGTTTAAGTCCAATTTCAAGATGAATTTAATTCCAATGACCACTATTGGATTAAATGGTAAAAATATATTCTAATTTCACTTTAAAACCAATTCAAAAGATAATCTAATCCTATAAATAAATTAGATTAAAAATAGGTTTTGAATTAAAATACAACATTTTCACTATTCATTAAAAAATGAACTTTAGCGGAAAAACACCAAAAATTTACACAAAGTAAATTTTGATGTCCCGATTCTAAAGAAGAATTGCATTATGTCAAATATAAAACATAAAATTTTAAAAAATTAGATTTAAAAGTGGTTCGTCATCAAAAGGTGGTTAATCGACCTTTTAAAGAATATTAGAATGTTTACGCTTAAAATTGGATTCATTCACATTTTTAATATTCTAACATTTATTGTAAAAAGTAAAAATATTTAACGAACATAAATAATTATTTTTTAGTTAGTTCTGTTCATTCCCGCCATTACAATGGCTAGTCATTAACTACAATTTAAAATAATATTATTTTATTATTAGAGTGCAACGTAAGATTCCAAAGAAACTCGTTGTTGCATATTGTTTACGCCATCGAGCATAGCATCCCCTTTAAAGTTATATTAATATTTTATTCACAAATATGGATAAATGTGAAAATGTCATATTTTTTATTTAACTAGGGTGTTTCATCCTTCCCCCCTTTTGGGAATTGCGTCCTCTCAATTTTAAAAATGGGCTTGGAAACTTCATTGAAAATCCCACATCGGAACAAGATTCAGTAAAACAATCACTTTAATATAAAGAATGAGAAGTACAAAGGTCACCCGAGTTAACTCATACTAGGATTCCATGTAGGAAAACATGTATATGGAGGAAAAAACAGAGGGTCATGTTCTAAGGGAGAGTGATAGTAAATATGTCTAGGAGAAAGTTAACAATAAGAAAATCACAAACTTGTGATGGGTTAAACGGTATTCGATTCCCCAGTAAGAAAAGTTAACAGACAACATTATTGTTTTAGGTTACCATTCATTGAGGAATTTATTTTTGAGCTTAACTAAATCATAATGAAACATACTTACATGTCACGTATACTTTCAACTTTTACTATATTCCTTAATTAAACTCATATTTTCTCCAAAAGAAGAGTTTTTAGGATGACTTGTTCGCATTAAGAGTACTATAATCAACTTCTTGAGAATCATATAATCCACAAAAGATAACTATATATTTCCCATGTATTTAGACAAAATACAAAACCAAAAATTGTTAGAACAAAATCCACAAATGAATAATCCTTTATAAAAAAGAAAATCCATTATTAATCTCCAAAATTTGTCTAACAAACCAAATGTTCAATGAAGACCATTACATAAACAATTTTTCCAGAAAATTCTTCAAATTAAACCAAACTAAGATTGAAACCCAAATATTTGAAGGATTTAATGACATTGTCTTCCAAGGTACAAATTATCTTTTATCTCCAAATAACATCAGTTTCTCTTACAGTCTCATATTGATAAGTAATTAACCTAATCACACATCCTCCATAATAGGTTAATAATTTCCATAGATAACCGAAAATAAACTTACTCTTGATTCCTAAAATCATCTAACAAAAAAGATTTAGTCAAAATAACCAGGAATTGATGTTGTCCAGTGGTAGGAAATAAATATCAGTCACACTTTGGTTGTGGGTTCGATTCCCACAACTTTGTCCGACGCGACGGGTTGTCACATGGTCTGCGTGTTTTCCTTTTTACAAAACTACATAATTCTTAAAACATTCCCCAAAATGAGATAAAATATTCAAAAATAATCATGACATATTTTAACCTCAAGTTTATCTCATGCCTTTAATTTTCCATCATAACATATAAAAGCCCATAATTATCTCAAAAGTAAGGATCACGTAAACCCTAATGGTTACCTTTATAATTATTACCTGAACTTCCACATTGATTGGTCATCTCGTACATGATGAATTACAAAACATACCAAGGTACAAGTGGTTGATCATGACTCCTTGATAGTTGGTTTAGTACAACCACGAGTTTCCTCATTGAATCCCCCATTTCATCCAGTCTCTTAATCAGAGAACCACCACAGTTTCCTTCAAACCTATTGTCACTTTGGTGACTGCTAGATCCATCCATTCACTAAATATAGAAATGTCAGTGTGAGTATATCAACAAAACCATCATGTACTAATGAGGAAGATAAACACTAAGATATACTTACTCATTCAGTTTATCAAATATAGGAATCTTTCTGAAATCCTATCCATTATGGTAATGTCACTTATGCTTAGAGAATACCCTAACCTCTAAAGTTATCTAAACCGACCTCTGATACTAACTATAAGGCCACGACCTTAAAACATACTTAATCATGAATTAAATGAATAATTCACATAGAGTATCTTTTCAGTTTTAGATTTATAGAGAATTAGATCATAACTATTATATCTCAAAAGGTTACATAGTAGACACTTCTACTAAGCTTCCATAAAATAATAAAAAAAACTCTTAAAAAGAAACATGTCTAGTTCCATGTTTTAGATATCATGTCTTTCCATGAACACATCCTTAACCCTACTCATCTTTAAGTCCTGTGGAAAACATTTCAAAAACTTGGGATGATCATAAAAATATCTTTAAAGGATACACAAAGAAGGGAAACTGTTAGTTTTTTTTCAAAACAATAGGTAAACAATGAATACTTTACCAAATTAATACTTTTCAGCTTTATGAAGTAGTAGAAACTATTCATGGAATAAAAGAGCATTACTTACCATTTTGTTACCATAAGATTACCATAAAACCCTTATAAAGAACACATAAGATATAATGATAAATTGGGACATAAACATACTTAAATGGAATAACCATACGGTCGACTTCCACACATACTTAATGGAATAGCCATACGGCCAAAATCCATACCCAATGCATTGGAGGTTATAACGTAACCACCCATCCTAGTATTCACCGCACCACCCATCATATGGTTTATCACGTAACCACCCGTAAACTGTCCTAGTACCATCATTAAACATAAAATATTGAAAATAAAAACATTTTAATAAGAACATTTCATTTGCAATCACAATAAGTAATTCCAAGATATTGAATTAATCAATCCATTTTCAAAATCCATTTAAAAGAGATTTTTGAATCAAAGTGTCCCATACCACTTTGAAGATTTTAATGGAATTATAATTTTAAAACATTAATGTCCATATAAATAAATACTGAAAACCATTTTGAAAACATGTACTTAAAGATAAAGATTTAGAATAATGAATCTTAAAACATTTAAAACGATATTTTTGTTAAAGAGTTTTTAACAAAATGAGAGACACTTGAATAAAAATAATTGCGGAATAAAATTGAATCCGATATTTATAATGTCATGAGAATAAAGGGATTCATGATATAACATGAAAAAGGATTGTATACACACCATATAAGAGTGAATTGGTGCATAACAAAATTGAAGTCTCAATGGAAATTTAAATTGAGATGAAATCCATTATAAAGATGGTATCCTTAAATTAACGATAAATCTATCACATAATTATGTGTGAGAAATATAAATACACCCAATATAAGTGGATATTAAGTGTGAAACAATCATATGTCATTCACACATAATCATGGAAAAACAAAACCAATGACATAGGTATTTAACTCAATGAAATGAGATTGGGTTGTTATTTCCCATAAAAGTTCATAAGAATTTATCAATGAGATGATTATGTGTAGAAATAGTATATATACACAAAGGTATGTGGAAATTACAACATAGATATTCCACACATAATCTTGGCATAATAAAATCAATAAGTAGAGGTTTTACCCAAAGAATTGAAAGTGGGTTAAGATGTTCCCTTATAGAAATCCGACAGCCTAACGACGCCACTTTAAAATTCAGAAATTGAGTTGATGAGAGAGAAAATGGTATCTCCTCACTTGGACATAAAATTTACATGAATAAGGATATATAAGAACATGTCCCAACATAATAGTATGTGAGTTAAAAGACATAACAAAAGAAGTATTTTAAAAATAGGAGGGTGAAAGGTCCCCTTACCGAGTTGGGTAACTTTCGAAACGTACACCCCATGGAAGAAGGGGAATACAATGAAGATGTAAATACCCATAAATGAAATTATATTACACAAATAGTATAATAATGGGCATTACGTACAGCACTCAATGGAAATAGTGGAAAACGTAGCATAAATGTCATGGGAATAAAAGTGAGATGAAAAATCCCTTACGAAAACTCTACAGCCTAACAACGAAACTTAAAACATACAAAAATGGATTTATGAGATAAAATAGGGTCTCTCATAACATGAACATAAAACATACAATATTAGGAATATAAAAGAACATTCCCAAACTAAAGAAAGATGGTCTTAAAAGAAATAACATAAAAGAGAGTGCTTAAAAAGAAAGGGAGAGGTTGGATCCCTTACATCATTTCCGACATGACTCGATTGTTCTTTAATCTGCTGAATAATAAAATTTGGTCAATTTATAATTTCTTAAGGACCTCCTTTAAAGATTTTTATTCAGTTCATATCACATATTATATTGTTATAATAATTTGTTAATAAAGTGAGTTTATATCAGACGTTTTTGTCGATGTTCGGTACCGAGTAAACATTGAACATGTTGGAAAAGAATTTTCCATGTAGTTATAGGTACATCATATCCAGAATAGTTTTGATGTTTTACATATCATATATATCCAGTATATATTCATTTTATACTATTCCATTTCATTTGGAAAAAAATTAAAAGCACCGTTCATGGAGATGGTAGGCCGTACGTACGCATGAACGCTACTTTCATTTTTTGTCATATTAATGGAACTAAAAAAAATGAGATATATATATATTATAATTCCATAATGATATATATCATTTAGATGTAATATATTACATACATATACATTATATATATGTACTTATAATATTACATAACATTTGGATATAAGAAATGAAATGTACGGTTCATGGAGACAGTAAGCCGTACATACGCATGAATGCTACTTTCATTTATTTTTTTTTGTATTTAATGGAATGAAAAAATAATGATATAAAGATATATTATAATTCTAGTAAGAAATCAGATGTAATACCATTAATTACATCCTTTATACGTCCCATATATGGCATAAACGAATCAAATCACTTTGAGGGGGCGGTAGTCCGCACTTCTTAAAATGAAGATATCGGGTTTACCCATAATGGAAACAATAAACGTATGTCATAAATGAAAAATACATAATCTTAAGGAAAACATAAACATATTATATATCATATATAAATATAGTGTCATCTTAATGGCCACCTTTTGAGGTGTTAATGGAATATTGAACAATCATCGTTTCGTGAGGACGTAATTCGCCATCCACAAAAATAGTATGTTCTTTAACCATTAGATGAAGATGTGTGAAAGTTTTGCTCGAATACTTCCTATAAAAAAATACTAGTATATTTAAGATAATGTTTTTGTTACAAAAAAAATTAATTAAAAGAGTTTAGGGGTTTGGAGAAGCAAAATAAGACGAAAGAACACAAGGGAAGACATTACCTTTAAATGAGGCAACTCTCTTTGATTTGAGCTCAAAGGCTACCTTGGAAAGGATTCTGCCCAAAGTGAGCCTTCAATAATGAAGAGAGGGATGTTTAGAGATTAAATGGGTAGGGTTTGGCCGAGCCAAAGGCTTGAGAGGTGTGTGTATGGTGGTAGAGGTGGGGGTATTTTATAAGAGGAGAGGATGAGCACTCTTGGAATGTTATAAAATATTACTTTATTATAAAATGTTTTTTGGATTTAAAAGGTCCCAAAATGATATATTTCGATGATAAGGTTATAATGTTTATAAATCCACCCATCCAATAGGTTTTTGACAAGTTTAAGACTTATATTTCACCATATCTTCTCATTTTATTTAAATCATTCATTTATGAGGTAATCACTGCATCATCACGGTGTAATAAATAAATTAATTTATTTAATGCCTAAAAATTATAAAAAAATATCATGATGTATTAAATCTTTTTATATTTATAATAAATATTTATAGTCAAACATATGAATTGTATAACCCCATTTAAAAATAGTTTTAGTTAAAGAACTCATGTTTGTGACATTTTTATTTTAACTTTAAATAAAAAGTTATTTATGACATTTTCTACCAAAGTGGCTCCATGGGATCCCCAAGATGACCCATGTATTTTCTTGGTCGGAAATGACACATCCAATGAAGGTAGGACATTTGTCAAGGTCATTTCATATTGTTAAAACATTATTTTTACCTTAAATTACACTAATTACCTTTAATCGTGATTAATAAAACTTAAAAGTTACTATTCACCAAAAATTATTTTAATCTCACTGAACCACATTTTACTTCTTAATGACAACCATGTATGTTGGATTTTTTAAAATCAAATCATAGAAGTGGAAATGTTTCATTTAAACGAAAAATCCGTTTCTTTGACTACCACTTAGTGGTTTCACGATTCATCTAAAATTGAAGTTTTTCATAAAAATACCAAAAATTCCCCCTAAGATATATTTGATATTCTGAATTCAAAAATAATGTCTATTTTACAAAATTCAAAACATATAAGTTACATTAATTAATTTAATAATTAATTCCCGCTGTTAGAGAAAAATAGCGTGTTTTTATGAAATAATAAGTATCAAAAGATTGACACTAGTTTACGTCCATTTTCAAGATGAAATTAATTCCAACGACCACTATTGGATTAAATGGTAAAAATATATTCTAATTTTACTTTAAAACCAATTAAAAATATAATATAATCATATAAATAAATTAGATTAAAAAGTGGTTTTTAATTAAAATACAACATTTATCCCTATTCATTAAAAAATGAACATTATCGAAAAAATACCAAAAATTTACACAAAGTAAATATTGATGTCCAGATTCTAAAGAAGAATTTTATTTTTTCAAATATAACACATAAAATTGTAAAAAAGTGGATTTAAAAGAGGTTCTTCATCAAAAGGTGGTTAATCGACCTTTTAAAGAATATTTGAATGTTTACGCTTAAAATTGGATTCATTCACATTTTTAATCCTCTAACATTTATTCTAAAATGTAAAAATATTTGACAAACATATATAATCATTTTTTAGTTATTTATGTTCATTCCCGCCATTACAACGACTAGGCGTTAACTACAATTTAAAATAATATTATTTTATTATTAGAGTGCAATGTAAGATTCCAATGAAACTCATTGTAGCATATTGGGTACGCCATCGAGCATAGCGTCCCCTTTAATGTTATATTAATATTTTATTCACAAATATGGATAAATGTGAAAATGTCATATTTTTTATTTACCTAGGGTGTTACATCTTTCCCCTCATTTGGGAATTGTGTCCTCACAATTTTAAAATTGGGCTTGGAAACTTCATTGAAAATCCAAATCGGAATAAGGGTCAGTAAAACAATCACTTTAAAATAAAGAAAGAGAAGTATAAAGGTCACCCGATTTAAGTCATACTTGGATTCCATGTAGGAAAACATGGATATGGAGGACAAAACAAAGGGTCATGTTCTAAGGGAGAGTGATAGTAAAAATTTCTAGGAGAAAGTTAACCATAAGAAAATCATAAACTTGTGATGGGTTAAATGGTATTCAATTCCCCATTAGGAAAAGATAACAGAAAACATTTTTGTTTTATGTTACTCTTCATTGAGGAATTTATTTTTGAGATTAACTAAATCATAATGAAACAAACTTCCTTGTCACATATACTTGCAAAGTTTACTATATTCCTTAATCAAACTCATATTTTCTCCAAACCAAGAGTATTTAGGAAGACTTGTTCGCATTAAGAGTACTAAAATCAACTTATTGATAATCACATAATCCACAAAAGAGAACTATATATTTCCCATGTATTTCGACAAAATCCAAAACCAAAAATTGTTAGAACATGATCCAAAAATGAATAATCCTTTATAAAAAAGAAAATCAATTCTTAATCTCCAAAAGTTGTCCAACAAACCCAATGTTCAACGAAGACCATTAGATAAAAATAATTTCCATAAAATTATTCAAAATAAACCAAACTAAGATTGAAACCCAAATATTTGAATGATTTAATTACATAGTCTTCCAAGGTAAAAATTAACCTTTATCTCCAAATAACATCAGTTGCTCTTAAAGTCTCATATTGAAAAGTAATTAACCTAATCACACATCCTCCATGATAGGTTAATAATTTCCATAGATAACCCAAAATAAACTTTATCTTGATTCCTAAAATCATCTAACTAAAAAGAATTAGTCAAAACTAACCAGGTACTTGACATTTTCCAGTGGTAGGTGATAAATACAAGATGCACTTTGGTTGTGGGTTAGATTCACACAGCTTTGTCCAACATGACGGGTTCTCACACAGTCTGCGTGTTGTCCTTTTTCCAAAACTACATAATTCTTAAAACATTCCCCAAAATGAGATAAAATCTTTAAAAATAATCATAACATATTTTAACCTCAAGTTTATCTCATTCCTTTCATTTTCCATCATAACATATAATAACCCATAATTACCTCAAAAGTAAGGATAATATAAACCCTAATGGTTACCTTTATAATTATTACCTTAACTTCCACATCGATTGGTCATCTCGTACATGATGCATTACAGAACATACCAAGGTACAAGTGGATGAGCCTGAATCCGTGATAGTTGGTTTCGAACAACCACATGTTTCCTCATTGAATCCCCCATTTCATCCAGTCTCTTAATCAGAGAACCACCATAGTTTCTTCAAACCTATTGTAACTTTGGTGCCTGCTAGATCCATCCATTCACTAAAAACAGAAATGTCAGTGTGAGTATATCAACAAAACCATCATGTACTAATGAGGAAGATAAACACTAAGATATACTTACTCATTCACTTTATCAAATCTTGGACTCTTTATAAAATCCTATCCATTATGGTAATGTCACTTATTCTTAGAGAATACACTAACCTCTAAAGTTATATAAACCGACCTCTAATACCAACTATAAGGCCCCGACCTTAAACCTTACTTAATCATGAATTAAATGAATAATTATCATAGAGGATATTTTTAGGTTTATATTTTTAGAGAATCAGGTCATAACTATTACATCTCAAAAGATTACATAGTTGACACTTATACTAAGCTTCGATAAAATAATAAAAAAACTCTTAAAAAGAAACATGTCTAGTTCCATGTTTTAGATAGCATGTATTTCCGTGAACCCATCCTTGACCCTATTCATCTTTAAGTCCTATGGATAACATTTCAAAAACTTGGGATGAGCATAAAAAGCCCAGTAAAAGATACACAAAGAAGGAAAACTGTTAGTTTTTTTCAAAACAATAGGTAAACCATGAATACTTTACCAAAGTAATACTTTTCACCTTTATGAAGTAGTAAAAACTATTCATGGAATAAAAGACTATTACATACCCTTTTGTAACCAAAAGATTACCATAAAACACATATAAAGAACACATAACATATAATGGTAACATGGGACATAAACATACTTTAATGGAATAACCATACGGTCGACTTCCACACATACTTAATGGAATAGCCATACGACCAACTTCCATACCCAATGCGTTGGAGGTTATAACGTAACCACCCATCCTGGTATTCAAGGCACCACCCGTCATATGGTTTATCACGTAACCACCCGTAAAATGTCCAAGTACCATCATTACACATAAAATATTGAAAATAAAAACATTTTAATAACAACATTTCATTTGCAATCACAATAAGTAATTCCATGATATTGAATTAATCAATCCATTTTCAAAAACCAATTAAAAGAGATTTTTGAATCAAAGACTCCCATACCACTTTGAAGATTTTAATGGTATTATAATTTTAAAACATTAATGTCCATATAAATAAATATTGAAAACCATTTTGAAAACATGGACATTAAAGATAATGATTTATAATAATGAATCTTTAAAGCATTTAAAACGATATTTTTGTTAAAGAGTTTTTAAGAAAATGAGAGACACTTGAATACAAATAATTGCGGAATAACATTTAATCCGAGTTTTATAATATCATGAGAATAAAGGAATTCATGATATAATAGGTCAAAGGATAGTATACACACCATATAAGAGTAAATTTGTTCATAACAAAAATGAAGTCTCAATGGAAATGTAAATTGAGATGAAATCCATTATAAAGATGGTATCCTTAAATTAAGGATAAATCTATCAAATAATTATGTGTGATAAATATAAATACACCCAATATAAGTGGATATTATGTTTGAAATAATCAGAGGTCATTCACACATAATCATGGAAAAACAAAACCAATGACATAGGTATTTAACTCAATGAAATGAGATTGGGTTGTTATTTCCCATACAAGTTCATAAGAATTTGTCAATGAGATGATTATGTGTAGAAATAGTATATCTACACAAAGGTTTTTGGAAATTACAACATATATATTCCACACATAATCTTGGCATAATAAAATCAATAAGTAGAGGTTTAACCCAATGAATTGAAAGTGGGTTAAGAAGTTTCCTTATAAAAATCCGACAGCCTAACGACGTCAGTTTAAAATTCAGAAAATGAGTTGATGAGAGAGAAAATGGCATCTCATAACTTGGACATAAAATTTACATAAATAAGGATACATAATAACTTGTCTCAACATAATAGTATTTTAATTAAAAGACATAACAAAATAAGTCTTTTAAAAAGATGAGGGTGAAAGGTCCCCTTACCGAGTTGGGTAACTTTCTAAACATACACCCCATGGAATAAGGGGCATACAATGATATCCAGAATAGTATTGATGTTTTAAATATCATATATATCCATTATATATTCATTTTATACTATTCCATAGCATTTGGAAGAAAATTTAAAAGCACCGTTCATGGAGATGGTAGGCCGTACGTACGCATGAACGCTACTTTCATTTTTTGTCATGTTAATGGAATTAAAACAAAATGAGAGATATATATATTATAATTCCATAATGATATCTATCATTTAGATGTAATATATTACATATATATCAATTATATATATGTAATTATAATAGTACATAACATTTGGAGATAAGAAATGAAATGTACCGTTCATGGAGACGGTAAGCCGTACGTACGCATGAATGCTACATTCATTTCTTTTTTTTTTTTGTATTAAATGGAATGAAATAATAATGATATAATAGAATATTATAATTACAGTAGGATTTCATATGTAATACCATTAATTCCATCCTTTATACGTCCCACAAATGGCACTAACGAATCAAATCACTTTGAGGGGGCGGTAGTCCGCACTTCCTAAAATGGAGATATCGCGTTTACCCATAATGGAAACCATAAAGGTATGACATAAATGAAAAATACAGAATCTTAAGGAAAATATAAACATATTATATATCATATATAAATATAGTGACATCTTAATGGACACCTTTGAAGGTGTTAAAAGAATATTGAACAATCATCGTTTCGTGAGGCAGTAATTCGCCATCCACAGAAACAAAATGTTCTTTAACCATTAGACAAAGGTGTGAGAAAGTGTAGATCAAATACTTATTATAAAAACATCCTATTATATTTAAAATACTTGTTTGTTTACAAAAAAATAGCAATAATAAGAGTTTAGGGGTTTGTAGAAGAAAAATAAGACAAAAGAACACAAGGGAAGACATTACCTTTAAATCGGGTAACTCTCTTTGAATTGAGCTCAAAGGCTTCCTTGGAAAACATTCTGCCCAATGTGAGGCTTCAATGATGAATAGAGGGATGTGTAGAGATGAAATGGGCAGGTTTTGGCCGATCCAAAGGCTTGAGAGATGTGTGTATGGTGGTAGAGTTTGGGGCCTTTTATAAGAGGAGAGGAGGGGCACTCCTGGAATGTTATAAAATATTTCTTTATTATAAAATGTTTTTTGGATTTAAAAGGTCCCAAAAGGATATATTTCGAGGATAAGGTGATAAGGTTTCAAAATCCACCCATCCAATAGGTTTTTGAGAAGAATTAGACTTATATTTCACCCTATTATCTCATTTTATTTAAATCATTCATTTATGAGGTAATCACTACATCATCACGGTGTCACAAATAAATTAATTTATTTAATGTCTAAAAATTATAAAAAAAATATCATGATGTAGGAACTATTTTTATATTTATAAGGAATATTTATTTTCAAACATATGACTTGTATAACCCCATTTTAAAATTGTTTTAGTAAAACAACTCATGTTTGTGACATTTTTATTTTAACTTTAAATAAAAAGTTATTTATGTCATTTTCCTACCAATGTGTCTCAATGGGGTCCCCATGTTGACCCATGGATTTTCTTGGTCGTCCATGACACATCCAATAAGGTTAGGATATGTGTCTAGGTCATTTCATATTATTAAAACATTATTTTTACCTTACATTACACTAATTACCATTAATCGCGATTAATAAAACATAAAAGTTACGATTCACCAAAAATTGTTTTAATCTCATTGAACCACATTTTACTTCGTAATGAAAACCATGTATGTCGGATTTTTTAAAATCAAATCATAGAAGTGGAAAAGTTTCATTTAAACGAAAAATCAGTTTTTTTAACTACCACTTAGTGGTTTCACTATTCATATAAAATTGAAGTTTTTCAGAAAAATACCAAAAATTACCCCTAGAATATTAATGATATTCCGAATTAAAAAATTATGTCTATTTTAGAAAATTCCATACATATAAGTTACATTAATTAATTTAATAATTAACTCCCACTGTCGGAGCAAATAACGTGTTTTTATTAAATAATAAGTATTAAAATATTGACACTAGTTTAAGTCCAATTTCATGATGAAATTAATTTCAATGACCACTATTGGATTAAATGGTAAAAATATATTCTAATTTCACTTTAAAACCAATTCAAAAGATAATATAATCCTATAAATAAATTAGATTAAAAAGAGGTTTTGAATTAAAATACAATATTTTTCACTATTCATTAAAAATGAACTTCAGCGGAAAAATACCAAAAATTTACACAAAGTAAATTTTTATGTCCCGATTATAAAAGGAAATAATATTATGTCAAATATAACACATAAAATTTTCAAAAAGTGGATTTAAAAGAGGCTCATCATCAAAAGGCGGTTAATCAACCTTTTATAGAATATTAGAATGTTTACGCTTAAAATTGGATTCATTCGCATTTTTAATATTCTAACATTTATTGTAAAAAGTTAAAATATTTAACGAACATAAATAATTATTTTTTAGTTAGTTCTGTTTATTCCTTCCATTTAAATGTCTAGGCATTAACTACAATTTAAAATAATATTATTTTATTATTAGAGTGCAACGTATGATTCCCATGAAACTCGTTGTTGCATATTGTTTATGCCATCGAGCATAGCGTCCCCTTTAAAGTTATATTAATATTTTATTCACAAATATGGATAAATGTGAAAATGTCATATTTTTTATTTAACTAGGGTGTTTCATCCTTCCCTCCTTTTGGGAATTGCGTCCTCACAATTTTAAAATTGGGCTTGGAAACTTCATTGAAAATACCACATCAGAACAAGAGTCAGTAAAACAATCACTTTAAAATAAAGAAAGATAAGTACAAAGGTCACCCGAGTTAACTCATACTAGGATTCCATGTAGGAAAACATGGATATGGAGGAAAAAACAGAGGGTCATGTTCTAAGGGAGAGTGATAGTAAACATGTCTAGGAGAAAGATAACAATAAGAAAATCACAAAATTGTGATGGGTTAAACGGTATTCGATTCCCCTGTAGGAAACGTTAACAGACAACATTATTGTTTTAGGTTACTATTCATTGAGGAATTTATTTTTGAGCTTAACTAAATAATAATTAAACATACTTACATGTCACGTATACTTTCAACTTTTACTATATTCCTTAATTAAAATAATATTTTCTCCAAAAGAAGAGTTTTTAAGATGACTTGTTCGCATTAAGAGTACTATAATCAACTTATTGAGAATCATCTAATCCAAAAATAGAACTATATATTTCCCATGTCTTTAGAAAAAATACAAAAACCAAAAATTGTTAGAACAAAATCCACAAATGAATAATCCTTTATAAAAAAGAAAATCTATTCTTAATCTCCAATATTTTTCCAACAAACCCAATGTTCTACGAAGACAATAAGATAAACAATTTGTCCAGAAAATTCTTCAATGTAAGCCAAACTAAGATTGAAACCCAAATGTTTTAAGGATTTAATGACATTGTATTCCAAGGTAAAAATTAACATTTATCTCCAAATAACATCAGTTGCTCTTACAATCTCATATTGATAAGTAATTAACTTTATCACACATCCTCCTTGATAGGTTAATAATTTCCATAGATAACCCAAAATAAACTTACTCTTGATTCCTAAAATCGTCTATCAAAAAATAATTAGTCAAAATAACCAGGGAATTCACGTTGTCTAGTGGTATGCGATAAATACCAATCGCACTTTGGTTGTGGGTTCGATTCCCACAGCTTTGTCCGACGCGACGGGTTATCACATGATCTGCGTGTTGTCCTTTTTCCAAAACTATATAATTCTTAAAACATTCCCCAAAATGAGATAAAATATTCAAAAATAATCATGACATATTTTAACCTCATGTTTATCTCATGCCTTTCATTTTCTATCATAACATATAAAAGTCCATAATTACCTCAAAAGTAAGGATCACTGAAACCCTAATGGTTACCTTTATAATTATTACTTGAAATTCCACATTGATTGGTCATCTTGTACATGATACATTACAGAACATACCAAGGTAAAAGTGGTTGATCATGACTCCTTGATAGTTGGTTTAGAACAACCACGATTTTCCTCATTGAATCCCCCATTTCATCCAGTCTCTTAATCAGAGAACCACCACAGTTTCCTTCAAACCTATTGTCACTTTGGTGCCTGCTAGATCCATCCATTCACTAAATACAGAAATGTCAGTGTGAGTATATCAACAAAACCATCATGTACTAATGAGGAAGATAAACACTAAGATATACTTACTCATTCAATTTATCAAACATAGGACTCTTTCTGAAATCCTATCCATTATGGTAATGTCACTTATGCTTAGAGAATACTCTAACCTCTAAAGTTTTCTAAACCGACCTCTGATACCAACTATAAGGCCACGACCTTAAAAAATACTTAATCATGAATTAAATGAATAATTCACATAGAGGATCTTTTCAGGTTTAGAGTTATAGAGAATTTGGTCATAACTATTACATCTCAAAAGGTTACATAGTAGACACTTCTACTAAGCTTCCATAAAATAATAATAAAAAACTCTTAAAAAGAAACATGTCTAGTTCCATGTTTTAGATATCATGTCTTTCCATGAACCCATCTTTAACCCTATTCATCTTTAATTCCTGTGGAAAACATTTCAAAAACTTGGGATGATCATAAAAATCCCTGTAAAGGATACATAAAGAAGGAAAACTGTTAGTTTTTTTCAAAACAATAGGTAAACCATGAATACTCTACCAAATTAATACTTATCAGCTTTATGAAGTAGTAGAAAATATTCATGGAATAAAAGACCATTACTTACCTTTTTGTTACCATAAGATTACCATAAAACCCATATAAAGAACACATAACATATAATGATAAATTGGGACACAAACATACTTAAATGGAATAACCATACGGTCGACTTCCACACATACTTAATGGAATAGCCATACGGCCAACATCCATACCCAATGCATTTGAGGTTATAACGTAACCACCCATCCTAGTATTCACCGCACCACCCGTCATGTGGTTTATCACGTAACCACCCATAAAATTTCCGAGTACCATCATTAAACATAAAATATTGAAAATATAAACATTTTAATAACAACATTTCATTTGCAATCACAATAACTAATTCCACGATATTGAATTAATCAATTCATTTTCAAAATCCATTTAAAATAGATTTTTGAATCAAAGTGTCCCATACCAATTTGAAGATTTTAATGGAATTATAATTTTAAAACATTAATGTCCATATAAATAAATACTGAAAACCATTTTGAAAACATGGACTTAAAGATAAAGATTTAGAATAATGAATCTTTAAAACATTTAAAATGATATTTTTGTTAATGAGTTTTTAAAAAAATGAGAGACACTTGAATACAAATAATTGCGGAATAACATTTAATCCAAGATTTATAATATCATGAGAATAATGGGATTCATGATATAATATGTCAAAGGACTGTATACACACCATATAAAAGTTAATTGGTGCATAACAAAAATGAAGTCTCAATGGAAATCTAAATTGAGATGAAATCCATTATAAAGATGGTATCCTTAAATTAAGGATAAATCTATCACATAATTATGTGTGAGAAATATAAATACACCCAATATAAGTGGATATTAAGTGTGAAACAATCATAGGTCATTCACACATAATCATGGAAAAACAAAACCAATGACATAGGTATTTAACTCAATGAAATGAGATTGGGATGTTATTTCCCATACAAGTTCATAAGAATTTATCAATGAGATGATTATGTGTAGAAATAGTATATATACACAAAGGTTTGTGGAAATTACAAAATAGAGATTCCACACATAATCTTGGCATAATAAAATCAAGAATTAGCGGTTTGACCCAAAGAATTGAAAGTGGGTTAAGAAGTTCCCTTATAGAAATCCGGCAGCCTAATGACGTCAATTTAAAATTCATAAAATGAGTTGATGAGAGAGAAAATGGTATCTCCTCACTTGGAAATAAAATTTACGTAAATAAGTATATATAAGAAGATGTCCCAACATAATAGTATGTGAATTAAAAGACATAACAAAAGAAGCCTTTTAGAAAGAGGAGGGTGAAAGGTCCCCTTACCGAGTTGGGTAACTTTCGAAACATACACCCCATAGAAGAAGGGGCATACAATGAAGATGTAAATACCCATAAATGAAATTATATTACACAGAGAGTATAATAATGGGCATTCCATACACCAATCAAAGGAAATAGTGGCAAACGTTGCATAAATGTCATGGGAAAAAAAGTGAGATGAAAAATCCCTTACGAAAGCTCTGCAGCCTAACAACGCCACTTAAAACATCAAAAAATGGATTTATGAGATAAAATAGGGTCTCTCATAATATGAACATAAAACTTATAGTATTAGGAATATAAAAGAACATTCCCAAACATAATAAATATGATCTTAAAAGAAATAACATAAAAGAGAGTGCTTAAAAAGAAAGGGAGAGGTTGGATCCCTTACCTCATTTCCGACATGACTCAATTGTTCTTTAATCTCCTGAATAATAAAATATGGTCAATTTATAATTTCTTAAGGACCTACTTTAAAGATTTTTATTCAGTTTATATCACATATTATATTGTTATAATAATTAGTTAATAAAGTGAGTTTATATCAGACATTTTTGTCGATGTTCGGTACATGAGTAAACATTGAACATGGTGGAAAAGAATTTTCCATGTAGTTATAGGTACATAATATCCAGAATAGTTTTGATGTTTTACATATCATATATATCCATTATATATTCATTTTATACTATTCCATTGCATTTGAAAAAAAAATTAAAAGCACCGTTCATGGAGATGGTAGGCCGTACGTACGCATGAACGCTACTTTCATTTTTTGTCATATTAATGAACTAAAAAAAATGAGATATATATATATTATAATTCCAGAATGATATATATAATTTAGATGTAATATATTACATAAATATCCATTATATATATGTAATTATAATAGTACATAACATTTGGAGATAAGAAATGAAATGTACGGTTCATGGAGACAGTAAGCCGTACATATGCATGAATACTACTTTCAATTTTTTTTGTATTAAATGGAATGAAAAAATAATGATATAAAATATATTATAATTCCAGTAGGAAATCATATGTTATACCATTAATTACATCCTTTATACGTCCCATATATGACATTAACGAATCAAATCACTTTGAGGGGGCGGTAGTCCGCACTTCCTAAAATGAAGATATCGCGTTTACCCATAATGGAAACAATAAAGGTATGACATAAATGAAAAATACAGAAGCTTAAGGAAAACATAAACATATTATATATCATATATAAATATAGTGTCATCTAAATGGACACCTTTGAAGGTGTTAAAAGAATATTGAACAATCATCGTTTCGTGAGGCCGTAATTCTCCATCCACAGAAACAGTATGTTCTTTAACCATTAGAAAAAGGTGTGTGAAAGTTTTTCTCGAATCCTTCCTATAACAAAATACTAGTATATTTAAGATAATGTTTTTAAAGAAAATTAATTTAATGATTTTAGGGGTTTGGAGAAGCAAAATAAGACAAAAGAACACAAGGGAATACATTACCATTAAATCAGGTAACTCTCTTTGATTTGAGCTCAAAGGATTCCTTGGAAAGGATTCTTCCCAATGTGAGCCTTCAATGATGAAGAGAGGGATGTGTAGAGATGAAATGGGTAGGGTTTTTTGGAGCCAAAGGCTTGAGATGTGTGTGTATGATGTTAGAGGTGGGGGCCTTTTATAAGAGGAGAGAATGGGAACTCTTGGAATGTTATAAAATATTACTTTATTATAAATTTGTTTTCCGGTTTAAAGGGTCCCAAAAGGATATATTTCAATGATAAGGTTATAATGTTTCTAAATCCACCCATCCAATAGGTTTTTGACAAGTGTAAGACTTATATTTCACCCAATCTTCTCATTTTATTTAAATCATTCATTTATGAGGTAATCACTGCATCATCACGGTGTAATAAATAAATTAATTTAAATAATGTCTAAAAATTATAAAAAAAATATCATGATGTAGTAAATCTTTTTATATTTATAATAAATATTTATAGTCAGACATATGACTTGTATAACCCCATTTAAAATTTTTTTTAGTTAAACAACTCATGTTTGTGTCTTTTTTATTTTAACTTTAAATAAAAAGTTATTTATGACATTTTCCTACCAAAGTGGCTCAATGGGGTCCCCAAGATGACCCAAGGATTATTTTGGTCGGAAATGACACATCCAATGAAGGTAGGACATGTGTTAATGTCATTTCATATTGCTAAAACGTTATTTTTACCTTAAATTACACTAATTACCTTAAATCGCGATTAATAAAACTTAAAAGTTACTATTCACCAAAAATTATTTTAATCTCATTGAACCACATTTTACTTCTTAATGACAACCATGTATGTCGGATGTTTGAAAATAAAATCACAGAAGTGGCAATGTTTCATTTAAACGAAAAATCAGATTCTTTAACTACCACATAGTGGTTTCACTATTCATCTAAAATTGAAGTTTTTCATAAAAATACCAAAAATTCCACCTAAGATATATTTGATATTCCAAATTAAAAAATCATGTCTATTTTAAAAAATTCAAAACATATAAGTTACATTAATTAATTTAATAATTAATTCCCACTGTTAGAGAAAATAGCGTGTTTTTATGAAATAATAAGTATCAAAAGATTGACACTAGTTTAAGTCCAATTTCAAGATGAAATTAATTCCAATGACCACTATTGGATTAAATGATAAAAATATATTCTAATTTCACTTTAAAACCAAATCAAAATATAATCTAATCATATAAATAAATTAGATTAAAAATAGGTTTTGAATTAAAATACAACATTTTTCCCTATTCATTAAAAAATGAACTTTATCGAAAAAATACCAAAATTTCACACAATGTAAATATTGATGTCCGGATTCTAAAGAAGAATTTTATATTGACAAATATAACACATAAAATTGTCAAAAAGTGGATTTAAAAGAGGTTCTTCATCAAAAGGTGGTTAATCAACCTTTTAAAGAATATTAGAATGTTTACGCTTAAAATTGGATTCATTCGCATTTTTAATCCTCTAACATTTATTGTAAAAAGTAAAAATATTTGACAAACATATATAATCATTTTTTAGTTATTTATGTTCATTCCTGCCATTACAACGACTAGGCGTTAACTACAATTTAAAATAATATTATTTTATTATTAGAGTGCAACGTAAGATTCCAAAGAAACTCGTTGTAGCATATTGGGTACGCCATCGAGCATAGCGTCCCCTTTAAAGTTATATTAATATTTTATTCACAAATATGGATACATGTGAAAATGTCATATTTTTTTATTTACTTGGTGTGTTACATCCTTCCCCTCTTTTGGGAATTGTGTCCTCGCAATTTTAAAATTGGGCTTGGAAACTTCATTGAAAATCCAAATCGGAACAAGAGTCAGTAAAACAATCACTTTAAAATAATGAAAGAGAAGTATAAAGGTCACCCGATTTAACTCATACTTGGATTCCATGTAGGAAAACATGGACATGGAGGACAAAACAAAGGGTCATATTCAAAGGGAGAGTGATATTAAACATGTCTAGGAGAAAGTTAACCATAAGAAAATCATAAACTTGTGATGGGTTAAACGGTATTCAATTCCCCAGTAGGAAAAGATAACAGACAACATTTTTGTTTTATGTTACACTTCATTGAGGAATTTATTTTTTAGCTTAACTAAATCATAATGAAACATACTTCTTTTTCATGTATACTTGCAACTTTTACTAGATTCCTTAATCAAACTCATATTTTCTCCAAACGAATAGTATTTAGGAAGACTTGTTCACATTAAGAGTACTATAATGAACTTTTCGATAATCACCTAATCCAAAAAAGAGAACTATATATTTCCCATTCATTTAGACAAAATCCAAAACCAAAAATTGTTAGAACATGATCCAAAAATGAATAATCCTTTATAAAAAGGAAAATCTATTCTTAAACTCTAAAAGTTTTCCAACAAACCCAATGTTCAACAAAGACCATTAGATAAACAATTTGTCCATAAAATTATTCAAAGTAAACCAAACTATGATTGAAACCCAAATATTTTAAGGATTTAATGACATAATCTTCCAAGGTAAAAATTAACATTTATCTCCAAATAACATCAGTTGCTCTTAAAGTCTCATATTGAAAAGTAATTAACCTAATCACACATCCTCCATGATAGGTTAATAATTTACATAGATAACCTAAAATAAAATTAATATTGATTCCTAAAATCATTTAACTAAAAAGAATTAGTCAAACTAACCAGGTACATGACGTTGTCCAGTGGTAGGCGATAAATACAAGATGCACTTTGGTTGTGGGTTCGATTCACACAGCTTTGTCCGACGCGACGGGTTCTCACATGGTCTGCGTGTTGTCCTTTTTCCAAAACTACATAATTCTTAAAACATTCCCCAAAATGAGATAAAATCGTTAAAAATAATCGTAAAATATTTTAACCTCAAGTTTATCTCATGCCTTTCATTTTCCATCATAACATATAATAACCCATAATTACCTCAAAAGTAAGGATCATATAAACCGTAATGGTTACCTTTATAATTATTACCTGAACTTCCACATCGATTGGTCATCTCGTACATGATGCATTACAGAACATACCAAGGTAAAAGTGGATGATCATGAATCCTTGATAGTTGGTTTCGAACAACCATGTGTTTCCTCATTGAATCCCCCATTTCATCCAATCTCTTAATCAGAGAACCACCACAGTTTCCTTCAAACCTATTGTCACTTTGGTGCCTACTAGATCCATCCATTCACTAAAAACAGAAATGTCAGTGTGAGTATATCAACAAAACCATCATGTACTAATGAGGAAGATAAACACTAAGATATACTTACTCATTCACTTTATCAAATCTAGGACTCTTTCTGAAATCCTATCCATTATGGTAATGTAACTTATTCTTAGAGAATACCCTAACCTCTAAAGTTATATAAACCGACCTCTGATACAAACTATAAGGCTCCAAACTTAAACCTTACTTAATCATGAATTAAATGAATAATTATCATAGAGGATCTTTTCAGGTTTAGATTTTTATAGAATCAAGTCATAACTATTACATCTCAAAAGATTACATAGTAGACTCTTCTACTAAGCTTCGATAAAATAATAAAAAAACTCTTAAAAAGAAACATGTCTAGTTCCATGTTTTAGATAGCATGTCTTTCCTTGAACCCATCCTTGATCCTATTCATCTTTAAGACCTGTGGAAAACATTTCAAAAACTTGGGATGAGCATAAAAAGCCCATTAAAAGATACACAAAGAAGGAAAACTATTAGTTTTTTTCAAAATAATAGGTAAATCATGAATACTTTACCAAAGTAATACTTTTCACCTTTATGAAGTAGTAATAACTATTCATGGAATAAAATACTATTATATACCCTTTTGTAACCAAAATATTACCATAAAACCCATATAAAGAACACATAACATATAATGGTAACATGGGACATAAACATACTTAAATGGAATAACCATACGGTCGACTTCCAGACATACTTAATGGAATATCCATACGGCCAACTTCCATACCCAATGCATTGGAGGTTATAATGTAACCACTCGTCCTGGTATTCAAGGCACCAACCATCATATAGTTTATCACGTAACCACCCGTAAAATGTCTATGTACCATCATTACACATAAAATATTGAAAATATAAACATTTTAATAACAACATTTCATTTGCAATCACAATAAGTAATTCCAAGATATTGAATTAATCAATCCATTTGCAAAAACCAATTAAAAGATATTTTTGAATCAAAGTGTCCCATACCACTTTGAAGATTTTAATGGAATTATAATTTTAAAACATTAATGTCCATATAAATAAATACTGAAAGCTATTTTGAAATCATGGACATTAAAGATAAAGATTTATAATAATGAATCTTTAAAACATTTAAAACGATATTTTTGTTAAAGAGTTTTTATGAAAATGAGAGACACTTGAATAGAAATAATTGCGGAATAAAATTTAATCCGAGATTTATAATATCATGAGAATAAAGGGATTCATGATATAATATGTCAAAGGACAATATATACACCATATAAGAGTAAATTGGTTCATAACAAAAATTAAGTCTCAATGGAAATGTAAATTGAGATTAAATCCATTATAAAGACGGTATCCTTAAATTAAGAATAAATCTATCACATAATTATGTGTGAGAAATATAAATACACCCAATATAAGTGGATATTATGTTTGAAACAATCAGAGGTCATTCATGCATAATCATGGAAAAACAAAACCAATGACATAGGTATTTAACTCAATGAAATGAGATTGGGTTGTTATTTCCCATACAAGTTCGTAAGAATTTATCAATGAGATGATTATGTGTAGAAAAAGTATATCTACGCAAAGGTTTTTGGAAATTACAACATAGATATTCCACACATAATCTTGGCATAATAAAATCAAGAAGTAGAGGTTTAACCCAATGAATTGAAAGTGGGTTAAGAAGTTTCCTTATAGAAATCCGACAGCATAACGACGTCAGTTTAAAATTCAGAAAATGAGTTGATGAGATAGAAAATGGTATCTCATAACTTGGACATAAAATTTACATAAATAAGGATATATAAGAACATGTCCCAACATAATAGTATGTGAATTAAAAGAAATAACCAAAGAAGTATTTTAAAAAGATGAGGGTGAAAGGTCCCCTTACCGAGTTGGGTAACTTTCTAAACGTACACCCCATGGAAGAAGGGGAATACAATGATATCCATAATAGTATTGATGTTTTAAATATCATATATATCCAGTATATATTCATTTTATACTATTCCATAGCATTTGGAAAAAAATTTAAAATCACCGTTCATGGAGACGGTAGGCCGTACTTACGCATGAACGCTACTTTCATTTTTTTGTCATATTAATGGAATTAAAACAAAATCAGAGATATATATATTATAATTACATAATGATATCTATCATTTAGATATAATATATTACATATATATCAATTATATATATTTAATTATAATAGTACATAACATTTGGAGATAAGAAATGAAATGTACCATTCATGGAGACAGTAAGACGTACGTATGCAAGAACGCTACTTTCATTTCTTTTTTTGTATTCAATGGAATGAAATAATAATGTTATAAAGGTATATTATAATTCTAGTAGGATATCATATGTAGTACCATTAATTACATCCTTTATACGTCCCACATATGTAATTAATCAATCAAATCACTTTGAGGTGGCGGTAGTCCACACTTCCTAAAATGAAGATATCACGTTTACCTATAATGGAAACCATAAAGGTATGTCATAAATGAAAAATACAGAATCTTAATGAAATCATAAACATATTATATATCATATATAAATATAGTTACATCTTAATGGCCACCTTTTAGGGTGTTAAAAGAATATTGAACAATCATCGTTTCGTGATGCAGTAATTCGCCATCCACAGAAATAGTATGTTCTTTAACCATTAGATGAAGGTGTGTGAAAGTTTAGCTCTAATAATTATTATAAACAAATCCTAGTATATTTAAGATACTGGTTTTTTTACAAAAAAAGTAATAAAAAGAGTTTAGGGGTTTGGAGAAGCAAAATAAGACAAAAGAACACAAGGGAAGACATTACCTTTAAATCATGTAACTCTCTTTGATTTGAGCTCAAAGGCTTCCTTGGAATGGATTCTGCCCAAAGTGAGGCTTCAATGATGAATAGATGGATGTGGAGAGATGAAACGGGCAGGGGTTGTCCGATCCAAAGGCTTGAGAGGTGTGTGTATGGTGGTAGAGGTGGGGGCCTTTTATAAAAGGAGAGGAGGGGAACTCTTGGAATGTTATAAAATATTACTTTATTATAAAATGTTTTTCGGATTTAAAAGGTCCCAAAAGGAAATATTTCGAGTATAAGGTTATAAGGTTTTGAAATACACCCATACAATAGGATTGTGACAAGTGTAAGACTTATATTTCACCCTATCTCCTCATTTTATTTAAATCATTCATTTACGAGGTAATCACTACATCATCACAGTGTCATAAATAAATTAATTTATATAATGTCTAAAAATTATAAAACAAATATCATGATTTAGGAAATCTTTTTATCTTTCTAATGAATATTTAAAGTCAAACATATGACTTGTATAACCCCATTTAAATTTTTTTTAGTAAAACAACTCATATTTGTGACATTTTTATTTTAACTTTAAATAAAAAGTTCTTTAAGTAATTTTCCTACCAAAGTGGCTCCATGGGGACCCCAAGTTGACCCATGGATTTTCTCGGTCGTCCAGGACACATCCAATGAGGGTAGAACATGTGTCTAGGTCATTTAAAATTATTAAAAAATTATTTTTACCTTAAATTACACTAATTACCTTTAATCGTGATTAATAAAACATAAAAGTTACTATTCACCAAAAATTATTTTAATTTCATTGAACCACATTTTACATCTTCATGACTACCATGTATGTCAGATTTTTGAAAATAAAATCACAGAAGTGGAAAAGTTTCATTTAAACGAAAAATCAGTTTATTTAACTACCACTTAGTGGTTTCACTATTCATCTAAAATTGAAGTTTTTCAGAAAAATACCAAAAATTCCCCCTAAGCTATATTTGATAATCCGAATTCAAAAATGATGTCTATTTTAAAAAATTCAAAACATATAAGTTACATTAATTAATTTGATAATTAATTCCCGCTGTCAGAGCAAATAGCGTGTTTTTATGAAACAATAAGTATCAAAAGATTGACACTAGTTTAAGTCCAATTTCAAGATGAAATTAATTCCAATTACCAGTATTGGATTAAATGGTAAAAATATATTCTGATTTTACTTTAAAAAAAATTCAAAAATAATCTAATCATATAAATAAATTATATTAAAAAGTGGTTTTGAATTAAAATACTACATTTTTCACTATTCATTAAAAAATGATCTTTATCGGAAAAATACAAAAAATTTACACAAAGCAAATTTTGATGTCCTGATTCTAATGAAGAATTTTATTTTGTCAAATATAACACATAAAATTGTCAAAAAGTGGATTTAAAAGAGGTTCGTCATCAAAAGGCAGTTAATCAACCTTTTAAAGAATATTAGAATGTTTACGCTTAAAATTGGATTCATTCGCATTTTTAATCCTCTAACATTTATTGTAAAAAGTAAAAATATTTGAAAAACATATATAATAATTTTGTAGTTAGTTTTTTTCATTCCCGCCATTACAACGGCTAGGCGTTAACTACAAGTTAAACTAATATTATTTTATTATTAGAGTGCAACATAAGATTCTCAAGAAACTTGTTGTTGCATATTGGGTACGCCATCGAGCATAGCGTCCCCTTTAAAGTTATATTAATATTTTATTCAAAAATATAGATAAATGTGAAAATGTCATATTTTTTATTTACCTGGGGTGTTACATCCTTCCCCCCTTTTGGGAATTGCGTCCTCACAATTTTAAAATTGGGCTTGGAAACTTCATTGAAAATCCCACATCGGAAGAAGAGTCAGTAAAACAATCACTTTAAAATAAAGAAAGAGAAGTACAAAGGTCACCCGAGTTAACTCATACTATGATTCCATGTAGGAAAATATGGATATGGAGGAAAAAACAAAGGGTCATGTTCTAAGCGAGAGTGATAGTAAACATGTCTAGGAGAAAGTTAACCATAAGAAAATCAAAAACATCTGATGGGTTAAAATGTATTCGATTCCCCAGTAGAAAAAGTTAACAGACAACATTTTTGTTTTAAGTTAATCTTCATTGAGGAATTTATGTTTGAGCTTAACTAAATCATAATGAAACATACTTACTTGTCACGTATTCTTTCAACTTTTACTAGAGTCCTTAATCAAACTCATATTTTCTCCAAAAGAAAAGTATTTAGGAAGGCTTGTTCTCATTAAGAGTACTATAAACAACTTCTTGAGAATCACTTAATCCACAAAAGGGAACCATATATTTCCCCTGTCTTTAGACAAAATCCAAAACCAAAAATTGTTAAAACAATATCTACAAATGAAAAATCCTTTATAAAAAAGAAAATTTATTCGTAATCTCCAAAATTTGTCCAACAAATCCAATGTTCAACGAAGACCAATAGATAAACAATTTTTCCATAAAATTCTTGAATGTAAACCAAACAAAGAGTGAAACCCAAATATTTGAAGGATTTAATGACATAGTCATCCAAGGTACAAATTAACATTTATCTTCAAATAACATCAGTTGCTCTTAAAGTCTCATATTGAAAAGTAATTAACCTAATCACACATCCTCCGTGATAGGTTAATAATTTCCACAGATAACCCAAAATAAACTTACACTTGATTCATAAAATCATCTAACTAAAAAGAATTAGTCAAACTAACTAGGGACTTCACGTTGTCCAGTGTTAGGCAATAAATACAGTCGCACATTGGTTGTGGGTTCGATTCCCACAACTTTGTCCGATGCGACGGGTTGTCACATGGTCTGCATGTAGTCCTTTTTCCAAAACTACATAATTCTTAAAACATTCCCCAAAATGAGATAAAATATTCAAAAATAATCATAACATATTTTAACCTCATGTTTATCTCATGCCTTTCATTTTCTATCATAACATATAATAACCCATAATTACCTCAAAAGTAAGGATTATATAAACCCTAATGGTTACCTTTATAATTATTACCTAAACTTCGACATCGATTGGTCATCTTGTACATGATGCATTACAGAACATACCAAGGTACAAGTGGTTGATCATGACTCCTTGATAGTTGGTTTAGAACAACCACGAGTTTCCTCATTGAATCCCCCATTTCATCTAGTCTCTTAATCAGAGAACCACCACAGTTTCCTTCCAACCTATTGTCACTTTGGTGCCTTCTAGATCCATCCATTCACAAAAAACAAAAATGTTAGTCTAATTATATCAACAAAACCATCATGTACTAATGAGGAAGATAAACACTAATATATACTTACTCATTCAGTTTATCAAATCTAGGACTCTTTCTGAAATCCTAACCATTATGGTAATGTCAGTTATGCTTAGAGAATACCCTAACCTCTAAAGTTATCTAAACCGACCTCTGATACCAACTATATGGCCCCGACCTTAAACCTTACTTAATCATGAATTAAATGAATAATTCACATAGAGCATATTTTTAAGTTTAGAGTTATAGAGAATTATGTCATAACTATTACATATCAAAAGATTACATAGTAGCCACTTCTACTAAGCTTCCATAAAATAATAAAAAACTCTTAAAAAGAAACATGTCTAGTTCCATGTTTTAGATAGCATGTATTTCCTTGAACACATCCTTGACTCTATTCATCTTTATGTCCTGTGGAAAACCTTTCAAAAACTTGGGATGAACATAAAAATCCCAGTAAAGGATACACAAAGAAGGAAAACTGTTAGTTTTTTTCAAAACAATAGGTAAACCATGAATACTTTACCAACGTAATAATTTTCAGCTTTACGAAGTAGTAAAAACTATTCATGGAATAAAAGACCATTACTTAACCTTTTGTAACCAAAAGATTTCCATAAAACCCATATAAAGAACACATAACATATAATGGTAACTTGGGACATAAACATACATAAATGGAATGACCATACGGTTGACTTCCACACATACTTAATGGAATAGCCATACGGCCAACTTCCATACCCAATGCATTGGAGGTTATAAAGTAACCACTCGTCCTGGTATTCACAACACCACCCTTCATATTTGTTTTCACGTAACCACCCGTAAAATGTCCAAGTACCATAATTACACAAAAAATATTGAAAATATAAACATTTTAATAACAAAATTTCATTTGCAATCACAATAAGTAATTCCAAGATATTGTATTAATCAATTCATTTTCAAAAACGAATTAAAAGAGATTTTTGAATCAAAGTGTCCCATACCACTTTGAAGATTTTAATTGAATTATAATTTTAAAACATTAATGTCCATATAAATAAATACTGAAAACCATTTTTAAAACATGGAAATTAAAGATAAGGATTTAGAATAGTTAATCTTTAAAACATTTAAAACGTTATTTTTGTTAAAGAGTTTTTAACAAAATGAGAGACGCTTGAATACAAATAATTGCGAAATAACATTTAATCGGAGATTTATAATATCATTAGAATAAAGGTATTAATGATATAATATTCCAAAGAACAGTATACACACCATATAAGAGTGAATTGGTGCATAACAACAATGAAGTCTCAATGGAAATGTAAATTGAGATGAAATCCATTATAAAGATGGTATCCTTAAATTAAGGATAAATCTATCACATAATTATGTGTGAGAAATATAAATAAACCCAATATAAGTGGATATTAAGTGTGAATCAATCAGAGGTCATTCACACATAATCATGAAAAAACAAAACCAATGACATAGGTATTTAACTCAATGAAATGAGATTGGGTTGTTATTTCCCATACCAGTTCGTAAGAATTTATCAATGAGATGATTATGTGTAGAAATAGTATATATACACAATGGTTTGTGGAAATTACAACATATAGATTCCACACATAATCTTTTCATAATAAAATCAAGAAGTATATGTTTAACCCAAAGAATTGAAAGTGGGTTAAGAAGTTCCCTTATAGAAATCCGACAACCTAATGGCATCACTTTTAAATTCAGAAAATGTGTTGTTGAGAGATAAAATGGTATCTCATCACTTGGAAATATAATTTACATAAATAAGGATATATAAGAACATATACCAACAGAATATTATGTTAATTAAAAGACATAACAAAAGAAGTCTTTTAAATAGAGGAGGTTGAAAGGTACCCTTACCGAGTTGGGTAACTTTCGAGACGTACACCCCATGGAAGAAGGGTCATACAATGAAGATGTAAATACCCATAAATGAAATTATATTAAAAAAAGAGTATAATAATATGAATTACATACACCACTAAAAGTAAATAGTGGCAAACATAACATAAATGTCACGGGCATAAAAGTGGGATGGAAAATTCCTTACGAAAACTCGGCAGCCTAACGGCGCCACTTAAAACTTCCAATAATAGATTTATGAGATAAAATAGGGTCTCTAATAATATGAACATAACAAATACAGTATTAGTAATATAAAATAACATGCCCAAACATAAGAAATATGAGCTTAAAAGAAATTACATAAAAGAGAGTACTTAAAAAGAAAGAGAGACGTTGGATCCCTTAACTCGTGTCCGACATGAATCGATCATTCTATAATATTCTGAATAATTTTTTTTGTCAATTTATAATTTCTTAAGAAACTCCTTTAAATATTATTATTCAGTTCATATCACATATTATAATGTTATAATAATTTGTCAATAAAGTGAGTTCATATCAGACGTTTTTGTCGATGCTCGGTACATGAGAAAAAATTGAACATGTTGGAAAGGAATTTTCCATGTAGTTATAGGTACATCATATCCAGAATAGTATTTATGTTTGAAATATCATATATATCCAGTATAAATTCTTTTTATACTATTCCATATCATTTGGAAAAAAAATTAAAAGCACCGTTCATGGAGACGGTAGGCCGTACGTACGCATGAACGCTACTTTCATTTTTTGTCATATTAATGGAATTAAAACAAAATCCGAGATATATATATTATAATTCCAGAATGATATATATCATTTATATATAAAATTTTACATAAATATCTATTATATACATGTATTTATAATAGTACATAACATTTGGAGATAATAAATGAAATGTACCGTTCATGGAGACGGTAAACCGTATGTACGCATGAATGCTACTTTCATTTCTTTTTTTTTTGTATTCAATAAAATGAAATAATAATGATATAAAGGTATATTATAATTACTTTATGATATCGTATGTAATAACATTAATTCCATCCTTTATACATCCCACATATGGCATTAACGAATCAAATCACTTTGAGGGGGCGGTAGTCCGCACTTCCTAAAATGAAGATATCACTTTTAACCATACTGGAAACCATAAAGATATGCCATAAATTAAAAATACAGAATCTTAAGGAAAAAATAAACATATTATATATCATATATAAATATATTGACATCTTTATGGCCACAATTGAAGGTGTTAAAAGAATATTGAACAATCATCGTTTTGTGAGGCAGTAATTCACCATCCACAAAAACAATATGTTCCTTAACCATTAGACAAAGGTGTGTGATAGTGTAGCTAGAATAATTCTTATAACAACATCCTAGAATATTTAAGATACTATTGTTGTTACAAAATAAAGTAATAAAAATAGTTTAGGGGTTTGGAGAAGCAAAATAATACAAAATAACACAAGGGGAGACATTACCTTTAAATCAGGTAACTCTCTTTGATTTGAGCTCAAATGCTTCCTTGGAAAGTATTCTGCCAAAGTGAGGCTTCAATGATGAAGAGAGGGATGTGGAGAGATGAAATGGGCAGGGGTTGGTCGAGCCAAAGACTTGAGTGGTGTGTGTAAGGTTGTAGAGGTGGCGGCCTTTTATAAGAGGAGAGGAGGGGCACTCTTGGAATGTTATAAAATATTACTTTATTATAATTTTTTTTTTCGGATTTAAAAGGTCAAAAAATGATATATTTCGAGGATAAGGTGATAAGGTTTCTAAATCCACCCATAAAATAGGTTTTTGACAAGTGTATGATTTATATTTCACCATATCTTCTAATTTTATTTAAATCATTCATTTATGAGGTAATCACTGCATCATCACGGTGTCATAAATAAATTAATTTATTTAATGTCTAAAAATTATAAAAAAAATATCATGATTTGGGAAATCTTTTTAAATTTATAATGAATATTTATAGTCAAACATATGACTTTTATAACCACATGTAATAATTGTTTTATTAAAACAACTCATGTTTGTGACATTATTATTTTAACTTTAAATAAAAAGTTATTTGTGTCATTTTGCAACCAAGGTGGCTCTATGGGGTCCCCAAGTTGACTCATGGATTTTCCTGGTCGGCCATGACACATCCAATTAGGGTAGGACATGTGTCTATATCATTTAAAATTATTAAAACATTATTATTACCTTAAATTACACTAATTACCTTTAATAGCGATTAGTAAAACTTAAAAGTTACTATTCACCAAAAAATTATTTTAATCTCATTGAACCACATTTGAATTCTTAATGACAACCATGTATGACAGATTTTTGAAATTAAAATCATAGAAGTGGCAAAGTTTCATTTAAACGAAAAATCAGTTTCTTTAACTACCACATAGTGGTTTCACTATTCATCTAAAATTTAAGTTTTTCAGAAAAATACCAAAAATACCCCTTAAGCTATATTTTATATTCCTAATTCAAAAATCATGTCTATTTTAAAAAATTCAAAACATATAAGTTACATTAATTAATTTAATAATTAATTCCCACTGTTAGAGAAAATAGCGTGTTTTTATGAAACAATAAGTATCAAAAGATTGACACTAGTTTAAGTCCAATTTCAAGATGAAATTAATTCCAACGACCAATATTGGATTAAATGGTAAAAATATAATAAAATTTTAATTTAAAACCAATTCAAAAAATAATATAACCATATAAGAAAAGTATATTAAAAATAGGTTTTGAATTAAAATACAACATTTTTCACTATTCATTAAAAAATGAACTTTATCGGAAAAATACCAAAAATTTACACAAAGTAAATTCTGATGTCCCTATTCTAAAGAAGAATTTTATTTTGTCAAATATAACACATTAAACTATCAAAAACTATATTTAAAATAGGTTCATCATCAAAAGGCAGTTAATCGACCTTTTAAAGAATATTAGAATGTTTACGATTAAAATTGGATTAATTCGCATTTTTAATCCTCTAACATTTATTGTAAAAAGTAAAAATATTTGACAAACATATATAATCATTTTGTAGTTAGTTCTGTTCATTCCCACCATTAAAATAGCTAGGCGTTAACTACAATTTAAAATAATATTATTTTATTATTAGAGTGCAACGTAAGATTCCTAAGAAACTCTTTGTTGCATATTGGGTACGCCATCGAGCATAGCGTCCCCTTTAAAGTTATATTAATATTTTATTCACAAATAGGGATAAATGTGAAAATGTCATATTTTTTATTTACCTGGGGTGTCACATGCTTCCCCCCTTTTGGGAATTGCATCCTCACAATTTTAAAATTGGGCTTGGAATCTTCATTGAAAATCCCACATTGGAACAAGAGTCAGTAAAACAATCACATTAAAATAAAGAAAGAGAAGTACAAAGGTCACCCGAGTTAACTCATACTAGGATTCCATGTAGGAAAACATGGATATGGAGGAAAAAACAAAGTGTCATGTTCTAAGGGAGAGTGATAGTAAACATGTCTAGGACAAAGTTAACCATAAGAAAATCACAAACTTGTGATAGGTTAAACGGTATTCGATTCCCTAGTAGGAAATGTTAACAGACCACATTTTTGGTTAAAGTTACTCTTCATTGAGGAATTTATTTTTGAGCTTAACTAAATCATAATGAATCATACTTCCTTGTCACGTATACTTTCAAATTTTACTAGATTCCTTAATCAAACACATATTTTCTCCAAAAGAAGAGTATTTAGGAAGACTTGTTCGCATTAAGAGTACTATAATCAACTTCTTGAGAATCACCTAATCCACAAAAGAGTACGATATATTTCCCATGTATTTAGACAAAATCCAAAAGAAAAAATTGTTAGAACATGATCCACAAATGAATAATCCTTTATAAAAAAGAAAATATATTCTTAATCTCTAAAATTTGTCCAACAAACCCAATGTTCAATGAAGAACATTAGATAAACAATTTTTCCATAAAATTCTCCAAAGTAAACCAAAAAAAGATTGAAACCTAAATATTTTAAGGATTTAATGACATAGTCTTACAAGGTACAAATTAACATTTATCTCCAAATAACATCAGTTGCTCTTAAAGTCTCATATTGAAAAGTAATTATCCTAATCACACATCCTCCATGATAGGTTAATAATTTCCATAGATAACCCAAAATAAACATACTCTTGATTCCTAAAATCATCTAACTAATAAGAATTTGTCAAACTAACCAGGGACTTCACGTTGTCCAGTGGTAGGCGATAAATACCAGTCGCACTTTGGTTGTGGGTTCGATTCCCACAGCTTTGTCCGACATGATGGGTTGTCACACGGTCTGCGTGTTGTCCTTTTTCCCAAACTACATAATTCTTAAATAATTCACCAAAATGAGATAAAATATTGAAAAATAATCATAAAATATTTTAACCTCAAGTTTACCTCATGCCTTTCATTTTCCATCATAACATATAATAACCCATAATTACCTCAAAAGTAAGGATCATATAAACCCTATTGGTTACCTTTATAATTATTACCTGAACTTCCACATCGATTGGTCATCTCGTACATGATGCATTACAAAACATACCAAGTTACAAGTGGTTGATCATGACTCCTTGATAGTTGGTTTAGAACAACCACGAGTTTCCTCATTGAATCCCCCATTTCATCCAGTCTCTTAATCGGAGAACCACCACAGTTTCCTTCCAACCTATTGTCACATTGGTTCCTGCTAGATCCATCCATTCACTAAAAACAGAAATGTCAGTGTGAGTATATCAACAAAACCATCATGTACTAATGAGGAAGATAAACACTAAGATATACTTACTCATTAACATTATCAAATCTAGGACTCTTTCTGAAATCTTAACCATTATGGTAATGTCACTTATGCTTAGAGAATACCCTAACCTCTAAAGTTATCTAAACCGACCTCTGATACCAACTATAAGGCCCTGACCTTAAACCTTACTTAATCATGAATTAAATGAATAATTCACATAGAGGATCTTTTCAGGTTTAGTGTCATAGAGAATTAGGTCATAAATATTACATCTCAAAAGATTACATAGTAGACACTTCTACTAATCTTCCATAAAATAATAAAAACTCTTGAAAGGTAACATGTCTAGTTCCATGTTTTAGATATCATGAATTTCCTTGAACCCATCCGTGACCCTATTCATCTTTATGTCCTGTGGAAAACATTTATAAAACCTGGGATGAGCATAAAAAGCCCAGTAAAGGATACACAAAGAAGGAAAACTGTTAGTTTTTTTCAAAACAATAGGTAAACCATGAATACTTTACCAAAGTAATACTTTTCAGCTTTATGAAGTAGTAAAAACTATTCATGGAATAAAATACCATTAATTACCCTTTTGTAACCAAATGATTACCATAAAACCCATATAAAGAACACATAACATATAATGGTAACTTGGGACATAAACATACTTAAATGGAATAACCATATGGTCGACTTCCACACATACTTAATGGAATAGCCATACGACCTACTTCCATACCCAATGCATTAGAGGTTATAACGTAACCACCCATCCTAGTATTCACGGCACCATCCGTCATATGTTTTATAACGTAACCACCCATAAAATGTCCAAGTACCATCATTACATATAAAATATTGAAAATATAAACATTTTAATAACAACATTTCATTTGCAATCACAATAAGTAATTCCAAGATATTGTATTAATCAATCCATTTTCAAAAACCAATTAAAAGTGATTTTTGAATCAAAGCGTCCCATACCACTTTGAAGATTTTAATGGAATTATAATTTTAAAACATTAATGTACATATAAATAAATACTGAAAACAATTTTTAAAGCATGGACATTAAAGATAAATATATATAATAATGAATCCTTAAAACATTTAAAATGATATTTTTGTTAAATACTTTTTAACAAAATGAGAGACGCTTGAATACAAATAATTGCGGAATAACATTTAATCGGAGATTTATAATATCATGAGAATAAAGGGATTCATGATATAATATGTCAAAGGACAGTATACACACCATATAAGAGTGAATTGGTGCATAACAACAATGAAGTCTCAATTGAAATGTAAATTGACATGAAATCCATTATAAAGATGGTATCCATAAATTAAAGATATATCTATCACATAATTATGTGTGAGAAATATAAATACACCCAATATAAGTGGATATTAATTTTGAAACAATAATAGGTCATTCACACATAATCATGGAAAAACAAAACCAATGACATAGGTATTTAACTCAATGAAATGAGATTGGGTTGTTATTTCCCATAAAAGTTCGTAAGAATTTATCAATGAGATGATAATGTGTAGAAATAGTATATCTACACAAAGGTTTTTGGAAATTACAACATAGATATTCCACACATAATCTTGGAATAATAAAATCAAGAAGTAGAGGTTTATCCCAATGAATTGAAAGTGGGTTAAGAAGTTCCCTTACAGAAATCCGATAGCCTAATGGCATCACTTTAAAATTCAGAAAATGAGGCGATGAGAGAGAAAATGGTATATCATCACTTGGACATAAAATTTACATAAATAAGGATATATTAGAACATATCCCAACATAATATTATGTGAATTAAAAGACATAACAAAATAAGTCTTTTAAAAAGAGGAGGGTGAAAGGTCCCCTTACCGAGTTGGGTATATTTCGAGACGTACTCCCCATGGAAGAAGGGTCATAAAATGAAGATGTAAAGACACATAAATGAGATTATGTTACACAAAGATTATAATATTAGGCATTACATACACCACTCAATGGAAATAGTGGAAAACGTAGCATAAATGTCACAGGAATAAAAGTGAGATGAAAAATCCCTTACGAAAACTCGGCAGCCTAACGACGCCACTTAAAACTTCAAAAAATGGATTTTTGATATATAATAGGGTCTATAATAATATGAACATAAAAAATACAGTATGAGGAATATAAAAGAACATTCCCAAACATAATAAATACGATCTTAAAAGAAATGACATAAAAGATAGTACTTAAAAAGAAAGAGAGAGGCTGGATCCCTTATCTCGTGTCCGACATGACTCGATCGTTCATTAATCTCCGGAATAATAAAATTTGGTCAATTTATAATTTCATAAGGACCTCCTTTAAATATTATTATTCAGTTCATATCACATATTATAATGTTATAAAAATTTGTTAATAAAGTGAGTTCATATCAGACGTTTTTGTCGATGTTCGGTACATGAGTAAAAATTGAACCTGTTGGAAAAGAATTGTCCATGTAGTTATAGGTACATCATATCCAGAATAGTATTGATGTTTTAAATATCATATATATCCAGTATATATTCATTACATACTATTCCATAGTATTTGGAAAAAAAATTAAAAGAAACGTTCATGGAGACGGTAGGTCGTACGTACGCATGAACACTACTTTCATTTTTTTTCATATTAATGGAATTAAAACAAAATGAGAGATATATATATTATAATTACAGAATGATATCTATAATTTATATGTAATATATTACATACATATATATTATATATATGTACTTATAATAGTACATAACATTTGGAGATAAGAAATGAAATGTACCGTTCATGGAGATGGAAAGCTGTACGTACGCATGAACGCTACTTTCATTTTTTTTTGTATTAAATGGAATTAAATAATAATTATATAAAGGTATATTATAATTCCATTAGGATATCATATGTAATACTGTTAATTTCATCCTTTATATGTCCCACATATGGCATTAACAAATCAAATCACTTAGAGGGGGTGGTAGTCCGCACTTCCTAAAATGAAGATATCGCGTTTACCCATAATGGAAACCATAAAGGTATGAAATAACTGAAAAATAAAGAAGCTTAAGGAAAACATAAAAATATTATATATAATATATAAATATAGTGACATCTTAATTGCCACCTTCGACGATTTTAAAAGAATATTGAACAATCATCGTTTCGTGAGGCAGTAATTCACCATCCACAAAAACAGTATGTTCCTTAACCATTAAACGAAGGTGTGTGAAAGTGTAGCTCATTATTTATAGTCAAACTTATTACTTGTATAACCCCAATTAATAATTGTTTTATAAAACAACTCATGTTTGTGACATTTTTATTTTAACTTTAAATAAAAAGTTATTTATGTCATTTTTCTACCAAAGTGGCTCCATGCGGTCCCCAAGTTGACCCAAGGATTTTATTGGTCAGCCATGACACATCCAATGACGGTAGGACATGTGTCTATGTCATTTCATATTATTAAAACATTATTTTTACCTTAAATTACACTAATTATCTTTAATCGCGATTAATAAAACTTAAAAGTTACTATTCACCAAAAATTATTTTAATCTCATGAACCACATTTTACTTTTTAATGAAAACCATGTATGTCGGATTTTTGAATATCAAATCATAGAAGTGGAAAAGTTTCATTTAAACGAAAAATCAGTTTCTTTAACTACCACTTAGTGGTTTCATTATTCATCTAAAATTGAAGTTTTTCAGAAAAATACCAAAAATTCCCCCTAAGATATATTTGATGTTATGAATTAAAAAATGATGTCTATTTTAAAAAATTTAAAACATATAAGTTACATTAATTAATTTTATAATTAATTCCCACTTTCAGAGCAAATAGCATGTTTTTATGAAACAATAAGTATCAAATGATTGAAACTAGTTTAAGTCCAATTTCAAGATGAAATTAATTCCAACGACCACTATTTGATAAAATGGTAAAAATATATTCTAATTTCACTTTAAAACCAATTCAAAAGATAATATAATCATATAAATAAATTATATTAAAAATGGTTTTGAATTAAAATACAACATTTTTCACTATTCATTAAAAAAATGAACTTTATCGGAAAAATACCAAAAATTTACACAACGTGAATTTTGATGTCCTGATTCTAATGAAGAATTTTATTTGTCAAATATAACACATTATATTGTCAAAAAGTGGATTTAAAAGGGGTTCTTCATCAAAAGACGGTTAATCAACCTTTTAAAGAATATTAGAATGTTTACGCTTAAAATTGGATTCATTCGCATTTTTAATCATCTAACATTTATTGTAAAAAGTAAAAATACTTAACAAACATATATAATAATTTTGTAGTTAGTTCTGTTCATTATCGCCATTACAATGGCTAGGTGTTAACTAAAATTTAAAATAATATTATTTTATTATTAGAGTGCAACGTAAGATTCCCAAGAAAGTCGTTGTTGCATATTGGGTACGCCATCGAGCATAGCGTCCCCTTTAAAGTTATATTAATATTTTATTAAAAAATATGGATAAATGTGAAAATGTCATCTTTTTTATTTACCTGGGGTGTTACAGCAAATTACTTGACCATTTTGGATTCCTCTACTAAATTTCATATGTGTTTTACAAGGGGGTTCTCTTTCCCCACTTATAAAAGGGAAGTCCCTCATTTGAAATCTCCAAACCTCTCAATCCAATTTAATTTACCAAAAACTATAAAAATAACTTCCAAAAAAATAAACTTTTTATAGCTTATGTTCATCTAAAAATTATTACTATAAGGTCTCTAAGCAGAGATCTCGTTGAGGTTTCTCTTTGAGGATGTAATTGTCAAAACAAATATATTTAGTTTTAATAATTTTTCCCAACATGAATAATTTTTTAATAGCTATAATATAATATCACCAGTATATCCAATTTACTATGACTTTTTAAAATATATTTGTTAACATTTATCAATCTCCACTTCCATAAAATGGGTAAACAAATCATCGTTCATGTGCGTGACGGACTACAACCTAATTAATCATTGTTATTCATTTTCAATCACCAAATTTCAAGGCATGATATAATGATTTATTTAACATCATATTATGATACTTATGTTATTATTATTATATATATAAATATAATATCAAATATAACCTCCCACATTGAAATCCATTTAATATATGATATCATTGGTTGTTTGTAGGGTGGGATAGCGCATCACAAGGTGATGTGACTAGTCTTTCAATATATATTAACATGAGAAGAAAAAATTAATAAATTTAATGAATACATGAAATAAATATGAAATTTTATTTTTTTAAATATTAACATATCACCCAATTCCTTACCCTTTCACCCATTAAATGAATGATAATGGTGCTCGTGTGTATGTACGACCTACCATCACCATGATGTGTCATGATCCATTCTCCATATTGAAATTTAAATAATGAAAATAAAACATTTTCTAATGAACATTAAATTAAAATTAATTAAATTATATAGTTTATTGAATTATATATTATTCCCATGAACCAGTTCATTCATGATAAAACAAACATGTGAAAAAAATACATTTAACACCAAAATTAATAAAAATAATGAATGATTATTATGAAATAGATCATAATATGTATTTAAATGATCATATATAATATTAAAAATTTTAATATAGTTCTAGTATATGAAAATAAAAAGTTAAAAATTACAATACAAGTGGTTAATGATTGATCTACCAAAAGAAAGTGTGAGGTAAGGGATATCATCTCAATTTTCATTACATTCAGTCATAATGAAATATTATTTTTATAATTTCATTAATATTTTTTATGTAAATCGACATTGAAATTTAAACTCTAATAAATATTATTAATTGTAGTATTTGATTTAATTTCAATTATTTCATCAATGAGATTTAAAATGAAAATTAACTAGTGTTGATAAATTTTATTACTCAATTTACTTCTGTTGGGTTATATTACTTATTCATTGTCATTGATATTGTATGTTTATATGTGTATTTAATTTTGACAAAAAAAAATATTTTAAATTTTTAGATGTATTTTAATTTGGAAAACATTATCGATTCATTGATTAATTCCCACTTCAATTTTATGATTTTTGTAATGATTTCATTCAAAATCTCTTTTTAATCACTATTTTTTATATATGGTTTTATATTATAATAGATTATTTGATCATTTAATAATAAAACACATCAATTTTATTATAGTATAGGTTTTCATGATGGTTTCAAGTAATTTTATGCTTTTCAACTCTTTCATAATTAAAATTATTGATAAAATGTTTTGACAAAACCTAACATCATTTATCTCGTCAGTTGAAAATCCCTATGCATCCAAAACAATATATTATAAAAATGATTTTTTCCATTTTCAAAATATATTATGGAATAAAATATTATCCTTTTTACAATTTAAAAATAAATAGATGTAAATATTCATGTATGTTTTTAAAGTATCCCCATTTGGATCTTATAAAAAATGTGAAATGAATCATTTTTTTAATTTGTTCAATATGAAAAAAATTTCTTGCATTCATTACCACTCAATATTTTTAATCATCCTTTATATATTTATTAGGTTATAATAAAAAAATATTATTTTATTTTTTTATGTGTATTGTTACTATTAGATGTTTAGATTCGAAATGAAAATGATATATTTAGCAGGAATGATTTTAATGATATCTTTATTGTATTTCAATCCATTGATGACAACAACGCATTATTTTACTTATAATAAACAAGGGATATATTGTATTAATACCTCAATTACTCTTCATATGGATGGTTCATGATCATTTTGACAATGAAATGTATTGAAATTCCTCTTCTTGATTTATTTTTGTAGTCATTGACATTTTAATAAAATATTCACATTTAAGTGATCATTAGAAATTAATTTTCTTTTAAATATCAATATAATTTTTTCATCGATATTTCTATTTCTTAAAATTTATTCAATTTCTAAATATGGTGTTCTAAATTTAATGTTAATTTTTTATCACGAAAAATATTATAAATCTATATTATATACTCAATTCATTTTTTTTGATATGTAACATTATTTTACAATTAAATAGATTATTTGATTTATTAGGAATTAAGTATACATGAATTGAGAGGCGAGGAATAGAGTTATATTTCCACTCAATTCCTCTTTAATCTCTTAAGTTGAATCAGTATGTCTTTAGGAAATGGTTTTCTACATTTACATATCAGTTTACTTATGAATGGTATTTAGGATAGTGGTATCATGTTAATATGAACATTAAATCCCATTATTAAAAATTTATTTAATTAAGAATTTAGTTTTTTCATGATATTTTTTATATGAAATTATCTCTAGATTATTTTCATTGCCAGTATATTTATTACATGTAATATTTTTAGTTATTTTAACTTCAATAATTATTAGACCTTATCCAATTATGACATTCATGATATTAACTATATGGACAATGTTTTTAATTAATAAATATTATATATATATATTATTATTATAAAATTAATCAAATTTATTTTTCTTTATTTATTGGTCATTATTGTAAAATTATGTAATGGAATATGTGTTTAGTTATTTCTGTTTTCCCATGATGATACATATTTATTCATGATATCCTCCGCTTTACATATCCCTAACTAATCATTCATGAACACCATTAATTTGTATCCTTTATCCAGATTCCATGATGTTTACTATGATAGACATGGAAGGATATACTAGAATAAATGATATAATTTTAAAAAATTGTTGTAATTTGTGTAATCCAATGTAATCTAAAACATATGTATGTATCGATATCACCAAGAAAGATATTCTAATCAGTATTCCAGGATAAAACAATATGTATCTTATGAACATATAATAATGTAGGCACTATCATCTTGATACTGGTGTTGGGGTAGCTACAGTTGGTATCATAGGATGTTCAGTATAAACCTTGGGAAAAATATTTAGTAATAAAATGATTTGGGAACATTACCCTATAAAATCAATGATGTTATATATGGAAGAAAATTTACTAAAAACACCATATAACAATAATTTAAAACCGTGGTTATACCCCTAAAACTATGGGTATAGGATATAAAGACAATTTTATGGATCTTGGAATTATGATCCATATATATAGATATGATCTATAAACATGGTTTGAAAATGCAATTTCCATCATTTTAAACTATACAAATTGGTGTTTGGGGGAATAGTTTATTGTGGGAATAGGCCTATACCCTTGGTTCTAAAACTATAGCTATCAGATTTATAAAATAAGCCTCCCATCAGATTCGAACCCTAGGGCACCTCTATATATTACATGAAAGGAACCAGTAGAACACATATTTTGTCGGTATAAAAATATAAATTTACTAATATATATTTTTATAAATATTGGTAATAGATTGAATACTATAGTAATATGTTTTCCCAAGACAATTGTTTTCCCATTACATTTTTTGGGAATGGTATATCCATATTTTTCAAAAAAAAGTTTTCTAGGGGGATGAACTAGACCCATAATTCATTGTGAACCATGGGTATTTGATTTTTTCTAAAACTGATAACCCTAGTTTTTGGAAAACCGTTGTCATAGGATAGACCTATAAGATGGTTTTTTGATTAACAATGTGTATTGGTCATGAAAAAAAATCCAAAACCAAGTTTTTTCAAATACCATGGGTATATTTAACAGATGAAACCTTATACCCACTATTTTTGAAACATCTTGGGTATAATTCTGAACAAAACACATTACCCATGGTTTTTTGGAAAATAATTGGTATTATGTTTTTTTCATGTAGTGATCATATTTTTTTAATTGAAGAGTTTATGATGGTTTTATGAGGAATATATCGTTGTTCGGATAATCCATGTGGATGTGGTTCTATAACAGTTTTACCTCATACTAATTACTATGAAATTTGAACATTTTTATTGACCTGGTCATCACCTTGTGAAAGAAAATAGCGTATACCAATCACATGGGGTGTCGCTCCTCAACTATATTCTTAGGATAAATCATATTTTATTTACAATAAATAATGAATGATTTTAAAATATGATTAAAATGAATGGCCTAGGATAATCCTATGGTGTATTCGAATAAATATAGCGTGTATTAAAGGAATGATAAATTGGTTCTTGTTTCGAAAATATGTGTAAAATGTAATTAACTTCTAAAGAATTTTTTTTATTATGATGTAAGGATATAAATTTCATCTAAGGGATCCATTTTCAATTCGTCATGTTATAAATTGGAATCCTGTGAATTATCCAAGTCTATCCCCACTTTTAATAGTTGCCCCCTAGACCATGGAATGAAATATGTTGAAATAAAATTGATGAATTATTTATTTATTGACCTTCAATAATTACAGTTAAAATTTATTTTTAAAATTTTCACTTTTCTAATGACTCATAATATATATATATATATGTGTATTATGTTAAATTACAGTATAATATGTGTATGAGTTAAAATATGACTTATCTATACCATCATGGATCCTGAATTTAATTTAGATGTTTAAAATTATTATTGTTATTTTTGTAAAACATTTTTGGCAGTAAAACCCATTGGATTAGTATGTTGTTTTGAAAAAGTAATTTATTGAGGAATGTCCCTACATTTTTTGGGAAACATTTTAAAGGTATTTGAAAACTCAAATATTTATCTGATATTTTATATTGATGTAATTATTTGTTTGAAAATTTATACAACGTAATATGAATTATATTAATATAGTTTTACCAAAAGGAAAACAACATAATAGGTGAAAAACATCGTGTATATTGAGGATATTGGGATTGAACCCAAAACTGATGGATGGAACGTTTTTAGTAACTATCATTGTCTTACAAGATATTTGGTTAATATTTCAATGATTTTAGTTGAAATATTTGATGAATATATATTAATTATGAACTTTTATGGTTAGTTTTATGTTTTAAAGATTAATGTATTATATTGGATAACTTGGTCTCAATATATTGTTTTTAGAAATTAGTTTCATAAATAAAAAATTAATTCTCACCCTTTTATGTATCATATGATCTAACAAAAGTAAATTTTAGAGCTTTTAGAATAGAATATTTTCTCCATAATCATTTAGTGGAGTAATAGCAGAATTGGAAATTGGTATAAGCAAAACCAAAGTACAAAATAGTGAATATTAAATAGAAACATATCAAGTATGTATAATTATATATATTATATAATTATAAACAAATTAATAAATTTTAGGAAAAGGCTATTGAATGAAAAATGATATCCTATTTTCATCGTATCTGATGAATCAATTGGTCTTTTAAACAATCATATATTTGTGCCTTTTAGGTCAATAACTTCATATTTATCATTCGTTATCTAGTTATCAATGACCACTTGCATTCTCATTAATTATTTAAAACTTTCATCAATGTCAATAATTTCACATTCATCCTACGATATTCAAAATAAAAATTGAAATATGTGTTATTCTATATGACCTTTATATTTACATTTCACAATTATAAATATGGTGTTTTATTAACCCCTATTACTTGGTGGGTATTCAATAAATGAATATCAAACATCAATCCCTTGATTACTGGGTAAAGATTAAATTATGTAGATAAAATTTATAAAATCTAAGGATAATTTAATATAATGAAATTATAAAATAAGAACATTTTATTTGATAACATATGAGACTTGAAACATTGAGCTTAAAAATCCACAGAATATATTTCTTTTATTTTAATCTATTTTATAGTTTGTGGAATGAGTAACCATGTGACTAAATTAAATGTAATTTATTATATCATTAAAACATAGTTGTAAAATAATTAGATTATAAATTTAATAAATATATAATTAAAATTATGGATATCTATTTATTAGAGTTCAAATAATAATCATTAAAAATAAAAAAAATATATTTTCTGAAAAACTGTACTTTTTTGCTTCTAAAAGTCCATTATGTCATTTAGTACGAAAAAAATAAAAATAATTTTTACCACTTTTAAATAATTTATTTCATAAATTAAATTATTATCTGAATTAATAATATAAAAATAGTATTAGTGTGGATTTTTTTTTCATTTTTTATTTGTTTCATCATCGATTAATAGTGAGAAATGATGCTTTATATTCTAAAATTATATTTTTTTTGTCTTTTATTAAAAAAAATTATAATGTAATTTTGGTTAAAAATAAAATTAAACAATTATATCATAATTTAATTAATTTATGTAATTGTAATCAATTTCAATATAAATTTTCTTTTTGAAACATTCATATCTTAGAAAATTTCTCCCCTTAAAACATAGTTTTATAATCATATATATTTGCATAAATTAAAACTAAATCCTTCAAATTATGTGAATAGAATTTGGGAAAATGGATTAAATATTTTTATCCATAATAATTTATATTTTTTATTTTTTCAATTTACATTTTTTTAAAATATGAAAATATTAACAATTCATTAGCCTAGTAAATGTAAAATGGGTTCATCGTGGGGTTAAAATTAAAAGAAAATGGTTATAATTACATACTAATTTGTCATAATATTATTTTATAGAATTATTTACAAATTATAATTACCTAAATTTTAACTTAGGTTTATTTTTATGATAATGAATGTTTCATTTTTTATTCATTTGGGAACTTTTCATGTATTTTCCAAAAGGGACCCCTTTCCATTTTTTGGGAGGAACTCCACACCTTCCCTTATAAAAACATCCCAATGTCATTGGATAGGAAATAAACCGACAAAAATAACTCTATAAAATACTTATAAAAATTTTAGAGATTCTTTTCTTCCCAAGATATCTACCCTACTATCCTTTAGAGGATATCCATATGATGTATCTCTTAGATAATGTAATTGTCTTTCCAATAATCTTTAATTTTCATAATTATTATTCCACATTAAATTTTATATTAATATTTATAATATTAAACAAATTATATACCATATAATTATATGTAATTTTTTTTAATTAATAGCATTTACCCATATCCACTTCCATAAAATGTAAAATGAAAATGTTAATCATACGCATGGAAGACTACCTCCTTCCGAACCATTATAATTATTTTCCCATAAAACCCTAAAAAGATAAATATACTGATCTATTTTTTAAATATATATGATATTTATTATATTATTATACATATGTAATTATAATATCACAAAATAAAAATTTATAATCAATGTGGTTTAAAATATGATAGCATCACTCAGGTGTACGATGGACTATAACATCATGAATTGATGTGATTAATTTTTAAATTAAGATTTTTATGTAATTTAATAAGGGAAAATTAAATCAATATATGTGATATATATGATATTATATTGATTTCATAAGATTAATTTATCACCCACTTATTTACCCTTTCACATGTCCAGTGAATTAAAATGTGGCTCATGCGTATGTACAATCAATCATCCCCCTAAAGTTATGAGATCAATTATCCAGGATAAAATTTAAATATTAATAATTATGATGTATCTAAAAATTGATATTTATATCATTAATATAATTATATATTTGTTTTAACTATATTATATAGGCAAGAACTATATCTTTCAAGACAAAAATTGCTTGTGAAAAATAAAGAAATTATTGTCTTAAACACTTTAAATAATGAAATATTACTAAAAATGGTAGATAATATGTTTTAAAAAGATCATATATGATATAATAAATAATAATATAATTCTTTTAAATGTAAAAACTTTTTTAAAACCAATGAATATAATCTCGAACATTGTTAACCAAATGGAAGAGTTGGGTAAGTGATTTTGGATCAATGTCTCTTCATAAAGAAATATTGAAATGTAATACACCTAATTTATTTTACATGGTTTATATAATTACCATCAGACATTTAAAACAATAAAATATTCATTATTTTTGATATTGTAAGTAAAAATTTCAAATATGTCATCCAACTAGATTTTAATTAAAAATTAACTATTTTTATAGAATTTCAAAACTCAATTACTTTTAAGTGGGTAATATTACTTATTTATTTTCATTGAAATTAATTGATTATGTGTTTATTTATTTTTTATTAAAAATTTTTTATTTGTAAATTATTAGCTGAATTTAAAATTTTAACATATAATTGATTCATTGATTTATTCTAACTTTAACATTATTATATTTTTAGGTCTATATTTCCCATTCTCCACTTAATCATGATTATATATAGTTGTGTATCCATTGAAAGATTTTATTTGAATGCTATATAATAAAACCATTTAATTTTATTCCATTCATGTTATTATTTTTTTCAATTGATATTACCATTTTCACCCTCTTTTGTAATTAAAATGATTGCGAATATTTTTTATTAAAACCTGAAATACAATCTCTCATCATTAAAAAGTATTTTTCCTTCCAAAAAATATGTTTTCTAAAAGTATCTAAAATAATTATTTTAACCCTTTTCAAAACTAATTAATAAATAAATTTTCACTATTTTTATATTTTTAAAAACAAATTTTAAATGAATATTTATGTAATTTTCAAAATAGTTATAATTTTTTCACTAAAAGGAAATGGTAATATTTGTCTTCACATGCATATACTATATTAATTATCCTAAAAGGATAACCACATAATGGTTTATGATTCATTTATATATTCAAAATAATATTTTATAAGAAATTTAACTTAAAAATTTTAATGATCTATAATTATAATATGTTATTTTCAAAATTAATATGATACTTTCCTCAGAAATGTTATTCAATATATTTTTCAGGTATTTCTATTAATAAATTACAACAATCCGTTAATTTACATATACTCAACTAGGGATATTTTATATTGAAATTTTTTTGTTCTTTCAATAAATGGTTTATGATAATGTATGCTAAGTAATGTATTAAAATTCTCATTCATTATTTTTTGGTGTTCATTAACTGTCCCTTTAAATATTCATATTTATGTGATTGTTGGATGTTAAATTTCCACTAAATAATCATAATATTTACCACAATTATAAATATATATTAAAATATATATAATTTCTACATATGGTGATCTACATTTAATGTTATTTTTTATATAGAAAGATATTGATAAATTTTTTATTAATTACACAATATTGATATTGGTTGATAAGTGGAATTTTCCAAGAATTAAATTTATTATTTAATATATAAAGAATACTTTGGACATGAAGTAATGTGTGTAGATTAAATTATATATACCCTCAATGCATTAATAATATCCTTATGAAAACTGGTAACCAATCAATAAATGGCTAACAACCTGTATTTTTAAACCATATTGTGAATGGGATGGATGGTAGAGGTATCATGTTCCAAATTACATGACATCTAATTAATTATAATTTCATTAATTAAGTGTTAAATTATTATTATCAATGGTATTTTCAAAATGAAATTACCCCTAGATGCATCTCTTATCAAATTTTGTTTGTTAAATTTCATGTGTTTTAAGTAATTAAACATTCATTTTTATAATTCTTATCCTATTATGATAGTCATGTTATTAATTAAATGGAATTTGTTTTCAGTTATTTAATGTGGTAAATTTATTTGGCTAGTAAAATAATTCAAATGTAATTTTTGATTAGTTATTTACCATTCCATATAGATTATTTTGGTCCAATTATTTAAATGGAATCATTGGTCTGTTAATTTTTGTTAATTGTTTATTATGCATAATGATTCATATCAGATTCATTTATACATAACACTTATTGATAACATTAGATCACCCTTATTTTTCATGGTTTCCCATGAATCAGGGAAGTGTACTAAGATTAGTATGTAAGGATATCCTAGTGGGGAAATGATTTCTCAAGAATAAATTTATTTTAATTGAGGTTTTCAAATTTGTTACAGGAATAATGTAACTATTTCATGTACAAGGATACTAAAAAATCAATCCTTCAGGATGAGATTCCTTATATCTTATTCCAATGTTGAAAACAAGTCACCTGTTCAAAGATTTGGAGGTTAGATTCTATATAACAATATATTGATCTATTTAGTATATAATGACAGGAAAATGTAGGTAATGCGTGTATTCACATGAGATAACTCATGGTGATTAAAATGAATGTGTTTTTGAAATATGGAGATGAAGAATTTAAATTCAAAAACATAATCATATAAATTTGAGATAAATGATGATATTCTATGATAAAATACTTACCACATTAGTGAATTTTAATTGTTATCCCACTGAATGAATAAAATTAAATGAAAATTTAATTATCATGGGAATAAATAATTATAAGTAATTATATTTTAAATTGTATGTAACACATATCATAAATGTTTATAGGATCATAACATTACATAGGTCTCTTAGAAAGAAAATTGAGACAAAAATAACTTACTTCTTTGTTATCATTTAAACTATAAAAAAAATGAAAGATTGACCCTAAAATAGATATTTAAATATCAATAATTTTCATTATAAAAATCATAAAATAGATTCATGGGGAGTATATACACAACATAAAAGAAACATGTTGTGAATATGGAATGAGTCTCATATAATATTTGATGGAGACAAAAATACCATACCATAATTATCAACATCCTTTGAACATGTTAAAACATATTGTATAATAAGAATAATTTTATTATAAACCTATTAACGAAACACACACATATATATATATATAAATTGAAAAACATATATTCTTTTATTTTATATATTATTAACAATGTTTTTTCAATTCCATATTAAAGTCACATTTTGTGCAATAAATGCTTTGTTTTTCATGTATTGTTTTTATTTTTTATTTTTGGTCCTCTTTATTCCACCATGGTACCATAATCTAAATAATATGTAATATTATTTAAATATTATATATATTCAGTGTAAATGTATTTAGAATAATATATAAATGAATGAGATAAATATTGAAATATAACATTCAAAGAGATGGTAGGCCGTACCTATGAATTACCATGGATTCCATTTTCTTAATGGATTCGAAAAAAATGTAAATAGTATAGTTCAAATTCCAACCCCTAGATCCACATACCCATGTATTTAGAGGATGGGCCAAAAGACTTCCTGCATGCTTCCACAAATGCCAGAGGTTGCTGACTAGCAATGAGGGACTTTGGGGTGTTCTAGGGTATGTTATTTCCTCACTGACGATCATGAGAACAATAATAAATTATAGATAATAAATAGAGGATTCATATGTAAATAAAGAGAGAAACAGAAATTATTGAAATAAATATAGTAATTAAGGTAAACAACTAGAATATAGTTAATGAATATTAATGGATACAAAAATGAGGATGATGGTATTTCATATGTTTGTAGAAAATGTGATTACATGGGAGATCAAGGATTACAAAAATATACTAAATTATATAAAAATTCCTAATGTGGCGAAATATTACAACAACTAGAATAAAGAGAATAGTCACTTCCATCTTCTAAAATAAACCACAATAATGATATAAATCAATTAGGCATCAGAAGTCACACACTTTTCTTCTTCCATACTTGTAACCACGAAGTCTTATTTTCAACCAAAGGAGGCCCAAGATGGGTGTGAATTATAATCTATATAGTCCACCACCATGGTTTATAGGCCAATACATTTCATGAAATAAATAAATGATAATGTCAAATAATATTAAATGTAGGGTAATATATATTTAAAGAAATAAAAACCTTTGTACGGTTTCTTAAACAGACACCCTATTGATACCACCTACTTCAGCCCAAGTTGAAATTATTTACAAAGGTACATGTACAATTATTAGTTTATGTACATATAGAATTATAAATAATGAAACATAGATATGTTGACCCCATGCTAATTTGTTGTCTTGGAAATATTTTTTCAATGGAATCATACAAAAATCCTCAAAAAATAAATAATATAGATTATAAAAGATATATGAAGAAAATCCATCAAATCGAAGGTGGATTCTGGAGCTCGCCCAATGATATATATAATGATTCATAATTGTCACTACATATGGGTCTGATGAAACCAAATTTACCATGTTTATAAAAGTAAAACAAAATAGGAGTCCCTTGTATCTCTCATGGTGTTGTAACTCTTTTTTCAAACCTAGTCTGTCACATAAGTTACCCGGTATAACCCAAGACATTTTGTAGCCCAATTTTCATTGAGTTCATGAATGATTCCTCCCCTAGGGAACTTCTAGCACTCATGCCTTTTAATTAATCGATATCAAATGCCCAGACATGTCATGATAATGTATCTCTCCCATCATGTCATGTAAATCCAAATATAAAACAATGCATCTATCTACGAAATCCTTAAAATGGGACCTATGATTTCACTTAACCTAAAATAGGTTATGCATATCCATCAAGAAAAGACTCACAATACTTACCATATATGACCAAATTTCATAAAAATTAATTTCTATATAATATTATCAGAAGATAACTGAATCTATACAAATTAATTTAAGAAACTATGGAAAATGAAACGGTCATCAAGACTAAACATTTCATGAAGAAATACGTACATGTTTTTTAACAATGATCTCTCAGTATAAGATATATAGCAGGAAATATTGAATAAGAATAATTATTGATTACAAGCCTACTACGAAAATATCAATTGGCATTTAGACAAAAAAAAGAGATATAGTACAAGACACAAACATTTTCACATAACACTATTCATTTGGCCAAAATCCTATAACATGAGAAAAGATGTTTAAGATAATCAGTTCATCTAAAGGGGGCCAAACTCTTTTCATATGACTTATTTCAATTAATATTATAAATGACGTAATTTAATCATTTTTAAACTCACATAAAAAATGTATTTCATAATAATTAGCATGGGAAATTGGGCCACTAACGTGGGCACACCCATGTCTCTATGTTAAGGTCACAGATTTCATGTGGAACCAATTAAATTAATTTATTTTCATGTTTGAAGCATTTCTTGAAGGGTTTGTCAAATTTTATAATGATATGTAATTTAGAAAGAAATGAAACTTGTGGGAAATTCCTAAACAACCTACATTGATGTATTATCAATCCACTCATCCATTATCGAATCATGAAATTGTTTAAAACTAGAGAAAATGAATAAATAAACTCCATGAAAAATGGGAAAAAGAAATTGCACATAAATAATTCAACTAAGGATATAATAAACATGAAATAGGAGGGTGAGTATGTATGTGCTTACTAAGGGAATTGAAATTATTTAGAGAACAATTCTTTCAGTCAACGGATTAATGAGATATCAAAAACCTATGGTGGTGTATTTCATTGTGTGGAATAGGTGGAAAACCTCTTTGGAATGTTGAAAGGGAGAATATGGTTTGATTAAAAATAGTAAAGGCTTTCTAAATAGTTATTAGACCAAAAAAATTATTCAGGTTTGGCAACATAATATGCCAAAACATGTTCCAACCATTTTCCCTGATCTTCATCAATGGGATTACTAGTACAGTTAGATGAATTGTTTATCAAATCATGAACAAATCATGTGACACTACTCAATCCCAACATTCTTATGAACCACGTGGTCGTGTGGCTGAGATAAAACTATTTCAGAAACACCATGATTCCCTAATCAACTCACTATATTTAGCCACCAGGATATATAAACCATGCGCTATGGGACACATGATTTCTACTAACAATTCCACACTATATTCCACATTGATTTTTAGGGATCTAGGATCTTAGCAACACAATATAACCCCCTAAACCTCCTTGAATACCATGGGAATCATTGTAGCTACTAAAAAACTAAATTTAGCAAAAAAATATTGTTTTATACTCTTAGGAATGCAAAAATGTGATTCACTCCCACTCTTAATACTACATATTTCTATGATTCCATTCAGAGGGTGGTGCACCATCGTCTGAGAAGAGTTTCGACCATAGAACATGTACATCGTACTCATGTTCCAATTTATCATCTGGTACATGTCTGTGCTACCATAACACCCAGACTTATAGAACTAACAATCCCTTGAAATAATTTTTCTAGAATAAATGTTATGAATTAGATGCTCCTTGAAGAACACATCCTCCACTATCTAAATATTCTCATGGTAAAACAATTGAGATATGTTTTCGTAATACTATTGAAGTTGAGATATGTTGAAGATGTTGTTCATTGTATAGTACATATTAGGTAACAATATCTAATAGGCTACCAACCCAACTCAGAACACAATCTTGAATGTCCCAACATATCTAGGAAATAACTAGATATGTCTCATGATTCATTTTTTAACAAATTAATGTGATAAAATTTGAATTTCTTGAGGTCTCACCTAGAACAGTAGGTTTCTTTATTAATGATAGGTATACAACTTATTCATGGATTACACTATTGGAATTAAATTTTGAACCTTCCATACCGAATATGAATTCTCTAGAATGTGATGAGGATCTAGTAGCATTGGCTCACCAACCTCTAGCCGGTACAAAGTTGAATGACATGGCCTACTGTAATGTCCCTTATAAGGAGCCATCAAAATTGATTCATAAAATATATTGTTATATTAAAACTAAACCATAAGTATATTATATTACTATAAACCACCAAAATCATGTTTTTATATATGATTAATATCCTATAACATCCCACAACATTAAAATTGATTGTCCACATGTCTGAGGGTGACATGATGTACTCATGAGAACATGTGAGGACCATTAATTTTTAAACCATTTCTAGATGTACAATGTAAACTAGTTATATGAGTACAAAATTATAAAATCAATTACACTGGGATTTCACACTATCTCCAAGATAAAAATATTCCCTAACACATAAAAAATGTTGGTTTCCCAAATAGTTATGATATGTGATACCTTCGTAAGGATGTCAATTATCACCCATTCTACATCGCTGACATATGGGGATCTCGACACACCCAACATTCAATACATGGTGAAATTGTAGCATTTAATCATCATAATTGAGATAGAATATAGAATTTTCGGGGATCTTTAGTGATCAACCCACACCTACTAACATGTTGATCACTGAGTGATGATATCTAAATTCTACCACTTCATAGATTTCCACCAATAATAATAATGAATATCAATGTACGTTTAGGTGATACCATGATTATTTTCCCATGTAATTGAATGATATTACATTATAAATTATTCTTGTATATCTAAATCCACTTATAAGAGGCTATAAAAGTGTATAGTTTCACTTTCATCATGAACACCACTAGAATATGGGTTCTATCCTATGAGTACCTCCCTCAAAATGAGTCCCTAAAAATCTAAAAACTAAAACATCAAGAATCCCTACATAAGGGATGATTTCACCACAGGAGTTGCTATATTTTTATTCCAATGTTGTTCATGGTCCACCATATTCATCTCATAATACAAATCCACCAACTACTAAAAACTATCAGACTACTTGAAAGTTTGAGACTATGTCATCCACCATAAGCCATCATCCACTACATTAACGATTCTGGGTATGTAAAATAGACAAATTCAACAGACTACATGTATTACACAAACATTTTCTACCTCATATTCACATAACACAATGTGGAGATACAATTTATATATATATGGTTTTTGTAAAAGTTGAATCGATATACCATAATATAGATCCTCCAATAGTGTATAGCATGACCCAAAACTATTGGATGAGGTCATGGAATAGATAACTCATCTCATGAGTCCACAAAAAGAAGGATTCATACCATAAAAATTCAAAACCAATATTTTTTAAGAACAGAAGCAGTAAAAACATGTGTGAGATGTCATGGATGAATCACTTATAAAGGGAATCCATTCATTAGAGGCTATATATTTCTAACCCATTATTAGGATTCTACCAAAATATCATCATATCTGGGTAAATAGATATTCTTTAATATGACACAATATGTCCTAATAAGTGATCCATTGGGATCCAACGGTGTCATTTTCTATGCATCTCATATATGTATATATAGATCACTAATAGTCTAGACAACATAAACTATTGTAAAGTTGAATGGTTGTCAGTGTTGTGAGAATACACTAGTATTCTTTATACAATTAATAATTTAATGGAATCCAGATATAGGTCAAAAAACTGATTTAGCATAGCCATGAAGATTCTCCATTGGTTCTTCATACTGAAAGACATGACCATATACTCATAGAATCCATACATCATTTGGAATGTTGTACATTTTATGTTATATTTCCTAATTTGAACCCGATGGTAGCCTGATCTCAAATCAATATTAGAGGAAAAATGTATCCATTGAGTTGGTAGAAGTATTCTTTTATATGAGGTCGTGGATATTAATTATTTACCATGATCGGTATTATTTGGTTTCAATCCACATACAATTTGGTGGTGTAATCATTTGTATTGGTTAAAATAATTGGTGAAACCCATGGTAATATGATGGGTATAATATATCATTTAACAACAAGATATACAAGATTATTTTTTAGTTCTTAGAAGACTATAAGACCCAAAATATTTCGAGGAATGGAAATTGGTGTCATACCAAGATTTTTCTCTATATTTAACTCAACCTATCTATTGGGAGAAAAGGTAGGGAAATAATCTTGGAATATGTACCTAAAACAATCCTAAATAAGAGGGAATTCAATTTTCTATATTCCATGGTCTCCCATAATGATACTGGCCTGCTAAGTTGTCATGATTCTAGGATTAGTATGTTTGGGGTTAGCTAAACATGATTAGATATCACATTCTCCCATATGAATATATGTGTTTCCATCAGGTGAAGTGAAGGACAACCATCAGTGAAAAAAGGTCACTTGGGAAAGATTAGGAATAATCAATCCGTAATATAAACAACTTCAAAGCTATTCATTTCATGGAAAAAAGAAAATCCAGTAGAAAATTGAACCACATATTTCCAGGGGAACTCCTATAATTGTCATATTCCCTCTATTTTTATCACTAACGAGCTATCGAGAGACATAACCCAATAGAATTACTCAATTGCAAGGCCATGAAATTCTATATGTGAATTAGATATAAACATGTTTGATGAAACTAAAACAACGGGAAGAAAATATGGTAGAGTCTACTAGAATAGTACATATAAATATAGATATCCTTCGACTCTATCCCACAGTCATAGCTTGAAATGAAAAAATATTCCCGAAAATACTTCACAGATATACTGGCTAACTAGACTCACAAGTTTCACTATGTTGATACTACTGTTATGTGGCATGGATACATGAATCATTACAAATACATCTTCAGACATATCAGACAATAGAATAACAACACATATCTTAACATTTAATTTCGGACCTTGTTTCTAACAGTGGTTTAGGTACATATCCCCTATCACTGGATGATAGAGGAATAGATCGGTATATGCATTGATGGTGACCCTTCCAACCATCATCTTGGAACTCGATCAGGTTCCCATACAATTATTCTTATTGTGGAATGGGCTACCACACTGGGACACACTATATTTCTATCAGTGAGTGTCACTAGGATAGCTTGACTCCCATGTGCACCCCCAAAATGATGCAACCTTATTTAAGATAATCCATTTTCGTACAACCAAACATGACCATTTTGGATCATATATACAACATATCTGATATTAAGTTCTAAAACTATGATCTATTTCATTATCTATTTATTGGTGTTTCCTCGAATTACATTCAGCTGTGATCAGACTGCGTATCCAAGACCATCCAAAAAATCCCATTAATTCATCAAATCATTCTCAGAAAAATATGGAACACAACAATAGAGCTCAATGAAGTGATAAGAATTTTATAGCATAATAATATATTCCAAAACTTGATTCCTACACACCATTTCACCATATTCTGAAAGAGTATTCAAACAATGTGATGGAAAAGGGTTTATGAGTGGATTCTCATACAAGACCCAGATGATGTTCTCCCTAAGTGATTATGTCCCACCAGTGCTTGAAAGAATATAATCACATGTATATTTTAATATTGACCCTATTCTACTGAAGAGTCTCAAAATGGTTGAATATAGATACCATGGATTCTAACCCTAACTCAATAGCATGAGGTTATTCATCCCCCAAATATTTGGAAGGATTCTAGTACTGGATGTCTTGAGTCACATATTCCATGGTAGTGGTAGGTTAGGTACCACCAAAAATTGAATGCATGATCCAAAGAAAAATGTCACTAAACTAAGAATCGATGCCCAATGGAATATCTATATGACGTACCTCATGTGGCTCTATTAGTGGTATCATGGGTGGATTAGGGGCCACAACATCTAGAGTGTTCTCATCTAATATTTTTGGCATAGGTCATGAGAAAATAAAGGTTTTATTGCACAAAAATTTTCAATAATACTTCTCAAGAATGATTTATAATAAATGGGGAAAAAATAAGGAAATAGATAATGGAATGGGGGGTACAAGGCCACCCTGAAACACAAAAATACCCTTAGAATTCTCTCAGATATTGGTATTTATAAGAAGAAAATGGTCACATAAGATTATAGAACATACAGCCTATATCTCACTATAATAGTCAGTTTAGGGTCAATGTCTCACAATTCTCATATAAAATGATCATTTAATTTTAGAGGGGGGTAATCATTTTGATTTAGTTATTCATTTTAATTGGATTTATGGTTGTGTTATTTGGATCTCTATTTCCTATTTATAATGACCCATAGAACTAAAAAATTGAAACATGACACCCATTTAATCCTTATAAATTCACATTCCATCACATATAAGAAAAGTGTAAAATTTATTTATTTATTAATCATGAATTACTAAATGTATAAGAAATATAGGCAATTAAAACTGAATATACATATAGAATGGAATAATTCATTGAATTTAAAACCCTATAGTATTTAGTATGATGCATGATATAAAATACCCTCATTTAATAAGTTCATGTAAAAGGAATCATATTTACAATAAAATAGTTAATAATAACACAATTAGTCAAGTGCATCACCCAATTGTGATGTCGTATCAACCGTAATAATTGAAATTATTAATTGAAATTTTCCAAAAATAGGTAATTTGTGTTTCTATTGTACATGTGGAAGCTACGTCTAAACACGTAGCCATTTCCAAATTTATATGTCCTAGTCTCATTTGTAAACCCAATTATTAAGACAAATAGAAAAATGGCTTGGAATCAACTTAATACCATCCCACCCCATGTTCCACATACCAGATCCCCATGATTATGTGGAACAAAACCTTGAGAATTCCTCCCCAAACCCCTTAGACTATCTTCATGTATTGAGGAAATAGGTTGTTTTGGAGAGGAGACTATAACCTCATAAATCAAAGTGATAATTAAATTAAATTGTGAAATAATAAGTAAGAACATACATTATCATAAATAATAGAAATATTCCATGCAATTGTAGTAAATAATTATTGCAATCGAATAGATAATAATGGATACACAAAATGATGATGATGATACGACATATGTCTACACAAAATACGAGCACATGGTGGGTCGAGTGATACAATAATAATAAATATTCTATACCAAATGAAAAAAAGGGAAAAACCTGATAAAACGAGAATATTGAGTATAGAATTGATCCTATTATCTCATACTCCTTCCTATTATTGTGAATCAATCAATCAACATAATCCTCACACATCCCATTATCTATACTAGTAATAATGCTATCAGTTTGGGTACCGACCATGGTCCTTGTATGGTGTGAGACACAAACATTGTATGCCACCACCAATGATGAATATGACAATCCATTTAATTAAATATATAAATTATTGTTTTCGATAATAAAAAATTTGGTGAAATACATATTTAAATTAACAAACACCATATTTTCGGTTACTCAATAGACACCTGACTGATACCTCCTTATACATTCTATGTCAGAATTTTGAAACATAGTACATAAAAAAGTAATAGTCTATGCACCTAGGAATTAAAAATATTGAAATTAAGATAATAAATACCCTATATTGTTCTTTCTCATGGAATTAATGTTTCTATGGAATCATACAATCGTGCTCAGTATATAAATAAAAGACATCTAACTTGACACATGAATGAAGTCTATTAAATCCATGGAGGAGTCATGAAACCTTCCAATTTGATCTATAAATAATCCATATTTTAAATATAAGAGTCACTGATATAACCAGTTCCACTGATTGTATTTAGGGAATTCCATTATGGTGTCTCTAGTATCCATCCTAGCATGATGACTCTGAGTCTGTACAATGTATTTCAGATAGGGGACTGGGTATCTCACTAAGAAAGGTAGATCCATATTTCCAAGGATTCCATAAAAAGTTTCTCCTTTTGGTAAATTATGTGAATCATGAGGATTATGTAATACACCATAAGAGCATGTACATGGAAATACATTTTATTCCTTCTAGCGCATCCACCATAACCATGCTAATCATAGTGATCCCATCCACTACATATTTAAAACTGGACTCGTGTATCCTCCTAGCTCGCAACAGTTAATGTGTAATAACAATAAAAACCCACAATACATAGCATATATGATCACAATTCACCAAAATCATGGATATATAACATTCTAACAAGATATCCCATGATAAAAAATTTATTCCATGAAAATATGGCTCGTCAATGAAGCATCAATCCTATGATTGGAATGAATAAATAAGTACGTTGAATTTTCCAATAATAAACAGTTATAAGGAACATTACATGACATATTAATAAAATATAATCATAAATTACAAAGATACCATGGAATTCAAAATTTGAATTTAGCCAACTAACAAGTGGAGTGGTATCAGTCACAAGCATTTAAAAAAACAAAAAATATTTTTCATAAGGAGTATAACATTATAAATGATATGTAACATAAAAAATTCATCTAAAGGTGGTGTAACATAGGGGATAAGAATCAGTTAAATTAATATTAATATTATCAGTATTTAATCATGGTTAAACACATACACATATTAGTTCACAAATTATGGTGTGGAAAAAATGGTACACTAAGTTGGGAACACATATAGGGGTGACAAAAAACAAGAAGAAAACCCCACCGATGGGATTCACTATATGGTGGTGTCAACCATTATAAAGGGAAATAATTAAATTAATTTATTCGATATATTTTCTGCCACTATGGAAGGGTCCAACCTACATCATAATGACTTGTGATTTAAAAAGTGATTAAAAGAATATAAAAGACATAACCCATCTAATTTTAACAGTAGAACTCCACTAAATGTTTATCGAAGAATTATACAAGGTGAAAAGGGATAAAATGTTCAAATTTCCAAACGACTTGGAAATAAGGGATAAGGCATCATATGAATGCTGAATATTAGAGGGTGGGAGAAACTCAATATAGAAGGTCAATGTAAGAGGATATTAATGAGGTATTTCTAATTCTTCTGAAAGTGACTAATTTGGTATTCAGATGAAGGGGATAAAATAAAATCAATGGTGGTGGGGAAGGGAGGTCTATTTATGTATGAGGAGGAAAACCCACTAGAAATGAAAAACCAATAAAATACATTGATTAGAATCAGTAAAGGGGTTCAAATAGAAATTTATATCAGCAAACAAGGGAACATGTTATGGTTGCATGGTTGGCCAAACCATTTCACCAACCATGTTCCACGATCTGCTTCAAATGGGATCCCACCACGGTTAAGTGAATTGTTTATTTGACCAAGCACAATAACAGTGAAATCGCTCAGTTTAAACCTCAACAACATTGCATCACCATGTTGTTGGGGTTTCAGAATTTTAGAAAACTGATGTTCTCTTGTGTTAACCTTTGATTTTTGGGGCTCCAGGCTCTAAAACAACCCCATTTTCCCATAAACACATTTTTACTCCATTTGGAATCATTATTATAGACAAACAATTGAATTAAAAAAAACAAAAGTTCAATACTTTTTTTGAAAATCCATAAAATTACATATAAAAACATTATAGAATAATAATTATTTAATATATATCACTCATATTCATTAAAAGTTTCATTAAAAATATCCTTGTAAATCATAAGAGATGATGAATCACAGGGGTTCATACATCGGTAATCCATCGTACACAGGAGCAAAATTATCATATCCTACACCAAATTAAAAGTAAGAATGTATCTATGATATCAAATTGAAAACATATATTAATGTCATATATGTCGTATAAATATGTTAAATTCATCAATATATCCATCTTTGAATGATGGTGACTGAAAAAAATATTTGTTTAGAAAGTGGTAGTCTACAGTAAACACAATGGAGGGTTCCCCCATCAATTTGATATTAATATATGTGGATATTGGTTATTAAATAAAAATAATAAAATTCAATTACATAATATGTACGAGTGATATAATATGTAATGTCTAAATAAGAAAATAAAGGTGAAAAAAATTCAAAATAATAATAATGAGCTTAGTGAAGATTAATACCTTAAATTAGATGCACCTCCTTTGGATCTCCTATTAAAGACAACAATATACAATTTTTTTTGATGTCAATAATCACTAAAACATTTATAATGATGTAGGGGGGGGGGGTTCAGTGTTTAGGTGAACTATATTTCTTGGGAGGTGTGAATAAGTGATGTTTGGTGGTGGCATTCTTTTAGTGGGGTAAAGGAAACCACTTGAAAGCTACATGGTAATTTTCTGAAGGAATCCCAAATAATAAATTAATTCCCAATAAAAGAACGTTGAAATGACAAAAAATCAGAACATGGGAAATATAAAATTTAATTGTGGACATATAAAATGAATTTTTCGACAATTATATTCATTTTAAATCTTATCTTCTTAGTTTATCCCCTAAGAAAACCATTATTACCTTACCCACGGAAAATATTTTTTTACCATTTTTACTATTCATTATTTTCAAAAATCAATATGAAATTATTAAATAATATAAATTATGATGATTCCAAATATATAATAAATTTTTAAATTTTAAATTTATATATTATTGATATTATAATATAATATTGAACCCATAATTGTGATGATAAATAGATTTACGAAGTGAAATCCAATAACTGAATAATATGTTTAAAAAAAATTGCAATAAACTAAATTGGATGGAATAATATATAATTGAACTTATTTCACATTTAAATCCATTTAAAAAAATGTGACCTTATAAATTAAATAAATTAAAGGAATTTGTTTAATAAAGAAGAATAATTTTTACAATTCAGTTTAAAATTATTCTTTGTATTAAAATCAAAAAACAACACCATAAGATAATATTGACATTTTTAGTTCCAAAATAAAGATTATATAATCAAATTTATTTTATAAAATTCTAAAAAATAATATCATTATTCTTTGTAAAAATAAATAAATTGATTTTTTTTTAAAAATTAATATTTTCAATATATAACAATATTTTTTAAAAAAATTATAGACTTATTTATGAATATGATTTCCTTTTATAAAATAATTATACATAGAATTTAAATATTATTAAATTATAATTATATCACTATATATATTAGATAGGTAATAGTGGCCATCATTATGCAATTTTTTTTAGTTTTTTAAAACGTATTGTTGTCTGTAATACAAGCTAAAATCGATGTTTCATGTTATAAAATGTATTAAAAATAATTTAATTTATTAACAAAAATCATTAAAAAGATAGGGTATTACATTATACCCTGCCTAAATTGAATTTATAACTTGAAATGTTTCACTCAAATACAAACAAATGATGATAATTTACATAATGATTTCCTCAACATACAACATTGCATCAATTAAATGATGGTTTTTCTAAAAAAACATTCACTATGTGAGAGGTTTTGTTTTGAAATACATTCCATATATGATCTAGAATATCGAAAAGTTCTTCTTAATATGTAAGACCTTGCTCTATTGGTATGACCTATGATTTTATACAATAAGAATGGTTAGGTATGTACATTCTCAAGAGTAAAACAAGGAATACATCTTGAACTTGAGAGGGGTTTACTATATGTCCCCAACGATAGATTACTATTAGGATATGATAATGAATTTCAAATGGGAAATATACATAAGGCATAGTTTGTCCTTCTTCCCAAATCTCATTATCATTATACATTGAGAAATTCATAGAAACACATTGTCAATGAAATCAAATTTTAGATGACCATAATGATTATTAGTATAACATTACCATTGACCCTAAGCTACAATGATTTCATTCCAAAAGTATCTACCCTTATCTATGATTTCTTCATTTATCAAAATTCCCAATATCATTATTTCTCTAAAATTATTCCACCACATTTGATCTTTCCATAGAGGGATTCATACAGAGACATATGATTTATTTGTGAATGATATAGTTGAATGAAAAATATACAAGATAACTGTTTGGATCCCAAACACCTCTCCAATATATATAATATTATTAATGGACATTCTCTAAGGTTTAATTTTTTCTCTCAAACTTTCTACACGTTTGAAGATGAAATGTGTTGCTGAATCTCAACTCTATATCTCAATCCTAGTGAAGACTTCACTAGAACATCAAGGAATGTCTTAAAACCCAATTAGGAATAGATGAATTTGTAACTCCATGAACCCTTTCATTTTCATTAATGTATATAATGGAATTTGGTTTAAGAGATAAGTTGTAGAACCCACCTGTTTCTGGAATGTAACCTTACATTGTTTTTTTATGATTATAAGGTATAAGGTAGAGTTATCAGAGAGTTTTCTAAACATTAAATATGTTTGGGGGGTTAAAGGGGAAGATCAAATGGTAAGAACGATTTGTCAAAACCATACATAAGTTATAGTAGAAACCATGCGTTTTGCAGTTATGAGGATGTACCTTGGGCCTGGTGGGTGCACAATTTGGGAGACCATGTGAGGAGGTCGTGTAAGGGTTTACATAATGCAGTAGAAAACATATGATTAGTGCCCATGTTTTTTAACAGTGTTGTCTAACTGTGCATAGAGGCCAATATAGATCATAAAAAATAGGATCTCACTCCTACCAATAAATTCAACATTTTTTCTCTTATGCGGCCCTATAATGATATTCATCAACATTGAAGCTAGGATAATATCTCCCATGAAATTTGGAATCAATCAGGAGCCCTAAATTGCTATTTTCAATCCATATTCTTCAAATAAGTGTCATTCGTCAATGTTCATGTCATCTTTTCATAGATATAATTCTCTTCCCATTTTAGTTTCTTAGATATACTCCTGTGAGGGGATGATTTATTATCTTGGATATAAAATAATAGATTATTTGTTATTTTTAATTGTATGAGAATATGTCCAATGTAGTTTAATAGATAATTTAAATGGTTTCATAACTATTCTTTGTCTATTGTGGGTTTTTCTAAAAATGATAGAGGTTGGTTGCATCAATCTCAGATCCTGTTAGTAGAACATAATTCCCCTGTTTAAAATTGGTTTCATGGTGTGTATTTAATTATCATTTGAATGCTTCATGATTTCTAGAAACCATATTTGGTGACAGTTATGGAAAATATGGAGAATTTGTGCTTTGCTTAAGGTGTCTGATTCATTATTTTCACATTTATATTTTTAGAATGGGATATGTTTCTAGAATTATTCTATTGAAATTTCATTATACTGATTTTAAATATATGGTATTATTTTATTGAAATGAAATGTGTGTTTGGAATTGGTTTGTTTAATGTATTTTAATAAAAGAAAAGTTTAATTGAAATTGTCTGAAATGGATTTGGCATAATAGTGGTAATTAGTTATATTGAGTTTCTAAGGATTAGTTGGAATAAGGCCTTCTTATCCATTCCAGATTTTTAATGGAACATTGGGTATAATAATCATGTGACCACTTGGTAGATCTACAAGAGTCCTCCCATTAGTAGGGAAATGTTATAATGATTTATGATTGGTTATATGTGTGAATATGTGGAATGGAATGGTTATTAAAAAACATGAAAATGAAATGGATTTAAAATCATGATTGCTTGTTTCCTAGGTATAAGAATCACTAGAGACTCCATTTCAGTAGATATTGTTTACAATTATTATAAATTTTTTTGGATATTGTTTATATTTAGAAATAAACTTTTTTGGGAAATTGTTTTATATAAACTATTTTATATAAACGTTTCTAACATTTATATCATACTTTCATGAGTAGGGAAGTCATTGGCGAAAAACAATTTTTTTTTATACTCACCCATTCTTTGGAATATTGGTACTATTACAGAAACTAACTTATAGGACATGGGTAAAGGTAATTTATCACACATATTTAGCATCACCTCATGACAAATGGACTATTTGGTAATGTAGTGAGGTATAAAGTCCTATGGTATTCTTGGATTCATTATTTGTATTCCCTATATTTACATTGTTAGTTTCTTGGTCTTAAAATATTGAAAACATTGGAGTGTTTTTATATGATTGGAATCGTTGAGTTGTCCATAATTTTTCTATGACTCCTATATTGAGGTGTTTTATTATTGTTTATTAACTACTTTATTTCGTAATTGTTCAATCATCCCCCACTTTCATTTCAATCCATTAAGCCTTTACCAGATTCCATTGGCATCTTAGGGAATTCTCTTAATGCCTAGAAATGATCCATTATATTTTCAATACATATATAATAAGCAGGTCATTACAAATAGTATCATCTTTTTTGATAAAAAAATTCTATTTGAAATGAGTGGTATCATATTGATCCTTCCTATATGGAATATGTAGTCATCACTTTTTACGGTCTAGAAGTTGAATTCCATTCATATATATTCATTGGGGTATGATCTCAAAAAGGAATATGATATCCATGACATGAAATGTAGAGAATAAATTGAGGCAGAGGATCTTCTTGTATATAACATAATGTTACTATGTATTTGGGTACATATGTTTTTTATGCATTTATTGGATCATGAAATATCATTTCCATGGGTTTATCCAATGAGAAAAGCATGGAATAAATTTTATAGGAATGAATTTTTAATAGGATTTCATTTTTAATTTTGAGTAATATTTTATTATGGTGTGTATGGGTGGAAATATTTGAGTAATGTAGAAATTTTTTTCTAATGAAATACTCTGAAAAGATCATGAATTATTTATTCAGAAAATGAATTGACTTTAAAAAAAGAAAAACTGGATTTTTAAAAGACAATTCATTATAGAATATTTTATTTTTCTAAAATAATGTTTTTTTGTTGATGTGATATAAATTGAAATTATAATACATCAATTTATAGATAGTGATACAATCCATTTTTGTTTTTAGATTAGAATTAGGAACATGGTAGGTATCATAGAAACAAACCAGATGAAGTTGCAGAGATTACAGTTAAACATTAGCCACTGGTGAACCAAGATATTTTTCAATGTATCATCAATTCGTTCGAAGATGTGGACAATGGAAACTTTTGGGATGATCCTAGGAAGGTGGATCACTCCATCTAATTCATTAAAAAAAAATCAACCCATCATATAGGGTGATTCAAAACCCAAAAAGACTTAGGAGTGGATGAATATGATGAATCATATATTGGATTTCTTCTTCACACCATCAGAGTTAGAAATCAAGCTCGTTATTAATGTGCTTGAGGATCTCACATGCTAGTGGTGGGATTTGATGGTGCATTCTTAACAAGATCCTGACCTTAGTTCAGAGGATTTAGAATAATTTTCTAACAAATAATTCTATACTCACACATTCGGAATCCATAGAACGACATATTTTGGCATCCTAAAGTAAAAAAATACCTCTATCCTAGAATATGAAGATAAATAAACTAATTTAGTTCACTTCTCACCAGTGGTTATGGATAGTGAATCCTTGAAGGAACACATCCTAGAATCACAGATTATGTAGGATATCTACTCAAATATTGAGGTGTTCTGTATTACATATTATACAGAGATAGTGAAAAAATAAACAATGGTTGAACGTGATATAATGGTTTTCGATTGAGGAGTATGTATAATGATATCTTTGGGAAAAGTGGTAACTCTAATACTTGATGAACGAAAATTAGTGACACCTCGTTATAATGTGGGATAAGGATGTTGAATCAGACAATTGGATCCGAGAAAAATTATCCATGACCAAATATCCATGCTTGATGTTTCCAATGTGTATCCTTTGACAACATGAATCAAGTGAGTCCAATAAAACTGGTAGCATACCACAATGTCAACAAAATGGTACATCTTAAGAACTATTATCATAGTTCTCAATGGTCTGGTGCTCGAGACACTTCTTATGTGTGAAAGGCATCATATGCTTTGACCGGAAGACGATAGGAGAGTGAGCCTAATCAATTTTGTTGAGCTAGAAATGGGAAATCTAAAAACACCATCACTACTCAATATGGTAAATATAAACAATGGATAAAGTAGTAGAGTGCAGCGAATTTTTTTTTTATAGAGAATAAAAGAGCATTGTAGATCATCATCCTAGAAAATCAATAGTGAGAGGCACAAATCATTTTAATTATACACTTATCTATGTGTTGTTTGATATTAATGCATCACATAACCCCATTACATATCATTTAGTTTAATTTCTATATTTAAAACTCAAGATGATTCCATCTATGTTATAAAATCAATCTCATATAGGCGAAATAAAATGTATTTCCATCGAATTTAGATCCTAATGTATAATCATTGATGGGGCTATTCTAAAATGGGCCTTATTGCTGCTAGAGATGGATGTAAATTATTTATTCTAGGGAATGGATTGTTTGGAATCATTAAAGGATCATATGAAATTTTAGATCAGAACTATTATATTCACTATTCCGGATGATGTCAAGCATCTCTTCAAAGGAAAAAGGCTTCTAATGATAGCTAGAACGTGCTTGATGGTACCAGTGGTGGTCCAAATATATTACTAGTTTGTGGAATTGGAATTTTAATTTATGGATATGATTGAGGATAATAATTTTCTAGTAATCAGGGACAAATTTCCAGATGTATTTCGCAAAAACATCTCTAGGTTACCACATATATGGGAATTGGATTTTATGATCGATCTCCTTCTGGGGACTAGTATTATTTCACATCCATCTTATAGGATGAAACAAAAATTGTTAATGTAACTAAAAGTGAAATTGGAGGATCAGGGATTCAAATGTTTCATTTGGTCAAATACATATATGTGGGTAACACTGGTGTTACTCGTAAAGTAAGAAGAAACAACTCTTCGATTATGAATTGATTATTGTAATCCATTCCATGTTATGATAATGAATAGTTATCCAATTCTATGAATTGATGATATATTTTATCAATTATAAGGAGCTCAATGGTTCCCCAAAATTGACTAATGATGAAGATATTCTGAAGACATCTTTTTGAAGTCGGTTGGGTATCTACAAATATGAAGTCTAGCATTTCGGTCTCACAAATGCACCAGTTGTATTCTTGGAATTGATGGATTAGATATTTTACTGATATCTAGATTCTTTTAATGTATTTTTTTTGTGGATGTAATATTTGAGTATTCAATGACAATGGATGAGAATGTGAAACTCTATATGACAGTGTTGGGAATCTTAAGAGTATACCGTTTGTAGAAAAAACTATTAATTCATATTATTTGGATACAAGAGGTATGATTCCTTGGACCATGTCATTTCTAAAAGAGGAGTTTCTATAAATCTAGATAAAATATAATCTATTTTATTTTAGAAACCCCCAATAAAATGCCTTTGAGATATGAATTTTTCGTGGTCTTACTCGTTATTAATGAAACATTGTGAATGACTTTTCACAACTAGATTCACCTATGACTACTTTGAAAAATAATAATGTCCCCTTCCAATGTATTGAGGAATGCCAAATTACATTCCAATATCTATTCGTTTATCTTAAATCAGCACCACTCATGATTTTCAGGAAATCAGGATATAAGTAAATGATGTTCTGTGATGGTTTAGGATATATGTTTGGATGTGTTATATTGCACGGATAACATTTGTTTTCTTTTGTTTTAAGGAAATTTAGAGTCCATGAGAGGAATTAACCAACCAACGATGAGGAGGTATCTGTAGATGTCAATGTTAGGAAGAATTAGAGACATTATCTAATTGGTGAGATATTTTATTTCTTCACAGACCATAGATGATTGAAATATATATTCACACAACTTGATTTGAGTCTATGGAAAACAAGATGAATGGAGTATATCCAAATTTTTTACTTCAACTTGATGTATAGCATGATAAAAGGAAATTCATTGTCTGATGAATTATGTAAGAATTCATATTTATCATTGGAAAAAAAGTTTTTTATTAAGTTGAAGTTGATGTCAGTCCCTGATGAATTTCAAATGGAATGTGATGATGTATTTGAGGTTGTGGTTTTAATTCTAGTTTATATGGTTCCTGTTTTTATAAATATGTTGAAAGATGCACATACATTCAATCCAGGATTTTTGGTTGTGAGTTCAAAACATAATGATGGGGATATAATTGTGGTATGGAAATATGAATGATTTTTTGTGTTGTAGTACAGAGATTAAATTTTCATTCCAATGTATTGAAAGGAACAACTTATTCACACATACCACCATTGTATATGGATTTTACATCAAGGTATATAGAATATGTATAAGGTATTGAGGGAATTGTTTTGGGGGAGTACTTTGAAAATGAAAGTGGTTGAGTTTGTTTCAATGTGCATAAATAGTCAGCAGTTTATGGTATTGAGTCAATGACTAGTTGGCATGTTTCCATGATCATTGATTCAAATTTGAAAATGGGAACATATAACGATGTATTTTTGTTATAGGTCTCCCATGAACAGTTCAAAAACATGATGTATTATGGGTGATAGTGCATCAACATACCAAGTACGCTCATTTAATCCATATTAGTGAAACTCATAGTGTGGAGGGCCTATCCAAAATATATATCTAAGAGGTGGCTATGAGACATGAAATACTAGTTATATCATATCAGAGAGAGTTACTAGGTTCACTTCTCATTTGTATAAATCCTCATAGAAATACCTTTGTACTCAGTTGACTATGAGTATGGCGTATCATCCTCAGATGGATGGGAAATACAAAAGGATGATTCAAACCATATATTACTTGTTGTTTCTCTGTGTAATGGAGTTTAGTGGCTCATGGGAAGAGAACATGCCTTGATCAGTGTTCTCTTATAATATTAGCCATCAGGCCTCAATACATATGGACCTTTTTGAATAATTTTATGGGAATCCATGTAATTCTCCACTATGTTTGGTGGAAATAGGCAAGACATCAATAGTTGGGATGAGCGTTGTCAAATAAATTAGGGATAATATTCAGTTTATCAAAAAGAGGATAGTGATGGCTTAGAGTCATCAAAAATCTTATGCAGATCTTCATCGACGACCATTGTATTTTTCCATGACTAATCATATGTTCATTCAAATTTCTCCAAGGCATGGAAATCATCATTCTGGATGTCTGTATAGAAATATCAAAGATATATTTCCCATTCTAGATAATGGAATGAGTTGGATATGTGGCTTATTGGTTGGAATTTACACCACAGTTTAGTTCACAACATAATGTATTCCACATATCTCAGTTGAAAAAGTATCAGCCTATTACTGAATATTTCATCAAATGGGATCATGTTGACCAAGGGATAAATGTTTTGTTGGAACATATACTATTGCAGATATTAGATAGAAAATAGAACGTCTTTCATGAAAACATCATCAATGTTTTTTGGGTTTTATAACAACCTGTTCAGAACACATTTAGAATATAACCATTACATAGTGATTTTATTGTTTATAGACTATAAGGGTGAAGTATGGGACCATTTGGTGATCATTAAATATGTTTTTTGGTTAAAGGAAACACACATGGTCTAGTGTGTAATGAAAAGTATCATAAATAGTTGTTGTTGGGTGTAATAAATGTTAAAATAAGTATTACATGAATTGAAAGCAATATAATAGACTAAATTTATTTAAAATAGTAAATATATCATTATGTTTCATGATTTAATATGACCTTCAATGATTGTTGATGAGTGTCTCTTACACTATTGAATATAATGTTATTCATTAAGGATTTATGAGGGGTATTAAAAGAATCATATAGTGTGATACCCTATATGATTTTTTATCATTGGAATTGAGAGGGATTTCATAAAGTCCATGATTAGTATCTTACAATGAGTCAACAAACACAAGGGAATTAAATTAATGTATAAATGATGGAAACCACATATGAATGTTCATTTGGTATTATAATATCATTCCTGTAATATAACATAAAGAAGGTTGAAAATATGAAAAACATACCTATATTATTGATATGTAGTTAAATGACTATCTGAAATTAATACATCATAACTTCATGTCAATGGAATTTAGGGAAATATTTCTATACAGGATAAAGGGATGAGATATCTACTTCTATAAGTATGGAAGGGATAAATACTTTATTGACTTATATATTAATTTCAAGTCAATTCTATGGCTCCCAACATAACCTACTTCTTGGAAACATATTGTGTGATTTTTTGGTCAATATTCAAAGTGCATGAGTCATAACTAACATGAATGAAAATATTAATCACTATGACCCATTACACAAACTCACATAAAGGAATATATAATGACACCAAAACATATATAATTACTAGTAGGGGGATTATTATAAGAAACATCCATATCTGATATTACCATTTGACTATTTCATGATAACAAAACTCATATTCAAATAATTACATGATCATAAAATTATAAGTAACTTTTTTGCCATAATAGTTTTCTATCCAACAACAATTAAATTTATTTTATAATATCATCATAAGATGTCCAGAATTTCATCATAACATTGACTTGTTATGACCTTATAAATGAACAATATACTATATGATGTTATTATATTAAATTGATGAAGAAAAATTAAAAATATTTTATAATAAGTTTTATTAATGCCAAAGAAATCAAATATACAGGAAATGATAGTAAAAAATTTTGGTTCTATGACACCAAATCTAAAAAACTCTAACATGGACAAGAGATATCTACCAATAACATTCAGCCTACAGGAAACTCACATGATAATCATGACTCAAATATGCCAAGGATTTCATCATGGGGTCCCCCAAATTTCCTTCCAGGGAAATGATTCTTACCTCCAGTTGAAATGTGGGAGAATAATCACTCAAGAGATGATACGTATAATGTATATACTTATTAATATGATGAATCCTTGGATCTTTTACGAGATCCAACACAACAAAGTTCGTACAATACAAATTGATATTTTCATTAATTATAGTTACCACATCGAGATCCTAGATTACTTTGTGCATCCATAATGGCTCATTATATTCCTTATAAGAAAAAATATACTTTTAATATTCAATATAATATTTGACTACATACAAAATTTATATCTTCCAACTCACAACACCTCCATTCACAGTGAATACATATCATGTTTTTTAACACATTCCATCTTCATCAGTTTGGATAATAGTACATACATAACAACTACTGAAAAGTTCCTAACCTCCTCTAATAACTGGGATCATATCCTTAGTATCCCTCAGATACATAAGGATATTCTTGACTACTACCCAATGAAGTTCACCTATGTTAGTATATTATATTATTACCACACATTATGTGTTGGAAACATCAAGCCTCGTACATAAACTAAATTACATGAATGACATAAATTAAAATTATTATGGAATCCTTTCCATTATATTTCATTCCTCATTTGTCTATGGAAATACTTATCAATAAATATGAATTTAATGGGATGATAGGAACAATCTCTTCTCCAATTGTTCCAAAAAAATATCTTTTTTAACATTTAAATCAATGTAAATTGACATAGGACAAGAAACCTCAGGGATCTATCCTGATGGAAAATGATACCAAGAATATACTTGCTGCCACCTGATTCCTTCACAGATAATCATTTTATCCCCAAATCATTAACAATCTATAATACTAGTATTTCATTTCTAATGAGTAAAATTTCATCATCATATACTATTAATAAAAATGACATTAATTCCACTAAACCATATGTGCATATGATGATGAAAATTATTATGTTTAAAACTAGATTCTATTATAGATTCATCAAAATGAATGATCCATATACTTGATGTTTTCATTAATCAATTAATGGATTTTTGGGATTTATATATATTGATGGAATCATTTGGAGCCACAGACCATTCAGGTGGTGTCCAATAAAAATATTAATGAAGGATCCCATTTAGGAAGGAAATTTTGACATCCATTATTGAAAACTCATAGTCATGTTAAGACAAAATACCCAGTATAATTTAGATGGATTTAAACATTAAAACTGTGGAAAATGTTCCATCATTATCAAGTCATTGATGCTGTTTATACCCTTTTACAACCATTCTTGCATTATTGGTACTGAAATTTCCTTATGTGTAATGATACTTATTTAATACCCACTTCCAAATAACATACTTTTCATCTCCTAGAGAATCTATCAAAATATAACCCCATTTTGATACAAGTAATCCACTTCATTATTTATAGATTCTTACCTAATGGAAATTTCAATGCCCCATATGAATTCCGTGTATATTATAGGATAATTTTTATCAATATATAACTAGTAGTTGTCCTCGATTACAAGAACCGCAAAAAAAATTATTCTCTTTCCTCTCCTATAATTTGACAATGTAATTGTGTATCGAGAAATGTCTCGTTCTCCACATGGATTTGGGAATATATTATTGTGAAAAATCTTCTGTACAATGAGTCTCAACTTCATCGATTACTATATCACTACAAATATTTATATTATTGATTTCCCCATATAAATGAATATTGTGTGTATTAAATCCATTACCCTTTTATCTAAAGGGATGTATATGTAATAAACCCTTTTTACATTGGGTTATCCTAAAAAGGTAAATGTTTTTTTCTAGGGTGCATGTTTGTTAACCAATGAGGACATAACAAATTCTTTCACAACCCCATGCATGTAAATTAAAAAAATGGTCTTTCTTCCAATATGAAATTCATATTAAATACCATTTATTTTTTTATTTTTCAATTTTTTAAGTATGATTGATGAAGTTTGAAACACATATCCCCAAAAATATCATAGAAGTATCTCTTAGATAATCAATAATACCACCACATGCAAGAAGGTATGGTCCTCCTGTATCTTACACCATACTACTATGGCATATAAGGAGTGAGTTGATATAGTTTCCCAAAACCGCTAAATAATAATTGAAGTCCTGATTATGTTATTCTCTACTATGGTCTGAGTAGATTTTCTAAATAATTTTTCTATGGTGTTTCAAATCATCCCAATTTTATTCCCGGAATTTATCAAATGAATATGATTTATACCTTATTAAGTACACGTGTCCATAAATACTAGAATAATGAATAAACATTTGTAATTATGTCTTCCACACCTTTCTATAATTTTTAAAAGTCTACACACATCAATATGAACTAATCTACGAATTGTTTCATACTTTTCACCATTCCCAATAAATGGTGTAGTGGATATTTTTTCTCTTGTAAACATTTTTGAAAAAAACAATGAAGTTTTAATTCAAAAAAATATCAATATATATATTAATGTGATTTAATTAATAGTTTTTCATTTTAATGACATAGATTCTTACACTGATGTTTGGTTTGGTTTGAGTTATATGAAGTATACCCATTAATAATTTCACAAATTGTTTTTAATAATATACTATTCTGAATCATATACGGGAGAATAATTAATTTTTCATAAAAAATTAGAGTCTAAGACCATCCCAAATCACAATGTAAACTCATCTAGAGGGAAGGGAGCCCGTGCCAATGAAATCCATGAGATGGAACTCCATGGTAGAATTATCATCCAGGAAGTCACCAACATTATTACATTCATTCCACATGTGATGCATATTGATTCAATTTTTAAATTAGGGCCTTGAATTTGCAGATCATGTAAATGATACGTGAAAAAGTATAAATTTTTCTTTTATGGATATCTAAGATTATCCTCATGTATATATCCACTAGTCTTATGTGAATATTATTTGATTTTAATAATTCAAAGGTGAAGAGAATGGGATTACCCTTCATCCCAAGAGAATCATCAATACAATTGAAAGAATAAAATGAAAAAATCACCAAATCTAAGGAATCACAAACAAAACCCATATACACATAACACCATTACAACAAAAAGCATCATCATTATATTTACCAAAAATGAATGGAAGACTCTAGATCACCCGATTCCCCAATAGTGGGTTCCAAGTAGAAGGATAGGGAAAACTCATTTACATGCATCTCTATATTGAGGGAACATCCTCCCAATCCATCCTATGATGCACAAGATCCACCCTGAGGAATATATACCTTTACCACCAGTGTAGTACCTTATGGGAGGGGAATTTATGAAGAAACATAATCTTTACTTCCGAGATACACCAACAACCATTGGTATGAATGAGAGACTGAGCAATAATTTCTTGTTTGTTACCTCCAACCCCAACCAACCATCACTAAATCAAATAAGGGTATAACGAATGTATTTCATGATGGTAAACACCCATGTTGGGAAATAAGGGTATACCAACACCTCTCCCACCAAACTACAGTCCTAGAAAATAATATCTCAATAAAAAATTATCTATGGTGTGTGATTTTCATGTATTTTCATATGGACATGGAGAGATTTACATTAGGACGAGAGTTGGTATATATTAAATATCAAAACATTTCAAAATATTACTATTAATAAACATTCACCTAAGGTATCATGCTTTAATTACCCCCATCATAGTTTCCCCTAATGATAGAGCATCATCTCCCATACATTTCTCACATTGATGCCACAATTATCCACCTAACAAGAAAGACTATTCAATGAGGCTTGAAGAAATATCCCACCACTAGATGTCCCCAATATATGATGATTAAATGATATCAATATATAAAAATAATTGACCTGGGAACTGTGATAAATGATGGCTTTTTCATGCGATTAATGGAACGAACATAGTTGGCATAGGTGATTCTTCCACCAATGGAAAGGATTCTGTTTTTAAAATTTGTGATACAGTTCATGATTTTTTAAACCAAAACATGAAATATACTAATGAATAATATTATTTGGTCCAACTATATACCCATATAGTCCATTTATAAGTCATTATTATGAATGAGCATCATGGATTGAAATCTTTTCATTCTCTAATCCATAAAGGAGGAAGCAAACACAAAAAAAAATTTGTCACATGTTATCATTTATCCTCACTATCTTGTGTATTCTTCCATTTTTATGAAATAAATTTATAGAATATATGATTCCGTGGATAAATAAGATAATATCACTATAAAATAAAAGGCATGAAACTTCATTTAAGTGATTTTTGTAATGGAAGGGATTGACAGTGCTAAGTTTCAAACTTGAAGAAAGATATCTACAAAGAAATTTTTTGACCATGATGACTATGATAGGCTGTAATTGATCTCCCTATCTAATACCCCTAATAGATTATAAGGAAAAAAATATCCATCTGAAATTGTATAAGAACACGGGTGAGATATAACAATGAAAATGAATGTCAAAAATACAGTCAAAGAATCACATACCTCAGATTACCTTGAGAATAATGTTGCACTCAAATCGATTATACTCCTTATCAATATAAACTATAACAATAATATTTTAAATCATAAAAATAATTTTAATATATCAAATCATACTTTTTTCAATACCAATTCCACCATGAAGAAATTTACCCATGATTAAACTATGTAACCGTTTTGAGACCTAGTTTTGGATTCGTTGAGAAAGAATCATGTTGACAACATAATATAACTGATTTTAAGGGAATATCACATTATAATTGGTCTTAATTTTCTGATATATGGGGGTCCGCTAAACAATAAGTACTAATACCATAGTAGTGGCACAAGAAATCTGTGGAAAATATCCACCACAAAAGAATTATTTAATGGAAACAACTACATATTTATTGATGACGGACCATGTGTTCACAAAAAATTATCCCGAAAACCCATATTGACCTATCACACTTTTCTGATTTAGAGAACTAATATAATCCACCCATCTTTCTATTTTAAATTTTTCTCTTTTAAGGTCATGAAATTTGGAGAAAAATCATGTGTTTTGGAGTTGAAGATCTCTTCCTAACCATTTGGTTTCCAATTTATTCTTAAATTTATTGTGAATATAAATAGTAAATTTTTTGTTAAAAAGTATGTGAGAAATAATAAATTATTTGATTTTATTAAATAACACACAATGTTATGATGCTTGAATAAACATCATTGTTTTAATAGAAATGTATAATTTTTTGAATATTTGTTTATAAATGATTTATATTCTCCATCACATAACCCCAAAAAGTGTTAGTTAAATAACTAGAATATATTTCTGTTGGATGGCCCTTTCTAACATTGGGAATTTCCATGACATCAATTGAGTTGATTCACCAATAATAAAATTATGACATGTATTTCCACAGCACAATACATCATTTTTCACCATGTATGTGATGGGCTACTCATCATGACATAACATGATTATGTCATCCAAAAACCAACATAAAACCAAAATTATAAATTTAAATGTTCTGAATAGGGATTGTAAAACAAAGAGTTATATTGTGTTTTCATTTTATTAATTTAATGGAAGACATAGTCTAACTTAATGTTATGTTGACAGATTGAAATTACATGTGCATAAATTTTATTTGTTTTCACCCAATAAAGAGTTATTAATATTAACTATATTTTTTTCAATTAATTAAAATTTTTGGATAAAAAATCATTCACAATTCGTGTATTTAATTTCAATCTTTTTTAATTTATTCAGTTAATATTTTTGATCATTGGAATCCAACCATATAAAAAATAATATCATAGAATTAAATAAATAATTAATTAATTAACCCATTAATGATATTTATCTAATAGTTGATTTAAGGAGACGACATTAAATCAAAATTTTACCATGGTGAAATAACTCATATTTCTAGTCTATGCATGAGTTATTAAATTCCACTTATTCTCCTATGTAACTCCTCAATTGGAATCATTATGGTTCCTTAGGTAAATGAATCCACATTAAATGAGATGAAATAAAAATTAAAAAATATTATAAGTCACATTAAATGTGTGGGAAATGAAAGGGATAGATAAAGGGGGATTACATAAATATCCTTAGACACAAAGATCATACAAAATAATAGAGGGGGATCACTCAGATCGAACGATATTTAATTTAAAAATATATAATTTCAAACCCATGGAATAAATTTAAAATAACATACATGAAATACATAGGTGTGGTTCGAGAACATGAATGGTCATGCATGAAATATATATTAAAATTTAAGGGGATAGTTTAACTAAATTATTCATTAATAATTATTATAATAAATGTGATTCCATTAATTTATTTATTAATTCATTCAGTCGGTTATTCATTCATTCATTCTGTTTCATCTTAATGGCCATCCAAATCCTCATGGAGAAAAAAAAATAAAGGAATTAATGTAAAATAATAGGAAGAACTGATTGTTTATAGATTTTTTAAAATAAATTATTTGAGTCGTTAATAGTTTTTAAAACCATTATTTAATGATACAAAACATAAAGTTCCAAAAAAATAAATAAGGTTATAATTTTATAGTTTTTAAATTTAATTAAATATAATACTCCCAATAATGGGGATATTATAAGGCATGTACTGTCCATTTACATTCCATGTACCTCAGTTGCCATGTATCCAGGTCCAATTCATGGGAATTTAGTGTATTGACTCAACAAGAATACACATTATGTCTATGATAGCTACAAAATGTTTATCTACCTATCGTGTGCCTGTGAAACCTGATAAAAGACTCACTGTCTTTTTAGGTGAGAGACAATATGATGTTTGCACTACTTCTACATGTCATGTTCCTATATTTGTATTTTTCTTTATAACTTATCTTGTATCTCTTATGTATAAATTTATGAAATATACCTCATTTATAATGAATAAAATTCAAATATATAATAAATTCATTAGGTTTTAATTATAACGTGGTTTGATATTATGTATTGACCACAATAATTTCAAGATTTACACTTCTATCTCATGTAGACTACCAGACATGTAGTTTGATACGTACCCTATAATTTGGAAACAATTTTCCAAGTTATGTGGTTCACACACAATGCACACCGCATGTAATCAACATTGAGGAATACCATGTATCATGTGAGATGGCCATGTTCACCGAACTATAGTACTCATTGTGTACTTCTATGTAAATGTTGTTTAACTGTGTCTTACCATGATAAAATTTATAGTTCTTGATGTTAACTCTGGTCATTCTTCATATGTGCTTCAAAACTGATTCACTTAAGGAACATGATTAATATGGTGATAAAATTTTAATTAATATCAAATTAATGAATGAATAATATTAAATGAAAACTCAACAATTATTTCATATGGATCAATAATCAAATTAATTTTTATAAATATAAATATGAACCGTATAATACTACTTGTTGGTTCTAAGAATATATGATATGTATGGTCGGTGATGTCATATTAAAATTTGTTATAATATGTTTATGTCTAGAACCCTATGTGTAACACCCCATGTAAATAAAGAATATGACATTTTCATATTTATCCCTATTTGTGAATAAAATATTAATATGACTTTAAAGGGGACGCTATGCTCGATGGCGTACCCAACACGCAACAACGAGTTTCTTGGGAATCTTACGTTGCACTCTAATAATATTATTTTAAATGGCAGTTAACATGTAGCCGTTGTATTGGCGGGAATGGATAGAAATAACTAAAATATGATTATATATGTTTTTAAATGTTTTTACATTTATCCAATAAAGGATAGACGCTTAAAATACGGAAAGAATTCAATTTTAGGCATATATGCCCTAGTTTTCACTAAAGGTTCACTTATCGCCTTTTGATGGAGAACCATCAATAAATATAGTTTTGTTCACTCTTATACATTCTATTGGACCAAATAAAACTCTTCTTAAGAATCGGGACATCAAAATTTACTTTGTGTAAATTTTTGGTTTCTTTCCGATAATGTTCATTTTTTTAATGAATAGTGTAAAATGTTGTATTTTAATTCAAAACCTCTTTTTAATATAATTTATTTATTTGATTAGATTATATTTTGAATTGGTTTTAAAGTGAAATTAGAAAATATTTTTACCATTAAATCCAATAGTGGTCGTTGGAATTAATTTCACTTTGAAATCAGACTTAAACTAGTGTCAATCTTTTGATACTTATTGTTTTATAAAAACACGCTAATTGCTCTGACAGCGGGAATTAATTATTAAATTAATTAATGTGAATAATATGTTTTGAATTTTGTAAAACGGACTTCATTTTTGAATTTGGAATATCAAATATAGCTTAGGGTGAAGTTTTGGTATTTTTCTGAAAAACTCTAATTTTTGATGAATAGTGAAACCACTAAGTGGTAATCAAGCAAACTGATTTTTCAGTTAAATGAAATTTTACCACTAATGTGTATTGAATTTTGAAAATCCGACATACATGGTTGTCATTAGTATGTAAAATGTGGTTCAATGGGATGAAAATAATTTTTTGGTGAATAGTAACTTATTAAGTTTTTAATCGCAATTAGTGGTAATTAGTGTAATTTAAGGTAAAAATGATATTATAAGAATGTGAAAACACCATGACACCTGTCCTACACCTATTGGGTGAGTCATGGCCGACCAAGACAAGCCATGGGCCAACTTGGGGACCCCATGGATCCACTTTGGTTGGGAAATGACATAAATAACTTTTATTTAATGTAAAAGTAAAATTGACACAAACATGATATGTTTTATTAAAAACAATTTTTAAGTAGGGTTATACAAGTCATATTTTTGATTATAAATAGTCATTGGAAAGATAAAAATATTTCCTACATCATAGTAATTTTTTTATAATTTTTAGACATTAAATAAATTAAATTATTTATGACATCATAATGATGCAGTGATGACATCATTATTTAACGATTAAAATAAAATGGAAATATAATGTAATATCTATGAACTACACTTGTCCAAAACTTATTGTATGGGTGGATTTCGAACCCGTATAATCTTATCCACGAATTATATCAGTGTGGGACCTTTTAAAACCGAAACACATTTTCAAATAAAGTAATATTTCCTTACTTTCCAAAAGTGCCCCTCCTCTCCTCTTATAAAAGGCCCCCACCTCTACCTCTTTTCACACAACCATAAAGCCTTTGGCTCGGCCAACCCCTGCCCATTTACTCTCTCTCCATCCCTCTCCTCATCCTAGAGGATTCCCTTTGGGCAGAATCCTTTCAAAGGAATCCTTTAGGCTCAAATCAAAAGGAGTTACACTTTTAAAGGTAATTCTTTCTCTCATGTTCATTTGTTTTATTTTGCTTATCCAACCCCCTAAACTCTTTTTATTTATTTATTTTTTGTAACAACACCAGTATCTTCTATATACTAGGATGTTGTTATAAGATTTATTCGAGCTACACTCTCACACAACTACATCAAATGGTTAAAGAACATACGGTTTCCGTGGATGGTGAAATTCTGCCTCCCGAAACGATGATTGTTCAATACTCATTTAAGACCTTCAAAGGTGGCCATTATGATGTCACTATTTTTATATATGATATATAATATGTTTATGTTTTCCTTATGCTTCTGTATTTTTCATTTTTGTCTTACCTTTATGGCTTCCATTATGGGTATACGCGATATCTTTATTTAAGGAAGTGCGGACTACCGCCCCCTCAAAGTGATTTGATTCGTTAAATACCATATGTGGGATGTATAAAGGATGGAAATATGATATTATATATGATATTATACTGTAATTATAATATACCTTTATATCATTATTATTCCATTCTATAAAATACGAAATAGAAATGAAAGTAGCGTTCATGCGTACGTACGGCTTACCATCTCCATGAACGGTGCATTTCATTTCTTACCACTAAATGATTATGTAATTTTATAAATGCATGCATGTACTGGATATATATGACATATATGATATTTACATCATGAATACAATTCTGGATATAATAAACATTTGGACACACGAACAACATGTAATTGTAAGAAGTCCACTTTCGACTTAAGAACCAAATATCAGCAAAACAAATATTATTAACTTAAATGATTAAATAATGTTTATGACATGGTAATAAGTGGTATAAAAGGAATAATGAACTTCAAAAAGGTTCTTAAGGAAGTAGAAATTAACTCAATTTTATTATTCAGGAGATTAAAGAATGATCGAGTCAAGTCGGACCCGAGGTAAGGGATCCTACAACTCTCTTTCTTTTTAAGTACACTCTTTTATGTCATTTATTTTAAGCTCATCTTTCTTATGATTGGGATGTTCTTTTATATTTCATTTACTGTAATTTTTATGTTCATGTGATGAGAGATCCTATTCTATCTCATCAATTCATTTTGGATGTTTTGAGTGGCGCCGTTAGGCTGCCGAACTTTCGTAAGAGATCTAACCTCTCTCTTTCTTTTTAAGTACTCTCCTTTATGTCACTTCTTTTAAACTCCTCCTTGCAATGTTGGGGGATTTTCTTTTATATTCCACTTGATTTAAATTCTATTGTAATATGATGGGATACTCTATTTGATCTCATCAATCCATATTCGGAAGTATTATGTGGCGCCGTTAGGCTGCTGAGTTTTCGTAAGGGAATTTTTCATCTCACTTTTATTCCCGGGAGATTTATGCTACATTTTCCACAAATTCCATTGAGTGGTGTATGTACTGCCCATTATTCTACTCTTTGTGTAATATACTTTCGTTTATGAGTATTTACATCAATGACCTATTGTCTTTTTTCATGGGGTGTATGTTTTGAAAGATACCCAAGTCGGTAAGGGAACCTTTCACCCTCCTTTTTTTTAAAAGACTTATTTTATTGGGTATTTTAATTTACATATTTCTATGTTGGGATATGTTCTCATACATCCTTATTGATGTAAATTTTATGTCCAAGTGATGAGATACACTTTTTATCTCTCATCAACTCATTTTGATGTGATGTCATTTAGCTGTCAAGGGAACTTTTTAACCCAATTTCGATTTCTTTGGGTTCAACTTGTAGTCATTGAATATGTCATCCATTGAATATGTGTGAATGAACTTTTATTGTTTTACACTTAATATCCACTTATATTGGGTGTATATATATTTGTCACACATATTTTTGAGATTTATTTGTCCTTAATTTAAGGATTCCTTCTTTATAAGGGATTTCATCACATTTGACATTTCTATTGAGGGTTCATTGTTGTTATGCACCAATTCACTCTTATATGGTGTATATACTGTCCTTTGGAGTATTATATCATTAATCCTTTTATTCTCATGATATTATAATGTTCTGACTAAATTTTATTCCTCAATTATTGTATTCAAGTGGCTCTAATTTTGGTAAAACCCCTTTAACCAAAATATCGTTTTAAATGTTTTAATTATTTGTTCTTATTAATATCCATGTTTTCAAAATGGTTTTATGGATTTATTTATATGGATATTAATGGTTTAAAATGTTAAAATCTTCAAGGTGGTATGGGACACTTTGATTCAAAAATCTCTTTATTAAATGTTTTAAATGGTTTTGGAAATGGTTTCTTTTTGAATGGAATCATTATTTCAATATCCTAAAATGTTATATTGTGATTGAAATGTGGAATGTAATGAATGTTTCATGATCTAATTCTCTAAAACTCTAAACCTGAAAAGATCCTCAATGTGTAATCTTGTAATAACTCAAGATTAAGTAAGGTTTAAGGATGGGGCCTTATAGTTGGTATCAAAGGTCGGTTTAGATAACTTTAGAGGTTAGGGTATTCTTTAAGCATAAGTGACATTACCATAATGGTTAGGATTTCAGAAAGAGTCCTAGTTTTAGATAAAGTGAATGAGTAAGTGTATCTTAGTGTTTACCTTCCTCATTAGTACATGATGGTATGTTGATATACTCACACTGACATTTCTATTTTTAGTGAATGGATGGATCTAGCATGCACCAAAGAGACAACAGGTTTGAAGGAAACTGTGGTGGTTCTCTGATTAAGATACTAGATAAAATGGAGGATTCAATGAGGAAACTCGTGGTTGTTCTAAACCAAATATCAAGGAGTCATGATCAACCAGTTAAACCTTGGTGAGTTCTCTAATGCATCATGTACGAGATGGCCAACCCGATGTGGAAATTCAGGTAATAATTATTAAGGTAACCATTTGGGTTTATATGGTCCTAACTTTTGAGGTAATTATGGGTTAATATATGTTATGATTGAAGTGAAAGGCATGAGATAAAATTGAGGATAAATTATGTTATGGTTATTCTTGAAGATTTTATCTCATTTTGGGGAATGTTTGAAGAATTATATAGTTTTGGAAAAAGGACAACACGCAGACCGTGTGACATCCCGTCGCATCGGACAAAGCTGCGGGAATCGAACCCACAACCAATGTGCGACTGGTATTTATCGCCTACCACTAGACTATGTGAAGTCCCTGGTTAGTTTGACTGATTCATTCTAGTTATATGATTTTATGAATTAGGAGTAAGATGATTTTGGGTTATTTATGAAAATGATTAACCTATCATGGAGGATATGTGATTAGGTTAATTACTTTTCAATACGGGACTTTAGGAGCAACTGATGTTGTTTGGAGATAAATGTTATGATTTAACTTGGAAGACTATGTGACTAAATCCTTAAAATGTTTGGGTTTCAATATTATATTGGTTTACTTTGAGGAATTTTTATGGACAAATTTGTTTATCGGATGGTCCTCGTTGAACTTTGGGTTTTGTTGGACAAATTTTGGAGATTAAGAATAGATTTTCTTTTTATAAAGGGTTATCCTTTTCTGGATTATCTGACCTTGTACTAACCTTTTTGGTTTTGGTTATGGTTAAGGTCTAATGATATGGGATGTATATAGTTCTCTTTTGTGGATTAGGTGATTATCTAGAAGTTGATTATAGTACTCTTAATGTGAACAAGTCTTCCTAAATACTCGTCTTTTGGAGAAAATATGAGTTTGTGTAAGGAATATAATAAAAGTTGAAAGTCAATATGATAAGTGATTATGTTTCCTTATGAATAAATTCCTCAATAAAAAGTAACTTAAAACAAAAATGTTGTCTACTAACTTTTCCTACTGGGGAATCGAATACCGTTTAACCCATCACAAGTTTGTGATTTTCTCATGGTTAACTTTCTCCTAAACATGTTTTCTATCACCCTCCATCAGAACATGACCCTTTGTTTTTTTTCCTCCATGTCCATATTTTCATACTTGGAATCCTAGTATGGGTTAACTCGGGTGACCTTTATACTTATCTCTCTTTATTTTAAAGTGTTTGTTTTACCAACTCTTGTTCTGATGTGGGACTTTCAAGGATGTTTCCAAGCACAATTTTAAAATTGTGAGGACGCAATTCCCAAAAGGGGGGGAAGGATGTAACACCCCAGGTAAATAAAGAATATGACATTTTCATATTTATCCCTACTTGTGAATAAAATATTAATATGACTTTAAAGGGGACGCTATGCTCGATGGCGTACCCAACACGCAACAATGAGTTTCTTGGGAATCTTACGTTGCACTCTAATAATATTATTTTAAATGGCAGTTAACATGTAGCCATTGTATTGGCGGGAATGGATAGAAATAACTAAAATATGATTATATATGTTTTTAAATGTTTTTACATTTATCCAATAAATGATAGAGGCTTAAAATACGGAAAGAATTCAATTTTAGGCATATATGCCCTAGTTTTCACTAAAGGTTCACTTATCGCCTTTTGATGGCGAACCATCATTAAATATAGTTTTGTTCACTCTTATACATTCTATTGGACCAAATAAAACTCTTCTTAAGAATCGGGACATCAAAATTTACTTTGTGTAAATTTTTGGTATCTTTCCGATAATGTTCATTTTTTTTAATGAATAGTGTAAAATGTTGTATTTTAATTCAAAACCTCTTTTTAATCTAATTTATTTATATGATTAGATTATATTTTGAATTGGTTTTAAAGTGAAATTAGAAAATATTTTTACCATTAAATCCAATAGTGGTCGTTGGAATTAATTTCACTTTGAAATCAGACTTAAACTAGTGTCAATCTTTTGATACTTATTGTTTTATAAAAACACGCTATTTGCTCTGACAGCGGGAATTAATTATTAAATTAATTAATGTGACTAATATGTTTTGAATTTTGTAAAACGGACTTCATTTTTGAATTCAGAATATCAAATATATCTTAGGGTGAAGTTTTGGTATTTTTCTGAAAAACTCCAATTTTTGATGAATAGTGAAACCACTAAGTGGTAATCAAGCAAACTGATTTTTTAGTTAAATTAAAGTTTACCAGTAATGTGTATTGAATTTTGAAAATCCGACATACATGGTTGTCATTAGTATGTAAAATTTGGTTCAATGGGATGAAAATTATTTTTTGGTAAATAGTAACTTATTAAGTTTTTAATCGCGATTAGTGGTAATTAGTGTAATTTAAGGTAAAAATGATATTATAAGAATGTGAAAACACCATGACACTTGTCCTACACCTATTGGGTGAGTCATGGCCGACCAAGACAAGCCATGGTCCAACTTGGGGACCCCATGGATCCACTTTGGTTGGGAAATGACATAAATAACTTTTATTTAATGTAAAAGTAAAATTGACACAAACATGATATGTTTTACTAAAACAATTTTTAAGTAGGATTATAAAAGTCATATTTTTTATTATAAATAGTAATTGGAAATATAAAAAGATTTCCTACATCATAGTAATTTTTTTATAATTTTTAGACATTAAATAAATTAAATTATTTATGACATCATAATGATGCAGTGATGACATCATTATTTAACGATTAAAATAAAATGGAAATATAATGTAATATCTATGAACTACACATGTCCAAAACTTATTGGATGGGTGTATTTCGAACCCTTATAACCTTATCCACGAATTATATCAATGTGGGACCTTTTAAAACCGAAACACATTTTCAAATAAAGTAATATTTCCTTACTTTCCAAAAGTGCCCCTCCTCTCCTATTATAAAAGGCCCCCACCTCTACCTCTTTTCACACACTCATAAAGCCTTTGGCTCGGCCAAACCCTGCCCATTTACTCTCTCTCCATCCCTCTCCTCATCCTAGAGGATTACCTTTGGGCATAATCCTTTCAAAGGAAGCCTTTAGGCTCAAATCAAAAGGAGTTACACTTTTAAAGGTAATTCTTTCTCTCATGTTCATTTGTTTTATTTTGCTTCTCCAACCCCCTAAAATCTTTTTTTTTGTAACAAAACCAGTATCTTCAATATACTAGGATGTTGTTATAAGATTTATTCGAGCTACACTCTCACAAAACTACATCAAATGGTTAAAGAACATACGGTTTCCGTGGATGGTGAAATTCTGCCTCCCGAAACGATGATTGTTCAATACTCATTTAACACCTTCCAAGGTGGCCATTATGATGTCACTATTTTTATATATGATATATAATATGTTTATGTTTTCCTTATGATTCTGTAGTTTTCATTTTTGTCTTACCTTTATGGCTTCCATTATGGGTATACGCGATATCTTCATTTAAGGAAGTGCGGACTACCGCCCCCTCAAAGTGATTTGATTCGTTAAATACCATATGTGGTATGTATAAAGGATGGAAATAAGATATTATATATGATAATATACTGGAATTATAATATACCTTTATATCATTATTATTCCATTCTATAAAATACGAAATAGAAATGAAAGTAGCGTTCATGCGTACGTACGGCTTACCGTCTCCATGAACGGTGCATTTCATTTCTTACCTCTAAATGATTATATAATGTTATAAATGAATGCATGTACTGTATATATATGACATATATGATATCTACATCATGAATACAATTCTGGATATAATAAATATAAGGCCCCAGCCTTAAACCTTACTTAATATTGAATTAAATGAATAATTCACATTGATGATCTTTTCAGGTTTAGAGTTTTAGAGAATTAGAACATAACTATTACATCTTAAAAGATTACAAAGTAGACAATTCTACTAATTCTCCATAAAATAAAAACTCTTAAAAAGAAATATGTCTAGATTCCATGTTTTAGATAGCATGACATTCCCTTGATCCCATCCTTGACCTTATTCCACTTTAAGTCCTGTGAAAAACATTTCGAAAAACTTGGGGTGAGCATAAAAAGCTCAGTAAGGGATACAAAAAGAATGAAAACTATTAGTTTTTAAAACATCAGGTAAACCATGTATACTATATCAAAGTAATACCTTCACCTTCATGAATTAGTAAAAAAAATCTTCACTGAATAAAGTATCATTACTTACCTTTTTGTAACCAAAGGATTACCATAAAACCCATATAAAGAAGACATAGAATATATAAAGGTAACTTGGGACATAAACATACTTAAGTGGAATAACCATACGGTAGACTTCCACACATATCACTTAATGGAATAGCCATACGGCCAATTTCCATACATACTTAATGGAATAGCCATACGGCCGACTTCCATACCCAATGCATTGGAGGTTATAACGTATCCACCCGTCCTAGTATTCACGGCACCACCCATCATATGGTTTATAACGTAACCACCCGTTAAAATGTCCAAGTACCAGTATAAAATCATAAAACATAAAACCAATATAAAGGAATGATAAAATTTCCACATTTCAATCACAATATATCATAAATATATTGACATAATAGAATCCTTTTTCAAAACCATTTTCAATACCAAAATACATAAAAGAGTATATGGTATTTATTTTATTCTAAAAACATTACGGCTTGTTGAGAAAGCCAAAGATCAAATAATACTCGCGGCGGCGGAAAAGGTCGTTGTCACCGCATACGTTAAAAAAAACATTCCATTTTGTCGTTTAGTAAAACGCTTCGTAGAAAAAGATTCCTTTTGTATAAAAGTAAAAGTCAAAGGAGTTTATACACCGTATAAAAGAAAGTTGTGTATAAAACGAAATATGCCTCAATGAAAGGAGATTGAGACGAAGTCCCTTACCTTGGGTCCGACATGACTCGATCGTTCTTTAACGTCCTGAATAATAAACTTGAGTTAATTTATACTTGATTAAGAACCTTTTTAATGTTCATTATTCCTTTTATATCACTTATTTCTATGTTATAAACATTATGTAACCATTTAAGTTAATAATGTTTGTTTTGTCAATATTTGGTTCTTAAGTCGAAAGTTGACTTCTTACAATTACATGTTGTTCATGTGGTCAAAAGTTCTTTATATCCAGAATGAAATTCCCGATTTGGATATCATATATATCATATATATCCAGCATATACATGTATTTATAATATTACATAATCATTTAGAGTTAATAAATGAAATGCACCGTTCATGGAGACGGTAAGTCGTACGTACGCATGAACGCTACTTTCATTTCTTTGTCATATTAGTGGAATTAAAACTAAATGATAGGTATGTATATTTTAATTCCAGAATTATATTCATCATTTAGATATATCATTAATTATATATATACATTATATACATGTAATTTTAATAGTAAATTACATTTGGGGATAAGAAATGAAATGCACCGTTCATGGAGACGGTAAGCCGTACGTACGCATGAACGCTACTTTCATTTCTATCTCATACTTTAATGGAAAGAAATAATAATGATATAGAGGTATATTATAATTCTAGTATAACATCATATATAATAAATTTAAATCCATCCTTTACACGTCCCACATATGGCATTAACGAATCACATCACTTTTAGGGGGCGGTAGTCCGCACTTCCTTAAATGAAGATATCGTGTTTACCCATAATGGAAACCATAAAGGTATGCCAAAAATGAAAAATACAGAAGCTTAAAGAAAACATAAACATATTATATATCATATATAAAAATAGTGACATCATAATGGCCACCTTTGAAGGTGTTAAATGAGTATTGAACAATCATCGTTTCGGGAGGCAGAATTTCGCCATCCACGGAAACCGTATGTTCTTTAACCATTTGATGTAGTTGTGTGAGAGTGTAGCTCAAATAAATATTATAAAAACATCCTAGTATATTGAAGATACTGGTGTTGTTACAAAAGAAGTAAATAAAAAGAGTTTAGAGGGTTGGAGAAGCAAAATAAAACAAATGAACAAGAGAGAATGAATTACCTTTAAAAGTGTAACTCCTTTTTGATTTGAGCCTAAAGGCTTCCTTTGAAAGGATTCTTCCCAAAGGGAATCCTCTAGGATGAGGAGAGGGATGTGGAGAGAGTAATTGGGCAGGGGTTGGCCGAGCCAAAGGCTTGAGAAGTGTGTGAAATGAGGTAGATGTGGGGGCCTTTTATAAGAGGAGAGGAGGAGCACTTTTGGAAAGTAAAGAAATATTACTTTATTTGAAAATGTGTTTCGGTTTTAAAAGGTCCCACATTGATATAATTCGTGTATAAGGTGATACGGGTTCGAAATACACTCATCCAATTGGTTTTGGACATGTGTAGATTTTAGATTTTTCATTATCTTTCCATTTTATTTAAATCGTCAAATAATGATGTCATCGCTGCATCATTATTATGTCATATATAATTTAATTTATTTAATGTCTAAAAATAATAAAAAAATACTATGATGTAGAAAATCTTTTTAGATATCAAATGAATATTTATAATAAAAATTTGGACTTGTATAACCCCACTCAAAAATTATTTTAGTAAAACAATTTATGTTAGTGTCATTTTCACTTTAACATTAAATAAAAATATATTAATGTCATTTTACAACTAAAGTGGCTCCATGGGGTCCCCAAGTTTTCCCATGGCTTGTCTTGGTCGGCCATGACTCACCCAATAGGTGTAGGACAAGTGTCATGGTGTTTTCACATTCTTATAATATCATTTTTACCTTAAACTACACTAATTACCTCTAATCGCGATTAATGAAAAAAAGTTACTATTCACCAAAAAAATTATTTTAATCTCATTGAACCACATTTTACTTCTTAATGACAACCATGTATGTCGGATTTTCAAAATTCAATACACATTAGTGGTAAACTTTCATTTAACTGAAAAATCAGTTTGCTTGATTACCACTTAGTGGTTTCACTATTCATCAAAAATTGAAGTTTTTCAGAAAATTACCAAAAATTCACCCTAAGCTATATTTGATATTCCGAATTCAAAAATGAAGTCCATTTTACAAAATTAAAAACATATAAGTCAAATTAATTAATTTAATAATTAATTCCCACTGTCATGACAAATAGCGTGTTTTTGTGAAATAATAAGTATCAAAAGATTGACACCAGTTTAAGTCCAATTTCAAAGTGAAATTGATTCCAATGACCACCATTGGATTAAATAGTAAAAATATTTTCTAATTTCACTTTAAAACCAATTAAAATAATAATCTAATCATATAAATAATTTAGATTAAAAAGAGGTTTTGAATTAAAATACAACATTTTACACTATTCATTAAAAAATGAACTTTATCAGAAAGGTACCAAAAATTTACACAAAGTAAATTTTGATGTCCCGATTCTAAAGAAGAGTTATATTTGGTCCAAAATAAAGTATAAGAGTGATCAAAACTATATTTAATGACGGTTCACCATTAAAAGGTGATAAGTGAACCTTTAGTGAAAATTAGAGTATATATGCCCTAAAATTGAACTCTTTCCGTATTTTAAGCCTTTATCTTTTATTGGCTAAATGTATAAACATTTAAAAACATATCTAATCATATTTTAGTTATTGCTATCCATTCCCGCCAGTACAACGACTACTTTTTAACAAACATTTAAAATATTATTATTTTATTACTAGTGTGCTACGTAAGTTTCAAAGAAACTCATCGTTGCGTATCAGGTACGCTATCGAACATAGAAACCCATTTAAAATAAAATTAATATTTAATTCGTAAATATTAATAAATATGAAAATTATTTATTCTTTATTTACCTGGGATGTTACATCCTTCCCCCCTTTTGGGAATTGCGTCCTCGCAATTTTATTCACTTATCAAAATAAGTGGGGGTATTTATCCCTCATAGCATTTTCAGATTCCCATGTTGCCTCTTCAATCACATGGTTTTTACATAAAACCTTTACCTGATGAATCACCTTATTCCATAACACTTTCTCCCTGTGGTCAAGAATCTGGACCGGTTGTTCCTCATAAGATAGGTTCTCTTCCAGCTGAACTACCTCTGGACTCAAAACATGAGATGGATCTGGCATATACTTTCTCAACATCGAAATGTGAAAAACATTGTGTACCTGAGATAAACTCGGAGGTAAAGCCACTCGGTATGCAACTGATCCAACTCTCTCCAGAATTTCGTATGGTCCAACAAACCTTGGACTCAACTTTCCTTTCTTACCAAATCTCATCACGCTTTTCCAAGGAGAAACCTTGAGAAAAACATGATCACCTACCTCGAAAGATAGATCCTTCCTCCGGTTATCCGCATAACTCTTCTGCCTGCTCTGAGCTGTTCTCATGTGTTTTCTGAATCAACTGAACATTTTCTGCCATCTATTCTACCAATTCTGGTCCCATCATCTTCCTTTCACCCACATCATTCCAAAATGCTGGAGTTCGACACCGCTTCCCATATAATGCCTCAAATAGTGCCATCTGTATACTGGAATGAAAACTGTTATTATAAGAAAACTCAACCAAAGAAAGATGTTGGTCCCAACTTCCCTGATAATCCATAGAACAAGCTCGTAGCATATCCTCTAATGTCTGAATTGTTCATTCTGACTACCCATCTGATTGAGGATGAAAAGCTGTACTAAAATTTAATTCAGTACCCAACGACTTCTGAAGGCCTTTCCAAAAGTTAGAAGTAAACCTGGGATCACGATCCGATACAATGGAGAGAAGAACTCCATGTAATCTGACTATCTATTTAAGATACAAATGGGAAAGTTGATCTAGAGAGAAAGTATCTCATATTGAAAAGAAATGATAAGAATTGGTCAAGCGATCAACAATAACCCAGATTGCATTATTACCTCGAGATGTCCTCGGTAATCCCACAACAAAGTCCATGGATATGTTTTCCCATTTCCACTCTGGCACTGGTAAAGGCTGAAGCATCCCTTTCGGTAACTGCTGCTCTGCTTTAACCTGTTGACATGTCAAACACTTCACAGTAAAATCAGCAATGTCTCTTTTCATTCCATCCCACCAGTAATACTCCCGCAGATCTCTATACATCTTAGTACTGCCCGGATGAACTGAAAACGGGGAACTATGAGCCTCACATAACAACTCATTCTTCAACTGTGAATCACAAGGCACACATAACCTCTTCCGAAATCTCAAAACAAAAACACAAACATATCCAAGAACTCATGGAAAATTTTATTCATATGGTCCGTGAATACAGCAGGTGCATTGGTTAACCCAAAAGGCATAACTACAAATTCATAATGGCCATATCTAGTACGGAACGTAGTCTTCGGAACATCTGCTTCTTTTACTTTCAACTAATGGTACCCCAACCTCAAGTCAATCTTCGAAAAATACTGAGCTCCCTGGAGCTGATACCACTTCATTCGATGGCCCAACATCTGCTGAAGTTGTTGCAAAGGATTTCACCACCCCTTTCTGCTTATAGTCGGGCTGCATTCCCCCAGTTGAGTTCTTCGTTGGACACTCTTTTGCATAATGACCCATTTCATTACACTTAAAACATCTTACCGTTGGCTTTTCATTTCCTACTTGATCATCTTCCTTACAGTTACGAGCAATATGACAAGACTTACCACACCGAAAGCACCTACCAGACTTGGATAAATATTCTCCAGGATGCATTTTACCACACTTCTCACAGGATGGATATTTGGTTTTCTTACCTCCTTGCTTCTTTGATGAATTCTTCCCCTTTTCCTACCAACTAGACCTCTTATTCTGTTGTTTGTCATAGAACACCTGATCATCGGCAAACTCCATTTCTACCTTCTCCGCACATCGAACAAGTTTTTCATAACTTTTGAATTCACGAGAAGCTAAATCCCTTTGATACTTTGGATTTAACCCTGAGTAAAAATGGTTTATTTTACTATCAAGATCTCGTATGAAGTTTGGAGCATACCTTGCCAATCGAGTGAACATTTCTTCATAAGTAGCCACTGAATCATCCTCCTGACTCAATTCTAGGAACTGTTTTTCCATCCTAAGACGAACCACCTTAGGAAAATATTTCTCAAGAAACATACCTTTGAATTCATCCCAGTGAAGATCCTCAATCTCATCACTATCCCTTATATTTTTCACCATCGACCACCACTGATCAGCTTCACCTTCAAAACGGTAAACAACAAGACTATCCTTTTGATGTTCTGAACACCCCATGACATCAAAAATCTTCTCCAGTGCTTTAATCCACCCTTCAGCTTGCACAGGGTCAGATGATCCTCTGAATGATGGGGGATGTTGCCTCATGAAATGTTCCACCACTGACATGTTCCTCTGCGGTTGATCTGGCTGATCTCATGCATGGATAACACCACCATTTATAGCCTGAGTCAACTGTGCCATCACTGCAACAAACTGTTCAGTTCCGATTCGGACCATCTCAGGTTGCGGATTTGGAAGGTTATCTTCCTCCTGATGTCGTCCCAACATAGCTGCTTTGTTTCCTCTGCGGAAAACCATTCTGAACACAGAAATATCTTAGGCGAAGCAACATAGTAATCCGTAAATGCTATATCATTTCAATCATATTATAATTTAACACTTTTCTAACTCCTAAAGTTGTCTAAACCTCCCTCTGATACCAACTATAAGGCCCCAGCCTTAAACCTTGCTTAATATTGAATTAAATGAATAATTCACATTGAGGATCTTTTCAGGTTTAGAGTTTTAGAGAATTAGAACATAACTATTACATCTTAAAAGATTACAAAGTAGACACTTCTACTAAGTCTCCATAAAATAAAAACTCTTAAAAAGAAATATGTCTAGATTCCATGTTTTAGATAGCATGACATTCCCTTGATCCCATCCTTGACCTTATTCCACTTTAAGTCCTGTGAAAAACATTTCGAAAAACTTGGGGTGAGCATAAAAAGCTCAGTAAGGGATACAAAAAGAATGAAAACTGTTAGTTTTTCAAACATCAAGTAAACCATGTATACTATATCAAAGTAATACCTTCACCTTCATGAAGTAGTAAAAAAAATCTTCACTGAATAAAGTATCATTACTTACCTTTTTGTAACCAAAGGATTACCATAAAACCCATATAAAGAACAAATAGAATATATAACGGTAACTTGGAACATAAACATACTTAAGTGGAATAACCATACGGTTGACTTCCACACATATCACTTAATGGAATAGCCATACGGCCAATTTCCATACATACTTAATGGAATAGCCATACGGCCGACTTCCATACCCAATGCATTGGAGGTTATAAAGTAACCACCCGTCCTGGTATTCACGGCACCACCCGTCATATGGTTTATAACGTAACCACCCGTTAAAATGTCCAAGTACCAGTATAAAATCATAAAACATAAAACCAATATAAAGGAATGATAACATTTCCACATTTCAATCAAAATATATCATAAATATATTGACATAATAGAATCCTTTTTCAAAACCATTTTCAATACCAAAATACATAAAAGAGTATATGGTATTTATTTTATTCTAAAAACATTACGGCTTGTTGAGAAAGCCAAAGATCAAATAATACTCGCGGCGGCGGAAAAGGTCGTTGTCACCGCGTACGTTAAAAAAACATTCCTTTTTGTCGTTTAGTAAAACGCTTCGTAGAAAAAGATTCATTTTGTATAAAAGTAAAAGTCAAAGGATTTTATACACCGTATAAAAGAAAGTTGTGTATAAAATGAAATATGTCTCAATGAAAGGAGATTGAGACGAAGTCCCTTACCTTGGGTCCGACTTGACTCAATCGTTCTTTAACGTCCTGAATAATAAACTTGAGTTAATTTATACTTGATCAAGAACCTTTTTAATGTTCATTATTCCTTTTATATCACTTATTTCCATGTTATAAACATTATGTAACCATTTAAGTTAATAATGTTTGTTTTGTCAATATTTGGTTCTTAAGTCGAAAGTTGACTTCTTACAATTACATGTTGTTCATGTGGTCAAAAGTTCTTTATATCCAGAATGAAATTCCCGATTTGGATATCATATATATCATATATATCCAGCATATACATGTATTTATAATATTACATAATCATTTAGAGGTAAGAAATGAAATGCACCGTTCATGGAGACGGTAAGCCGTACGTACGCATGAACGCTACTTTCATTTCTTTGTCATATTAGTGGAATTAAAACTAAATGAGAGGTATGTATATTTTAATTCCATAATTATATTAATCATTTAGATATATCATTAATTATATATATACATTATATACATGTAATTTTAATAGTACATTACATTTGGGGATAAGAAATGAAATGCACCGTTCATGGAGACGGTAAGCCGTACGTACGCATGAACGCTACTTTCATTTCTATCTCATACTTTAATGGAAAGAAATAATAATGATATATAGGTATATTATAATTCCAGTATAACATCATATATAATAACTTTAAATCCATCCTTTACACGTCCCACATATGGCATTAACGAATCACATCACTTTTAGGGGGCGGTAGTCCGCACTTCCTTAAATGAAGATATCGTGTTTACCCATAATGGAAACCATAAAAATATGCCAAAAATGATAAATACAGAAGCTTAAAGAAAACATAAACATATTATATATCATATATAAAAATAGTGACATTATAATGGCCACCCTTGAAGGTGTTAAATGAGTATTGAACAATCATCGTTTCGGGAGGCAGAATTTCGCCATCCACGGAAACCGTATGTTCTTTAACCATTTGATGTAGTTGTGTGAGAGTGTAGCTCAAATAAATATTATAACAACATCCTAGTATATTGAAGATACTGGTGTTGTTACAAAAGAAGTAAATAAAAAGAGTTTAGAGGGTTGGAGAAGCAAAATAAAACAAATGAACAAGAGAGAATGAATTACCTTTAAAAGTGTAACTCCTTTTTGATTTGAGCCTAAAGGATTCCGTTGAAAGGCTTCTTCCCAAAGGGAATCCTCTAGTATGAGGAGAGGGATGTGGAGAGAGTAATTGGGCAGGGGTTGGCCGAGCCAAAGGCTTGAGAAGTGTGTGAAATGAGGTAGATGTGGGGGCATTTTATAAGAGGAGAGGAGGGTCACTTTTGGAAAGTAAAGAAATATTACATTATTTGAAAATGTGTTTCGGTTTTAAAAGGTCCCACATTGATATAATTCGTGTATAAGGTGATACGGGTTCGAAATACACTCATCCAATTGGTTTTGGACATGTGTAGATTTTAGATTTTTCATTATCTTTCCATTTTATTTAAATCGTCAAATAATGATGTCATCGCTGCATCATTATTATGTCATATATAATTTAATTTATTTAATGTCTAAAAATAATAAAAAAATACTATGATGTAGAAAATCTTTTTAGATCTCAAATGAATATTTATAATAAAAATTTGGACTTGTATAACCCCACTCAAAAATTATTTTAGTAAAACAATTTATGTTAGTGTCATTTTCACTTTAACATTAAATAAAAATATATTAATGTCATTTTACAACTAAAGTGGCTCCATGGGGTCCCCAAGTTTTCCCATGGCTTGTCTTGGTCGGCCATGACTCACCCAATAGGTGTAGGACAAGTGTCATGGTGTTTTCACATTCTTATAATATCATTTTTACCTTAAACTACACTAATTACCTCTAATCGCGATTAATGAAAAAAAGTTACTATTCACCAAAAAAATTATTTTAATCTCATTGAACCACATTTTACTTCTTAATGACAACCATGTATGTCGGATTTTCAAAATTCAATACACATTAGTGGTAAACTTTCATTTAACTGAAAAATCAGTTTGCTTGATTACCACTTAGTGGTTTCACTATTCATCAAAAATTGAAGTTTTTCAGAAAATTACCAAAAATTCACCCTAAGCTATATTTGATATTCCGAATTCAAAAATGAGGTCCATTTTACAAAATTAAAAACATATAAGTCAAATTAATTAATTTAATAATTAATTCCCACTGTCATGACAAATAGCTTGTTTTTGTGAAACAATAAGTATCAAAAGATTGACACCAGTTTAAGTCCAATTTCAAAGTGAAATTGATTCCAATGACCACCATTGGATTAACTGGTAAAAATATTTTCTAATTTCACTTTAAAACCAATTAAAATAATAATCTAATCATATAAATAATTTAGATTAAAAATAGGTTTTGAATTAAAATACAACATTTTACACTATTCATTAAAAACATGAACTTTATCAGAAAGGTACCAAAAATTTACACAAAGTAAATTTTGATGTCCCGATTCTAAAGAAGAGTTATATTTGGTCCAAAATAAAGTATAAGAGTGATCAAAACTATATTTAATGATGGTTCACCATTAAAAGGTGATAAGTGAACCTTTAGTGAAAATTAGAGTATATATGCCCTAAAATTGAACTCTTTCCGTATTTTAAGCCTTTATCTTTTATTGGGTAAATGTATAAACATTTAAAAACATATCTAATAATATTTTAGTTATTTCTATCCATTCCCGCCAGTACAACGGCTACTTTTTAACTAACATTTAAAATAATATTATTTTATTACTAGTGTGCTACGTAAGTTTCAAAGAAACTCATCGTTGCGTATCAGGTACGCTATCGAACATAGAAACCCCTTTAAAATAAAATTAATATTTAATTCGTAAATATTAATAAATATGAAAATTATTTATTCTTTATTTACCTGGGATGTTACAATAAACATTTGGCCACACGAACAACATGTAATTGTAAGAAGTCCACTTTCGACTTAAGAACCAAATATCGACAAAACAAATATTATTAACTTAAATGATTACATAATGTTTATGACATGATAATAAGTGGTATAAAAGGAATAATGAACTTGAAAAAGGTTCTTAAGGAAGTAGAAATTAACTCATGTTTATTATTCAGGAGATTAAAGAATGATCGAATCAAGTCGGACCCGAGGTAAGGGATCCTGCAACTCTCTTTCTTTTTAAGTACACTCTTTTATGTCATTTATTTTAAGCTCATCTTTCTTATGATTGGGATGTTATTTTATATTAAATTTACTGTAATTTTTATGTTCATGTGATGAGAGACCCTATTCTCTCTCATCAATCCATTTTGGAAGTTTTGAGTGGCGCCGTTAGGCTACCGAACTTTCGTAAGAGATCTAACCTCTCTCTTTCTTTTTAAGTACTCTCCTTTATGTCACTTCTTTTAAACTCCTCCTTGCAATGTTGGGGGATTTTCTTTTATATTCCACTTTCTGTAAATTCTATTGTAATATGATGGGATACTCTATTTGATCTCACCAATCCATATTCAGAAGTTTTATGTGGCGCCGTTAGGCTGCCGAGTTTTCGTAAGGGAATTTTTCATCTCACTTTTATTCCCGGGAGATTTATGCTACATTTGCCACAAATTCCATTGAGTGGTGTATGTACTGCCCATTATTCTACTCTTTGTGTTATACTTTCGTTTATGAGTATTTACATCAATGACCTATTGTCTTTCTTTCATGGGGTGTATGTTTTGAAAGATACCCAAGTCGGTAAGGGAACCTTTTCACCCTCCTTTTTTTAAAAGACTTCTTTTATTGGGTCTTTTAATTTACATATTTTTATGTTGGGATATGTTCTCATACATCCTTATTGATGTAAATTTTATGTACAAGTGATGAGATACACTTTTTATCTCTCATCAACTCATTTTGATGTGATGCCGTTTGGCTGTCAAGGGAACTTTTTAACCCAATTTCGATTTCTTTGGGCTCAACTTGTAGTCATTGAATATGTCATCCATTGAATATGTGTGAATGACCTTTTATTGTTTTACACTTAATATCCACTTATATTGGGTGTATATATATTTGTCACACATATTTTTGAGATTTATTTGTCCTTAATTTAAGGATACCTTCTTTATAAGGGATTTCATCACATTTGACATTTCTATTGAGGGTTCATTGTTGTTATGCACCAATTCACTCTTATATGGTGTATATACTATCCTTTGGAGTATTATATCATGAATCCTTTTATTCTAGTGATATTATAATGTTCTGACTAAATTTTATTCCTCGATTATTGTATTCAAGTGTCTCTAATTTTGGTAAAACCCCTTTAACGAAAATATCGTTTTAAATGTTTTAATTATTTGTTCTTATTAATATCCATGTTTTCAAAATGGTTTTATGGATTTATTTATATGGATATTAATGGTTTAAAATGTTAAAAGCTTCAAGGTGTTAAGGGACACTTTGATTAAAAAATCTCTTTATTAAATGTTTTAAATGGTTTTGGAAATGGTTTCTTTTTGAATGGATTCATTATTTCAATATCCTAAAATGTTATATTGTGATTGAAATGTGGAATGTAATGAATGTTTCATGATCTAATTCTCTAAAACTCTAAACCTGAAAAGATCCTCAATGTGTAATCTTGTAATAACTCAAGATTAAGTAAGGTTTAAGGCTGGGGCCTTATACTATGTTAATAAAATTCACAATAAATATATATTAAATTTATTTATAGTCGAATGTATCAAATAATTGGGCTTGGATCATTCTTCATTGATAAATATTGATTATAAAAAAACCACTTTCGAATTGCATAAATTGAACATTGAGGGTATGTACTAACCTCGAACCCAGTAGCCCTAAGCTTGTTCCGTCTACCATTAAATTTGCCTATGAAACAGTGAAACCCTTCCCGAAGGACTAATCAGTTCATTATTCTTATTGAAATAGATACACATGGGAGTCATGTTATAAAAATTAATACAATAATTACAACATAATTTTTTCCGAATATATTTATTCAATCTAGAATAGCCTTTCATATTAGGCATATTAAACATAATGGATTCCTAGGGAAAAGAATCAAAATATGGGTGATTATAAATTCATAGTATGTGTTATGTAAAGTGGACATAATAATGAATCAATAGTAATAATCTACATGGAATGGTAAATAACAAAAAACACTTTGTAGTAACAAAAATTTAAAATCCATAATAGATAGGTAAGGTAACTAATTGAGAACTCAAGACACTAAAATAAAAAAAAAATTAATAAGAAATATATAGGGTTACATTACTATAAAATGATTTCATTTAATAAAAAACTCTAAAAATAAATGAATAATATATATATATATATTACAGTGAAAATATCATTCAAAATAATAAATGACTCTAAATGATTGTAATTCAAAATTATTGATCTTCATGTCTAAGAATCCTTAAAACCGATATCATCCAGACCATTTACAAGAATGCTTAAAAAAATAAAGGTATAATCACATTTAATATTTATAATTTATTTCACTCATGAGGCCTATCAATACCTAGAGTGTTTATATAACGTTCATAGCATACCAGTCACTTCCAGTACACATCATTCAAATCATGTAAAATAATTGATTTACTTTATGAATATTATTCCTTCTTGAGGAATTGATTTAATTCATGAACAATATTCCTTATAAAATAGTTGTATTCAACAAATGATATAAACAAATAAATATTCCACTAAAAATAAAATAAGATGAAATGGAAAAATAATTAAAAGAGTTAAATGTTTTAAGAAATAATAATTCTCATGATAAATAGTGTGGATATTTTGGGTAATTGTAATGTTATTTGATAAAAGGAATGTGAATTACTCAAGGGGGTGTTAATAAGTAAAAATTATTCATGACTATTAATTTTACAATCATACATGGTTAAAATAATATTACTCCATCAATACTAAGAATAAAGATGTTATCAGTATGATATATACCAATGAGAGTACAAATTAGGATTGTTTTCATTGATGAATATTATTACAATAATATTATATTTAATGAAATTATTGCAGAAAATATCTTTTTTCATTTCAGTTTTCTCAAATGATTTTCATTGAAAATCACCTTTAAAAATATTTTTTATAAAAATATATATTTAATATTTCTGAATATTCTATAATAAATTGGTTGTGGGTATTTCCATACAATGTGAAAGGCATTAATTTATATTATAAAGAGGATAAATAATGATTTTTTTATAAAGAGATAAGAAAACTAAAATTTTAAACAATTATAAAAATAGAAAACTTTTAAAAATAACTACTAATAAGTTATTTTTAAAATTATAAACATCATTTTTTAAATCATTTTAAAAAAAAATGGACTTTTATGAAAATAAATTTCTAATGGAATAGGGAATGGATTCTGATATTATTAAAACATATTATTAATAAATTTACCTAAAAAGTGTTGAATTATTTTTCTCTAACTTAAAAATTATCATCAAATGTTTAAATAGAAAAAATTAATGGTTTTATCAAAATATTGTCCTATAATTTCCTATAATGTAAATTCAATAATATGAAATTTTAATTAGAATGAGATTATGAAATAAAGCCTTATGTGATCATAACGTTGAAACAAGAATTAATTACTGAATCAATTATCGATATTAGATAAAAATACCGGAAAAATTATATATAAAAAATATGATAATAAATATATATTACTCACATAATCCAATAATATTACTAATAATGAAAAATTAATAAAACATGTTGAAATTAAATTGAATTATAAAACTATTTATAACTTGGTGAATTTTAATTAAACTCCATATTTTTTAAATAATATAAATTTAATATTAAAATACGATGAATAATTAATTATTCAGGAAATTACATGTCAATAAGTATTACATACACCAAATAAAATTCATTAGGTGCATAATATTGTAATATGCTTCAATGAAATAAAAAATAGAATAAATCACTTACTTAACACTTTCTATTAGGTATTATGTTTTTAAATACTTTTATAATGGTAAAAAACATGTAATTAACTTATACCAAAACCATATTAATATTTATAATATTATATATATTCATTTTATATAATATTATCAACCGTTATTAAATAATATTTCATTATTTCTATTGATTTAAGTGTTAATTTCCTTGTTCTTCCAGTATGTTTGGATTAGTTATTTATTTCCACTACCAAAATTAATTTTTTCATTATCTCCATAATCTTAACCACTATTTAAATATCATATATGTTAGTTATATATGTATCTATATTTATCCATAATAATTGGGGATTGTAATTAAAATACATAGTTCATGTAGACTGCTGGAGGTACGTATGTATGAATGCCAATTTCATTTGTCATATCATATTGAATAAAATAAAAGTAAATAATATGTATTTTAAAATTTATGTATCTTTATTATCTAATATATATCATAAAAAGTTTATAAAAATATCCTTTATAAAATTAATTTGAACTGTGAATGAATAACATCACTTTTTGATGTGGTAGTATGTCATACTATCAAATGATGTTATCATATTATAAAAATTGTAAATCATGATGTTATATTTAATATAATTATTAAAAAAGTATAAATATATCATAAATATTAGGTAAATAAAATATACAAAAATAATTTAAATCATTATTCCATTCATTGAATGGTGTTAATTTCAAAACAAACAACATTCGTTCATGAGGTGGCAATCCATTAAACATGAAAATTATGAATTTATATCCCATTATTTGTATGAGTGTGTGTTTATTGGTTTTAAAAATAAAATTAAATAATTATGAATTATTATGATATTTAGAATAAAATATTATAATTACATAGACATAATTGAAGGGGATTGAGTATTAAATAATACTAAATCATTCTATGGTTAATTTTACCTATTCATTGGAAATCATCTTTTTTTTTCCTACAAATGACCATGGTGGTTGGATTTGTAAATTTTTTAACGTGCATAGGATGAGGGTATTGAATTTATGGAGAGTTTTTATTAGGGGGTGGTCGATCAAATCGGCATGTGATTGATGATTATATGGGGAGATGGAATTCCCTTTAATAATGAAGTAATATTCTTATAAATAACCAAAAATAGAAACTATTGGGAGTTCTCCCTTACCTAATGTTCCACCAATAATGAAAAATTTATATTCCATGTGGGGTTATGGTCCAATTAGGAAAATTAAATATTAGTTCAAGAAATTTTTTTTTATTTCCACACCTTATCATTTAGGATTAACGCCGAGGTAAATTAATTTTTACCTTCATCACTATGACAAACAATAACTACATTCAGTAATAACATTGGAAAAAAAATTATGATTATGTTTCTATAATTTATAAATTAATTTTATTCTAAATATAGAATCAATATTTATAAATTCTTCTATCATTATAGGTATAATTTAATTTAAAATTTATCCCACAATCATGAAAAACCATCCAAGTTTTTATAATGGACAATTTCAAATTTTTACTAAGTTTTTATATTTAAATAAAAAATAAAATATTCTATAATTTTCTAATATGGATTAAATTATTTATAATTTATCTAATTTTAATTCAAATCCTATTTGAAATATAATTTAACTTTAAACATTTTTTAAATTAAATCCAAGTTTCTATTAAATGAAATATTTTTTTACAATTCATCAATAAAATGAAACATAGAATAATGTAAATAATTATCCCTAATGTATGTTTTACATAAAATATAAAAAATGGTTATTTTTTTCAAATCATATTTATTAATTTTTCAAAATTTATTGTCAAAAAATGTTCGTCATAGAAAATCACTAAATGAACCTTCAGAAAAATATAGCATTTTTATATAGAGATTTGGATTTTTTTTTTCAATTCTTATAAATATAAAATATATTGGATATAACATCAAAAAAATAGTTGGATATATTATATATAAATTTAATTAACTCAATACACTAATATTAATTAATTTGATATATTATGTTAATAATACCTTGGGTGCATAAAATTATATTATTATAAAAATATTTCCATTATAATTTATTAGGTTTTATGTGTCATTTCAAATTAATTCATAACAAATAAATTCATCTTATATTTGTGTAGACCATATATATATCTAATTTATTTAATCATATTCATAACCACCATTTTAAAAAATATGAGAAAATTATAATATTAGATAATAATATTTATAATATATTTATATTTGGTTAAACTCAATCATTTTTTAGCACAATTCATTGAAGAATGTCATAATTGAATATTATGGAAGCTAAAATTATTGTTAAATAAATTTCATGATATATCATATATTGAATTTATTTGAAATTATAAATATATCATAATGTTTTGGGATGTTATATTCCCATCTATTCTTTGTTTTCCGTGACATACATTTTACCAATTTGATATAAATTTTTTAAAATTACAGGGATTGACCTTCTCTATACATAAAATTAATTATGTCTTTAAACTTTTTATATGATCCTAGATATCAAGATATTGATATTTGTAAATACTGTTATTTATGTAAAACTCATCATAAAATAATTAATAAAATACGAAATCAATAATAGAAAATATGATGTTCAAAGTTCATAAAAAATAACACATATCTAGGTTTCTATGTTTGAGAACATATGTCAAAGGTGAATATGTGGACATATACAAAAATTGTAAAAAAATACAGGGAGTGATTGAAGTCATTTATAATTAATATTTTAATGATCAATTCAATTATGAGGTCCTTGAATCCATATATAAACAAGTATTTATTATATCATCGGTTCTACCAAATAGAAGGTATTAGTGAAAGAATGTGTTTCACAAACATTTTCCTAATGTTGAGTAATTCTTTTACTTCCTATGTATATAATGAGATATAATTACGTGATATATTTCTATAAACACAATTTCATCCTTTTTAGGTTATTGAAATAATTACCTATTCATCCATTATGGCAAGGAAAATATAACTGAAAAAGATATTTTTTTATGAATCAATGTATATATTTTAATTTTAATAATCTGTAAGATACATAAAAATTTGAAATGGGTTTACATATCTCTCAAACAATTTTCCAAAAAATAAGGTTAATATTTTATTCTCTATTCCTAAAATTTGAAACTAGTGCTTCATCGTTAAAATTTAATCATAAAATTGTTTAACTAAAACTGATGTCATATTAATTAGGTTATTGTGTAGGTTAATGGTTGATGACAGACCACGATCGTACTATGGTTGTGGGTTTAAGCCCACTACTTTACTACATATGACATGTTTTCACCCTTCATGCATGCTTTCATTTTTATATTCTATATTAATATAACTCTAAAAATATATATGGTGGATATACAAAAAATAAAACCATTAAATAATCTTTTAACTAAGGTTATTATAACATTTTTCTATAATTTCTAATAGACTCATTTATCTTTTTTTTCAATGTAATTAATAATCAGATAAACCTTAAATTTTAACGATTGCAATAAAATTATGTCTATAAAAATAAAATTAATTATTCCTTAAATAAATTATCCACTAAAACATATGATTTCCATAAATTAATACAAAATTCCCGTAATAATAGAAGACTCCAGTCATATAAAATCCAAAAAATATTCATAAGACATGGAACATATGATAAAACCTCCTCAATATCTTATCAAACCATAGAATGTTCTTTTATACTATACTCAATGTCTATGATAGTTTTGTATTGCACCATCTATATTTTCTATAATCGAGATCCTAAGGTTTCTACTAAACATTATTAGACACCAACTATAGTGATCTTGACCCCATTAGCCTAGATCCAGTTCCACTACCATTAAATTAGCATATGATATTTGGAAAAACATCCAAAAGTAATATTAGGTTATTAGTCTCATTGAACAACATATATACATGTGTTTTTAAATAAAAATGAATACACAAAGTTCAAAATGGTTTTTTTGTGAATAAATTTATTACCTCTTGCATATCCAATAATATCATTCATTATAAACTTCATGGACTCATAGGGAATGAAATAAAATAAGGTTGATATCAATTTCACAGTAGGGGTTATGTATAATGAATTTAATAATGAACCAATGAAAATAATCAATATGGTAAGATAAATAATTAAAAAAATATTCCATTCAAATAATTGGATAAGGAATAATCAATATATAAAGTTAAATAAATAGAAGAATATGACATTTAAATAAATAAATAAAGAATAATCAATACAGAATCGAAAATAACTCAAAACACATTGCATTTAATATATAAAATGATAATTAAAAGCATATTATACTTTTTCCCACTGAAAATATATTAGATAATATTCGCTAAATATGAATGCAGGTAATACATTATTTTTGGAGGTCATGTTTGAGGCACATGAAATCATATTCTGTTAATAACATTCAAAACATAGTTTAAAACTAATTATCGAAACTTGACTAATTTTTCAAACTTATTTTTCACATGAGAACCATCAATGCATTAGTAAAAAATATAATGTTTTGTCCTCACCTATCATTCCCAATACAAAGAATTCATCGAATACCTAATAATTGATTTAATAAATGAAAATTATTACACATAAAAATCAATTTTGACTATAAAATGATGATTTATATATATTTCCACACATAATCATGTAAATATCAAAATTTAAAAAAGTTTTAAAAATGGTTTGTGATTTTATAAGTAATTATATAGATTAAAATAATAAGGATAAGTAGTTGTAATTTAATATTCAATTATTATTAAAATGTAAATAATTCATTGGGAACTTATTAATATTGAAAATGATTCACACAGTGAATTTGAATAAAATTCATCGTCAAAATAATAATAATACATCCACATGAATTGTATCTATGTTATCGATATGATTCATACCCGTTAGAAAAACAATAACGTATATCTCATTGAAGACAATGATAACTATAAAATCATTTGTAAATTTTTTTGATGAAAATATCCTACTCATTTTGAAATAGATTTTTAAAATTAAATTCCTTTTAAAATCAATTATTATTTCATTTTCATTAAAATGAACATTGTATAATTTTAATGGAAATATAAAAGTTATGATGGTGGTTAATTTAGATTTTTTTAAAAGAACATTACTCTTATACTATAAAAAGGATAGAAAACTTCCATGTATTGAAAGTGATATTAATATTCTATTGACATGGTTTTTTAAGATAAAAAATTAGATAAAAATAGTTTCAAAAAAATAAATTTTAAATTGATATTAAATGAAATTTTATTTGTTTGTGAAATTCTGTTTTTGTAAAAAAATAGAATTTTGACCGGAGAGAGAAAAAGCAATGATTTTATTAAATTTTTTTTCTAAATAAGGTTATAAACCAATGAGTGGAAAAATTGAACAATAAATTGAAAAAAAAATCCTGAATATTGATATGAGATACAAATTTATGGATTTATATTAAATGATCATATAATTTAATTTAATGTAAATTCAACAATAAACAATCTCGATTAGAATGATATTGTGAAATAAACCCTAAAATTGATTTTGACATTTAAGTGAGAATTAATAAGTAAATTGATAATGTGTATCATATACAAATCTATAAAAACCAATGTTCATAAAAAATATATAAATAATGTTACATTATAAATATAATAATATAATATTAATAATAACGATTTAGTAATAAAAACAAATAAAAATAATTTGATTTATAAAATTATTTAACTACCAGTAAATTTTAATTAAAATCCCCATTGATGAAATAATTCAAATTGAAAGTTTTAATACAATGAACAATGGATCACTCATTATATTAAATTTCTATGGGTACTATATAGACCATATAAATTTAATTAGGTTCATATTTTTGCAATATTCCTCTATGAAATGCATTTTAGAAAAAATCCCTTACCAAAACATTTCCTTTTGGTATCACATGATTAAAAATCATATATAGTGGTTTTGAACATGTTATTATTTTATTCCAAAAAATATTAGTATTTAAAATATCATATATGATCATTTTATATCTTTTTCTAATTATTTTAAAAAATCAATCAATTCTTTCATTATTTCATGTGTCAATTGACTTGTTTTTTAAGTGTATTTTGAATTTTAATTTTTTATTCCAATTAATCAGATAATGATTTATTTATATATAGAATTTAAAACCAAATTTAAATTTCATATATAAATATATTTTCAGTATATACATATTTAGAGTAATCCATAAAATTTGTGGATTGGAAATGAAATACACCATTCTTGTAGAAGGCTAGTCAAACGTATGCATGAAAATTGTGTACATTTTGTTATCATATTTAAAGGAAGAAAATTAAATACAAAATATAGTTATTATAATTTTAGTATCACATTTATGTCATATATATCAAAAATTTTATTAAAACCATCCCTAATATTTTTGATGTAAATCATTAACGAATCAAATATCCTCTTGAGGCAGTCACATGATTTATATAAGAAAGTCATTGTCATAATACCCAAAAAAAGAATGATTGATGTTATGTGTTATATAATAATTTATTAAAAATAATTACATTTTAAATATTATATATCTCTCATATATAAATATTGTTCCATATTTATTACCAATGTTGAACTGTGTTAATTGAAAAATAATGCATCAGGTCACGAGGTGATAGTCTGCTATATAAACAAATGATGATTTTATAACCAATTTTAAGAATTTGTTTCTGGTTGTATGTACAAACCAAAACATAAAAATTAACATTATATTAAATATGCCGATGATATTTTTTAATCTACATTTCAAAATAATTGATGTGGTTTTAGGAAAAAAATGATCATTGATGAATGTTACCTCTTCTTCCAGTACCTACTTTTGGAATGAAAAATTGGATGTACATGGTTTCATTTCTACCAAATCAAGGGATTTTATAATAATCGGATTCAATTTGGGATATTTTTTTGGTACTGTTTTTTATGTCCAAATATCTAGGTAGGATTAATGAATTGGGGATAGTGAATGTAAATTTAATATTGAAAAGGATAGGTATCCTCATAAAAACCAAAAAATAAACACCATTATGAGGTATCACGTACTTTTTGTTCATCAAATGACAAAAAAAATTGGATCCATGATTTTATATTGTGGAAATATGGGAATACACTTGGTTTTCGACATTTATATACCTTATCTTTTAACAGTAACTAGTAAGTAAACTTATTTTTACCTTAATCTCTATGATTATCATGAAATGTTTAACCAATTCACATTAGTATAAAATAATAATATTTTTATTAGAAGTTAAAATTAATTCATATTGAAAATAATGAATATATATGTCTAAATTCATATCACATAATTGGTAGAATTTGATTTAATATTAATGAAGCATATGTGTTGAAAATGATGGTTTTCAAACTCAAAATGATCAAATGAATACTCTGTTTTTAAATATATATTCAATATAAAAATTATTTTAACTAACTAAATTTATTAATAGATCTAAAATTTATATAAATTTACATTAAAACTACATTAAAATATAATTTCACATTTCAAATCATTTTGTTTAAAAAACTGTTTTCAATTAAAATGTTGTAATTTTCATTATTCATGAAAAAAATGTAACTTCTTGGAAGAATACCAAAAATTCAACATGATTAAAATTTTAAATAAAAATTTTAAAATATTATTTTTATTAGATCAAATGATATTTATAAGTGTAAAATTTTATTTTCATAATAAGTTGTCTATAAAAAATCTACCAAACATCCTGTTGAAAATTAGATGTTGTTTATCGGTAAATTAGATTTTATCTTATATTATGCTTCTAAAATCTATTTAATATAATTTAAAAAAATTACATGATATATACCCTATAAATATCATTATTATTAATTTCTAATAGTAATATATTTAATTTATTAAGATAACACTCCCTTGAGAGCATAAATATATATATTTTAAATCATTTCCTTTATTTTCGATTGGTTTTTTATTACCTTTCATGAATAATTAGTAAAATTGATTATATTTTATATTGGGGTAAAATATATATTTTCATAGTTTAGTTAATCCTATTCATAAGATCCAATTTAACGTCTAGGATTATTGTTGTATTATAAAATAATTATAATCTATTTTTTATAAAATCATTGTTGTGTGTAATACTTAAAATTGAAGAAACTCATTATTGTGTTTTACATATGAAAAAACATTGGTTCAATCATTACAATCTATATCATAGAATAAATAATTTTAAAAAATAAATATATTAAATCCTCATGATGTTGTAATCCTTTCTCTTCTAGGTGTTATGTTTCATATATTCAATTGAATGTGACGTTAATATGTTAATGTTTTGGGATATTACATTATATAGTTATAAAATCATCCACGCAGTTACCCAAAAGTGATCTGTTGTTATACAAAAAAATTTAATTGATAAGTGGGTTGTAGCCTGGTGAATCGATTTTCTTTTATTATTTGGGTTGATCACTATTCCTTCACTCCTAATGTAATTTCACATTTGATTCACAATCAATAGAGGGAGAGAGAAGGAGTAGTTGAAAAGAGTTTCTATGCAAGGAAGAATTAACTAATTAGATTATAATGATTGATTTTTTCATACATTACCAAATAGATATAATAAACTATTTATTGAGATATATTTTGTGTTAAAATAATTAATAAAATTGGTTTAAGTATTTTAATAAAATTAAAATTCTAAATAAATACAATTTCAAGTATTTATTATAGTAGTATTTTTGTTTTGTGGCTCAATCAATCATGTGAAATAATAAATATTATAACTAGATTGAAAATTAAAATTCTTCAGTAGATACAGTCTTAGACCATTTGAAATCATTAACATTTAATGGATTCCCAAATAAAATTATCATATACACTTATGAATTTATTTAATTCAAATATCATTAAATAATAATTTATTATCTATTTATTAAATTAAATTAAAAACGTAGTTCACAATCCTGTGAATACATATTTATTTAACTTATACGATTAATAATACATGAATAAAATTATTCCTCATACTTAATAATAATATTAACTCCATTAATTAATTAATATAGTGCTTAGAAAAAGATCCATAGAAACACTGAGTATGTGAAAACCTGAGATTATTTCCCATTTTAATCAAGTGTGTTATCCTAAAATCTATTATAAATGTTTTACAATTGGTCAAGGAATCTATGATGTATAAGATAATTTAAAAATGATGAAAACAACATAGGAATAACAAGATTTTAATTTTATAACTTTAGAAGAATATATCATAAATAATCTTATTGGTCCATGCCACTAACCTTTTTGCATGATACATATCACATTAAATATCTAAAAAAATTCACTACTCTATGGACATGGAATTGAAGGTGATTGTTTTATTCAAATCAAACGGATGAGATATCGGCTTCCATAATGATTGACTGGTCCATAACTTACTTGAATTATCCATTAATTAAATAACTATCCTTACACACCCAGTGTACCCTACATCCCACCATCATATTCTATTATACTTATATTCATTATATCTATGTGAGTGAGTCATGTCCTTCATGAATGATAATTTAAATTTAAAAGGACCACTAAATGTTCCCCAAGATGTGAATATGTGATGTACCTGAAAAGGTATAATTCATATGGATATATTGATTCTCATAATATGCTATATTGTAGATTATTAAGTGATAACTTCAATAGAAGAAGTCCCATACACATTTTAGTACCTCCATTGATACACTATGTACAATGTGTCCCATCATAGCATGTTACCCAACCACATACATTTATTAAATAATATCATGAGAACACTTTAAGTTTATATTCCTAACGAGTTTTTTCTAAGGCGTAATCAATGAGATATATAATCTTAGGAATTATTATATTAGAGAATGAAAAACAATGAAAATTCTGTAAAAGTAATCATGCAAAAATAGTTCATTCTAGAACCCCAAAACTAATAGTTTTTTCACACACAATGAGAAAAATGGAAATAAAATCTTATTATCTTTATGATTTATAGATATTCCATTTTATTCAATTTTCTTATTCAGATCTAAATAAATATATTAATACAAAACTCCAACATCCTATTGAAAAAAATAACTCATCTATCATTTTTATCCAAGCTACTCAAGTCATTTATGGATAGAACTGTCTAGAGAATTCGATTTAAACTACTAATGAATCAATAAACATTACTTTTGGGTTTTTTCATAATACTAATATTACACTATTGAATTATTTTAGAATAATATTCATTGGTATGAACTAATTCATAATCAATTTTCATGATATTAGGAACTCATTATCCCTCATTTTATGAAGAATATGAGGACATTACGTAATGAAAATTTTGTTCTTGAACTACTTACAATCCATGGAGTTTTTTTCATTATGTTCTCTATTTTTCATGATGATATTACACTATTTAACCTCATCACCTTACAAATTGTAGGCAACATAATTGAAATTTTCATTTTTTAACACTCCTCTATAATTTTTTTTAGTGGTACTAAAATATTTTTTATTAATTGGAAAATAATTTGATCAATTTAAATTAATATTATATTAGATAATTAAGGACTTGATAAAATATTTAGATTTTTCTACCATCTGGATCCTCCTCATGATTCATATTTTTAGAAAGTTGAATGATAATATATATGATATTTTGTATTCCAGGCCCCATAAATTTTTTCATCTCATGAGAAGAATCATTTCATGTTACATTGAACATGACATTATCATCATTCCATTGTGTTCAATCCATTGACAATAACAAAAAATATTAGATCAATTAATATAAATCATAGTGGGGAACTATATAATAATGAAACATTATCAAAGATGTCTAAATCATGAAACCCACTTCTATAAAACCTTATTTTTATCCAACATCATTAATAGTCATTATAAATTTAAATACATCAGGATGGTTAAAAAATAGTTTTTGAATTTTCAAAATATATCCTCTGGAGTTTCATAGTAGGTGTGTAGTAAGACAAATTTGTATGAATAATGTGAAATCAAGTCCGAATCAATGGTTTATTTCCAGAGTTTTAACCCCTATAAACCACTATCATAGAGACACATCCACTTGGTCTATCTAAAAGGGCTGTAAATTCATAGAAAAAATTCAATATATCCATTAACAAAATCCTATTAATTTTTCAAGTAATTTAATTTATCCAAATGAAAATCATTATTCATGTACATACAGACATTAGTAATTATATCACTACATAGTTTCCAATGGTTAACTATACTTATCCTCTAATTACAACTATTATACCGAATTATTTTGTTGAATATATATTAAATATTTTAGATGAATATTCTATATATTACCCAAACACACACCCAAGGATCGTAATAGAATAGTTTATTGGGAATCATGAACATATAAAAAAGTTAATCATATGTTAACTACATCCTCCCTGTTAATAATTTTCATAATTAGAACCTTGATTATTAATATCATACACAAAATATTTCATATAATCTTTGTGAGATGAAACATAGGAAAGTGTGATATTAGATTCTCTGTAAGGATAAATAAGTGATTTGAAAAGCATATAATGCGTAATGAGAGATTGTTTTGGAATCACAAAAAATGAATGTTGGGCATGTATAGATCGCAAATATATGAGAACATTTATATGACCGTATTTACATTCATGTATCACAGGGGGATAGGTTGTTAGAAGAATGGACCAACAGTGCATGGTGAAGTGGTAACCGGATGTTTTGATCATAGTTGAAATTGGCGGCTACAGTGTGTGATTTGTGGGATGTGGTGGATCATAGCCATGTGACAAAAATGATATGAAGTTAGGGACACATCTAGTCTATAGAATTTGGTGGGCTGACAACATGGAGTACTATTGTAGCTGTGTCGAGCAATGAAGGTTTCCACATGCGATGAAATGGAATGAAGGATGTGACCATAAGGCCTCATGTGATGGCCCAGACAACCCGCACTCAAGTGGGCTGGGGCATGTGAGACATGATAGGACTATAAGGAGTGGTTGAAACCAAATTGGAGTGGTCCGGGTTGGGACTGATAGGGTGGGTTGTGTCAACCCAACTGAATGAACAAGATCTTTGTTGGACCACCGATCATCTTGGGGCAGTTGTATGATCAATTGTGGATGGTCCATCACCACAGCAGCTCGTGCTGCCATAACATGGTCATATGAATTTAATGTGAGGAGGTTGACTATGTGGTGAACTGACTTTGTAGATCGACCATTATGGTAAACATCCCTGGTTGGTGGACCGACATTGAGTCAGTCTACTGGCCATGTTACCCCCCATTCTTGGAATCATCAAAACCACATAACATTTAAACAGTGGTTCTATTTGACAAACAATTTACTATGTTGAGGCCATTATGATGTGACATTCATTTAATGACATACTAAATGATTTTTTTTGGTGTTTAAAAATGAGATCATGTCTTGAGGAGTGAGTTCTCTAGAAATGAGTGCGCTTTGAGAAAACATTACTGTCTCTGGCTATAACCAAGAGACTATGTGTCTTAACGATACTGTTCATTTTTTAGGGATTGATTGTCTTATAGAGATTGTGTGTCCTATTGATACTATGAGTCTTTTTGATAAAATGTGTTTTATTGGATTGAGTAAATAGTGTTTTTCTTGATACTTGTGTGGTAGATATACACATGGGTCGAGGAGACTATGGATTTTTCATCAAGGAATTTTCATGAAGATATTTCCATCATGGTGTTTCCTTATTGTTATTTACTTTGTCGTATTTTTCTTTTAGTATTTACTTCCTTTAATTTCCTTATTTTTATTTCCATCATGGTATTACGATTTTGATATTTCCTTCTTGAAATTTCCTAGTTGGTATTTCCTTTATGGTATTTTCTGGGTGGTATTTCATTGGTAATATTTCCTTCATGGAATTTCCATTGTTGTTTTGGGTTTCCTACTAAGTATTATTTTACTCACCTATGCATAGGTTTTTCCCACATGTTTCATATCATGTGTAGAAGATCGACATGTACATGGCATTCTAAGAAGTATAGGACAGAAGGATTTCTTGTGAGACCAGACAGTCCAAGGTGTGTCCTAGTGGCTTTTAAGACAACTATATCCATACCTCTTACATTATATGTTTGAATTTTTGTTACATACCCTTTTTATAGGCTTTTATTATATCCATGTACACTTATTTTTAATTTAACTTTTATACTATTGTTTTGGGATATAGTGGTTTGCATGAATTTGATACATAGTTTTTTACATTTCTATATTTTTGGCTTGGATATGTGTGTGTGTGTTTGTGTTTGTACATTAGTTCAATACCCCCATTTGTGGGATGTGCCTACTTGGTTCGAGATACCATCTATATGGAATGTTAAATGGATTCATGGGTTAGTCTTAGTAAGGGCCCTTCTATGACAGACTGTGACAAGATAACTAAGATGAATTCCCTAAATAAAAAACATTTGATGGACAAACAATATACAAATTGAAAACCAAATGATTAAAACTATCTAATTATATTCGATTGGGTGTAATATTCATGAATCTAAGTGGTGATAAATTTGTAATGGACCCCAAAAAATAAATAACACATTAACATGATCATCATAATATGATCCTGAAAACCGCAAAACCAAATTATTATTCAAATAAAATTATATTCCGTGAAATATAGTGCTCAATAAATGACCCTAAACTATACTTCTTATGATCATTTCCTAATGACCTTAAAATATACGATATGTTTTCCATCCCATTTGAACATAAAAGTAATGTTGAGGTTGATATAATATGTCTATTAACCATTTCATAATGTATTAATGTAAATATTTGTCAATGTATATAGTATTTTAATTCATATATGTTTTTTCTAATTTGGTATTCCCAATGAAATTAGAAAATGACTATTATCCAAAGATCAATATATTATTCTGATATATATTATTATGTGATACAATGAGATATCTTGTCCTCCAATATATAGCTGACCAAATTCCATTAACAGATCGCATTATAGACTATGGTGTTGAGATCTATAGTGAAAATAATATGGTTAAATCATTTTTCCCTCTCACCAGGTCACCCCTTTATACAATCCAATTTAAAAATTCTCCAACATATGACCCCGATCATTATGGATATTTCATTATCTATAATTATTCTCATATATATTTCTATCATCATAGGACACAGTATATATATGATACCCCAATCATGATCCAAACTGAAAATATTATTAATTTCAATCCCCCACATCATCAGAGTGTTCTGGATCCCATTAATTACAACTCAGTTTTATAATAATATTCTAATGACGGGAGTATAAATGTTCATAGTATCAAAAGTTATTGATCCATATCATCATAAAATCACTACTTCTAATTACTATAGGTATATTTATTCTTATTTCTATAGGATAAGTAAGGACATTGGGATTTCTTATTTTAACTATTTGAATTAATTTCATTAATTTACACCCTATTAGAATAATTGTGTCCAATTTTGCAATACTCAAAAATTATGATACCATATGAAATCACCAAGAACTACTATATAATGTGATTCCAAAAATTAAATGACAGGGTTTGGGATGTTACCAATTTTTTTAACTTCTACAAAATGATAGGATGATATTGATCATCCATTTTATGAACTTTTTGTAGGATGATTCATATACATATATGATATGTATTGATGACAAGTAAACACTTATCTGACCTAAACAAAAATCTAAACACACATACATTTAATTCTATAATATGGTGAAAACCCCATTTTAGTCATCTTCAAATTAGATATTTCTAATTACCTTTGACAATTACTTCTTCATAGTTAATCAATTTCATCATGGGTATCAAAAGAAACTAAAACCATTCATGGATATGGGGAATGATTACATCTAATATCAATGTACCCACATAAATTTTTATAAAAAAATTACACATTATCAACCAACAAATATCCAATAAATGTAGTTTTTTACAAGGGATTAGGGATGTGATTCCAAAATCCATCAGTAACAAAATAGTTGAACCCTTCATTAAAATGTGTTCAGTGGTCAACCTCAACACACCTATTCAGAGGTGTGGTAACCAAAACAATAATTACACATGATCAACTATTATACATGATTATACATTGTCATCATTTATCTTCCATATCATAATAATATGAACTATAATTTATATTAAACAATATCATCAAGTTAATGATGATGTATTAGTTTTTATATCTCAAACATTAATTTTTTCTATTTATATCATCTCCCCTATGGTTAATTATATTAGTACTGAGATCATCATTTGTTTTAGAATAACTATGTACCATAATATGTACAACCATATGTTATCATCTAAACATTATGTTCTTAGTTAATCAGACTTATTTACATTAATTCATTATGAAATTAAATTCAATATATTAATTCACAATGATTAAATTTACAGGAATAAATTTTATTCTCAATGAGTTCATTATGCCTCCATCTATAGATATAAAACCAAACTTTTAGAAAACTATTTTTGACATGAATCAAAATAATCACATTATTCAAATAACCATGACCATAAATTGCTTTAAAATATCCTCTTAGGCTATTTTTATATAATTTTTTCCTTACTACATTATATCCGGAAATCCATTCACATATCAAATTATAGACCACTATTACTATACATGTTAATGAATTATGACCATTTATATCATCAAACAAATATTAAAATATATTTTACTATGACCATTAGTCCTAATTATTATATCTCAAATATATATACGAAATATATGTAATGATAAATAATGCTTTCCATGTTGATAACTAACAATATTTATACTGGGAAAACAGGATGTGTTTCTATGTTATTCATTACCAATTTTAATGTAAGAATTATTTATAGTGCTATAAAGAAATATGTGTAGAGATTGGAAGGCTGAAAACCAATAATGGGAAAAAAGATAAAAACCCATGTCTTTTATCACTATTCCTTCCCAATTATATATTAGGGAAAAAATAGAGAACTATAAGGAAGAGAAAAAAATTATCCATGGAAAAAAATATTGTCATATAAAAATATAGTATACAATCAATAACGAAAGGATCATAGAAATAAGTATCATTTCTCTGTACACTATATATATTTTTCATATATTTTCAATTATTGTAGATTACTCTAATTTTCGAACAATGAAAATATTCCTGATTACTAACTCACACAGATAAAACCTTCAATGTTATTTTAATTATAATTTGTATTTCACCCTCTAAAATCCACATTCAATAACATGGGAATTAAGATATAGAATATGATTTCGATGTCCAGACATCATATATCCATCCAAGGAAAATAACTTGAGAGGGAATACATCATTTTTAATCATTAATTTATGTGATTAAAATTAAAATTTCATAATTGAATATATAATTCAATTCTAGTTGACACGTACCATTATTTTTAAAAATTTCCATAATTATAATTGAATGATTAATTCTTTCAATCTATTGAATAATTGTTATTGTGATTTTGAATACTATTTTCTAACATCCTATGATATTTAGATGGGTTTAAAAAAACATTTTATTTAATAATATATGTTTTAACATGTAATTGTGATATATTCATCTAAATTATATGAATTCTAGAGGACCTTCACTAGTTATGTGACAGATACTTGTTTTCATAACACCCTGATACATTATAATAAGATATTTTTTAATTATGTATCTATCACGAAACAAAGATCATAAACAACACTTGGAATATATTTATTTAAAATTTTTATCTTCATTTTGTTATGAATCATGAAACCATGATTGAAATTGAATCAAAATGTCGTCTACATTTATATAATAGAAATCAAAATATAGTGTATAACTATATCTAATTAATTTTTAAATTTTGGATAATCTTTGAGTTGAAATAAATTTATAATCATATAAAATAAAATAAAAAATTCTATAAAATGATATTTTTTTCTAAAAGGATTTTAGTTTCACTTTTCACATATAATTTAAAATTAATTTTTAATAGTTTTTATAAATTTATTTTAAAAAATATGATACAATATTTAAATTATCATATCAAAATTATATTAGGATTAGGATTTTGGTTTTTTCTAAAATATTTCATTTTTATATGAATACAGAAAATACTTAATTTTAATTGAAGACTCAAAATTTATATAAAATATTAATAATGATAATTTACATAATAAATTGGTTTTATATTAATATTTGGTCAATTATTTATCCATTAATATAATTTATATTATTTTAATCAATTTAATTTTGAATTTTTATATAGAAATTTTTTTATCTTTTGATCATTTTCTCTTAAAAAGCCTCATTTTTCATTGTGTATATAGGATAAATATTATATTTAAATTTCACATTAATTTGAACTGAATTTTGAAAAATGGTGTATTTATTTTGATTTAGAATATTGGATACTATATTATAAGGTGAAGTTAATTTTTGTCCTAATTGGATAGTTAATAGGGTGATGATTATTTACTATAGTTAAGGTAAAAATGAATTTACCGAGGGATATACAATGAAAATAAGTGTAAAAATGACCTAACTGTAACATCCAAAATCAAGTTCACCCACAAGTGGGTGACTCGATTGGATACATTTCCTCATGCACACCACCCTGTACACCAGGGGTTTCTTTTTTATAACAAGGTTCTAATGAGAATTGAAGGGGAGACTATACCCTCTGGTAATAGGTTAAATGAAATAAGAAATAAAAATAGTGTATCATAAATAATAGAAAAAATAATAATTAGTAATTAGAAATCCAAAACATTTAATTTTAAAAAATAATTAACTCAAATGATTAAAAAATAATTTAATGACACAATGAATGTTAATAAATGAAATTTTGAAAGTAATACCAATAAAAATATTTATATGACTTGAATAATAACTACAAAAACCACATCCCAAACTCCATTTTAGCCATATATCTAGGATAAAACTCATCTAGGATATAAAATTTCAACTACAAGGTCCCTTTCCCTTTTCCAATATGAATCCATGAAATCTGTCCGGCTACTATAATAGTAGACAATCCATGTTGTGAGTATACCTTAGCAGGTCTACACCACAAAAAATCCAATCTAAGGGTTATTTTTCATTCAATATATAGATAAATATTTTAATAATTTAATTATATAATAATGAACAGTATATATATCCTTATGAACAGTAGGTTATCGGCTACACCTAAGGCTAACAAAGCCTCCTTTGGTGCACTGATGGTTATCTTTACTTGCATGTATAACCTCCTACACTAGCATGGATAACCCAAATTGGTTTTATATTCTCCTAGTGATGATGAATCATTAATAAAACACCATAACCAAATGTCCACAGGTGACATGCATTCCAGAACCTCACTATTGTGCAGTAAGTTTCTTTTCATTGCTCCTAAAACATCCTATATTATCATATACTCTTCCCCATGCATTATATAGCTTTATACCTTTCCCCCTAGCGGTATGGAAAATCATGCACCATGACCTCTATATTCTACACTAAAACTGATTTTTATATTCACATGATCAACATTTCATCAACATGAAACACTAAATTATTAGTGAAATCAATATAACATATTATCAATGAAAAGAATGAAAATATCTTAAGGACGATATCAAACATAAAAAATTTGAAATCATAATATACAACACTAAATTGATCAAATTATCATTTATCTATCCAAATTCATTTCAATTATTAGTGTTCAAAATTTTCACCACAATTATATCAAAACAATTAAAATTATAATTTATCCCCATGTTTATTAATATATCAATTAATAAAAATTTTCTAAGGTGATTCATCGACATGAAATCACCAAAATTTATTATCATGAAAATTTAAAAGTCTAATCCATCATGAAATCAAAATTTCCAGTTTATTATAGGGATAAAAATCAAAATATTCATTGTCACAATTAAATCCAATTCTGGCGCACCAATCATGTGGCTGTAGGATTTTGTCCCCTTGCCTATTGATACAAAGATATTAAATGCATGTTAAATAAATTTATTATAGTTTAATAGTTGTTGTCCAATTTATGTGGTCATCCCACGGTATGCCAATATATTCACATATATCACATATATAATAAACTATTATATCAAATGAAAAATGGATTTAGTTTAGACCACCAACCTTATACAACTAATGTCCCACACGTCCAATGTCGTTGAATGATTTGTTTTAGTTCTTAATAAATTGACCAAACTGACGAACTCTAAAATATATTTAATTAGAGAGGTCCAATGATAAATATAGAATAATAAGATCTTATTTAATTACAGTGTGATAATTTATTCGTATTACATAATAAATATCTTTGATATTATCCCACGATTACTATTTAATAAAATTATTAAATGATAATTATTAAATTATAATTTCATCAAATTATTATTGGATAATAACTTTTAATTCTTTAAAATTATATTTTAAAAACTCTTAAAATTGTATCTCAATAATTTGATGAAATTATACTTTTATAAATCATTATATTTATCATTTGATAAAAACAACACAAATTATTTTTTCGATAATTAATTCAAAAATATATTTTTATAATTCAAAAATTAGATAAGTTATCAACAGAAAGTATCATATTATCATTTTATTTAATGAAAACCTATTTCAATTTTTACCTTTTTTTAATAGAATTACCTAATAAAAACTCAAATAGGGTGGTCTCCGAGGAAGAGGAGACAAACATCATCATCACCAAAAGGACATCTTAGGTAAATCAAACTCAATAAGATCCACTATAAAACACACCCATATGTGCTTTTATATAGAATTCTCAAACTGTGTCTTCATCAAAAAAACCAATTTAAATCTCTAGATTTATTTTTTATTTCAACATATTGTTGACAGTGGTATTATTTAACTCACCTCTAAATGATTTCTTTAATTTTTTTGTCATCAAAATGGCCTAAATTATTGCTTTCTAAATATTGGGGTTGTCAACAATTTATAAAATCATGTTTTGGTATTTTGGGGATGAAATATGAATTGTTACCATTAATTTATTAATTATTCATATTAATTATAAAATTTATAAATCAAATAAATCTTTTTTAATCAATGACCAAACAAATACACCTATTCGGTATAATAATTATACCATTCCCTAGGTAAAACCTCGATTATGGACACAACAGTAGTATCTTATTTCTCATAAGATGCATCATTTGTGAGATACTGAATTATTTTCCATAATAATAATTATAATACTAATAATAATAAAAAAATATAAATATTATTGGATAACTTTATATCGCCATAGAGGAATCCAAACATTTGAACCCTTTGAAAGTTATAACCAATATTTAGTGAAAACCTTGTCCTGTACCTAATTGTGGTATCTGATTTCCCATACAATGCACAGTTTTAGAGTTATTAAATTATATTGGAGAACTTAACCACACATAAAATAACATATTTTATATTTTTATTCTACCTATGTGGAGGATTTCAGGCCTCAGAATCTCACACTAATTAAGTGTGTGACAATGATAATATTCCATCGATTTTTCCCATATTGTAAAATGGAATTGTTTCTTTTGAAACAAAAATATCCCATTTATTTATTTATTTAGATGATAAATAATTTCTTCACAAAATGAATTGATAATTTATCAAAATAATTTAATTTTCCTCTTATAAAATACAGGATGTTTTAAAAAGAAGAAAATTCAATAGATAATAAATCTCGAAAGTGGACGAGTTCATAAAACCTCCACACCATATAAGATATCATCCTTGAGATGCACCATTCATTAATATGGGGCATTAGTGAAAAAGTATCACCATTGTGCTCCCTCATCAGACTCCCTCTATGAGACATAGAATTGAAAAAATCCATGCTCCCACAATACTCATATTAGATGTATAGTCTTTCTTAGGAGATTATTCTCACTAATGTATAGAATTAATAATGTATTCTCTTTAAAGGAATAATCTATAAAAATTACGATTCCCTCAATGTAAATCACAAGGAAATTTTAATAAATACATCTTAAAAATTGTAATATGTGAAAAAAATCATTTAGGAAACTATAGTTCTATGTATATTCAAACGAGTAAGCAACTAGACCTACCATTTCCATAATCTAAAATGGCCCAAAAAACATTGGGAAAATTTTACCATGTTTTCTAAGAAGACATATCCCAAGTCTATGTGACACCCAAAGAAAATGTGGGTTTCCATAATCAAACACCAAAAGTCATCTCTATTGGTTTTCATATGATATATATATGCCTTTCACGGTGACTATGAAATTTTTGATAAATTGAACATGCTCACATGTCTACTACACAAGACTAGGTCCATGAAGTTCTACCTCTACATCCTATAACCCACAAAAAGGAGAAAAAAATTACCTTCAAAACATGTCCTTTAATGTACCCATTTGTACCAATTCCTAGAAGATTTTGGTTATTGTATAACTCAATGAGTGCCAAATTGTCCTCCCATGAACCTCTAAAATCCAAAACATAGGCTCATATTGTATCTTCTTAAATATGAATGGTTCGATCAAATTGATCATCTCTTTGAGGGTGGTAGGGTATACTAAGAAGAACAAGTGTACCCAATGCATTCAAAAGACCCTTCCAAGAAAATAATATGAAATGAGAATATTATTTGAAATAATGCTCCTTAGAACACTATGAAATAAAACAACCTCAGGTACATAATGACTACCTAATACATCAATGGTGATATTTTCACTGATAGGAAAACTTTTTTCTACCATCATTATTTGTTTTATAATCACCAATTCATCATCATTATTGTGATTTTTCATGGGAAATCTCATCAACAAAATCAATATTGACATTATCCCACAACAACTATGGAATGGGAAGAAGCTCCAACATCCCAGAAGCCCTCTAATTATCTTCATTTATATTTTATTGGTGAAACATCTCTCTACAATGCACAATGTCTCCTTTTCATCCTAGAAGACCAATATTATATACAGAGATCGCCATACATCTTTCTAAAACCTTGATGTATCTCCCATATAGAAGCATGAACCACTCTCATAATATCCACATGTAATCTGATTAAGGCCATTCTCAACCATGAAAAAGAAGTTAATTTACAGAACTAAAAGACCCACCTTGTGGCAAATCCCCATCGTATAAGATATCATGATGAAATAATCCTTAAGGATCAGTGACCTTCTTAATCATGATCTATTCATGATTAATGTGTATAACTTATGATGCAGGGAGATCTTATCTTCCCTATGAATCATGAACATGAAAACACATATATGTATAGAGTTCTATAAACAGCCACACAACACAAGATTCCTCCACAACACCTTTATAAGTATTCATGCTCATGGATTCAGTGAAACAAATTCCATTTCATGGCGTGTATAATGGATCAATGTAATGTTATTCAGGAAACCCAACCCACCTCCTCGACCAAAGGATCATGAATAATTGAGAATATATATACCCAAGTATCTTCTAGTCAGTGTACAACACAAGCATTTCTCCTAAAACACAGTGTCTCTAACATCATAGGGAATGTACCGCCACAGTTAACTACATATCATGAGGTTGATAATTCCGTTAATGTGGTCTCAACTATCATGAGCCATTAGAAACCATATGGTCCTCCAGGATCATAACATCTCTTATTATATCTCTGGATGTTTCAAAATACATTGTATTATCATTACCAAAAACAATTATGGTGATGATAGGTGATGATATCAGCCTTCTCCTCAAATCTTGAAGTTCTTTCGCCCAATAATATGACCCGAAAATAATTACACATATCTTGTATAGCCAAGTCATCGATGCTACCAAATAAGAGACTTCATGGATGAAGTATCCATCATAACCATATAGAAAAAAAATCTGAATCTCATAGACATTCTTTGGTCTCTCCAAAGTTATATTTTCTAAAAACTTCTCTAGGAACTATGACACTCCATACTCTAGGATAACATGACCCAATAAGTTCTCTACATCAATCCTAAAAATACATTTAGATATCATTGAGTAATGTAAATGGTCCCTCTGTATACAATGGATGATGTCATGATGTCGGAAATTATCATCAGAAGACTAGGTGTGCACTATAATTTCATAAAAAAACTACAAGTAACCAATCTAGGAATGGATGAGAGATTCAATTCATCAAGGTCATCAATTCCATGGGTAATCCGTCAAATAAAATGACATCAAAATGAACTCACATAATCCATACATACTCATAAAATTAGTTTGATGTATGTCTTTTGGTCTCACCATCAACTGGTGGTACCATTATGTACAAATGATCTTTGAGGATGTCATAAAACCTCTTAACTGATCGATGAGATCATCTATTCTCAGAAGGGGATATCGGTTCATGACTATATTCTCATTCAATATCTGAAAATTCACTTCTAAGGGTAAAGTCATGTCATTTCACTAGGAAAATAGAAACGGAAAATCCCAAGGTGATATACTGGGTCATATGAAACAATTTTCTTCATGATCATCCAACTAAACATTGAAATCATGCATCTCTACTAGTGTCATCCAATATAGATGAATATAAATTGTCTCAGCTCCTATAACCTACCCGATAGTGAACGAAATATATCCAATGGTTCACAATTCAGAAAACTCATCTAGAAAAAATCATCCTACAATATTTCCACAAATAGAATAAGTGTATCATGTTTCATTCCTCAATCATCAAGAATAATTCTTTCCATATATTCCCATAATCAATCCATTCTGAACTATAACGGTCCTGCATGACTATATTGAATATCCAACTCATGTAGGTGAGACTAGCTACATCCATTGAGAGATAGAATGTAACTCTCCTCCTATAATAGTAAATATTATCATGATATATTACTATTAAATACATACATATAATCAACTCTAATCATACCATTTTTAGTACAAAAAATATCCCAATGTATGTGATGGCCTCCAATTAGAGAGAAAAGTACATGTAGTGCATAATATCCCCAAACTACATGGATAAATGTGTGGAAATTGTCCAAACCACATCTATTATCTCTAAATAAAAACTCAAACCTTATGAAAAGGGAAATTATATAAAGGAAAAATATGATATTTTATTAAATAAAATTAATGCTAAGGTATAGGATGCAAGAATCATACGTTGGACAGTATAAGGTCTACCATCCAATCAGATTATATTATAACAGTATAGCATGAATATAGCTCACCCATCTACACTTGGATGATGTATAAATCCCATTTTCTATTACCTCTAAGTGTTGCTAATGCTCTGGATCTGGGGTCATACTTCCCCAAACTCGGACTGAATGACCTGTGGAACACCATTTACTAATATACTGAGGGGTAGTTGAGAACCTTCTAGACTCATGTGCCTATCTAGATCACGTATAACTAAAAATATGTACAATGTTTCCAAAAACTTCTATGATGACCCAAAATAACAAATACATGGAGCTACACTACAAGGTGAGGACAATGTTAGTAATTATTTCCCATCATACCACACTAAAAACACTACATTGAATGATATAATTGAAGAGGATTTCCACTCCCTTTTCTGGTATTCCCTACAATATCTAGTAAAATAAGGTTATAGTGTCACTTCTTTATAATAGTAGGAGAGTACATAAATTTCATTAAATAAACTATCCAACCAACACTCTGTGCCTCAATCTTATTCACTTTCGTTATGAGAGCCGAACTCACCACAAATTAATGGCTTATCAGAAATATTATATTCAACAGAAAACTAATCTCATAGAGAATACCATCCTAGAAAAGTCTCACCATGTCAATCACACCAGCTTCCATGAAAGTAGAGCAGCGCTACGGTTCAGTGAATCATCCATTATAGTCTGTCACTAGCATGCATTGTCTATGTCAAGAGCATGAACTCAGTATCCTTATAATCATCTAATGAATCTGGATTGATATTTCTTGGGAACATAATCTCTTAACCCTTCCTGGATAACTCCACTTCCTCCCCGAACAACTCCAAAATTTCTTACCAATACATAGTAGGTCCATGAAGCATATTTGGTGCCAACATCACCCTCTTATTTTCAGGTGTCTCAAGGTGTTTTATTATTTGGATGGACTAATTCAATGTAGATTTCTACATCCTAGGGGTATTATTTTCTAGTAAATGATGGTGGATACTATTTTTTAACCTCCCCCATCACCTCAGTTATTAATGTTATACTATGAATGGTCTACAACTACCTAGATAATATGACCCTTAGGATGCTTTAATGAAGCTGAACATCCATTTGACCCATCCTATCTAGAGAAATCTCTAGTTAAACTGAATCAAGTGCACTCTGATTTTATGAATCTTAAAGATCAATTTGATGTTGTTGGGGAGGCTTTTTATCTACAATAAAATCACAAAACATAGAATATTGGATAAAATCAAGGTCATCCTAAAAACCTAAAAACTATAGATAACAAATAGGTCATAAACACTCTAAAATTGGATTATTGATTGAATAATCAAAACATCATAGTTCACGTATTACCCTCTTTTTTCATCACATAAATCAATTAACCAATTTCATAGTTTTTACAAGAAATATATCCCTTGAAATAATTATTACCATGTTGTGAATGATGCATGTCAATATATATCAATATGTGCCCATCAAGATGAAGACATACTAATATCATATCATTCCAGGACATGAGTGTTAATCTCATGAAATAATAACATTAAATAACATGTGAATCATCAAAGGTGAAATAAAATCAAACTATAACAATAAAACATCTTGAACAATAATCGAATCCTAAAGAACAGTGACATTACCATATATATGGTTTAGATACTCCCATGAATAATCTCATTAAAAATACTTAATAGAACCCTATACAATTTTTACCCTTCCAAAATTTAAAATAAATAGAAAATAAATAAGTAATTTGGTACCACTTTTTAACATCCCCATCCGAGTTCTCTCTCAACTAACTGAGTCAGTTGGATACATGTCCTCAAACATTCTTCATTTTATTATAGAGGTTGTCAACTATAATAAAGGGTGTAATGTACATATTGGGGAGATAAAAACCTCAAATAATAGTTTTTATGAATGAATAAATAATAGTATTTTATTAGAAATAATACAAACAATTTGGATAAATAACCATAGATCCAAAACTAAGAATGGTTCAAACTGAAAACTAAAAATAATAAAATAATAATGTAAGGACAAGATGAATGTGTAGAAATAAATTTATGAAAGAAAATTAATAGTATTAATAAATATACATGAAATAATCAAATTATAACCATATTGGGGATGTTTTCTCAGCTTATGAGAAATAACCATTTCCTAATAGAGAATCATACTTATATAATACACATTATAATTAAATTATACCACATCATGCATCAAAAAAATTCATAATTTTATCAGGTTAAAAATATATTTTTTTTGATAATTGTATATGTTCCTTATATAAGATATTTATTTCTATGTAATTTAGTGAAAGGGATATTGTTTTTATAGTAGTTTACAATCACTCCAGAGATGTAGATCAGTAGAGGTCATTAATTTAAACCAATAAGGTTGATGAGGAAATATAAATCATGTAGTTAATGGGTTTCAAGGTCCCATTCATGGAAATTTATTTTCCCCACGAGCTATTAGAATATTTTTAAAGTTAGATATAGTGTCATATACTTACTATAGAGGAAAAATTTTCTATTTTTAAAGCTAAATTTACAAGGTTTTATGGAATAATGAAAACCACTTATGTAATCCAAAGAGAATGATTAACCCTTTATTTGATGGGATTATAAAAATACTTTACAGGACCTAGTATCCCAATCATTATCATAATACAATAATATAGTATCGTGTGATATCAATAATGAGAAATAATTATTTATGTCTTATAGATTTTAAGGGAATAAAAGGAAGAATGTGATGAAATAGAAATAATCGATGAATATAGGAATGATTAGAATAATATTCCAATATATGATTCATTGATGGAAACCCCTGGATTCTTGACTAAAAAGAAAAATGAGTTTTCTTAATGCTTTATGAAAAACACCACTATTCTCTTGATTAAATGAGTAAGAACGATTCTTCCAATGTGATATGGTTTCGTTGTAATGATATGTGGAGATACACAAATTTATTCCACTAGTATCAAAGCAATATACATTAGATTAATCTAATTAACCAAGGTAATGATTAATCTATTGATATCTTTGAACTGGAATGATTATTATTATTATGTATTTGGATACACAAAATATGTTGAAATAGAAATTTATTGAAGATATTATAATTTTGAGAACCATTAAACTTATAAGGATTGTACTATGAGTACATTTTAAAGGATTTTATTGAATATGATAAATAGAACTCAAGACCGATAAAAGTGATTTTTTGACAAGATGAACCTCTAAGATAAATCTTTATTGAGGGTGGATAACAATTTTTGCATTCCCAAGGACAATATAATTTTGATAATGGTGTTTTTTGATGATATTGGAAACCATTTTTTCTCTATCTATGATTTTATGTGAAGGTAATTATTGTCCATTACTATTTGATAAAATTACATTTATTATATTTATATGATTTTAGAAAATGTACATCCCATGTAATGGGTGTCAACCACTCGTATCTAGGATGGTCGTAAGGATTAAACTCATAAAATATTATAAGGTAGTTAAACTGGACACTTTCCTGGGTGTTTTTCTTGTTAAATGTCAATTTTATAGTTAAATTATTTGATGAATAAAAATTAAGGAAAAATTAGTTTTGTTACTAATGTGGATTAATGTATAAGGATTCATATTGGATAAATTGTGATAATAATATTCCACTTTATAAAGTGTTATATATAGAAAAAATAAATTCATTTATTTTGTGGATCCTACTATCCCATAAATTTGAATTTTATTACTTTAAACATTAAAATTGATTTATTCTTATTCATTTAATTTAGTATGTCTTGAATTAAAAATTTATTGAATAACAACTAATGGATAAAACTATTTATATGAAATAATAAAATATGATGTATATATATTTTCATATAGTATTAGATGGTAAACAAATTAATTAACCCTATGAATGGTTCTTGGAATGAAAATTTTATCATAATACCTTCTTTCCTATGGAATGATATGGTCCCTTAACTTTTCACATCATTATTATTTGTTGGTCATTGAAACTATCTTCATTAACATCATTATTTGGATCAATGACTTTTATCAATCTCTATTAATACTTTTTCATCTGTATTTTTTCCAATTTATTGTTTTATTTCCCAATTATATTCACTTACATGTAAATCAAAATAATTAATTATTTTATATTTCTAATATAATTAAAATTTTATCTTTTTTAAGAAGATTTTTTTATAAACCCTTCACATGATATGTGATTATGAGAAATGTATTTTAAAATGAAAAAATAATTATTTTTTATAAAACACGAACTTTTAAAGGTGTCTCTTATTTTATGTGAATACAATGTAACAAACTGAGATTTTAATATAATAAAAAATGTATAGAATATGTGACATAGAACACTATTAAAAAACAACCAATAATTATATTTCCTTCAATTTACTCATTTTTATATGTTTTATAATAAGAAACCGTTATTCAAAATGAGCAATAATATATTATAATATTATAATATAATAGTTAAATTGGACTGAATTTATAGTACAAAATTAATTATGAAATTGTGGTGATTTCTTAATTCAATATCAAATATGAATAACTTAAAAAAATATATGTACATAGGAAAAATATTTTTTTAACAAAAGGTTGTTTTGTCACAATTTTTTAACAAAATATAAAATTAAATTTTACCACTTTTATAATATTTATTTGATGAAATATAATTCATTCTTTCGAATATGAATAAAAAAATTATCATAGTGTTAATTTTTGAGTTTTTTTAATTGATTCATTTTTTTATGAATAATGAATAATTATTTACTATTATTGAATATTTTCTTTTTGTTTAAATCATTTATTAAGTTAAAATCAATTTTGAAATTATTTAAAATAATATTAGTTAATATAAATTTCTAATGATCCAATATAGTTCATTGGAATGATATTTATATTTAACATATATATAAAAAAATTATAATAATTTGAACATTTTCCAATTGAAAAACTATTTTCTTATTGCGTCTATGATATTTAATTTTAAAAAAACATCTCCACCTTAGTGAATGTAATTTTTCAAAAAACCAATCAGTATTTTAATTTCTAATAATTTATATTATCAAAAAAATTCTACTCAATCATTTATAAATATAAATTGTGATGACAATATAAATTATATACCATGGTTTTGGAAGATATATATTTATTGGGAGCCAAAAAAATTGTTATAAAAAATATCCATTCAACATGTAATCATATTATTTTATGTCTATAGATAAATAATATCCTTACAAAATTTGAATATATGGGTCATTTGGATCTTTGTTCTCTATTAGGATAATTATATCACTTTCAGTGGGATGGGGTAATCAGTCATACTTTGTCTTTTTATGTTTTGACGCAATTGAAAATTTTTTAGTCTCATATTAATGATTATTTCCCTGCTAAAAAAAACATACATCCATAGGATGACATGTATTTACAATGATCATTATTCAGTATGAATAGAATCATCTTTTTTATAAAATGGAAATGTGAAAATACCACACAATATACTAAAAATTTGTCCTTGGATTAAAATTAGGGGGATGTACCCTTTCCCTATAGTACCACCTTGTAGAAAATCCAAAAGTGGGTGTGCACCTCTTAGCACAAGTAGAGTAAATTTTTTTGAAACAACTCAGGTTGCAGGAGTTTCTTTTCCAATTACAAAAATGTATTTAATTGAAAAAAAATTATTATTTTTATACCCATATGATCATATGAAATTCATGGACTTTGTTTTGATAACACATTCTGACTCTCCTAGTTTAATTTTTCCCATCTGATTCCCCCTTGTACGATTCTCCCAATATGAGTCTTCTCTATATGATTCATCCTGGTAAGATTCTACCCAGAATAAAAAATATTAATTTGAAAATATATGGTAGATATGAATCGACAAAACATAAATTCTAGGGATGGAAAACATATTAGGATTCGATTAGTGTGAACAATTCTATACAAAATCATAAATCACTAGATGAGTATGATTGAGACAATTCAAAACATTTTCCTCAGCTCAAAAATTCAAATATGTAACTAAGATATGATTAATCAAGCCCAATATGATGTTCTGCCAAATAAAATAGACAACCTGAGTGTGGTAATCAATTCAGTATGATAGACACCATCTAGGTTGATCAACTGAATAAATTTTTTTTATCCTATTTCATCTCTTACGGCTTCATTCAGTCGAAATATCATCATAAAATATAAAACATACACTTTCTTCTCTCCATTAAATTCCAATCATCTATATCTTCTTCGGTGATTTAAATGTTGATAAAAAAGTGAAAAGTACACTTCACCATTTATTGGTGACCCATGAATGTTTTCTTAGAAATCTCAAAACAATTTCCCCTTGTGAAAATTCACCCAAATTTCAATTTTTCCTAAATGATTGGGTAAAGTTTTACTTGATAAACTATTCTATATGTTTCTAAATTATTTAAAATTTATTATCAAACTCCATATCATCATCATAGATATAAAATTTATTCATAACAAAACATAGTACCTACTGAATTATAATCAATGATGATATAGATTCCACTTGGAATTCTGAATTCATCAATTATTTTGATTTCCAAGCTCCCCCATAAAATAACATTCATCTAGACCCATCATCATTTTTCTCAAACAAATTTAACTTCTTCAACATTATCATGACCCACTTGATTGATAAAAAATGAAATTAAACCCATTAAAAATTGTTGAATACATATTTGATCATCTTATTTTCACTCCATTTCCTTCATCGGTCTCTGTGAATTCTTACTCTAATTATAATGGAATATCGAGCCTGATAAGATGATTCATTATTTTCCAAAACAAATAACACTTATAAATACATTCCCTTTTCTCATAAATTTACTTATAATGGATTTAAATACATTTTTGGATCGTCTGCAACAAAGTATTTCATAGAATTGAATCTATCGAAACATTCCAATACTCTGAAAACCTATTACATTCTTTCTTAGATAGAGTCTGATTATCATGAGTTTGATCTGATAGATAATAATTTTCTAGGAAAAAATCATCCTAATCATTATGGGAATGATTATTCATGATATTATTATTGTTGAACCCTCTGGAGAATTAGCTGAACTCATATTTTGATAATTCCAATTATGCTCAATTATAGTTTGATAATTCCTATATTGATAAATGATTAATTACTTATTTCAGTATTTCTATAAACCATGCACATATTAAAATATTATAATATTTACAGAGAATTCGGTTACTGGATGTATTTATATTAACTTATCCCTTTCTTCCAATAGAATTCTTAAACAAACAAGTAGTCACCGTTACGTGAAGGCCACCGATACATCAAGTCCACCAACACATTAAGTCCACCATTACAGAACAAGTATATCGTTACATGAAGGTCACCATAACAGACAAGTTACCGTAGGGAGTATAACGATACACTAAGGAAGCTACCGGTACATAAAGGCTACAGTTACACGAAAGGTCATCGGTACATTAAGTCTACCGATACCGATCAAGTCCAATGACAGACATGAAGTCTACTGATAGAAAGGCTACCGTTACATAAGAGGTTATCGATACAAGAGGTTACTGATACAAAGACCTACCATGACACAAGGCTGCTGATATCCAAATCTACTGTTCTGGAGAATCCGACGCTACCTTGATTTCATTATCATTATTTAATCTAACCAACGATCTTATTAGGTATATTGTAATGCTCTGTCATTTATTTAATGATGGTTGTTGGATGTCAAGGAACCGTACCTCGTACCTACAAAAAGAAATCATTTCCTCTGCCGGAGCTCATGCCATAAATACAAGAAAACCCTGTTCTTGCAATATATACAAGTGAAATACAGTAGTGATCAACAAGTGACATACACAATATGATCTCATACAGATATAAATGCACGACCAAGAAGACATAGAAGCTCATACACACTCAAGCATACTCAAGAAGAGTTATTTACATTCACAAGGATTTTGAAGAACTTCATTGACTATATTATCACTGTCTCTGCACTTGGATGTCAAGCAGAAAACACTCTGTTTTTCAGACCGAAACCGGAAGAGGACTCAGAACCATTTCTAATCAAATCCGAAGGAGTCCAGAGCTACACTGCAATCACTAGAGCCATTCTAAACTCTATATCTTGCTCAGTGATTTATTATTTACTTTATGAGCAATGTGTGTCATCAGTTTTAATTTATACATACATTGTCTCTTGAACCTTAACTGGAGGATATTTAAATCGTCACTTAAACTCCTTACATCTTCTATTTCCCACTGTGGATAGTGGTAGAGGTCGTCTGTGACCTGGACAACCGTATGTGCTATTGTCTTTGTTTCCCACGTAGAACTGTGGTAGAGGTCTTTGACTTGGATAGTTGTAAACTGTTGTGATCCCCGATCCAGGGTGTGGATCAGCTTTATATAAATTTTAGAGAGGACTAAGTCTCATCTTGGGACTAAACCTCTTGGTTATATCTATTATGTGCTTTACAACATAAACTGTTTTTCAAAGTTACTCTGATAATTGAATTAGTAACTTTTTTATTATTTGTAAATAATTAGGTTAGTTTCAAAAGCTAATCTGATCTTACGATGAGATTAACTAGGAATTAATCAATCCCTTGAGAACCTAACTGAAATTTTTCTTTAGTTCAAATACACTACAATTCAATTAGAATTTTAAATTGGGGGATTTTGGTAATGGATTTTGAACAGAAATGTTAATTGGAAGTCAATTCACCCCCCTCTTGAGTGTCCACTCCGACCAACATGTGGTATAAGAGGATTTAAAATATTTTCTGAAGTACTCTGTTTTTCAACTGTGATTTTAGTTGTATTTTAAATTTCAAAATATTTCTGTTATTTCTAAATTTTTATCTCTTTAAATTTTTTTTGTTTTAACCTAGTTATCATAGATAACAGACTTGAAGGTGTTGCTACTAATAGACCAACAATTTTCAATGGAAAAAACTATGCTCAGTGGAAGATTATATTGAAAATTAATTTAGAAAGAATGGGTTTTGATATTGGGACTTCCATAGAATCAGAATATAAAATTCCCACTACTGTTAGATCAACTTGGAATGAATCTACTAAGACAGTTTACAATAATAATTGCAAATCTATGAATGCTCTGTATTGTGCTTTAGGAGATGAGGAATTTAATAGAATATCTTCTTATAAGACTGCATAGGAAATTTGGGATACATTAAGTGTTTCGCATGAAGGCACAACTATCTTTAAGGAAATGAGACTGAACACCTATACTTTTAAATATGATAATTTTAAGATGAATCCTGATGAACCCATTTCTGATATTTATCTCAGGTTTAGCGAAATTGTCAATACAATGATCTCACAGGGAAAGGATGTTCCATCAAAGGATCAGATCATGAGAATTTTGAGATGCCTACCTGAAAGAAGGAGGGGCACTTCTGTTTCAATCATAGAATCTTGTTATATTAGTGAACTGCCAGTTAAGGAAATTATTGGTAAGTTGATGATGTATGAAGAAGATCTTATGGTAAACAAAGAAGAAGAAGATGAACCAAAAAGGATGTCAGTTGCCTTCAAGACATTGACTTCAAAGAATAAGGATAAGGAGAAACTTCATGCTGTAAGTGATAGCTCAAGATGTGCATAAAGTGAAAGTGTATCTGACAGTGATGCAGAAATGGCTCACATAGACAGAAGATTTTAGAAGTTTTATAAGAAGAAGAGGTTTTTTGTAAAATCAAATTACAAAGGTATGTATGACAACAAGGGACACAAAAAAAGAACTGGAATAAATCTGACAAATCTGATGAAGTTGTCTGATATGAATACAAAAGAAAAGGACATATAAAATTGGACTGTCCAAAGATGAAATACAAGAAGAAATATGAGTATAAGGATAATATGTATTAGAAATCCATGAAGTCTAAATGGAGTGCTCCTGAGGATAGTTCCAGTGAATCTGAAGCTTCTGATACTCAAAAAAGAAATAAGTTAAACATGTGTTTTATGAAAAACACTTCTAAGGTAACTTCTGATACTCCTGCTTTAAATACATAGTATTCTGGAGATGATTCTGACTATAAAAATATGTCAAAATATGAACTCTTTGAATACTGTGATATGTTGGAAGAAACCTGTAATGAGATGAAAGACAAATACAATTGTTTAAAGAAACAATATGCTTTAACTGTTAAACATAAATATGATCTTGACATTGAAATGGAATAGAATACTCTGTTGCTTAAAGAAAACAATGAACTGAAATTTTCAAATGAGCAAAATAGGAAGGATTTAGAGAAGTTCACAAATGGAAAAGATAATCTTACACAAATTCTAGGTAAGAATATTGCACCTAGATATACTTCTGGTATATGATACCTACCTGGACAAATAACAATTACCAAAACTAGATTTATTCCTAAATCTGGACAGAATGTATATAGTTCTATTTCTAGAATTTCATATGCTTCAACTAGTTATATTCATAGTTACATATTTGATAAGGTTTACCTATCTTAATCTATTTATTCTGAAAATCTTATGAGACCCATAAGACAAATTTGGGTACCTAAAGTGTTATTGGCTAATCTTTCCGGACCCAAGAAAATCTTGGTACCAAAATCATTTCCTATCTACATTTGTTTTGTAGAGAAACTGCTTAAAGAGCTCCTATAGAAAGACTTGGTACTTGGAAAGTGGATGTTCAAGACATATGGCAGGAGACTTCTCATTCTTTAAAAGCTTAGTCAGATTTAATGGAGGTTTTGTCACCTTTGGTGATAATTCTAAAGGGAAAATCATCGGCTTAGGTCAGATTGGTAACACAAACTCAGTATTAATTTCTAAATTTCTATTTGTTGATGGACATAAGTATAATTTACTATGTATTTCCTAGTTATGTGATGATGGTTTTAATATTAAATTTGAAAATGATTCATGCAATGTTTTTAATTCTAAAAATGCTTTAGTATTTTCTGCCTTGCGAAATGAAAATGTCTATGATTTTTATATAAATTATTTAGCTATAGAAAATATTACTTGTTTAAATGCTTTTCATAAAGAGTCTTGGATTTGGAACAGAAGATTAGGACACTGCAGTGTACATTCACTTAAAAAACTGACTAGGAAGAACTTAGTTAGAGACCAACCAAAACATGAATTCCCAGTAGATAATGTTTGTAATCCCTATCAAATGGGAAAACAACATAATGTTTCTTTTAAATCAAAGAAAGAAGTTTCAACTTCTCAACCTCTCGAGTTGGTTCACATTGATATGTTTGGACCTTCTATAGTTTCTAGTTTAAATGGGAAGCACTATGGCTATGTTCTAGTAGATGACTATTCTGGGTATACTTGGGAATATTTTCTAGCTCAAAAAAGTGAATCTTGTTCTTACTTTGTTAAATATTACAAGTCTATAGAGAACCTTAGTGGAATTATGATTAAAACCTTGAGAAGTGATCATGGTCGTGAGTTTGAAAATCATAAGTTTGAATCGTACTGCTCACACAATGACTACAGTCACAATTTCTCTGCCCCTAGGACACCTCAGCAAAATGGTGTAGTAGAAAGGAGGAATAGAACCCTTCAGGAAATTTCCATAACCATGCTCTATGAGTATGACCTACCTATTTATTTTTGGGCTGAAGCTATCAATATATATTGATATATTATTAATAGATTATTGATCAGACCTGTTCTTAAGAAGACCCCTTATGAGTTGTGGAACCATAGGAAACCTAAGGTTAACTACTTCAGTGTTTTTGGTTGCAAAGTTTTTATTATTAATACCAATGATAATATTGATAAGTTTGCATCCAAGAGTGATGAAGGAATTTTCTTAGGTTACGCTATCTCTAGTAAAGCCTATAGAGTTTTCAATAAGAGAACCAAATTTTCGGCGGAATCTGCTCACATCAAATTTGGTGAATCTTATCCACATGAACCTAAGACATCTCTTGAAAATCATGAAGATGATCTCTCTATTTTGAACCTTAATGATAAAGACAGTGGACCTATAGTTAAAACATACAGTTCTGGAAATTTACCAGAACATACTTCTGTTGATTCCCAACCTGGTTATGAACCTGAAATCTCTAGCCCTACCTTTTTGTGACCAACTTGGACTCTAAAGAACCATCCTTTAGATGCTGTTGTAGGTAATCTAGATAGAGGAACATAGACTAGAGCTTCTCTAAGAAATCAGGTTGATCATCAAACATTACTTTCATAGTTAGAACCTAAAAATATCAATGATGCTATGAATGATGAATTTTGGGTAATGGTTATGCAAGAAGAACTAAATCAATTTGAAAGCAATAAATTCTGGGAATTAGTAGAAAGACCTAACGAAACTTTAACCATAGGCACAAAGTGGGTGTTTAGAAACAAAGTTGATTAATCTGGAAACATCATTAGAAACAAAGCTAGACTAGTTGCACAAGGTTACAATCAAGAAGAAGGAATTGACTATGAGTAAACCTTTTCACCTGTAGCTAGATTAGAGGCAATTAGGATCTTACATTCCTTTGTATCAAATCTGAATTTCATGTTATATCAAATGGATGTGAAAAGTGCTTTTCTAAATGTTTTTATTATTGAAGATGATTTTGTAGAACAACCACCTAGTTTCTCAAATCCTCACTTTCAAAATCATGTTTTTAAAATTTCTAAAGCATTATATGGTTTAAAACAAGCTCTAAGAGATTGGAATGAATGACTTACAAATTTTCTTATTTCCAAAGGATTTTCAAAAGGAATTGCTGATCCTACTCTTTTTATAAAATTAATTTCAAAGGATTTTTTAATAGTACATATATATGGTGATTATATTATTTTTGGATCTTCTAAAAATTCTCTATGTACTGAAATTTCAACGGTTATGAAAAATGAGTTTGAAATGAGCTTAATGGGAGCGCTTAAGTACTTTCTTGGATTTCATATCATTCAAACTGATGATGGTATTATTTTAAATCAAAGTAAATATACTATGGATTTATTAAAACTTTTTGGTTTGGATCGTATTAAGGGGAGTGATAGACCAATGAGTACCACGTGTAAATTAGATATTGATGAAACTGGGAAACTAGTAGATCAAACTAATTATAGAGGTATGATTGAGAGCTTGCTGTAACTTACTGCTAGTCGACCTGATATTATGTTTAGTGTATGTATGTGTGCTATATTTCAATATAACCTTAAATAGTCACACTTACTTGATGTTAAAAGGATTTTTAAATATCTTAAATATAATGCTAATTTGGGACTGTTTTACCCAAAAGAACAATCATTTGATTTAATAATTTATTTAGATGTTGACTTTGCTGGATGCATGTTAGATAGAAAGAGCACATTTGGAACATGTCATTTACTTGGAATGTCCCTAGTATCATGGTGTCATAAGAAACAGATCTCGGTTGTATTATCTACTACTGAAGCAGAGTATATAGCTGCTGGTATTTTCTGTGCACAAATTCTGTGGATGAAACACACTTTGTTGGACTATGGATTTGATTTTAAACGTGTTTCAATAAACTGTGATAACACTAGTGCAATCAAAATCTCAAATAACCATATGTCTCACTCTATAACTAAACACATTGATGTTAGAAACCACTTTATAAGAGATCATTATCAAAGAGGTGATATAACTCTTGAATTTATAGGCAGAGAAATCCAATTAGCTGATATTTTCACTAACTTATGATATTCATATAGATTAAGTTTCATTTGACACGAATTAGGAATGATAACCTACTCTTAAAACCATTAGACAAACCTCACTGTTAGATAAACCTCACTATTAGATAAACCTCACCGTTAGATAAACCTCACTGTTAGATAAACCTCAACGTTAGATAAACCTCACCATTAGATAATCCTCATCGTTAGATAAACCTCACCGTTAGATAAACATCACTGTTAGATAAACCCCACCGTTAGATAAACCTCGACGTTAGATAAACCTCACCGTTAGATAAACCTCACTGTTAGATAAACCTCACCATTAGGATAAACCTCACCATTAGATAAACCTCACCGTTAGGATAGACGTCACCAGTACATCTCTCGTGCTATATTAAAATTTTCGTATTAAGGCCAAGACTTCGAACCATTTTTAATATGAGATTTATTTTATATGTGAATCCTTAATGATATTAAACCAGACTCTAGACATCACTCAATCAACGTGAACCCGTCTGTTCGAATCCTTCATACCTAAACCTCTCAAGCTCGCAAAACCCTAAGCCTCATAATCTGAAATGGCCCGTGTGAAGCGACCCTCAGTGGATGAAGGGAGTGATGTGCCGCAAGCTAAGAAGCAGAAAGTAACCAATGCTGGCGCTAGTGGAAGAAGTAGAAGTGTTGCTCGAAGGAATCCTGGGAATCCACATTTATCGAAGCGAGAAATTGTAGTGAAAAAGGAGTTATGTGCGGAATGGCTGTTGGAAATGAAGTCCTGGATTCTGAAGATCTTATAAGAGAAAGGATGGCTTGAGTGCTTCACGAACAATAATAGACCGTATTATCCAGTAATGGTAAAGGAGTTTTATCAGTTTGTCTATTTTGAGACTTCAAAAGAGGATAATAGGGTGATTTCCTTTGTGAATGGTCAAAAGTTTTCATTTTCATCAGTTGAATGGACTGAGAACCTCAGAGTTCCTCATAGTGGTGATTATGGATTTTATTCAAAATCCATACATACTGCTAGTGAATTTTTCAAATACGAGGATGCCTTTTTGGAATTGATAGGAAATGAAACCCCTAGAAAGATCATTGCTGCAGAAATGGAAGGGAAGGATAAACTACTTTTCATGTTCATTCAGCATGTTGATTAGTCCAAGAAGTGGAGATTTTTCTACCCTCAGATTTCTGGATATTTATTTTTTGTATCTGTTAAAGCATGGAGTAAAATTGAATTTGTGAGGATTGCTAATGATTCAGATTGAGGATAGGACTAGACCGAAGTCTAAGTCCAATGCGCTTTTATTTTCTAAGTTGATTTATCTTCTATTGATGGAAAAGGAGGTAGCTAGACCTCAGGATGAAACTATTGTGGTTAAGGATAACTTTTTCCTCACCAGGGCTGCTTGTAAGTATATGAAAGTTAGGTGGAACCCTTGGAAGAAATCATGGGTTATTGATGAAGGTAAAGTCTATGAAAAGTACACTCATATGAACCATTCTTCTAGACCCAAGGATGTGAGGGATCCTGGCCTTGTACTAGATGAGCCAGAACCGGTCTACAGTGATAATGAAGCTGAAGATGAGGAGGAGGAGACATCAGTTCAGGAAGGAGGAGACCCATATTTACCTCCTGGTCCTGTGAATCATAATATTTCCTATGGAACAGCAAGCCTACCAAAATAACTACCAAGGAGAGAAACTATTCTGAAGGACAATGATACTGAGTCCACTGAAGATGCCGAAGAAGAAGCATATTAGTATGTTGTTAAGGACACCTCTGAAGAGGATGAGGGAACCAAATCTGATCATTTTGTTAATTAAGAAAAGGAGGCTGCTGGTGAAGAAGATGATGAGAAAAATGAAGAAGAAGAGCTTAGTTTGAGCCCTCTAATTGCTAATACAGACAATATTGTGCATGTTTAGGCAGTAAAAGTGGCATCTACTTCCCTTGATGAGAGATTCATTGATGAATTAGAAAAGGATAGGACTAACCCTACGGTTGAACTACCAGAGAAAATGGTTGTTGCATCTGATGATGTTTCAGAGGAGGCTGTAGAGTTACCTCGAGCAGAACAATTAGAGGAGATTACTTAGGAGAATGATCTAAGTGACTGGGAGCATCTTGGTTCAGTTTTGGTTTTGTATGACATTAAATGTTGGACATCAGATCCAGGATATATGGTACTTGGACTCAAATATGGAGATTCTGATGAGGAAGACCAACCCCAAAGGGAATCAGTTATCCTACCTGTTATGGCTGAAAATTTGGCAACCAAGGAGGACCTTGAGTCCTTAAAGGCTGAAATGAATGAAGCACTGAGAGAATCAGTGACATATTTGAAGAAAATCCTGGTTGATGAAATGAAGAGTGTGGAGAAATCCCTGGAGTTATCTCTAGGATGTGCTGTGTCTAGTCCAGTGAAGGGAATGATGGATGAAGTTAATGTATGCCATACTCAAATTGAGAGTTGGATAGGAGATGTGGTTGCTCTAAGACAATCGATTGCTTCATTGACTGCCATGAACAGTTCACAAACACAAGTTATTACTGATATCAGATATATCAAAGATGTAGTCAAGCAGTTTTTGGATGTTTTTGAGGATTTTAAGAAATCAGTCAAAGAACATTTGAACAGTCAAGATGAACTTGTTCAGAAGGTGGTTAGTAATATGAAACACTCTTTCAAGGAGACAATATCTTTCTCAGTTAAACCCCTTCCCTCATCCAGGTCCACTGTGAACCATGACCAGATCAGAATTGTTATCTAGGAAGAGTTGTCTAAATCCAGTACCAGTGGCACCTCGGATACTCAGATCCTTGCTACCACGAGGGATGTTTGTAGTTTTTTTCATGATCACCTACGGGCAGCTACTGCTTCTCAATAAGAAATTAAGAATAAAATGGATCCTTACTTTGAAAAGGTCTATACCAAGCATCAAATTACCAACCATTTCAAGCTCTTGATGGAGAATCTGAAGTTGCCTCCAGTGCCTCATGCTTTCAGAGAACAGGTTATTAAGCTCAGGGAGCTTACTCCTACCTTTGATAAATTCATTGAAAATCGAGATGATTTTGTGTCAGTAATGGAGAGAGGAGGGAGTATTATTATGGATTTCACGAACCTATTGCTACCATTCTTGCATGTGGATGCTAGACCTTTGATTGTACCTCCTGCACTTCTTTCCTCTACCTCTCGGAGTACACCTCAGTTGACCCCAGTTCAGTATATTCAAAGCATGACAACTATGATCCCACAGAAGAGCACAAATTTCAGATCCGGTATAGTTTTAGTGGCTGACCCTCCAGTTTTTCTTTCTTCTATTCCCAAGACATCTACTCAATCTGACCATGGAACCTCTTCTAATACTATTGGAAAGACACCTATTCAAGAGGATGTTTGAGTGATTCTGGATGTTTTTGATAGGATTCACTTGTATTTTTGTAATACTAACTTTATCAGTTTGTACCTTTTGTGATTTAATGGAAATTTACTCTTACACTCTCCACTTTACTATGTTTATGTTTCTTTGTCATATGTTCTCTTTTAGTCTCTAGATTTCTCTGATTCTACCCTTCTTTTTGTTAATCACAAAGGGGGAGAAAATGAAACTAATGAGAAATGGGAGTGAAATTGAAAGGGGGAGAAAAATGAGAACTTTGTTTTAAAGTGTTTTTGGGAAATTCTTTCTCTGACACTATTTTATTTTAATACTTTGGAATAAGTTGTGATTATAATAAAGGGGGAGATTGTTGAAACCTCTGGAAAATTAGTTGGACTCATATTTTGATAATCCCAATTATGATCAATTATAGTTTGATAATTCCTCTATTGATAAATGATTAATTACTTATTTCAGTATTTCTGTACACCATGAACATATTCATATATTATAATATTTACAAAGAATTAGGTTACTAGATGGATTTATATTAACATAACCTTTTCTGCTAATAGAATGCTTAAACAGACATGTAGTCACCGTTACGTGAAGGCCACCGATACATCAAGTCCATCGATACATTAAGTCCACCATTACAGAACAAGTCTACCGTTACGTGAAGGTCACCGTTATAGACAAGTTACCGAAGGGAGTCTACCGATACACTAAGGAAGCTACCGGTACATAAAGGCTACTATTACATGAATGGTCAACAGTACATTATGTCTACCACTACCGATCAAGTCCACTGATAGACATGAAGTCTACCAATAGAAAGGTTACCGTTACATAAGAGGTTACCGATACAAAGACCTACCGTGACACAAGGCTACTGATATCCAAAGCTACCGTTCGAGAGAATTCGATGCTGCCTTGATTTCTTTATCATTATTTAATCTAACCAATGGTCATATTAGGTATATTTTAATGCTCTGTAATTTATTTAATGAAGTTTGTTGGATGTCAGGGAATCATACCACGTTCCTGGAAAAAGAAATCATTTATTTTTCTGGAGCTCGTGCTATAAATACAAGAAGTCCCTGTTGCTGCAATATATACAAGTGAAATAATGAAGTAATCTACAAAGTGAAAAAAACAAGAATAGATCATACAGATATACATGCACGACCAAGAATACATAGAAGCTCATACACACTCATGATTACTCAAGAAGAGTTCTTTACATTCACAAGGATTTTGAAGAACTTGATCGCCTACATTCTCCCTGTCTCTGCACCTGGATGACAAGCAGAACACACTCTGTTTTCCAGACAAAAACTAGAAGAGGAATCAGAACCATTTTTGATCAAATTTGAAGGAGTCCAGAGCTACACTGTAATCACTAGAGCCATTCTAATCTCTCTATCCTACTTAGTAATTTATTATTTACATTATGAGCCGTGTGTGTCATCAGTTTTAATTTACACACACACTGTCTCCTGAACCTTAACTGGTGGATCATTAAATCCTCATTAAAACTCCTTACATCTTCTATTTCCCACTATGCATATTGGTAGAGGTCGTGTGTGGCCTGGAAAGCTATATTTGATGTTGTTTTTGTTTCCCACATAGAACTGCGGTAGAGTTATTTGACCTGGACAGTTGTAAACTGTTGTGAACCCCGATCCAGGGTGTGGATCAACTTTATATAAATTGTTGAGAGGACTAAGTCTCAGCTTGGGACTGGACCTCTTTTTTATATCTGCTATGTGCTTTAAAACATAAATTGTTTTTAAAAGTTTCTCTGATAATTGAATTAGTAAGTGTTTTCATTATTTGAAAATAATTAAGTTAGTTTCAAAATCTAATCTGATCTTCTAATTAGATTAACTGGGAATTAATCAATCCCTTGAGAACCTAACTGAATGTTTTCTTTAGTTCAAATTCACTAAAATTCAATTAGTATTTTAAATTGGGGGATTTTGGTAAAGGATTTTAAACAGAAATTTTAATTGGAACTCAATTCACCCCCCTCTTGAGTGTCCACTCCGACCAACAATTATCTTAAGTATGGAATTTTTATTATGATTCGGAAAAACCATTTCTTCTCATAATATAATTGACCTGAATCTTTTTCCCTCACCCTTTCATACACCATGTTTGCATTAAAGGATACCCATCTAACATTTGATTTATGAAATTTGAATCATCATATCATAGTTACAATTAATTAATCGTAGTCTTTAAGAATCAGATTATTCATCAAATCCATCACTTTATTCATATCAACAATTCAGTGAATCTAATGGAAATTTATGTCTAGTATGATTATTTTTTTAATGAAACTGATCCTTTCATACTAGAATCATTTTGAATCTGATTATAATCAATTCTTCACAAAGTTATTGTCTCATTTCGGACCCACGGTGTGCATAATTTTAAAGAAACATGAGTATAATTACTTTAATACTGATCATCAATACGATATCCTTCCAACATCTATCTTAACATATATTCTTTCTTAATCATACTGATTGATTGTCAGAAAATACCAATAAAACACAAATTTGGCCTAACAATCACCCCATTTGTATTTATTGTCAATACCAACATCAACCACTACAACTAGTTTCATACATTAATTAGTATTTTTCTTTTATTTTTATTATCTATATTTTTTTGTTAATCCTCATATTTTCTTTAACTCTCCTCCTTTTTTATCTCCCCCCATATTCAAAATAAATTCAATGATGTCATCCAGACATGTTTCTCCACAGTGCTATCATTTAAAGGTGTTGTGAGATTTCATCTTCTAAGGTATCACATGCGTATCTTTGCAGATAACCTTTAACTATATATATCTATTTATGTGTGGGTTATCCCTATATAAAAAATATGAGTGTATAATCAAGTTGGAAAATGATTCCCATAACACAACATTCATGTAATATCATTTTCAATATTTATTCAATATTATTTTTGTTGGGAAACTCCATGAAAACATTTTTTATGATAAAACTAACATTAAACCATCATAATAAACATATTCAAATATTCAAGTGAGTTAAAAAATTAATTTTTATGAGACATAAAATTTTAAAACTTCATTACATTCTTTTGAAGGAATAGTAATAAAATCTGGAATTCTAGCTTCCGAATTTTCACTCATTCAATCCCCTAAATGTGAGAACATTTATAAAATGATTTTGAGAATAAAGAGGATCATTAATATTTCTTTAGAAACAAAATCCAGGCTCATAGACCACTCTCTATCTTGACATCCTTCTTTTGTTCTTTGATTATTCATTTGATTTGATTTCTTCCTTCTATTCATCCTTATCATGTAGTATAACAAATTTTTTCTTATATATAGAATCTTATGATGAGGATTTGGAAATTTCATCATCTTCATAATCATCTTGTAAAAATGAATTTGTAATAATATTCCCATGTAATAATTTCCATCTAGAAATATTTTTAACAACTTTTGATATCATGCCTCACATTCATATATCCTCAATGTAGTTATACTATTTTTTCCAATTTTCTTATATATTTATATATCTCTTTCATCATCCATTTTTCCTTTATTTTTGGTCTTCCTCTCATTTTATATCCAATTCATTGTTTTACATCAATATAATATGACCTATTTCATTTAAAACACAGTAGATCGGTTTTTTTAGATTCCATGACATACTACTTTAGAGAATTATTTACAAATTGTTGTTGTTCCAGTGAAAAAGAAGACATCCTTTAGTTAGATGTCGTAATTTATCACACCTAAAAAATATAACTTCCACAGTTGCAAACTTTATTTATCATTCAAACCAAGATTTTCATGTTTCTTCAAAACAACTATTTAGAATTCATTATTTAAAGACATTGTATCCCCGTAAACCTTTTACATTCACCAGATGTGGAATTTTTGTAATTCCATGAAATATTTGTTGATTTTTTTAATCCAACACAATACCATAAATTTCTATATACTGAGTATTTTACTATAAAACATCCATACTGATCTGATCTGTGAAAATGTTTCTCAGCCACATTCTTCTCCTTCAATCCCAAGCCACAAATATTCCTATTACCAATCAGATTCATTCTTTTATTTTTAGCTTTATTAGCACCGGATGTATTGGAATATTTTAATGATCCATAGAATACATTTTCAAACTCCTGGATCTTTGAGACTTCTAAATATCCAAAATTATTGGTTTTTATTACACACATGGATTTCCCAACATTCCTTTTTTTCACGTAAATTTCCATATCTATTTTCAATCATGAATGTTAACTGTTGTTGATCCATCATATATGTCTAATTATGGGAGGTTTCACATAATTAAATAATAGATTTTTCAAATTGTGTACAATTCTCTAATGCTTACAGTGTTTTTAGTGAAAAATTCAATTCCCTTATTCTTTTCTAGATTAATTTCCACATGCTCATTATGATTCTTTATTTCATCAATTTATTTACTGAAGTCATCAAATTCTTTCTCTTGCTTCACCATATTATCACTAAATCATTCATGGTATCTTGTTGATGAACATTCGTCTTCCATCATTTTGTTTTTCATTCCATGACTTGTGATCTCTCTCAAACATTTATTCACCACTACATTCAAATAAATTTCATTTTAAATTCTTCTTCATCAAAGAATTTTCTTCTGAATTCTACATCAATCATTGTTAAAATAAATATATTTTCACAATTATAGTGAATAGACCATTTAGATTTATCTTTTATTAATTCCTTTTCATAACAGCTACTTTTTATGATATAAAAACATTCCTAATTAACTTTGGCAACAAATATGTTCTATTCGGCATTATTTGTAGAATCCTATATATCATTATCATTTTCAAAAAGTTTGTTGTTTTTTATTTGTTGAACATGTTATCATACCTATTGGGATATAATTTTTATTTATCTCATTTTTTCATCCAAGATCATATTGGTATTCAATCATCTTATTCACATTATTCTTAATCACATTATTCTTTATTACCTATTTAATTCAAATAGGAAAAAATACCCAATCGATCCTCATTTGATAAATTTAAAGGGAAGATTCCTTTTATATATTATTATACAACTTTTCAAATTTTTAGAATCCAAATATTAAAATATCCTTATAATTTTTACATATCTCATTTTTGAAATCCAAATATCAATTTATTTATTCTTCAATAATATTATTTTCCTTCTTGGAAGCCTTTAAATGCATTTATCTATCAATTTTATTTTTTCATTTCTTATATTTATCCCTTCTAATATAATAAATTATGAGTGTACTAATGAAAACATAAATATAGAAACAATATATACCATCAATTGACAAAACCCTAACCTCAAATTTATTAGGATTAATTATGGTGATATTATCAACAATTTTATAATATTCATCGTTTCTCCAAGACATCTGGTAGTTCTCGAAATGTCTTTTACTATGGAAAATTAGTTATAAAAACCATCATTCTCACCCATCGTGAGGTATTAATAATTCAATCTATATATTTGAAACGTTTTCTTATTTACTTGTGAATCAGTTTTATAAATTTTAGTCATCTTATCTATGATTACTTTGGTAGTGGAAACAACTCTTACTCTCAGAAACACCCTTTCCTAGTGTGATTAATGTAATGAATTTTTTTTCTATAGTCATTAATATGATTTTTTTAAATATTTGAGAGAGGATCATTCTCAATACAAGGAGGTAAATCTTCATTAACATCATTTAAGACATCAAACCAAATAGACATATGATGTGGAAGAATTCTTCATTCCAATATATGATAATTCATATCATTTAAAATCATAATTCTATTATTATTCACATGATTTAGATTCTCTATAGTTATCAATTTAAATCATTATCAAATAATTAGTGAAGGGAACCTATGAAACAATAAAAATTCTAAGTGATCATTCACGTTAATAGTATCACTAAGCCGGAGAGGGTGTGAATCAATGATACATTTTCATTTTATATTTCATTTGAATTGAAACAAATGTTTCCTCCTATTAAAGACAAATTTTGATGCTCAAAAAAACACACATCCATATGACCAAAATTATTTACAATTTTACCTAATAAATAAGAATATAATCATTATGGGAATGGTATTTAATGATAAAATACCACACAATCCACTAGAAAATTATACATGGATTACAACGAGTAGGATATACCCTTACACTACTATAGAACATTTATGATAATCAAAAAGTTTGTGTGCACCCTATTAAGACAAATTGGGTAAATCAGTGTCTATGTAACAATTATTGTTACAAGTGCTTCTTTTTTAATTCCAAAATGCAGTCAATTGAAAACAATTCTTCAATTTCTTACTCAGAAGATGGTCTTAATGTCTTGGATTTTGTAATGAAAACTCGCTTCATTTTTCATAGTCTGTTTCTTCATATCTAATACCTCCATGTTCAATTCTACCAATACGATTCTTCAATGTATGATTATTTCTAGTATGATTCTCCCAAAATAAAAAATATGACATTGAATGAATAATATAGGGATGAATCGACAACACATAAATTATGAGTTTGAAAAACACAGTAATGTTCTTTCATTATGAGAAACTAAATATGAATAGTTATATAACTGGATATGTATTATTGAGAATATTTAGAACATTTTCCTCATCCTAAAATCCCATTATATAAATACTCAATATGTTTACTCAGTCCCGATATGATGAACAATTGATTAAAATCTAAAACATTTTAAAAAAATCAGTTGTGTGTGATATTCATTGAGTACAATGATCAATGTAATACTATGTAGTGATCTTATATATTCCCTTATGTCATAATTTCATCAAATAATCTTCAAAAAATATCAAAACTGACACTTCTTTATATCCCATAAAATATGATATTCTCTCTCGTTTTTGTTGAACAATACATCAGTTAAAAAAATTGCAAATTAAACATCATCATTTAAAGGGGACCCACAATTTTTTTTTGATGGAATACCAAAAATTTTACCACACAATCCAATTCACTAATATCAAAATATCTCTTAAAATAATATATTCATTTTGATTTCTTCAATTCATCCTGATGTGTTTCAATTATTCTACATTCATTATCAATATTCATAACTTCTTCATAATAATATCATTTACTCAATTAAAACACTTTATCAATTTAATGTGAATTTATTTAGAAATATATAACAATTTGAATGATAAATAAAATAATTCATCTGAATTTCATGCTCCCCCATGATAGATCATTCAACAAGATCATTCATCGCTGCTCTCAAACCATATTAACATCTTCACCTTTTCTCATAAAAAACATGATTGGTAATGAATGAAATTAAAACCCCATTTAAGTGGTTGACTACATTCTTTTTACAATTAATTTCTTTTATTTTCATTCATAAGTCTTATGAAATTACTCCTCTAACTATGATAGAATACTACACCTGATCAATGTCTTATTTCATTTCTAAATATTATACCACTAAAAAATTATTTCACTTTTCCCAACAATTTCATTCTCAATACTTTGAATATGTTATAGGACTCGTTGTGATAGTACCTGACATAAAATTGAATGTACTGAAACTTTAGAATCTTCTAGAAAAATATTTCCTCCATTCCCATCTAGAATCATGTTATCGTGAGTATGATTTTATATGTATTATTGGCCTATAATAAATGATCATGGTCATTCTGGGTATGATTTTTATGGATATGATTATTCTAGTTATGACATTTTGACTATGATTCCTTGTATGATTTTCTTATCAAAATAAAAACATCCAGCTTATTTTTTCACTTCCCTTTACTTCAAGAAACATACATCATGTGTTATACACTTATATATATGTTAATAAAATAAAAATACACAAAGTTTCATCACACATATGTAAATATAGTGATGATGAATCAGATTCATCATCATAACCATCACTTTCTTTATATAAAATTAATAGTGAATCTGAAGGAAATTTATATCCAACAAGATAAATTATTAATACAACTAATAATTTTATTACAGACTCATTACAAATCTTATTATGATCAATTTCTCACAATTTTCTTCTTTCATTCTGAACCCATGGTGATTATTTGAATGTGACAATTTAATTATATTAAAACCAATGATCATGAAGATTTCCAACCAATGTTATTAAAAACATAAATTATTTCTTCAATATAATATTTTATTGATAAAAAATAATACGAAAACACAAAATGGTCCTATCATGAGATGATTTTTCAATGTGAATGAATTTATAATTTTAGATTCGTTTATAAAATTTGTAATTAACATTCAATAGGGTACTCATTCCACACATATTAAAAGGCACTCACTCACATCACATATTCACTCTTCATAAGACCACTTCAATTAAAAAAAATACAAAATTATCACCCCAACATACGTTTTTAGATTCTTGAGATATTTTTTATCCCACAAGACCATAACTATTTTCCTTATGTGGAGATAAATATACGGTTTCTCATAGATGAAGTGATCATATAGACAATTATATTTCGTATTATTTCTTCATATTCAAACATAAAATATTTATGACATCTTAAAATATAATAAACCAAGTATTTTATATACACTATAATGATATTATATTGAAGGAATAATATTTTACTATCATTACTTCCATCAATTGGGAAATTAATTCATCGATCATGTGTACGACATACTACCTCCTGATGAACTAATGTTGGTTTCCCATCACCACCATTCAATAGATGATAAAATTATTTATTTCAAATATTTATATTATATTATAAATATTATAAAATTTTAAAAATTTTAATTTCACATTTCCTTTAAAAAACAATTCTATATAAAAGATGATAATGCCACTCTTATGTCTTGTGTACTACTGTGTCATGAAATAATGTCATTCATTTTTCAGTAATTCATTTCATGGAATATAATAAGTTAAAATTAATGAATATATGTGCAATATTTTATATGATAATGATTATTTAATTTAAATATATCATCCACTTTCTTACACATTTACTCATTAAGGGAATGATAACATCACTTGTGTGTATGTACGGTCTACTTTATCCATCAAGCGTTGTGACTCATTTTTTATTTCCATCAATTATGTGTTGTTATAAAAGTGTCTCTATGGGTTTAATAAGATATTATTTTTCATATATATCATTTTGGATATGAAGAACTTGTGTCCTATATATATTAACCTGAACATTTATTACCTTACTAATAAGAGAAAAGAAGGAAATTAATACCTGAAATAATGAAAATAAAGGATTAATATTTACTTATGTGTAGAAAATCGTTATAAGAGGATCATATAATACTTTATAAATATGATGATTATTATTTTAAAAATTACTATCATCCTAAAATCCATTGAATAAGATACTATATTTTGATCATCTAAAGTATCATCTGATTTAAGGGATTCACTTCTCACTTTTTCATCCGTGAGACATATTCAATATTTAACACTTATTTTATTAGTGGAGTGAATATAATGTTCTACTTTTGTTATATATCTTGAATATATTTATATTCATGGTATTAAATGTTTCAATTTATATCAATTATTTTACGGTACTTATAATATAATGGTAAAAAATATTGTTACAGTTTATTTCAAAATCTCACCATTTATCATGAATGTTTATGCTTACATCTCCCATGGAAATTTATTTGATATGTATATATAGAAATAAATATATTTTCATATTATATTGTTTTTAATGAACTTTTTACATTTAATAATACAATTTTATCAAAAATAATTAGTTGAAATGATTGAGAAATTGTTTTTAGGAAAATTTGTAATTATTTATCACTATTTTTATAAATTAATTTATTTAACATCCAATTTTTAATATAAATCCAATAAAAAATAAACTATCCATTTTAGAAATTATTTATTAATTAAATATATTCCCATTATTACTATTTTCAAATATTGAAATGAATCATCAAATCATATAAATAACAAAGCATATATGGATTATCCTAAACAAATATAAAAATATTTGTTTTAATATATACTACATGAACATACTTTTTGACGGTAATTATAAATAATAATATTAATTCTTATTATACATGTTTTGTATTCTTATATTTATTGAAAAACTATTTTAACATGTTTTGTAAAATTTTTGATTAAAAAGTCGATTTTGAAAATCATAAATTTTATTTTTATCAAAGATGTGTTTGAGGTTATTTTAAACATATTTGTCTTAATCAATAACATTAAACCTAAGTTTTAGTTTTTAAAAATTGTTGATATGTTGTATTGATTCCATCCACTTTTATATACTATATATGATCAGTTTTCCTAGGGATGTAGTATGTTGATACCAGTATATTTACAATGGTAGGGTTATGATTTTTTTATTGATTTTGGAAAGTAGTTTTATTTTTATGTTAAAAATGAATGTTGATGTAAATTATGTTCTGAATTATTTATATGAGGAATTAGTTATACATAGTTTCTAATAATAGAATCATGTTATATCCCCTATATGAAATGTTAGGTCTCATGATATATACTAGATTGGGTTTTGGATGAGACATACAACATTTTTATAGATATATTTCCATAAGGCCTCGAAGATCTAATATATCTAGGCCCATGATTGTGAAGGTATGATTTTTACTTCCATCATTGTGAATTCAATCATTATTTAATCAATTATTGACATTCCATGTGATTATTCAATCATTTATAATATATGTCGTTATATTTCACTCTAATGTGACTATATATATATATATATTTGATCTACATGTATTACATATATATGATACTGTTGTTATTAATTAAATCTCATGTTTTTTATATATTTACCATTACATATTGACTATGATTATTTATTCAAGATAGAATAAATTGTACACATACCCTTACATAGAATTTTAGGTAATCACATTCTTATGGTTTATATTCACAAGGATATGAAGATTTAAATGGGATACACTAGCAGGAATACAAAAATTCTCAATGAAAATTATTTGGGTATTTTCATTCTAATATTTAAAATGTATTTAAATAATGTATATAATATTCCAAACATATTAAACTTTTAGGTCCTCACTGATACGATCTCATGTATCATTTTACAATATAATAATGAGGACACCATGTCTTGGATTCAAGGGTTGGGGTTGATATATTGTTATTATTGACCAAATTGATGAAGAACCATCAATAGTTTGGATTATCTCCAAGGAATATAAAAAAATTACCTAAAATTAAATTTAATTAAAAATGATGAATCTAAAATATTTTTTAATAATTAATAATCCCATGAGGATGTAATTATAACCAAATGTAGTTTTATGTTATCCCATAATAAATTTAAAAAATTTAGAGATGAAGAATATTTATATATTTATTGTCATTCATTTCGTGTGAATAATAATTCAATGAGATTATTTATATATATTTATTTTGTTGTATTTTATATTCAATAATCAAATAATTTTCTAACAAGTATTATATAGAATTGGTAACATGTGGTTAGGTTTTTCTTGATTATTTATCGGTTTTGAGAATTGTTTGATGTTGATTTGAAATTATTCCGATATTTTTTTGAACTTATAAAATATGAAATTTTATTTTTTATGGTTCTCGATGTGAATTTTTTTCCATACATTAATGATGTTATTTTTTCATAGGAGCAACAAATAAACAATGGAATACATTTTTTAAATGTGTAAGGATTTTTTTGAGTAGTGTTGAATATTTAAAAATATATGAATGTTTTTATGATATGAAAAATTTAGATACTTAATTGTTGAATAATTTACAATTAATATGGAATACAATGTCATGTGAAAAATTTATTATGAATAAATTAGAATTTATAAAGTCATGAATTAATTTTATTTTATATCCAATATGGTTTTTTCTGAGTATAAAAATTGAAATGTAGATATCCACATTAAGATAGATATTATTTTGGGTAAACCCTTAATGATTAGAAATTATTCATTTGTTTTTATGAATTTAACTTGATACATTATATATTTTTAAATAAATTAATTTTAATTATGGTTCATATGATTTTTTATATTTTTCAATATTAATTTTTATATTTTTATATAAAGGAAATATATATTATATTTTATTATTTATGTATATAATAATTTTTAAAATATATTAGATCTTCACTAATTTAATAAGATAGTTGAAAATTTAAATGTATTTTCATAGGAATGTATATAGATGATAATAGAGAAATTAGGAAAATTTTTTATATGATTTAACATTGAATCTAATTATTAAATATACTAAATATAATTAATGGAATTCATGATTAAATAAATCCTATAATAAGGTTTTCTACATATGATGTTTTTTTGGTATTGTGAGGACGCCAGAGTAGTAATGAAATAAGAATTTTCACAACTTTAAAAATATGTTTCTGTAAGTGAAACTCTCCTAGATAAAATAGTGATGGGTATGAAACAAATGAAGAAGAATTTTAATGTCAGGGTATAAAATTATATGTGGGTTTTCACAACATGAATAATATTTTCATGACGTGTTGAAATATAAGGATGAATTAATGAATATTGTGTTTTTATTGATTTAATAGAATTAAAACCTTGTTGAGATGATGTGAAAATTATACATTGAATTTTGTGGAGGATGTCAATGTGTTTTTCCATGAAGAAACATGTAAATTTGTGTCATGAAAAATGACAATAAATATAGGAATGAATAACTCACATGAAAATTATTTTATTCTTTGAAAGTAAGAACATGGATTTTTTTAGTTTTATTTTCAGTTGCAAATTTCTACATCACACCTAGATTTTATAGATAGTTTATATTAATACAAATAAGATCATGAAGTTCAAAAATCATTATTGGATATTCGATGTAAATTATTTAATTGAATATTATTTTCAAATTCAAATTTAAACATAAATATGTTATTTCTCTTATGTAAGATAAATGTAATGGGGTCATAAAATCATGATAAATAGAGGTATTATGGGTTATTATAAAGATATTAAAAATTAATTATTAATTTTAATGTTAAAATATGTTTGGGAGAATTATATTGAGGTCACATCATGAGAGAAAGTAATATGATGCGTGTTATTCAGCTTAGTGTTCATAGAATGAGGATACTTGTATATAGATTATGTATTTGAAGATAATGAAGAAGAGAGTAATTTTATCCATGAAATTTATTTTAATATAAGTGAGTTATAAGAATAATATTTCTATTTAAATAAGTAGATAATTTTTATTCTTAGTATAGATGGAAATCCTATAACATCCTGATATTTTAGAATATAGTTCCCTTTAATAAATTTAATGTATTAAATTGATTTTGATGATAAAAAACATAAAATGTAAGTGAATATTTCCTTATTTAGAATATTAACTTATTTAAAATGATATATATTTATATTAATTTTATAAAATCTATTTAATAAAATTAATTTATATATTTAATTAGATTTTTTAAAAATTATATAGATTATTATTCTAGTAATTCATGAATAAACTAGAAAAACTATTTATTTTCCATGAATTTATCATATGTATAATTATTATGATTTTTTTATTTTGAGTTTTTAAAATATAGAAATGTGTTATCTACACATAAATAGAAATGGGTTTTTATTACATAAATAATTGAAATATGGTTTTCAAAAAAGAAAAAATCTATTAAAAGTAGAAAGAAATGTCTTTTATAAATGGGGTTTTGGGGATGTTGTGAGTTTATGTTAGAAAATTGACATAATAAATTATATGAGTCATTTTAATTATATTTTTAGATAATATATTAAATAAAATAATTTTAAATTAATCTAATTATTATTATAATGAAATAAATTAGAATAAAGAAATTGTTTTGGTAATAATATATCTTTTATATAAATGGAATAAATTCATTTTGTTCAAAAAATGATGAGTGAATTTTATTTACAACCATGAATATAATAATGAAAAATGGATTCAATATTAATTTTAAAATAATAAATATATGTTATAAATATAAATATAATTTTTACAAATGATAAATAGTTACATGGATAATAATAATTCCACCATTGTAAGTGTTAGAAGCATTACTGAGAGGGTTAAAATAAGATATAAGAAATTCATTATCACAAAAAATTATATATATTCTTATTACAATCTATTCATAACCTATTCTGTCTTCTATTTAAATATTTTGCAATTATTTTCTATAATAACTTGAAAGTGACAATTTTATATTTGAAAAAATTGAATATTTACAAGGGTTCCATTTCTATTACATATTCAAGGGAACCTCCACTTTTACCTTCATAAGATAATTTGAGTACAATTGCATTACCAACACCTCCCAAAATCTATTCCCAAATTTAATACCCATATCATAGAGGTCTATGTCTCAACAAAATTCTATCATATAAAGGACAAATGATTCTTTTAAAGGAAGACATTCAAAAATTTATAATTGTCTTTACCGAAGCATTTCATGTTTACCTAATGGTCCAACTCATACAAATATTATTATATATATGTATATATATATTAATAAAAACATTACTAAAAAATATAATAGTTCTATAAGAATTTTAAATCACATTTCCATTCAATGGAATATAAATGCTATTTTAAGGAATGTGTATGGACTATAATTTCAATGAAGCAGTGTATATCCTTTTCCACCATCATTTCACATTAATTATTATATTGATTTATGTAATTAATAATAATTATATATATCATTTTATTGTTTTTATAAATAGTTAAATTATTGATCATTTTCATTTAATTCCATAAATTGACAAATGAAATCATCCCTCATGCATACACACAAAACACTTCTTCTATGAGGTAATGTATTTAAATTTGTCATCACCACCATATGTGTATTTTTTAAATTCTATATGTGATAAATATAAAAATTATTTAAGATATGAATAAGATTCTTGAGATGATAAAAACAATATCCAATGTTCAAGGTCTGAAACATCAAAATATTTTTTTTAATAAACTATACAATTATCACAATAATATTGATTTTAATAATGAATTATTAATAAATCGGTAAATTGAAATAATCAATGAATTATATCATCTAGGACAATAATAAATATTTTTATGATAGTTATTTATAATTAATAACAATTTCTTATACTCTATATTAGCATAAATGTTATATTTTATTCTTTAAGGACCCAATTTATTATATTTGATGAATTTTCTAGGAGTATCAAATCACTAGATAATTATTTTGATGTTGAATTATTTGTAAAAATTTTAAATGGTGAGAGGATTATATTTATAATTTATAGGTGTAAAGTCCTGGATGTTTCATGGAATTTTTTTTCGTAATTCTATGGAATTTTACAAATCCGCAGTTTCTGATGACGAATGATTCTGAGGCCCGGAGTGCCCAGAATCAATTTTCGAAGTTTTTTTCGGGTACGTTCAGTAAACGTACTTGTGAGTTTTTCTATCTTTTGAAACGATGGTCAGAATTGAAATCTGAGGACACTAATGAACTCGTAGCCCTGATATTCGATTAAGGGGACATTTACCGCAGTTGCATTTAATGCCAGTTGAATGTTAATTTTTGGGGTTTAATAAAAAATTAAAATAAAATTGTTGTGAACAATTTTATTTGTCATGGAATGTTAAATCATACACGGGGATGTTATTGTTGGGGCCCAAACCCACATAACCTCTCATTAGAGGATATTTTTGAGGTGGGCCCCACATGAGCCCTGACCATTCATCTCCCCTTACCTCCCTTAAACCCCGTTGTTTTTTATTACAACTCCCCTATTAATGAGATCTCTCCACCTCCCACTTAGTAATTTTTTCAACGCAATTAAATTAATGACATCATTAATTTAATTGGCACATCTCAAATTGATTTTATTTGATTTTCATGGGACTTATTTAAAATGGGATAAGTATTTTATAATATTTGCGATTGAATTTTTTTTGGTGAGGTACCCTGGATAAATAAAAAGAAAAGTATTCTTCTTTCAACAAAGAACGTCATTCTCCCTCGATGAAGAATGCTCCACGATTCAAAGGACGAGAAGTAACTTCATCATTTCTTCTTTCCCCGACGTCTACAGAATCGACGTTGTCATCCGCAATGCTTGTCTTCCATGGCTCAACGACATGCTCCTCTCTTGAAACTGAGGTATGGAGATTTGTTATATTTTTATATATGTGATTTATACCCTAGAACATGGGAGTTTATTTGTTGGGTAATTTTTTGAGCCTCTAACGTGGTGGGTACGGGCTAACGAACAAGTCTGGACCCATATCCATATCTTTATTGATGCGAGGAATGTTTGGAGAAGGATGAACATAATGGAAACATTGATTTGAGACCATTTCTGTGAAGAGAGGGACCCGAGGAGGCCGTAGGCATATACGGGAGCTAAAACGGACCACCATAATGACTTCGACGGCCTGTGGAAGTTCTCGGCGGTGCGGGTCGCCGGGGCGGATGCACCGGTGACCGGAGGTAGTGGCCGGTGCCGGCCGACTCCCTAGCGCGCCGCCGGCGGAAGACCGCCATGACATAGTCTACGTCAGAGGTGGATCGTATCCTGCACCGCGTGAGATCTGGGAAGACAAGGCCGTGCCAGCCTGGCATCGCCGTTTCGATGAACCCCTCCCCCCATGCTCGGCCAAACTAGCAAAGCCACAGTCAAGGCCGGGTCGCGGGCCACGCTAGCCAAGCTAGACCCGGACCCGGGACGGGTCGACCCGGTTCAGGCCAACCGAGGGTGGTTTGGGTCGCGTTAGACCAGGCCCAGACCCCCCTCTTCGGACCATTTTCGGTTATTCTCCCTTAACAAGATCTACTGACCTCCGATCGATGCACCATCAGTTACATAGGAATCCTTAGAATGAGGATGTCATTTCGGTATATTACAATCAGGGTTTTGGCGATGTATGGGTATGGCTGGGTTGGTTCGATTCTGAAACCAACCAGGCCCTCGGAGCGGAAACACTTATAACATAAGGATTTGACGTCCGATTGACATGTCGTCGACTACATTAGTTTAATTTTGTTGAGACGGTTCTTTTGGCATTCTCCAAGTGGGATTCAGATTATATTGGAGTTTTTTTGGGTTGGTTTTAGCTTAAAAACCAACCGGGCCCCAGGAACAGAAAAGCCAATAACTCACAGACCAGGGGTCCGATTGATGTGCCATTTGTTGCGTTTAGACCCCTATGATGAGGCATTTTGTTGTGATACTTCGACGTGAGACTTTGTGACACTTGGAGTTTCGGCTTGATGCTCATGGAGTGGACCCTTCCGATTATGAGCGAGCAGATTGCAGAGACCCAGTTGCTGGCTTAGACTTGACGACTGCTGATCGATCGACTCGGAGTGATTCGAATGGCCCAATGGGAAGCACATGGTTCTTGCAGCAGTCCAACGGTGCAGAAGCGCTTGGTTGTAGTGGAAGACCTTTGAAACTCGACAGAAGGAGTACCTATGTAGGCTATAAGGGGGAGAACTTGGTTGTAGCGGCATACCCATGGTGGGAAGCGCTTGGTGGTAGCCGCGGGCCCACAGTACTTGACAGGTGGAGTACCTTAGCAGTCCGAGGATAATGGGAAGCACATCGTTGTTGCGGCATGCCCAATGTAGTCGACAGAGGAGGAGTTCTCCAGCAGTCGTGTTTCTGACATTGTGAATAAAAATCATGGTTTGAGCTGAGTCAATATCCTTTGTGTTTTCATCATGATTGTGATGGGTTACATGAAAACTTAGGTATACGTATGGGCATATACCTATGTAATGGTTATATATATTTAAATCTTACTTTTTGGTTTATCCTTATTGGATTTTGTGAGACCATGAGGGTCTCGGGATCCCTAATAAGTATCGTTATACTCACCCCTGCACAGGCTACGCCTGCATCTCGTTGTGTTGGATGCAGACGACAGACAATGCTGTTGGAGGCCGAGAGCACCAGGACTGGACAGTACCCAGAGGTGGACCACTCGGCGTGACGGCACACAGAGCGGACTGATAGACGCGGAGTGCAGATGCGGTCATCTTTACAAACCCTTCATGTAGGAACCCGAATGATGATCCAGGAGCCGCTTCACCATTCAACGATTTTCCTTTTTCAGTGGTGTTTTCTTCAGTTGTAGCTGTACATTTTTGTTGGGTAGGTATTTACAGAGCCGTTGTACTTTCAACATTCTTGTTATACTCCTATACTTACTGTTTTCTTCCACTTGTACTCTGGTAGTGTGTGATTCGTTTTATAAAGGCAATGCCTTCCCGGTTTTTAGGGAATTACGCCTTTGGTGCTAGTCGCCAGCCCATGGCCTAAGGAAGGCGAGTTTGTGGTAGTCACAATACGAGCCATGAGGGACGGGTCATGAAAAATTGGTATCATAGGATGTCGGTTCAACCACATAACTTGGACTCTGATATTTTCTTACTGTGAAGAAATAGTGTTAAGGGTACTAAGTGTGGTTTTCAGTTCAGGGATTCCAGTGTTGATGCGGGAAGCAAACGTATCCATACACCAGGACCCTGATTTATGATTTATGAATCAGTGCACAAAAACACTGATTGCATGTGTGTTTTCGAAACTATCAATTAAGTCATCTCAAACTAGGTCTTCTCACTTTGTATAGACATTGACTGTGCCACATCTATTTTTTTTTTCAGGATTCCTCCCCACGGACGACCAGCTAGGGCCCCAAGAGTTGTACGTACTGACAGCCTGTCGAGCGATGAGGCCTCAGTATAGGGCCCTCTTCTAGTTGTGGCACCATCCGATGTACCAGGGGTACTACCACCAGTTCGGCCACCGATGCCACCTGCCCCAGCAGAAGAAGATGCATGCCGCTTGAGCGCACTGCACGAGTTCTAGTGCCAGAGGCCACCCAGGTTTTGGGGAGAGACGGACCCATAGGAAGCTAAGGATTGGATAGAGGCTATGGAGAGAGTCTTTAGACTGTTATGGACACCAGAAGAATTTATGGTGATCCTTGCAGCCAGCCTCCTTCAGGAATAAGTAGGCAGATTATGGAGCCTGATGCTCCAGGTCTATGACAAAGAGACACTTCTCTAGGAAGACATCGAGAGCCTGTTTCCGGTGGAGTTTCTGCCATCCACCCTTAGAGTGATTCAAATACAGGAGAAACTGCATCTTCAATAGGGAAGCATGATAGTATCACAGTACTCAGTGAGGTTCACATACCTCTCGCGCTACTCTATAGATATAGAATGAGACCCGTTCTCCAGGGCCCAGACTATCGACCAGGGGTTCAGGTGAGAGATTAGAGCATCAGTTTTTTCTCACAGCATTCGGACGTAGGCATGGGTGTTGGAGCGAGCCCTCATAGTGGAGAGTTTCCTTACTGAGCAATCTCCAGAAGTGGGACCCACTACTAGTCGTCATGCAATGGATTCTTCAGCAGCTTGCAGTGGAAAAATGACGCAGAGGTCCATGAAAACGATACCCACAGGTGGTCAACCGCATGACTCAGGATCATGTGTGCGAGGCACCCGGGGTGTAGAACGACTTAACAGGAGCAGAAAATGTTACTCCTGAGGTGGGCTTGGTGACATGGCACGTGACTGTCCGACCCACCATACAAACAATCAACATACAGACGATTGACCTCCCAGGTATATGCATAGGTTCGATCGAGATAGACATCAAGAAGTAGGCGATCATGGCAGAGGAGATGGCCAGGCAGCTGGTGGTGGATGATGCTTTGAGGTGTTGCCACCACCACCACCAGGATGTCCACCCCGACCACAGGGAACAGGTGGATATGTGAGAGCATAACTTCAGGTAGCTAAAGCACACAACTATGGAGCTCCGAAAGCAGGTGGACATGAGTAGGACTAGTTCCAGGAAGGGAGGCCTTTGTCCTTGGTGCTTATAGCTTCCTTTTTGTTGTTTTTTGTTGTTGTTATGTGTCTTTGTACTTCGAGATTCTGTAATAAAAGACACTTTTCATTGTGACATTTTCTTTCTTTCCTTTAGAATAGTTTATGCCAAGGGGTTCCCGTTAAAACTATTGACATGACCCACACTTTAGATATTTCTACTAGAGGGGATCCAATAACCACACATTGATGCCTACAGTATGACTCAACTCATAGAGGAGAGAGTAATGGTTCAATCTCTTGGTAGTAGCGTCGAGGACATTTGACGTCGTCCATGGCATGAATTTGTATCATTCATGTTAGTATTGACTGTATTAGGAGAAGAACGTGGTTCATCCAGGGGATGAGACCAAATTTCTCTTTTCGGCTGAGGAGAAATCATCGCAGCTCTTGTAAATATTAGACAATGAAGGGTGTAGACGCGATCTTTTAAATTTCCTAGTATCACCCGTAGTTCGTTGAGCGAATGGTTTACACTTTACTCTAATCTCATTATTCTCAGGTGTATCTTCTCTCAGAAAGACCTGAACCTCAGACAATGGTGATGACTTGAGTTTCTCATGGACTATGACTTCGAGATATTCTATACTCCTAGGAAGGGGAATGTAGAAGTAGATTCTCCCAGAAGGTGTTCAGGCATTCAACTCATAGGAAAGGCGACAGAGAAGCTGGCCACATTGTTGATATCCTTTGTATATAGGGATGGTGTAGCCTATCTGTAGTCAATCCTTCAATTCTTCAGCAGAGTAGGCAAGGTGTCTTACCGCCTGGCCCTTCCACCTCAGTTGCATTAGGTGCACGACTTCTTCCACGTATCACAGTTGAGCATATACATGCATGACCCGTCTCACATTATAGACCACAAGGACCTGTACATCGAGGGTGGGGAGACATTCATGGAGGTCTCGATGGAGATTGAGGATAAACAAGAGCGGGTCCTACGTGGGTGGTTGATTCCTCTAGTGCACATTCGCTGGCAGCATATGATCCTCTAGGAGAGCACATTGGAGTGGGAGGATCAGATGCATTCTCAGTACCCCATTTTGATTCCCGAGCGTGTGTTGTAGATTTATGGGGATGTAAATCCATAAGGTGGTAGTAATATAAGGACCTGGAAATTTCAATGATTTTTTTTCATAATTCTTTGTAATTTTATGAGTCCGCAGTTTCTGACGACGCTTGATTCTGAGGCATGGTGTGCCCAGAATCAATATTTGATGTTTTGTTCTCGTACGTACAGTAAACGTATGTGTGGGTTTTTCTATCTTTTGAATCGGTGCTTAGAATTGAAATATGAGGGCACTGATGAACTCGCAGTGCAAGTATTCTCTTAAAGGGACCTTTACTGCAATTTCATTTGATGCAGGTTGAATGCTAATTTTTGGGGTTTAATAAAAAACATAAATAAAATTGTTGTGAACAATTTTATTTATCTTGGGTAGTTAAATCCTACATGGGGTAGTTATTAGTGGGGCCCACACCCACATAACCTCTCATGAGAGGATATTTGTGAGGTGGGGCCCACGCAACCCCTAACCATTTATACCCCCTTAGCTCCTTTAAACCCCCTTGTTGTTTATGACAACTCCCCGATTAATGAGATCTCTCCACCTCCCTCTTAGTATGTTTGCCAACACTATTAAATTAGTGACTTAATTAATTTAATTAGAACATATCAATTTTAATTTATATGATTTGCATGACACTTATTTAAATTGGATGAAGTCTTTTATAATATTTATGATAGAAAATATTTTGGTGAGGGACCTCTGGAAAAATAAAAAGAAAACATTCCTTCTTTCCACAAAGAATGTTATTCTCCATTGACGAAGAACGCTCCACGATTTGAAGGATGAGAAAAAACATCATATTTTATTCTTTCCCTGACGTCAATGGAATAGAAGACATCATCCATGACGCTTATCTTCCACGGCTCGATGGCATGCTCCACTCTTGATACCAAGGTAGGGGGATTTTTTATTTTATCATATATGTGATTTATACCCTTGAACATGGATGTTGTTTTGTTGGGTAATTGTTAGAGCTCTAACGTGGTGGGTACGGGCAAACGAACAAGTCCGGACCCATCACAATATAGTTCATGATGCGCGGAATGTTAAGAGACTGATGAACAGAAGGGAAACATTGATTTGTGACCGTTGCAGTGAAGAGTGGGACCCGAGGAGGACGTAGGTGCATACTAGAGCTAAAACAGACAACCAGAAGGACTCTGGTGGCCCACAGAAGGTCGCAGAGGTGCCCTAGTGCACCACCGGCAGAGGACCACTGTGGTACATGCTGTGGCAGAGGTGGAGCGGATCCTGCGCCGCATGGGATCGAGGAAGACAGGGCGGCGCCAGCCAGGCGCTACCATTTCGATGAACCTGCCCCCCCCCCCCCCCTGCTCGGCCAGCCGCAGGTCGGTCCGCGCCAGTCGGGCCGAGCGGCGCCAGCCTCGGGCTGGGCCCCACCCAACCGGGCCGGACCCAGACCTGGGCCGGTTCGCCCCGATTTGGGCCGCCCCATGGTGGGTTTTTTCGGGTCGGATTGGGCCCAAACCCCCCTCTTTGGACCATTTTCGGTTATTCGCCCAAAACAAGAGCTAAAACCTCCGATCGACACACCGTAAGTTTCATAGGAATCCTTGGTTAGAGATGGTAGTTTAGGTATTTTACATTCAATGTTTTGGTGAAGTTTGTGTATGGCCGGGTTGGTTCGAAACCGAAACCAACCTGGCCCTCGGAGCGGAAACGCTTATAACTTAAGCATCGAATGTCTGATTGACATTCAGTCAACTAAGCTGGTTTACTTTTGTTGAGATGGTTCTTTTTTCATACTCCACGTGGGATTTAGATGAGACTTGAGTATGGTCGGGTTGGATTTAGCTTAAAAACCATGAGATCCCCTAGAACGGAAAACCCAATAATTCACAGACCGGGCGTCCGATTGACACACCGTCTGTTGCGTTGAGACCCCTATGACGAGGAGGTCCATTGTGATACCTATATGTGAGAATTATTGACACTTGGAGTATCGGATTGAGGCTCATGGAGCAGACCCTCCCAGTTACGAGTGACCAGATTGCAGAGACCTATTAGCTGGCTGAGACTTCACTACTGTTGATCGATTGACACAGAGGGATTCAGATGGCCCAATGGGGAGAACATGGTTGTAGGAGTAGACCCACGGTAGAGGACCACATAGTTTTATTGGCAGACTCACGGTACTCAACTGAAGGAGTACCTCTATGGGCTATGAGGGGGAGTGCTTGGTTGTAGCGTTCGACCCATGGTGGGAAGCACTCGGATGTAGCAGCAGGACCATAGTACCTGAAAGGTGGAGTACTTCAGTATTCCAAGGTAACTGGGAAGCACTTGGTTGTAATGGAAGGAACACTATACTCGACAGAGGATGAGTTCTCTAGAAGCCATGGTTTCGACATTAGGAATAAAAATCCTGGTTTGAGCTGGGTCAATAACATTTTTGTTTTCCACATGATTGAGATGTCTTAATTGATAACATAGGTATATGTATGGGCATATAACTAAGTAATGGTTGTCCATTAAAATCATACTTTGTATTCTACCGTTTGTTAGATTTTTGGTGACCTTGAGGGTCTCGGGGTCCCAACTGAGTATCGTTATACTCACCCCTACACGTGTTATGCCCGCACATCGTTGTGTTGGATGCAGATGAAAGACAACGTTGAAGTAGGCCGAGAGCACCAGGACAGTAAGATACATGGATGTGGACCACATGGAGTGATGGCTTACGAAGCAGAACGATAGACGCGGAGTGCTGAGTAGGACATCTATACTTACCCTTCAGGTAGGAACCTGAAGGATGATCCAGGAGCTGCTTCACCATTCAGCTGTTTGCCTTTTTCAGTTGTACTTTCTTCATTTGTAGCTGTACCTTTTTGTTGGGCTTGTATTTTCAACCCCTTTGTACCTTCAAAACACTTATTATACTCATTTAATTTGTGTTTGCATCCGCTTGTACTCTCTTAGTGTGTGATACATTTTATAAAGGCAATGCCTTCCCGGTTTTTAGGGAATTAGGCCTTTGGGGCTAGTCCCCAACCCCTGGCCTATGGAAGGCGGGTGTGGGGTAGTCAGGATACGGGCCCCGGGGGATGGGTCGTGACCATAGGTACTTTCCAATATAATATAGTTGGAATGTATATCCTGAAAATAATTTTATTCTTTATATATAAGAATTTGATGTCAATATGGGATTGTGTTTTTTGTATCTGAATATATATATCATATCCATTATTGAGGAGGGGAATACATATTTCATATTTATAATAAACATATGATAAACTACCAGTACAAGTATGGACTTGAACAACCATTAGAAATTACATCAATTATATCGTTCGTTCTACCTATTATTGAGTGGAATCTATCGAAAATGGATTAAAAGATAATCAAACTTGATGATATTTATATTTTTATTAATTTATCGATGAATTAAAATACGTGTTTCCTAGTATTCTCCCAAATCATAAAGTTGATTTTTCAATAGGTGTCTTGCCTAGTGAAAAACAGATTTTAAATAGTCACAATAGAGTTAATCTTATTGAATCGTAAAAATTGAATTTGTAGCTCTAAGATAATAGATATTAATGAATTATTCATCTATGTATTTCACTACGGAGAGATTATATTCATTTTTATAAAAAGGGATGTTTGGTGAATGCTTCCCAATATTGATTATCATCAACAATTTAAAATCATGATCATGGAAAAGTATCCTCGACCTCATATTAATTATTTCTTAATCATTATATATTTGTTAAATAATAATAAAGTAACGTAATATTATCCTGATATAATCATTTAGGGGTTAAAAATCAGATATACCAATTACACTCTTATATAATGTTTATAGAAATTATGACTCTATAGTTAATTCGTTTAGACATAAAAACTTACCTTTAATATTATTTAATACAATGACAAGAGTATTTTACATTGAAATGTGTTTGGTAGTATTTATATAATAAATTCATACATATTCTATGAGACATGAAAATAGTGAAGTTCTATTAACTATTAGTTTGACGAAATTGATTAATTAGAAGATGTATACTGAATTTAGAAATTATAAATATTTTCTAACTATGGAATGAATTGTGGTTCATGTCGTCACATGTGAGTGATTATTAGTGGATCCATCAATGATGAATTTTTAATAAATTGGACAAAACCAAACATAGCTGTAAAAACCCAGTTCTTATTTTGATGTATAGGCTTCTTCTTTTCTCCTTTCCATAAGTGTTTTTGAGAAAATATGGAAAATGGCGAGAAACACTATATTTTGAAAGTACACACCGTGTACTTTTTCCACATGCCGTGTACTTCTGGCCGTGTGGGATGAGTACACGGTGCGTGTAGCCATGTCGGTGACGAAGGGGGGTAGGAACTGACTACATGACGTGTAGTGGTCCTTTACACTCCGTGTAGTCAGTCGTCAAGCCAAAACAGTAAGGTAGTGGAGCAGCCGCCAGCTGGGCGATAGTACACGCTGTGTAGTTGGGGGTACATGCCGTGTACCCATGTCAAAGGATGAATAGTGTGGCAGTGCCACCAGTGGAACAGTTAAATGAAGGAAGTAATTTCTGTGTACTTGGAAGTACACACCATGTAATTTGTTTTTTTCACTTAAATGGGTAGTGGCCTCCCCTATTCATAGGGATGGCTTAGAACCGGACGAGAGGAGTGGAAGAGGGAGGTCGAACCTTGGGAGATCCGCTGATCGAACACCGGGTATCTGATCCCGCTTCTATTGATCACGTTGCAACTGCGCGGGTAAGCCCTCTCTTCTCCTGGCATGTTGCGTACCAATTATTCCCCTAAGAGGAGCTATTTGAGATTAAGTGAGTTTCATTCTTCATATGATCTATGTTGTTTTTGGGCATTTCTAGAATCGACCTTCGTGTATAGCATTCGTTGGCATATAAGGTAGGTGGATTGGTGTTTTTTTCCAACAACCGTGTGTTTTGTGCGTTTTAATGCCACAAACCCATGTTGGGGGTGTCGTGTGGATGAGGCCATAGCTATTTTAAATAACTAGATTTGAATATGTGATATAAATGTGATATTAAAAATGCTGGCAGGGATCGTTTCATGGATCTGGAACCACCCCGGGGGTGTGTTTCACTATTTAGTCATTTGGCCAGGATATCCAAGGGTATGTATTTTAAGTAGTAATTGTAGAATTTCCTCGAGAGGAATTTCTTGTTTACTGCTTTTTTACATGTTCGACATGGCCCTGTTACATGTTTATCCTGAGGGTGTTATTGTGATTAGCCTATGGGCACTACACTATTTAGCCTAAGGGAAGATGTTATTTCGCCAGAGGGAAACCGTTCATGCATGAGGGCTTGACTTTCGTGTCTGAGGGCAACACTTCGTTCTCCTGGGGGCAATTTCTGTTACGCCTGGGGGATATACATGCAGGTTGGATTCTGATTACCTGAGGGTGAGATTTGACTTATCTGAGGATGCTGACTGATTATTTAGAAATTTACTATGGTGGTTTCTAAATATTAAATGGATTAAATGAATAATTAAATGGAAATCTAACTGGTAAGTTAGTTACTTTTTAGTACTTCTTAGTTTATTTCATTTTACTACTGCACACTTGTTGAATGTTTTACACACAGTTGAGCACATGCCTTTGGTGGGTTCCTACTAAGATATTTTTCTCACACCCTGTTTGGGTCATGCTTTTCGGCCCAAATAGATTACTTTTCAACAGGTGTGGATTGGGGAAAGAGTCCATATACAGGTATTTTAATGTTGCTGAGGAGTATGAGGGCATGGGACCGAGCCTAGGCTCGTGATGCTGCTGCCAGCTCTTTTGATTTGTTTTGTTGTACTCTGCATTTTGTTGTACTGTATTAATGTATAACATGTTCTGGCTATTTTCTTAGAACTTGAGACATGCTGCATCATTATTTATATACATTTGGTTATATCTAATATAGTTTTTTATTTCAGTAGTGTATGGTTTATTGCTCCCTCTATCTTTGTATGTTTATTTTTGTATTATTCTATACTACACTTTGAAAAGTGAGGGCATAGTTTCCCCACTATCAGATATAGGCCCTCTCTGCTAGTTGGCAGCCTCTGGCGTTTGATTAAATGCGCTTAAGGTCACGTGGCGAACAAGGTTCTGGGCACCATTTGATTGGCACCTGGAACCGGAACGTTACAAAGTGTTATCAGAGGAGTTCTTTTCCTTGACTTACTATTTGGTGTCGTAGTCAGGGATAGGATGAATGGTAGTTGATAATAAGCTGTGCCCAGGCGTAGCTAACCCATGTATAAGGAAAATCCAGTCCACCTCGTGTGATTGCAATTTTACTGATTTTTTAAATTTTATAGTTGATTTTTTTTCACCGTTGGGTGACTCACTTGAGATTGTGCTGTTATATTTTATCTATGTGTTCTATTTAGTTGTAACCCGATGAAATGAGGGTATGCCATCTCATGCATCATATAGAAACATGCGAGAAATCATATTCCATTCATAGTTCAATTCCATGTAGGTGCGTTGGAAATTTCATGTTGTTGTGTTAGTTATTGTGCTAGTAAAGCATGCTGTTGTGATAGATTCTTTGATAAAATACAAGTTGTGTGATATGGTAATTTTATTGATCCTGTTGGTAGAATGAATGCAAAACTTTGGTTTTTGGGGAGTTTGGGTCCCTATTGAATGTAATTTCGTGGATCATTGACTATTAATCTTGTTATAACACAGATAATATTTCAAACATTGATTCGTGGGGAGTATGGGCCCTCACGGGTCAGAATTTGACACTGAGGTTTTGGTTTTCAGTATTTTCTAGGTTCCGGGGAAGATTCTGAGGCATAATATCTGGAAAACCCAGAATAAAAGCCTTGTAGTAGCTCATACACACCGTGTATGTTCTTCTGTTCGGGAAGATAAATAAACATTTTGAGTACATGACATGTACCCTGAGTATATGCCGTGTAGTCTCTTCCAGTGTCACAAACCGTGTGGGTGATGACACGGGGAAGGGAAGAGCTTGGGGCGAACATGCCGTGTAGTTTCTGTACACGCCGTGTAGTCACTTCCCATGTCACAAACCTTGTGGGTGGAGACACGTGATAAGGGAAGGCTTGGGTAAAACACCCCGTGTACTGAATGTACACGCCGTGTAGTGTTGACCCAGAGTCCGGCCATGTAACTAACAACATGGGTCGGTGAACTCCTTTATAGAACACGCCATGTCGATGATGAACTTGTCGTGTAGTGTGACCTAGGGACGCGGCTGTGTATCTGACAACATGGGTCAGTGTCACCTCTCCTTGAACACGCTGTGTACCTGTGGAACACGCCGTGTAGTCTTGTCTGAGGAAAGACAGTGTTGACATAACCATGTGGCTGGGAAATGGGGTGATGTACACACCGTATGCGGGAGTAACACGCCGTTTAGTGTGAAGCTGAGTAGTCGACCATTTCACAAAAGACACAGGCAGTTGGTAAATTACACCCCACACACCGTGTAGATTATAGACACGCCTTGTAGTTTTTGTTCAACGGGAGATGTGTGGCTTAGCCATGTAGAAGGACCCGGGCAGGGGAAGGGAAGTCAAGTACAAGCCAGGTAGTCATTGTACACGTCATGTAGTCTTGTTTTTAAAATCGTAAAATTTCGTCTTCCTCTTATTCCCTTTGTGGTTCCTTCGCTTTCGGCCATTGATAAATCTTGAATCTAAGGCGTGATTTTGACCTTGTAGTGTCATGCCTCCTAGACGACTGTGGATCCTCCAGCAGATCCAGATGTGCTGCCAGCTTTTATACCAGACATAGGTGCGGAGGCATTGTTCCGTGAAGGCTTTGTACGGTTCATGCAGACCTTTCAGGGTGCAACGCAAGCTGCCACATCTATGTCCAAGACGACACGTATCTTCCAGCAGCATCATCTGCTTATGTTTTCAGGGGATGGCGGACCACAGGCTGCAGAGTCATGGCCAGGATCGATGCAGACTATTGTCAAGCATCTTGAGATGCCTCCAGGGTGGATGGTTCAAGCTCACGACTTACATGTTGCGTGATTCCCCTAAGAGGTGGTGGGATGTTACCACCCAGTTAGAGCATCATAGGAACATGGCGTGGGAAGATTTTCAAGAAGTCTTCTATGATTTATTCTTCCCAAAGTCGCTGAGGGAAGATAGAGCTCGAGAGTTCATGAATCTGCAGCAGGGCACTATGTCAGTGATGGACTATTCTTCTCGTTTCACCGAGCAAGAGCACTTTTCACCCATGCTAGTGTATGAAGAGATGTGTAGAGCCAGGCGCTTTGAGGATGGCCTATGATATGATATCAGAGCGCTGGTGAATTTTTTCAGCTTTCCTTCGGCACACGGTATTATGAACCATTCCCTGATTGCATAGAGGAACCTGCAGGTATTTAGGGTGTGGGACAGGGCGGTTTAGCACTAGATACTGGTACTATTTCTACTGGCAAGGGGAAGAGACATATGAAATTTTCTCAGGGCTGTAGTACTAGCCAGATAGCTTCCTCAGGTGGCCCGATCGGGTCCTACAAGTGTGGCATAGAGGGGCACATGAGACCAAAGTGTGCATGAGACCCTGTGGAGTGCCGAGCTTGCGGCATGATGGGTCATCTGCAGTGCTTTTTCATGGCGTTTCCACTAGTGGCTAGTGAGAGAGGTTCTGTGCAGTCTCTGCATGCGGGAGAAGGACCGGTGACTTTATACCCGTCGAGGAACTGGAATGCGTCAGGGAATGCATGAAGAGATGGTGGTCGTGGCTGTGGTAGCCATACAACAGGATCTCAGAGGTAGTATGGTGGGATAGCTCAGGGTATCCAAGTTGTGTCGCAGTGTCGTAGCACTGGGCAGGCATATGTAGTGAAACAGACCCAGCAGGAGCAGGATCTCGGACCTTCTACAGTCAGAGGTACTATTCTAGAATCTTCTGTCTTATCTAATGTACTTTTCGATACAGTTTCTACATGTAGATTCATATCTGTACCCGTTGTGGAGGTCCTTGGGCGATGTGTTTCTACTTTTTCTGATATCATGATGCTAGACTCTTCGTTGGGGACTAGAACGGCCAGTGTGCCTCAGTGCATGGAGTTCCCCCTTGAGGTTGGTGGGTGTCTTTATCTATGGGGCCTCTATGTCTTAGAGATGACGAGCTATGAAATCATTCTTGGGATTGACTGGTTGGTTCCCATTAAAGCCTTTGTGGACTGCTATCCTCGCAGGGTGAGTTTCACATCACCAGAGCGCGGTGAGTTTCTATACAAGGGTGAATGGGATGTTCAGGCGATTCGAGCTCGACCAGAGCATCGTGGGTGAGGTGGAGTCACGACCTAGATTTCTAGCTTATATTTGGATGATCAGGGGACTTTTCAAACAGATTTCCCTCCAGTTTTTGATTTTTCAGGGATGTCTTCCTGGACGACTTCTCAGGTCTACCACCGGTGCGAGAGGTGGATTTCTCTATTGAGCTTGTGCCAGGAGCAGCACCGGTTTCCATTTCTCCTTATAGGATGGAAAAACCTGAGTTTTGGGAGCTCAAGAGGTAGTTAGAGGAGTTACAGGGGAAGGGTTTCATCCAACCCAGTACTTCGCCATGGGGTTCTCCGGTCATTTTTGCAAAGAAGGTGGAAGGTACCCTCAGACATTGCGTGGATTATCTGAAGTTGAACCTGTTGACAGTTAAGAACCGATATCCCTTGCCGAGGATATATGAACTTTTTGATCAACTTTGTGGAGCACGAGTGTTCTCGAAGATTGACTTGAGGTCCGGATATCATAAACTGTGCGTGAGACCATCAGATATACCGCTTACAGCTTTTTGGAGCAGATATGGTCTATACGAGTATTTGGTTATGTCGTTCGGACTCACGAACGCGCCAGCAGTTTTCATGGCTTTGATGAATCGTGTTTTCAATCCGTATTTTTATTCTTTTGTGGTAGTATTTGTGGAAGACGTGTACTCTCACACTCGACACGACGATGCCACCCATCTTGAGATTTTATTGAGTACACTGAGAGAGCATCAGCTATATGATAAGATCTCAAAGTGCCACTTTTTGGATGGACTAGATTCACTTACGAGGTCATATCATCTCGGAGGCAGAAGTTTTAGTAGACCCAGAGAAGGTGAGAGCAGTAGTTTCCTGGGAGTATCTTAAGAATGTGTTTGAGATAAGAAGTTTCTTGGGTCCGGCTGGTTACTGCAGATTCTTCATAGAGGACTTCTCCTACTTAGCAGCACCATTGATGGGTCTGACTAAGAAGGGTGTGAAGTTCATTTGGTCGGAAGCTTGCGAGACAACTATTCAGGACCTCAAAGGAAGGTTGACATCAGCACCGATCCTGATAAATCCAGAGCAGGGGAAGAGATATACAGTTTATTGTGATGTATCAGGTATTGGACTGGGAGCAGGGTTGATGCAGTGCGACCGAGTTGTTGCCTATGGGACTCAGCTGTTGAGGCCACATGAGAGGAATTACCCAACACATGATTACAGGATGGATGGAGTTGTGCATGCGTTGATCTGTTGGAGACATTATGTATTGGGAGATCATTTTGTGGTTTTCACCGAACATAAATTCCTCAAGTATATCTTTACTCAGCGTGACCTACATCTGAGGCAGAGAAGGTTGGTCGAGTACCAATAGTCCTTCGATTTTGAGCTTGCCTATACACCTAGTAAGGGTAATGCAGTAGCAGATGCACTGAGTAGGAAGACTCAGATACAGGTAGTGTAGGAGGCCAGTGGTGAGTGGTAGATTATGGATTTGTTCTCTGAGATGCATTTGGTGGTGCACGAAAGTCTGGGGTAGTCATATCTTTCATCTTTAGCTGTGACTTCTACCCTCCTGGACAGAGTGAGGATGAGACAACAATCAGATTCAGAAGGACTAGTTCTACGGGAGTCGGTGGTAAGTGAGGACCCTCCTCCCAGTTGGGAAATAGGCGATGATGAGGTTCTGTGTTTCCATGGATGAGTATGGGTTCTAGGGAATATATGTGAGAAGCTGATGGGGGTGTTTCGTGCTTCAACTTGGGAAGTTCATCCTGGGGTTACCAAGATGTACCATGACTTGAGAAGTCAGTACTGGTGGCCGTGTATGAAGAGTGATGTAGCTGGTTTTGTTATGAGGTGTTCCACCTTTCAGCAGTTGAAGGTGGACCACCAGAGGCCAGCTAGACTGTTACAGCAGTTACCCATCCCATAGTGGAAATGGGATGATTTCACGATGGATTTCGTGACTGGATTGTCAAGGTCACCTAGAGGCAATGATGTCGTGTGGGTTGTTGTGGAAAGTCTCATGAAGGTAGATCACTTTTTTCCGATCAAGGAGACCATCGGTGTTGACGACCTCGGAAGGTTGTATAACCGAGAGATCGTACGTCTTCATGGGGTCCCTCGTTCTATCGTTTCAGATAGGGATTCCCACTTTACGTCTCATTTCTGGCAGATTTTTCAGAGGGCACTGGGTACACAGGTGCTTCTGAGCATAGCATACCACCATCAGACAGATGGCCAGTCAGAGTGTATGATAAAGGTTCTTGAGAACATGCCACGTGCATGCATCCTAGACTTTGGGGGCTCTTGGGAGAAGCATATGACCTTAGTCGTGTTTGCATATAATAATAGTTTTCAGGAAACTATCGAGATGGAACCTTACGAGGCTTTATATGGTAGTCCATGCCCATCAACATTGTGCTGGTCAGAGGCAGGTGAGGCAGCTCTACTGGGACCACCACTCGTGCAGGAGACTTCTGAGTAGATCCAGTTGATTCATAAGCAGATGGCTACTACAAAGTATCGTCAGAAGTCGTATGCTAATCACTGTAGACAACTTTTGGAGTTCATGGTCGGTGATCAGGTTTTATTGTGTGATTCGCCGAGGCTGGGACATAGGCGGATCATGAGACAGGGTAATATTTCACCGAGGTATGTTGGGCCATTCGAGATTCTGGAGAGAGTCGGGATGGTTTCCTATTGGTTGTGGTTACCACAATGGTAACGATAAATGCACGACGTCTTCCACGTGTCTCAATTGTGTCGCTACCATTCAGACCCGTCTCATGTCTTTCAGCTTGAAGATGTTGAGCTGCGAGCCGATGCATCCTTTGAGGAGCATCTGATCTGTATCGTTGACAGGATCACGAAGGTTCTATGAGGTCGGTCAGTTCCTCTCATACATGTGCTATGGCAGCATGGCTGAGTGCAGGACAAAACCTGGGAGCAGGAAACCGACGTATGTGCTCAGTGGCCAGAGTTGTTCACGGCTATATCATCACCATAATTGGAAGGGAGATTTGGGGACGGATTGATTTAAGGGGGAATGTTTGTAAGAACCCAGTTCTTATTTTGATGAATGAGCTTCATATTTTCTATTTTCCTTAAGTGTTTTTTAGAAAATATGGAAAATGGGGAAAAATCATAAATTTTGAAAGTACACACCATGTACACTTTCCACACGCCGTGTACTTCTGGCCGTGTGGGATGAGTACACGGGGCGTGTAGCCATGTCGGCGACGAAGGGTGTAGGAACCGACTGCATGTTGTGTAGTGGTCCTTTATATGCCGTGTAGTCATTCGACTGTCCAAAAAAGTAAGGTGGTGGAGCAGCTTCCAGGTGGGTGACAGTACACACCGTGTAGTCGAGGGTACATGTCGTGTACTCATGTCGACGAATGAACAGTGTGGTGGTGCCACTAGAGGAAAAATTAAATGAATGAAGTACACATCATGTACGTGGAATTACACGCTATGTACTTTGTTTTCTTCGATTAAATGGGAAGTATCCTCCCCTGTTCATAGGGAATACATAGAACCGGATGAGAGGAGCGGAAGAGGGAGGCCGAACATTGGGAGATCCGCCGATCGAGCATCGGGAATCCGATCCTGCTTCTGTCGATCACGTTGGAACCGCGCGTGTAAGCCCTCTATTCTCCTTCTGTTTTGCTTACCAATTAGTCTGCTAATGGGAGTTATTTGAGTTTAAGTGAGTTTCCTTCTTCATCAGATCTACATCATTATTGGGCGTTTCTGGAATCGACGTTCGTGTATAGAACTCGTAGGCATATAAGGTAGGTGGCTTTGTGTTTGTTTTTCCAATTGTCGTGTGTTTTGTGTGTTTTCATGCCACGAACTCATGTTGGGGGTGTCGTGAGGATAATGCCATAGCTATTTTAAATACCTAGATTTGAATAGTTGATTTAAATGTTATATTAAAAATGATGTTCGGGATCGTTGCTTGGACCCGGAAAAATATCGGGGGTATGTTCCACTGTTTATCCGTTTGTCTAGGATACCCGAGGGTATGCCTTTAAAGTATTAATTGTAGAATTTCCTCAAGATAAATTTCTTATTTACTACTTTTTTACATGTTGGGGATGGCCCGATTACCTATTTAGCCTGAGGGAATTATTGTGATTAGCCTGTGGGCACTGCACTATTTAGCCTGAGGGCAGTAGTTATTTCACCTGAGGGAAACCTTTAGTGCCCGAGGGATTGAATTATGTGCTTGAGGGGGACACTTCTTATGCCTGAGGGTAGTTTCTGTTACGCCTATGGGCTATACCTGTGGGTTGGATTCTGATACCTGAGGGTCAGATTTTACTTATCTGAGGGCGCAGACTGATTATTTAGAAATTCCACATGGTGGTTTCAAAATATTAAATTTATTAAATGAATAATTAAATGGAAATATAACTGGTAAGTTAGTTTCTTTTTAGTACTGCTTAGTTTATTTCATTTTAATACTGCACACTTGTTGCATTATTTCCACACCATTGAGCTTGGGCCTTTTGTGGGTGCCTAATGAGATATATTTCTCGCACCCTATTTGGGTCATGCTTTTCGGCCCAAACCGATTATGTTTCTGCAGGTGTGGACAGGGGCAGGAGTCCCTATACAGTTACTTGACTGTTGGTGAGGAGTAGGAGGGCATGGGACCGAGCCTAGTCTCGCGATGCCACTGCCAGCTGTTTTTATTTTTTTGTTTTACATTGAATTTTCTTGTACTATATTGATATATAACATGTTCTGGTTGTTTTCTTTGAACTTGAGACATGTTTTATCATTATTTATATACTGTTGGTTATATCTACTACAATTATTTATTTCAATTGTGTATGGTTTATTTTTTCTGCTATCATTATATGTTTATTTTTTTATTCTGTTGTGCTACACTTTGAAAAATGAGGGCATAGTTTCCCCACTATCAGAATTTGGCCCTCAATACTAGTCGGAAGCCTCAGGAGTTTGGGGAAATGCGGTTGAGGTCACATGGAGAACCGGGTTCAGGGCACCCGTTGAGTGGCACCTGGAACCTGGACGTTATAATAGTGATTCATGTTCATAGTTTTCATTGAATATCATGTTATATAACTGATTTTTTAGAAATTTATAAGGCATAATCGAATAAAAAACTATGTTGACATAGAAGGGAGTCAATTAAATTTGGACTGATGAATTTTTAAATAATTTTAAGGAACATGATAGATGGATGGGAAGTGTACATGTGCATAAGCTACCCAGTAGTATTGAGGGTTTTATGATTAATAATAATTCATCAAAGATGAGACTGATATATCATATCATGCATAATTCCATAGTGGTATTTTTTCCCTCACACAAAATGTGTCTTTTTTTTGTGAAAAATAAGAAAATTGTTATTTTGATAAGGTAGGGATAATTTTATTATTTTATATTATGGAGTAATTATTTTACAGTGAATGGTGTGATATATGTATTGATCATAAATAATTTATTATATATCCTCACAGAAAGAGAGTAATATTCTCAAAAGGAAATGGTTGAATATAATAAAATATTTTGATTACTCTATTCATTTCCATCCTAAAAAGGTGAAAATGTTATGAGATTATTTGAGTCAAATTGATTATTCTGACATGACTATGATGAGGATTTTATGCAATCAAATATGTTTAGGTATATATTAGGATGGAAAATAAATTAAATATTGAAGGGGAAGATTATATATTTCCCAGATAAATGTTCGACCATAAAATTATATGGAAATTAAAGAGGCGCATAAGGGTGATGGGTTGTTATTAATGAAAGAATGTAATGTTCCTAATTTCTTCTATTAATGTGATGGAATTATTAAGTAGTGCAATAGATTATGTGTCCCATCAATACAAAAGTTAAATAAAGTAATATTTGATGTACCACATAGCTTATTATCATCTATCCATCTATCGAGAATATATATATATAGACATATCAATGTACTTATGTAAGGGAGAAAACCTAAAGAGAGTCTATATGGTGTAGGTATCTCAATTATCATTATGTAAAAATGATGTGAATGATTTTTATGTGTTTAATATGAAGAATAAATAATTACCCACACCATTATATTATTGGGAAAATGACAAACAAAATCATTAGATTACTCCCCATGAAATTTAAATTTCCTAACACCGTTTGGGTTATAGTTGATATCCATATAATAAATTCATATTTCATTACAATATGAAATGATTTATCACTTGAAAAATGTTATAGGACATAAATTTAGGAAGTGGTACGATTGGATGGATTTCCACCATTAATCATATCTGATAAAGAATTGAGGATTTCCACAATTATCTATGGAATAATTTAAATATCATTGAATATATAGTTTTACATTATTCGTTCACATTATACCCAGTTAGACGTTTTGTCAAATAAGAATATTCAAACACTAGAATCTATTTTTATATAATTTATATTTTTTTTGATTTTTTAGATCAACAATTTCCACTAATTTACATTTGAATAATAATATATTTTTCTCTCGAATCAAGATAGATTTATATAAATACACTTATGGATAGAATTGTATTAATCTAACAAACACTAAAAAAATTATAGAAATAAAAATATTGGGACCCTATCTATCTGAGGAATTTTTTTGAATGTTAAATTAGCTTAACTTTAAATTATAGGATGTCGGTGTGGATACAACGATCATTATTGGGTCCCTTGACATGAGTTAGAGTGGGATATTGGAATGTTTGTATTATTCAAGATATATCAATGGAAGAATGAAAAAATATTTTTATATAATTGCAGTTTGTGACCTAATATATCAGTACCTATAGGTTCAATTATTGTATTTGGATGGTATCTTATAACATGGGGCATCCCCCAAACCTATCACAAGTGCATAATATATTACATTTTGGCTTTTCATGATTAAAAAACATCATCCTTCATATGTGATGAACTAAATTTTTATAACACGAGTTCATGGTCATTCTTATGATGAACAACATGTATACTTTGTTGATAATATTAACAAATATTTATGAAACAATACCACTATAATTTTAATTATATAATAGGGGGATTATAGAATTGAGTATCTTATGTGGGAGAATAAGACAATAATTAGGTATAAATATCCTAATGTATATCAAATATAATAATGAAATTTTGATGGAAAATTCTTATATTGTGGTATAATGATGCAAACATATATTTAGGTATACATTTCGCTATAATAAATTTGATGTGTTTGATGACTTGTGATGCATAAAACACAAAACACAAGTGAGTAATGAATTATAATAAATACTATAATAATTAAAAAAATGTGTTGTTAAATAAAATTGAAGAAATTATATTAATCAAATATTTTAATTATATTTATAAAAATATTTCTAAATGAAAATAAAAGTTAGTCTAGTAATTCTTTCATAAATTGAAATGATTTTTTATAATTTTTTTTTTGTTATGTGTGATATTTTAAAAATAATTTCATTTACTCTCAGTTTAAAAATTTTAGAATATTAATTTTTTCTATATATATAAAATTTATTGACTAATACTAAATTGATTTAAAATATATTAAAATTAATATTATATTATTTATTGGTAAATAAATATATTATTCAGTCAATGTGTGTTTATATTAATAAAATAAATTTATAACTAATGATAAATGACTTTAATGATCATTTTAGATAATATATTCAAAACAATAAATTATAAATCATTTATTTTTTTACTAGTCGTGGAATAAGAATAAAATGATTTTTATAATTTTATAGAATAGAATTTTGTACATAATTTTTTTAAGAATTTTTTCCATGGATATTAGAATTAATTAATTCCATATCTTGGTATTGAATCATGAATATTGAATTCCATTTTTGGGAATAATTATATTAATTATTAGGAAATAGTGTCAACATAGTTTTTATACCTAATTAATAATTAAATTGGTAATATTTATTAATACCCTTGTAATGGTTAAAATAGTTAAGGAGGTGTTACAGAAAGAGATTAGAATTCAATAATAACTAAAAAATTAATTCTATCCATTGTGGAATTTTTTCTATCATTATGAAAAACTATCAATTTTACAAAATTATTTTTATTTATAGGGTTTTGATGTATTATTTCCATTTTTCCCAGTACTCCAAAAACATAATGATTTTTTTTTTATAAATATACAATCATATATATCATTTATGGTCATGAATCTTTCTCTTCCATATCAGTGTTCTTCAGAAAATATAATAGATGATTTTATATAAATAAAAATAATTGGTAAAGGTATTTTCTTTTACCATTTGTATTTTATAAAAACGATAAGAAATTATTTCCATATGTATTAAATAAAACACACTTTGGATATTTTTTAATATTTTTTTGACGTTTTTACCCTTAAATATAATATGAATAAATTGATTTATCCCTTTAATGTTTTTTATTTCTCGATTAACATAAATTCTATGGATCAAAATTTTTTAAAAATAAAATAATATTCCATTTTACCTACATTTTTTTAAAAAAATCATCTAAATGAAAAGGATCTTTTCTCTTATTTTTTAGAGTATATTTTTAATGGTTTTGTAATAATATTTTACATTGATTTCAACATATGTTATGTATTTTAATTCTTCACTTGATATATAATATTATTATACCATTTTAATGTTTTCTCTATATAAAATATAATTATTATCATTTAAAGTTATTTTCATTAAAACTATTTTATTTTCAATTTGTTAATTATGCTGTGATGAAATGATGAATGATTTTGTGACAATGTTTCAAAAATTTATATCTATGTAATTATGTATATGGAGGACCTATAATTATATAACCCACAAATTCATGGTGTAAGTAATTATATAAAATGAGAAAATATAACATAGAATGGGGAGTAAACTGAATGTAATATAGGACTCAACCCATCATTATTTAAAGGGAAATGGGAGTAAGCCCAATCCACAATTATGCTCATTACATTATGTTGTTATGGTACTAATTGTGATCCATTACTAATGAAATGTTTTTTTATAAAATGCTATTGAAAAATTAAATTGAAATGTTGTTATTCTTATTATAGTATCATGTAGATCATGATTTATTATAGATGAATATACAGTATTATTACCCATGAATTTTGTTGTAAGAATTTTTATTAAATGACTTATTATTTATGATCTATAAAATATTTGGTATGAATTCAATATATTATAATCATGATCTCATACCATGAAGAATATCATATGTTGACATAATACATTTTATTTTTTTCTCCCAAGTTTTTCATTACCAATCATCTCTTAATACCCTTTATAATGTTCTGATTTCCCATGTATATGAATAAAGGTATTAGTTAGGATAATTTTATGGAGCGAACTACACAATATGAGAATACCTATATTATTATGTAAGGATGAAACATTATTAATAATCTATAATTTAGGTAAAAATTTGATCTTAATTAGTTCGTATCTATGATGTTTATTCTATTGGATCATATAATCTTTTGTCTATAAATATATTACAATGGATTTGATACTAAAATTGAATTGTAAAACTGTAAAAATAGAATCCTTTTCAAATTAATGACATTGGTGTGTGTTAGTTATGTTGTAAGATCAATGACATAAACCTGTGATACCTTGTGGATTTCTCTGGAAATACTAAATGAAAAAAACGATACATAATTTACTAATTCACCCATTTAATTTTACCTCATCATGAATGGAACCACAATAAGGGGTATCAAGTAATGTAGGTTAACTTATATGATCATAACATTTGAATTTTTATTTTATGAATTTTTTTGAATTGAGTAGGTGTTTGAGTTTTTTAAGATATTCTCCCTCTAGGGATGAAAAATTGGTCTAGAAATATATATTACAAACATGTATATAATTATTTTTGTTATATATATATGGATCCCACTTTATTATGGAAAAATTATTTATATGGAATAATAATAAGTTTCCATACATTTTATCATTTACACTAGAGGTTTTAGAGGATGAAATTGATTGATTTATTTTCCATACTAAAGGAAATAAAATGAATATTTTTGATACAAATATGTTTTATAATGATGTTCACTATCAAAATTCTATTTTTGGTTGTATTTTATAAATTTAATTCAATATAATTAATTTTATAAAAATAGAAAAATGAAATAAGGTTATTAAATTAAATTATTATCACTTTTAGTGGTTTTTGGTGAGATTCTGTAGGATTTTAAAGTTTTTATGAAGATATAGTGTATTTTTTCAAAAAATTTGGTGGAATTATATCACACTTATATATCATGATCCATTGAAACATCATTTGGATGATTGAAATAATATTATAATTCCTTGTGAAATGTGAAATAATAGTTGTTGTTATTAAAAAATAATTCATGGGAATCAACAATAATATTAAAATGAATAATTTGGGGAAAAAATATCCCCGTAGAACATTTTCAGAAACAAGGATTACATTGAATTAAACTTTTTACTTTCTTTGAATATTAAATTTATTTCAATCAACTAGTTAAATTAAAAAGGTGATATAAAAATCTAGATACTCAATGAAAATCATAGATGTTATCTAATGAAAATGGCATGAATGTCACACATCTAAATATTATGTGACAAAAAATAAACAAAATGTTATAGATCCCCAACCATATTTTAGAAAGTAATTTGTTCAAGAGATTACTAATTTTTTGTGAGCTATTTTCATATGTGAGCCAAAATTCTTAAAAATGGTGATTCTATTACAATATGTAAATTATATAGACATTACATAATTATTTATTATAGAATTACAAAATTAATTCAATTAATTTTTATTGATAATTATAGTATTATAGGGAAATAATATATATAAAAAATTTACTTAAAATAGGGATACAATTAATTATTTAAAATTTACCAAAATTTCATTAAATTCATTTATATTTTAAATATTTATTTTATATCCCAAGGATATACATAATTAGGTGGTGTGTTTGGAAGACGAGGAAAGGAATTATCAAATAATATCATGAAGTAATTTAGAACACATGAGATCTGATGAATTAAAAGTTAACATAAAATGATAGGAATCATAAACAAGAACATTGATGATTGATATAAGATGAATACAATGAAGCATAATATGATTGCGACTAAAACATAAAACATGACATCATAAACAAATGTAAATTCTAATCAATGATGCATTGTAAAATAGTGAGTTTACGCAAACCACCCAAGCACCACACATGGTATTTCAATATATAAAAACATTACAAATTCCATTTGGGGATATATAATTCAGGGAACATCCATTATAATAATATCTTGTACAAGAGTTTTTTCTCCACAGAGATCATACAACAGAATAATTTACCTCGAAATATTTGAATCCCAATATTATAAATCATGTTTTTATTGCATTAATGTCCCTTAGAAATGAAGGATATATATATAGGGGAATATACTTGACTGTATATGAGGATGGGTATTCAAAATACCATTTTTTGTCATGGAAAATAACATGATAATATCAATAGCATAAGGGTTGTATATAATGGTTTATAGAAGGAATTAATGGGAGTTAAAGTTGGTATATCATTACATGGTAATAATAATGTAATTAAATCTATACATAAACTCAAATTACAATATGATAAATTTCAAATGAAAAGTCTAAATACCAAAAATAAGCTTCAATAAAATGAATGGGGGACGGAGATCCTTTACCTCAGTATAATAATGAATTAGTTAATGTTTATAATTAGGGGTCTAAATAATAAATCATTCATATATAATAAATTTAAGAGTATAGTTATTTTTATAAAATCATGAAAACATAATCAATTTTGATTCCAAATACTAAATACAAAACATATTCTTAATTGTGTAGGAATATTAAAATAATCCCTTATTCCATAGGTACCCTATAAAAGGTCACAGAGATCTTATTAGGAACCTGGGAACACTATGGGAGGGATTTAAAAGGGGTAAAATGAAAAAATTCATTTGAAATTATATATGAGTGAAGCATAAAGGGAGATTGTACACATATTTAAAATAGGAGTTGGGAATCCTATATTAATTTATAAACAATGGTTTTAAACTCTATATAACAATATCATCTAATAGAAAAACCTTATATTGGGTTTCCTATGGTTTATATTAAATATTTTTTGTTTTTAGTATCATTTTATGTTATGAAATGAAATCATTAAATTAATACCATTCATTATGTTAAGACATGTCATGTTCGTAAATAATTCTTCTTTGAAAACATAAAATATACTATTGTATTTGAAGGATTCATTTTATTTTTTTAAAAAATAATCAACATAAACAACACAATATTTTAAATTTAATTCCAATTTTGGTCAAATATTCCTATTATTGTTTTCATTACATAAGTTTATTGATATTATTATTTCATACAATATACAATATAATTGTAATGTATTAAATTTTTAACCAAAAATTAAACATTCAACAAAAAATATGATAAAATCACCACATGATAATTTCATCATGATAATTTAAACATACTTATTTCAAAAAATATATTTCATTTTATGAAAATAATTTAATTAATATAGGAATTTTCACTGTTAAATAAGTATCCTTATTTATGAAAAAATAATTTTTTTAAAAACCTAAAAATCATTATGAACCTTATCAGAATTACATGGGACAAAATTAAATTGTATTAATATTTATATTTACATAATTTTTATTAAATAAAAAATGTCATTAAAAAATTTATTTAATAACAATTGGATTTATAGAAAATGTTATTTTTACTTGAACTATATATTTCTAGAAAATTAAATTTTGGTCACTTTATATATAAAATTACATTAGTAAAAAATAATAATTATATAATCATATATATATATATATTAATATGAAATAAAATCAGTAAAATTTTCATTTTATTTTCAAAAAATGTAAAAAATAATACTATTCGGCTCTACATACATAACCAATATTACATGGTTAAACACATGTATTGTATGTTTTATGATATTAGTTCATTCATGGGACGGATTAGTGAACATGTTCTTTCTAGTGATCTATATAAAAATTATATTCTTTTACCAATGGTTTCATTTGAGTTTTAGATCATTAATAAATGTTTGGTTTTAGTCAAGGGAAAATCCCAATGATTCTATCTTTATCAAAATCATTGACAAATGGTATTTGTAATGTAAAATTCTATTATTTAAGGCCATCAAGGAATTATTATGTGTCAATTAGATATTTTCCCAACCCTTAGTATAAAAAAATCCTAAAAGTCAATGTAAAATAACTATATTATAATTGGCTATGATTTTTTATGGTTTACAATCCGAAATAAAAAATGTTTCTATATATTATTATGATTCAATATAAAATATTATATATATTTCATCTGATTTATATAATGGAATGTATATAACAATACATTTTTTCATTTGGAATGGATTTTGATTTATTAAATTTTGGAACACAACATTATACCCACTAAAAAATAGACCACCTAAATTTTAGTTTAAGCACAAAAAAATGGGTACTTTTATTTCATAACTTTTTTATGTTCCCATGTTTCATAAAAAATCAAGGTGTTATTTGATACTACACTAATGGCATGGGTTGTCTTATTTTGATGAAATGATTCTCAGTGATATGAGACATTGAATGACTACACTTCATATGAAAGATCATTCTCTGTTAGTAATATATTTGTATTTAGTACATGCTAGAGCCTTGGTATGTACATCCCTAAGAGGGATACATGGAACACATAATTTGTGATAGGTTAGGTGAGTGTGCTAGTGGTCCGGAAAAAACTCCTACATGATCATGTATATCAATGTCACCAATGTGTCTAGGCATCTTCATTCTCATCATCCAAAATCTCGTGATTTATTTTAAAGGTGATATACAATGGAACTAATTATTTTTCTCTACAAACTATAGTTATCCCTGAATATTGTGTTCATATATTTTTTAAATAAATTGTATATATTTTATATGATGATGAATGGTTTCAACCATCTCTATCATCTCATGTACAAGATAAACCACCATCGACTTCTATTATCCAATATTATCCATGATGGTGGATTCTAACACATCATCACATACCGAGACACATTATGTGATATTTGAATACTATAATAGAATCTATTATTTTATAAGTGTGGTATAACATGAATTACTACAACTTTAGTTATATATATATTAGTGACTTCCTAAAGAGTGAAATATTCTTTGATAAGAATTAAGTGTTTTTCCTTTTAAAGTGATCGAAAATATACAAAATGGTGTTATATGATTTTTAATATTATATGGAGTCCTATTAAAAATTCATTCTTATGTTTCTAAATATCCATATAGTTATGGGAAAAGGTGGCATCATTCCATTAAACATTTATCATCCATACGTGAATTGTTGTCATAACAAACATAATGATTAAAATTATTAAATTTACCTCTATTAATGTTCCAACATTATGTTTCCTTCATATATCTATACATATATATTATTACTATATGAATAGAAAATGAATGAGAATACAGATTATAAATAATAAAAATCCTAAAATATAGTTATGACGGGACACATATCCATGTTTCAGTACCTATGACTACATATTTATCAATTTTTACAAAATCCAAGACTTTTCAATCTTAGATAACGCATATTCTGAAAGGAATAATCAGTACCTAACCTGACAATCCACACTAAATTCATATGGGTATAGTTCATCTGGAAACATTTTAATATAAAAAATCGGTTCAGAAAAAATCTATATCATCAACAATCATGTTTTTTATAATTAGAACCTAACATAAAAATTTCATACTCAATACCTTTATTCATGACATGGGGAAAGGTACCATATGAAAGGGTGACCGCTAATTATTATTAAGGTTTAATATAGGATACATAAACAATCACATTATCATAACATGGACATATGGGTCTGAGAAAATTATAATTACAATTTAAAATCATATCCTTGATTTCATTGATAATAATAATATTTCATGGAATAAGTGTTGAATTATTAAAAGATAATAATTATAAGGTAATTAGAAAACATGAACCATGAGAGAAAAAAATTAGAATTTGACATGGAATAATGGCATATACATAATCATAGAAAATCATTCACATTGATTTCAAGTATCACCAAATATACTAATGTAGTTGTGTGGGTTCGCTCTCCAAATTATATTAGTAGTCAAGGATTACTCCCAAGACTATCATAGATGATAAGGGTCCTGTATTAAACTGGGTCACACCCAATTCTAACAATCATTATAAGAAGATATCAATATTTACATAATTAATATGGGGGAGATGTGAGTTACACCTATAAAATAATTAAACCCATACATGTTTCATCAAAATGATCTTAAAACATTCATTATATAATAACTCATGGAAAGAAATGGGGTTCATAAATCTTTTTTCATTTCATAACTTGTGGAAAAGAAATAGGATTCGTATAAATTTCATCAATTAATCATAGAATAACCCAAGGAAAAGGATTCCATTTTATAAAAAACATAAAATAATTATCATAAAACATCATGATAGATTATAACAACTCACGATTTTAAATGAACCGAATGTTCGATCACATACTCAACATGCAACAAAATATGTAAACAAACGATAACATGTTATAAAAATATTATTATTTAAATACGATCATTTTGACCATTGATTTAAATTTTCAGGTACAAATAGGATTAAATAATTCATTAAATTGATATAAATTTTCTAATAAATATAAATATATTTTTAAATTCATATGAATAATCACTAAATATTTAATAAATATATTTATATTGAAATTGTTTTTGTTTTTTTGAAAATATTTTAATTGATTTTTTTAAATAATAGAAATATTATTTTATTAAATGAGAATCATTTTCAAAAAAATGTCTATATTATCATGGGGGGGATGTATTGAGATTTCATAAAAAAATATTATTTAATTAATGAATAGGGAAAAATCAATTTTTTATAAAAAAAAATATTTTAAAATATTTAATATTTAAAAAGTTATATTATCCATATAATTTTATTTAATATTTAAATAATTACTATTAAATTATATTTAATAAAAATAAATACATTTAAATCATTTTTTTATATTATTTTATTGTATGTCTATTTTCAGGTTATAAAACTTTTTAATTCTGAGAACTGTTTGAAATTTCTTGATATTTCACCATTACATATAATTAAAATAACCCAAAATTATGAATTATTTTAATTATATATATATATATATATATTATATTTCCATAAATATGAATTAATTTCATTTTACTATTATTATATTTTATATTGTTTTTATAAAATCATATAATTCAAAAAATAGTTTTCTTGAAAACAAATTAATTGAACCATCAATAGGTTTTATTTTAAATGAAATTTGGAAAATTATGGGTATAATTTTTTTAAAGGATATTATATTTATAATAATAATAATAATTAATATTATTTAATTACTCCAACTATATTTTAGTACTTAATGGATTATAAAAATAATAATAAAAAATTAATGTGGTGAAAACATTAAAATAGTAAAAGTTAGAAACCATATAGGTAGAGTGTATAAAATGCATAAAATCTGTATAATTTAATTGTTATAGGTGTGTCATGGAATTATATATCCCCCAATCCTTTATTTTTTTACTTTTGGATGATCTTGTCCTTAGAGTCACTTGCTATTATTTAATAGTTTTGGGTATATTAAAAAATGTCACCCCACCTATCTTATAAAAGGTAACCCATACCATCTCCTTTACCAAGATAAAAAATTCATTTATTTAATTCAATAACTAAAAAAATGCATTCCTTACATCTATCATCGTGCCGTATAATCATTTTTTCGTCCTAAATCTTATATATGATGGATTTCGATATAATTATATAGAGGTAGCCTGACGAAGAGACATAATTCTTAACCATGCAACTTTGATTAATTTCAGCACCCACCTCCTTGTAAAATAATTAATTATAATGATATAATAACCCAATTATCTAATATATTATTTTATGTTATTATTTTGAGGTAAAACTCTAAATACTTATCCACTCCACTCAAATGGGAAATGATACAATCGAAAATGTGTATGACATACTACTAAATTGTGAACTAATGTAATTAATTTTAATTCATCACATGTCATGGATATTTATGAAAGTAGTTTTTATTTTTATATATTATGATAATGATATATTAATGATACAAAATAAGTAATATTTTATATACTTTATTTACTTTCAATTGATTGAATATGATAACATCGTTCATGTGTATGGAAGATTATATATATCTTCCTCATTCTCCATTACATTGATGGGGAAGTAAATATATCAGGGAAATGTCTCAAATGTATTATTTTAGGAATTCCATTTGATTATGTTTTGAGGCATTATTATCAAACCCATTTATTTCCATGGGTTACTATAGTGTTTTGGAATTGTTATTTATTTCCATAAATAGGAAAAATATAAATGTACATAATAATAATGTCATGGGAGGGATTGTAATTTCACTTTTCTCAAATGCATTTGTTAAATTTTTAGCATCATTAGATGTCGTTCATTGTATTAATGAGTGAAACTAATCCATTAAGGTAATTTTTAGATCATTTTATCACTTTTGAAAAGTGGTTCTCAAATCTCTTTTAATTATGATAAATGTGAGTTACCTTATGATTTTATCATAGGTGACGTTGGAAATATGTTTCTCATGTCAGTTAATAAACACCAATATTTTTAATGTATATATAGAGGTGGAATTTCTTTCCTATTATGAAAAAAATATGAAAATGTAATTATATGGCCCATTTTTCAATAAAAATAGAAATTATATATACATTTTCAGATGAGTTTTTTTCTTATCATATGCGATAAAAACAATTATAGAGGGGTTTAATATTGTATTTTTGGAAAAAGAATGATAAACAATCGACTAAATGTTAATGTTATTTTATATGTTGGTTTTAATATAACATACGTTAAAAAACAAATTACATCAGTTCTTTTGAAAAATAGTCATAGTAAAAAAATTATCATGTTAGTTGTATCATAAACATCATTGAAGACACCATATTATATAATATTTCAATGTGGTTATCCATGTCAATTATATAATAATGGATTGAAAACCCATTTTACCAATACTACTTTTAGAATGTGTGACATGATAAATCTTTATTCAAAACTTTTCACACCTATGGGGAAATAAATGATGTGAAAAATAATTAAAAAAATATAAATAAAAAAATTAATCCCTTCCCACAAATCAATAATATACCAAAAAATGAAAAGTAATAGTATGAAACAAAATTACAATTTGAACATTAAGCATTACAATTTAAATTATAAATAAACAAAAATACAAATTTTACATTTTTAATTATTCACCTGTAAACATTTGACGTTTCTTAGATATTTTCTAGTGTAATTTTTATTATTATAAAAATGTTACTTATAAAAATTAAATAAATAGACATGTAAAATAAATAAAATAAATGAAAAATTAAAGGAATATTTTATAATAAAATCAAACATTCTTGGATTTGGTATGAGTAATGGTTAAAATTGTTTTAGTAATCAATCATTGACCATGTTATTTACATTAAATCACAATTTATTATTGATAATTTTTTTAAAAAAAAATAAATTTTCAATGAATGATTATATATTATGAAACTATATCCAAATGTTTGTAACATTCATTGAAAATAAACATTTTCATTTTCATATTTGTTCATTAAGTAATGATTTCATATTTTATCACTAAAATAATCATATCAATTTTTTAAAAATAATATATTTGAATTAAATTTAAATTTTATTAAAATATATACATGTATAATAATATTAAAACATACATCCTATAATACATTCTTAAAATTATTCGCTATTTTTTAAGGGATAGAGTATAGCCAGTAAAGTGTTTATCGCTTTGAAAAAATAAACAAAATCCATTGGTGACTAATATATGAAAAAATTTATCAATTTTGGTTATCATATTAAGAGATATTACACATTATGTGATATTTGGTTCATACTCATGGTGATGATGAATGATCCAACACTGAATAATTTATTTATTTTTATTTTTTCTGTAATATAAACTGATATTTCTACATCATTTATAACATTACTATATGTGATTTCAAATGTGGGTCTATAAGACTATGTACTAATTTAGTATCATTCAGCATTAAAATTGAATAAATTTACATAAAACCGGATAAAAATAATTATAGTGTTTTGATAAATTATTAAAAATAAAAGATAATTCGAAATAGATTTACAATAAAAATTATTCTATTATGTTGATACCCAACTCATCATCTACTAAAAGCTGCATGATATCCTTTTTAAAAATTATCATAGTCAATGAACACCCAAAAATTTTAGATTCCACAATTTTGTCATAAAAATACAACATAAAATTAGATTATGGTGATAATAATTCATCTCCAAAAATCTTTTTATCTAAACCCATAGAAATCTATATTTATTTTTGACTATATAGAATGATATTAACTTTTAATTATTACAATAATAAATATTAAAATATTTAAAACCTAAAATCATAAAACAAACATAAAACTAATATGAAATAAATAATATAATCAACCACTTCCATAATGGTAATTTATCAAATAAGTAAATATAAATTGGAGAAAAAGTTGTTGATACATATTCAAACTCAACTAACCAAATTTTTTTTGAATTAGTATTCTTATTGATCAATGTTTAATATCCTGTACAATTTACCAATGTATCTCTATATCTATTTATTGATTATAAATTTTATTGTTAATATAATATAACGTCCCATATGAAACAATATGTTGTTGGGGATCCTCAATATATAACCCAGAATAAATGTAAATCTTTAGAGGATGAGGAGGTGTAGGAGTGGGATAATTTCGAGGGTGAAGAATAGTATGATCTACAGAAAGAGGTGGAGTAGTGGGATCTTCCACCTTAAATAATTTTTTCATATTTGAATAAACCAACTATAACAATGCTTAGATCCATTCCACCACCATATCATCCATATCATGAACTTTACATTTCAAATATTCATTTATTCATTATAATAATCCTATAATGAAGACAGTTCAAAATGACCGAACACTTTTTTTTACCAACACACATGCTAGGTAACTATGTACACAACCATGGTGTTTATTCCATCCCATTAATGTATCTAGAAAATATAATCGACCCACAACAATGAATATACCTTGTGTGCTCTAATCCTTAATGTAATACTATATATAATTTTTTAATATATCTATGGTGAATGAAAATGTAATAATTTTGATTCAAGTTGAATAACATAAATAAAGTCATTAAATTATTATAATCATCTCAATATAACACATAAATATTCTATAAGATATTTTCCTATTTTCCACATTTAGGCTATCTTATATTTTTCATTTATAACTATCTTGTAGGAGGGTCAACATATATATAGCCTAAAGATACATATCTTGTTGTTTTAAATTATATTACTCTCATTTATTATTAAAGTAATATATACACTCCACATGATAATGAATACAGGTAAACATTTTTGATTGATAATCCCATTATATTACATTGTTTTTAAAAAAAAGAAAAAATCATGATTTACTATAATAGTCATTAATAGAAAAAAACTTATAAAATATAAAATTTCACATTCTTGGATCAACTATTGTCGTCTTCTTTAAAAACAATTCTTCCATTTATCTTCATTATGAAATGAATGTATATCACATGGGTTTTGATGTTTTTTATCTCCAAAAGTGAATTATATTTTGAGTTTTGATTTAAAATTCCTACATATCAAAGGATATATAAATAAAAATTTATTTCTAAATCTATCATTATTAGGTATATCTAATGTCATCTCTAATAAGGGAAACCCCGTTATTAGAAAATGAATTTCCTAACAATTATGTAAATGAAAATATATCCAAATATAATTGTCTCTGATAATTAAGTTAGTCTTATCTTGTCAACACTTCCCGAATCAAAAATTATATTAATAACATGACTATCATCTTGAAAAAAAGAAATAAATTTTAATGATTTTAAAACCATATGAATATCATTATGATTAATATCAACTGGTAACACCTTGTAAAATTAATGGGAATCTACTAATTTATGTTAATGAGTTCAGACATGTTTAGAAAAATCAATTAATTTTTTCCCATTAGAAGTATCTGGATCCAATGAAAAAGGAAGATGAAGCTCCTCAATAGTATTTTGTTTCCAATTCTATTTATAATTTTATGTATGCTCCCCCCAATTATTTTATAGATCATAGTTTTTGATCTTCCTTTATTTTGTCTATCAAATAAACAAACAATTATTATGAAAATATTAAAACAATTACATATAAATATACATGAAAACAAAAAACTCATAAAACAGAATTTAAAAAAATATACACTTTTTTTCTTATATTTTAATATAGATAACTAAAATTATAACAACATTTAAAAATATTTTATATAAAATAACTGAATTAAAATCGAATTAAATATGGTGTTTGAATAACATAAAATTATTAGAAAAAAATAAATTTACAATTATTACCTATCAATATTAATAAGGAAAGAAATGTAATACAATAAAAAGTTAACAAAAATATTATTCATGTTTTTTGAAGTAGTCAACTAAAATTCTCACAACTTTAATTAGATATGAAATGAAGAAAATGAACATAATGAATAGAAAAATGGTGTGTGGATAGTTGAAATGTTCCAATATATTACAATACTTTTTACCTGAAAATGTTTATTCATGGAATAAACTATTTTATAAGAAATTTAATATAAATTAAACATAATTTATTAAAAATATTTTCCTCTATAAAATCAATAATTAAATAAGTTATGGATGGGTAATAAGTGTACACTAAACAAAACTAAATTTACATAAGAATACAATTTTACTTATTTGTTATAATATGTAGAGTAATAAATTGAATAAAACAAATACATATAACATTTTATGGAATTTTAAAAATTAAAAAACAAATATATATATATGTTACCTATAATATTAAGAAATTACAATAATGATGTTTCCAAAATTCCTTCCACATTATGAATTTGTGTGGAAAAAACCATGTCTTTGACATTATGATCAACATTATATATTAACATTCCCATTTAAGTATGGAAATAAAATAAATCAACATCTTCATAATTTTTTTCCATCACCAACATAATAATTTTCCATGTATAATTATATATCACTTTATATTGGTCTGATTGGTAACAAGGAAATTTTTTCATGATTTCCAAGATGAAAGGATTATCTATTTATTCCAATATATTATGATTAAGTAGGGTCATACTAAATTCATCATGTCAAAAAAATTTGTTACTTATATCACTATTGAAGTATAAATTTGGAATTAAATATTTATATTATACAACCTTAAATATTTTGACAATGATTACATAATTAGAAGATTACATAGTGATTGGGTTTTTTTCTTCCACTTGATAAATGACTTTCTTTTGCGAACACCAATCTACTACTATTGTGATGTGCAATTGTTTATCCTTCTCTTTCATAGAAAATGTATATCCATGAATTTTATACTTTGACCATGTTATCAAATTTAAATTTTATCCTTCAGATAACTTTCTTAGTTTTTTTAATGCATTTATATTCCATAAACGTTCTCATTAAACAATTAAAAAATGTTTTATTATTCTCATTAAAATCTACATATCATTCTTCAATGAAAAAAATGCGTTTTCTATGAAAAAGGGTTTTATTTTGACACATTAATATTTAATGTTATATATGAATGATCACCATCTATGAAAACAAATATGAATAAAGTATTATTATTTATCTGTTTATCAGTCAGTGATTTCATCTTTAATCTAGGGATCATATTTCCCCCATAATTGACTCATTCTTAGAATGTTATAGGCATACAAAATTGATCTAATATGGATAGAAATAAATTACAATACTCTATGAAATCCTTCAAAATTCATATTTAATAATAGTATACTTCATGTCGATATGTATTATTAATATATATCATTAAAATACTCATATATCTTTCAAATTGTACATACAACATAGATATACAGATATGAAAACATTATATTACACCCCAAATTAACTATTAAATTCCATGTAATATTGAAAAATATGAATGAAAACACATTTCTAATTGATAAAATATAAAATAAATGTCATTCTTGAATTTGGTCAATGAATTAAACTAAAAAATATTACATGAAATATAATTTAAATACTAAAACACATTCCAAACAATCATTCTAACATGAATGGTAATTATTATATGATATTTAACTGGTAGGATATGTTTTATCATCATTTGATAATCATTATATTTGATTATAGTCAACATAAATTTTTAGTGGCTCCATTTTCTAAAAATTTAAGAATAGCCATAGGGTATTTCAATATAATATAGATAGAAGAAAAAACTTATGTTCACCATAATGGAAAATGTATGAAAATAAAAAGGAATATATGTTTTCCTTCTATAATATGTGGGATATGACTCTAATCAAATTCCCATTCAGAGTAAGACCAATCTTATATTCAACACAATAATTGTCATTCAAATATTTTAGAAAATTGATCCAATAAAACTATGTAAGGTCATAGATAGGGTTCCACTAAACTAATTCCATGTGATAGTGAACCAATTGACCTCAGGATCACCTCCACAAATTCCAAAGGCTTTGTAAGAGTAGATAGAGTCTAATTAGGTATGTGGAGAAACTATACAGTCTTTTCCAAAGTAAGGAACAATGGAAAAAATGATTAATAATAATTAAGAGATAATAATCATCAACCATGTATTGTAAATAAATTTTATATATTTGCTAAATTATACCAAACATACAAAATAACATTTCATACAATAGTATTGACATGTGAATAATGAAAAGAAAAATATTCTAGTTACAAAAATCCCCCAAATGGGTCCAGATGACACATTTGGTTTCCACATGCATGATCTGTCCCCAAAACCCATATCACGAGTTATTGAATAACTGATTTGAATATTGTGGGAATTCTATTTACAATTTATGTTATCAAATGAATGATATGTTAAAAAAATCATGTCTGTTGTGGATAACAGATATGAAAATGATCTGGGATGTATAAATTTTCATCCACTGACTGTCATATTGGTTTTTATCCTTTAATTTTGTTAATGTTGTGTTTTATGTTTTTCCAACATTCCTATATTTCAATGATCTTATGATACCACGAACCTCATGTTATTCTCAAATTATATTAATCATGTACCATCTTTTTCATGATATAATTTTATACCTTTAACTCAAATTTTATGCATCTCTGTCTTGTTTAATCCCTTATATGTTTTTTATCTCTCCCAATTCATCCATGCATTCCCACTATTTTACCTTAATGTTTTAGTTTGTCAAATATAATTTAGTAGCTAACTATAGGAAATAGAAATTGGATTCCATGTTTTAAAATCATTATAATATATAATGAACATATAATTGAAAAGTCTATAATGACTTTTTTATCATGGGTTTATAATAATGGATATTTTTTTAAGAATCATTTAATTATAATTGTAAAATAATTATTTCACTAAAGTTTAAATCAGTGAAACAATTTAGTTTACTTTTCTAAACCATGTTGAGATAATTGAACTGATAATCAAAGGATTTGTTTATGGATATGTTTACGTATATTAAACAATCTATAATTTTTGGTGAAGTATAGAGATAGTGGTTTTCGAAAAATTAAATCCATGTATAGATACTAAATGTGGTTGTTAAATTGATATAGTTTTACCTACTTTTAATAACTATGAAAATGTAAAAATGAGATAGACTAGATATTCCACTTGTGGATGGAAATAAGCCTTTAAATAATCTAAATTTTACATACCTAGAGGATATAATTTATAAATTCATACAGTTTTTTGACCCCTTACAAAGTAAACAGAAAATTTATTAGGTTAGAAAACCTCATTGCCATCATTACCTAAGATTACCTAGATTGAAATGTATATTCTCATAAGACATGATATAACTATCATTTATAAGTTACTCCTTTTATTTTAATATGATTACCCATTTTTATGTTAATTTATTATCAAATTTCGTCGTTATATTCTTTATTTGTTAATTATATGAAATATGATAAATCATAAAAACAAACAATGTGATTAGAAATATAATGTTTTACCAAACTAGATGCACCACCTATGTGAATAGAAATTATCTATTTTATGTTTAATCAAAATTCATTATCTAGAATAATTATTAACATCATTAATAATGTTGAATTTCCAAAGACATCAATGAATTTTTTCATGTAACCTTATGGATGTTCATGTGATAATGATGATAGATAAAATATGATTGAATTTCATATATGTCAAAAATGGGTGATGAGGTGCTGTGGAATATTCCATAATGGAACTAGATGATTCATTATGTGTGTAAAAGGAGGATATAATCCATCTAATTCCCAATATAAAATAATGATTGAGATATAAATGTCCCTGGAAAATAACATTCAATAAAAGACACCACTAACGATTCAATTTTGTAAATGTAGGAATCTAGGTCAATATTTGAGTCTATTCCATAATCAATCAATTAATTCAAAAGGGCCTATGTTATGATAACCATTAAGGGGAATTATTGAATTTATTTTTTTGGGAACATTAGAACTATATTGATGAAATATTATTTTAATTGTTTTTTAGGTAGTATGAATCCAAAATCCTCTATGTATTTTTCTATAAAAGTTTCTCATTAGTGATTTCTCATAAAATATTTGATGAAAATAAAGAAATAGAATGATGATATAATAATAAGGAGATATTTTATGGCTGATCTCATGATTGTGTAATGGAAAATCATTGATACATTCACAATGTTGAGGTAATAATATTCATTCAAAATTATATAATTTTATATAGAAAAATATGATATCTAGAATAGTTTTGTTGTTAAAAAAATATTAGATGATTAATGACTGTTTGAATATGTTAATAATAATTATTGGACCCTTGTAGTAATATGTAAAAAATAATTAAAAAATTATACTTGCATGCCGGGTGATAACCCAAAAAATCCAATGAATACATGTGGATGGAACCCAAAAGAAAAGGATGAAGAAGGTGCACTGCCTACCAAATGGCCTATTAGATGTACTTCTTAGTATGAAATTATTTTTACATTAAAAATTTCATAGATAAATAATATGTTGATTTTACTAAGCATTATATAGGAGTAATTATTTTTTTAATATATAAGATGTTAAGGTGAGTAATTATATTTAAAAATACAATTTGGTGGAGATATATAAAAAATTATGATAAATGTAAAGGATTGTTTGGGAAGAATTATATAATTATATTTGTTATATATTTTTTTTAAAAAATACATATAGTTTACAAAGTTATTTCACATTGAGGTTACCGTAGTTATTTTAGATATAGGGTTATTTATCTAATGAATTTACTATGTTAAACCATTTCTTTTATTGTTCAATTTTTGAGAATAATAAATCCATATTCAATTTGTGTATTATACATATTTTTTATATATAAATTTCATTGTATAATTCTAAAAGTAGTATTTTTTTAATAATATATATATATTTTTATCTATTAATGAATTTTTTAGTTCGTCATGAATAATAATTTATATTGGACTGTCATTTCATTGATTAATACGTGATGTGGAAATTGATCTATGAATAACAAAATGATGAAATTGTATTTATAAAATAAATAATATATCAACTAAGAATATTTTATATAGTTTACTATATTTAAAACAAAATTATATCTCAACTCTAGAAAAATGATTTTGAAACAAAAATATTATCCTATTAACATAATTTCTCAATAATCCATTGTATTCTAACTAAACAAAGACATATGGTTTTTTTTGACAAAATTATCTTGATCATTCACTTTTTTATTATTAATGATACTTATCACCATACCAAAATATTTAATCATATCATCAATTTCAATATTCTTCACATCCCACTAATTTTTTCATATATTGAAATCCAATTTTATTATGTCCTTCATATTTTTATTCATATATTTTTTTGAGAACATTTTATTAACCCTTTTTATGATATGGGGTTTTCTATAGAATAGTTTTAAAATATAAAAAACTAGGTAATATAGAAATAGATAAAACATCAAGGAAATAATTAATTTAATTATTGTAGAATTCATCACCCATATATTTTAAAATTACAATGTCCAATATCATAGTCAACATGAAAAATTGAGTTTAAACGAACTACAACATGTAATTACGGTATTGTTATTTAAATTTGATCGTCTCATAATAGATGTTAAATTGGAAGGTATGAATTTTATTAACTAATTTATGAAATATATAGTAAGGGTATAATAAATTGAAATGCATTAATAATACATAAGAAGTACACAATAATATTTTTATTCAAACCAGTATTTCGAAAATGATTTCTATTTCCATTTTTAATTAAATATTATAATTGTTTATTGAAAATTTAGTAATATTAGTTTATAAAAAAAATTATTATATAAATCAATGCATCAATATTAAAAAAAGTTGAAATAACATGATTTTTTTGAAATAATTATATTTTTTATTGAATAGTGAAAAATATCTTTATTTTTTGAATTATCATTTCCATTGTTTAAATAAATAATTATATGTCCCATAATTAATTTAAATTGATTTAAATTATAATATTTAATATTTAATTATATTTAATAAATTTAGTTATATTTAATTCATAATTATTCTGGTTTTTTCTTTTCTTTTTAGGCTTTAGGTAACATTTTTTCAAAGAGCATCTTAAATGTGTATGATTTTTCTCCATTTTATATAATTAAAATTACCCCTAATGAATAATTATTTAAAAGAAACATAAAGATTATATTGCTTTAAAAATTATTCAATATTAAATTAATTATTTTTACTTTTCATGTAGTTATTTTAATATAATATTATGGTAGAAAAATATATATCTTGAACATTAATTTGTTCAAAATAGATTTGGTTTTTATTTTAAGTCTACAAATTTCAGATCAATGAATTAAATTATCTAAACTGTATTCATAATTTTTAATAATAATAATTTACACTATATAATAATTTCAACATAATTATGTGTCATAAGGAATATTGATAAAGAAAAAAAAATATTACCGCCATAAAATAATAAAATAGTACATGTTACTAACATTTTATGTAAAGATGTTTAGGTTTTTACTCTTATTTATTTTGAGTGTATGACGTGTATTTTTGCCTTATTTTTCCTCTACTTTTTTGTAGGCATTTTCCTTGAGGGTGAATTTTGAATATGGAACAATTTTGTGTATTTACAATGACACCACTCATCCTCGCTTATAAATTTTTCCCCCTATCCTATATATTAAAATCATCAACAACCTATTATCCAAGCCATTACATAGAGAAATTCATTTCATTAATTAAACAAAATTTCATAGAATCCTTGTTTTGATCTTAAATTCAATCATGGAAGGATTTTTTTTATAATATTAAAGGGGATTTCTAGTGAATATATATCAATATTAACCAAGAAACTATTCTAAATTTCATCCTATGCCTCCATTAAATGTTATTTAAACATGATTATATAAAACAATTGGGTTAACCATATAATATGATGTTCTTATCATAGTGTGATACCCAAAATCCATGTATACTTCTATCAAATGGGAAACAAACCCACTGATCATGTGTACAGTGGACTACCGCCTCATGAAATATTGTATGCCATTTTCCATCATTACCTATCAATGTTATTTATGATTATGGATATAATTTTAATATATTATATTAAATAAAAATTAATATTTTTATTTAATAAATATAACATATTCTTTATTACGTTACCATCAATTAAAAATGATAACAACTTTATTTCTACTATCATACTACCACCTCACAATTTGATTTTATTTTTTTATAATTGAAACACGTTGACTAGATGATAATCATTTTTAATTAAATAATATAATTTTTGATATATAATTATCATTCAATAATGTTAAATAACACTTATCTTATTTCTATCATTATCTTTGAAAAATATAAACATTACTCATGCGTACATATGACTTATAATCACTATTATTGTAACATAGCTCACATATCATAAATATCATTCCAGATTAGTTTTAAAATTATTATTTACTTATGAATATTATAATTATATAATTATAAATGATTTTTATTTGATAATATAATATTTAATTTGACATTACTCTCTTTTATAAAATGAAGTTTGATGTATATTCCAAAGATCATCAAAACATCTAACATATACATAAATGAAAATGTAATTGAATAAAGAATGATAGTAAATTGAATAATGTTAATAATAAAAAAATAAATAAAATATTATAAATACCAATAATTATAACATATTAGTAATTTTTTATATAAATAACACATGTAATGAATCTAGATCAAAGAAATAGGTCTTTCTAGACAACCATTTCCTTTGAGATATGGATACTCCCAATATAACTCAATTTATCTCCATATTTAATGCAATGGAATACATACATATTCATTATAAAATTCTATTTCAAATAGTCGTAGACCATTATCCCATACATTTATGTTGTAATACATTTTTTATAACCTTTTCACAAATAGATTTTTTAATAAATATTTACTTATTTTGATATGATAAAATATTGTACAACCGAATTATTGTCATGGGAAATTATTATATTTTTTACTTATTATTTATTTTCATATCTATCAAACATATTTATTTACATAATATTAAATCGATATGTGAGTGTATAATTATATTTCACTAAAATTCATTGCGTAATATTTTTTGCTAATGATATTTCATGGATGAGGTTAGGGAGTGAACTGAATCTATTAAGGGACTCTATCAACTATGTGATGAGGTATTAATGGATATAGTTGACTTTGTTCTATGTAATTTTTTTAAGTTTTTTACATTTTCAATTTTCTACATGATCATATGATCTATGATCAATATGTTATGACCCCATTTGATTAATCATATAACTTCTATTAGTGGATATCATGTTATTCCTTTGATTCACATGTTATACATGCATATCATGCTTATTCGCTTGTTGGAATTTTTATTCCTCCACATTTATTCTTTTATTCTTATTTTATCAGAAGTTTTTTTAGGATTTCAAATTGATTTTATGAGCATATTTTAGAGAATAAAATACAAATTCCATGTTTTTAATTTATTTCAATGTATTAAAAACCTAGTCATCCAACGACATGATGTTATTTTTTTCTTTGTTATATGTAACAAAAAATTTATATAAATTTTTTTGTAATACTATTTAAAAGCGGGATGGGATTTTATATAATGTATAAGGATAATATCCTTTGATCAAAATCCTATTAAATCTTATGAAAAATATAGGGATTTTTTCATTCCTAAACTAAAATACACATATAATATTTTTAAAATATTTTAGATAAAAATACGCATTCTAATTTTAGAAAAATTAAAATTAAAAAAATAGAAAAATTGAGGAAAAAATATTCATGGAAAATATCTAAGGAAACTAAAAATAATTCTTCAAATAATTTATAATTCATTAGGGAAGAGAATTCAATTCATGTTTTGTTGGTAAAAAATCGTCCTTCCAAACATTTTTAAAATAAAATCATCATAAATAGAATTATAAAAATATTAATTTTAATTCACATTAATAAAATTTAATTATTTTAAATGATATTAAACAATACCAGAAGAGTTTTACAATTTTTATTGAAAACATTTTTATAAGACAAGGACCTGGAAGAGAAAGGATTTTCTATTGAAGGGGGAGATAATATTGTTCTTTCTATTAAATAAATTGAACTCATTAGTAATTTGAAAGAGGAAAATGAATATGAAATGTTTATTACAAATAATTAAATATATAAAAATAAATGAAATTATATTCATGTGATAGATATCGTAATATTTCATTATTATAAACTTCATCATAAATAATTTTAATAAATAATAATATTGTAACAAAAAACACTTACATAAATTTTACCTTATTATGAATCCCATATAACCACCGATATATTAATTTTAACATTATTATAGTCTTATAATATAATCATAGACATACTTATAACAATATATATTATACCTTTATTACCCTTTACCATCCCTTTTTATTAAGAATTCTAGAAAATCATAATTTCTACGTGTTAGCGATTTTGTTTATCACGAGTATTTCAAATAGATAGTTCAGGTCAATGATAATTGACCATATTTATGTAATATTTACTATTTTAATACTAATATAAATTTTATATATATTCATTATATATTAAATTATATTTATCCAAAATAATAGAGATTGAAAAATTAATTTCATTGTTAATGGAGATTGTAAGCTATACAGAGCATGATCGCTATTTTTAATTTCAACATATTGAATGAAATAAAGGTAAATAATAATTCAACTTTGAAAAATAAGTATCATATATTATATATCATTATATTAAATTAATATATCATTATTACCATCCAAGAAAAATGGAAATAAAAAGAGAATCACAATGATTCATGGAAGTGGTACTCTACATATATGGATGAGAAAAGTAATCATTTTCCAACGGATTGGAAGGTAATATTATTGAAGTTATATTACTATTAGAGAAGTATAATTACTTCAAATATATCATGTATAAAAATTAATACCATCATAATTCATATCCATTAAATATGGGGATGTAAAATAAACAGTATCTCAACATCGAGTAGGTTAGCCATATGTAGGAAAGGGAAATAATAAGAAATCATATTTGATTAGAAAGGGACTAAATAATGGTGGTTTTATAATGATAAAAACATTTTATTGTATTTTTTTACAAAATATTTAAATTTATTTTTAATACCTTATAAATATATATATAAGGTAATTTAGAAGTAAAAAAATAATGTCATTGTTATAGGAGAGTACCACTTCTTTGAAATGACTTAAATATATCTCTTTATAAGAACTGTATTGTTGGTTTTTTGGAATACCATATCCTATATAATGTGTTTGCTGAATTTTATATGGTATTTTGTAATATATATTTGATATAAAAGGCTCAAATTGGGTTAAAGTAGCATGGGATGAGGTACCCTTCTTTAATGAAGGAAATTGGGAAATTATGGAAATTCTCAAAATATAAAAATATAAAAAATTTATTCTCCACACAAATTCCATAAAATGGTATCGTATTAGAATATGACATAGAATCGGTTTGAAATACCTTCTTTTCTAAGAATTTATACATTTTTTAATGTCATATTTATCATTATAATTTGGCTTAACTCTTGGTTAACAAATTTAATTTATAAATATGCTAAATAATTTTTCAATATCATATGTGTGAAATATTTACATATAAGGTGAAAATTTAACAATAAAAATACAATTTATATTATTTTATATAATATAATATCCACATTTTCTTATTTCCTGATTTTTCAGAATAATGATCAAATTAAATATTATATTAATAAATTTTCATTATTGTCAATTTTGATACATTCATTTAAATTTACTTGGATTTCAAAAAAAACAATGCATGAATTTGAATAAAATATTTATAAAATTATTAATGTGTTAAACTAAAAAATATAATTTGTATAACTCTATAAAAAAAATATATCAAATTTAATAGTTTTTATATAATTATTTTTATTTATCTATTATTTGAATAAATACTATTTTAGTGTTGTGATAGAAATTATTGTAATTATATAATACCATGAAATTATAAATAGATTACCATATTGAATATAATTTAATAATACAGAAAATATAAATTATATTCTTTAATAACATTTTTTTCATCAAATATGAACAAATTATGGATTTTTAAAACTAAGATATAACCATTGGTATCATTTTTTTGATTAAAATAATATATTATTCATTTTCATGGAACAATTTATGTTAAATAACAGAATATAAATATTACATTTATATAGTTATAAAACAATTAAGCTATGAATAAATAGGATAATGTGTTTGATGGATATATCAATTAGTTTTAAAAAAGATTAACCTGCTATATCATGTATTGAGGTGATAAATTTTACCATGGTTATTACTAATATTGCATAAATATAAAAGGGACCTATTTTCCAAATTTCAATCTCTAAATTTAAAATATGAAATTTATTTAATCAATTAAATTCGATACAATTGGATGAAATTAAATTTAAAATAAACATGTATAATTTGGTGAAATACACTTTTTAGGAAAAATACATTTTTAGCATAAAACATGGTTTATTCCTATCCCTTTACTTGAAAAATATTGAATGAATTATAAAATATTTAATATAATATAAAATATATAAATTAAAATAAAATAATTTAGCTAAAAAAATTAAATTAATTTATTTACATAAAAATACATTGCGAGAGATAATACAATTAGAGGAATTATTATTTTTTTCTTTCAAATGTTTTTTATTTTCATTATTAATCAATTTGTAACCAAAACATTAATTTTATACATATGGGACCAATACTTTTTTTATAATTTATTTATTTATATTCATAATAACCAGTCAAATTTATTATCAATTACTATGATATTAAATAATAATATTTTTATAATATATCCATGTTTTTTAAACTCGGTATTTTATATAACACATGCTATTGAAGAAATAAAATTTATTTCAATTAAATATATCATCAAATCCCTAGGAAACGAATTATAAATCCCTTAAAATGAATTTATCACCTGATATAGTTTACTATAATGCAAACATTGAGGATATGCTGGTTTATTTAAATCCTTATGTTCCATGTATCATATTTGAATTTGTGATTTCTCCATATAAATTCTCTAGACGAGCGGGCTTGCTTCATTGAACATCATCCCTGTGATCCAAGAGTATTACGAGTTTTTATTGAGAATAAATATATTGTTACATTTATATGACATTATAATTTAGTACATGTGATGAATCTTGTATTTAATTCTTATTTTATATGCATCAAACACATTGTGATCTTGATAGAGGTCTGGTGGTAGAGCCAATTGTTTAGCTAGAATCCCCATATGATCATGAATCATGAAAGGGATAATATAACAGGGTTAAAAGTTTAATTCTGTATGAATTTCAACACCGTATTCCATGAATAAATTTTTAGAAAAAACCTTCTCCGCCACTTCGTATTTTTAGTCACATAAATTAGGGTCAACATAAATATTTATTAACTCTATGCAGTGTTGAATTTCAACTAAATGGGTCTAAATATAACTATTATATCTTGTGATATTAGTGGACCTAAGAAGATTATTTATTAATTATCATCCAAACATGTTTTATTTACACACCTTATTCCATAAAAGTTCTTTATATGGAACATTCTAAATACACGAGTGAAATATATTATTGTAAGAATAATCAAATAGTTGAAGGTTTATATGCCACCCAAATTTGAAATACATATAATTAGATCAAAACATAAAAATAGGGTTTGAATATTACTCTTATCATGTCCATATTTATTATTATGATAAAACATACTAAATATCAACTCATAACAGTAGCATCTTGAACACTTCTACAGAACATTATGGTAATCCTATGATCTTGATTAGATATAATAAAATGTGATACTCCATGAAACTTAACCACCTCCATGATATGAATTACTGAAAGATAAATTATATATAATTATTCTCTAATGGATACTATGTGTGCTACCTTCATAAGTTGGTCAACTACCAGCTATATAGAATTTTACGTTTTCAATTTTTTGAGAATCCAATGTCAAAATACATGATTATATTTTTCTCGTTTAATTATTATGGGTATTGGTTGTTATATCACCCTCTGATTATAAATATTAGCTTAAATTAGATGGTTTAATAATCACGGAGATATATACAAAACAATATATCTCTTTATGATTTCTCATGACAAATACACATTAATATCTCAATATATCATTGTATTTCTATGATGAATAAGGAATGGTGAGTTGTGAGCTTCTTCCAAAATCACCTTATTATAATTTACTATGGGTGTGAAACATACAAAATTCATGAAACATAACATTACATCATAATCATGTATAATCTGATGATTTTCTAATCCAGAAAAGTGACTTCATAGACCCAAAAACTAAGTAAAATAAATGTTACCCTAGGAAAAATGTAGGAATCATATATTTATCAATATGTAAAACCAACAATAAATAATTTTGAAGAATGTTAGAAAAAGTTAATTCCTCATCATTAACCACCTTTCTTCATGTGCATCTGCAAGAGTACCAGCCTCATGGAAATCATGTAATATCATATAGATGACTAAAGTGATCTCATCAATGTAGCTGGTCCATTTCACTTTCATTGTTTAATAGAGGTGAACATTCTCAGTTCTAACATCCATGACAATGGTGGTGATGTCATATTCAAACCATTTGTTGTTCCAGTTTCATTACATTTTTAGATTCACAACTCTTATTATACCAATCATTCTAGCATCCAATGTCGTAGCAATGCCATAAGGTCCGAATAGATTCCCAATGAAATCTCCAACATAGACCATAAAAATAAAACCTTAACATAATGAAAAAGGATTTCTAGTTGAGGTAAAATCATAATTTCATTTCATCCAACAATCAAATCGGATATTGTGGAGGAATTAAATAGTGTGATGTGGTGGATGAAAATTTATATGAATCAATAGGAATCTGAGAAAAGAAAAATTCATCAACAATTTGTTGTAGTAATCGGAATTCATTACATTGTCATATAGAAACAAAAGATAAATTTTATAAAGATCAAATTAGATGTTGAATTGGGTCTAATAGAAAAAACATTTGGTTTTACCTATCCATATGGAATTTACCAATTCATCAAAAGAAACCTTGAATAGACTTGTGAGCATCGTTGGCATTTGAATGCATAGTAATTATGGATGAAAATCATTAACATATATAATTTGGGAAGGTGAAACATGAAATATGATACAGAACACATTACAAAGTGAGGAGGCCATTTTACAGTAAAAAAGCATGATCCACATCATCATGGTTTTAATGATAGAGCACACATCTTGAGCCAAGAAAAATACCAAAATTTTGTATATTTTTATCAAGAGGACTTTTGATGAACAAAAGCCTCTATAATAAGTTGAATCAACAATGATACATTCAATGACTATTGAGATCAATATCCCATTTTTGAAGGCCCAAATTAAGATGTTAATAGAATGCATTAGAGTATTGTTTTCTAATTGATGTTAGTTCCAAAATCAGCATGTCCTTTTGACTTAAGAAGGTGTATTACGTAACAGTTTATTGAATATTCATAAAAATATTAGTTGGGTAGTTCATTAGATCATTGATGTAAATATAATGATCTATTTTTGGATACATGGAGTTACTATGATCCATGTGAGTGGATCCATTACAATTTTTATATCAGAATTTATAAAGAAGAGTTAGTAGGGGATAACAAGTGGCCATGTGTGTGAAATTTATGGATGTTGCTCTTAAGCCCATGCCATAATGAGGATTCCATTTAGCATTTGGAGCCTTATTTCAATTTATACAAAAACATGGATCTACAAATCTCCCAGGAGCCTAAATTATTATTGATAATCATCCAAATTAATTGTTCATCTAGTGACTGATTGAAGAGGTAACTGTTTTTGATTCCTAGACGCCTAAGGGGGTATGTCATGCAACATTTCTCACCATGATACTATCATAATCATTTTTTTCAAAATAATTCCGTTATAAATTAAATTTTTCAACAGATTGTTGATAGATTTGATGAATGTTGACGTCCATGAATATGAATAATAGAGTAAACCATTTTTGAGACTATCACAAGCTTGAGAACCGAAGCACTTCAAAAACTAAGAGATATGTTTCCTTTAAATGAAGAAAGCGATCTTCAAAATTCACTCAGATTACTGATGAATTAATATGCTTGGGGTCTTACCCAAAACAAAGTTATACCAAGGTATATGTAATAGAATGATCCCCCCAAATTCCTAAATAATTGATCATATTATCTTATATGGAGATTAATATATTTTTACCAGTGTAAATGAATGAGTTAGACCAGCTGAAATATTATCCTAATATTCTTTTATAATAATGCATGTACTTATTTATGTTATTGATATCCCTAAAATAACCATGAATAAAAATAATGATTCATCTAAAAAAAGAGATGTGAAGTGGCTGATATACATCATGCTACCTTGATGGTTTTATGATCACCAATTTCCACTTCATGGAAAAGGAGTCTTCTGAGTTAGACTTCTAAAATTGAAAATATAAGGGAAGATAAGGGGTATCGTTGTATTACCCATCTTTATCACTTGAATTATCCATTTAGGGAGCCATTAATTAATATAAAAATATTACAAGAGGAAAGAATATATTTTTTCCAGCTAGTAAATAAATCATTTAATCAAAATCTCCTTAGAACATTTCATAGGAAACCCTATTCCATGGTGTTAAATAATTTCTTGATGTCATGTTTGAGTGAAATATATTATCCAATTATATATTTTTTGAAAATGGATCACACATTCTGAGGTGTTGATCACACAGTCTTTGATATTTATACCATTCATAATTCCAAACTGATTCTGAGATGTAATTTTCTTAGGACCCAAGGTAGTATGTTGGAGAAATATGTGTAAGGATATTAAATATTATGCTTAAAATATACCCATCTATAAATTGGAAATATATATTTCATTGTAAATCCTTGTGGTGAGAGAGATAATTTGGGAATTGAATCTCTGATTGAAGTATCATTCCTTGAAATAATGCATCACTAGATTACAAAAATCTCTTTGGATAACCTCCCAAATGATCTGAAAAAAATGATTGTTTAATCCATCTGGTCCAGGTGAGCATTCATTATTAATCAAAAAAACCAATTCACTGATTTAAAATTCTATAGGGGTAGAGGTTATGAACAAATTATTATCCTATGTAATCATATTTTAGATGATTCCTTCATTTATATCCACCTCCTATAGTGGTCTATTTATGAGATTCATATAATAAATCAACAATATTACTAATAAGGGTTGTTCATTCATTCATAATTTTATCTCCATGCCTAAAAAAGGTGAATTTCATGTCATACCTTCGTGTTCATTGGACCGCATAAAAAATATGATATTTTTATCCAAATTATTTAGAATCCATACATTGTAAAAATTCTTCTGAATATTTCTTTTCTGTACATTGAGATATTTAAGCTGTTTTATCAACATTACATCATGAGTGAGCACATTAGGAAAGACATTAAAATTGATTTCCTCTTGTAATTCAGGATGAATGATTTCCAGAGTGTTAATTTTAGCATCATGGTGGATAATGGACCTTTTTGTCCAGTCAGTAAAATCACATTAAAAATCATCACCTTAGAGATGCATGAAGTAACATTGTTATATAATTCAGACCTAGCCAATGCATTATGAATGATTATATAGAAATCATGGAAGTATAAATATGAATTATTGAATCTAAATGGGACTGGATGGTATATATATTTTCCAAACATGTTATGGAAAATAAGTTTTTGATCATAATTGTGTTTTTCATGAGTGAAACATGGTAGAGATCCCCAATTACACAAAAAAGATTCAATTACAATTTCTCCATAAATTATAGTATATCTCACACAATAAAAGCAGATTCTATAATTTTGTACATGGATCTTATGATATTAATTTCATATATGTTTTCTTCCTCCACACATTCATTGAACTCATTGATAGAGGTCTAGCTAAAGGTAGGTCCCATTTTTTCTTCAACATAATGAATAAAATTGTAGTCATCCATAATAATCCACATGTATTTGATAGATAAAGAATGATATCTAATTTTTTTCCACAAATATATTCTATTAATGTAGTTATTGAGAATGTAGATCACTGTAGAAAAATTTGTTTTCCTTTGGGAAGCAACATCTGATGTGTTTTTCCTCATCTTTCTTTATTATGAGGTTTTCTACAGATATATTTTTAATGTGCTAAATTCTATCATACTATGTGTATTCTTGATACATTCCAATGAGATGATATCCACGTCTACCAATGAAGTTGTCTTAATTTTGGGGCCTTTTCATGGGATCCACAAATCAAATTAAATCAACCATATAAATGATGACTGTTTTAGATGGGCATGAATGTACATTCCAAAAGAGCATATAATGTACTACTAATTAATAAAAACTCTAAATATCATTTATTGTTCTTTACCTAGGCCAATTATTAATAACATTTTTCGTTGATGTATCTATTATATAAGCTCACATGGGAATACATGATCGAATAAATAATCTTTTCGAAGAAAAAAATTTTAGTTGATAATTTTTTTAATAATGATTCTCCATCATCAGTGTCTTCATTACAATGATCATGTTATCTTATTGGTTTTTATTTATCCTTGAATATATTAAACTAACATATATAATTATTTACACAAACTGATCAAGGTAATCATTAATGAAATCATTCATTGTGTCAATGATGACAGAAGGGGAATTAGTAAGGACACATGGAATCCCTATACATTAATAGTGTCTATACCTTGTAAGGAATGAAATATTAGTTATATACTACATATTATATTGCAATTAATGATATATGGAATTAATATCAATCATTTAAAGGTATTGAGCTCTACATATTTGATAAAACTAGTCATCATTATGGGGTAGAAAATAATATTCAATATATGTATCTTGATATGTTCTTGATACTCAATGTTTAGTTTCATTGATCCATTTTTCACCTAGTAAAAATAAATGTTTCATCTTATATTGGTTTACATGGATGAATTAATCCCTCTACAGGATTCATTTTTTTTAATATTTTGTTCTTACAATTCAGTTGGGGATATTATATATGTTGTCGTTAAAAAAAATAATATAACTATGTATGAGTTATTTCATGAACTCACCATTATGATTCAATGTGTAACCAAAAAATTAAATAATAAATAAATCTAATAAATCCCCTAAAATAAAAAAATAATTGATTTTGAGTTTCTCCCAAATAATTATTGATAATCATCTAATTTAAATATGAATCGTGAAAAATAAATGTTTGTATTTTCCTTTGGAGGTTCATATTTTTTATCACCACAATTGATGATCATATGTTTTTAAAAATATAAAACAAAACATCCCTTACCCATTATTTTATGTGATAATTATGTAGTAAAATTAAATACATCCCCAATATAACATCAAATTCAACAAAGGGATTGATAATGTGTGTTTAGAAATAACATTACCAGAAACATCACTTACAGAAGAATCATAAAATTGTAAGGTGACCATCATTCAGTTGGGGGTTTTTTACTACTAACAAAACATATATTAGTTCATATGGTACTATGAAAAAATTTTGTAATTCATTAAATATAAAATAATTGATTAATCAAGAATCAAATAAAAAAAATTTCTTCTCAAGTGGATGGTATGTGAACCGTTCACAACATCGTTATCATACTCAAAATTTACAATAGTTATCACATGATACTTCTCTTTCAATCTAAGAATAAAAGGTAGCTGAAATTGATCATCATCATTATCCTTTAGGTTTGGTAACTGGTAGACATAATTCTCATATTCCAGGAATTTGAAACACTAGAGTGTTGGTGTTGAATTATGTGTTTCTTTATCTGTATTAACTTTATTTATTTTCTTCTTCACATCCCATTTCCATTTGATTCACCAACGGTCATTCATTAAAATCATAAAGAATGTATTATTCTCTATAAAAAAATTAATTCATGATTCCTTCAACAAATTGAGAATAAATTAAAGATCAGGTTATTCTCTCAATGAATTTTATAATTACTTTTTAATTCCATCATTATTTTCATCTTAAAATTTTTAGATATATTTGAAAATCAAATACAAATATCTATCATTATGGAACATCAAATAAATTTTCAATAGCTACTGAAGTCCCTTATGGATAATAACAATAAATAGACTATCTTTTAGCCCAATAAAAAATCATCTATCCATACATTCATGTGCGATGATAATTATATTATTATATCTCTCTAAACAAATAAAATTTACCTTCTAAGAAATAATTGATTTATCACTATTTTTTAAGGTCAAGAAATTCCTTACCTATTTTAATATCAATAATAAGAGGAGTCTACTTTTTGAAATATGAAATATTAATCTTATCCCACTCTATTGAGTAAATTTATTCATATTGACATAAGATTGTGGTATGATTCAACCATTGATCAACTTCTCCTTCTAAATGATAAAAATCTAGAATAACCTTTTCATATTCTAAACAGTAGATATTTAAAAATATATTTTCACTGGTAATAATACATAAATCAGTAACGCGTGGATCCTTGGAAAAACTAAAAAAAGTTTTATATTGATTCATGACGTACTCAATAAATTGATTTTCCATCCTTTAAAAATTTTGAGGTTTGGTGTTATTTATAAATGAGAATGATGTGTGAGAATACTAAAGATATTTTTATTTCACCTCCCATAACATTTGTTTTCCTAGGATAATAATCAATCAATTATACATTTCATTTATTGTTAACATGATTCCATGATCTTCTATCCATTGAATATGACCAAATATAAAATGTGTGAAATAATCATTATAGTGAAAAACATCATAATAATGTAAAAATGTATTAATACATCTAAAAAATGACAACATTCTATATGAAACCGTAGATTTAACCATGTTCATTTTTGGTAGATACCTAAACATTCAGATTTTATTTTCTATATTTAAAAATCCCAAGGTTATCACTAAAGTTATATCATCCCAATTTAAATTTTTTAACTAATCCTTTCACTAATAAAAATTACATGGAACTATTCTTTTCATTCATAGACATATAATCATAAAATATGATTATTAGTTACATTACCTAATGATCCAAACCATAATTATACTTGTCTATTTTCATTTGAAATATTGTTATATAAAATTTTTTTCGAAAAATAATTTCATCATCTACAGATATCATTTTAATAACTACTAACATTTTATAATTTTCAAGCATAGAAACCTTATTCATAAATTATGGAAGGGATAAATAATAATGTGTATGCAGAGATCCTCAATAAGGGAAAAAATGAAGGCATCAATGATCACTTGGTAATTACATGAACATAGGGGTATGATAACATTAACATGACTTTTAAACATCATAGCATACATATCATAGATGATAACATTGATTCATTACATAAATCATGGTTGATCATAAGAAAAGAATAATAAATGAATTAAATAAATTCATCCATGAGAGAAAAAAATTATAATTAGACATGGAATTTTGGCATACATATACGCATAGAAATTTATATCTTTTGGTGTTAATGTTAATTACCGAGACTATCATTGTGGATTGGGTTTTCTCATTGAATCATAATAGTAGTAATTTTTTACTCCATATAATATCATAGTAGATAGACCCTATTACAAAATTATGCATAGTCAACATTACTTTTATATTTATATCATAACATATCAATCATTACCCAATTCATCAGATGGATATATTGGTCCCACATGGCCCATAATTTAAATCATACATATGTTTAAAACAATATTGTAAACAATTCATAATATCATTACCCATGTTATTAAATGGGTTTCATAAACATTTCATCATATCATATCATTTGGAACAGAAATGGGATTCATAAATATCACATCAATTCATCCTAGAATAACCCATATAAAATATATGTGTTTTATAATAATTATATAAAAAATATCATAAATCATTTAGAGAAATGATAATTATGGTATTTCGGGATCATATCCCATGTAAATAATATGTAATATATGATGTTATGGTTATTTATGAATATAAATACCCTTATAAAATCATTAAAACTATTATGAGTAAAATACACATTCTACTTTAAAATAAAAATATTAAAATAAAAAAACATGAAAAAAATAATTGAAACAATTTTATTTGAAATTGATAATTGATAATTACAAATAAAGATTCAAATAATTTAGTGTTCATGATGGTTGTAATTTTTATTCATGTCATATATTTAAAATGAAAACAATCATGTAAACATTTGTAAAAAAAATCAATAATGACCTCATTCAAAAAAATACATGAAGATTCTTTTTAATTAATTATGATAAAGTCAAAAAATTAACAAAATGAATTTAAATAAGAATATATCTATTTGAAAATTTCTTTAGGTCTTCATTTTTTTTAAATAAATGGACATGTAAGAGAATGAGGTTTCTACTAAAGAGATATATAAAATATACTTTTCCTAAAAAAATCTGTCTTCTTGAACCAATTAAAAATTGAAAAGGAATTGGAAATATTTTTTCAAAATTTATCATAATATAGTTTTAAATTTTCTGATATAATTGAGATAGATATATCATAATACATCATTCTTGTAATTATATTCATAAAAAATCACAATAAATAATTATATTTTTAAAAAAACTGTAACTCAAGTTCCACTTATTTGAAATGAACTCTAAAATTTTTATAATAAATTTATCATCATTCAAATTCTATAATAGATGTGTACACATATATATAACATCAGGTATGATCACTAAATATTAGTTCAACTTTCCTTTTTTTTTAAAATTCCATAAATTCATCATTTCTTGGTGTTAAATTTGAATATTAATCTTGATTGTCATGAAAATCATGGATCATGTGGACATAGATTGTGTGTTGAGTAAATATATGATCTCTATGTCATATGGAAGACATAAATACTTGTAGGTGATGGAAAAATATTTAACGAGGTATCAAAATGAGAATAATTGTCAACAAACCTAAAGGATAAGATTATTGGGAAAAATTCCTTAATGTTTCCTTTAAGTGTTTTTGGATGTGATTGTGTTTCATGGAAAATCTAGATGATCGTGAAGGTAATATGCTGAAAGGAGAAGGAAATAAAAAACAAAACAATTTTTTATAGCAATTTTATGCGATTATGAATGATAGTATGCATACCACAAAGCCTGGTATGCATACCACATTGAATAACAGTTCATGGAATGAAGGAAATTCACTAGAGGAAAACTATTCAAGGTTATATTTTCATCCTTGGAAAGCAAGCAATGGTTTTTTGAGCTACAAAATGGTTTCTCCATGGAAGATATCAGCCATCATAAATGATAATTCGTGCTACATAGAGCATGTATGTAAAATAGTTCACTAAATAACTATATATGGACTGATAATCCCATCATTACATAAAGAAAATTTCACTAGAGAAAATTATCACTATGGGAAGTAATTTGGTAAGTAATCATGTTTTTTATTAGGTTGGATTCCGATATGTGAAGTGGTTCATGAGTAGAATTCCATGAAGGGTAATGTAGTTGGGATGAAAAATCCACAAAATTGTTTTTGGGGTTTCTCAGATATCAATGAAAATGATTCCATGGAGGGAGAGGTGGTCCATGGAAGAAGAGTTGGTCTACCTAAGAATGCATGGTCTATTTAAGGATTATGGTTCCTAGAAGTGAAGGAAAACCATGAAGGAGAGGTGGTCTGCAAAGGACATAGGCCTCACAGTGCAGTGTAATTCACAGAGGATTAAGGTATGTCTATAGATGAGTCAAGGAAGTTCTATAAAGGACTAATAATGTTCACAAAATAAATTTTTTAAAACTATCAGTTTGTATAATATTGAATATCATGTATGGGTGAAAACGAGACATTAACAGAGAATCCATATACAGTTGAGGATATATGAGTTCATGAAAATTATGGGATCCACAATTCTATAATCTTTGAGTCGATCTCTTCAAATAGCATTTAGTAACAGAAGAAGAAGACGATGATCTCTTCGACCGACATTGACCTAGAGAATTAGACATAGGGATTTACCATTGGTGTTGTATTAAATAGATCCTAAAAATTGAAAATGTTGTTATACAACGCATATACGTGATCTATCCAAAAATTTTTAATTTGGAATGATCCAAAGGGAATTTGGTATAATCGTAAATTTGATTTTTCATTCAACTTAGATGTATCTCAGTGAGGGTGAACAATGTACAAATAATTGTTTCCAACTACATTGTTTATTTTGTTACATTCAGTGTATTATCATAAGATAAAATTGTAAATATTAAGAACAAATTTAAATATAAAGAGTATAACAGTGACCCTTGTAATAAAGATGTCATCATTTAGTGGGGTTGGAAGAAGTTTGAAAGAATATGCATACCCTCATTCACCCCAACCTCTTTTAGGGTATCTAAGCCACCTTTTGACATAAAAAATTGTATTAGAGGGTTGGATTCCATTTTTTTCTGAAATGGTTTAGCTAATTGTTGAAAACAAATGTTCCATTTTTTTATTATCTAGCAATGCCTTTGAAAAGGGAAGAAATTCAAAGAAGAAGAAGAAATTGAGTGTTATTCTTTAGTGTCTAAGCGTCTGTAGATAATTTTTGATTCAGTGTATGGAAACCAATAGATTATTGATGAATGGTTTGGATGAATCAGATAGAGTCAAAATTTACTCTTTTAATGATTTTAGATGAATGAGTGAAGAATATGATTCCCTTGGTGATGTTGGAACTATTCCTAAAAAATGAATCACTAAATGTCCTAAAGTGGATGCTTTCAACAAAATAATTGAATATAATGAGAAACTGATAGAAGATAATTAAACTAATGATATCCAGAAGCAATCTCATGAACAAGAGGTCAATAATATTATAGTCATAAATAAGATGCATATTTATGTGGATACTGATATGATAGAGATGAGTGATTCCATACTTATGAACTGAAAAAGATATATGCATAGGTAAAAAAACTCAAAATCAAATTACAAGGGAATAAGATTTCACTAATATGATATTAAAAATTAAAAAAACAGATATTTTGATATTTCTATATAGATATCTCAACTATTCTAGATGAAAAATAGGCCAGAGAAATGTAATTCATGTAGGAATGTCTATGTTACATATAATGATTATAATATAACAGAGTTAGATTTCATGATTGATAAGATCTCCCAAGTATCAGAATATGAGAAAACTATTGGGAAGACTCACATAAGATAACATAATGATCAAATTGTTTATATGGAAAATAAGATTCAATAATTGGGAGAAATACTGGAGTTAAATAAGAATTAAGTGGGGTAATCTAATGCCACTTGAAAACCCAAATTGAAAGATTTTTTTCAGTTACTATATTATTACCCTTCAGTTGGTAATAATGAAATTTGATGATCATTTTGTATATAATAGGAAAAACAAGAACAAAATTCTTTCTCTAATGGAGAAATAATCAATATATGATTTCTCGTCAAAAGATTCATGATCAAAGAAAGTGTCGTGTCAAATGGAATATTAGTGGATAATCAAAGAAGAAATAATCAGAAAATGGATTTAAACACCAAATTATAAAAAATGAAAATCCAAAATAATCCAAATATTATAAAAAAGAATACACATATGGGTAAATGTAGTGTATTCATTTAGATGAAATATTTGATGTTAGCTGTGAAGTTTGAACAATCATAAAAATATTTTATTGCTTTACAGGAAACAATCAAAGAGATAATCCATTAGGATCATCCACAATACTATTTATGAGGAATATAGAGGTTCCACACTTCTAATCTGTATAAATTCTATGAACTGATGTTCATGAGTTTTGGGTTAATGGGGAGATACAATCTAAGAGGATGTGGCATCAAAAGATGCAATATAGTTATTTTATTTGATCTATAATTTCAAATGATTCGAATCAATTATGAGGGAAGAATAAAAATTATATCATAATTTCAGAAAAATATACAATGTTCGAGCAATAGAAGACATATATTGATGTAATTGAGTGAAATGGATAGTGATGGTGTTATTAACATTATCTATTGTCTCCAATACAATGTTATGACCGAGTAGACTTATCAGTTTTAATGATGACTTATTGCTCTGTGGTAAACTCACCGATTTAAAATATCATTTATGTAAGCTATAACATGAAATTTTTATTAATATAGATAATTCTCCTAGACATACCATCACATTATATGAAATGATAAAGTGAATAATATTGATATTGGGTCTGAAACGTGGTCCTAAAATCATCAGGAGTTGCATATCATATTGGGAGAATTCTATCTCATAATCAAAAGAAATATCTTAATTTTATAAAATAGATGAAATTTTATTCTCTATAAGATTTATTGGGAGACAAGAAGTAACATTCATATATTTCCTGAATATACTTTTTACTCCAATAGTGTGGTATTAACAATTTTTTTATTACCCCATGATACTCTGTGAGAATGTTGGAAATTATTCCTTAAGAGGCTATGAAAGTATTTTAATGGAATGATTTCCTTGTAGTTGAGAATGATTAGAATATTTAACAACATAGTAAATTGATTCATGATGATAGTAAAGAGGGTGTATGAATATTTGGGGAGTTCCAATGGAAAATGATGTTTCATAAGAAGATACTGACGATGATCAAGATGAAGAAGCAATAGATGAGAAATGGGTTGAAGATATTAACGAGGTTTATGACATAATATTAAAAATATAGATATCTGAGGTTGTCTTGAGGCCAGAAGTTAAGAATTTCATTTGAAAAAAATGGGTCTTTTTAAACAAGATAAAAAATCATGGTATGGTGAATCAAAATAATGAATGAATCATGTGAGAAGGGTACTCCCTGATATAGGGTATTGATAATGATTAATCATTTTCAACTATTCCAAGGCTAGAGTCAATCAGATTATTGTAGTCCATAGTAGTGCAAAAAATTTTATGGCTTTTATAAATGGATGTCAAGTTATCATTTCTAAATGGGGCTCTTGAATAATCTGATTACCTTGATCATCTATAGGGTTTTATTGCTAATAATATTGATAATATATTTTTTCAGAAAATAAAGGAACTTTATACATTGAACCAATCTCCAAAATCATTAAATTCAATGCTAGATTTGTGGTTGATGTTGCTCGGTTTTTTTCCTAGTGGAGTTGAATTTAATCTGTATGTCAATAACGACATTAATCAAAAAATGGTGGAGATGGTGTGTAATAAGGAATGAATGAATATTCTTTTCTCAGTCAAAATATTCCATGGACATTTTGAGATGGGGTTGAATATATAATTTTAAGGAGATGAAAACTCAGGTTGGTACCAGAATGAAACTTTCATGGGATGATGAATTCCAAGCTCTTAATTTTACAATATACATAATGATCATTTGATGCATGTTGTACCTGATAGTGACATGAGTGGATATTTTTTTTCCACATTTAATGTTGTGTGAAATCAATGAACTCCCAAGGAATGAAACTTGATTGTAGTGAATATAATACTGCCATGTATCAAGGTCATGTTATATTTATAATTTTAATACTACAAATAACTCTACAAGAGTTAAAGGTCTCTACAGATACATTTTGGTCAGGATTAGAAGATAATAGAAAATCAATGTTAACAGCTGAAATAAATCTTAGAGGATTGTGTATTTTTGTCTAAGAAAGAGGCAGGATTGCATTTCATTGAGCATTGTAGAAGTTTAATGTATTGAAGCTACATTAGAGTTCACCAATTTTTTGTGGATGAAGCAACAAATTGATGATATTGGAGTTAATGTTAACAATTCCATCAGAATCCACATTGATAATTAAAGTGGTAAACATCATAAATAATATATTTTGTCACCCATAGACAAATAACATTGAAATAAAAATAAATTTATCATGGATAAAGGGGAGCATGGGATTTTGAGGTCATATTTTCTGCCTAATTAATAACAAGTTGCAGATATTCTGATAAATTCCTTACCTAATGAAGTCTTTGAATGGCATATAATGGATCTAGGAGTTCAATAGGCTCCCTGCACATGAAAAAATGGATCTTGGGACCCATATCCTCTAAGTAGGGTGTGATTTCACAAATGATCTTATATATCAATATTACGATGTAGAATACCACTAATAATTTACCTTGGGTTTATTGACATAGTGATAGATATTATGGCTACTAATTGGGAAATTTTTTATTCATCTGTATTTTGGGAGAAGCTGTAAAGTGGAGTTGCAAGATAGGGTTTGTCAATGTTGTTAGGCATAGTAGTGAAGTAGGGGGGATTTTTAAATCTATCAATGCTAAAGGTGATCAGTCATGGAATATAAATAACTATTTATGATGATAAAGAAGAAATTTTAGGAGTTGTTTTGGAATAGAATGATGTGACACATTAATTATGATTGAATATTACAATTGTTTATCACACCGTGCATGGATCATGTGGTATTAGAATGTGTGTTTTGTAAAAACTCAGTTCTATGTTAATAATAAGAAGTGAATGTTGGTTGGTGATGTAAGAAGGTTTATCAATGTAAAAAAATGAGAGGAATTTTCAACAAACCCAATGTTGGAGATTATCAGGACAAATCCCACTAAGTTTCGTCTCATTGTATTGGGACCTAATTGTGTTTTTTTTATAATGTTAGATGACCATGATTGTGTATAGGTGGTTTTTGCCTAAGTACGTTTTTATGATTGCATGGTTTCCCAATGTTTTCTATATTTTTGGACCCCAAAATCATGATTTTATTTTGGGTAAGGGGAGATTTTCCATATAGGTATACACCCCACGTAGCATAGTATGTGGAACATAAAGGGATTATGTAGAACAATGAATGAAATCGACAATGTAACAGTTTCTTAATAGCAATACTATGTAGACAATGAAGGATGGTACACAGATTTGGAAGCATTTTATATAGAACACATATAGAATATGGATCACCAGATGATGGATGTTCATATGAGGGAATAATTATGACGTTTGTTTTGTCATTTTTGGAATGGTGGTACTGATTTTCCGAGCTGCAAACAGTTTCGTTTGCAGAAGAGATCAACTGTCGTAATAGATAAATTGTTCTATGTGGACCATGGAGGGGAAAATGGTTCATATGAGGAGTGTTTTATGTGGTGGAGGTTTTAAAAAATTTATGATTTGAGTAAAATGGATTAGCATATTTGTTCGATCTAATCGCATATATAATTAATGATAATCTTGTCATTACATAGAGTGAATATCATTATAGAAAATCATCTCTATGTGACGATATTTGACAACATATGAAGTGGATCACAAGGGATGATTCCACAAAGTGATGTGGTTTGAGTGGGACTATTCTCAAAAGAGTGAAGTGGTTCATCATAATACTCAACAAAATGATATTGTGGGGATCTAAAACATGTAATGGAATTGGGTACATTGAGTGATATTTGGTTTGTGGAAGTATATATCTTCCTTCGTAGAAGATGTGGACTATAGAAGGAGGATAGTTTGGGGATGAGTAGGTATTCCAAGGATGAGAGGTTGTTTTCAAAGAATTCTTTCCATGCGGTGTAGCGTAGTTCATGGTGGAAGAAAGGAAATCCATAGAAGAGACGTGGAAGTTCATGAAGAGGCTAAATAGTTCGCAAAACCTATTTCTACAAACAAGTAGTATGTTGAAATGTGGATATCATCTATAGATGAAAATGGGAAATCAACAGAAAATCAATCTATAGTTGAGGGTGCATGCCTTCATCCAAATGAAGGGTCCTATGATTCCATAAATAGTGATTGGCTCCATAAAAAGGGCATTGAGCTAGTGAAGAGTAAGACAGTGATCCATTCCACTTCTAGTGATCAATATAAGGAGACCTATGATGCGCCCCTTGGTAATGTTTTTAATATACAATACATATTGTAAGGGCAGTGAGCCTAGTCATAGAAATTATCAATCCCAAACATCATTATTTGCTGGGAGACATTGTGAATTTGGTATAAACGGCACATTTCTGCTGTATAATCTTTAGATGTATTCGAGTGATGGTGTTCCATGTAAAAAACAACATGACGTTTTTATTGAATTATTTATTTAAAATTAGTAATTTATCACGAGATGAAATTGTATTGTATACGATCAACAATAACATTAAGAAGTATATAAAGTGACCCTTTTAATAAAGATACATGATCAAGAGGCAAAGAAGACGTTTAACACTAATATTCCCACTCTAATTCACCCCCTATTAGGGTACCAAAGACCAATTTGGATCTAACATTAACAATAAACCTTTTATAATTTATTTATAACTATTCATTTCTGAAAATACAATGTATAAGAGAAAACTATAAATTTAAATAAAAATATTTTATTTGTATATGATGTTTTACATAAACTCATTGTTATGTGAAATACAAGTTATTGATGAACATTAAATTTTTTAAAATAAATAATCCTTAAATTATTTGGTTGTTAAAAATATAAACTATGAAATATATTCATTCATTCCATGTAACTAAACATCTTTTTTTTGGGACTCTTTGATCCCTCAAAAAAATTATGGTTGAGTCATTATTTGAGAAATGCTGGGTAACATTCCTTTTATGATTCCCATTTTTATCGATTTTATGTGCATGAATATTGAATGAAATTCAATCCTGATTTTTAATTGGGTGGTAGGATTATTCCTAATTATATCATGGGTAACATTATTTTCCATCCCATGATAGGATTAGACTAAGAAATTATAATCCATGATGAGCCCTATGAACCTTCATCAGAATCTTTTATGCTCCTTTATCATTAATATAATCATGATAATTTGATGATTGATATATATATATATATCACACTTCTCCCTGTATATATAATTTCATGAATTCATCAATTCAAATATTACAACAACCATTTCCAAATCTTACATAAGGTATTTATTCTAATAGATTTTTTTAATTTGCGGGTGGTATAGGAAATGTAATTGGTGTTTTACAAGAGTACAAAACACAATAGTTTTTTTACACATCATTATTGATTAAAAATAATTCTATACTAGTGGATAATGTAGGAATAATTTTAGTGATTAACCTCTTCCTTAAATCTTCTTTCTCTCCCCACATTCAATGGTTCATAAAAACATTACACATATATGAGTTATACAGATTAGTCAGTTGGAAAACCATATGAATTTTAACAAAAATCAATGATAGTTCCCAACACAACAAAGGAAACTATATCCATAATATATATTAGTCGGTCATATCCTTCAATTTCATCTACCATCAAAGGATCCAAATAGATCCCATTTAGGAGGATAACATTCCACCTAAATTCTACCTACTCTATAAAAAATTCGCATCCAATATACATCACATATAAAATTTCCCATCAGAAAGTCTTAAGTGAATGAGTAAAATTTTACACATGTACATCCTTACTTTTGGATTAGATATAAATTTCATCTATAAATAATACAAAGGTTTTTTTGTGGAAATCATTATAGTTTATATTCATTATGTCCATAAATATAGTTTAATCATTAGTGAGTCCAAAGAGACTATTAGTGAACACATAGTTATCTTACATTATTAATAAATTAGTCATATGAATATCATACTTCCTAACCATTAAAGGATAATATCCGGGCCACATTTTCATTATAGTGAAGTACTAGGCTCATTATAGTAGATCAAGTAGGTGATTAATCTATGTAATACAATACATGTCCTTTGTCAGGATCATAGTGATCTCAATATAATAAATGATTTTGTTCATTGACCCACCATAAATATCAGTGTAATGGAATAACACACCCCTATAATTAATCATGAGGTAATATAAAAAAATTATCTTGATACTCTTATTGTTTATTCTATAAATCCATAATTTCATCAGTTTGAATTCTTTATGGATTCTTTGATGTTGTAATATTTCTATGTATATGTTTTATTGTGGTCTCAACCACTCAGTTATGAGGACGAAAATTAAAATTATCATGGAAAGCACGGTTATATTCCCTCAAATTCGTGATGTCCTCAAGGAATAATAGTACATTATTATCAATAATTTTTGGATGATACAGTTTATCATAAAAAAATATGATCCAATATTGATATGATTATTCTAGAGGAGATAAATCCACGAGAATACACATGTACAGAGTTTTGGCATGATTCAAGATAAAGAGGTTTTTTTCTCCCAAAAATTTATTATGGAACTATTAAGAGAAGTCCATTCCATGTATATATTAGAATACAATTCTGATAGGGGGAGTATCACTAGTTCAATGGTAAATTCAACCCCCTAATATTTACATGGAGGTGTTTTGATTATTTGTATAAATTAATTGTTCTATATTTAATTTTCACTAAAAACTCAACATTCATGATTTGAGGTGGTTTTTGAATAGTTATAATACACAATAAATATATTAAATAATACTTAACATCATTGTTACACATGAATATTAAATAATAATACTGGATAATAGGCATTTCCTTCACTATTTGAGTTTAGATCTAATCATTTAGTTCATCTAATTTGTACATAAGGAGAGAAATTTTCAAAATATTAAATATTAAAAATGTAATAAAATAATATTTATTGTATAACCTAGAAATGATATTTATTTAATAACTTATGAATTTATTGTTTTTAATATATTTTCTTCAATACCAATTTCAAAATATTTAATTTTCATTGAATTTTTTTCCCTTCATTATAGTTTGTATAAAAAATTATATCAACCAAAGCATATCACCAAATATACAACATCTAGATGTATTTTCCTAGTAGAGTTTTATATACACTAGTAATATATTATATTAATACCCAATGATCCCTTTTAGGGTTGTAACAGTAAGGAAAATTTTTTCCATAATTATACAAACATGATAACATCTCTATAGGGATGAATTTAATTAGATACCCATCAAATGTATATTTTACTTGAATAGGGGTGTGATTTCTAATGATTAGTCTTATACCAAAGGCTTTCACTTTGATTTTCTAATATTAATCCCAGAAAATTACTTGATCGTACTGCAATACATTATATTAAAACCAATATATTCAGTAAATGTTATTTAACTATTTGATACATAATAAATTATGTAATAAAATTGCAAATTATTGCGAGGCCTGTTGTGACTATTAAAGTATATACATGTAACAATAACTTTTAATGGGGATAACAATTCATTATTTAAAAGCTCAATAACATTCCCTTGTATTCCAATATTTTTTAAAAACATAATAAATAACCTATTGACATTCATAATAAATTGTTGATCAATAATGTCTAGTGAGGTATTATTCATAAAATATGAAAAATTAATGTATGTCATGTGAGCTAAGAGGCATAAAATGATGACATAATAATGTGAGAATCATAATAATGAACATCCAATAATGACATAACATGATAATATCATGGAATCATATGAATGTGACATCATCACATCACCTGGGATTATAAGAATAATCATGGTGAACCAATAATAATTCATAAAATATTATTCATAGCCAAACCAAAGATGCATTATACATGGAATATCATTAGATAAATTAATAATTAATTAATTTGAGTGATATGTAATTTAATTTAAATCCATAATAACCTTATCATACACATTCATTTTTGTGATACACATATCAAGTAACATTAGAGTGTATTGGATCCCTATGAATCACAATTTTATGTTTTTTCTATTTCATAGATGCATATCCCTAATCATGGAATGATATATATATTTTAGTGAATACCCATTTTTCGAAATGGGGATGGGTATTCACTACAGAAAATTTTTGTGTGGAATATAAATGGAGAATTTACATTATGTAATATGTGTACAAAATGTTTCATGGAAGGGATTATTGATAGTGGAATGAATGTATATTATTACTTACGAGTAACAAAATATAGTAAAGTAATTCTTAAAATAAATTTAAACATTAAAAATTTAAAATATGAATTCTAAATAGAAATAATGAACTTGAATGTAAAATGAGAAATATATGGAAATCCCTTACTTTGAAATAGTAAAATAATCGGTAAAGGTTATAATGAGTGTGGTTAAATATTGTCACCATCATAATTTTTTTTAATTGTAATGGTATCTTTATAGATACATTGAAACATAATAAATAGAAATTACAAAGTCTATACACAAAGGAATTTCTTGAATTTTTAGGAAAATAACGAGAGTCTGATATCTTATATGTTTCTTATAAAAGTTTGGGAGTTTCTACTTTAGATTATAAGATCATCATGTGTGGGATTTAAAGAGGGATACCGAGATTAAGTTAGTTCCCAATGTGTTTTTAGTGAATTGTAATTGGAGGATGGGAGGGTATTTGATTCCATTATTTGAATTGGTTAAAAACAAAAATCAATAGAATAATACCATTTATTAGGTGGATGTTATTCATGTTCATAAAAAATTATTTTTAAAATAATTAAATTTATTATACATTTTAAATGAGTCAATAAAGGTTTTGAAAATTAATCAACTAAAATAATGAACACATGATTTTTAAGGTATATCCTATTATTGATAAAGGATGAATTTTAATGTATATATTACATCAATTTAGAGATATCATTATTTAATAATATATATATTATATTTATATCACATTTATTAGTCACCCAATATTTCGAATATTCTTTAAAAATATAAAAAAATAAATATTATTTAATTTTAACATTTTAAATTGAAAATTATTATTTAAATTAAAAATATATTTTCCCAAATAATAAATTTTACATTTTAAAATAATCATTTATATTTATTGAAATATACTCTGTTTTATGACATGAAACTTTTTGAACATATAAAAACTACAGAGGAATTAATTTAATTATAGCCCCATTTATATTATAATTATATTTACAAAATAATAGTATTTTATTTTTTAAAATTTGATGATAAATATGTATTTATAGTGAAGGTAAAGAACAATTTATAATTGGTTATAGGTAGAACCATTACATATCCCATATTACCAAGGAATAGTATCCCATGAACATATTCAGAATATCCAGTGTACTGTCATACCTACCTCATCCTACCAATGTCCCTACGTACCCAAATTATCATCAACAATCTTAATCTCCCCAAGGTGCCACCCAATATTCAAGCCATGTTATTTTTATATTGGATTATAATGTTAAACACTATAGAACCACGCAAACAAATTATCTTTCATTGAAATAAAGTTTATTTCTAAATTCAAGGATTTTTCCAAGTGATAATTTTATTGGAATCAACATATTTCCCAAAAATATAATTTTTGGTTCATGATATAATAATCTATATATTTATAAACTCAGTATATAATAATAGATATATATTATTATTATATAATAATGATATATATATTCACTATTTAATTAAAAAATAGAAATATTAATTTTACTAGTGTCTGGATACAAAAATCCTTTTTACACTAGTGTAAACCAGAATTGTAATGTTGGATATAATATAACATTCTTGGGGTGATTCTATAAAAAGGTTTCGGTCCCTGAAATCCTTAATCATTATCTTCTACGATAAATTTGGTTATTTGGTTTCAATATTTGAATCTTTCCATATTTCTGGTAATGAGAAATTCCATGTGATTCAATCTATATATTAGTATCAAATAAATGGGCTTCATAGGGTATGGTTATACATGCTGTGGATATAAATTGTTCTTTATTGGTCAATTGGATTATTTTATTTCCAATTAAATGTACTTGTCATAATTAATTCTGTATTAGTATTATATTAAAAACATTTATTTATTAAAAACCATTCAAGACCGAGAGAAAAATATAAAAATATTTTATAGGAGTCAAAAATAAAAAATGAAATATAGTGAAATCATTTTCAATAAATAAAAAAAAATATATGAAATTTTTTCATTAATAAATGTATTTCATTTATAAATGTATTTTTTATTAAATCACCATCCCCAATTTACTAGAGGTACCTCCGGAAGTTGAAAATGTATGCTCTTAGCACATTTGACACGTTTTTTTAATCATACTACGAGATAATCTCATGGATTCATGTGGATGAGAGACCTAGTGTAAAACACCTGACATAGGCCCTAAATCCTACAACAATTTCATAGATAAAACATATAAAAAATTCCCCTCTGAATATATGAGTTTATGTAAAATTTAAGTCATTCATGAAACACTGAGCTTCTGGAAACAATAAAAAATTCACACATTTGTAGATTCAAAATGAATTCTTCAGAAAAATAATACATCCCCTGGATCACAAAAATAAAATTTTTCATTCAACCATAATTTTTCACGACACATTCATAGTAAACCCCATAAAATTCTACTTACATAAGACATAGTTTACTGAAACTATTGTGATTGTAGGATCCACATTCATTCAAACCAGGATTGATTTTGAAAATTCCCAATGCACAAACTAGATCATGGAAAACTATGACCAGTCACATTACGCCAAATAATTACATGTATTTCCCTTTACCTTTGGATAATTAAAAATGTAATTCTAAACCTAGGCCCCTTTCTTGTTAGTAAAATCTAGTAGTTTTAGAGACTATTTCCTTACATTCGTATCTACATTGTAGATATGTAAGACCGTAAAGTAAAAAAATTATGGTAATCAAATCATCATTAAACTCTATGAGAATACCCAGGATCTATATATCTATCTCTCCTTATAATGAAACAATTATTTCGAATCTTAACACATATGCCCAAAAATTATTTAAGCTGAATTACATTAAACTACATTGAACAACATTATAGTTTGATATAGTTAAAGGCAATAAAAACATCCCAAATCTGATATGTTAAACCACATCCACAATCTATGAAATGTATAAATGATGTCTTGGATGGTGATTTCACGATTTTCTATGTGATGACCATGGTATACCTAATTTGAAAATAGTGATATAATTTCCACATCATCTTAGAATCTCCAATGATTATGTCCCCAATCACCCCTTTATTTCCCTTCTTTCTTGAGAGTGACATCCTTATTTCATAATGTTAAACATTATTATGTAGTCTTATTCCAAAATATAAATTGTGAACTCAAATAGATAGGTTCTTAATTCTTGTTCTATGTATGAAATTTTTGATGCCATTCCGATGTTCAATAATTATTCCACAATATCATTGTTTCTTGTATGAAATGTTATTACTTGAGAATTGATCTGGGTATAAATATATAATATACAAATAAAAATAACAATTCAAATATAATACTCCTTGGGATAAGATACCATAAAATGAATGATCATTTTAATAGTATATCGACCGTATTACTAAATAAATATAATGCCCCTCTATACATTACTGTTCCCATAAGATGATATCATATTAATATCTTAGTATGTCATGATAATATATCCTAATATTTTAACCCCTATAAATTTGAATAGTTAAATCCTAACTCAGTTTTAAAAAAGATCCTAAATTATTATTTTATGAGAGTATATGGGAATTTTTTCCCTACTAGACAATAAATATGTGAGATTACTAACTCAAACATAATCTTTTGAAACCTTACTAATGTATTAGAAACCAATCGCTATGTCATGAATTTGTGGAACCATAGTTAATTATCCTATCAAGAATATGTAGAGATAATATGTGGTATTCTCCCCACATAAATGTAACGATCCCATGATTCACCATTAGGTGCTGATCACAATATTAATTATTTGAGAAGCCAAATAATAATTTTTTTGAGTATATGTTCACACAATCCATTCCTTATGTGATGTGACTATGATTATTTCCCATTGTGATAGGCATAACATTCCATGGATGGTGATCCTTGGATTCCTTACATGATGAGTACAATTTTACATGTACGATGAGTAACAGATTCCTCACAATACATTCTTGATCTATTATATTGGGGGAGAATATAATTTTTGTTGTTATGAGACATGGTATCCTAATGTTATTTGAGTATGTTGAATAATTAAAATCCAAATATTCCTAGGGGTTTTTATATGATAATACTTATATCATGCACAAATGTTTTCCTCAAAACCTAAAATATGATATATATATATATTTATATATATAGATTAATATTATTCCTAACAGCATTATCCTTTACAACTGTAGGTAGGTTCCATGTTAGAGAAACCCGAGGTATAATTAACATGTTTCTACTAGATGATGATGTTGGGACCAATATTCATTAACATTACTTTGATGTGTAATGGATATGAACACTATAAAAAAAATATTTGATGGATTCCATGGAATTAAAATACAACATCCCAAAATTTAATTCTAATCATGGGTTGACATCTTCGACCACAATGGTGAATAATTCCCACCATTAGAAAGTGGGAATGAGTGTCCATATGATCATGAACAGTCACATTATGAAAAATATAAAATTAACAAACCCACAATATTATGTGAATAAAATTGAGTGAAGAACCCATTATTAATCTATTCTCCATCAATAGTATGAATATGACAATAATTGGTAGTCACCTTCCAAAGTAATATATTTATGGTTAGATTTATATATGTCTCTAGAAACTACCTTCTATCCTTCTTAACTACCCCCATCTAATTCGTTTGGTGTAGGAGGTCTGACACAAAAAATCCCATGAGGCTACACTAATGTTGTGAGGAACACCTCTCCCATGGCTTCATTGAATCATAACATCATTTCCCCCTTAGAAATAATCTTGGTGAGGCTAATCGTGGAAATTGTCCACCAGTATGAGATATAAGAATTCACCTACCCAATTAATGGATCATGAATAATTTGAGGCTCAATCATTTTTCCTCCACTACCATCCACATAAAGCAAGAAATGATATATCACTCTGTTAACAAGGAAGACTATTTTGGATTTCTCTCAACATATGATTTAAAAACTCTACCCCTAGTTTAACGAATTTTAGAATTGTAATGAATCACCTATCTCAACTACATATTGTGATCTACTTATGAGGGATCCCACCACCCTATTGTGACTATTATTTATGATTTCCCCTCCAGTAATTGAACTCTTTAAATATCACTATACATTTTCTACCTCAATAAAAAATTCATAGATCCCACTCGAAGGATTAGATTCTAACCACGATTTATGAGATTCCACTTCAAAAACTACTTTAACCCATCCCCCCATTGGCACATCTTGATCCAACCTAACTATATTAAAAGGTAACTCCATTACCATGTTGGGATAAAGATTCCAACCATCCATCGACCATGCTGAGGTAAATCTCCTAACACCTATTTCCATAGGAAAATATCATCAATGTAATCACTATCATGTAAAATCCCAGAGTGGGGGTTTTCACATTGTTTAAATCAATTAATATAGAGGTTCTATTCAGGATGAGGAAATTTAATTCTCTAAATTCCCTTTTTGGGGAAGGGGGATTCTTGACATCATGAAAATCCCATCATGGGGACTGAAATCATGTTCACTGGTGAACCCTATCTTTCATATGAATCTCATTTTGGTGTTTCACCTATATCATCACCCAAGATATAAATATTGGAATAAATTAATGTTCACCATTGACATCTTTGAGTATATGTAAAATATCATTTCAATAGAAATTGATTCACCTATCGAAACAATGTTGTAGGTATCCTATAGTTAAGGATTACCATAACTGGAATAAGGCTCATTTGTTTTCTAAAACTCATTATTATACCTACATATATAAGATTTTGTCAATTAATAATATGGACTCTCCAAGAATCCAACCCTACCACTATATTTATGTCTCCTCTATATATCAATCTCTAAATAAGGTAAAATATAAGGACATGGTTTTTAACCATATGATGATTGAGAAAAATCCATAGCGACATAGGTACATGATTTCAATCACCTCTAGAAATAGCTATTGTAAACCTTATATTATTGGTATATGATTATGAAAACCACACTACCTCTATAATCCACTGTATTTTTTAGGTAATATTGGATCATGTTGAGGAAATTAATTCCTTTATTCCTATTATATAATATGTCTTCATCATGTCCTCCCACAGATCCATTATTTGGTTTGATATGTTAATGAAGTAACAAATAGATGGACTATCCTCTCTTAAATGAATAGAATGGGTAATGTGTTAGTGATATATTGTCCATTGAACATTTATAAGTTGTGTTATTTCTACATAAAACATAAAAATTCCCAATCATAATGTTATATTAGTAGAGGATCACAATATGTGCAACCACCAATACATATTGTTGACATTTAATCACCATAAAAAAATTAGATCGAATATTTTGTATACAATGAAATCATTATGGAACGCCATCAATTATTCCAAATGTTTTACATCATATACTACATAGTAGATCATCACCTTATTCATATGGGTACTGGAAGAGTATCTTTAATATCTTTGAATAAAGCCTTATAATGATTCATTGATTCATGGATGAAGAGTCTCTTTGTCTGTATATTAGGTTTTGGTTAGTATAATACACCCCAAACAATCAATTTCCTATAATGATAGAAATAAAATCAACCTAATCTAGCTATTTATGGATGATGTTCTATACCATCCACCAACATTATGGATGAAATCACAATAAATCCACTAGATGAACATGAAGTGGAGACTTGTGTCAGGGTGAATGAGGATACATACCCTCAGGAAATGGATAATATGTTTTTTTTTCTTCAATATAATCTATTCATGTACTCTATATAAGATATATATATTTTTCAATTATATACCTAACATGGAACATTTTTTAGATCATCAACAACAAGTCATGGGTAATAGGGTTTTTGTATACACTTTTATCCAAAAATCATTGGGAACTAAAAAATCATTGATGAATACATTACTCAAGGAGATAAATAACTTCAAGTGGCTCCCTTATCATAGTCATATAAAATATCTCATGGAGTTGGAAAACAATGGGGAGGATCATTTTATTCTTCCAATGGAACCCCAATAATTGAACCATCTTGGTTATACACAAATGATTGAAAAAGAACGCTCTAGACATCAGATTGAGTTACAAGCTAGTGTAATCTTCCAATTGAGTGATAATATCATATTCCATCCATATACCTACTAAATCAATAATTTAAAATTTACAAATTTGGTCCATTTTGTTTACACAATGAAAATGAATAAGGAATTCTAGGGGAAATATATGCCAAGCCTCTCTACTAAGATGTGACAAGTTCTATCACCACATATTTCATGGCCATATAGTCATAGTGATCCATACAGATTCATTGGAAAAATAAATATCCAACATTGGTAGAACACAACCCCCCATCAATATAATTATTTAAGATGGTATTTTCTTCATTAAATAGAGCATGTGATCCATACAGTTATATTTCAAATATTTTAACCTAGTGTAGCCCAATATTGAGAACCCAAAAAATAAAATAACGATTCTAGTATTGGATGCTTTACCAAGAAGATATATGTTTCCTCTATTCTCCATTATATCTAGTTGTCCCATGAATTCATTCGTAGCTGGTGGGATCTCTATAAATAATCCCTTTATATGGTAGTATCCACTTTTCATATGTCATGAATGAATGACCTATCCATGTATAGACTCTGGTAAATGTGTGTGTTGATAAATGTTTTCCAATGAAAAGAAATAATAATATTAATTTAATGTGAAACATCAATTGTTACATTTGTTTTAGGAATCACCTTGAATTTTTTTTGAGGTGATATGTTCTGAACCCCCACTTCCGTGAAATATACCAAAAGATTAAGGTAGTTCACTAAGTGTTATGAATTACTAGAAGAATCTATGTGTACCACAAAACTTCTGTCATTCTCACTTCCTACAATTACTTTACATGACATCCTACTATAGTATAATATGATTCCACCACGAGGAACCCAGTTCTTTTTCATATCAAATATCAATCGAACTACTACAGAATTCCACTTCAGATTGAACCCCACACATAGAATGTAACATCCCAGGTAAATAAAGAATAAATTTTTTTAAATTTATTAATATTTGAGAATTGAATATTAATTTTACTTTATAGGGTTTGTTATGTTTTATTGCGTACCCAATACGCAACAAATAGTTTATTTGAAATCTTACGTTGCACACTAATAATAAAATAATATTATTTTAAATGGTAGTTAACACGTAGCCGTTGTATTGGAGGGAATGAATAAAAATTACTAAAATATGATTATATATGTTTGTTAAATGGATTTAAATTTTTCCAAAAAAAGATAAAGTCTTAAAATTAGAAAAGAATTCAATTTTAGGCATAAATACTCTAATATTCACTAAAGCTCCACTTATCACCTTTTGATGACGAACCGTCATTAAATATATTTTTGGTCACTCTTATAAATTCTATTGGACCAAATAAAATTATTCTTTATAATCGGGACATCAAAATTTACTTTGTGTAAATTTTTGGTATTTTTCCGATAAAGTTTATTTTTTAATGAATAGTGAAAAGTGTTGTATTTTAATTCAAAAACTCTTTTTAATCTAATTTATTTATATGATTATATTATATTTTGAATTGGTTTTAGAGTGGAATTAGAATATATTTTTACCCTTTAATCCAATTGTGATCTTTGAAATTATTTTCACTTTGAAATTGGACTTAAATTAGTGTCAATCTTTTGATATATATTGTTTCATAAAAACACGCTATTTGTTCTGACTGTAGGAATTAATTATTAAATTAATTAATGTAACTTATATGTTTTGAATTTTGTAAAATAGACATCATTTTTGAATTCAGAATATCAAATATATCTTAGGGTGATGTTTTGGTATTTTTCTAGAAAACATCAATTTTTTATGAATAGTGAAACCACTAAGTGGTACGTAAAAAACTGATTTTTCGTTTAAATGAAAATTTACCACCATTATGTTTTGAATTTCAAAAATCCAACATACATGGTTTTCATTAGGATGTAAAATTTTGTTCAATGGGATTAAAATAATTTTTTGGTGAATAGTAACTTTTATGTTTTTAATCACGTTTAGAGGTAATTAGTGTAATTTAAGGTAAGAATAATGTTTTAATAATATGAAATGAACGTGACCCATGTACTACCCATATTTTATGTGTCATGGCCGACCAATAAAATCTATGGGTCATCCTAGGGACCCCATGGAGCCACTTTGGAAGGAAAATTACATTAATATCTTTTTATTTAATGTAAAATTAAAAATGACACAAACATGAGTTGTTTTACTAAAACAATTTTTAAATGGGGTTATACAAGTCCGATTATTGACTAAAAATAATAATTGGAAAGATAAATAGATTTCCTACATCATAGTATTTTTTTTATCATTTTTATAAATTAAATAAATTAAATTATTTATGACATCGTGATGATGCCGTGATTACCTCAATATTTAACGATTTAAATAAAATGAAATGATAATGTAAAATATAAGACCTAAACTTGTCAAAAACATATTAGATGGGTATATTTATAACCCTTATCAACTTATCCTAGAATTATTTCAATTTGGGACCTTTAAAATCCGAAAATCATTTTAAAATAAAGTAATATTTCTTTACTTTCCAAGAGTGCCCCTCCTCTCCACTTATAAAAGGCCCCCACCACTATCACCTTACACACACCTCTCAAGCCTTTGGTTAGTCCACGATCTGCCCATTTTGTCTCTCCACATCTCTCTATTACTTTTATAATCCTCACATTGTGCAGAAGTCTTCCAAAGGAAGCCTTTGAGCTTAAATTAAAAAGAGTTACCCGTTTTAAAGGTAGTGTTTTCTCTTGTGTTCTTTTGTTTTATTTTGCTTCTCCAACCCCCTAAACTAATTTTATTCTTTTATTTTGTAACAAATAAATTATATTAAATATACTAGGATTTTATTATAAGAGGCTTTCTATCTACACTTACACACACCTACATCTAATGGTTAAGGAACATACTGTTTCTGTGGATGGCGAATTTCTGCCTCACGAAACGATGATTGTTCAATATTCTTCTAACACCTTCAAAGGTGGCCATTAATATTTCACTATAGTTATATATGATATATAATATGTTTATGTTCTCCTTAATCTACTGTATTTTTCATTTATGACATACATTTATGGCTTCCATTTTGGGTATACGCGATATCTTCATTTTAGGAAGTGCGGACTACCGCCCCCTCAAAGTGATTTGATTCGTTAATGCCATATGTGGGATGTATAAAGGATGGATTTAAAGTTATTATTTATGATTTAATACTGGAATTATAATATACCTTTATATAATTATGATTTCACTCCATTAAAGTATGAGATAGAAATGAAAGTAGCGTTCATGCGTACGTACGGCTTACCGTCTCCATGAACGGTGCATTTCATTTCTTATCCCCAAATGTAATGTACTATTATAAGTACATATATATAATCGATATATATGATATATGTGACATATAAGTGATGAATATAATTCTGTAATTATAATATACATACCTCTCATTTAGTTTTAATTCCATTAATATGACATAGAAAGTAATATAGCGTTCATGCGTACGTACGGCTTACCGTCTCCATGAACGGTGCGTTTCATTTATGACCTCTAAATGATTATGTAATATTATAAATACATGTATATGCTGGATATATATGATATATATGATATCCAAATCATGAATATCATTCTGGATATAATTAACCTTTGACCACACGAACAACATGTAATTGTAAGAATTCCACTTCCGAATTAAGAAACAAATATCGACAAAACAAACATTATTAACTTAAATGATTACATAATGATTATAACATGGTAATATGTGATATAAAAGTAATAATGAACTTTAAAAAGGTACTTAAGCAATTAGAAATTAACTCAAGTTTATTATTCAGGACGTTAAATAACGATCGAGTCAAGTCAGACCCGAGGTAAGGGACTTCATCTCAATATACTTTCATTGTGGAATATTTAGTTTTATACACAACATTCATTTATATGTTTTATAAACCCCTTTGAATTTTTATTTTATACAAAAGGAATATTTTTCTATGAATCGTTTTACTAAATGACAAAAAGGAATGTTTTTTTAACGTACACAGTGACAACGACCTTTTCCGCCGCCGCGAGTATTATATGGTATTTGGCTTCCTCAACAAGCTGTAATATTTTTAAAATGAAAGAAATACAATATAATATTTTATGTATTTTGGTATTGAAAATGGTTTTTGTAATGTATTTTTTATGTCAATATATTTAAGTGATATATTCTGATCAATGTGTGGAAATGTTTTCTTTCCATTATATTTGTTTTATGTCTTATGATATTGTAATGGTACTTAGGAATTTGACGGGTGGTTACGCGATGAACCATATGACGGGTGGTGCCGTGAATACCGGGATGTGTGGTTATGTTATAACCTCCAATGCATTGGGTATGTAAGTCGGCCGTATGGCTATTCCATTAAGTGATATGTGTGGAAGTCGACCGTATGGTTATTCCATTTAAGTATGTTTATGTCCCATGATACCATTATATGTTATGTGATCTTTATATGGGTTTTATGGTAATATTTTGGTTACAAAAGATTAAGTAATGATCTTTCTTTTCAGTGAAGAGTTTTTACTTCTTCATAAAGGTGAAAAGTATTACTTTGATAAAGTATACATGGTTTACTTGTTGTTTTGATAAACTAACAGTTTTCATTATTTGTGCATCACATACTGAGCTTTTTATGATCACCCCACGTTCTTTTGAAATGTTTTTCACAGGACTTAATGTGGAATAGGGTCAAGTATGGGAACAAGGGAAAGTCATGCTATATAAAACATGGAACTAGACATGTTTTTTTAAGAGTTTTTATTCTACGGACACATAGTAGAAGTGTATACTTTGTAATCTTTTGATATGTAATAGTTATGTCCTAATTCTCTAATCCTCTAAACCTGAAAAGATCCTTAATGTGAAATATTCATTTAATTCAATATTAAGTAAGGATTAAGGCCGGTGCCTTATAGTTGGTATCATAGGTCAGTTTAGATAACTTTAGGAGTTATAATTCTATTAAATGATTATCCAAAAATATTTTTTTATGGTAAAATTGAAATGATATAGAATTTAAAGAATACTATGTTTCTTCGCCTAAGATATTTCTTTGTTAAGAATGTATTTTCATAGAGGAAACAAAACAACTTTTCTGGGAAGGCATACAAAGGGAAATGACCTTTCAAATCAGTATCCTGAGATGGTCCGAATCAGAACTAAACAATTTTTTGTAGTGATGGCTTAGTTGACTCAGGTGAAAAATGTTGGTTGTTTTTATTAATGATATTTTTGTGTTTTCTAAATGTAAAGTGGAGAATGAAAGTCATTTAAGGGTTATCTTGAAAACCTTTAAAGAAAATAAAATATATGGAAAATTTAGCGTGTGTGAGTTTTGGTTACAACAAATTTTTTCCCTTGGTCACACTGTTTAAAAAAATGGAATAACTTTTGATCCTGCTAAAAAAAATTTGTTGAAGAATGGCCAAGTCCCACAGATGTAACCGAGATCCGTAGTTTTATTGGTTTGGAAGGTTAATACCGAAGGAGTTGAAAAGAAGATTGGCAAATGCTCCTATTTTGGAACTTCCTTCCTGGAATGGTGAGTTTTTTATATATAGTGATGCTTCTTTGAAGGGACTTGGATGTGTCCTTATGCAGAATGATCAGTTAATTGCTTATGCTTCACGACAGTTGAAAACTCATGAGGTAAATTACCCTACACATGATTTGGAATTAGCTTCTGTTGTTTTTTCTTTAAAAATTTGGAGGCATCATTTGAATGAAGTAAAGTGTGAAATATATAATGATCACAAAAGTTAAAATTATATATTCACTCAGAAAGAATTGAGCATGAGATAGAGGAGATGGATGGAATTAATCAAGGATTATTATTGTACAATTCATTACCATCCGGTAAAAGTAAATAAAGTGACTGATGCATTGAGTCGAAAAAGTAATGCTTCATTAACCATGCTACGTTTGGAATGAGATCCTTTGGTTTTTGATTTGATGATCATTGGAATGGAAGTTGTTTGTGTAGGAAGTCCTTCTATTTTGTTTCAGGTATCTGTGAAATCTTCTCTATCATATAGAATAAAGCAAGCACAGAAGCAAGATAGTGAGTTGTAGAAAAAGGTAGAGCTGGTTCAAAATGGTAAGTAACCTGAATTAAACATTGGTAATGATTGTTTTTTGAGATTTGGGAAGAGATTGTGTGTGCCTTGTGATTCATAGTTGAAGAGAGAGTTGTTATGTGAAGCTCATAGTTCTCCGTTTTCAGTTCATCCTGGCAGTACTAAGATGTACAGAGATCTGCAAGAGTAATATTGGAGGGATGGAATGAAATGAGATATTACTGATTTTAATGTGAAGTGTTTGACTTGTCAGTAGGTTAAAGCAGAGCGGCTGTTACTGAAAGGGATGATTCAGCCTTTACTAGTGACAGAGTGGAAATGGGAGAATATATCCATGGACTTCATTGTGGGATTGTCGAAGACATTTCAAGGAAATAATGAAATCTGGGTTATTATTGATCTCTTGACTAAATCTGCTCATTTCATTGCTATACGAGATACTTTTTCCCTAGATCAACATTCCCGTTTGTATCATAAAGAGATAGTCAGGTTACAGGGAGTTCCTATCTCCATTATGTCCGATCGTGATCCCAGGTTTACTTCTAACTTTTGGAAGGGCCTTCAGAAGTCTTGGGGTACTGAATTAAATTTTAGTACAACTTTTCATCTGCAATCAGATGGGCAGTCAGAACGAAAAATTCAGACATTAGAGGATATGCTACGTGCTTTTTCGATGTATTTCCAGGGAAGTTGGGAACAACATCTTTCTTTTGTTGAGTTTTCTTATAATAACAGTTTTCAATCTAGTATACAGATGGCACCATTTGAGGAATTATATGGGAAGCGGTGTCGAACTCCATCTTTTTGGGATGAAGTGGGTGAAAGGAAGCTGATGGGACCAGAATTGGTAGAAGAGATGGCAGACAAATATTAGTTGATTCAGAAACACATGAGAACAGCTTAGAGCAGACAGAAAATTTATGAGGATAACCGGAGGAAGGATCTATCTTTCGAGGTAGGTGATCATGTTTTTCTCAAGGTCTCTCCATGGAAATGTGTGATGCGATTTGGTAAGAAAGGAAAGATGAGTCCAAGGTTCATTGGACCATATGAAATTCTAGAGAAAGTTGGATCACTTGCTTACAGAGTGGCTTTACCTATGAGTTTATCTCCGGTACACAATGTTTTTCATGTTTAGATGTTGAGAAAGTATATGCCAGATTCATCTCATGTTTTGAGCCCAGAGGTAGTTCAGTTGGAAGAGAATCTCTCTTATGAAGAATAACCAGTCTAGATTCTTGATCGAAGAGAGCAAGAGTGTCAAAATAAGGTAATTTACCAGGTAAAGGTTTTGTGAAAAAACCATATGGTTGAAGAGGAAACATGGGAATCTGAAAATTCTATGAGGGATAAATACCCCCACTTATTTTGATAAGTGAAAAAATTGTGAGGACACAATTCCCAAAAGGGGGGAAGGATGTGACATCCCAGTTAAATAAAGAATAAAACATTTTCATATTTATTAATATTTGAGAATTGTTTATTAATTTTACTTTATTGGGGTTGATATGTTTGATTTCTTACACGATATGCAACAAAGAGTTTATTTGAAATCTTACGTTGCACGCTAATAATAAAATTATATTATTTTAAATGGTAGTTAACACGTAGCCGTTCTATTGGTGGGAATGAATAAAAATAACTAAAATATTATTATATATTTTTGTTAAATTTATTTACATTTGTCCAATAAAAGATAATAGCTTAAAAAAAGAAAAGAATTTAATTTTAGGCATAAATACTCTAATATTCACTAAAGGTCCACTTATCACCTTTTGATGGAGAACCATCATTAAATATAGTTTTTGTCACTCATATAAATTCTATTTGACCAAATAAAATTTTTCTTTAGAATTGGGACATCAAAATTTACATTGTGTAAATTTTTTCTATTTTTCCGATAAAGTTCATTTTTTTTAATGAATAATGAAAAATGTTGTATTTTAATTCAAAACCTCTTTTTAATCTAATTTATTTATATGAATAGATTATCTTTTTAATTGTATTTAGAGTGGAATTAGAATATATTTTTACTATTTAATCCAATAGTGGTTGTTGGAATTAATTTAAATTTGAAATTGGACTTAAACTAGGGTCAATCTTTTGATATATATTGTTTCATAAAAACACGCTATTTTTTCTGACAGCGGGAATTATTTATTAAAATAATTAATTTAACTTATATGTTTCTAATTTTGTAAAATAGACATCATTTTTTAATTTGGAATATCAAATATTTCTTAGGGTGAAGTTTTGGTATTTTTCTAGAAAACTTCCATTTTTGCTGAATAGTGAAACCACTAAGTGGTACATAAAAAAATGATCTTTCGTTTATATGAAAATTTACCACCTTTGTGTTTTGAATTTAAAAAATCCTACATACATGGTTGTCATTAGGAAGTAAAATTTGGTTCAATGGGATTAAAATAATTTTTTTGGTGAATAGTAACTTTTATGTTTTTAATCGCGATTAGAGGTAATTTGTGTAATTTAAGGAAAGAATAATGTTTTAATAATATGAAATGAACATGACACATGTCCTATCCTTATTGGATGTGTCATGGAAGACCAAGAAAATCAATGGGTCAACTGGGGGACCCCATAGAGCCACATTGGAAGGAAAATGACATTAATATCTTTTTATATAATGTAAAAGTAAAAATGACACAAACATGAGTTGTTTTACTAAAACAATTTTTAAATGGGGTTATACAAGTCATAGTTTTGACTATAAATAGTAATTGGAAAGAAAAAAAGATTTCCTACATCATAGTATTTGTTTTATAATTTTTAGACATTAAATAAAGTAAATTATTTATGACATCATGATGATGCAGCGATTACCACATCATTTAACGATTTAAATAAAATGAAAACATAATGTAAACTATAAGAACAAAACTTGTCAAAACCCAATTGGATGGGTATATTTAGAACCCTTATCACGTTATCCTCGTATTATATCAATGTGGGACCTTTTAAATCCGAAACTCATTTTAAAATAAAGTAACATTTCTTTAAATTCCAAGAGTGCCCCTCCTCTCCTCTTATAAAAGGCCCCCACCACTATCACCTTACCCACACATATTAAGCCTTTGGTTCGGACAAGCTCTGCCCATTTTGTCTCTCCACATCCCACTCTTACTCCTAGAAGCCTCACTTTGGGCAGAAGTCATCCCAAGGAAGCCTTTGAGCGCAAATTAAAAAGAGTTACCCGTTTTAAAGGTAGTGTTTTCTCTTGTGTTATTTTGTTTTATTTTGTTTCTCCAACCCCCTAAACTCTTTTTATTAATTTATTTTGTAACAACTCAAGTATCTTCAATATACTTGGATGTTGTTATAAGAATAATTCGAGCTACATGTAAAGACCCATAAATTTCAAGGAAAATTTTTTCTTAGTTTTCTTTGGAATTTTACAAGAACGCAGTTTCTGACGGCGCCTGATTCCGAGGCCCGATGTGCTCGGAATCAATTTCCGAACTTTGGCTCGGGTACGTTCAGTGAACAAACGAGCGGGTTTTCCTATCTTTTGAACCGGTTCCCAGAATCGTATTCCGAGGGCACCGATGAACTCGCAGCACCGATATTCGCTTAAGGAGACCTTTTACGAGGTTGCGTTTTAGGCGGGTTGAGAGTTAGTTTTGGGGAAAATAAAATGAAGTAAAATAAAATGTGGAAACACAATTTTTTTTTATCCATGTTGGTTATATCCTCCCAAAGGGAGTTAGAGGTGGGACCCACATCCACTTAACCTCCCTTGAGAGGATTAAGTGTGGTGGGGCCCACACGAACCCTAACTCCTCAACTCCCCTTTAAACTCCCAATAACTCCACTAAATTTAATTTTGACAACTTGAGTTTTAATTGAGATGAGTTATTGATTTTCAAACTTTTGAAATTCAAGTGGTTTAGTTGTGTAAATAAAATAAGCCTTAGACTTATTTTATTTTGGTTAGATTTCTCTTGCCACCTTGAGAGAATTTGGGAGCATTCTTCTTCGTCTTCAAACCTTGACGAAGAACACGAAGAACACTTACGCTCCGACGAAGAACGCCACATATCTTCTTCGTAGCCGGTGTGTTTCCGAAGATCGATGACGCCGCTTTCTCCTTGGACTTTCTTCATCAGCTTACGAAGCTTCTCCAGTGACGCTACCTCTTCGGATGTACCTCGACGTCAACGGAATCAATGTTCGATTCCCGCGAAGCCCGACCTCCGCGATGCTTGTCTTCCGCGGCTCGTTGACGTGCTCCGCTCTTGAAACCGAGGTAGGAGTTTGTTTTTGATAATGGCATATTCTTCCCTTCGTTTTTCCCCTTTTAAAATAATTAATGTGGATAATCAAGGGGAGATTGTTTCAATTTTAATTGTTATCAAATTGATACTTAGTTGCCGTTTTTGAAAACTCCTAACGCGGAGGGTGCGGGCCGTACGATCACGGCCCGACAACCCTACGCTATTTGCTCTTGTTGTACGGTTTTGTCGGAGATGAAGCAACAAGACCGCGATAAGGATTTGAGATCACTGTAGTGAATTCCTCGACCCGAGGAGATCATTGGCGCAGGCGGCGGTCAAATCGGACCACCGGTGCATGACCGGTGGTCCGTAGAGCTCGACGACGGCGCACCACCCCGGCGCGGCGGCGCCGGCGGCGGCGCTTCACCGGAGAAACCAGCCGCGGCAGTGCCGGCCGCGATGGTCAGGGCGGGAACCCTTTTGGGTCCCGCGTGTATGAAGAACGGCTGACCATACGCCGGCCGTTACCCTGATGACCCGGGGGTTGAACCCCCGGTTGGCTGGAGCGCCCCCCCCCCCCCATGTGGGGGGCTGTTGGTTTCATTAACACGGGGGGGGGGGGGGGGGGGGGTTGTGCCCCCCGTTTCCGTCGACCCGCCGCTCGGCCAAACGGCCGAGCTGAGCTGGCGCCGGGACGGGTCGACCCGGTCCGGGGGGGGGGGGGGGGTCGGGCCGGGTCGGCCCGGGCCCAGACCCCCGTTTTCGGACCACATTCGGTCAAACGCCCATATCTTGAGCTGTAGACCACCAAACGAATCGCCGTCAGCGGCAACGCGATCCTTGGATCGATTCGGTCGTTTCGGTATATCGCACTCAGGGTTTCAGAGAACTTTGGGTTCGGCCGGGTTGGTATGTACACGAAACCAACCGGGCCCTCGGAGTGAAAACGCTCGTAACTTGAGTACCGGACGTTCGTTTGACGTGCCGTCGACTTTGATGAATTCCTCTAAGTGAGACGGATCTTTTGGCTTACTCCGCTCGAGATTTGGATGCCGTCGGAGTGGGGTTGGGTTGGTTCGCTCACGAAACCAATTGGGCCCCTGGAACAAAAAAGCCAATAACTCACAGACCGGGCGTCCGATTGACGCGCCGTCTGTTTCGTTGAATTCCTCCTGATGAGATGGAACTTTTGGAATACTTTTCCCGAGATTTGGATATTGTTGGATGGTGGCCGGGTTGGATTGCACCCGAAATCCAACCGGGCCCCTGGAACGGAAAAACTGATATCTTTCAGACAGGACGTCTGTTTGACGAACCGTCAGCGGCGTTGTTGATCACGTTGAGAAACGGCCCTATGAGTATACCCTATGAGAGTTCGGGGTACAATTGAGATACAGCCGGAATTGGTTCGCACACGAAACCAACCAGGCCCCTGGGACGAAAAGGCTAGTAACTCACAGACCGGGCGTTCGATTGACGCGTCATCTGTTGCGTTGAGACCCCTATGAAGAGATGGTACTTTGAGATAGTTCTTCGTGGGACTTTGAGATACTTGGAGTATCGACCTATATCTCGTGGAGCGGACCCTCCTGGAGACGAGCGTGCGGAGTACGGAGATAGTGTAGCTGACTGAGACCTGACGACTGCTTGACCGACTCGACTTGGAGTGAGTCGGCTAGCCCAGTGGACAGAGCACTACTTTCTGAGGTGCAGACCAATGACGAATGGAGCACTACCTGTGTGACAGTTCAGACCCGCGGTATTCGTCCGGAGAGTACCTCAGCAGGCTACTAGGGGGTGTGCACTACTGTGTTTGGGTGACATACCTTGGCGGGAAGCACTAGTGTGTTTGGGTGGCTGACCCGCGGTACTCGACAGGAGGAGTACCTCAGCAGTCTTTGGCTAGTGAGCAGTACCTCGGAGTCTTGACAGGACCACTGTACACTCCAGAGACGGAGCTCTTCAGCAGTTACGGTTTTGATAATGTAAATCCTGTTTTGAGCTGAGACTTTTGACCTTTGTGTTTACCTCATGATTGAGATGAGTCACTTGATAACTTAGGTATATGTATGGGCATATACCTGGGTAGTGGTTATCCGTTGATTTCATGATTCTTGTGTATCCTCATGATTGAGATGGGTTACTTGATAACTTAGGTATATGTATGGGCATATACCTAAGTAGATGTTATCTGTTGAGATCTTCTTTGTGGTTATCTTGTTGGTTTATAGAGACCTTGAGGGTCTCGAGGTCCCTACTGAGTATCGTTATACTCACCCCTGCACGGGCTATGCCCGCACCTCATTGTGTTGGTTGCAGGCGACGGGCAGTGCTGTTGGAGGCCAAGTGTTCGAGGACTGGACGGTACCCGGAGGTGGACTACACGGCGAGTCAGTACCCGGAGGTGCACTACACGACGTGACGACTCCCAAAGGAGGTTGACGGACAAGAGCGTGGAGGAAGCTATCTGTACCTACCCTTCAGGTAGGATCCGTGGGGGACGACCAGGAGCTGCGCTATCTGTACCTACCCTTCAGGTAGGATCCGAGTAGGACGACCCAGGAGCTGCTTCCTTCTTCTAGCTCTTTGTCTTTTTTCTGTTGTACCTTGTTTAGTTGTAGTTGTACTTTCTTTTGGGTTTGTATTCTGGCCCATTTACTTTTCAGCTATTCTTTTGTACTTTGTGTTTTGCTTCCGCTTGTACTCTGTGTTGCTTGTTTTCTTTTATAAAGACAATGCCTTCCCAGTTATCGGGATTTTACGCCTTTGGTGCTAGTCGCCAGCCCCTGGCCTATGGAAGGCGGGCTTAGGGTAGTCACGGCACGGGCCCCGAGGACGGGTCATGACAAATTGGTATAAGAGGAGTTGATTCTATCGCAGAACTTATAACTCTAATATTTTCTTTCTGTGAAGCATTAGTGTTAAGGGTACCGAGTGTGGTTTTCAGTTTAGGGAGTCCAGTGTTGGTGCGGAGGCCGACGTATCCATACACCAGGACCCTGAAAACTGATTTCCAACTTTGTGCATGAAAACACTGATTGCATGTGTGTTTTCAAAGGTTTTCCCTTAAAACATCTCAAACCAGGTCAGCTCACCAGGTATAATCGTTTGACCGTGTCACGTTGTTTCTATCAGGATGCCTTTTCTCGGACGACCAGCTAGAGCCCTGAGAGTGGTTCGTACTGACAGCCCGCCGAGCGACGTGGCCTCAGTATAGGGACCTTTTTCAGTTGAGACACCAGCGGAGTCACCAGCGGTACTACTACCCGTTGGGCCACCGATGCCACCAGCCCCAGCAGCAGAGGGTGCATGTCGCTTGAGCGCACTGTACGAGTTCCAGCGCCAGAGGCCACCCAGGTTCCGGGGAGAGATGGACCCGCAGGTGGCTGAGGTTTGGCTGGAGGTTGTGGTGAGAGTCTTCAGGCTAGTGGGGACGCCGACAGACTTCATGGTGATCTTTGCTGCCAGCCTTCTTCAGGCAGCAACATGCATGTGGTGGAGCCACTTGTTTGAGTTTTGTGACGGGATGACCTTCGCATGGGAAGACTTCGAGACATTATTTAGGGTGGAGTTTGTGCCAGTAGCTCTACAACCCGAGCGTGTACAGGAGCTTCTGCCTCTGCCGCGTGTTTTTCGATCAGTAGCCGAGTCATCTATGGGCAGTAGACAAATGATGTAGAGGTCCGGGAGGACCAGACCAGCAGTTGGACGATCTCGGGTTTTAGGACCGGTGGTGCGGGGCACCCGAGGTGGGGTCAGAGCCAAGCGTGCCAGAAACGGACAATGTTACTCCTGCGGCGGGAAGGGTCACCTGGCACGTGACTATCCGACTCCTCGTACAGTTGATCAGCGGGTGTTGGAGGAGCCACCGAGACAGAAGCAACGGCTGGTACATGAGCAACAACCGAGCAGTGGACAAGGCATTAGAGCTCCAAGAGCAGGTGGACAGGAGAGGAACTAGTGGATACGTCCTTTGTACTTCTAGTTCGATGTTGCTTTTGTATTCGTGTCTTTGTACTATGAGCTGCAATAATAAAAAGACACTTATCTTCTGATGTTTGCTTTCCTGTCCTTTTTGTTTGGTTGATACTAAGTGGTCCTGGTTAAGACTGTTGACTTGACCCTCACTTTCGATATTTCTACTGGAGGATACCCAGTGACCTCACACTGATGCCGACAGTGTGACTCGACCCTTAGAGGCGAGAGTGACAGTTGGATCTCTTAGTAGTTACGTCGAGGCCTTACGACGTCATCCATGACATGAATACATCATTCATGTCAGGATTGACTGTATTAGGCAATGGGCGTAGTTCATCCAGGGGATAAGGCCGAGTTTCTCTTTTCGGAAAAAGAGAAATTTTATCAGCTCTTTCAGATCATAGGAAAAGCAGGTGCAGATCATCCAGGAGCGGATGAAGACTGCACAGTGCAGTAAGAAATAGGAAACAGACTCCAGTCTTAGAGACTCGAGCATGTTAAATGTTAAAGAAGAGGAAGCTTAAAGTAGAGATTAGTCTGCGAAGCAGCAGACGTGGAGGCAGAGCTAGGAAAGCAGCATGAGGTGGTGTACATCTTAACATGCTACAAACACCCACCTTAGTTATTCCCGCCAGGCTCAGGGAGCTGGAGGGCGGAGGAAGAGTGCGGCTGCAGGCGGTCAAGGAGTGTGACCCAATGGCTCTAGAAATGATTTAAGGGACAGTCTGTGTTCACTACTAGCTGTTGTAGTAACGGACGTCGATATGAATCATTCCTTGCTTTCACAAATCTTGTTCCAGACCTAGAGTTTCCGGTAAGCCGTGGACTTGACCCTCACGTCTGGAGATGCCTTGGGAAGAGACTCGATAATCACACTTACGCCAATAGTGTGGTCAGACCCTCGAGGCGAGAGTTCCGGTTGGAATCTCTTGGTGGCAGCATCGAGGCCTTACGACGTTAGTTTGAGTGTGGAATGGGCAATAACTGTTCATACTCAAATTGACGGTTTTAGGCAAACGTCGGGATGGGTTTTCCTTGGTCGGAAAAAAGGAAACCCCAGGCAGCACAGGATAAACTCTTTCACAGGAGGGTGCAACCGATCACTCTTGATTCGGTCAACCTTACCCTCGTAGCGGAAGTCTTTTCGAGTTCCAGTTCTAACAGAAAATGGAGACCTCTGGAGTTCGAGGATGATGATCTCGTCCTTATACGAGTCTCACCTCGACAAGGTTTACGGAGATGTGGCCAAGGCGGAATGCTATCTCTGAGGGTCAGCAAACCTTCTTAGGTCCTCAGCTGGGTAGGCGTGGTGGTTTACCGCTTGACCAATTCACCGCAGTTGCACCAGGTGCACGACGACTTCCACGTATCTGAAATGAGGAGATATGTTCTCGACCCTTCGCATATCATCGACCATGAGGAGCTGGACGATGGCGATGGGGTGTCTTTCACGAAGGTTTCAGTGGGGATCGAGGATCGATAATAGCAGATCCGACGAGGACGATCGATTCCTTGGGTGCACTTTCTCTGGCAGTACGGGAACCTCTAGGTAAGCACTTGGGAGCGGAAGGCTCAGATGCGTGCTTTGTACCGCTTTTGTGACCCTAGTATGTGTTGAAGCTTTACGGGGACGTAAATCCCTGAGGTGGGAGTAATGTAAAGACCCGGAAATTTCAAGGAAATTTTTTTCTTAATTTTCTTTGGAATTTTACAAGAACGCAGTTTCTAACGGCGCCTGATTCCGAGGCCCGGTGTGCTCGGAATCAATTTCTGATGTTTGGCTCGGGTACGTTCAGTGGACAAACGAGTGGGTTTTCCTATCTTTTGAACCGGTGCCCGGAATCGAATTCTGAGGGCACTGATGAACTCGCAGCACCTATATTCGCTTAAGGAGACCTTTTCTGAGGTTGCGTTTTATGCGGGTTGAGAGTTAGTTTTGGGGAAAATAAAATGAAGTTAAATAAAATGTGGAAACACAATTTTTTTATCAATGTTGGTTATATCCTCCCAAAGGGAGTTAGAGGTGGGACCCACATCCACTTAACCTCACTTGAGAGGATTAAGTGTGGTGGGGCCCACACGAACCCTAACTCCTCAACTCTCCTTTAAACTCCCAATAACACCACTCAATTTAATTTTGACAACTTGAGTTTTAATTGAGATGAGTTATTGATTTTCAAACATTTGAAATTCAAGTGGTTTAGTTGTGTAAATAAAATAAGCCTTAGACTTATTTTATTTTGGTTAGATTTCTCTTGCCACCTTGAGAGAATTTGGGAGCATTCTTCTTCTTCTTCAAACCTTGACGAAGAACACGAAGAACACTTAAGCTCCGACGAAGAACGCCGCATCTCTTCTTCGTAGCCGGTGTGTTTCCGAAGATCGATGACGCCGCTTTCTCCTCAGACATTTTCGTCAGCTTACGAAGCTTCTCCAGCGACGCTACCTCTTCGGACGTACCTCGACGTCAACGGAATCAATGTTCGATTCCCGTGACGCCCGAACTCCGCGACGCTTGTCTTCCGCGGCTCGTTGACGTGCTCCGCTCTTGAAACCGAGGTAGGGGTTTGTTTTTGATAATGGCATCTTCTTCCCTTCGTTTTTCCCCTTTTAAAATAATGAATCCGGATTATCAAGGGAAGATTGTTTCAAATTTAATTGTTATGAAATTAATACTTAGTTTCCGTTTTTGAAAACTCCTAACACGGAGGGTGCGGGCCGTACGAACACAGCCCGACAACCCTCCGCTATTTTCTCTTGTTGTACGGTTTTGTCGGCGATGAAGCAACGGGACCGCGATAAGAATTTGAGATCACTGCAGTGAAGTTCTCGACCCGAGGAGAGCATTGGCACAGGCAGCGGTCAAATCGGACCACCGGTGCATGACTGGTGGTCCGCAGAGCTCGACGACGACGCACCACCCCGGCGCAGCGGCGCCGGCGACCGGCGGTGGCGGCGCGCCGCCGGAGAAACCAGCCGCGGCGGCCTTCAAGGCGGCCGGCAAAGCCGGCCTCGGTGGTCAGGGAGGGACCCCTTTTGGGTCCCGCGTGTATGAAGAACGGCTGACCATATGCCGGCCGTTACCCTGATGACCCGGGGGTTGAACCCCCGGTTGGCTGGAGCGCCCCCCCCCCCCCCCCACGTGGGGGGTCGTTGGTTTCATTAACACGGGGGGGGGGGGGGGGGGGGCTGTGCCCCCCGTTTCCCTCGACCCGCCACTCGGCCAAACGGCCGAGCTGAGCTGGCGCCGGGACTGGTCGACCCGGACCCGGGTCGGGTCGACCCGGTTCGGGCCGATCCGGGGGGGTGGGGGTCGGCCCGGGTCGGCCCGGGCCCAGACCCCCGTTTTCGGACCACTTTCGGTCAAATGCCCATATCTTGAGCTGTAGACATCCAAACGACTCGCCGTCAGCGGCAACGCGATACATGGATCGAGAAGGTCGTTTCGGTATATCGAACTCAAGGTTTCGGAGAACTTTGGGTTCGGCCGGGTTGGTTTGTACACAAAACCAACCGAGCCCTCGGAGCGGAAACGCCCGTAACTTGAGTACCGGACGTCCGTTTGACGTGCCGTCGACTTTGATGAATTTCTCTAAGTGAGACGGATCTTTTGAATTACTCCTCTTGAGATTTGGATGCCGTCGGAGTGGGGTCGGGTTGGTTCTCTCACGAAACCGATCGGGCCCCTGGAACGAAAAAGCCAATAACTCACAGACCGGGCGTCCGATTGACGCGCCGTCAGTTTCGTTGAATTCCTCTTGATGAGACGGAACTTTTGGAATTATTTTCCCGAGATTTGGATATAGTTGAATGGTGGCCGGGTTGGATCGCACCCGAAATCCAACCGGGCCCCTGGAACGGAAAAACTGATATCTTTCAGACAGGACGTCCGTTTGACGAACTGTCAGCGGCGTTGTTGATCACATTGAGAAACGGCCCTATGAGTATACCCTATGATAGTTCGGGGTAAAGTTGAGATACGGCCGGAATTGGTTCGCTCACGAAACCAACCGGGCCCCTGGGACGAAAAGGCTAGTAACTCACAGACCGGGCGTTTGATTGACACGCCATCTGTTGCATTGAGATCCTTATGATGAGACGGTCCTTTGAGATACTTCTTCGTGGGACTTTGAGATACTTGGAGTATTGACCTATAGCTCATGGAGAGGACCCTCCTGGAGACGAGCGTGCGGAGTACGGAGACCGTGTAGCCGACTGTGACATGACGACTGCTTGACCGACTTGACTTGGAGTGAGTCGACTAGCCCAGTGGACGGAGCACTACTTTCTGAGGTGCAGAAGCATGGAGGACGGAGCACTACCTGTGTGACAGTGCAGACCCGCAGTATTAGTCCGGAGAGTACCTCAGCAGGATACTAGGGGGTTTGCACTACTGTGTTTGGGTGACATACCTCGGCGGGAAGCACTACTGTGTTTGGGTGGCTGACCCGCGGTACTCGACAGGAGGAGTACCTCAGCAGTCTTAGGTTAGTGAGCAGTACCTCGGAGTCGTGACAGGACCACTGTACACTCCATAGACGGAGCTCTTTAGCAGTTACGGTTTCGATAATGAAAATCATGGTTTTAGCTGAGACTTTTGACCTTTTTGTTTACCTCATGATTGAGATGAGTCACTTGATAACTTAGGTATATGTATGGGCATATACCTGACTAGTTGTTATCCGTTGATTTCATGATCCTTGTGTATCCTCATGATTGAGATGGGTTACTTGATAACATAGGTATATGTATGGGCATATACCTAAGTAAAGGTTATCTTTTGAGATCTTCTTTGTGGTTATCTTGTTGGTTTAGAGAGACCTTGAGGGTCTCGGGGTCCCTACTGAGTATATTTATACTAACCCCTACACGGTCTATGCCCGCACCTCGTTGTGTTGGTTGCAGATGACGGGAAGTGCTGACGGAGGCTGAGTGTTCGAGGACTGGACGGTACCCGGAGGTGGACTACACGACGAGTCAGTACCCAGAGGTGGACTACACGACGTGACGACTCACAAAGGAGGTTGACGGACGAGAGCGTGGAGAAAGCTATCATTAACTACCCTTCAGGTAGGATCCGTGGTGGACGACCAGGAGCTGCGCTATCTGTACCTACCCTTCAGGTAGGATCCGAGGAGGACGACCCAAGAGCTGCTTCCTTCTTCCAGCTATTTGTCTTTTTTTTGTTGTACCTTGTTCAGTTTTAGTTGTACTTTCTTTTGGGTTTGTATTCTGGCCCATTTACTTTTCATCTTTTCTTTTGTACTTAGTGTTTTGCTTCCGCTTGTATTCTGTGTTTCTTGTTTTCTTTTATAATGGCAATGCCTTCCCAGTTATCGGGATTTTACGCCTTTGGTGCTAGTCACCAGCCCCTGGCCTATGGAAGACGGGCTTGGGGTAGTCACGGCATGGGCCCCGAGGACGGGTCATGACACTACAATTACACACACCTACATCTAATGGTTAAAGAACATACTGTTTCTGTGGATGGTAAATTTCTGCCTAACGAAACGATGATTGTTCAATATTCATCTAACACCTTCAAAGGTGGCGATTAATATGTCACTATATTTATATATGATATATAATATGTTTATTTTCTCCTTATGATTTTGTATTTTTCATTTATGGAATACCTTTATGGATTCCATTACGGGTATACACAATATCATCATTTTAGGATGTGCGGACTACCAGCCCCCCAAAGTGATTTGATTCGTTAATGCCATACGTGGGACGTATAAAGGATGGATTTAAAGTTATTATATATGATTTTATATAGGAATTATAATATACCATTATATCATTATGATTTCACTCCATTAAAGTATGAGATAGAAATGGAAGTAGCGTTCATGCATACGTACGTCTTACCGTCCCCATGAACGGTGCATTTCATTTCTTATCCCCAAATGTAATGTACTATTATATGTACATATATATAATGAATATATATGATCTATTTTACATATAAGTGATGAATATAATTCTGGAATTAAAATATACATACCTCTCATTTAGTTTTAATTCCATTAATATGACATAGAAATGAATGTAGCGTTCATGCGTACGTACAACTTACCATCTCCGTGAACAGTGAATTTCATTTCTTTCCTCTAAATGATTATGTAATATTATAAATACATGAATATTCTGGATATATATGATATATATGATATCCAAATCATGAATATCATTCTGAATATAATGAACCTTTGACCACACGAAAAACATGTAATTGTAAGAAGTCCACTTTTGACTTAAGAACCAAATATCGACAAAACAAACATTATTAACTTAAATGATTACATAATGTTTATAACATGGTAATAAGTGATATAAAAGTTAGAATGAAATTTAAAAAGGTTCTTAAGAAAGTAGAAATTAACTCATGTTTATTATTCAGGACGTTAAAGAACGATCGAGTCAAGTCGGACCCGAAGTAAGGGACTTCATCTTAATCTCCTTTCATTGAGAAATATTTCGTTTTATACACAACATTCTTTTATATGGTGTATAAACCCCTTTGAATTTTAATTTTATACAAACAGAATCTTTTTCTACGAAGTGTTTTACAAAACGAGAAAAAGGAATGTTTTTTTTAACGTACGCGGTGACAACGACCTTTTCCGCCACTGCGAGTATTATTTGGTCTTTGGCTTCCTCAACAAGCCGTAATGTTTTTAAAATGAATGAAATACCATATACTCTTTTATGTATTTTGGTATTGAAAATGGGTTTTATTATGGATTTTTTATGTCAATATATTTAAGTGATATATTGTGCTCATAGTGTGGAAATGTTTTCTTTCAATTATATTTGTTTTATGTCCTATGATTTTATAATGGTACTTGGATATTTGATGGGTGGTTACGTGATGAACCATATGATGGGTGGTGCCGTGAATACCAGGACAGGTGGTTACGTTATAACCTCCAATGCATTGGGTATGGAATTCGTTCGTATGGCTATTCCATTAAGTGATATGTGTGGAAGTCCACCGTATGGTTATTCCATTTAAGTATTTTTATGTCCCAAGTTACCTTTATATGTTATGTGATCATTATATGGGTTTTATGGTAATCTTTTGGTTACAAAAGGGTATGTAATGATCATTTTATTCAGTGAAGAGTTTTTACTTCTTCATAAAGGTGAAAAGTATTACTTTGATAAAGTATACATGGTTTACTTTTTGTTTTGATAAACAAACAGTTTTCATTATTTTTGTATCCCTTACTAATCTTTTTATGCTCACCCCATGTTTTTTTGAAATGTTTTTCACAGGACTTAATGTGGAATAGGGTCAAGGATGGGATCAAGGGAAAGTCATGCTATAAAAAACCTGGGAATAGACATGTTTTTTAAGAGTTTTTATTCTATGGAAACTTAGTAGACGTGTTTACTTTGTAATTTTTTGAGATGTAGTAGTTATGTCTTAATTCTCTAAAAATCTAAACCTGAAAAGTTCCTCAATATGAATTATTAATTTAATTCAATATTAAGTAAGGTTTGAGGTCGTGGCCTTATATAGAATGTTTCACAGGGTCTCCATCAAGGTTAGGAAACTAGGGATACATTAATGGAGTATAAGAATATGGCTTTAACAATAATGGATTTACATGTTCTAGGTTTCATCCTATTTTCAATACATAAAAATTCACCCAATGAACTATAGATGAAAAATAAAAAAGTTGTTTTTATAATTAACCATTATAACTATAAATAAAATCAACAACTCCATTTAAGTTATATTGATGATTGTTTTATCTATATGGAATTTATTAGGAACTAGATCAATCACTTAATAGTTGATCTTAATAATTTTCTGACAAAATTCATTTGTGTTCCAATACTATAAACAATGTTGAGGAATCTATGGAATTAAAATAAGAATTCTATAGATAATAAATGATGTTATGTGAATGTCTACCCAATAAATGGATTTAATTATACCATGAGATTATTCACATATCAATCAACCATTAGGAACCTCACAAGCACAGAAATCCATCTTTTTATCCAACTCATCATTTTCATTTGACACGTCATGAAAAATCCAATGTCATCTATAAAATGTCAACAAGAATCCTCATCAAGTTAAAAATTAGTTTTCACACTTATGGGATTCATTTAATATATGTTTTGATTTGGAAAGCATGACCATACTATATATTGGAATCTCTTATGATGAAGATAATGAACGTGTCTCTATCAATACAATTAGTTTAGTGAATCACTATGCTAAACATAATTTCTCGATATTCTAGTAAACTCATTCTAGAACCTCAAAAAATTATACAAATGGTAGAGGAATATTATAATCATGTTGGTATATTATCCAATGTTCCAAACTAGAAAATTTTATATATGAAAACTAAATAAAAAATGAAAAACTATATAATTACTAGAATGTGGATGCCTTGATGGAAACATTATCCAACACCACCCCATTAAACATATGATTGATAAAATGATTGTATAAAACTCATCCATCCAAATATCATGGTAATTTTTACACATTATGATCCAAATAGAAACAATTATGTGCCAAATATAGTTCGTTAAATGTAACAAAGAAGCATCATATGTCAATAAATCCTTATTTCGATTTACATCTGGACCACTTCACACCCCATTATTGAAATATTATACGATGTAACATGATTACATTATTTTCGAGAGATGATGTAATATAAAATATTTTAGGTATACCTTTCTTACTCCAGATCCCCAATATAGCCCACCTATGAATTATATTCATGATGTACTCATTGAATCACAATTGATTCATCTTTGGATTGAATCATATGTACCCACTTCCAAAACCAACCATGCATGTAAGATCCAAAGAGTAAATTTGATGTAGATATATTATTAATTTTTTTCAATATATATATATATATATATATATATATCCTTCTGTGAATACAATCTAGTTTAAAGTAATTAGAAGAGTTATCCAGTGATTTTTTGGATCCCATATCTCATCATTTTCACAACAACATGAATGGAAACACAATTAGTTGAAATTGTGTTGTGCAGGATACATGTTTTGTGATAACTAATTGAGGATATAAATAGGGGATATACATGACACATGGTATGATGACAATAATTTTGACTGAGGTTCAAAACCGTGGAGGGCACCTACAACTTACATCAGTGTGTAATGAAACTATTTTTGAATGGTTGGATGAACCATGATCACTAACCATGCAAGGTTCCACAAATTAATATAGTGGGAACTCATTTGATTAATGGTTTTGCAGTATGTATGGTCCCATATTTTGGGTAATGTTTTGAAATTTCCCTAAAATTTTATTATAACATTAAAAAAGTAATCATTTATTCTTTATTTGACATCAACACAACATGATTTTTCCTTCGATGATTTTTGATAGGAATTATTCACTCTCCTCCATCTGAACTCAGAATTTAGGGTTGTTAGACTCATTGGATCAATATCTATGAGTAAAAAATTCCATTTTTGTCTTTATTAATTATTTATAGTATTGATGTAGTTTTTTAGGGGAATGATAATATTCCGTATTTAATAATTATTCATCTGTTATTTATTTTTCATCTGATCTGAGTTTAATCAAAAGTTGAGAGTGGAAAATCAATTTACTACATATCTATGGAAGGTGTCCTATAATATTTCCAAGAGGTTTGTAGACTTTTAGAGATATTTGAAATTGTACATCCCATCACATTTTTTAGTGTGACCTCGCAAATGAATATAATACTTTAATTAAATTAAATGTATCAATTTATTGTTACCATTTAGTTTCAAAGGAAAATTTAGAGACTTTTTCCTCAACCTAGATCACCCATGGGTTATTACCTTTTCCTATTATTATATTAAACCACCAATGGGTGAGGGAAATATTTTTCCATACTAGGAGAATATTGTTTTTAAAATGATTTGATTTAATAGAATATTTTTATAAGGCCATTTCATCCTTCTAAAGACTTAATTTTAATTAAATAGTTTATATTGAACATGAATTGCTTGATTAAATATATAGAATTTGGGGAAATTGGTGGGTATGATCATTTAATGCTCTTAATTTTGAATATTTATATTAGTGGGTGAACTGATGGGGTGACATGGCAATTGAATTAAATGAAGAATTATTATATAGAAATACATAAGTGTGCAAAATAATGGGTCTTATTAGTGGTAGGTAATTTCGTAGACCTATAATCACATTTTATTCTGATTTTCTGGGATTCTTTTGGACATGCTACCCCTTGGATCCATTTTGTCTTAGGCTCCCTATAGAGTTGGTTTTATAAAAGCATCATGGACCCCAACACTATTCTAACCTCAATTCCTTCGTGATTATTATATGAATTTATGGGGATACCTTCATCCAATATAACATGGGTCTAGTCCCGAGTGGTCTGAAATTAATGATTTAATGGAAAGAAATATTTAAATGTGTTGTGTATGGATATACAGCTCGACAGTGGTTGTTCTGTAACATATGGTTATATTTTGTGGTATTTTTTGTTTGGATTTATAGTCAATAAGAAAAGGCCATAGGTGATAAGGTATTTTATATATATAATAAATACATGGTATTTAGATCTATTTAATGTAATGCCACGTTATTATATAATCTTGTCCAATTTTTTTCGGAGGCATGTTGGTATATATTGTATTACTTTATTGAATAAATTCCCTGGGAAATTTTCATTTACATATTGATTAACTATGATATATATATTTCACTACAATATCATATATTGCACATCCCCCACTTTTTATAAGCACATTTGGTGGGGAACAACTATGACTGTTTCTCAATCCTAGTTTGGGTTGTCATTGGGTATCTGGACAGACAATTTGGATGTTGGTAGTGTCTGTGGAAAACACCCATATATTGATTCATTATTCAATTATATTCCTAGGATGGTGAATCTCATGAATTTATGTTATGGTCGTTGTGAGTGTCTGGTTATGCCAATTGGACTCAAGAACATGTCGGAGGTTTTCATGGTGCTGAAAAAATGATTCTTCTATCTTTATCTAGATTTATTTGTGGCGATTTTCATGGATGACAACTTGGGGTTTTATCAGGATATAAATTTCAATTTCAATCATCTTGATATTTTTTCTATAAAATGATGGATCAAAAAAATTTGATAGGAATAAAATTGAAACTTCAGGATTGATAGAATTCACTTCCTATGTCATATTATATTAGAGATAGGACTGTCAATGGACCCAGAGAAATATAGTGCTATAGTTTACTAGGAAAATCCCTATAATACCTTTATAAAGATAGTTTCATAGTCAGAGAGGGATATTATATGGGTTTGATATAGAAAATATAATGACGAGATGTTCCACTCATTATTAAGACAATGATCTATGTGAGTTTTTCGTTGAAGGATACTTGTGATACATCCTATCCGAATAAGAAAGGGATATTGACATTAGTACAACATTGTATTCAGCCATAGAAAGGGAGTGGATACCCTGTGTATTGTGGCTCTTCTGGTTTTGGGCAAGGATTAGTTCTAATGTAGGGTGATAGTTTTATAGTGTGAAAATATCTGTTATAGACTCCACATGAGAAGAATTATCTAAAATTTGATATTTATTTTGGTAAATTTGTTCATGTATTTCTATTTTTGAGCCATTAATTACAGGGATGCAATTTTTTGTGTAAAAAAATCACAAAATCCCCATTTACATATTTATGCAGTGTGATCTGAATATGAGGTAGAGGTGGTTGGTTAAATACATATAGTCACTTTAATTTTAGCTTTTCTATATGTCTAGGAAGTAAATGTGATGTTTCATTCAATGAGGAGGAAGAATAAAAAACATGTTATTCATCAATCTAGTTGTGAGTGAAAACATATGGTGTTATTATATGAGTTTCACTTAGATGGTCAAGAGTATTGGGGGAAGACATTTTAATCATCCACATATTTGACCTCCTACCTACTAGTTAGATAGAGGATGATGTTTTAATTAGATACTAATGGTGTGGTGCTATAAAAGAATGTGGAAGGTGAGTTCCAACCTCCTAGTTAGACTACTATAGATGATATGGTTGTACGTAAACATGGTCACTTATTAGTTTTTATAGAAATTCCTAGGGATATCATGCATGAGTTTTCTTCCACATTTGGGAAGTGAAACCGGGTTACAACAACATGTACCATGTCTTACATCATCAGTATTGATGTTTGAGTATGAAAAGAGATGTTTTTGGTTTTTTACAATGTGTTTCACATATTAATTAGTGAACGAAGAACATAAGTGACTAGCTAGGAATTAACAACAAAATCCTATTCCCAGGAGTAAATGGGATGATGTTGCGATGTATTTTTTTTGACTATTTTACCAATGTCTCTTCACATTAGATATGTTTTGTGGGGTATGCATGAATGTTTCATGATGGATTAGAATTTCTCTCTGATCATGGAAACCATTGGTGCTGATGATATTTTGATGTTTTATATCTATGAGATGGTATGACTTCATTGTTTCTCAGTCACTATAATTTCATATTTGAATTCCTAGTTCATTTATAATTTTTGGATGATTTTTCAAAGGGAACTAGGTACACAGTTGGATCTAAGCATGTAATATAACTCTAAATCAAATTTACAGGGATAGAAAAAATAATCATATCTTTTGGACGTGATGTTAGCATGGGGATTAGTTTTTGGGTGATTTTGTGAGACGAATATTCCCCTGGATGGGTTTTCATACAATAATTGATAGATGGTGACTGTAAAGATGGTACATTATGAGGCTTTTTGTGGTAGGCCATGTTGGTCATCTATGTTTTAATTTGAGGGAGGATAGGTAGTATTACTTGGATTATGGCTCATGTAGGCAACTTCTAAGAAGGCCAATTTGATCTGTAAGTTTATGAATACAAAACATTCATGAAATGATATTACATAGATCACTATAGAATTCCTCTAGAGTATGAGGTTTGGGATCATGTATTTTTTCATATCTTACAGTGGTTGGGACACATATGGATCATGAATTAGGGAAGGATTTCTCCATGATATGAAATCCTATTAGAGAATCTAAAGGAAGATGTGCCAGTAGCATATTGGTTACAGTAACCTCATAGGTATCAGGACATTCACAACATCATCAATATATATAAACTATGACACTATCACTCATACCTTGGCCACATTTAACTGTTTGAGAAGTTGTATTTTCTAGTAGATTAATCCTTTGAAGATCATCTAATTATTATTAATGACAGTTGCATGAAGGTTCTCTGAGTCCGGTCGGATCCTATAGTATGTATATATACACGAACAACCATTTATAGAATGAGACTTGGGTGTAGGAGGATAATGTATGTTCCAATTAGGCATAGTTATTCTCGGATGAATCTTGATAACGCATGAGTGGGAAAATATGGGAAAATTTATTTATGTTATGGTTTTTATAAGTTCCTAGGTTTTTTGAGTGTGGTAAAGATATCAATAATTTCATTTTAATTTCATTTTAATTTCACATTATGGAATAATGTGAATAACATTTGATGTCATCCGGCTATTTGGGGTTTATAATTCTTTTCATAATCCATAGATGATCTTTTTGTAAAATAGGTAAGGTTAAATGGTTTTTGGAAACCTTCATGGTTAGGTTTCATAATTAAAGATACCCATTAGAGGATAGATAAAAGAGAGCTCCATATTTCATGGGTTGTTGAAACAATGTGGATGGAGTCACATTATTCTGTGGGGAACCAATTTTTTTTATAATTAATAATTTCATGGTTTGTCAAAAGATTGTGCACTAACTATGTGAGGTTCTCATGCATTCAATTTTTGTCCCAAATTTGGCATAACTATTGGGAAACATTGTAGCCATACTATTTGACCCAGTGTTTTAAATAATATTTAGAAATTTTCATTAAAAGATTTTATGACATTAACTTGTTCATCTGTCACGACCCGCCCTCGGGGTCCGTGCCGTGACTACCCCAAGCCCGCCTTCCATAGGCCAGGGGCTGGCGACTAGCACCAAGGCGTAAATCCCGGTAAAAAGGGAAGGCATTTCCTTTGTAAAGTAAACAAACACCACAGAGTAAGCAAGCGTAAAGTAAACACTAAGAAAAAGCAGAGTACAACTGAAAGTGCGGAAAAGTAAATGGGCCAGTATACAAACCCAAACTGAAAGTAAAGTAAAACTCGAAAGGGAAAACAACAACTGAAAAGTAAAAGCCGCTACACCGAGCTGTCCATTGGAAATCCCACCTGAAGGGTGGGTACAGATAGCTCCACTGCTCCACGGGTCCCGTCGTCCGCTCCGAGCACGTCCCGCCCAGTGGTCCACCTCCAGGTACCTTCCTGCTCTGCAAGCCTCAGCTATGATCAACACTGTCCGTCGTCTGCAACCAACACAACGTAGTGCGGGCAAAGCCCGTGCAGGGGTGTGTATAAGCTACTCAGTAGGGACCCCGGGACCCCTGAAGGTCTCTCAAATCCACAAAGGATAAACCACGAAGAAAGGTACATTCATGAAGTAACAACCGACACTGCTTAGGTATATGCCCATACATATACCTAAGTCATCAATTTCAAATACGCTCCAACCTTCGAGCCCAAGTACAACTCAGTCCACACAGGAAAGTAAACGTATTCCACACAGGAAAGCAAAACGTAATCCACACAGGATAGCACAACACAATCCACACAGGAAAGCAACAGGATTCAGCTCACACAGGTATACTTCTTCGAAAGACGATAAAGATGATCTCTGATCCATCTAAGTCGTCGGACCCATGAAGGATCGATAGGTAACTAACCCCCGCAAAAGACCCACACAGGATCGGGCCCACGTAGGACCTGTAGGCGCTGGTTCACATAGGACCGCTGAGCGCAAGGACCCACACAGGATCAGACCCACACAGGATCGGGCCCACACAGGACCTGTAGCACTGATCCACGTAGGATCGCTGAGTGCTGAAGTCGTCGTCATCGAATCCACACAGGATCTCTGTACTGTCGTCGTCGTAGTCACAGTAGCAGTAGTAGCAGTAGTAGTCGCAGTAACAGTAGCAGCCAGCACTAGGGTTCCCGCACACAGCAAGCTCGTTCGGAGGGTCCGCTCCACGAGCCGAGAGGCTGATACATCAACTGTCACAAAGACCAGAGTTGATGTATCCAAAAGTTCCGTATCGTCAACAGGAACTCATCGCAACAGACGACGCGTCGATCGGACGCCCGGTCTGAGAGTTATTGGCATTTTCGTTCCCAGGGCCCGGTTGGTTTTTAAGGCAAAACCAACCCGACCGTACTCCACCTGCGTCCAAACCTTGGGCGGAGTATTCCAAAAGATCCGTCTCACTAAGAGGAACACAACACGGCTGACGGCACGTCAATCGGACGTCCGTAGCTCAAGATATGAGTGTTTCCGCTCCGAAGGCCCGGTTGGTTTCGTGAACGAACCAACCCAGCCGAACTCAAAGTATTCCGAAACCATGAGTGGGATATACCGAAACGACCTTCTCGATCCAAGGATCGCGTTGCCGCAGAAGGTTCGTCAATCGGAGGTCCGTGGCTCAAGTTATGGCCAAAAGACCGAAACTGATTTGAAATGGGGGGGTCCGGGTCCGGGCCGACCTGGCCCGACCCCCCTGGGTCGGCCCGAACCGGGTCGACCCGAACCGGGCGACCCGACCCGGGTCCGACCCGGCCCGGCCGGCCGGCCGGCGCGGCGGCGGCGCGGGGGGGGGGGGGGGGGGGCAAAGCCCCCCGCTTGATTGGGATGGCGGCGCGGCCTTGTGCCGCGCCCTTTGAAAAGAAAACGCCCCCCCCCCCCCCCACGTGGGGGGCCTTCTTGAGCGGTAACCGGGGGGCCGCCTGCCCCCCCTCAAGAAACCGCCTCCCCCAATTAAATGGGGGGGCTTTATTGCTGGCCGGGGGATTAATTTCCCCCGGATTTGACCATCCGGCCGGCCAGCTGGCCGGCCGGTTTTCTCCAACGGGACCGGAAAATCCGGTCCCCTTTCTGGCTTCCGACGCCAGCGGCCCGGCCGCCGGTCTTCTCGTTCCGCCGCGGCCCGGAACCGTCCACGATGTTCGTCGTCCGGCGCGGTGCGACGGCACTGCGTCCCTCCGCCGTGCCTCTGATTTCTTTCAACGCGGCGCGACGGCGTCGCGTTCATGATGATTCTTCCATGGTGCGCGCGCGACGGCGTCGCGTAATATAATCGCACGATTATCCGCGTGGTGCGACGGCACCACGCCACCTTGTTTCCACCCGCAAGGTAAATCAACAAGAACGATGGAGGGGGTTCGGCCGTGTTCATGCGGTCCGGCCCCCCTCACGTTAAATAATAACACAACTTAAAATATTCAATAGCCTCACATTAGACATGCTAGATCCACGATCAAGAATAAATTAATTAAACAAAAAATCAACAACCCCTACCTTGGGTATAGGTTCGATGATTTGTCAACGTCCCGCAGAATACAACGTCGTAGAGGTCGGGCGTCGCGGTAGTCGTTCGTCAAATCCGATGACGAAGAGGTGCGTTCGATGAGATACGTCGTTGGTGAATCTTCGTATGCCGACGAAGGGAGTCCGAGGAGGAAGCGGCGTTCCCTCTCGTTGACACGGAAGACGAAGAAAATAGGTGCGGCGTTATTCGTCGGAACTTGAGCGTTCTTCGTCAAGTTGAGCGTTCTTCGTCAAGTTGAAGAAGAAGGAGGAGGAGCTCTCAAAAATCCTCTTAAGTTGGCTAATCAAAACTAACCAAATAAAATAAGGTTCCTCCTTATTTTATTTACCAAGCCAAGGAATTCAAAACTTCAAATTCAAAAACATAACACTTAATTAATTATACATGTTATGTGTAATTAATTAGATGTTAAGTTAACAAACTTTTAAGAGGGAGAGAGGGGAGTTTAAGGGGGAAGATGAGAGGTTTAGGTTCGTGTGGGTCCCACCAAACTTAATCCTCTCAAGGGAGGTTAAGTGGGTGTGGGTCCCACCCCTAACTCCCTTTGAGAGGAGTTAACCTACAAAAGTAAAATAAAAGGAATTCCACATTTTTTTATTCAACTTTTTATAATTCTCCCAAAAACTAACTTTCGTCCCGCAACAAATGCAACTTCCGAAAAGGTCTCTTTAAGCGAATATCGACGCTGCGAGTTCATCGGTACCCTCAGATTTCAATTCCGAGCACCGGATAAAAAGTTAGGAATTCCCGCTCGTTCGTTCACTGAACGTACCCGAGCCAAACTTCGGAAATTGATTCTGGGCACTCCGGGCCTCGAAATCAGGTGCCGTCAGAAACCGCGCTCTTGTAAAATTCTAAAGAAAATTAAGAAAAAATTTCCCTTGAATTTTACGGGTCTTTACATCATCATTACTTCTTCATTAGATATATGCATGATAGGATTGATCTTTTGATGATTTCAATGGATTTATTATCTGTCCCGCATCGTAAATCATAATTGAGAACCTATAGTCTCGTTAGATCTTCATTAGTGAGTACCGAATTCCATTTGTTCCATTCCTTATTCTACATGGTTTCAAAATATTTATTTTGGTGAAATCCAATATTCCATATTTCTGGGTTCTTCATATGTTCACAATTTTTCATCTCTTTTGAGTTGAACTAGAAGCTGATACTGCATGATCATTCTACTATGGACCTTTACGATTGTGGTTTATACATTTCCCAACGTGTACAGTTCTTTATAAAGAAAGTTATCATTTTACCTATCAATAAATTTTCGATCATGGTGCTAGAAATGATTGGATTAATTTAATTAAATGAAATGGAACATTCTAGGGTGGCTCTTTTGTTTTATTGATCAAGTTGGAGGATGTTTCTAAAACTTATGCCATCCAGGGGTTGATTCCAATCATGGGATGAGTGTTTTTTATAATTATTAGGGTAAGATAATTAATAAATGAATTTCTTTGAAATGAATGATAGGAGATGGATATTGCTTATATTCCATGTTGATTCTATGGATTGAATATCTTATATGGAACTATAATGATAAGTTTTATTTATTATGAAATTATCTAAATGGGTGGTTAATCTAATGAAATGTGTTTAATTGTGAATTTTAATTTTTGTTGGTCAACTAATTAGGTGAAACTGTAATTTTATTGAATGATGAATTATTACATAGGATTCCATCGGTGATACAAACCATGGGGCATGATAAAGGTAGTGAACACCATTGACCACAATGATCCTTGGATATCAATACCAAGGTATATAGTGGGCCTTGCTACCACTTGGATCTCGTTTGTCTTCGGATATAAATTAACATGGTCAGTAGAAATGATCCATAGATCCCAACTCAAGCCTATCTTAATTTCTTTTGAGAGGATCCTTGCAAATAACATGGATTTATTGGTCCCTTATTCCATAGATCTGGCCCCAAGGGTTCTTTCATTTTCGAATCTATAGAACCATCATTGTAAATGTTATATTCTTGGTCATACGACTCAACCATGGTTGTTCAAACACTTTTTGTGATATGTAGTAAATGTGGTTTATTTCATTTAAAGATATTATGAGAAGTCTATGGGTTATAAAATATTTTTATATAAATTAATGTTGCGGTGATTAATTATATTTATATTTCTATTACACTATTATAAAAACATAACCTAGGTTTTGATGGTGTCTATGTTTGGATATACATTATCACATGTTTTGTATTATAAATTCAATTGGAATTTTACATTTATTAACTTTTAACTATGATATGTAGATTATACTATTTTATCTTATAATAATTATTTAGGACTTTTTATAGACACTTTTGGGTGGTGTCCTATAGGGGTTATATCTCACACCCTGTTTAAGCCACTGTTGGGTACCTATAAATATTATATTGATGTAGGTAGGGTCTATGGAATGTTTCCACAGTTCGATGGTTGAAAATTTAATATTAAATGGAGAGGTGTAATAGGGGATAATGCTATGTTTTGTAATGTTACCGGGGTATATACTTTTTCGGTATTTTTATCATTTTGATATATGTGTTTTAATTTCAACTATATACATGATTTTTTTGGCTTTGTAGAGACATATATCATCGTCATTTAATATTAGATTCCTTCTGGAATAGTTTATATAATCATGTCATAGTAATTATGTTTTTACGACTATTATATTACTTCTTATACTTGTACTATATGTTTTTTACTAATTTTATACACTCCAATTGGATGGAGTAGTCTCCACATAGAGACACCCTAGTCCCTTGATTCTAGTCAGTAGCTTATGCCATTTGGGAAGATGTTCTTGAGGCCTTGCTTCTAACATGGCTCGGGAAACTATTCAATGGCATCATGGTACATCACATTACACCACAGAAGAAGAAACTAATAAATTGTACAATAATATTATTTATTATTTTATTGGGATGAGGGTGACACCATTCATGGTAGAATACAACCATTATATGTCGTAGGATTGTTTAATGACAGTGAGGGTTTATGGTGATTGGTGAAAATAGGTTTTATTGTCAATATCAACCCAACTTAGACACTCTTCATGTTTTGAAAAATTGAAGATTATTTTTTCCAATATAACATTAAAATATTGTGATAATATAAGAAAATTATATATATACCATATGATTTATTTTAATATAATGTTTTGTAACATGGTAAGAAACATTGATTTCAGGACAGTCTCACAAGACCCTACCAACAATGCCTAACCGATAATGTTCTAGATTCCCCTAAATGTATTTGTACACTATCTATATAATTTGTGCATTAAGAAAACCATTAATGGTAAATTAGGTGTGCTCTATAGTGATTCAACACTCTGTTAAAAATATTAATCTAACTATCTTAACACATGGTATTACAATTGAGATGGAAAACAACCCCAATTCCTTGAACCCGAGATGTTTAATGATCAAAATTTCTTAATAGACACTTCCACAGATTCATGAGAAGATATAATAGAAAGAATCTTCCTGAAAAATTTAACAACACAATCCTTTAATACATATAATTACAAGATTTTATGCATTACTAGAAATCGATTATAATTCAAGGACTATACATTCTAGTGTCTTTGGAAGATTAGGTAAAAAAACTAATAACGTGGAATCAAAATGAAATAAATAGTTTTTATAATCCAAAATGATATCATATCATACTTTCAGATACTAAATATGCATCGGAAAACATAGAGAATACATGAACAAGTATATGATCATAAAATCAGAGTAACGGAATAAACATAGGAACAAAACATAGAAAATTTGTTAGAAGGCATAACATGATAACATAAAAAGTCATGGAAAAAGGATATATATCTAAGGTAGAATGATATGTATAACTTGTTATCATGGAATCATAGTTATTTCAAAACAATATAAAACATAATATAATCATTATTCATGGATAATAAACCTGGCCATTGCACATTGAGGATCATGTGTCATGACTAGCCCCCATGACAATTGCACATGGAATAGCGTGAGATATGTATAACTCCAAAGACCATTTCACATGTAGTCACAAGAGGCTAATATTTAGCCAATTAATTAGATCTATATCTTGTTGAATCCTTTGTAATATTTTTATGAATATGAGTTCCTCTTTTAGAATGATGCATAATTAATAAACATAAGGGTTACCCATGGAATGAAGTTGGCATCATAATCATGTTTAAAAGCATATCTATGAGAATATCATAAAAATGCACATTAAATGATGGATTTATGATACAAATAAATTAATTAGGTATGTATCATTATTTTATATGTTCAACTGAAGGAAATACATCTATGAATAGTGCATAAAATATATTATTAATGAGCAAAGTTACTACTGTATATGGGAAAACATTAATGATTCATTAAAAAATTGGCCTAATTATTTTCAAAAAATCAGAAATGAACCAATGCAGTTTTTAATGATAAAGTTATGTGTTTTATAATTATAAGGATTTATTGAAAAATATAATATATTTCCATTGAAAATGTGTAAGAAATTAGGATGTTTGCTTTAATCGGGCTTTTTTATCAGGATGAATTGTGATGGGAGCATTATTAAAACATGTGTTTCCCAATTAAATATGGAAAAAATGATATAGATAAATTATTTATGAACATTTGAAAATAATATATATGAACGATATAGAAATATAAAATAATTACATTGTGGTAAATTTATAGAAGGTGTAACTCAACAAAAAATGTTTAGAAAGAATCGGTTACCTTATATCTGAAAGTGTTCTTTAGCTGAACTAAATGTATTAGATAATTTTATTATATTGATTAATAATTCAATTTAGAACCTATATAACAAATATATTATTTATTATAGTTTCATTGTGGACATTTATCATATTCCTCAAGAGTTATGAAATTCAATTTCATCATTTTTGTGTGTTTGTTTCATTAGTATTCATGATTCGTTTACATGTATAAATGTAATGAGGATCTTGTAAAATGAGTATATTTTTCCACAATTGAGATTATATGATACTATTTATCTAATATAATATTAAATGGTATTATATTTCTATATACCATATTTGATAATGATTCATTAGATTAATAATTGTCTATTTAGATTTTTTTGGAATTTATTCATTCAGAATGATATTGTTTGGTTTAATTAATTAATGTAATGTATACATACTTGTTACAAAACAAGATATATTCTATAATAAATATATTATAATTATTTATAATACAAATAAAGGTATTATTTAAATACATCAATGTGGTAATGGAAATTGAAACTGGTTGTCTTTGGATGAAATAAATCGACACAATACTAATGATGTTTTCATTTTTATAACAACATGGGAGGGGGAAAAAGGAGGATGGATTTTTTCCATTAATTTAATAACTATAATTTATATAATGATTTTTTAATTTTCAAGTCACTTGGACAAGGTTAGGATATAAGTATAAAATAAAATAGAGGTTGTTCAAATGAAATATAAAATAAAGAATGTGTTTTTTTACGTCATGAATTCACCTCCTTCAGAACCTCATTGAGGAACATGAGTTGTTTATTTTTTGAGACCACATTATTTTAGACATGGGGGAGAAAATTATTAATATTATTGGCCATAATTTGGTCATGATTAATTTCTTTTGAGGTGATAGAAGAAGGATTTCTATTTATAGTTGGTGAAATGGGTTCATATTATTTTATTCATTTGTTAATTATTTAGGAACATGTTTATGGATTTGTTAAATTTTGTGAATAAATACAGTAATTGGAGAATGTGACTTCAAACTAATGGTTTGTACATCATCAATACATCATCCATGAATAAATAATTCCATTATTTATAATATATAATAAATTAATATATTTCATTATTGTAAAAAATTTTCAACTACCTTAGAAAAATGACAAAAATTATCCCAAAACAATTTTCAACATTTAGTATAAAATAATGATCTCCATTTTAGGAAAATTGTTTTTTAAATTTGATAAAGATAATTTTTAATTAATCTCAACTTTTATTAAAAAGTAGAAATTTAAGAATAATACTATTATATAAAAAATGAAAATATAAATCAGGTCTTAGAAAATTATATTTTCATTATAAGACTGCAATATATTAATTTCATAATCTATAATATGAAAAACAATTCATGTAAATAATTTTATTAAAATAAAATTGTAAATTAAAATTTTTTATTTCCAAACTAAGTAATACAGAAATTATCAACTTTGATACATTTATTTATTTATACAATTATATAATTATATCATACTTACATTTATTAGTTGTATTTGTATTTTTTAAAATCTTATATATGATTTTACTTTTATATTCGATGGTTAACTATTCTTAATGGTCAATATACAATTCAAAGGACATGTAACTATTCAATTTGTATAGGTTTCAAAATTTCTATAAATACCTCTTATTTCAATCATTATTCAATATTATTATTTTTATTATGATATCAATTAAATTATAATATGGTTATACTATATGAAATATTTATAAGAATGGAAATTTCATTCATAGAATTTTGGGTTGTTGAATTCTTCGACACTTATGAAATTTCAACCTCAAAATATATTTTTTGAGTCATGGTTGAAATCCTGTGAGTGAGCTTCTCTGATATAACTGCATATGGTTCCCATGTTGGCTCCTCATATATATGGATCTTCTATAGTATGTTGACCAGATGAGTATTCATGTTGGATATAATGTTTTATCTATATTAAAATATCATTTTTAGAAACTCCTCATTATACATTTCATTTTCCAATTTCACCACCTATAAATATATTAAATGTGGGGGATATGGTATGAACATCAAAAATATGTATACATGGATTACATTTTGTTCCTAAGGCATGGTAGGTGTAATTTTTGTTGATAGGCCACACCACATATAGAGTCAATAATTAAAAATGGGTCGATGTACACGGGACATAGATTTCAATTCATCGAAAGTCTCAATATCTATTCTATTGAGATATTTAGAGGAATAAAATGCCTCCAACCTCAAACCCATGGTCCCATAGAGGATTTTATGCATGTCTCTTCTTTCAACTTTTTCCTAAATTGTTTTGATGCTGAATGTTTTTTACCATTTTTACTATTTATTTGATGATTTCATATCCAATAAAAATTGTTCACTTACTTAATCCCATCTTGTTTTTTTTAATTTTCTATAAAGGGAATGTTATGTATTCATTTGGATGATCAGGTAGAATTTTTTTTGTTGGAGAACATGACTAGTTAAATATATTTCTCTAATCCTTCCTCAAAGTCCATTGAAATTGATCACAAAAATTCTTCCAATGTCTGAATAGATCACTCATATTGGTCATCTGTTTGAGTTTGATAGGCCATTGTAAATATCATCTCAGTGTCTAGATCATGTTGGAGACATTTACAAAACATGGACATGAATATCCAATCATGACTTGATATAATCTATAATATAACTCCATTAATCCTTAAAAATTAATTTATGTATATAAATGTAGGATGATCATATGAGCATTCCTATCAAATTTGGATAAAGGGATATATCCCAGTATGATAATCCAAAATGACCCATATATAATTATTTCATATATATGTCTCTGTAATATCATTTAAAATTTCATTTTTGACATTTTAAAACATTTATTTTAGTATGTCTAGTGGTTACATCATCTGTTTAGAAATTTTTTATTAGGAATTTAATTGTTTAAACACTAGGTAATTCGATGTATATTAAAAAATTACTATCTAAATATTTTAACACCAATATTTTTATTAGAGATATAGATAGATATTGTTTATCATTGGGTAGATAAACAAGGTTGATCTATGTTATTCATTTAGATTCTCTTTATTTACCTCTTTGCTTTATGGTTCACATTATCGTGTCCAAAATATTACAACTCCTTATTCATTAATATTGAACTCTGATGATTTCGCTTACCTAATATATTCAACATTTTCCTAAATTTTCTCAACATTCCTTTAATCATACATTATTTTATCCATTATGGATTGTTCATTATTCAAATGAGAAAAAATTGTTGATGTCATTTCTTCATTTATTCCCACGTCCATACTTCTAAAATTTAAGAATATTTGATCCTTCTCAATTATCATCATTAATAATATTTTATGATCCTTTCGAATTAGAGAATATACTAACATATTTTCATTACCATGTAGGTAGTGGATTAAGAAGTTGTAATCCATAATGAGCATTTCCAATCATAAATAGTCCATAATATGATCTTTTTATGAGAATATATATTTGAAGCTCTTATGATCATTATATTTCTCTCACTTCCCCCAATAATTATTAGGTCGCCAAAGGTCACATCCTTAAACTCTAGATTATGGGTAGGATTGTTTTTCTCATGAATTTAAAACAACCATGAGGTGTAGGATTTCAGTTTATCATTTTTCAGCAGTTTAAAACCTAGTACCTTGGATGAATCAATGTTGTACACCGTAAATAGTTCCATACTTGTCAAAATCCTGAGTACCAGTGTAATGATAATGCACATCCTCAACTCTTTAATGTTGTAATCTGATTGAATAGTCCAAATAAACTATAATCCATTTTGAGTCATCTCGGTTAGTCTATTTCACAATTGTGATATGTTCATCACAAATCATTTTTGGCACCTAGCATGACCAAGGAAACAAAAAATCATCATTAAGAATGATGATATGTGAAATTATTATTTTTCAATTTTTATTCTTAGATCCACAAGTATTATTTTTTTGTGGATATCATGCCAAAATAATGATTATTTCTCTATAGAAACTCACATTTACTATACATTGAATAAGCTTTCTCTATTCTCAATATCATTAGCACAACATTCAACAAACCATCATGATCCTCCTTAATTATAGAGTATATAAAATAATAATAAATAAATACAGCCACAAATTTATTATGATAATATATAAAAAAATTATTGATAATTTACATGAAATTATAGGAGACGTTACGTAGTCTGAAGTTAATCACTATAAAATAACAGTAACCATAACTAGTTTGAAAGATAGGGTTGGGTATATCATCCCTCTTTACCCTTAGTTAGTGATATCATGTTTGAGGGTCAACCATTGGGAAATCGTTATCCCCATTCAGTTTAATGAACAATTACGGTATCAATTGAAGGGGATACCTGTTCTTTTTAATGATTTTATTGAGATCATGGTAATCAATATAGAGGATCATTAATCAGTACTTAATCATGATGATGAGAACTGAAGAACACCATGGTAAATCATTCTTGGGGTATAAAAACATTTTCTAGATTATCTTGTAACAACATCATCAGTTATTCCAACTCAGTGGTGGAAATTGAATAAGATATTTTTTTAAAGATATCCAAGAATATGAGAAATTGAGAAATCAACCTTATGGTCAAACGGACGACTATGGAATTATTCATGGAATACATCTTTCTAGTACATAAATATGGGCATGTCAACGAGCATGATTCCCTCCATTGTCTAAATCAATTATGCTAGATATGATTTGTCATATGGATATAATATCAACCCATTAGAATATGATTCTTAAGGATATATATCTCCCTCCATAAATATGTACAAAATTAGAGTTTTCTTCTTGATGTGAGGAGTGATCAACCTTTTTCGACAGTTTTTGTTTTCTCTATATAAGCCTATCCAATCCATTATTAATATATCATCAAACGCTACAAAAGGATGTATGGAATTATTTTATTAGAGGTAAAATACACAATCATTAACTAAGAGAGAATTATAACATTTTGATGAATTAATTTCACCTTTTTTTATTCATAATGACAACTTAACCACTAATTATTTATGTGGGGTTTGAATACTTATATGAAATTTCATGATATGATAGAACACATAGAACCAATATAAAATATGGTGTTTTATGTTACTAAATGAATTTACAAAATAACTATCACCACACCATTTTCGGGATCTACATCCATATTTGTGATAAAATATTCATTTTCGTGCTTCCATTGAGTTTTTTGGGTTTTATTTCCTCTACTATTATTTGTATTAGGGAAATGGATTTCAAAATTCCCACATTACATCGAGTTGTAACACTATACTATTGGATGTGTGATGATAGGAACATTACCATATTCATCTAAATAAAGAAAATTCCTCAAATACCTTTGAAAATTATTTTCCACATGCCATATTCTCCCACATTTAAAGCATCTAGGGGATCCCTTTAGATTTCCCCTTGGATACATCACCCTAAAATTTGGTCATGTGGTTTGTTGGATTATATTTCCATCATTTCATTAATCTATTAAATCTCACATATTAAAAAATAAATTTCAATCTTTATATATGGGGCCACTAGACCATTGAGATTAATTGTTAATTGTTTGAACCATAAGGATTCATCAGACAGTCGCTTCAATACATATAATGTCTGAATTGGTACGGCCTTTTATCTACGCGAATTTAGTCCACTAAAGAGGAGATACACTTTTCTTTAATTTTTCATGAAAAATATGGAGGTGTATCATGAAAACATTCTGAAGGATTCTTCATACACTATGATTGTATCATATTCATTTAGATTTAATAATGAAAACTATCTTTCCATATTAATACATATTGATTGGGGAAATATTTTTTGAAAAATACTATATTAAACTCTTCCCAATCAGTGAAATTAGTTTCCCCTTTTGACTTCATGTTGTTGACCGGTGTCAAACACTAATCAACTTCCCTATCAAAAAAAGCCTTCCATCATAAATTTATATTATTTTGAGCCCTCATGGATAGAGAATATCTTTTAAATGGATCTAATTAAATATGTTGTGCGGAGGGGATCCAATGATCTACTCAATATGGGAGGCCTTTTTCATTTAACGGATTTGAATGAAATGTAATATTCTTTAAGTGAATTTTCATGTTCCAAATGATAGAATTTATTATTCCTAATAATATATAGTTTTTAAAGTATTTTCAAGATGTTTTGAGAACCCTTTCCCATTATATTTTATATTTTATTAGGTAATTCATCATACATCCTATCACAAGGATTGTTTTCTTGGGTTCTCCTATTTCTAGTCATTAACTATCAAAATGAAATTACAATTAGGTGGCAATAAATATATTGATAATATGAATAAAAAAAGGTATACATTACAATATAATAAATCAATTTTCAATTACAATCATATCCCAAATTTTTAGTCCTTATGTATTAATCTATGTTATACAAGTTGATATAATTATCCACATGGATATTAATAATGTTATAGACTCCTAATCCATTAAAATAACTTGACCATGATCAAATACAAAAAATATTGGTCCTATATTTTTAAACATATTATTCAATGATGTTAAGCATATCTATCTATCAATTAATCCACGAATCATAATGTATGTTATCTTCAAATGATTATGCACATAAAACTGAAAACATGGACCCAAAATAACACATCTTATATTTAAACTCAATATTGAGCTCCTAACATCATTTGGACTTCTACAAGTTCATATGATAACATGGGGAATTAATTAAAATAGGTAAGAGATAAAAATATAAAAAATGTAATAAAAATAGGAATATAACAAAAAATATGGGTTTGAAATCATAACAGGATGACATACAAAGGCATGGAACATAAATAAACCTAAGGATTCATAAAATGTATGTCATTGGATAATATAATAGTTATATCATATTAATGTGAAAACATCAGAAGAAATGAACTAATTATGAATCAAGGATAACCACAAAGAACATTTCACATGTAGGATCATGATTCAGGGCTAACCTCTAAGACCATTTAACATTTAGAAGCAAGAGAAAAGTATAACTACTAAGATAGTTGAACATGACGTCTCATGAGACTAAAAATTATCTGATTAATTTGTGAAATATATTGGAGCACACATTATATAATTTTCATAATTAAGTGTTCCACATAAAGAATAATATATAAGTAAAATACATAATGGTAACCTGTGAAATGATGTGGGTATCATAATCATCCCATAAATCTTAAACAATTGGTGTATCGTAAAATTTTCCCTAAAATAATGGAATTGATTCATAAATGGAAAATAATATTCTAATGATCATGATATTTTATGTCAAACTAAAATAAATACATGTAAAAAGTTTTCATAATAATATTTATAAATTATCCACTTTTGTGTAGTTAAAGGGAAAATTTTAAGGATTCATTGAAATGGAAAATGAGTAACTGTTTTCATAAAACCTGAAAAGAAACAAGGTCATTTTCCATGATAATGTTGATGATTTTTTAAAAATAATCACGGTTAAAAACATATTATAGAGGGATACTAGAAATTAGTATGAATTTAGGATTTTCCCTTTATTGGAGCTTTCTTACTGATATAAATTAGGAAGATATCCTTTTTAAAACATATAATTTTCCAATAAGGAAGGAAAAACTAATCTCGGTACATGTTTTTTGGACATCTAAAAAGATTAAATGATCATTATAAAAAAAATTAATAATAATGAAAAATGGATTAACGGGAGAGAAATCATAACCCAATGGATAAAATTCATGGTTGGGAAGAGTATCATTCACAATTTTTTAAAGTGTTCTGCAATTGAACTTTATTTCTATGATAACGAAAAGTGATTCATATGAATTAAATTCAGAATCTATTTACCATTTATTTAATTTAGTATAATTTTATTAATAATTTAATTTACTAAATATTTATCATTTGTTATTTTAAATTAGTTTATTCTTTTAATTATGTGTTCTGGGATTCAATATCATCTTTCTGGAGTTCTTGTTTCATTTGTTGTCATGACCGGTTTACTCGTATATGTGTATAGATGTTCATGAAAAATGAAAATACATTTCCAAGATTAAAATTTTACATTATTAATGAAATTATATAATTTTAAAATTTATTATATATAATTTTTTATCCCTAATTTAGGATGATTATTTATTGAAAATGATGATGAAAATCATATAGATTATTTTTTAATTGTTTATGTAATCACAAACTAGTTTTTGTTTGTTTATTAATATTATGAATATATAATGGTTATAAAACATTAAATAATTTGTAATAAATACATTATATTCTTTTTTAATTATACAAATGTTTTTTTGTCTATAATTTAATGTGTTATTGGATATTGATAATTATTCATCCTATAATGAGATAAATCCACACATCATGGTTGACAATTTCATTTTTTGACTAATATGTGATTTGAATAGAAATGATGATTTTTTTCCATTAATAGAATTAAATTCACTTATATAAAAGATAGTAGTGTTATAATTTCCCTAGGATAATGAGATATGATGGGAGGAATATAAATTAAAAGGAAGAGAACGATGTTTTTAACATATTTAATTCATCTCCCTGGGAATCTCCTTGAGTAACATTTGTGTTTTTTGTATTTTATTGGGAAAAAGAATCATTGAGATGGGAGAGGTACATGGGAAGTTTATTGGGAATAATTTTGATTATATTCAATGATTTTGATTTGTGAGGACTAGGTTTTATGATGTCACGACCCGTCCTCGGGGCCCGTGCCGTGACTACCCCAATACCGCCTTCCATAGGTCAGGGGATGGCGACTAGCACCAAAGGCATAAATCTCGATAACTAGGAAGGCATTACCTTTATAAAAGAAAACAAGCACCACCGAGTAAGAAAGCGAAAAAAAGTAAACACTAAGTACAAGAGAAGTTCTGAAAAGTAAATGGGCCAGAATACAAACCCAAAAGAAAGTACAACTACAACTGAACAAGTACAACAGAAAAGATAACAGCTGGAAGAACGGAAGTGGCTCTTGGGTCGTCCTCCTCGGATCCTACCTGAAGGGTTGGTACAGATGGCACAGCTCCTGGTCGTCCACCACGGATCCTACCTAAAGGGTAGGTACAGATAGCCTCCTCCACGCTCTCGCCCGTCAACCTCCTCTGTGTGTCTTCTCGTCGTGTAGTCCACCTCCGGGTACTGACTCGTCATGTAGTCCACCTCCAGGTACCGTCCAGTCCGCGAAAACTCGGCCTCCTTCAGCACTGCCCGTCGTCTGCAACCAACACAACGAGGTGCGGGCATAGCCAGTACATGGGTGAGTATAACGATACTCAGTAGGGACCCTGAGTCCCTCATGGTCTCACTAAAACAACAAGGATAACCACAAAGAAGATCTCAACAGATAACCTCTACTTAGGTATATGCCCATACATATACCTAAGTTATCAAGTAACCCATCTCAATCATGAGTAAACACAAGGATTGTGAAACCAACGGATAACCACTACCTAGGTATATGCCCATACATATACCCAAATTATCAAGTGACCCATCTCAATCATGAGGTAAACACAAAGGTCAAAAGATTCAGCTCAAACTTGGATTTTCATTAACAAAACCATAACTACTGAAGAGATCCGTCTCTGGAGTGTACAGTGGTCCTGTCACAACTCCGAGGTACTGCTCACTAACCTAAGACTGCTGAGGTACTCCTCCTGTCGAGTACCGCGGGTCTGCAGCCAACTACCGGGCGCTCCGTCCGCTGAGGGTCTGTCGCCAAATACCGGGTGCTCTCCCTAATAGCCTACAGAGGTACTCCTCCGGTCGAGTACCGCGGGTCTGCTGCCAACTACCAGGCGCTCCCTCCGTCGTGGGTCTTCCACCAAATACCGGGCGCTCCGTCCACTGGGCAAGTCGACTCACTCCAAGTCTAGTCGGTGAAGCAGTCATCAGGTCTCAGTCGTCTACAAGGTCTCCGTACTCTGCACGCTTGTCTCTGGGAGGGTCCGCTCCACGAGCTACTGGTCGATACTCCAAGTATCACAAATTCCCACGAAGAAGTATCTCAAAGGACCGCCTCGTCATAGGGGTCTCAACGCAATAATCGGCACGTCAAACAGACGTCCGGTCTGCGAGTTATTAGCCTTTTCGTCCCCGGGGCCCGGTTGGTTTCGTGTGCTAACCAGTCCAGCCGTAACTCAACTATACCCTGGACACTCATAGGGTATACTCATAGGGACCGTTTCTCAACGTGATCACCAACGCCGCTGACGGTTCATCAAATGGACGTCTGGTCTGAAAGATATCATCTTTCTCCGTTCTGAGGACCCGGTTGGATTTCGGGAACAATCCAACCCAGCTATAACCCAACTTCATCCAAAACTTGGGCGGAGAATGCCAAAAGTTCCGTATTATCAACAGGAACGCAACGCAACAGACGGCGCGTCAATCGGACGCCCGGTTAGGAAGTTATTGGCTTTTTCGTCCCGGGGGCCCGATTGGTTTTTAAGTTAAAACCAACCCGACCGTACTCCAACTGCGTCCAAACCTCAAGCGGAGTAAGCCAAAAGATCTGTCTCCCTTAGAGGAATCCATCAAAGTCGATGGCACATCAATCAGACATCCTTAGCTCAAGATATGAGCGTTTCCGCTCCGAGGGCCCGATTGGTTTCGTGTACGAACCAACCTGGCCGAACCCAAAGTAATCCGAAATCTTGATTGCGATATACCGAAATGACCGTCTCGATCCGAGGATCGCGTTGCCGCTGACGGCGCATCGTTCGGAGGCCCGTAGCTCACGTTATGGGCAAAAGACCGAAAATGGTCCGAAGACGGGGGGTCCCGGCCCGGGCCGACTCGGCCCGACCCCCCCTAGGTCGGCCGAACCGGGCCGCCCGACCCGGTCCAACCCGGCTGGACCCGGTCGGACCGGCCTGGCTCGGCTCGGCCGAGCGGCCGAGCAGTTGGACGCCTCGGGGTGCTGCCCCCGCGGATTGGAGGTGCCGCGACCCTCGAAGGGCCGCACTGTCAAGTGGACGCGGCTTCTGCCGCGTCCCGTGTGGGCGAGCTGGACCCGCGCGGTCGCGGGTCCGCTGGCCGCCACCGCCGCGGCCGAAGCCGCAGCGGCCCTTTCCGGCGGCGCGCCGAGGTGCCGCCGCCTCCGGCCACCGGAGTGGCTTCGGTGGTCCGTTTTCCTTCCCGTCTGTGCCGTTGTTCCTCCCAGGTTCCGTTCTTCACTTCAGGATCTTCAAAATGCCCTTGCGTCACGTTTTACCATCGCCCACCAAATCTGCACAACCACGAAGAACAGTGGAGGTTTGTCGGGCCGTGTTCGTTTGGCCCGCACCCTCCACATTAGATAAAAACAACGAGAGAAATTATTCAACACATGAACCAACAATTTTAATAAAATAAAATTGTTCATATGAATCTGGTTCTTTAATTTTTAAGAAACATTCACGGGATTATAAAAGAATTATTCACAACAACCCCTGCCTTGTCAAGTCGTCGCACGCGGGTTCTTCGCGGATTTGATCGCCGCGAAAGGAGGCGATCTCTGCGTCGCAGAAGGCGTCATGTCGTCACGGAAGGGTGTCGCATCGTCGCGGAATGGCGTCGCGTCGTTTCGGAATAGGGTGCACGTCGACGAACTCTGATGTTCAATAACAACAGATTTAATTTATTAATTAAATCCATGCATTTTTTAAAAACCACAAAGGAGTTTTAAAAAAATAGAAACCCAAAATATCTTACCTCAAACAGAAGATCGAAGATTTTGTTGCGGACGAAGGAACGTCGCAGAAGAACGTCACGGAAGAGGAAACGTCATCGTCGCGGCACATGGCGTCACGTCGTCGATTTCCGTGGTTTTGGCGTTCTTCGTCGGAGGCCGGCGTTCTTCGCGTTCTTCGCGTTCTTCGCGTTCTTCGCGAAGAAGGGTGAAGGCACAAGAATTCTGTCAAAAGCCTCCCAACGTGTAATCCTCAAGATGTGGCGTTGGTCTTATTTTATTACTATGCCAACGGATTTCAAACTGGTTAAGAAACGAAAAAGAGATAAGTAACGACCCATTAATTCATAGAATTAATTCAACTAAATAAACCGCCCAATTAATTGGTGCGTTAAGAAATTAAGAAAACGAATCAGTTGACTTTCATAATGACGGGTTTTCGCAGGTGCGTTACTTAGAGGAAAAGAAACAGCGGGGCTCGTGTGGGCCCCATCCCACAAATATCCTACCAAGATGGTAGGATAATTTTGGATAGCACCCTATCTGGATCAGCTCATCTTAAGCCGCTTTAATTTGATTCAAGTGGCTTCCAAGTGGCTTATGTGAAATAAAATAAAGTTTGTTATACAATTATTTTATTTCTTAACTTTAATCCCAAAAATTAAAAACCACACCCGAGAAAACTCAACTCCGGAAGAGGCATTTCTAAGCAAGTAACGGCGCTGTGATTCCATCGGTGCCCTCAGAATTCGATTTTGAGCACCGGTTCAAAAGTTAGAAAAACCCGCTCGTCCGTTCACTGAACATACCCGAGAAAAACTTCGGAAAATGATTCCGGGAACCCCGGGCCTCGGAATCAGGTGCCGTCAGAAACCGCGTCTTGTAAAATTCCAATCAAAATTAAGAAAAAAAATTTCTTGGAATTTACGGGTCTTTATATTACTCCCACCACAGGGCTTTACGTCCCCATAAAGCTTCACCACAAACATAGGGATACAAAGGCGGTACTAAGCACGCATCTGAGCCTTCCGCTCTCATGTTCTCACCTGGAGGTTCTCGTGCTGCCATAGAAAGTGCATAAGAGGAATCGACCGTCCTCCTAGGATCTGCCCCTGTCGATCCTCGATCCCCACAGGAACCTCTGTAGAAGTCATCTCATCGCCACCTTCCAGCTCTTCATGGTCGATGATATAAGGAGGGTCGAGCACGTATCTCCTCAGTTGGGATACGTGGAAAACATCGTGCACCTAGTGCAACTTAAGTGGATGGGTCAAGTGGTAAACCACCTCGCCTACCCAGCTGAGGACCTAGAAAGGTCCGTTGAATCCTCAGAGATAACTTGCCTCCCTGGCCACATATCCGTAAACCTCGTCGAGGTGAGACTCGTATAAGGACGTGATGGTCATCCTCGAACTCTAGAGGCCTCCAAGTCCTGTTAGCATATGGCTTCTGTCGGCCATGTGCCGTCCTCATCCGCTCTTGGATGACCTGGGCCTTCTCTAGTCTCACAAGAGCTGCTTTGATTTCTTCTTTGCCGATAAGAGAAATCAAGTCTCATCCCCTGGATGAACCACATTCGTTGCCTAATACAGTCAATCCTGACATGAATGATGCATTCATGCCATGGATGACGTCGTAAGGCCTCGACGTAACTACCAAGAGATCCAACTGTCACTCTCTCCTCCAAGGGTCGAGTCACACTATCGGCATCAGTGTGTGGTCACTAGGTCTCCTTCCGTAGAAAAGTCGAAAGTGAGGGTCATGTCAACAGTCTTAACCGGGACCACTCAGTATCAATCAAACAAAAAGGGCAGGAAATCAAACTTTACAAGATAAGTGTCTTTTCATTACTGCAGCTCATAGTACAAAGACACAAAGCAACTACAGAAAAACATCAACAAAACTAGAAGCAACAGGATTAATAGCCTCCAGGTCGGAAGCTAGTCCCGATCCTGTCCATCTTCTTCCGGAGCTCCATGACCATAGGCCTCAGCTGCCTGAAGCTGAGCTCTCCCACGTCCTCCTGCCCCCTGCGATCGGGGTGGGCCTCCTGGTGGTGGTGGTGGCAACATCCCGAAGCGTCGTCCACCTCCAGCTGCACGACCAGCTCCTCTGCCATGGCCGCCTGCTCCTTGTGGTCCGCCCTGATCGAACCTCTGCCTCTGCCTCGGAGGTTCTTCATTTAACTGATGGTCATCTGCATGGCGGGTCGGACAGTCACGTGCCATGTGACCAATTCCACCGCAGGAGTAACACTGTCCACTCTCGGCACATCTGGCTCGGACTCCACCCCGGTTTCCCCACACAACTGAACCTGAGTCGTGCAGTCGGCCATCGGTAGGTCTGGTCCTCTTGGACCTCTGCGTCATCTGTCTGCTGCCTGCTGTAGAAGACTCTGCCGCAAGCCAGCTAGTGGTGGGTCCTGCTGCTGAAGACTGCTCAGCAAGGAAACTCTCCACTAAGAGGGATCTCTCCAACACCACTCTCTGTGTCAGAATGCTGTGAGAAACAACATAAGCTCTAATCTCTCACCTGAGCCCCTACTCGAAGGTTCGGGCCCTGAAGAACGGGTCCCGTACCATATCTGTGGAGTAGCGCGAGAGGTCTGTGAATCTCAATGAGTATTGCGCCACTGACATGCTGCCCTGCCGCAGCTGATGTAGCTCCTGTATACGCACCGCTCGAAGGGTGGCTGGTATAAACTCTGCCCGGAACATGCTCTCGAAGTCTGCCCATAGAAGTGTCGCCTCGTCATGCATCTGAAGCCTCGAGCTCCACCATCTGCCTACTGATGCCTGAAGAAGGCTGGCAGCAAGGATCACCATGAAATTTTTCGGCGTCCCCACTAGCCTGAAGACTCTCACCACAGCCTCTATCCAATCCTCAGCCGCCTGCGGGTCCGTCCCTCCCTAGAACCTGGGTGGCCTCTGGCGCTGGAACTCATGCAGTGCACTCAAGCGACGTGCATCCTCTGCTGCTGGGGCTGGTGGCATCAGTGGCCCAACAGGTAGTAGTACCGCTGGTGCCTCCACTGGTGCCTCAATTGAGATAGGGCCCTGTACTGAGGCCTCGTTGCTCAGCGGGCTATCAGTACGTACCCCTCTCGAAGCTCTTGCTGGCTGTCCACGGGGAGGCATCCTGAAAGAAACAACCTGACACAGTCAAAAGATTATCCCTGGTGAGCTGACCTGGTTTGAGTTGACATTTAAAAACATCTGTAAAACACACATGCAATCAGTGTTTTCATGCACAAAGTCGGAAATCAGTTGTCAGGGTCCTGGCGTATGGATACGTCGGCCGCCCGCACCAACACTGGACTCCCTGAACTGAAAACTACACTCGGTACTCTTAACACTATTGCTTCACAGAAAGAAACATCAGAGTTATAAGTTCTGCGGTAGAACTGAACTCCTTTGATACCAATTTGTCACGAACCGTCCTCGGGGCCCGTGCCGTGATTACCCCAAGCCCGCCTTCCATAGTCCAGGGGCTGGCGACTAGCACCAAAGGCGTAAATCCCGATATCTAGGAAGGCATTGCCTTTATAAAAGAAAACAAGCACCACAGAGTAAGCAAGCGGAAAAAAAAGTAAACACTAAGTACAAGAGAAGTGCTGAAAAGTAAATGGGCCAGAATACAAGCCCAAAAGAAATTAAAACTACAACTGAACAAGTACAATAGAAAAGATAACAGCTGGAAGGACGGAAGCGGCTCTAGGGTCGTCCTCCTCGGATCCTACCTGAAGGGTAGGTACAGATGGCGCAGCTCCTGGTCGTCCACCATGGATCCTACCTGAAAGGTAGGTACAGATAGCCACCTCCACACTCTCGCCCGTGAACCTCCTCTGTGTGTCTTCTCGTCGTGTAGTCCACCTCCGGGTACTGAATCGTCGTGTAGTCCACCTCCGGGCACTGACTCGTCATGTAGTCCACCTCCAGGTACCGTCCAGTCCTCGAACACTCGGCCTCCATCAGCACTGCCCGTCATCTGCAACCAACACAACGAGGTTCGAGCATAGCCCGTGCAGGGGTGAGTATAACGATACTCAGTAGGGACCCCGAGACCCTCAAGGTCTCACTAAACCAACAAGGATAACCACAAAGAAGTTCTCAACAGATAACCTCTACTTAGGTATATGACCATACATATACCTAAGTTATCAAGTAACCCATCTCAATCATGAGGAAACACAAGTATTGTGAAATCAATGGATAACCACTACCCAGGTATATGCCCATACATATACCTAAGTTATCAAGTGAACCATCTCAATCATGAGGTAAACACAAAGGTCAAAAGATTCATCTCAAACCAGGATTTTCCATTAACGAAACCATAAATGCTGAAGAGCTCCATCTCTAGAGTGTACAGTGCTCCTGTCATGACTCCTAGGTGCTTCTCACTAACCTAAGACTGCTGAGGTACTCCTCCTGTCGAGTACCGCGGGTCTGCAGCCAACTACCGGGTGCTCCGTCCGCTGAGGGGCTGTCTCCAAATACCGGGCACTCTCCCTAATAGCCTACAGAGGTACTCCTCCGGTGGAGTACCATGGGTCTGCTGCCAACTACCAGGCGCTCCATCCACCATGGGTCTGCCACTAAATACCGTGCGCTCCGTCCACTGGGCTAGTCGACTCACTCCAAGTCATGTCGGTCAAGCAGTCGTCAGGTCTCAGTCGTCTACACAGTCTCCGTACACCGCACCCTCGTCTCCGGGAGGGTCCGCTCCACGAGCTACTAGTCGATAATCCATGTATCACAAAGACCCACGAAGAAGTATCTCAAAGGAATGCCTCGTCATAGGGGTCTCAACGCAATAGTCAGCGTGTCAAACGGACGCCCGGTCTGTGAGTTATTATCCTTTTCGTCCCCGGGGCCTGGTTGCTTTCGTGTGCGAACCAGTCCGGCCGTAACTCAACTATACCCCGAACACTCATAGGGTATACTCATATGGGCCGTTTCTGAACGTGATCACCAATGCCGCTAATGGTTCGTCAAACAGACATCTGTTTTGAAAGATATCATCTTTCTCCGTTCTAGGGGCCCGGTTGGATTTCGGGCACAATCCAACCCGGATATAACCCAACTGCATCCAAAACTCGGGCGGAGGATGCCAAAAGTTCCGTATCATCAACAGGAACGCAACACAACAGACGGCGCGTCAATCGGACGCCCGGTCTGGAAGTTATTGGCTTTTTCGTCCCGGGGGCCCGGTTGGTTTTTAAGTTAAAACCAACCCGACCGTACTCCAACTGCGTCCAAACCTCGAGCGGAGTAATCCAAAAGATCCGTCTCCCTTAGAGGAATCCATCAGAGTCGATGGTACGCCAATTGGACGTCCGTAGCTCAAGATATGAGCATTTCCGCTTTGAGGGCCCGATTGGTTACGTGTACGAACCAACCTGGCCGAACAAAAAGTAATCCGAAACCTTGAGTGCGATATACCGAAACGACCGTCTCGATAAAAGGATCGCGTTTCCACTGATGGAGCGTCGTTCGGAGGCCCGTGTCTCATGTTACAGGCAATAGACCGAAAATGGTCCGAAGATGGGGAGTCCGGGACCGGGCCGACTCGGCCCGACCCCCCCTGGGTCGGCCGAACCGGGTCGACCTGACCCGGTCCAACCCGGCTGGACCCGGTCCGGTCCGGCCAATGCGCGGCCTGGCCGGTCGGACTGGCCTAGCGCGGCTCGGCCGAGTGGCCGAGCAGCTGGACGCCGTGGGGCGCTGCCCCCATGGATTGGAGGTGCCGCAGCCCTCGAAGGGCGGCGCTGTCAAGAGGACGCGGCTTAAGCCGCGGCGGCCATGTCCGGCGGCGCGCCGGGGCACCGCCGGCGACCCGCGCTGCCGGCGGCTTCCGCGGGCCATCGGAGTGGCTCCGGTGGTCCATTTTCCTTCCCATCTACGAGGTTGTTCCTCCTGAGTTCCGTTCTTCACTGCAGGATCATCAAAACTCCCTTGCGTCACATTTTTCCATCACCCGCCAAATCCGCACAACCACGAAGAACGACAGAGGGTTGTCAGGCCGTGTTCGTTTGGCCCGCACCCTCCGCGTTAGATAAAAACAATGAGAGGAATTATTCAACACATGAACCAACAATTTTAATAAAATAAAATTGTTCATATGAATCTGGTTCTTTAATTTTTAAGAAACGTTCAGGGGAATATAAAAGAATTATTCACAACCACCCCTACCTCGTCAAGTCGTCGCACGCGGGTTCTTCATGGATTTGATCGCCATGAAAGGGGGCGATCGTCGCGTCGCAGAAGGCGTCACGTCGTTGCGGAAGGGCGTCGCGTCATCGCGGAAGGGTGTCGCGTTGTCGCGGAATAGAGTGCGCGTCGACGAACTCCGAGGTTCAAGAAAAACAGATTTAATTTTTATAATTAAATCTGTGTGTTGTTAAAAACCACAAAGGAGTTAAAAAAAAGAAACCCAAAATCTCTTACCTCAAAAAGAAGATCAAAGATTTCGTTGCGGACAAAGGAACGTCGCAGAAGAACGTCGCAGAACAGGAAATGTCGTCGTCGCGGCACATGGCGTCGTGTTGTTGATTTCTGTGGTTTCAGAGTTCTTCGTCGGAGGCCGGCGTTCTTCACGTTCTTCGCGTTCTTCACGAAGAAGGGTGAAGGCACAAGAATTCTTTCAAAAGCCTCCCAACGTGTAATCCTCAAGATATGGCGTTGGTCTTATTTTATTACTACGCCAACAGATTTCAAACCGGTTAAGAAACGAAAAAGAGATAGGTAAGGACCCATTAATTCATAGAATTAATTCAACGAAATAAACCGCCCAATTAATTGGTGCATTACGAAATTAATAAAACGCGTCAGTTGACTTTCATAATGACGGGTTTTCACAGGTGCGTTAATTAGCGGAAAAGAAATGGCGGGGCTCGTGCGGGCCCCACCCCACAAATATCCTACCAAGAGGGTAGGATAACTTTGCATAACACCCTATCCGGATCAACTGAGCTAAAGCCGCTTTAAGTGGCTTCAAGTGTCTTCCAAGTGGCTTAAGTGAAATAAAATAAAGTTTGTCATACAATTATTTTATTTCTTAACTTTATATCCGAAAATTAAAAACCACACCCGAGCAAACACAACTCCAGAAGAGGCATTTCTAAGATAGTACTGGCGCTGTGATTCCATCGGTGCCCTCAGAATTCGATTCCGAGCACCGGTTCAAAAGTTAGAAAAACCCGCTCGTCCGTTCACTGAACGTACCCGAGCCAAACTTCGAAAAATGATTTTGTGCACACCGGGCCTCGGAATCAGGTGCCGTCAAGAACCACGTCTTGTAATATTCCAAATAAAATTATGAAAAAAAATTCCTTGGAATTTAGGGGTCTTTATATATGAGGGGTGGTAATTACAGTGGAGGAGAGGAGACTTTTTATTAGATTTTTCATTTGACTAATATTTTATCCCAAGTCGAAAAATAATGTTGATTTAAATGACTAAATATTTTTACTAGTGTATGATATTTCAAACCAATTATTCTTAAATCATTCATACATCATCGAAGACTTAGTAAATAATGTATTTTTCTCATACTGTAACTTACCAAATTTCATTATTCACCCAAAAGTAAATTTTTTTAGAAATATCCCAAAAATTTCAATATAATTATTTTAAAAGTCTACAAAACAAATGATATCCATTTAAGGAAATATATTTACCTATTATCATAAATTATATATTTAATTAAATACATTAGTTATTAAGAAAATAAAAATTTTAATATTATAACAGATTATATATCAATTTGAAAAATTAAATATGGTCTAGAAATATTATTTTATAATCCTAAGACATGGAAATATTAATTAAATTATCTATTTTACGAAAATAAGTTTCTTATAATTAATTATTTTAGTTATAAAATTGAAAATAAACATTAATATTTAATAAAAATACCAACATTTGATTTATCAATTTTGAAACACTGATTTACTAATACAATGATATAATTATATCATATAATTATATATAATATTCATAAATATAATTAACAGTTTAATAGGTGAGGTTATTATTATATTGGATTGTATATTTTTCCAAATGTACATATTAAAAAACCAAATACAATGTTGTTATTCATTTGGATTATGTTTTATAATTTATTTGAATACTTATTATTTCAGTTATTTAATCATTTATAAGTATTTTATTATGTTCTCAATGTGATAATAAGTAATTCATTATATATGACATAATATTTAGAAGGGAAATATTATTAATATAATTTTGGTATGTTAACAAATGCATAATTTGGATGTAATTGATCTAGATTATGAGAGACTTTTCATATTCTCCATAGAAAAGAAATTCCCTCTCATCACCACATATTCATACTATGTATTGGAAATATAGAATCAAAGAATCCGAACAATAGTTTTATAAAAAAAGATGGGTCCCATGGATTTCAATCATCGATATCGTCATTTTTTTTGAACTGTGGGTTTGACCCATTGGTAGTTTAACAAGAATCATTACAACTATAAGAAGGGATGAAACCATCATCAGAGGCCACAAGAGATTAGATGCTAAGATTATGTTTTCCTAATATCTATAGAACCAAAATTAAACGACTCCACCCAGTATATACAACCCCTATAAAGCTAGATAATAATGTCACCTTATGGCCATCTATACCCAACGGGAAATCTATTCTCTCATGTCCACATGATTTTTGGGATTTTAATTATTTTGATAAATTCATACAACATTTGAAGGAGTCCCCGATAATATTTTATAATATATAAAGGTGAACCATTACATATAAGATGAAAAAAGGCCGATACTGGTTAATGTATTCATATTTAATAAGGAAGAATAATAATAAGTCACATTTTTTATAGAACCCTATGACATGTACACATCGATGTATTTAGAGATTTCACATATTCAACCCCATATTTATTTCCCCCATATTAGAATTTCTATCTGTAATTTTAGATTCATTAATTAAGTTATAATATTTTTTCCATCCTATTACATCATGATTGAGGGTAATAACACTAATCAAAACAAATCCAACTCCATGAAGGAAGTACCAAACACCATGTAGTTGTATAAAACTATACCAGAAAAGAAGATAAATGAACATTTTAGATTTTCAATATCATCTTGGACCTCAAAGCCCACTATTCTAAAGAGGAATCTCTTGTATAATGGAAAAAGTCGTAGATGTACATAATGTTTCGTCATAAACCCCTATCTCTTATGTTTGGTAATACTAGTTAGAATAAGATCAGAATGAGCCTTGAAGATTATGAAATAAATCATATTAGATATCCTAGGACGTTTCTATATTTTAGTGATTCCCTTCACTGAAATTAGTGATGGAGAATCTATTCAACATGAAATACATATCAACTTAAAGGTTCTACTTGAATGAATGATTTAATGTTATGTAGCTTATTTAGTTGAAAAATCCTACCCAAAACAAGACAATCTCAAGGATATTGAGAATGTGATTTGAATGGTTCGTTAAAAAAACCTATTGATAAACCAAATGAATTGTGAATTCATGGTGGCCACTAGGAAGTTCATCATATTTTCAATTTTATTCATAGGTATAAATATCAATCATGAGAAGATCATTTTATTTAGTGAAATTCCACCATAAAAAATCAATGAGGGTTGCGAGTAATCGATGGATATCACTCCTATATTAATTATGTAAACAGTAATCTATTATGAAAACGTATCCCATTTCAAATAAAGATGTTGATATAAATCACAAAACTATGGTATGGAGAATACCATTCCAACATGATGACTTCCGGAAATATCTTCATTGACCAGAATACTTGATGTCACCAGCCCCTGGGAAATCCTATATATCATATTTGGAAACATTATAATGATAATTTAGCACCCCCATGTCCAAAATGAGTAATGAGTTGACCAAAAATGTTATAAACATCTGTAATAACGTACTAGTAGACACTAAAACAAGATAATATATTGTTGAAAATAAATTCCTCACCTTGTTTTGTGATGTTCAAAATATTTTTTAGTACTTTATCCACCATCAAGATCAACTATTTTACAATTCAGATCTATTTAAAAACATCGTTAATAGTATTGTGATGAAGGGTGGTGAACACCATTATTAGTATTCCTAAAATTTTTCTCTATTACGATTATTCAATAGAATGATGTCAATTTAAAAAAAAGTATATTTCAAGTACAAGAATCCAATCTATGAAGATATACCTCATTAAATTGATATCTCAGATAAATCCATCATTTCAATGGACCCAATCATTCCATGTTGGAATATTAACTTAATCAGAGTATCCAAAACCCTTGATTAGGTTATGACTTAAAACCCCAACTAATAAGAGGTTTTACTTGGTGTAGACTTTAAGTATCCCTCTTAGGACTTATCTTTAGAATCATTCCTCTTATTAAAAAATTTCACTGACAATGTGGTTGAGTAACAATCCCTGAACACCATCCATAATCTTGTACTCGAGATCAATAATCAATGGTTTAATATAGAAGGAATCTTTTAACTAGTCATTAAAAAAATAGTGATGTATGAATTATTATAAAACATCAGATTCTACCTTTACTCACTCTTACCTACTTACTTATGATTCATTTTATTGTAAACCAATGATATATCATAAAAAATGAGCTTAAATTTTTAATAAATAACTCTTTTAATCCCAGCTATACCTATTATAAATATGCATCCTAACATTTTGATCATTCATGAATCATAATGAAATATCAATTCCCACATTGCATATGATAAGTCAAAATAGATGGTAAATCCACTAACTTATAATTATAATAAATAATTTCCCTCAGGTTCCCCCATAGTAAAAGGAAAATAAGAGTAGTTGATTTATATCATCATGTACCTTCAGCATTGTAGAACACCGTCAGAACATGTCAAAAGTGAGTAGATCCACCGGTGTGTAACTAACATCCTTTTTCTAGACAACCCATCTTAGTGAAAATCCTCTATAGTTGAACCTTTATTCAGATCTATATCCCACACATTTTTGGAAAGTAGATCCTTTTTTTTAAAAGAGGATGATGCTCGGTCATATGATTCACCCCAAGCAATGATAAAGCACTCTCTCCAAATAAAAACGATCTTTAGGTTTTGTCCCACCATGGATTGTAATTGAGTGGAATTCACAATGATGTATCATGAATTCCAGATTAATGAATACATCATGCAATAACCACTTGGAATCCTCAATGAAACTATGTATTACTAGGAATTTTTGGCATGGGGACTTGATATTTTTGGACCACATGCACAAACGATAGCATTACATTACATTAATTCCCTACCAAATGGTCTTATTCTATATTTTGGTTGCATATATCCACCTCATGAAGCTTATTTAATTTTTTTTGCTTGAGTTCATACTGTCCCTTATTTTTCATTTTTTTGATCCATTACAATATTGTCAAAAAATATTTTTAAAATGTAGAGTGATATATTTGAAGAACATGTATTCTAGGTAAAATATCTAATCTAACCAATTATTATTATTATAATGTGACATTAAAAGGATAGTTATGGGATTCAAAAGAATCCCCATCATATTCTTTGGAGATTACGGTAGATCTGTAAAATAATACCTATCCATAAATTCCCCTAATACACTTTTGGTGTATCATTTGGATTCTAGAACATCATCATTGGAAAATAAATATTCTATGGTAAATGGAACAGAATATGTATTTCCCTTAGATATCTACCATCCATATATTTGAATTGAATGACATAACAAGATGAAATTGCAAAAGTGGTCTCACGTACACATAACTAAATAGTAATCTATTAGTTAAAATGTGATCTAATCCAAATAAACCCATTAGGTCTATCAGAACAATATGTTTAATGCACTCAATAATAAATTTACCTTCTATATTTACTCAAGGGTGACATGATGATTGAGTTCAGAACACCGTGATACTGGTAAAAATATAAAAACATAATGAACCCAAATATAAGGGGGGTCAATTCCATAATTATGTGTTATTTCAATGGTAAATATTACAAAAATACCATATATAGGGATAATTTTACACCTCTCAAAAATTTAATGTTCCCAAATTATAGTTTTCATTATTTTCAATATGGTTCTTCATCCCGACCAGATGACATTGAACATTATGACCAAATCCTAATATAATATTTTTAATATATATGAAATTATTATTTTTTGGAAGATTATATTATATATGGTTATCTTCTTGGTAGAATTACATTAATGTGATTGGAAAGAACCTGGTCACATTATGATAAATAGTGTGATATTCATTCTCACCACAATATTTAAAATTTCATAATTCTTGTCATCACAATAATACATTTAAATACATGATCAATATCCCTGTAATATGATATCAATATATGCAAATAATTCAAAATTGAAACACTTAAAACTGTATATATATTTGTATTATGTACAACATTATAAACTAGAAAATTGGCTCATCATCCACACCAAAGTGGATAATCCTTATTTTTTGTGAATAGTCCCTTTACTACACAATAAATAAAAATTACAACTAGATTGATTTTTACACTATAGAATATTTATTGAAGACCTAATCACCTAAAATATTCTAGAAACTACCATTCCCAACATTGTGAGTGTTTCATCAATCTATACCCCTCAGTGATTGATTCCCTTATATTAGATTTCATTCTCTCATAGGAAACCTTAATGTCACTCTTTTAAAGGGAAAAGATCAACAATATCCTATGTTGATATTCATAATCCATTTTCCAGATACTATGATGGAATAACAGATTGAGTGTTGAAAGCCTCCCAAAATTACTTTTCCTCACTTTCTCAATGTGTGTCTCCCTCAACATGGATCCCCATAATATATGTTGTCTGAAATTGATCCTCTATAGAAATAATACATGGATTATATAATCTCACAACCCATCTATGGAACACACCTAGAATGACTCCTAGAGATGATTTTTTATTTTAAATTGTAAAATTGTAAATGGTTGATTTGAAATAATCTCACAATATTGTTGGAGTTGATGTGGTTTATCCAAACTGAATCATAATTCTATGATTTCATTACTAAACAACATATATCTCAAAATAATTACAAATTATATGAAATTCAGGTTAAAATTAAACCAATTAAAAAAATCATGCAGATTCAATCACACCCAGTACTATAATAATCATGTGATTTCACACATCTGTGAAGGAATTTGGTATTGTTATTTCTTCCAAAAACCACCATTACATTTGTGGAGACACTCTCAATGGTTGATGTATCATTTCGAGATTGACACTACCACCCTTGTCTAGAACTCTTTACTAGCATGGGTATTCTTATAATACTTCTTATTTCCTACATTAAGAATGAATCACATGGGTATAAGGAATTAAGTGGATTTATTCCTCACATTATTGAGATTATCTATATTTATAGGAATTCATCCTTTCATATTAATGGATGGGTGACTCAAAACTATAAAAACCCAAAGAGAGACGCTCTAAAATGGGTCCCTTTATCCCATTGTAAACTATTTTTTTCCAATCAACGTTATATTACTTATAAACCATTTATTCCATGCATAGGGAACAAAATTTGGGTGGCCTCTAATCTATGGATATTTTTCTTATCCATTGTATCTGTTAGACCTCCCATCGAAATTGGGTTTTTATTATCCTTCTAGACACGCCTTCTCCATTATAAAACATGATGATACATACGACAAGACCAAAATATATGAGGACACCCTACCATGTGATGAAAAATTACTATAATGATCCCCTTGAATCCTTTTGGTTCCTCCCATAATGTTTGTATTCCTCTTCTATTGCAAGATATATATATATTATTTTCTCCATATTTAAAGATCCACAAGCCTTATCTGATTACACCCCCTGATTCAAACGTAATGACCTTATACTATGTGATTTATTCCAAGTATGATGACTATAATAGTTTTTCCTTTCCTACAAGGGATATTTGTTGAAAGTAAGGTATCATGGAAAAAACTCATTATATTATTTTTACTATATTGTTATGCTATGAAAACTAAATCAACCCCTTTCGACCGCATAAAATATATTATACCCTATGGTTCCCATCCTAAATATACAACATTAAAAAATCTATTCAAAATCCATGTTACGTAATGTAAAAAACTTACAAAATAATATTTTTACAAGTCATTAAAATAAAAAATATTCATAATCTACTTTTAAATAATAGAAATGGGTTTTCACCCTTACTCAAGAAAGAAACAACCCTTTTGGTACTATCCTCACAATTCCATTCTTCCAAAACTAGATACTTCATGATTATAATTTCAGGGGACATATAGAAGTTACAAGATATCTCATCCAAGGAATATACACATTAACATCGTCTTATCCCCATATTGTACAGTGGAATAAATACTTCAACATATTTTTCGATCATCGTTTTCACCTTCAGTTGATCATCCCTTTCAGAGATGACTTTCAACCTAAAAATCAATGTTTCACTTCGATGATCTTAAATGCAAAATTACATATTTCTAAAAGGGATGAAATCTATCTAAATATGAATTTAAATTTTCACCACACATAGTTACCACCTTAATTTGAATCTCCATAATCTTGTATATAAAAATTTTATCTCCTAATGAGATGGAACATGGCTTATATTATATCACCTATAATCCATAAAAGATTCATAAATTAAATATTTGAGAAAAATAATAGGGCAGTAATGAATAAAATATTCAATATTCAAACCATTATTTTTTCCAAATCTAGGTTTATTTAGTGATGGAACCTATGCATTTAAGTTGTCTACAAATCTTCAAACACTCATTTATCATCCACTTCAATATTCAAATCCCAAATATCATGATTTCCGATGTGTCAAAATTTTTTCAATTTATTTTCACATTCAAGTTTTGTTATTATGGAGGTGTTAATGGATGAAATATGATGACAATGGTAAATTATTTTATTTTAGGAGATTTTATGATAAATTTATTTATCAGTTGAAAATTATTTATTTGTTGGGTTTTATGTTCTAAATTGAATAAATTATTCTTGAATTTTTTGGGAATTTTTTATGGGTTTTTATGATGAATCTGGATTTTTTTATATATAATTAATTCATAAATATATTCACAAAATTGAGAATATTTTATGGAAATTTTATTGTTTAAATTATAATAATATTAAGGTGTAATAACATTTTAATTTGAAGACATTTTTATTTAACACAATTTTTAAATTTTTCTTATTTTACTATCTATGAAGGAAAACATTTACAATCTATTTAAGTGATTTCCGAACCTATGGTGACAATCAAAATTATAAAACTTTTAGATAATATATAGTTAAACTGAACAATGAATTCATCCTACCATTCATTTCTGTATTGCACCTTCAAGGGCCTACTTACCATGTAAGGACCTCCATTGCTAAGTCACCATATGGCCAAACCAACCACCTATGAATAAAATATATTCAACAGACTGAGAGGTGTTTCTTTGAACCATTCTGCAACTACACACGAGGAGTTTACACATAAAATATTTTGAACAAACAATGAGGTCTCCATATTACCATTAATCTATATTTAGCTGACTATGAATAAGTTACTATGAGCGCTTCTCATAGAATCCTCAACTCTCCATTTCCAATGGTCGACAACCCACCAGACCTCTGCATCGCAAATCTAGAAGTTGACATTGATTGGAAACCTGTGCCGAATCAGTTGATAAATAATTAGATGTAACTTAACATTACAATGTTGATCTAATGTTCTGCCATTGGATAAAGCTGATCCCCAAAGCCAAGATTTCGTAAAACCAAATACATGGTTAAGGTGAGGTATCCAGACGACATATTTACTAAAGAGGTTCCCCTATATCATTATTTTCATCATATATTCTTATAGAAGAATCTTATTCAAGGATTTCAAATATTACGATCCCATAACCATTCTAGAGATTACTGATTAAGACCCATTATTGAATAAAGACAAACTAATAATGCCTCTAAAGAGCCTAATTTGATTTGAAGAGTCTATAATCATTGTTGGATTAACTATCTACATCATGGTTGACTTCCCTATGCTGGATAAGATATTTTGTTCATATAGAGGGTGATAAAAAACAATAGATCTGAATAGGCAACAATAGAATCAATCTTCACCCCATCTTCCTCAATTAAGGTTGCCACACCACCCATGGATGGAGTTTTATACTGATGAAATTACATGCACAGAACTGAATTGTGGCCAACAAATGAGTAAACCAGTAGTAGATGGAACTAATATAAATAATTATAATACAAATAATAATAGTAAATACTTATATATATATAATTAACATATATAAATATATATATTTCATTAATATTAATCATAGTAATATAACAGATATAAAAAATAAAAAATATAAAAATTATTCAAACACTAATGTGTCAAAGAATAAAATAAATAATCTATTATAAACCAAGGATCATTAAGGACTGTGGAATAAAATTTGTATTATGAGTTATGTTCAAAAAATTATATATGCTCACCTAGAATAAAAATTAGCATTCTTCTGGTTTTGTGGTTGAATCAGGTATGATTTTTTTTTTTGTTTTTTAGATCATGGGAAGAAAGAATCAGGCTTCCTCACTTATAAATCACAATCATTAATCATTCCACATGAAGAGAATCCATGATTTGGATTGTTCTAATAGAATGGAATGAATTAATTAGGATTATCACATTGACGTAAATTGGTTTGAGATCCAGTTATGGGGAAGGTGGAATACAAAATTGAAAGTGCCATGTGGATACAAGAAAGATATTTTCGATGCAATGGAATTGAGATAGTGGGAATGACCGGTGGATGAATATCAATTCATTATATATGAATTATACTTAATATGAAACCCTAAAATATATTGCTGACCACATATAAAAAACCCTATCTTTATTGGACATTATTTCATGAATTATTATATAAAAGTAAACAAAATACGACTTCATTTATTTAAAATTATATATTATTTAAGAATTAGGTTAATAGAATAATTTCATGAACATAACATAATAAAAATTCATAGAAAACATGTTTACATGTTTTTAAAATTCCATGTCTCTTAAAACTACATGGGGTAACATGATGATATACACAATAAATGGGTGAGCTATAAATCATAGTTAAGGAATAACCCGGGAATGATATGAAGACTATAAAACATATTATACAATAGGCACATCAATAGTCCATAAAATTATGGAGAATCATAAAAATGAAATGTATGACATGATAAAACATGATAACATTAAGGCTATATGGGAATTTTGGTAACAACATAAAACACAACATCATAAATATTGTACAATTCTAACTGCAATGACATCATGATGAAAAATGTCCCATAATGAAATTAGGATCACACCATATCCCAAAATGATGTATTGTGAGACTAATGATTACCCGTGCAATGGAGTGATATATTACTCAAGGTTCTTAATCCACATTCATTTTATTCTCTTGCTTAAGTGTATGACATAGACCATAAAACATGAATTAATTGATCATCATATATTATTACACAATCAAGGAGTTCATATGAAAAAATTCAAGTACAATTTAAATAAGTTATAACTATTAAATGTTGAACCCCATTTATAGGAAATGGTCATGGTATTTAGTACGTAGTTGTTCTCACATTCAAAATATTAGTTAAATTTCAATAGCATAAGGACACCACATTAAAATTCATAAAATTTGTTGATGAGACAGAATGGGGTATACCATCATTTAGAAATAACATGGGTAGTGATAGGGATATGTAAAGTCATATCCCAAAATTAGGAATTAAAAAAATAAGGCATAATAAATATACCTAAATAAAGTAGAGAATGAAAAGATCTATTTTCATGGTTGGTGTGATTACAAATGATTGGGAGGGGCTTATTGGGACCATGGGTACACCTTGGGAGAACTCTAAAAATGGGAGGTAGCAGTAAAGAAATTATGGAAATATTTTTAGTGAAGATAATTGAGAGTAAAGATGGGTTTATATAGTAAATGTGTGTGGATATCATTATTATTTCTCAAACATGGGATTTGAACACTATATAATAAAACAAAAAAACAATCCCATGGTTTTTTCCCATAGTTTCTACCCCAAGGGAGTGGTTTTAATTAACATATATTTCTAAGCGCCTAACATAATGAAATAATACCCTTAGTAATGATTGATTGAGTCTTACTCATAAAGAATTGATTTTAAATCCTTAATATATATTAATGGGTTTGGAATATTAATAATGGTTTTATAAAATTAATTAGATAAATATTAATTTAATATTTTTAATTTGAAAAAATATTTTTTTGTGGATATGGTTATAGTATTTAGTACATCACTTTTATGATGCATAATACAAAAAGTAATTTTACATAGTATTTAACTTTTACCAGAAAATTAGAATATCTCATGTTATTATGAAAAATTCACGATAGGATAACATTGTCATTTTGGTTTCTGAAATAATAATATTATTATCTCAATAATATTATATTTTTTAAATATCAATTTTAATATATAAAAAAATTATTACGAAATGTTGGGTTTTTTTAACTATAATAGTTTCCAAACCGTTACAAAAATTATATTTGTCTTCATAAAATTTATATGATAATTATATTTAATAAAAATTAATTAATAATAATATTTTATTAAAATATTATTTATTTCGAAAAATCATTAATTCATCAAAATAAATTTTATAATTTAATTTTAATAATAAAAAAAGAAATATTATTTTATATTGTACCATATAAAAAATCCTTAATAAAGTAGGATTTATAGGATAAAAATATATTAATTATTCTATAAAAAATAATGTGGATACTCATATTTATAGGATATTTATACATATCTCTGTAATTAAAAGCAATAATCTCTATGCATAAGGTGTGTGATTGTGGGTCTTTCTTTGGTTGGTTCGACAAACATGGTTTGGGATGTGATGTCGATGAGCTTGAACATATCACGTAAATGGTTTCACTAATTCATACGTTTTTTGATATAATATTGGCCATGGAAATTGTAAAATCTATGAGGTGATATCATCCTTTGATTATTGGAGAATTGTTCTTCATTGGATAAGACCCCATTGGTTGAGGCAACCATTTCCCTTGTCAATGCCAATTTTATTGGTTAAAACACTATATTTATAATAATCGTGTGACCTCTTTTCGATGACTATATTATCAGATATAAATATTACAAATTTTAATTTAAATCATAAAAGATATATTAAAACAAAATAAGTAAATGTGTTCTCTACTACCATGTTTCATAATAATTCATTCAATTAAACCAAAATGGATCTTTTATTTATAATGATTTAGGTTAACATAATATTCCCTTCTAAGAAATTTCACCCATGAAATTTCCATTTATATAACTAAGACAAATTTGGGTAACTCTATTTCATCACTTCCTTTGGTTCCCTTGTTTCATAATTAAATGTGTTTATTCTCCACATCACTTTCACCTGGTAAATTCTATTATTCCGTAGAAATGATTCTCTATGATATATGATATTTACATATTTTTTTCATAATAATGGTCACTCCAAAATGGTACCACCACTAGATTGATTACAATTAAGGTCTATAATATTTACTTCCTCAAAAATTATATAAGGAATTAAACATGTACAAGATATATGTTCTGTTGGGGTCCTAGTCTGTAGGATGCCACTCTAATGTGATCAAGGACCTCAATGTGACTGATGTTCGTTGGACTAAGATTTCCCTTATTCCTAATCATAATGAATTTATTCCATGGGGATATGAAGAGTAATTCCATATATACTTCATCACAATTTGGTTCTGTTCGAATATTGTCATCATAGCTCTTATGTAGACTCTTACCATACCTGATGTGTTGTTGAAGGGTGTTAAACTTTTCTCCCATTTCCTCGACTATTTCCCAAAAAAGAAGTTTTCAATCACCTATATCATCCCGACATGCATGTCTTTGGCCCCAAATCTATTTAAGGGATTTATAGGGAGCCATTCAGATACATGAATTGAATTTGTTGTTGTATGAGAACTTGACTAGAGGTATATGTTTGTCTTATCCTCCATTAAAGTACATAATAAATGGTCACAACATGTCTTCTAGTTTTTCAATAGTATGATTATATTTATTATTAGTTTGATAATTATTGGTCATTCAAACATTTAGATTAGTGTTTATAACATGATAGATACTTTTCCATAATATGTCGGTGAATCTCAGATCATGATTAGATAGAATTGATAGTGGTACTCAATGAAACCATACAACTTCTCTAATATATATATATATATATATATGAGTCTGAGATGATTAAATGATAGGTCCTCTTGAAATACAATAATTTTATATGTCCTGTTAAGATAAAACACAAGATATCATATAGTATTGTATCACCTAGATGTATTTGAAATTCAATTAAAATAATATAGGGTGATTTATTTAAATTTCCATGTTTGTATGGGTAATGGTTGAATCATCCGCATTGATATTTTTCTTTTTTCTTTCACTAGCGGACATACACGACACATTTATTTATAATCAATGATATCCAACTTAATATTGTCTAACCAATAGTTAGTTTGGATATATCAATACACCGTTGTTCTTATTGTGTGAATGGAGAATGTCGAACTATGTGTGTCGTCCAGTTGTTACTTATTTAACTCAATATCTGATGGAACACATAGTCTGGACCCAAATCTCAGAAATCCTTATTGATTAACATTTAACACCAAATATCCCCCTTTCATTATAGTTTGCATATTTTTATTAATCCACAAAACATATTTTTTATAATCATTAATCTCATCAAAAGGTTTGGGTGATAACTAAGCTATTAAAGTATTTATGAAATTCCTACCTTTATAATTACCATGGAAATTTATTTCTGATATTAGAGTGATCAGATCTTTTTCAATTCAATTAAATGATAAAATTGTTAGATCCCATCTCTATAGTGTTTAATCCACTTAATTAAATTTTCTACAATGGTTTTGTGTTGAGTTTTCATTGTCCATTATTTTCTTTAATAATCTCCATTGTTTCATATTCATCCCTTTCTATTTAGATTTTTACATGGGGTTTTTGTGATCCCTGTATATTTCACAGTTCTTCCATAATATATAATGTTGTAATAGATTAAAATATAATATCACTACAGCAAATGAAACATAATTTGATTGGTATTTCTATTCATGAAAATTCAATTTCCTTGTAGCACATTTTATTTATTTTTCATTATGTATTACCACACATCCCAATCACATCATTAAATCAACGCTAAATATCAAAAAAAAAACATAACAACTTATATGTAGTGTGTGACATGGGTTTTTATAATCTATGTTTTCTACATTATGACGATCTCAAAACAGTAATCATTCTAAGAGATCATGAATACCATAATAGTTATCTTAGTTAGAGGGATTGAATTTCATGGAACATTTATCAAAAATTTATGATCTTACATTGCTAATATATGGAAATTGTTAATATCAATCACAAATATTGGTATCTATCATCCATTAATTTATTATATTATTTAATTTTCCATAGATATACCATTTAATTTGATGATATTCTCTAATAATTATACATTCTTCTACCAGAAGTCACATTTATATACATGATAAAACAATTCTCCATTTATAAAGGTTTTAGCACAATACTCTGTTTCTTTACTTTCTCCTCCATGGTTTTGGATAATATTATTATATCGTCTATAAATACAACCAAATATTTCACAATATTATCTGAAAAAAAAATATTCATTGGGTCCATGAACATTTATAGAACATTTGTGAGTCTGAATGGATTTATTATAAACTCATAGTGCTCGTACATTACACAAAAGGTAGCCATTTGTATGTCCTCCTTCTTCTCCTAGACGTGATTATATCCTGACATAAGATCCACCATATATAAGTATCGTTCGCAAAAAATCTAATCGAAACAATCATGAATCATTGATCTGATTCTCCCACCATATGATAAAAAAATATGGAACCTTATATTTCTCATAGCATTTAAATGATAGAGAAGATTAAATAAATTTAGTTGATCTATTGTTCCACAATTCAAGGATCATATGATCCATTGAACGCTGGATTCCATTGTCTCCTAAGGGACTCAATTATAGAATTTTATTTCATAGGGGGGTTTGGTCACTCATCCCAATATAGGATTGTATTTATATCCTTATTCAATTAAGATATTATCATCACAATTATTTTGGTTCCATTTCCCATCAGGTTTTGCATCTCATTGTGGATGTCATCACCTTTCCAGTCACATTGATTATTTATTTGATTCCTCCAATTTCCTTCCATTGGATATAATAAAATAACGATTAAGGATGATTATTTTCAAACTATTATACCAATAAATTAGAAATAATTGACATTAAAACGATATATTATTAATAATATTAATTTTAAAAATGTATGATTTTCTAGGATTCAATTTATGTTATCAATGATGTATTTCTTATCATATACTCTTATGTGATTTGGTTTTGTCCCCTTAATAATGGTTCATAATTAGTTTAGGAATTTCAATAAGAATATCCCTTAAGAGTGTCAAACCATATATTCTGAATGGCTCATTTTGAGCACCAGTTCTAGATCAAGTTTCACACAACATAGTGTTTTTAGGTTATGCCCCCATATACAGCAATCTAAGAGTCAAATTCACTTTCAATATCTAGACATAAATGTATTATCATATAAACCCATTTACTATACATGTACAAAATATTTGAGCTAATATTTTATACTTAGTATTATATTTATGGATTTTTCTATAGTTTTCAAATATTAATCCAAAAATTAACATTTCATTTATTTTGATACCACATATAACAACCCATATCATTACTATAAATTAATTCAAGATTTATTATTTAAAATAAATAAATAAATCCTGTAATATTTAATGATATTATGTTTTGGGAAATATGTACAATGTATAACATCAATAACATGTGATACAACAACATTATTTAAAACATCCATACCATGCTTCTAAATTTCAATTGATTTTATAATTGCATGGTACATTTTGGTGAAATATATAAAAAAGCTATGAGCTATAAAGCCTTAATATTGAGTAAACATTGCATTAAAATAATTAATTAAATCATATTATACAATAGGAATATCAATGTGGAATAGAAGTAATTTGCATCATAAACATCAATTATAAGACCTGATATGACATGATAAAAAAAATTTAAATAAGTGAAATGTGGAAAAAACATAAATGATTACATCATAAAAACAGTTCAAGGAGAAAAATAAAAGAATAATGATGAAGTGTGCCAAACAGATCATACAACATGAATTCATTGATCATAATATTTTATTCCAATATAAATGAGTATGTAATAAATACATGCAAGTTATATTTAAATGATGTATAAATGTCTATAAGAGAACACCATTTATAGGGAAAGGGTAATGGTATTCACAACCAGAATGTTTTGGTCGAGAAATTTACTGTAAAATATTAAATTGATAACAATGTCACATGAAAATTTTTAAAATTGGTTGGTGAGACAGAAATGGGAATAAAATAATTTTTTTAAAAAATGGTCAATAATTGGGACCTAAAATGACATATAGCTGCATTATTATTTACAAATATAATTCATAAAATGATAACGAATATTGAAAAATGAATATAAGAAAAAGATACCCTATTTGAGTGCATGGATTTAAATGCTTAGAAGGAGATTACTATAAGCATTGGGGAACATTGAGATGAATATAGAGTGGGAATTGTACAGTAATTATGTGATCTATGGATTTTGATTGATGATAAATTGTATTTTTGGTTGAATTTTATATGAAATGAGTGGGAATTTCTTTATTATTTCTCAAACATGTGTTTTTTACCTTATATAAAAAATGAAAAAAAACTAAATACCACATTTTTTTTTCATGGATTCTTCTAAATTGGATTATTTTCATTAATTAATACGGAAAATTGTGAAACATAATTAAATAATACCCTTTCTTATGTTAAATTGTGACATAATAAAAAAGAAATGATTTTAAAACCGTAATATATATTAATAGTTATGGATTATTTACAAAGGATTCATAAAATTAATAAAATAATAAAAAATTTACATTGTTTTAGAAGGAAACCGTATATTTGGTAGTGGATACCCATTATATTATTTATTAAGTCACATTAATGATGTCATAATACAACATGTAAATTTATCAAGTATTTAATTTATACTCAAAAATTTAATAGACTTATAAAACTATGAAAAACTCACCATTTATATTTTTGAAATTCCAAATCCAATTATAATATTTATTTTATTGATTTAATTTATGATATATGTGTATATTCAGCTTTAAAATAATGGACATTTATTATGAAATGATGATTTTTTTGGAAATAACAGTTTTCAAAGACTTGTAGAAATTATAATTGAAAAAATAAAAATAATATAATTTTTGATATTAATTAAAAATTGGTTATTAATAATATTTTTTAAAAGTCATATTTTTTCAAAAATCCATTAATACATAAAAATAAATTCCATAATTGAATTTCAATTTTACCAAAAATTAATATTTTTGATATATTTTATCAAAATAAAAATCATATATAATTTAGTAATAATAATGTGATAATATATTTTTTATTCTATTAATATAATGTATATACTCATATTTCTATAGAATTGATACATACTCCTTTAATCTGCTAGAAAATTCCAATGTATATGCTACGTCATAGTGAGACATTCATGGCGTGGTTTAGAGAAACTAGTTTGGTCCAGGATCTAGATAATATGGAACCTCTCCCAATTTTTTTATTTAATGCTTATGTTTTTAGATTTCACAATCGGATTGTTCAAGGGAAAATCCCAGCGATTTTATTCACTATATAAGCATTGATAAATGGGCTTTATAAGGCACAATCCTAATAGTTGAGGCCATAACATTCTTTTTATGTGTCAATTGAAGTTCATGAAACCATATATTTATTATAATCACAAGATAACTATTTCAAAAGTATATTATTGGTGGAAAAGATGAATAATGATCAATTAAATCTGATAGGATATATTAAAACCAAATAAGTCCCTGAGTTTTCTATAAGCATATTACATAATAATAAAATAAATTTTATCACAATAGAGATTTTATTTATTACCATTTGATTTGTTAAAACATAACCCTAATTAGAAGGTAATATCACAAAAAGGTAACATTCCCTTTAGATCAGGATCTACAAGAGACCAATAGGCATAATGAAAATAGAGAAAGAGCTATTGCATAGGGAAAATTATACCCCTTCCTTTTTTTGATTTTAACTTTTTAAATGGAATATTTTTAAGTGAAGCTATTGAATTTTTTTAAGATATACATGATTTATTGATAAGAAAAATTCACAAATATGCTGGTCTCATAAACCAATTTTATTTTATCCATCAATTAATATAATGTTATGCTTCCCTCTAATAATTTTTTGATTGTCATTTTTTAAAAATAATAATTTGTCTGGGGAAATTTTTCAAGATTGGATCTTAGTTAAAATCATTAATCAATAAGAGGGTTTACTGATAAGTTAATCAAGATCCAGATAGAGTAACAAATTGATTTGATCTAAAAATGTGATCTCTGCGATAACTAATTTTTTATCAATCAGTGACCAGGTTATTCAAATTATGTAATATCCATCCATTCATATTTTAACCTAAATGGAAAATATGTTAATCTCATTTCAATAAGTTCTTGTATATTAAATTAATATTCATGAATTAATAAAAATCACAATTGGTACCTTTTATCCAATATCCAATTCATTATCAACTAATTTCTCTCGCTATTTTTTATTATATGACTTTTCAGTTTGATTTAGTATCTTCTACATCATTCTCACAGTCATATACATAGAAATATTCACTATCAACGCGTTTTAAAACCATTTCATTTTTCATAAATAACTTTCATATTTTATCATTAATGTTTCATATTTTCCAAAATTTTTACACATTGAAATCACTTTTCTTGAGTCCATAACTATGAATCAACAACTAATCATCAACGAACTTGTTTGAAGAAGGGTTATAATAGTAAATTTTCATGATTCAAAAGGCTCCATTTCTTGTTTTAGTTTAATATATTTGGAAGGTAAGTGGTACCAATCTATAAAATTATAAAAAAAATCTAAAAATGAAATAAATGGATATATAAAACTGAAAAAATTCCTTTTTACATGAAACAGTAAAAAAAAATATATTTTGTTTGAATAGAATCAAGTTCCAATATCAATATCATAGTGCCTTCTATTCTATAATTCGTGTAAAATGATATGGATTTTTTAATGGAAAAAATAAATTTAAAAAAAGAATATAACATATATTAGGATATCCAATATAACTAACCACCATGAAATATCAATCCACCTAGAAATAATATTGTAGAGAGACATAGATTGGGGGAATTTTATTGTCATACATTCTCAGTTAATTCATCTTTTGTTATCCTCTCATAAAATTATATAAATTTTTAAATAAAACCAACATTATTATAATAGATACCTACATTCATTGTATTTATTAATTTTGACTCACACAAAAACATTATATACTTCTACTGTTGTGTTCATTACCTCCCACTAAGAGTACATACTATATGAGAACATAAACAGAGAGTATTCTATTTCTTCCTTAGTGGAAATTCAATGAAATTTTTTCAACTATGGTAATAAGAATTTTTTTACCCTTGGGATCATGTTTCTAATGATTTCAACAAGAAATTTTATTCTTGAAGAATGATATATTAAATTAGGCTCAAGATCACAAGTTTTTGGATAGATTTTGTAGAAATGTTCAATGATTCTTAATATGGATTTATGAGATTAAAAATAATGTATATAAAAAACCAATAGACTCCCCAATTACTCATAAATACATTCTACAACAGCATCATCCCCTATTCCTAAATACTAGTTGACAAAACTAAGATAGAGGATTTCCATGAAAGAAATATCAAGGAGTTGGAAAAAAATATTTTAATCATTATAAAACTATCTAAAACCAAATTTATTTGTATAAGAATAATTTAGAAGATATAACAAAATAGAACTCTACAATATGAATAAAAAACTACTGGATTAGTCATTAATAATTCCCAAAACCACCTTAAAAAAATTACCTCATAGTGGAATGTTTGGGATATTAAAATCCTCAAATCCCAATTTATACATACCTTAACAATATCATAAGAATTTTTATATTTAGATATAGTCAAATAATATATCTTAGGGATGATATATTCTCAAATATATAGAATATTTGTTATAGAAATGATCCTAATATCTCTTAGGGAGTGTATGAAGTTTTTAGATCAGCTACTCCCCCTAAATTCCAAAAAACAACCTTTGAAATGAAAACACTCCCCAAAGAATCTGAATCATCTATCTCTCATTAGGATATATGCTTTATGTTCCATTATCTGATAGTTAGTCTTTTTAAAAAAATATAAAATGGATTTTTGTAATATGAAAATCGATGAAAAGATGAAAAAACTGTAAATACCAATAATTTAGTTGGCTATAGATTTGGTTTTACATATAAGGGTAATCATAGTAGCACTACTGAAGTTAAAAAATGATATAATACAATGAATGTGACAAATAAGGGTTTTCTTTAAACTCTCATTGAAGATAGGAAGGTACCTAAAATTAATTAAAAATAAAAATAGGTTGAATCTAGATAATCCAATTTGGAAAATTATGAATATATAAATTTAGATATTTTAAGGATAACACTCTAAAATCATATTTTCCATATAATATACAAGAATAAAATGTCATTAAATTCAAAGTAAATTAAAGGATGAGAAATTCTTAATCTGATAATTAAAGGATGCATAAAAATCATTGAATCTTTTCACTAATAATTATTTTATCTTTGATAAAGAATATAAAGCCCTGATTTTGTACAATGAAAATATCTCATAGTTTTTATAAAACTGAAAAATGGAATTCCTTTCATGTAGGCCATAATTCAATTATTATCTTATTATAAATCAATGCAAAAAAATATTTTAAAATAAGAAGGAATTTGTTGAGTTTTATACTTAAAATAACATAGAAAATTATATTTATATGTTATAGAATATGAGACACCCCAAAAAATTATATAGAGGGAATTTTCATCCTATGAACCATTCAAGAAAAAGGTGGGTTATATAAAATTATTTTTGATCATGTAGAAATAGTCATAATTATTCCAAATTTCATACATAAATAATTTATATTATGAGTTACATATCGAACAACTATTATATTACAACATTTAAATTTATCTATTACACAACCAATATGAAGGGTGGATGACTTATTACTTTGATTATTTTCACTGATTTTTCATGTTTATATTTTGGTACTGGATATGGAATGTGACCAAAAAGTTCTGATAATTCTTATAGGGGTCGTTCTATCCTAGGGATGCCTATGAGTGATGTTGAAAATTACAAAAAAATCATGCTGGTTGAAAAGGTGATGAATTTTATTTTTCTATAACAAATTATGAATCCACCCAAAATCAAATTGATCTTAGAGAGTATATTTTGAGATATATAGATTATATTGACAAGGAGGAGTATGGGTTTTTGAGTATGTTGTAATAAATTAATGGTGAACATGAGTTCCCTGGTGAAACCTACAAGTGAAATTATTCAAGAAAATGAAAGGATTCTTTAGATGGTTATGATTATGAAATTGTTGTAACATGTAGATGTGGTTTCCATAAAACACATTATGATCCAATTAAATTAATTTTGATGTCCAGAATAATTTATTTGAAATAACATAAACGATTATGAATCTTTCTACACTATCTTCATTAAACTGAACGATCATTTCCTTGGACCCCCAACTAGTTTGTCTTCCTTCGAACCATGTACCACCCAATCAAAAGATAAAGCTCATGTTAGAAAATTCAACTTATTATTTTATATATGGGTTCTATGCACTACTTGAAATCATATATTCAAAATAAGAATAACTCCATGAGGATAATATGATGGCTGTCTTGAGGATGTTCAAGTTTGGAATTGGTTATTTTTTTCATGATTTTAAAGGTATATGTCCATCATAAAAAATGGACAGAATAACCATTGAACATAATTGTAAACCAAGTTTGGAAGAGTAGAAAAGGATTAACCCAATAATAAAATATATATTTAGAGAGTATGTCATTATTTCATTTGATGAGAGGTTATTTTTTTCCTATTTGTGACAACATATGGGTCAGTATTTATAACATTTACCAAAAAAGGGAGGTTTCACAATTACAGCTATTGAGAAAAATGAAAAATATTGTATTAGTACAACTACCATATTGAGAGTATACATTGAATATATAAATCATAAATCATTTACTAGAAATGAAAATTTTCCATTTCCATTTATATATCAAATTCATTAGTGGATGGATTGATATTAAAAACGTTTTTTGTATGGATATATTAGATAGAACTAGATTCCCAAAACCTAAAAAATAGAAAAAACAACATTTACATGTCCCATTTGTGATGTTTTCCTATACATATATTCTCTTGGGCCTATGTGGTGTTCCTTGCACCATATAATGGTGTATTATATCTATAATTTACAATGATATTTATTGATTTTTAGATCATTTTATGGATTAATTTACCATTGTTTTTTATTTTTTTATCAGGCTACATGAAAATTATAGAATCAATAATATAGAGGTGTTATGAGACAAATCCGGAAACAAAAATTTAGGAATTCTTGTTAAAAGATATAAAAGTAACTGTTTTTTGAAAAAATATTCAAGAAATGAATGGATGTTGTTAATGATAAATATAATTAAATCTAAAATTTTATACCACTTGAATAATTCTTGTTGAATACTATCATATTAGGGTATGATATAATTTAAAAGAGGTTAATGAATGATTTATATAAAATGCGAGAAAACTATGTTAACTATATGTTAATGAAAAACCAATTGTCAATGAGAAATATCTAGACCCCATAAAGTTTCTTAATTTATAGGATCATATCGTAACCCATTATCACTTCCAAAAACTAGATGTTCCCGATTAATGTAATGTGTGATGACACTGATCATGAAGTAGGTGGTGTTTTGGGGAAAAGTTAGGATAAGAGGATGCATGTCATTTATTAAGCATCAATGATATTAGACAACTACTAGATGGAATTTTCCAACCCACAAAGGAGTTATATATTATTATGTTTTCAATTTAAAAAATATTAGGTAATACATGATTTTTTCCAAGGATATTATATTAACATAAAATTCGTACCTTAAGCAAATAATTGATAATAATTCATCAAAAAAATGGTTGGTAAGGTTGGATATTTATTTTAAAATGTTCGATATGGAACCTAGCGATTAAAATTGGGCTAAGAATATAGGTGATGACCATTTTAAAAAATTCCCACACCCTAATCTAGGAAACATCTAAGATCAGCGCATGAATCAATGATAAAAAATTTATTTATGCTTCAATAAAGAAATAATCTTAGTTTGGAGATTTTTATAATTTCATCATTGCTTCTATTCTGGAAAAGGAACTTTCACAAAACAAAATGAATAATATTATATCCAATTTTAAATACTACTTTGTAATGAACCTATTATTTTTAGATGATTTTTATAATGGATTTATTGTGTTGTATGTGACTAAGGAGGAAATGCTACCCATACATGAATTTTACCATTCACCCCATTAGGGTGGACACTATGGAGGGAAAAAAATTCCCAAATATTAATAATGTTGGGTTGTACAAGATTTTTTTAAATTTATTATAATAGATCAGTGATTGGATATGACATGTAAAAAAATGCTTGGAAATGAAATTTAAATGGAGGATCTTCCATAAAAATTAATGATATATGGTGTTGTTTTTCATTAATGGGGATTGGTTTTTATGGGATTGTTCCTATAATCTAATGGAAATGGATATTTTTTTAGGTCTATAAACTGTTTGTATATGTAGATATAGGATGATTTTCTACACAATAACATTGATACTAGTGTGGTGAAATTGAAAAGTAATGACATAATATCTATTTTTGAAAAAACTAGAGCATTCAATATAGATAATATAAACCATTTGAGGAAATATAATTTCCAGAATTTAAAAGAGAAGTATTTGTGTTCTGACATACCTAGTACAATCTACCATCCACAACCCAAAGGGTTAGCTAATTAATCTAATAGAGTAAACCAATATAATTTGAAATTGATTATTTCTATCTCAATAATGGATTATTTTGTAATGTTAGATGTTGATACGTGGTATTAAAGAACAATATATAGGACCCACTTACTAATATAAACTTATATATTTCTCATTGAAAATACATTTCCCATGCATGTCTAACTGAATCAAAATCATTTATGGTAATTAAATTCCTTGATCATTTTTGTAGTGTTTTTTGATGAGTGGATATTATTTAAGGATGGTGAGATATAATATATTAAGATATAATTATATTAAGATGCTAATATTCACGAAGATAATATAAAATCCCTTCATGACATAATAAATTATAATATAGATTTAAATTTAGGTATGTGGGTAAATATATTCAATTTTATGAATGGAATATACATATAATTATAAAAAAATTATTCATGACTATTCACCAATCTACGGGTTCTTATTAATGGGGATGTGGAAGTAGTTGGAGTGTAGAACCATTGATTTTTTAGTCAATTTCTAGATATTCACACAAAGAATTGAAGGTTATCCAAATGATTTGGCATCCATATAATTTTATTAAAGCAGAATGATTGATAATAATAATTAAGGACATTAAATTATGTTATTTTTGGAGTTATGATCGTGTTGGGACAAACTATTAATTTCCCCTATCACCACTATTTTAAACATCTTTTGTATTGAAAATTTAATATATAATATTATATTGAACATTATTTTTTATATGACATAATTTCTATCACTATTTAAAAGGTAAATTTATCTTTTTTTGTTTACATTATATGGGGAAGTGATTTGGAGATCTCGTGATGGAATTCCAGAAAAATATATTAAACTACATCAGATCCCAAATATGTGTGTGGACATACGTATTTACTGTGCATAGTTGATGCGTCTAATTGGGCTAAAAGTGTTTTAATGAATGAAAATTTATGTGGTATATATTTCTCAATAAGACCATAGTGGCCAATTCATCAACTTGGAGGCCCAAAATTGGCCAACAATGTGATGAAATTCTAGATATGATAGATTGGGTCACCATTCTGTATTTTTTCCATAACATAGGCCACCGACCTGTCAATTTTACTACATTAATCCATAATGGACATGTAACTCAAATTCCAATATCTAAATCCAATTTAAAGACAATTGAACAAGTTTTTTTTATTCAACCATATGTATAAAATGCGTTAAAGTCATCCATGGTTATTAACTAAGTCCCTTTGGAACTTGATTTATTTTGAGGAATGTGGAATGTATTTTTCCATAAAATCACCCATCACCCTAATCCACTAATGTTGAACAACATGGGGAGAAGGTGGGTCAAATTGAAGTGATATATTCTGTAACACCCTAGGTAAATAAAGAATATGACCTTTTCATATTTATCCATAATTGCGAATAAAATATTAATATTACTTTAAAGGGGACGCTATGCTCGATGGCGTACCCAATACGCAACAACAAGTTTCTTGGGAATCTTGTGTTGCACTCTAATAATAATATAATATTATTCTAAATGGTAGTTAATGCCTAACCGTTGTAATGGCGGGAATGAACGGAACTAACTACAAAATTATTATATATGTTTGTCAAATATTTTTACTTTTTACAATAAATGTTAGAGGATTAAATATGCGAATGAATCCAATTTTAAGCGCAAACATTCTAATATTCTTTAAAAGGTCGATTAACCGCCTTTTGATGGCGAACCTCTTTTAAATCCACATTTTGACAATTTTATGTGTTATATTTGACAAATTAAAATTCTTCTTTAGAATCGAGACATCAAAATTTACTTTGTGTAAATTTTTGGTATTTTGCCGATAAAGTTCATTTTTTAATGAATAGTGAAAAATGTTGTATTTTAATTCAAAACCTATTTTTAATCTAATTTATTTATATTATTAGATTATCTTTTGAATTGGTTTTAATGTAAAATTAGAATATATTTTTTCTATTTAATACAATAGTGGTCTTTGGAATTAATTTCATCTTGAAATTGGACTTAAACTAGTGTCAATCTTTTGATACTTATTATTCCATAAAAACCCGCTATTTTCTCTGACAGCAAGAATTAATTATTAAATTAATTAATGTAACTTATATGCTGTGAATTTTGTAAAATAGACATCATTTTTGAATTCGGAATATCAAATATATCTTAGGGTGAATTTTTGGTAATTTTCTGAAAAACTTCAATTTTTGATGAATAGTGAAACCAATAACTGGTAGTTACAGAAACTGGTTTTTCTTTTAAATGAAACTTTACCACTTCTATGATTTTAATTTCAAAAATCCGACATATATGGTTGTCATTAAGAAGTAAAATGTTGTTCAGTGGGATTAAAATAATTTTTTTGGTGAATAGTAACTTTTAAGTTTATTAATCGTGATTAGAGGTAATTAGTGTAGTTTAAGGTAAAAATAATGTTTTAATAATATTAGATGAGCTTGAAACATGTACTAACCTTATTGGATGTGTCAAGGACGACAAATAAAATTCATGGGTCAACTTGGGGAACCCATGGAGCCACATTGGAAGGAAAATGACATTAATATCTTTTTATTTAATGTAAAAGTAAAAATGACACAAACAGGAGTAGTTTTAATAAAAAAATTTTTAAATGGGTTTATACAAGTTAGATTTTTGACTATAAATAGTCCTTTGAATTATAAAACGATTTCCTACATCATAATATTTTTTTATAATTTTTAGACATTAAATAAATTAATGTATTTATGACATCATGATGATACAGTGATTACCTCAATATTTAGTGATTTAAATAAAATGCAATGATAATGTAAAATATAAGAGCTACATTTTTCAAAAACCTATTGGATGGGTATATATCTAACCCTTATCACCTTATACTATATTATATAAATGTGAGTCCTTTTAAATCCGAAACAAATTTTAAAATAATGTAACATTTCTTTACTATCCAAGAGTGCCCCTCCTCTCCTCTTATAAAAGTCCCCCACCACTATCACCTTACCCACACCTCTCAAGACATTGGTTCGACCATGATCTGCCCATTTTTTATCTCCACATCCCTCTCTTACTCCTATAAGCCTCACTTTGGGTAGAAGTTATCTCAAGGAAGACTTTGAGTTCAAATCAAAAAGAGTTACCCGATTTTAAGGTAATGTCTTCACTTGTGTTCTTTTGTTTTATTTTACTTCTCCAACCCCCTAAACTCTTTTGTTTAATTTCATTTGTAACAGCTCTAGTATCTTCAATATACTAGGATGTTTTTATAATAATCATTCGATCTACACTTACACACACCTACATCTAATGGTTAATGAACATACTGTTTCTGTTGACGGCGAATTTCTGCCTCACGAAACGATGATTGTTCAACACTCATATAACACCTTCAAAGGTGGCCATTAATATGTCACTATATTTATATATGATATATAATATGTTTATGTTTCACTTAATCTTCTGTATTTTTCTTTTGTGGCATACCTTTATGGTTTCCATTGTGGGTAAACATGATAATTTCATTTTAGGAAGTGCGGACTACCGCCCCCTCAAAGTGATTTGATTCGTTATGCCATATGTGGGATGTATAAAGGATGGATTTAAAGTTATTATATATTATTTATGTTATATATAAATGATTAATATATATCTGGAATTAAAATATACATACCTCTGATTTGGTTTTAATTCCATTAATATGACATAGAAATGAAAGTAGCGTCCATGCGTACGTACGACTTACCGTCTCCATGAAAGGTGAATTTCATTTCTTACCTCTAAATGATTATGTAATATGATAAATACATGTATATTCTGGATATATATGATATATATGATATCAAAACCATGAATGTCATTCTGGATATAATGAACCTTTGACCACACGAACAAATGTAATTGTAAGAAGTCCACTTTCGACTTAAGAACCAAATATCGACAAAACAAACATTATTAACATAAATGATTACATAATGTTTATAACATGTAAATATGTGATATAAAAGGAATAATGAACTTTAAAATGTTCTTAATCAAGTGGAAATTAACTCTATTTTATTATTCAGGACATTAAAGAATGATCGAGTCAAGTCGGACCTGAGGTAAGGGATCCTACTACTTTCTTTATTTTCAAGTACACTCTTTTATGTCATTCCTTTTAATCTCATCATTCTTGTGATTGGGATGTTATTTTTTATTATTAGTACTGTAATATTTATGTTAATATGATGAGAGACCCTATTCTCTCTCATCAATCCATTTTGGAAGTTTTGAGTGGCACCGTTAGGCTGCCGAATTTTCGTAAGGGATCCAACCTCTCTCTTTCTTTTTGAGTACTCCCTTTTATTTCATTTATTTTAATCCCATATTTATTTTGTTTGGGTATGTTATATTATATTACTCATACTTTACTTTTTATATTCATATTATTAGAGACCCTATTTGATCTCATAAATCCATTTTCGGAAGTTTTAAGTGGCGTCGTTAGGCTGCCGAGTTTTCATAAGGGATTGTTCATCTCACTTTTATTCCTATGACATTTATGCTACGTTTTCCACTATTTCCTTTGAGTGGTGTATGTAATACCCATTGTTATACAATTTGTGTAGTATAATTTCATTTATGGGTATTTACATCTTCATTTTTTGAGCCTTCTTCCATGGGGTGTATTTTTCGGAAGTTACCCAACTCGGTAAGGGGACCTTTCACCATCATTTTTTTAAAAGACTTCTTTTTTATGTATTTTAATTCACATACTATTATGTTGGGATATGTTCTTATATATCCTTATTTATGTAAATTTTATGTCCATGTGATGAGATCCCCTTTATCTCTCTCATCATCCCTTTTTGTAAAATTTTATGTGACGCCGTTAGGCTGTCGAATTTTACCAAGGGAACTTCTTAACCCAATTTCGATTTTTTTGGGTTCAACATGTAGTTATTGAATATGTCATCCTTTGAATATGTGTGAATAACCATTGATTGTTTTACATGTAATATCCACTTATATTGGGTTTATTTATATTTTTCACACATAATTATGAGATTTATTTATCCTTAATTTAAGGATACCTTCGTTATAATGGATTTCATCTCATTTTACATTTATTTTGAGACTTCATTGTTGTTATACACCAATTCACTCTTATATGGTGTTTATAATGTCCTTTGACATATTATATCATGAATCCATTTATTCCCATGATATTATAAAGTTCGGATTAAATGTTATTCCGAAATTATTTGTATTCAAGATTCTATCATTTTGTTAAAAACTCTTTAACAAAAATATCGTTTTAAATGTTTTAAAGATTTATTTTTCTAAATATTTATCTTTAATTTCCATGTTTTAAAAATGGTTTTCAGTATTTATTTATATGGACATTAATGTTTTAAAATTATAATTCCAATAAAAGCTTCAATGTGGTATGGGACACTTTGATTAAAAAATTTATTTTAAATGAATTCTGAAAATGGATTGATTAATTCAATTTCTTGGAATTACTTATTTTGATTGAAAATGAAATGTGTTATTGAAATGTTTATATTTTCAATATTGTATTTGTAATGATAGTACTTGGACATTTTACGAGTGGTTACGTGATAAACCATATGACGGGTTGTGCCGTGAATACCAGGACGTGTGGTTACTTTATATCCTCCAATGCATTGGGTATGGAAGTCGGCTGTATGGCTATTCCATTAAGTGATATGTGTGGAAGTCGACCGTATGGTTATTCCATTTAAGTATGTTTATGTCCCAAGTTACCTTTATATGTAATGTGTTCTTTATATGGGTTTTATGGTAATCATTTGGTTACAAAAGGGTATGTAATGATATTTTATTCAGTGAAGAGTTTTTACTACTTCCTAGAGGTGAAAGGTATTACTTTGATAAAGTGTACATGCTTTACGTGTTGCTTTAAAAAACTAACATTTTTCATTGTTTGTGTATCCCTTGCTGAGCTTTTTATGATCACCCCAAGTTTTTTTGAAATGTTTTTCACAGGACTTAATGTGGAATAGGGTCAAGGATGGGATCAAGGGAAAGTCATGCTATCTAAAACATGAAACCAGACATGTTTCTTTTTATGAGTTTTTATTTTATTGAAATATAGTGGAAGTTTCTACTTTTTAATCTTTTGAGATGTAATAGTTATGTCCTAATTCTCTATAATTCTAAACCCAAAAAGATCCCCAATGTGAATTATTCATTTAATTAAATATTAAGTAAGGTTTAAGGTCGAGGCCTTATAGTTGGTATAAATGGTCGGTTTAGATAAAATTTAATCATTTCCATAAAGTCCGAATATGATAAGTGTTATTGTAATTTTATCTCTTATATACTTAGTTTAGCGGCATATAAATCCATTTTTACATTAATCCATGTCTATAATGTTTATTTTTGTAAATATTAATTTTGGTAAATTAATAATTTATCATTATTAGATATTATTAATTAGGATTATCTCAAATATGTAATTGATTAATTTAAATTATATTAACCGAGGTCAAGAATTATTAATTGAAATTTATCCCACAAAATTATTGATAATGTGGTTTTCTAGAAGAAGAAAAATAAATATTTGAAAAATTATATATAAAAAAAATTAATGAAAATATGAGTCATTTATAGTAATTTAGATAAATTGATATATAATTATACTAAATGTACATTTAAACAAATTTTCATATTTTAATGCAATTATATATTAAAAAAATTAAAAGAGAGTAAATAATAGTGGTTTTTTCTATTCATTGATAAATTAATATTTTTAGAATAAACAAAAAATACACCCTAGGATAAATTTACCTGATAATTTCAATAATTATATTTATATAATGATAATTATTATCTAAAAGTGAAAAAATTAATTTTATATCATTTTAGAAACATTCATTTAATATATTTTTAGACAAAGAATTATTTTTGAAAAAAATAATAATGTTTTTAAAAATTATGTAATTTTTTTGTGAATATGTTTTGAAAATATAAAAAAATATATATATTATTTAAAAATTTCTTATTATTTTTCATATCAATATATTTAATTTCTAGTTTATAACAACCTCATTTTTTTAAATATTTCAATGTGTGGTAAAATTTGTTGTTTCATACGACACAAGATAACCTCGTTATGTTTTAAATAAATCCAATCAATGAATTTTAAATAACATTAAATAAATATAAATTCATAAATAGTTTTGTTTTTTTAATGAAATTTAAGTGAGGGAGTAAAATTGAATCCTAGGGAGACTATTCCTTTAATAAGATTAAAAAATAAAATATAAATAACCCAAAATATTAATTTTATTCAATCATTGTAAATTCAATAAATAAAAACTATAATTAATATATAAATGTAGAATAATAATTTACAAATTATATTTCCTTAATATATAGTTACTGATTCGGATCTGGGTTGGTCATGTGTAAAAATAAGTGAACCAAAAAGTATAAGAAGCTCTGAATATGACTACAATCCTCACTTACTCTATTTGTGTAGAATCATATCGAGATATTCCACTGGATGATAAAACCCATTTATTAGACCAACCAATACCAATATAAGCTAAGGGATCACTATGTGAATTTTATATGATTATTAAAAATTAAAGAGTAAATATATAAATGAAAAAAATTATATAATCAATAATGTATATGTAATCAATAAACAACCACACAGGAAGTGGTTGTCCACTAACCAAAATGATATGAACCGTGGTTATGAATTCATATGATCCAAAAAAAATATTAGAGTAGTCCAAGGACTACACACTTTTAAAATGAAAAATTTATCGAGTCAACATGTCACTCGACATCCAAAAGGAATCATTTTGGCATGTCACCCAATATCCACATGGAATCAAAAGAACATGTCACTCATAATCCTACTTTCATTGGGATGAAATGCCACTCTAAATCCACAAGTTCATCATAACATAACATTTGAACCATTGATCTGGCCTCAATGACATCATTCTCACACCCTATTCTCAGGTAAATCAATGTCATTGTAAAATTTCATTCATACTTCCCCTATAATGTGTAGTCAAAACATTATTTCCGACCTATCATTAATAATAGAAAAACACAGCCAAATTAAATATAATATATCAAACAATAGGGATGTGAATGAATATATACATAACACAATACATTACCATCTCACATAATAATTATAATTATAGACATGTGGTGTGACACCAATGAAAACAAAAGTGAGAACCTTGTATTCGAAAACCTATATGAAACACAATAACAAGCACATAAGGTAATATAATACCCAAATACATTATAATATATTTACTATTTAAAATATTTTCAATTTATTTCAGTGCATGACAAAGTGGTATTTCTTGTGTTACATGCAAGATAGACCTTCCAATATGGCATGTGTTACACACAAAAGCGACATTCTTCGATGGCTTTCTCTGTACATATTATTTATTCTTAACGAGAAAAAATATTCAATTAAAAATAAATATTATAAATATTGATATATAAATACCTGTAATGAATATCAGTAAATAACATAAAAAAATATTTATAGAACTACAATGTTGGACAAAAATAAATTATAAATAAATATAAGAAAAAATTAAATTCAAAAAGGCATTATTATTGAAAAAAATTCAATTCTTATAATGGTATTTTATCCTAATAAAATCAATTATTCATAATTATTGATTTTTATTAATTAAATAAATATTGTGATAATTAAATTAATAATTTTTTGTTTTCATCCAATGTATTTGATAATAATAAGATATGAAAAATTCTAATATTTCAAATACAAACCTACTAAAGCATTTTACCACCTTTTAATTGAAACCCTAATTTAAATATTAATTCTGACACTTTAATGAGTTTAATTTGACAAAATAATCTTCATTTTTCATGTCATTAATTAGAAAATTTCATACTCTGATGTTGTGGGATTTTCTGAGAAATTCCATTTTTAGTGATTTCTGAAAAATATTGGGTTTCAGTTAAAAATTGCATTTTTTTTAAATAATTATTAATGTTAACTATATAATTAATTGTTTTTAAAGTAACATTGTATTAATTAAAAAAAATATTAATAAAAAATATTTCATTATAATAAATATAAAAAAATTAATTGAATATTAAAACATAACTATATTTTGAAAAGTTTTATACCAAAACAATTAATTCTGTCTGTCTGGAATATTACCATTAAAAAAAATATTGAGGCCTCTCTGACATGAATTTTTAAATCTTGGGATACAACATTATAATCAATATAATATTTTTATTTTAATAATATAAAATTTTATTTTGAAAAAAACATATCAGTGAAAGTGATTAAAATTAATTACAGTGATTATGGTTTAATTAGGCATAAAAATGGACTACCAACCTATGATTAAGGGCCCAAATGACCTAGTCACATTTCCAACACTATTTGGATGGAAATGTTTCATCCATTATTCTTAAATTTATTATTTATTCTAGTTTACTATGACCTTTATTAGGTAAGAACATGGGAACACATAATTTATTTTCAAAAATACAAAGTGAGACATTTTCCTTCCCTATAAACGACAACCACATATACACATTCCCCAACCAATTTCACAAATCTCTCAAACCTCTTATGATTTTCCATTCGTCTCCCAAATAGTCTCATATAATTCCCATAATCTACCAAGAATCGTAATTTTGGGTTTAAAACCTTACAGAAAATCCGTTTTCTTCAAACCAAAAGAAGTTACACAATTAAAAAGTAATTTCATTTATCAATCACTCTAGTTTGAATTCCATTACCCTACCCCTAAAATCTAATTATTCGGTTCTTGTATAAAAACAAAATTATCCTAAATAAACTAGCACATTGTTAATATAGGATTTTAACAATAACATACTCACAAAACAATCCGATTGGTGACACATATAATGTTTATATGTATGAAGAACTACTACCTCACGAAATGACAATTTTTAATTCATCCATTACCACATCACATAGTGGTAATTATGAATAAAACATTGATTTTATATGTTATATATGATATTTATAATTTATTCATACTTATTTGAACCACTTATAATACATACATTTAGTACATTCCATTTTACGTCGATTCGATATCATTATTTGTCGAAGTGTGTACTACAACCACCTCAAAGAGATATGATTCATTCACATGATACATGAAATGTATAAATGAATATTATAATAAAAAATAAGTGACAAAAAAACCTATATACGATATTAATTACATCATTTTCATTCTGAAAATATATTTATATTATTTATTTATCCTTACCACAATTTAAAATTGATAATGTCATTCGTAGACATGTGGACTACATCCTCCTCGACCTAATGTGATTCCTTTAACATCAAATAATTATATATATATAAGTATATATGATTAAATATTATTATATTTAGTATATAATTATCACTATATAAATATTGATGTCACTTACCTTCTTTCTACTATGACTATTTAAACATGTGAATATTACTCATGAGTACGTATGACCTACCGTCTTCGTGAGTGTATCATATTCTCATTTCCAAAACCATATTTAATGATTGATTTTTAAATATTAATTAATGTATAAATATTAAATGTATTAAATGTTTATCATTCTATATATGTTATATAATTACACATTTTACCGTAGATGACAAACAATAGTTGTTTTACATATGAAACAAATTTTTTCAAAATAACCCAACAAAAACATAATTTTTTATGTAGTTGTACACAACAGGGTAATAAGTTAAATAAAAGTACTTATATAAATTCAAATATTATTAAATAAAATATGAAATTATCATATGTTAATTACACATAAATTTGAAGGACATTCACCCAAAACTAACTGCACTATAAGGGATTCTTGTCTAATTTTCGTCACCTGATGCATACATAATTGGTATCCATGGAATTTTTTATGTATGATGTAATTAATTCCATATTGACTTATAACATCATAAAACCTATTATTATTATGGAATTAAAATTTTTATTTAATTAATTTTGGTTTCCCAATTCATATTTTACCACATTAGTAATGGACTTCCTTCTCACTTTTTTTATTCATGGGATAAATGTCATATTCACCACATACTTCTTTTGTGTGGTATACCTACAAGATATTTTGATATAATATATCATGAATTAATTTTACTTTATTTAATTAAATATTATAGTTTAATAAAACTATTTAATGTGGAATATGAATTAAAAATATTTCAAAGTGGTATGGGGATCTATAGAATAATAATGATTATTTTTCCCATGACATCTCATAATAATATATCAATGGAATTTACATTAATGTAAATTATATAAGCAAGGAATATGAAAGGATTGAATGGGGATTCATCCACAGGGTCCTATAGAAGATGGGTTTCTCTAGCTGGTCTTGTGACATCATGTTCAGGTGTTTCAGATCGGTTTGGATGGTGGTGGCGTTTATGGGAAGAACACAAGGATTCTTCAAGAAAGTTAGAGGCCTCAGGCAAGGTGACCCGTTATCCCCGAGCATCTTCATTCTCATGCAGGATACCTTGAGCAGGTCCATCAACAGGGGAATAGCTAGAGGGGACGTTCTGCCTTACCGTAGGAGGCTGAACCTCCCTCCCACATCTCATTTAATGTACACTGAAGATACTAATATATTCATTAATGCGAGAAGGAGATCCATGTAGAGAATCATAAATATTCTTGAGGAGTACTACCACCATAGTGGCCAAAACATTAACCGATGAAAGAGTGCATTCAACGTGGAAAACACATCCAATCTGTGTAGGGTGACTGATATGGGCAGTAGCTTGGGTATGAGTCATTGATCATTTCCAATGGAATAACATGGCACCCCAGTGTCTTTGGGCCGTATGTACATCAAAAATATTGATAATGTTGTGAGTAAGATTACGGGGTGCATACTCAATTGGAATAATCACTTATTATCCTTTGGAGTTCGAATCACTCTCGTCAATAATGTACTCTCTGCCATCCCAGTGCACGCCCTATCGTCCACTAATTTTCCAAAGGGTGACATCAGAACCATTGTTAAAATCCTGGCCCGGTTCATATAGGATGCATCCTCAGAAGGTAAGAGGCATTGGGTCTTTTGGGGAAAGATGACGTGGCCCATTGAGGAGGGAGGGATTAATGTCAGAAGTATGGAGAACACAATCTGATACATGCATGCGAAGCTGGCATGGGAGGTGATTGAAGAACAAAACTTGTTGGGAAAGATGATGGCACCCCGTTATGGGGACAATGCTGATATCCCTTCGGGGAGAGGGTTCCCGCTCTGGACATCAGTGAGGTGTATTATTCCAAGCATAATTCGTACCTCGAGGTGGATTATTGGGGAGGGGAATGTGCTTTTCTGGCACCAAAATTGGTCGGGTTCTATCCTGGGATACCCGGGCTTTCTAGCCCCTCATATTTCATTCAGGGAGGCGAGCCAGTTTCCCCAGTTCTTCAGAGAAATCCTGGATGAGAACCAGCAGGATATTTATGACTCCATTGTCATGAGATCGGTACTGGATCGATGCATATAAACCCCCTCCACCTCGGGGATCTTTAATGAGAAATATTTTTACATGATCGACCACACTCCAGGACATCAAGGGGGATGGTTTGGACAGGTCTGGTGCAAGACGATCCCGACTAAGCTAAATTTCCTAACATGGCGAATACAACAGCAAAACCTTTGAACTGATGACAATGTCAAAAAGCTCGGTATTAGCATGGCATCTGGATGTCATTGTTGTGCGATCAGAAGTGAGGAGAGCAGCAACCACATATTTTTCTAAGGGAAGTGGGCACAACAGGTGTTGGGTTTCATCAGGTCCTTTACTAGGTACACTACTGCGGAGGCAGGTGCTAGTATGGCCCAGGTTAGCATGACATGACCTGTTTCTTTTTTGGAGAACTGGTTTCAGGGGGCGGACGGATCTGCAAGGGAGTGCTCTGATCATGCTTGCATCTTCAGAGCGGGGTGCTGGAGCCTATGGTCTTCCCAAAACCTAGACAGGTAAGAGGGGAAACCTACCTCTGGTAGAATCATCATCACCGGGTCGAGATGCATCCTGCTTGACCTGTGCGGCAGATAGGGCTGCTGGTCGACCTCCCCTTCCTTGCGCATATTTTATGCGCACCGGGGATCTTCCCAACGCATCAGGCAGTAGGGTTCCTGGGTGCAATGAGGCCCTCCTGTTGTAGGCCTCAAATTGAATATGGATGGGTGTTGTGCTTCGGGTGATATGCGCGGCAGTGGTGTGGTCCGGGATTACAGGGGCAGTGTGCATGTGGCGTTCATAGCGCATTACAGTGAAGGAAATTATTTACAGGTATAGATGAAGGATATCCTAACATGTATCACCCTATTCAAGCAATGAGAGATTCGAAATATCCCATGTGGAGACGGAATTGACGATAATCAATGAGGATTTTTGCAGAATAGGGACCATACCATGGTCTATTATGTATACAATCAGAAAACGCAGGGCGCTCCTTGCCTGGGATGCTCGGGTCACTAACACATGGAGGTAGGGGAACCAGGTGGCGAACCACCTAGCTTCTGTGGTGACCCCAGACATCCCGGTCCAATGTATTTTTCATGTGCCTCTTTTTAAGCCCGAGGGGGTGGACTTGATCCAGGGGGATGCCCTTGGCCTTCATTATTTCCGACCCCCCTATACTTGTATGCTCTCTGTTCTATGCTATTTTCCTTGAATAAAAAAGGCAACGTTGATGATGATGGTAATTTAATTTTTCCATTTATCACTTTTACCAATATCTTAGATAGAATATTCATGTCTCTTCCCAAATGATGCAATTTTTAACCTATTTCCATAAAAAGGAATATTAATTTTACATCATACGACATGTACCTATTTATCCACCATCATTAATTTGAAGCCCTATTCTCAAATTTTTAATAAAGGAATTCTCAATAAAAAATATTTTCAAAATAAAAGGATACTATCATCATGAATTTTTTTTCATACCTACTCTTTTTTTCATTAATAAAAACAAACATTTATTTTACAAAAATTTGGGAATGTTGAACTAATACCATATTTATTATTCCTATGGATGGATTATCATTTATTTTTATAAGTATTGTATTTAAATGAAATTCCTTGATTTATTTTTTAATCTCAATAATGCATTAAATTTTATTTAATCATTGAACATTGAATTTCCACAATTATCAATTTTCTTTATTCATGGATATTAATATTTCATAAATTGTATACAATTTTGAATATGATGCCTACAATGAATGTAATTTTATTATTTTGGAAATTATTAATCGATTTTTATTTCCCAGTCAATACATTATTTAGTAAGGTTCATTAGTTATTTTGATTATTTAATATGCATTATTCTTATGAGTAGAAATTTTTTTAGAGATCAAACATTATATGGATCCTTGATGCATTGAATGGTGCTCATGAGATGGATAAATTTGGAAACAAATATTTACTAAGAGTTTTAAAACATCTAGTGAAAGGTGATGACAGTAATAGTTTTTCATGTGACTAATACATTAATTTTATAAGGATTGAAATTTCCCATATATAATTTTCAATTATTATTCATCCATGAGATTTTTTATAATCATATCAATGGATACATTTAATTTCATATCATGGATTAAATGAATTATGTTTCAAATTTATTATCCTTTCATATTTATTTTTCCTTATATAGTTATTTTAATGGAATATATATCCATTAATTACCATTTTATAATATTCCTTTACCTCTGTTAAATTAATTGAATACCTGGAATGCGTGTTATGTTATTTACATATCCATTTTAACTATTCTCGTTGATTCATTATTTCGTGCTCTATACGTTTCCCTTACTGTGATTTTGAGCTAACAATTATTATGCTTCATTCCCATGGAATCCCTGAATTTTACATTTCACAATAATCATGAATATAATAGATGGATTTGAGTTATCCTCGAAGTTTATTATTTGTATATAAGGAAAAAAAATTATGTTGTAATTAGTGTATCTATTTGAAAAATAATTATCATTTATTTATCTGGTTTAAGAAGACTAATAAATTGTTCGGTCCCTCGGGGCATGAATCATTATAATAATACATATTTGATTGTTATCAGTCAGCAGATCCAAACTATATGTTGTTGGGTCGCATTAAATGGTATCAATGGATGTTTAGTAGAAACCATGGGACCGAGATTAAATAAAACCTATATTAAAGATGATAACCCTATTGTAGAATTTTATGATGTATTTATGAAAAGCTATTAATTTTTGTAAATTATATAATATGTGGTTCATCCGAATAATACATATTTTTATGGATACTACAAGTGGATGTGGTACTGGAATATATGTACGTATAAGTAACAACTCAGAAAAAGGTATTCTAGACTTTTTTCGGGGTTACCTGGTACATAACAACGGACCTTAATTTGCAACTAGTTTGACACTCCTGGGAAATGTGTATATTTATCAATGTTTTCTTATTAATTCATTATTCAAAATTAGAATTGTTTTTGAAAATGAATAATCAACATTAAATCTATTTTTTTATTTAAAACTAAGCTGTTATGATTTAGATATCTTATAGATTATTAATCACTTTTCCCATTATGGATATTATTTCTCACATTACATCTGCTTTTAGTCAACGGTTGGATCCTGAAGGATTTAAGGTAAAATTGAACAGGAAGGGGATGTTCAAGAAAATTGGCAACCAAATGATGTTTTTATAGAATCTGAGGATAACATAATAATTCAAAATCTATTGTCATTAAATATGATTACAACTATACACCTTTAACAACTCCTTGGTGAACTAATGAATTGAAGGAAGGAGGATGATAAGAGCGAGAGTGGTGGAGTCTGTGTAGAAATGAAGGCTCAAAATTTTTACATGTGAGTAGTGTGGAAGGAGACATCCAATAAATTATATCAATGTAACAAGTAAATTCATTAAGGGTGGGAAGGATGGAAATAAAGGCAAGGATTTTTGAGAAAAAAGGATTGGTATGATGGAAGGAAATAATGATCATCCTATGTAATCCAATATTGATCATTGTCGAAAAGGAGGGGAACCTATACATTAACCAAGTAAATTCCCTCTCCTAGAGGATAAAATCTAGAAAATTGAAGAGACTATCTGTAAATAATCTGATGAAGTATTTATGTATTGATGTTGTATTTGAAACCTTAGTTAAAATCCAATTTATTTAATAACATAATTTTAAGTATTTCCATTATATTTATATTGTGATGTATATTAGTTTGGATTATGAAAATGTCAAAAATTATGAGGGGTGAAAACCAATCAAATTTTGAGATGCCGCATGTCAGGAACCCATAAATAAAGGACTCTATGTTTTTCACAACAACCACAAACCTATGTAATGACCATGTTAATTTTCATTGTTTTTAGTTAATCAATTTAATGTATAAATATTAATGATGAAATAATATTAAAACATTTCAGGATTATAAATTAATATATCATTTATAATTATTTTGGTAGACAGTTGAAGATAATTAGTAATAGTATTCAATCTTTTATAGGCCTTAAGACTCTTTAAAAGTTTCATTTAGTGCTTCATGCATTAAAATATTCATTTTTGGTTATTGTTTTTGGGAGTAAATGAAAGAATTATAAGATTATTAGATCAAAAAAATGTCATGATTATTCTTATGTGATAGAAGAAAATAATGTAGAAATTTTTTATTAATTTCATGTTCTGTAAAAGAATTACCCAACATTCTGAAAATGACATGGAAATAAAAATGTATTCCAAATACCTAAATTTATTTTGAGCCTATGGCATTCAAAATTATCAATTATTTAGGGCTTTGAGAGAATAAAATTTCTATTTATAATTCAACTACTTTTGATTGATGAAAAAATTAACTCATTATGAATATTTACAATTTTCATCAAAATATATATCTCTACTTTCAACTAATGTTCCTTTTCATAGAAACCTAATTTCCTGGTAGTCTATGTGAAAATTATAGATTCCATTCCCTCTTTTATAGAGGATTAATTATGAACCCATGCCACGTTGTGGGATTTCCCACATAGAAACTATCAAACAATGTACAACCATGATTGATTTTATAATACAGTGGTGATATTTAAATATGGTGGGGAAAATGTTTACACAATAAAACAAATGTAACAACCATGTATTCGATAGCGTGTATGGAACAAGACAAAATGCATGTATTACATGAGACAACAAGTGTGTAATGATATAAAATACTAACATACATTACAATATATTTAATTTATCAAATATATTCTTTTTATTTAAATTTATAAAACACTGTGGTTTCTTGCATTACATCTATGACAGACCTTCCTCTATAGCCTGTGTTACACGGAAAAGAATACTTCATTGATGGATTGCTCTATATATAATATTATGTCTTACCAAGAAGCAATATGTAATTAAAACAATATTTTTTTAATATGCCAAGATATAAAAATTTGGTTAGGAATAATTGTAAATAAAATATGAAAATATGTGGTTTAGATAACTAAATTATTTGATACAAATAAACTAGATATTAAAATAAGAACCAATAAAATATTAAATAATTTTTTTTCGAAAACCATTTTTATTTTGACAATGATATTTTAACCTAATATAATAAAATAAATAATATTTTTGGGTTAAATTAAAGTAATATATATGTTACATGTTAAATAAATTATTTTTTATATTCATCCAATATATTTTTTAAGAATAACATAAGTGAAAACCAAATATTTTACATGAACACCTACTATAGGATTTTTTCAGCCATTTAATTGAGAACCTAATTTATATATTAATTTTGATAGTATTAGGAATTTAATATGATAAAATGAACTTCATTTTTTGTACAGAAATTCAAAATTATATTAGGGTAAATTCTTGGGATTTTTCTGAGAAACATGATTTTTTAGTGAATAATGAAAAATATTAAATTTTAGTTAAAACTAATTTTTCATTTAAATTGTTATTATTTTTTCATTATATTGTAATTATTTAAAATACAATTTTCATAAATATTAAATGTATTAGTATAATTTAGTTTATTATTATAAATATAAATTTTAAAATAAATATAAAAACATAACAATATTTTGAACATTTTTCTACTTAAACAGGTTAATCAATCTATCGACGACATTAACATTAATCTTAATTTACCAGTTTCTATGATTTTTTTGGATATTCATAAATAAAAAATTGTAATCTAGATACTATTTTATATCTAATAATATCAATATATTTTTAGACAAAAATGTTTATTATATGTAATATAAATTCGTTGTTGTGATTAATGTTTAATTAGGATTAAATTTGACTAAAACACTATGTTTTATGGCCCAAATGACCGAGCCACTTGTCCAAAACTCATTGGAGAGAAATATTTTGGCCATTGACCTTCCATTAATTATTTTTTGTTGTTTTTATGACATTTATTATCGAATAACAAGTGCACACCTAACTTCTTTTCAAAAATACCACGTGAGTCCTTTTCCTTCCCAAAAAATGCCACCACATATACTCATCCCTCAGACCTATTAATCATTTTTAATTTTTCCCATAACTGCCCAAATATTCTCTAATAATTCCCATACCTTACCTATAGTCATTCATTTTTTTAAAAACCATTCAATCAAATTCTTATTGCTCAATCAAAAGATGTCTCTTGATTAAATGGTAATCTCTTTTCACAATCTCCCTAGTTTCATTTCCAATATCCATCCACTAAAATATTAATTTTCTTTTCTTGTAAAATAGAACCAGTATCCTATATATACTAGTTTGTTTTTATGATGAGACATTAATGTACCCATATGCACAACACCATATAACGAGTACCGAATATAATGTTTCGATGGACAGTGAACTACTACCATAAGAGACGACGATTGTACATTATTCCATTACAACCTATCATGGTGGCCATTATGATGTACATAATTATTATATATGATATAAATGATATTAATTATGTATTTATTATTATATAAATAGTTTATAATTCATATATTTAGTACATTCCATTTTATGTTAATTCAATTACAATTTATGACGATCTGTGGACTGCTGCCCCATCAAAGCAATGTGATTATTTCACAGGATGCATGAAATGACTAAATAATGGTGAAAATTGACTATACGAGACATAAAAATTATCAAAATGATATTTATGACATAATTACCTATATATATATAATTTTCTTCATTATCCCTTCACACACTTTAATAAATATATCATCTTTTGTGGACATGTGGACTAATGCCACCACAATAGGATGTGATTCCTTTAACATTTAAAAATTCTATATATAAGTATATATGATTACAAACTATGATATTTATTATATAATGTTATCTCTCAAATTATTTTAGTTACTTACATTGTTACCAAAAAGATCATTTAAAAATGGGAATGCCACTCATGCATATGTATGGCCTACCATCTCCATGATTGTATAATATTCTCATTTTCATAGCCAAATTTAATAATTTATTTCAAAAGTCTAATTGAATTATAAATATGAAGAATATGTATTTATTAAAATTCATGAGATGATTTATAATTATCCCTTTGACCATAGTTGACCAACAATAGTTGTTTTGACACATAAACTGAATTTTGTTAAAAACACATGATGTATGCTTAATTGTTTAATTAGTTGAACACTACATGGTATTAAGTGAACTAAAATAAATTATAAATATCAAAAAGGACATGAAGAATGTATAAAGTAACATATATTTATTATGCAGTATGTTAATGGAAATTCCTCCAAAAATAATCACAAGGTAAGGGACTTTTATCTCATTTTCATTATGTGAGGCATACATAATTGTTGTACAAATAATTTCTTATATATGGTATACATAATAACACATTAAAATATAATTTAATAAACCCTATTATATTTATATTTATTAAATGATATATTTAATACCATTTGGTTTTCTAATTCATTTTTACCAAATTTTTAATGGACATCCATATCACTTTTCACTTTTACGAGATAAATGTCATACTCACCACATACATTGTTTTGTGTACCAACAAGCTATTTGGATATATTATATTGTGAATTACTTTTAATTTATAGTATTTAAATCTTTAATTTTATATTATACTTTCATGAGGATCATGTTTTAAAAATGTTTCGAATTTGTATAGGTCACTTTGGAATATTAAAATTTTATTTTCCTCAAGATGAATTATAATGATATTTCAATGTAATTTATATTCGGGGAAATTATATAACCATTATTCAATTATAACATTAATTTTTATTTTGTTATTAATGACCACATTCTATATATTTGTACCATTTTTTCATTATTTGGTAATCAAAGTGATTTAAAAATTATTTTTATAAAAACCCACATATATATATCTTTTTAGTCAGAGAACCTATTTCCTTTTAAAGAACATGTTTTGTTAATATTTTTTTTAAAATTATTTTAAAATTATTTGGTAAAGACATATTTACCCAAATTGTATTTTACCAATCTCTTAGGACGAATCTCTTTATAATATTCAAAACAAACCAATTTCTATCCCTTATCCATATAAAATGAATATTATTATTCCATCATACGACATATAGGGATATATCCACTGTCAATTATTTGAAGGTTCTTTATAAATTTTTTTAAAAATGGATTTTTTAATGAAAATATTTTCAAATTCATCGGATAATTTCTTCAAGAATATTTTCAATAGATATTATTCTATTTAATAAACATCCACAAACTTTTATTTTACTCTAAATTGGGAGATATTGTATAGATATCGTCTTTATTCTTCCTCGGGATTGTTTATTACTCACTTGGCCAAGGGCAGTATTCACATTAACTTCGCTGAATTATTTTTTAGTCACCATTATGTCTTTAATTTCCTATGATCATTTAACCTTGAATTTTCCTTATTATCAACTTCATTTTTCATTAATATTATTTTGGCCTAAACTATATATCAATTTACATATGGTTTTTACATTTATAGTTATTTAATTAATTGGGGAATTGTTGATGGATTAATATTTGACATCCAATGTTGTTATATGATATTTAATAATAGTTATTTTGATTATTCAATATGAGGAATGGTTTCGAATAGGAATTAGGGGTACATCCCATAATATTTATAACTGATAGATGCATCGATATGTTCTTATGAGACAAATAAATGCCCAAATTGGATTATACCCTCGGATTCAAACCATATTGTGAATGGTCTTGATGGTTTAAGATTTTCATTTAGCTGAGGCATGTTTTCAAATATTAACTTCATTGACCTCATAGAAGTTTTTGTTATTATTCATCCACGAGTGTTTGTGTTTAAATATCTATGGATACATGTTATTACCCATTAATTCATCAAAAAGAAAGTGTTTTAGTTTATTAAAATTTCATATTTATTTTTACTTATCTAGTTTATTGAATGGTAGGTATTTTTAGTTATTACCATTCCATATTTCTTATGTACTTTCGTTACGTTTACTGATTGAATCACATGTCTGTCTAGATATTTAACATTCTATATTGAATATTATCATTGGTTAATTATTGGTTACCCTATAATTTTCCCTTACTAATAATTTTATCTCACACTAATTATGTTTCTTTCCCTAGGAATCCAGGAATAATCCTATGCATGATATCCCAGAATATACCTGATGTATAAGAGTTATCATCGATGTTGTTTATTTGTATAGAAGGGAAAAAATATGAGGTAATTATTTTATCAATATGTAATAAAATTATCATTTATATATATGGTTTAACAGGAATACTAAACTAATATTTTCTTTAGGGTTTGATTCTTATAATCATGCCAATGTATTTATTAAAAGACACCCAATCTGGACTATCTTGGTTTCTGTCTCTACATGTGATCAGAAATTCAATTCATGTCTATTGTGATATCTAGGAAAACTCATGGAATCAATCATCATATAATTCACACACACATAAAAACACAAAAAACACACACACACAAACAAACATATATGTATTTGGGAAATATATACATACAAAACAGTTCACAACACTTATAGTCACAAAAAATAAAATAAATCAAGAATATAAAAAGACATAAAAAATTACATAGATATGATGGTCATATAATACGGTCTCAGAGGATACAAACACACCAATGTGATTAATAAATCAAACATGTTATCATTGGTTGCAGGTCACATGTGGAAAAACAAGAAAAAAAAGGTTGTCGAAATATTATAATGACTAATTAGTTATCTAGACATGACCATCAGTATCAAATTTAGATCCATTGTACAAGGGTTCATTGTCCACCTTTGATACTTTTCCAACTATATTAGGAATGGTTCCATTAATTAACAATAACATAAGGAGGAGTATTTTTAATAATTTTTTATTATTCATTACCCATTTTGAATTTAGGGGACATTATACAAATTTATAGAACATCATATCATAATAAAATGATCCATTAATAATAAAATATGGTATTGTACACGGGACCACCTACAAGAAACATATTCAACTACAATATATGAAAAAAATTCCACTTTATTTGGCTAATCCATCCTCATTGTGCCTTCATCAATCAACGTGAGGTCCAATTCAATGTGATGGATTAAAATACAAGTAATTAAAACAGAATTATAATTGTATAATTATTCTCTAGGAAAATAACATTTAAAAAATATTGAAATGATTGATGAATGATTTCCTAGATGCCACCATTTTGAAACAAGGATCATCCATCAATTTATACTATGTAACATGATTCATTATTGATATCAAGAAAAATCGATATCACCTGAAAATACGAAAAAATAAAACATAGTAAAATTAAATTGGAAGCGATATAAGAAAAAATAATTTGATGATCCTTATATATAAATTTTTCCTACAAATCTCAACCACTCCTAAAACAAATTTTATTATTTGATTAATTGATGACCAAATGTAATTCTATTGAAAAATGGTATTTTTAGAACAATTTCACTGAAATATTCTACCTCAGACATACTATTAATGAGTCACCCATTAAAGAAAAAATTACATTATCATGATACATCCCCCATTTATATAAATCTAATTTACCGATCATTCTCTAAATATTCCATCAAAATATGATGCAGTTGTCATCCAATTCTCTATTCACGACCACAACAATTATCAATTAAAGATCTATATAGTCTTGAGAAATATGCATCAATGATTATATAGAAAAAGTGGAAAACTAGGATCATGACATACCCAAGGTTTTCTTCTAATTCGATGGAAATTATGATCCACATCCACAATATGATAATGGAGGAAAATATTTTTGAAGAATATAGGATCTTAACGTGATTTTATTATTGATCAATATCTAAATAAGTAACTGATAACCCTTCAAACCACATTATTAGGATCCAATATTCCACCCAACTGAGAACATATCATAAAATTTAACTACCATATCTCGAGTATATGGTTCCATTCCAAGGATGAAGAGAGGATCTGAAAATATGACACAGAATGGATACAAATAAAAAACATAGATTAAATTTCCATGATAAAGAACATATCCTTCAATTATGAAACATCAGGAAGGGGTATTATCATTTAGTAAAAATTTAAGATACTATATGTTCCTGATGAAAAAATAATTTGAGAAATAAACACTAAAATTAGTGGATTAATTTCCAATTAATAGAGTATTATATCATGAAATACCCACACATGGTTTTGTTTTGTTGATTCAAAAATAGTGTGCTGGCTATGTAATGATATTTACTCTTCAATTGAACAATAATTGTTTTTCCACAAATTTTTTAAAATCGTGATCAAACCATCATATTGAAACTAGAATGATATTCAAAATTATATAGGTGACGACACATGTTTTCATGAACTATACACATTTACTTTTCACCCCCATAAGTACCACTACATGAGGACCCATATTTTTCTAAATAGAAATACATTGTATAACATAACTATAATATTATATTAAATATTTTTAAGTGATCTAATCAAGAACAAAAAAAAATCATAATAACCCAAAACAATCTTCCACATTACCAAGAATCCAAAAGGTAGACACTGATATTTTATGAACAATTTACACATGTACCGACCTAAATCATTATATTCTCCCCATTATAATGTATACCATCGATGATAATTAGTAGTGGAATATGAAAAATTCCTCCCAACCTTCCTTAATCTCAATTAAAAGGATTTCTATACATTCTATCACATAATGAGAACTTAGTACCTCAAATGTGCACTATTTACATAATAAAAATCATGTTCCCATTGAATGAAAACAAGAATGAGCATCAAAGGCCAAGAAGAATGCTGACTATTGTAAAAATTGAGACTAAATTCACATCATCAACTTTACATGACTGGCAATAGTTTCTATAAACAATTTATTATAATGTATGAGAATATCCCTATTAGATGATTCATTGTATATAACAAATTTTTAGTAGTTTAAAAAAATGCTTCATGAGATTCAATTCAATCATACTTGATTGAATATTACTACACAAATTAGTACATCTAAGTCAATCAAATTGTTATGTAGCAACAAAAAATCACCTAAACCCACAAATATTTTGCAATCGCCATATATAATTATAAAACCACTCTTTCATACAATATATAGTTAGCTTGATGAATTTCCATCCTACAAAACCTAGGTTATTACTAAAACACTAGTCAACATAGTACTCTCTTTCTACCTATAATGGTACATGGCCTAAACAAGTGATATTCCATAAAGCATAAATAAAAATTCTTTATTATTCTTAATCCCCTTTAAATACATAAATAAATATATAACCAAAGTCTAATCAAACATCAATGGGAAACCCCAGGATGATTCATCATCCCCTTACTATAGCCACAAGGATTTAGGATACGTGTTAACACACTAATGAACCGACTCCATATCAATTTGAAATTATATCACCTAAATTAAATAACCATATATAATTTTTTCTAGTGATACATATGATCCAAAAATTATTTATTCGTAGTAGAACTTTATAATATTGTATCCCTTATACATTGGTCTTTTCGAATCAGCATGATTTCCCAATAGTTAGTTTTATGCAACACCATGAATATTATAAAAATAACTGTCATTCCACATGAGAAAATGGCTATACTACACACAATAGGAGTATTTATTTTATCACCTATTAGATTTTACATTTTTGTACCTTCCCCCTAGCTATCCCTTCACTGAATAGAATAATTACATGAGACCTTCCATTCTTACTAGATTGTAGATAATGATTTAAGATCAACATCCAATTACACATTTAGGATGTGTATAATGTTATCCAATATCATAGTCTTGGTTTATCACTTCTGACCTACATAGGTCATATACGATAATGTAGGACACAAATCAAAACCATTTCACAACCAAAAACTATATACTTGGGTTTATCAATCAATACTACCTTGATCCATAGATGACACCATTGTTCTCCATTGACAAAAAACCACAAAAAACCACCTCTAATTGACCCCTTCCTATGAGTTTAAAAATAATATCACTAATTTCATACTATATAGGGGACTATAAATTGAATTTATTAGAATCCTACATTCACTAACTCATCCGTGCTCATCCAAATTACCTATATAATACTCAATGGTATGGTCATCGACCTATTGCACTGATTCAACTGAAATAATATTTAATTATACTATTAATCAGTCACCCACCAAGGATTCACCAAAAAACTTTGATGATAAATTCCAGGATAAGTATATAGTGATTTTCCATTTGGCATAAACATCCATGCCAGACTCACATTCCTATTTAGTTGTTCACACCACAATTCAATCGATCTACAATACCCAAACACTCATAGATATCCAATATAGAAAAAACAATACATTGCTTTCAATATTTATCATCGAAACACCATCACATGGGTGTTAATTAAAATAAAAAATCCTATAACAGTGAACTAACCCTCAATGTTTTGACCTCAATGATTTCTACTCGATATATGATTAGAGTATTATTCTGAACTAATGGGATTTGAATATCTTGGTAACAACCTTGATCTCACAAGTGTACAAGATTAAATAAACCCAACCATACATCAGGAGTCTGAAAACCCTGAAATTTATTTCACATTTAAAAAGGATTTATTGCATAAAATTACACTATGTAAAAAAAGAAATATGGAGTGTTATAGGGTAATTCTGAAATTAGGTACATTACATAATAATATAAAAGACAAAAAAAAACAACCCGTTTTCCATTATCATATATTATATGATAAAATCGGTCCTTATATCATAAAAAATCATTGTATAAACAGTGAACATACATAAAATATTGGTGAGTTATACTTCACAGTATGGGGATAAAAAAGTAATAACATGATGAAAACAATTCATGATAGACAAATATTCACATCAGGGGTGTATAATTGAAACATTAGTAACAAGTTTTGATATATCATGATAATCAAATCTTGTTAAATGTGGAAACAACATAAAACATTGAATCATAAATATATTTATTTGATAAATATGAAATTATGTCATTGTAGACAATGTAATATAAAGGAATCAGGTGCACTCATGTTCAACAGGACATATCATGATATTAATCAATAACTAATGCATTGGAGCACAATTTCGGTGCATCAGTTCTAGTGATTTATTTCTCATGATTATGTGTTCCACATAGATCATACAACATGGATTCATTCAATATTTTAATATATTACATGATTAAGTGTTGTTTAATAAAAATATTGAATTACACAATCAATATTTTTATTATCATAAAGGTGAATACCCTTGATAGAAAATGGTTATGGTATTCGCAGCACAAGTTTCATTGGCATGGAAAATCATGGTGAAATTTTTCCAGATTAACAATGACACATAAAAAGTCTTAAAAATCAATTATGGAAGTTAACGGGGTATCTCATTATTTCTAAATTAAATTGGGACATAATAGAGACATGGAAATTCATATCCCAACATCAGAAATCTGAATGTATAATGCATAAGGTAATTAAGAAATTTGTATATGGAAATTAATCCTTATAAAATTATAGCATGGTAAGAGGTGTGTAGAATATATCATGTGGGGTTTAATGAGAGTTAAATGAGGATAAGATCATTTAAAAAAATATACTGTATGGGGAATATTGGATGTCATACCTCATCATAAGTAAATAAGATGTAAAAATCATTACATAAATGGAGTTATTGATAAAAGTGGAGTCTAGAATATATATTACTTGAATGTGTGACTACAAAGGATTGTGATGGGAATATATGAAGCTTTATGTGCCTTTGGTGGACTCTCTATAATGTACGAATGAGTTTGGATGTTCTACAATGAGTTTTAGTGAAGTGAAAATGGGGATTCTATGGGTTTATATAGCAATGGATGGAGATTTCTTATTTATTTAGGTTTGTACACTACATAAAAAAACTTCCAAAAAAAACCATTACATTGAATTTGACAATGGATTATACTATATGGAAGAGTATTACATTATTTTACATGTCCAGTACCGAAAATATAAAAATATCACAACTGGTGATGTGGAGGTGACTAACACTCTTACAGAACTGCTACAAAATTCATAAAATATATTATAATTCGTGGAGGATTTATAATGGATTTGATAGTTAAATAAAATAAACATAAATTGATATTATGTTAAATTTAAATCATATATATCATCTTTTATCATTTTTATATTACTTGTTACATCCCTTTTGTGTAATTATCATGTCAAAAAACACAATGTATATTTATAAAGTATTTAATTTTTACATTGAAATTAAATTATCTAATAAAATTATAAAAAATTCAATATTGGATAATTTTGGAATCTTGTTTCCAAAAATAATATTCATTTTTCTTAAATATATTTCAAAATATTTGAATTAAAATTTTTAAAATTAGAACTGACATTTATTGAAAATAATTGGATTTTGAAAAACATTAACCGTTATAAAATTTATATTTGACATCTAAAAAATTATATGAACATTTATATTTGATAAAAATCATTTAATTAAATTATTTATTTAAATTTTTAATTATTTAAAAAATAATTTAATTCATAAACTCCTTATTTGGAAATGATTATTGATGAGAAATTAAATTTATAATTTAAAACAAATTAAAATGAAAAAACAATTAGATTAAAATATATTCATTATTTAATAAAATGTAATGTACTTTTTCTTATTAGTAGGGTATTGATACATATATCTTTAATACAAAAAAAATACACACTATGATTTAGGTGCTTGTTTGTGGTGTATTCATGGTGATGTTCGGCGAACATGGTTTGAGCCATAATGTCAATGAGTTTGAACATGTAATATAAATGGGATTTATCAATATTATTTTCATGGATATAATAGTGTTTTTAGTAAAGATAAACTACCTGAAATTATATCTCCCATGGATTCTATGATAAATGGGATTCAAGGGTTATGATCCTACAAGTTGTGGCCATCAATTCCATTGTCTGTTATAGAAGGATTTTTCTAAAACACTATATTTATTAATATCATGTGATCATTATTTAATGGATAAATTTTAATTAGTAATGAAAAATTAAAGTCATCAAAATTCAATTGAATATTATAAAACTTAATATGTTTAGGGGTTTTCTATAAATTAATGTCATTTAATTTAATAAAAAACTGGTTATTTTATTCAAAACAATTAATGTAGTTATACACTCCCCCCTTTTGAAATTTCTACCTAAAAATGTTCTATTACCACACGAATCAATATAGATACACATAACACAACTTGTACATGAGATAGGTTCGGTGTGAGTCCTAGTGAATAGCCAACTACTCTAATGTGATTATGGATCTTGAATCAGATGATTTATTTTTTACTATGTTTTCCCTAATTCCGTAATCTCATCAATATATTCCATGGATATATAAAGAGTAATACTATGTCTCCATCATCATACTCTACTTCTCATTGATAATTTTTAGTATAAAACATCTATCATCTCTGATCAACCTTGATGTGCTGCAAAATGATCTTATTATTCTCTTTGATTTCATCATACTTTTCAAGACATATAAGTTTTCATTCATCAAAAATTATACCCCATTGTCGATGTTCTACAACTCCTCCAATAAATTAAATCATATAGGTCTATATCGATTGTTGAGTGGAAACTATATATGTAAGAGAACTCAAATAGGGGAATATGTAGGTCACATCCTATATTGAAGTAAATTTAAGATGCTCTCAAAATGTCTTCAAGTGTTTGGATAGTCTGACCATATTTTCTATCATTTTAATGGGGAAAAGACATAGAAATGTTCATCTCGGTATCTATTGAATGATGAAGTTATTTCTATAACACAAAAGAGAATTTTGGATCTCGAACTGACACGATTGATCATTGTACTCCTTGTAGCCACAACAATTCATTGATGTATATCTGTGCATGATAATATACTGATAAATCATCTCGATATGAAATGTAGTGTGATGTATTTGTAAGAAGGTCCCAAAACCAATATAGTGTTGTTCCATTTGGAATTTTTTAGATGTCTGGTGACAATGTACATGGTTATATCTTCCAATTTTCATGCAAGTATGGGTAATGGTTTGATATTCCACTTAGAATACTTCCTTTTAGCCTTCTCTTTCAGACAAACCAGGCGTTTTTATGTATAATCATTGATCTATTTATATATATAGTCCCACAAATAGTGGTATAATATATCTTGAGGTATCATTGTCTTTCCTATGTGAATGTAGAATGTTTAGCATTTTTGCATCATCTAAGAGATCCTTCTATATCTTAGGATTTTATGGATGGAATATCCTTGATCCAAAACACACAATTACATCATTTTTTACAATGAAATCAATGGATGTACTTATCCATATAGTTTCCAATCACTTATTAATTTTGAAATCATCATTTTTTAATCCATTTCAATTTCTAAATGAGATGGTTGAAAAATAATATTTGATAGTATTAATGATTTTTATTTATTTATAATTCCCTTGTCCATCCTTTTATAATCTAGGAAGATTGGATCCATTTAAATTCTTTTCAATGATAGAGTTGTTGGGTACTTTCTACATAGATGATCATCCACCATTGATTCATTACAAGGATGCTAGTGGATTGAGCAGTCGTAATTAATGATATGATTTAACAAACTTCATTTTCACATATTAATATCTTTCTGTGTGTATATATATTTTATCCTTCTGTGATCATTATATATCTCACACTTCTTTCAGGAGATATAATGTAAAATAATTTTCAAAGAAAATGTCCTTGATGGAAACTATAGATCATGTGTGTAACAATCAAGAATTTTATGAGAAATATTTTGTTTTTATGTTATATAAATCATCAAAGGAATATTTCACTACACACAACAGTAGCTTGGCTTTCTTTACACGCAATCGCGACCTTCCTCGATAGCTTGCGTCGTATGCAATACCGAGTTTCACTAAACAACAATATGCTATTAAAATATTATTAAAACTAGCCATTATGAATAGTAATACCCACTTTTTGAAATTTTTTAAATTTTATTTTTCAAAATGGACTTCATTTTTGGATTCGGAATATCGAAATTAGCCTAGGGTGAAATTTTGGTATTTTTCTGAAAACATTCAATTTTATATGAATAGTGAAAACACTAGGTTACAATTTAAAAACCGACTTTTTATTTAAATAATTAATTATTTTATTTAAATTTATTTTAGGTCAAAATTGATACATAATACCAATATAAGTTCAATGCAATTTATTGGAGTGATTTTCTAATAATTTTAGATATATAAAAATTTTATTGAACTTTTCACCGTCTTTTACCCACCTCCTAGGAGAATTTCCAAATTCACATAAAACTTAATTTTACCGCATCTCTGAGTAGAATTTCGAAAATCTGAGAGACACGGTTAGTATCAAGGACTAAAATGTGGTTCAATGAGAAGAAAATAATTTTTGGTGAATAGTAACTTTTTACATTTTCTTACCACGGTTAAAATTAAATAGGGTAATTAAGGATAAAAATGGTATTATTATTACCCTAAAAAATGTCCTATTTCTATTGGATAAGTTTAATTGGACCATAAAAAACCTTAGGAATAAAATATCACCATTTAGGCCCACTTGGATTAGATTAGGACATTTAAAATTAATTTGTTTAAAGAATGTTTAAAATAGTTAAAATCAATTTTTAATAAGTAAATAATTTTTAATATAGTGTTATACCTAAGATAAATTCGACTATAAATATTAATTAGAAAGATAAAAATATTTCCTAAATAATGGTATTTTATTTTTATTTTTTAGAATTTCAATAATTTAATTTATTTATGACACAATGATGATGCAGTAATTATATTATTAATGAAATATTGACATAATTGATGTTATAAATACCAAAATAAACGTAATTTTAGACTTTTTATGAATTAAAATAATTTTAAATATTAATATGAAATGTTAGTATTTATTTAATTAACTTTTTCAAACTAATATTTCGGTTATGATTTTCACAAAAATCGATTACCAAATAGTGTCAAAATTTACATAAAATAGTTTTTAAAACAAATATTATATTATTAATTTTTATTTTATTGCTAAAAATCTAGTGTTTGGACAAATGAAATATATAAGGTTATATATATTAATAATAAACTACTTGGGGTAATTGTTTCTTGTTATATTAAGTTTATTGACCTTATAGTGTAAGAAAACAAGAAGACACGGAAAAAGTTAGATTATCTAACTTAAAGTTAAATCTAAATGATATGGTTAAAATAGATACCTAAACATTTCTAAATTCTATTGGATGAAAGGATTTCGACCCATCCCCGCCTTAGATTATAAATAAATCATTTTGGTGCTATTAAAAACCGAATATGGCTTTATAATAAAATAATATTTTTAGTTTTTCCAAAGGTGCCCCTCTCCTCCCTTATAAAAAGGCACCTCCTCCCTCTCTTCCTCAGACCACATTGAGCCTTCATTCTCATCCAACCCCTGCCAAATTCTCTTATCCACTTCCCTATAAACAACCTAGAGGTCCTGGTCTTCTTCAAAGACCAATTTTAGTGCCCTATGAGTAGGTCTCAAAGAGGTGCTTCAAAGAAGAGGAAATGCCCGTTTCTGATTCTTTCAACTTTATTTCTTCTTCCACTTCTTCTTATTTAGTTTTTTCATTATGAAGTAATAACCTCAGTATCAATCATATAGTTATATGTTATTATATGTATTAAACAACCCTATTTCACCATCTATCCATCCTATGGAAAATGAAATCATCGCGCGTGCGTACGTACGGAATACCGTCTCCACGCCGTGGTGTAATCTATTTCCCCCCACCACCTTACTTGGATGGGTATAATGGTGTAAATAAAAACTATATATGATTATTTTAAAGTGATATTTATTCTAAAATAGTATACATACACTCCAATACAATTCCACGATCATGGGAACAATATCATCGCTTGTGTGTACGTAAGGAATACCGTCTCCACGATGTGATGCGACTCATTCTACATGATTTTCATTTCATAATGATTAAAAAAATGAATTGATTGAATAAATATGATATTTATTTCACTGATACCATTCTGGAAATGAGGTATCTATAACCTAAAAAGAAGAATAAGAATTTATTTGACAAAACATGCAAAATAACAAAAAGCAATAAACACCCAAATAACAACTATCAATGAAATATTACTAATAAGAAGCTAAGAATATGACCATATATGATATCATAGAAATAAGAATGATTCTGGAATAAGTCAATGAAATTATTTAAATCACTATACAAGAGGTTCAGACACTTATGAAGAAAATTGGACCTAAGGTAAGGGAAAATCTTGAAATCTCAATTTTTATCCGAGATTGTTTATACTTCAGAATTTTCTGGGGAATATTTATCATCCACATCCATGTTTCCTCTATATGTAATATTATTTTTATCCTCATAAAAATTTTTAATTCCAATTTTACCCTTCGGCGATTTTTTAGTAAATGATATGAATGGAATCTTTTGTCATTTTTTGTACGAGGTACTTTTTGACTTTTCCGGAAAAAGTATGAGAAGAATGTTTTTTCTAACTTATATAGAATGAATGGATTTTTAGAACATTATTTAAATGAATCTTCCTTTACATGTTTTCATGTTTATTTTTAATCAATTTCTTTTAGTTTAAAATTGTATAACATTTTAAGAAAGGGAAAATGTTTGTTTTGAAGTAGAAAGGATATTTTCCTCAAGAATGGAGTTCAAGTGTTTTATAAAAATTATTTTCCATATAATATAATACAGGGTTCTGTTTCTATCCCTATTTTTACATTGATTTGATTTTTTTATGATGGAATTATTTTTATGATGTCCTTATCTTATATAGATTATGTAATGATGGCATGATGTTTAAGATTCCCATTTTTATTGCATTGGTTATACTATGATGCATGATTTATGATTTTGGGGAACACATAATAATGGTTTCATTATGAAATGGGTGGGACCTATATCTACCTACAATGCATTGGGTAAAGATTTATATCTCATGAGATAGACATGGCGGGAACGGCAGGTTAAACTGGTTCAGTGAAACATGACTGAAACGAGGAGTGAACTCGGTTCAGAAATGGACTGTGTCCGCTAAGATAGTCTTGGATATGAGTCTTGAATACTAAGAAATTATTCTCTATGATTATGTGTGTATGCCACAAATTTTCATGTTTTAAGTTATTATTATTGGGATTACATTTCACTTCAATGCTTTATCCCATGTTTTGAAATTATGATCTCTTTTGCAGGTTAAGATTTCCAAAATTATATGTTCTTATGAATATGATTTGATTGATATTTCTTTTGTTTACCCTTACTGAGCATTTGAGCTCACCCTTTTGTATGTTTTCTTTTCCCCAGTTCAGGAAGAAGGATATAAAGTGGGATATTCCAAAAAGGGACTCTAGATATGATGAAATAAATGGGAGACAACGTAGATGATTTATGAAACAGTTGTTTATGTTTCCCAGTTTCTAGAAACACTATACCTACATGGTCATTTCATGGTTTTGTTATATGTTGTAATAAGTGTACTTCAATTTTGATGTATTAACAATGTATGTAATGTATGGGTCATTATAGTTGGTATCCGAGGAAAGGTATAGTCAACCATTGTAAACTAGGCTTTGAAAGCCTTAATAAGAAACCTAAGGATACATCAAAGCATATAACACAATCTTAGTGTTTTAGAAATGTCCATGAACAACCTATTATAATACCTTAAGTGTAAAAGTTTATTCATGATTATGTGTTTTTACTATTATAATTAGTGTTTCTTGCACTATTCTTCTTGGTTTTAGTCAATCACTAGAACCCAAAGGAACCGTGTTAATACGGAATGCGACGGGAAATGCAATGATTGTCCCCCTGAGATACCAAACGTTATGGGAGCTGGAATGAAAAATCTTGTAGCCATGCTCACACAACTTAATCAAGCTATGAATAATGCAGGACTTCCAAACAAGCAATGTAAGGAGCAACATTCTGTCGAATCCTTCTTGAGGCAGCATCTACCTTCATTCAGCGGGTCTTCTAATCCATTAGGGGCTGAACAATGGATCAGTACCACTGAAACGATATTTTCAGTTCTTCAATGTTCCAAAAATGATAAACTCATCTTAGTAGTATATCATTTAGAAGGTGATGCTGATCAATGTTGGAATCTTATTGAGAATATGAGGCAAAGTTATGAAATTGAGTCCCTGGAATGGGACGAGTTCAAGAACATATTTTTCAATAAGTACTTCCCTCGTATTCTTCTACCAATGATGGAGAAGGAGTTTCTTGAACTGAAGAAAAAGTATGATGAATCTATTGGTACCTATAAAGAAAATTTGACAAGACTTACAAGGTACGGTTCTGGTATTATTATCCAACCTAAGAGTAAGATCAATCGATTCATTAGTGGCCTAAAACCATGTCTTTGAAGGGAATAATCCGTAAGGGACTTCAATAGATATGTGGAAATTGTTCGATGTGCTCTCAAGGTAGAGATGGATATTGGAGTAATCCATCAGTCATATGTGTTTGATAAGAAGAGGAAAATAGAATTCGAAGGAAAATATAAATATCACACTGAAAAGAAGATGATTTTTTCTCTTATGCTCAAAGTGTGGAAAGAAAAATAGAGGGAGTTGTATAAAATTGACATGTAAATGTTTCAAATGTGGAAAGGAAGTTCATCAGGCATTTGAATGCCCCAATGATGGGAAGAAGATGTCTAGATATGTTAACAAATAAAAGGCTACAGAGAGTCCACCTCCAACACTTGTTTGTTACAAGTGCAAGGAAATGGGGAATTATGCCAATCAATGTCCTAATCCAAGGGTTTTTTATGATGATTGATGTCAAAAAACTCTTAAGGATAAAGATATAGGAAGGTCACATGAAATTTCTATCAGTAAGGTGGAGTACGATAACGAAGTGGTGACAGGTAAACATACCATCGACTCTAAAGTAGAAAATGTTTTATTTGATTCTGGATCCACCCACTCTTTTATTTCTGAAGAATTTTCTAATGGTATAACTGTATTACCTCAACAATTACATGTTGAGTTAGCTGTGACAACCCCTAATGGCACAACAGTCACATCAAAAGTTTATAATTCATCTCTGATTGTAGTATGTGGGAAAGTGCTTCCTGAAAATCTTGTGATCCTTCCTATTGTGGAATTTGATGTGACTCTTGGCATGTATTGGATTTCTATATATGGAGATCATATCAATTTCCAAAGAAGGGAAGTAACATTTCATATTCCAGATCAATCTATGATCATCTATACATTAAAGGATGAACATAACCTTCCAGTGGAAATTTCTTCCATCTTATGGGTCTTGGATACACTAAATGAGGGTTATTTATCCAAATGGTTGGAGAGAAACTCATGATTAAGAATATTCCCATTGTATAGGAGTTTGATGATGTCTTTCTAGAGGAATTTCCGGGTCTTCCACCAAATCGTGAGGTTGAGTTTTCAATATAACTCGTACCAGGTGTTTTGCCTATTTCAAAGACACCTTATAGAATGGCCCCAATTGAGTTGCAAGAATTGAAGAAGCAACTCCAAGAGAAACATGATAAGGGATTCATACACCCTAATGCATCACCATGGGGAGAACCTGTTCTATTTGTTAAGAAGAAAGATGGATCAATGAGACTCTGTATTGATTATCGAGAAATTTACAAGATCACTATCAAGATCAAATATCCTCTCCCGCGCATTAATGACTTATTTGACCAACTACGCGGAGCTCAATACTTTTCCAAGATTGATCTTTGTTCAGGGTATCATCAATTAAGGGTCAAAAGGGAGGATATACCAAAGAAGGCTTTCCGTACAAGGTATGGACACTATGAATTTATAGTAATTCCACTTGGTCTTACTAATGCCCCTGCTATCTTCATAGATCTGATGAATAGAGTCTTTAGAGACTATCATTGTCAGTTTGTGGTAGTCTTTATAGATGATATTCTTGTCTATTCAAATAGCATGGAAGAACATGAAGATCACTTGAGAATTGTATTAAAGACCCTGTGAAAGGAGAAGCTTTATGAAAAATTTAACAAGTGTGAATTTTGGCTTCAAAAAGTTTAATTTTTGGGTCACATAATCGAAAAACATGGGATATATGTGGATCCAGCAAAAACAGAGGTTATTGTAATATGTTCGAGACAAACAACAGTAACTGTGATCCGATGTTTCCTTGGTTTGGCTGGATATTATCGACGTTTTGTGAAATATTTTTCATGATTTACTAATCCACTCACCATGTTGACTCACAAAGGAGTTATGTTTTTTTGGACAGAGGAATGTGAAGATAATTTCAAGGAGTTGAAAAGAAGGTTATCCAGTGCACCTATACTCACACTTCCTTATAGTGGAGAAAAGATTTTGATCTATAGTGTTGCATCCAAGAAGGGGCTGGGGTGTGTTCTTATGAAAAATGATATGGTGATAGCTTTTGCATCACGACAGTTAAAAATCCCCGAGAAAAATTACCCAACTCATGATTTGGAGTTAGCTGTGGTAATCATTTCATTAAAGATTTGGAGGCATTGTTTTTATGGAGAAAGCTGTGACATTTATACTGATCATAAAATTTTAAAGTATATTTTCACACAAAAGGAGCTGAATATGTGCCGAAGAAGATGGTTGGAGCAGATTAAGGATTACGACTGCTCAATTCATTACCACCCTGGGAAAGCAAACAAGGTGGCAGATGCATTAAGTCGACAAGACCATGCTAGCTTATCCATGATGAGGATCACAAAAGATCCAATATTTATGGATTTACAAAGGATGGATCATGGAATTATAATGAAAGGGAAAAAATTGTATCTTTATCAAATAAATGTTCAACTATATATACATGTGAAGATTAATGAGGCCCAGAAAAAAGATGTAGAGTTACAAAAGAAGGTGAGAAATGTTCCTAAATTAAACTTTGATTTTTATGGGATAATAATGTTCAGGAACCAGGTTCATGTTCCTCCCATCCCAGAATTAAGGAAGGAGTTGCTGGATGAGGCTCATATGTCTCCATTCTCTATTCATCTTGGAAGCATGAAGATGTATAGGGACCTCAAAGAGTACTTCTGGTGGGATGGAATGAAAAGAGATGTTGCTTAATATGTCTCTCGATGAATGGTTTTTCAGCTAGTTAAATCTGAGAGACAGAAGTCTAAGGGGATGTTACAACCATTACCCATACCATAATAGAAATGGGAAAACATCACTATGGACTTTGTCAATAGATTTCATAAAACAACAAAAGGCCATAATGCTATCTGGGTCATAGTTGATCATCTTACAAAGTTGACACGCTTCATCACTATTAGAGAGGATTTCACCCTAGACCAGCTTGCCAGGATATATGTGAAGGAAGTGGTAAGATTGCATGGAGTACCACTTTCTATTATATCTGATCGGGATCTGAGGTTTACCTCAATGTTCACGTGAAGTCGTCAGCATACTCTATATATAGAGATGAGTTTCAGAACTGCTTATCATCATCAAACAGACGTTCAGTCTAAGAGGAAAATTCAAACTCTATAATATATGTTGAGAGCTTGCTCTATGGATTTCAATGGTGGTTGGGATCAACACATACCATTGGTGTAATTTTCTTATAATAATAGCTTTCACTCTAGTATTCAGATAGCTCCTTATGAACCTCTCTATGGAAAAAAATGTAGGACTCCAACTTATTGGGATGATGTTGGAGAAAGAAAGCTATTAGGAAATGATCATGTTGATGAGATGGCAGAAAACGTCAGATCTATTCAACAATAGATAAGAGAAGCTCAGAGACGACAAAAAATTTATGCCAATAACCATAGAAAATACCTAGAGTTTGATGTGGGTGATAAAGTGTTCTTATAAATATCTCTTTGGTAGAGAGTAATGAGATTTGGAATGAAGGGAATGTTGATCCCTAGTTATATCAGTCCTTTCGAAATACTAGATCGTGTTGGGAAGGTAGATTACCGATTGGCGCTTACACCAAATCACTCTCAAGTTCACGATGTGTTCCATGTATCTCTCCTGAGAAAGTACATACCTGATCCTTTACATATACTCAGCTCAGAAGTTGTACCGTTGGAACACGATCATTCTTATGAAGAACAACCGAAAGAGATTCTTGATCATAGTTAAAAAGTCCTACAGAACAAGACCACTAGCTTGGTGAAAGTTTTATAGAGGAAACACCAATTAGAAGAAGCTACATGAGAGCTTGAGGATATGATGAGGGAGAGGTATCCTCATCTGTTCATTACAATGTTACGAATTTAGAGGGTGAAATTCATTTTGAGTGGGGTAGAATGTAACACCCGGGACTTTTATGAGAAATATTTTGTTTTTATGTTATATAAATCATCAAATTAATCTTTCACTACACACAACACTAGATTGGCTTGCTTTACAGAAAGTCAAAACCTTCCTCGATAGCTTGCGTCGTACACAATACCGAGTCTCACTAAAAAACGATATGCTATTAAAATATTATTAAAAAAAGCCGTTACGAATAGTAATACCATCATTTTAAAATTTTGTGAATATTATTTTTCAAAATGGACTTCATTTTTGGATTTAGAATATCAAAATTAGCCTAGGGTGAGATTTTGGTATTTTTCTGAAAACTTTCGATTTTAGATGAATAATGAAAACACTATGTTACTATTTAAAAACCGATATATTATTTAAATAATTATTTATTTTATTTAAATTTATTTTAGGTCAAAATTGATACATAATACCTATATAATTTCAATTCAATTCATTGGAGTCATTTTATAAAAATTTTAGATATATAAAAATTTTATTGATCTTTTCACCGTCTTTTACCCACCTCCTAGGAGAATTTCCAAATTCACATAAAACATAATTTTACCACTTTTTTGAGTGGAATTTCAAAAATCAGAGAGACTCGGTTAATATCAATGACTATAATTTGGTTCAATGAGATGAATGTAATTTTTGGTGAATAGTATGTTTTTACTTTTTTTACCACGGTTATAGGTAAATAGGGTAATTAAGGGTAAAAATGATATTATTATTACCCTAACACATGTACTAATTCTATTGGATAAGTTTAATTCCAACAAAAACAACTTTAGGAATAAAATATGACCATTTAGGCCCACTTGTATTATATTAGGACATTTAATATTAATTTATTTAAAGAAGGGTTAAAAAAGTTAAAATCAATATTTAATAGTTATATCATTTTCAACACATTGTTATACATAAGATAAATTCGACTATAAATATTAATTAGAAAGATAAAATTATTTCCTACATGATGGTATTTTATTTTTAATTTTTAGACATTCATTAATTTATTTTATTTATGACACAATGATGATGCAATAATTATATTATTAATGAAATATTGACATAATTGATGTTATAAGTGCCCAAATAAATGCAATTTGAGACTTTTTATGAATTAAAATAATTTTAAATGTTAATATGACATGTTAATATTGATTTAAGTATCTGTTTTCGAAATAATCGTTCTGTTATGATTTTCACAAAAATCAATTACCAAATAGTATCAAAATTGACATAAAATAGTTTTTAAAACAAATATTATATTATTACTTGTTATTTAATTCCTAAAAATCTAAGGATCGGCCAAATAAATTAGATAAGGTTATATATATTAATAATAAAAAACTTGGGGTTATTTTGTCTTGTTATAGTATGTTTATTAACCTTATAGTGTAAGAAAACAAGAAGACATGGTAAAAATTAAAATTATCTAACTTGAAGTTAAATCTAAATGATAAGGTCAAAATAGATACCTAAACATGCCTAAATTCTATTGGATGAAATGATTTCTACCCATACCCACCTTATCTTCGAAATAAATCAATTTGGAGATATTAAAAACCGAATATGACTTTATAATAAAATAATATTTTTTGTTTTTCCAATGGTGCCCCTCTCCTCCCTTATAAAAGGGAACCTCCTCCCTCTCTTCTTCACACAACATTGAGCCTTAACGATCGGCCAAACCCTGCCAAATTCTATTCTCCACTTACCTAGAAACTTCCTATAGGTCTTGGACTTCTTCAAAGACCAATTTTAGGGCCCTAATAGGAGGTCTCAAAGAGGCGCTTCAAAGAAGAGGTAATGTCTGTTACCAATTATTTCATCTTTATTTCTTCTTGAACTTCTTCATCATTAGTTGTTTCATTATGAAGTAATAAAATCAGTATAACTCATATACTGATATGATATTATAAGTATGAAATAACCCTATTTCACCATCTATCCATCCTACAGAAAAAGAAATCACCGTGCATGCATATGTACAGAATACCGTCTCCACGCCGTGGTGTAATCTGTTTCCCACCACCACCATACTTGGATCGGTATAGTGGTGTAAATAATAACTATATATGATTATTGTAAAGTGATATTGATTATGAAATAGTATACATACACTCCAATACAATTCCAAGATCATTGGAACGATATCATCACTCGTGCGTACGTACGGAATACTGTCTCCACGATGTGATGAGACTTGTTCTACATGATTTTCATTGAATAATGATTACATAAATGAATTGAGTGAATAAATATGAAATTTATTACAATAATAACATTCTGGAAATGAGGTATCTATAACCTAAATATAAGAATAAGAATTTGTTCGACAAAACATGAATAAGAACAAAAAGCAATAAACACCCGAATAACAAGTAACAATGAAATATTACTAATAACAAGCTAAGAATATGACCATATATGATATCATAAAAATATTTATGATTCTAGAATAAATCAATGAAATTATTTAAATCATTATATAGGAGGTTCATACACTTACGAAGAAAATCGGACCTAAGGAAAGGGAAAATATCGAAATCTCAATTTTTATCTGAGATTGTTTATACTTCAGAATTTACTGGGGAATATTTATCATCCATATCCATGTTTCCTCAATATGTAATATTATTTATATCCTCCTAAAATTATATGAATCCAATTTTACCCTTCGGTGAGTTTTTAGTAAAAGATATCAAAGGAATCTTTTGTCATTTTTCGTACGAGGTACTTTTTGACTTTTTCGGCCAAAGTATGAGAAGAATGTTTTTTTAACTTATACGGCATGAATGGATTTTGAGAAAATTATTTACACGAAGCTTACATTACATGTTTTTATGATTATTTTTAATAAACATCTTTTAGTTTAAAATTTTATGACATGTAAGAAAGAGAAAATGTTTTTTTGAAGTAGAAATGATATTTTCCTCGAGAATGGAGTTCAAGTGTTTTATCAAAACTATTTTCAATATAAGAGAATATAGGGTTCTATTTCTATCCCTATTTTTACATTGATTTGATTTTGTTATGATGGAATTATTCTATGATGTCATTTTATCATATATGGATTATATAATGATGGAATGATGTTTAATATTCCCATTTTTATTACATGGGTTATACTATAATGCATGATTTATGATTTTGTGGCACACATAAGAATGGTTTAATTATGAGATGGGTGGGACCTATATTTCCCTCCAATTAATTGGGTAATGATTTATATCTCATGAGATAGACATGGCTGGAACGGCAGGTTAAACTGGTTCAGTGAAACAGGACTGAAACGATGAGGGAACTCGGTTCAGAAATGGACTTTGTCCGCTATGATAGTCTTGGATATGAGTATTGACTACTAATAAATGATTTTATATGATTATGTGTGTATTACAAAATGTTTCATGTTTTATGTTATGATTATTGGGATTACATTTCACTACTATGATTTATCCCATGTTATGAAATTATGATCGCTTTTGCAGGTTAAGATTTCCAAAATGATATGTTCTTATGAATATGATGTGATTGTTATTTATTTTGATTACCCTTAATGAGCATTTGAGCTCACCCTTTTGTATGTTTTCATTTCCCCAGGTCAGGAAGAAGGATATTAAGTAGGATATTCCAAAAAGGGACTCTAGATATGATGAAATAAATGGGAGACAACATAGATGATTTATGAACTAGTTGTTTATGTTTCCCAGTTTCTAATGACACTATACATATACGGTCCGTTCATGGTTTTTTTATATGTTGTAATAAGTGTACTTAAATTTTGAATTATTAACAATGTATGTAAACTATGGGTCGTTATAATGTGTGGGATAGTTTTTCTCATGAAATTTAATCTACCTTTTGGGGTAGGAAATTAATATTTCATTTTGCATCACCAAACTGCTTAATCATTTCATTAAATAATCATTAATATTTAAAAATGGTTCCCCACATTCAGGTAGTGTTATAATTAGGTTATGAGAAGCCTCATTTTAATCCCAATGGATATTTCTTCACATTATTCATTTAAAAAAAATTACTCCCTTCCATGTTATATTTCAGGCAGGATTTGAAAATTATGATAAATTTGACTGAAAAAAATAATGATATCTAGTTATCCCAATGAATCTATGGATATTTAACATATATTTTGGGATTATAAATACTAAATTTTCATTTTTCATTGAAGGATCTATAGATATACTATTGATTTCGGTTATATTCCCTATAATTTAGATTTAATTCATCTAGAACACACACCTTTCAATATTTTCTTAGTGATCTTCATTTCTCAAGGTCTATAGCATATTAATGATATGATCCTCATGGTCCTTTGTAGTTTTTTATTATATTAAAATATAATCTATAAAGACCAACAAATATTTTCAATATAATATCTATAGGATCTATCCATCATGTATATGAGGAGTAATATTGCATTTGTGAGTATGAATGGAATCACTATGAACACATAGTTCCCATGCATTGTAAAAATGTGGTTTTGAGGATTTATTCAATATTCACTCATACTTAAAAATATTCTCGCCAAATATACACCATGAGGATGTATTTTTCACCATGAATCTAATCAATCAAGATATCAATCTTAGCTAGAGGATTATTTTTCTTTTTCGTGGTATTGTTGACCTCAAGATAATAAATTCAAATGTACATAGACCCATCCATCTTCTTAATGAAGATGGCTATTGCACCCCATGGTGAAGTACTTCGGCTTATGATCCCTTTATGCTGATTATCCTGTAGTTTTTTTATATTTCACCTCATGTCCCATAGAAAAAATCATATATAGAGACTTGGATATTATAAATTCACTATGTATAATCTTCAATGTAAAATTAAACCTCTCAGCTTCTATGAAGAGCGTATAAATTTTTAAGAAATATATTAGCATTTTACCTCATAATAAGCATGTCTTCATGGTTGGATATTTTAATACAATCAATCAATTGAGATATATATTCTTGGATATAGGAAAATAATATACATGTTTGAGATGAGGGTTCTAAATATGATTCATCCTCTCCATTGAAATTGTATAGAATCAGGGGGATATTTTCAATATAGAGAGTTATTTCCTTCTCACTAAAATTTATATATTTTTTATATAGTGAAATACAATCCATGCCAATAATTTCTTCAAATTCCACCTAAGGGAGTATGCAAAGGTTATCTTGGACGATAATCCGAAAAATATTGATATGGGAGGAGTTATATACATTGTATATAATAATTTACCCATTTTCAATTTTCCTCAAAATCATTACTTCAATTCATTGTGGTGGTGTTTGAATATTTATACCAAACTTTCATGTGATGAAAGAATTCATAGAACCGTAATAAAAAAATAAATTCTTTATTATTGAATAATTAACTAGAGTACCTATAGAAACTTGATTTTTCGGATCCATCATTGTGATCATTATAAAAAAACTCTCCCTTGTTATCATAGAGGTTGTTGGTTGCCTCCAGAAACCATTTGGCATAGTGCATATGGTCAAAAATTGAACTGGTTCTTTTCTGTAGAAGTAGTAAAACAAATTTCAGGTGTTTTCTATAACATTCCATTCCTATATCCCATTGGTGTAAATCTCTTATCCAAAATCATTTGATAGGTTCTCTGCCCTTATGCACTGAAATCATTTCCTTATACCAATTAAAAGAAATTTGGGGTGCCTCCTTCCACTCTATTAAAATGCGGGATGATAAAATCTATTAGAACAGTTGGATAAATACATTGAAATACCATAATTGAACTCCAAGTTATTCTTCTTATCCCTATGATACCGTTGGGATAATCTGATCTCCATTTTTAATTAGAGGTAACATTAGAAAATTTTCACATAGTTATAAAAGGCAGAGATCGACCAAGATTTTTGTTGACTAGACTATAGACAACCAATGAAGAATTAAAACTTAAAATATAGGATAATGAAAAATATTGAGGTTTATTATATATATATTTTGAATTTTTCCTCATAAAACATGACATATTTCACATCTATTTAATTATGTTAAAGGAAATACATTTCAATTTATGGAAATTGGTTTTTGAGAAAATAATTATACATTATATTTTCTTTAATTTTTTCCACTATATTATTTTGATATCATCCACAGTTAATCTATATACGCCACTGGTCATATTATCTATTTATATAATAAACAGCAAGAAGATCCTCCTCTTGGTCCTTAAATTGAATTATGGAGATGATATTTTCAATGAAGTTGATCTATTTGACCATTTATTATAGGATTTTATGATCCATTTAAAGTAGCATACCATTATGCATGAAGCACTATATTGTGTTTTTTTCTCAATTATGAGGTTTAGGAATGATCCCCATATTTAATGTTTCCTTTTTGATTATGTGTTATTTGATATCATATCATCATGATGTCCATGATACCTTCTCCCATCTGGTTTGGAATTTTATTTATGAGGTCATAAAATTACCCTTCCAATCAATAAAAAACTTGATCACTCATATTAATGGCTATTGTCTAGAATAATGTCACATTTAGGGATGATTATTTTAAAATATTTAAAATAAAGAGACGAATTGAATGAAAATATAGTAATAACATATAAAATACATTTCTGACCCTTAATTTTGAGTTTCTCAGATTCAATCTATGTTATCCATGATCTATTACATGACACATATTAATATGGGTATTTTATCACTTAATTATGGTGAGTAATGAACATATTAATGATTTGAATTCCATGTGTGTAGTAAGTCCCATTTTCTTGTACCAGATTAACCTCAGTTAAGCCCAAAACAAATCATCAGAGTTTTACTCCTTAGGTTTACCTATTTCAGAACCACATAAACATATAGTATCAAATCATGGATTTATTTTCAAGATGAACAAATTAAACTATACTCACCAAAATTTAGTGATGTTTTTTTGGAGATATTTTTATATTTATGGATTTATCTATTTTTTAGTAATTATAATTCAAAAAATAACTAAATATATCCTCTATGAAAAACTATAACAACCCTTAATTTTATGTCACATTAAAACATGTACAATTATGTAAAATTACTCTTAAAAAAACCCATAATATCTAGAGTACTAGGATAATTTTCAAATTAGGTGAATTACATAACATATTAAAACATGAAAAAAAACAACATCTTTATTGAAAACATATTTAACATGAACAAAATATTTCTTCTTACTTTACCCTGAATGGAAAAACCTAAGGACATACATAAGAACGTTGTGAGCTATAAATCAAAGTATGGGAATATGAAAATGGAAATAAATTAATAAGAAAATACATGTTCAGAAATAGTAATACCAATGGATCATAAAGGGAACGTGAATAATAATTTGTGATATAGAATGATAATCATAACAAGGGAAATGTGAAAACAACATAAAATAATAAATCATAAAATTTAGTCATGGATAAATCCATGAAAACTGAATGATGGACAATGTACCATAACATAATTTTGTGAAACCGTATCACGTCATTATTAATCATTATAATAAACATTAATGAAATCATTTGATCACTATATAGGCACACCCATCAGAAGCGTTCCATTCAAATGCATATGTTTGCCACATAGATAAATCAACATGGAATAACTCAACATTATATTTTATTATTTGATCAAGGAATGTGTAATACATATATTTAAGTCCCCAATAAATATTAGTTTGTTTAAAAATGAGACAATTTATGCTTTAAAAATTGGTATTTTATTCACTATACTATTTTTTTGGCATGAAAAATCATTTTCAAATTTTGGCAACATACAATGTCACATAAAAATTAAAATTACTAGATTATGTTTGTGAAAGGGTTATATAATTGTTTAAAAATAATATATTATGTGATGGGGATATGGAAAATAATATCCCAACATTTTAAATTTCTAAAAAAATGGAATATGGTAATGAAGAAACATGAATAAAGAAAAAAATCCTTTCGAAATTTCATCATGGAAAAGGTTATAAATAAAGGCTACTGTGAGGACTATTGATATTAATGTAATATCTATTAATTTAAAAATAAAATGTAATGTATGGGTAATATGTGATATTATATATCATCATATATAAATGTGATGTAAACGATGTAGCTTAAAATCAGTTCTTGATAAAAGATAATTGTCGAAAATCCATTATATGAATGTGTGACACCAAAAGTTATGGAGGGGATTCATAAAAGGTTTGGGGTGCCTTGAAAAGATTATTGGGAGTGTAGGGACGTGTGTGGGCAAGCTCCATTTTTTTTAGTAAAGTGAAATTAGGGATATTTTTGGTTTATAATAGAAAATAGGGGGTATTTCTTTATTATTTAGGTTTTGGACTCTACATAATAAAATTTTCTAAACCATGAACCATCCAATGGATTTTACGATGGTATCATTAAAATAGGAGTGGTTTACATTATTTTATATTTAAAATATCTTAAAATATAAAAATTATGACATTGGTGATTTAGAGTTGTGTCACACTCTTAATGAAATGATTTCAAAATCATAAAATATAATATTACTCTCTAATGATTCATAATGGATGTAAAAAAAATTAAATAATATTATAATCCAATTGTTTTAAATGGAAAGCATATATTTGTTAGTGTATCATACTTATATTACTTATTACTTCCCATTTTAGTCATTGTGATGTCAAAAAAACATTGTATATTTATACGGTATTTAATTTTTACCCAAAAATTATAATATCTTAAACAATTATGTAAAATTCACCATTTTTTATTTTTTTCTTCAAGATTCTAAAACTAATACATATATTTAAAATACTTTTCTTAAGGAATGAATTTTTAAATTTAAAATAAATCACATCATTTAAAGAAAAGGGATGATATTAGGAAATAACATTTTTTGTACACCGATAAAAATTACATTTTATATCATAAAATTATATAATCATTAATATTTGATAATAATAATTTAATAATATTATTATATTAAAATATCTTCATTTAAAATATCCATAAATTCAGAAATTTCATTGAATGAATATAAATATTAACCAATAATTTTTTTATTAAAAATCATTCATAATTTAATAAATATAGGGTTAAGATATATTCATCATTTTATAGAAAATAATGTACATATTTATATTAATAGTGAATCGATAAATATCCACTTAATGAATCATCATATTCTCTAAGAGTGACATCCATTATGGGGGATTTTAATGGGTTGTTCTTCCAATATTGTCTGTTTCATTTTCTCAATGATCATGATCTTCTCTCATCAATGGTTTGATTAAGGATTAAGCTCTTGGATATCATAATGGGATTAATCGAGGAAAAATCCTAGAAATTTTACCTTCTTCAGATGTTTTGATAATTGCGATTCATAAGGTATGATCCTTCTAATTGAGTCCATTAATTAAGTTTTCATTTCAAATTGTATTTGTTAAGAACCATATATTTATACTAATAATGTTATCACTGTTAAAAAACTATATTATCAATGGTAAAAATACATAACGGTCATCTAAATCCAATTAGATAAAATAAATCCAAATAAGTTAATGTGTATTCTTCAAACAAAATAGATTTAATTAAAGAAAAAGGGGAATTTTATTCATAACAAATTATGTCATTAAAATTTGTACTACCAATCACTATTCATTATACTATAGGGATTCTAGAAAACATGTATTTAATTACACTAGATCTTCCATGTGTAACAACTCATTGAACATCATCTTAATACATATCTCAAGATATGTCACAAAGGATTCACACTTAGACTATCCATGTTGAGGCCAATGACATCTGGTATAGTTAATCATAATAATAATATGAGGTATATGGAAATATTTATATATAATATATGTAATATTAATTTAATGATCCTATCAAATGTTTATACACATAATTTTTTAACATAGAAAATTAATTCTCAGAAAACAACAATACATGGAACACTACACATCCCATGAATAAAAGGATAAAATCATCCTCAACATCATCATCACAATCTGTATGAAGCACAACATAGTCACATATAACCAACAATCATAAGTTTACCCACATGGTTGTTCACCCTTTTAAAATTTCACTATGAAATCATATGCGAAAAAAATGTTGTAGTCGTTGAATTTAAAAAATCCATGTCTTCCATCAATGGTACAATCACATATAAGAAATATAGATTTCATGATGAACAAACTTATTGAACATGATTCATGAGACACAAATTCCTGATATATCCAAGAGTAAAATAGAAATGATATATTGAATCATAATATACATGTACAATAGATTAGGTTAAATGCATCAATGACCCGGAGTCCTTCATTTTTTCTTACTTTTTATAATCCCACTACTAAGGATTTAAGGGGACACCATAAATAGATCAGGAGATTTGTAAAATTACTAGACCCAATGATCTTAACAAAATTCATCCTAGTCCGTAACTAATGGAAACTACCTCTCCGGAACATCTTCATCATGATATGCCCTCCACCATAGTACGAATGGTCGGCTAGCTCTATTGAACAAGAATGCACAAGCCTGGTACCAATGGAAAAGTCTTGCCATATCATTATTCTATGTCCAATTAACTCAACTCTTCATATAAACCTAACCTATACATGAGACATGTGACAGTTTCTTGGGTACACATGTTTGATGGCCACACATGTAATGTGGGAGTACAACTCAGTAGGACACCAATAATAAGATCCAGTGGCCAATTAATAAAATGATGTCTATATTCTTCTGATAAGCTATGAAGAATTTAGAAATGGAATACATAACTATACAATCATATCATATATCCACCAATGATTTAGTGTGATGAAAAAATATGGGGTTATAGTTGTTGTGGAATAACTATGATACCATTAACCCTGACCACACCTTCCTTAGCTCTATTACACATGTATAAAAACAATCGATCGAAGATATAAAAAACTCAACATATGGATGATCAATAGGGATTGGAATGAATATGATACTTTTGATCAGGAGGAAATGTAACATGACATCCACATTTCATTTAGAAAACATGTCACTTGATATACGTAAATAATTAAGCTAAAATGTAAATTGGAATCTATAGGTTAATCATACCCCATCACAAATATTATAATTCTATCTTTAACACCTTTATTCTCTTACATTATACTCTTTTTAATCATTATCACTGTCACAATCAATGCAGACATCCCATATAAGTGGTATTCATAGAATGGCGATCCAATAATCATTAATATCATATCAGCACCTCTAATGGGATTATGATGTATCACATAGCAGGAAATGACATAAATATTGACCGAACACAAAATATCACCATGAATAATTTTATCCACTAATAAAAACATGTCATCAACAAGTCAAACATGATCTATTAGGATATAAATGAACACTCATGTCCTCCATCATCATCTATAATATATAATAAAAAATTTATAGGTGTATATATCAATACAGTATTGGGAAGAACTCTTAAAGTCATAACATATAACACAAAACATGCGTATAAATAGCCTTGAAAACACATATATAACTGTTCATCATTAAACACAGTATCAACTGCTACACATGAACACAATTGTGATCAATACACCAAACACAGTCTAAAAGGATCTAGGTATTTAGTTGAAAAATGTTACAACCAAGGATTCTCATTTAATCAAAAAACCCATTAGACATCAAGCCATGACCATCAGTGACCAACATCATGCCAGTGTAAAAGTGTCTATCATGGCCCTTCTATCTTTTTCTAGTTAAATTATATATGGTTCCTTTAATTAATTAATAATTACTCAATATTAATATCGTAGTATTTATTTATGGGTTGTTCACACATGGTGGTTATCATCATATAACATTTCAATAAACCATTCATAATACTGTAAAATTGAGTAAATATGACCACCTAACTAAAATGGAGTCATATCCCATCTATGAAAATCCCAACATAATTTTCAACATCAACCAAATTCATTTTGACTACATAAATCCACATTTTGTACTACTAATTCCAATGAATATAAATTCAATTAATTATAAATAAATTATAAATAAATAATATTTTATAAGGAAACTCAAACTCAAGTGAATAAAGGGCATAATTGTATAATGATAAATATAATACCACCCCATAGACAATAAACAAAAAAAATTCCAATGGAATTTTTCTAACATTCTTCTAAAATTATAATAGTTTAAATACCAATTACAAATAAATAATATAATTTAAAATTTAAAAAATAATAATTCGAACATATAGAAGGAACCCCCAAGTATACATACCTTAACTATAATATAGTCAAATAGATTTGTGCCACTCTCAACTCACTCGTGATTCTATGATTATAAAATTATATATAGTTATTACATTGTCCAATGGTGGGTTCAACTAAATTTGAACGAAAACTAAAAAATAGATCACCTAAATACATTCATTTCATGAATCATGCTTCAAAAAAATAGAATTCCTCATCATCTGACATCCTCTAATCATGTAAATCCAACAGATCAGAATTATCATACAATTCTATTATGATGTGATGGAAATTTTACCCAATTATCTTGTAAAAAACACACCAACAATTAGTCATTAATCACGATATTCTAAGGGGATTGTATTTAAAGATAATTGGGATAATAATGCATCACATGGATCATGAATTACCCAGATAATTTTTCTATATTGATGATGATTCACCACTACATGATGAATAACAAAAGAATGATTGAGGAATAATGGATTATATTTCATAGATTACAAAGTGAAGATCAACAAAAAACCCACAACATGACAGATAATGAGCTAATATGACACCCAATTGAGAATATCACATAATATTGAACAATGAAAACCTAATTATAATGCTTTGTTATGAGGAAGAAGACAAGATATTATTTTAATAGATATATTGGATGGAAAACCAGGACATACAATGATTTCCCTATATACAACCACTAAATGTTAATAAAAACATAATAAGAATTGGGTGGAATTAACATGTAAAGGAATTAGAGTCCACATGTTTGAGGTGAATAGATAATTGGGAGAGAAATCATAAAAATTGGAGGGATAATAGAATGTTAATAGAGTTTTCAGCCATTAAATATATACATACATATTTTTTTAATAATATTTTCTATATGTTACTCCAAACATATGATGGTACATCCTCTCATAGACAAACCTAAATGTTTGTGAACTCCATGAAGATTTTAGTAGATTAATACATTTAAGTAATTAAATGCGATTGAGTACATATCATTCATAAATTATTTAATTAAATAATAAAATCATATTAAAATATTATTAATAATTATCCTAACAAGGAAGTAAAAAACATTAACCCTTAGAAGTTGAATTTTTAATACAAGATAATTTTCAAAAAATTAGTATTTTTAATTTTCAATAAAAAATTATTATCGAAAATATTATATTTTTAAAAAGATAAAAATTAATTCATTTTCTAATACCTCATAAAAATTGATATAGATTTAAAGTATGAGTATATATTAAAAATCTGTACTTTTAGTTAAAAAATGGATGGATTGGAAAAAATAAAAATATCAATGACATTATAAAAATGTAAAAATATCCCCATTTATATAAAAAACATTAAGTTAATAAAATTAGAAACTAATGAATAAATATCTATTTTTTCAAATATTCTTTATAAATATGAAACCCATGAACATCATTTTTGGAAATAAATAAAAAATATTAAATTAACATAAAAATATGTTTTCTCTAATTAAATCAATTATTTTCTATATATGTTTTAGGGTTGGAATTACATGGACTCTTAATACATTATATTAAATTTATAATAAATAAATTTATTAATTTAATATAAGTGACCATAATAATTATATCATATAAATAAATTAAAAATAATCATAATGTTATTTAGAAAATATAGTTTTATTGGTTTATTTGTATTTATCTTAAAATATACATTTTATACCTTTAAAAAATTATCTGACAAAAATAATCTAAAATGATTAAATGAATACTATCATATTATTTAATATTGTTCTTTTTTTCCACTCGAATTAATTATTATGTGTAGAAATTAATTATTATGGTTAAAGTAAGGGTGTAAGCATAAAAGGCATAAAATAAATAAAAAATGATACATTATGTTGAAATTTTGATCTTTGGATTGACTAATAAATGTTGTCCCTAAACATTTTTTGAAAAATTTACCGCTAGATTTTTTCATGGGATCATAAAAAAACTGAAATCATGTTTCCAAAAGTGACAATACATAACATAGAATAACATACCACTACAACCCTTTAATAATACATGTCACATTATAATTAATCCTTTATAACCTCCAATTTCACTCCACCTTTAACCAAATAGAACATACATAATCCCACATTCACACAATAATAAACTAATACCTTCAAATTTGAGGATACATCCATTGAAATGTCATCACTATGATGGAAGTATTATATCTGAATTATGTATTTTTAATCTAAATCATCTAATTTTTATAACCAACATGAAAGGGTGAATTAATTATAATTTTTAATGATATAGGATTTAATGTTATTCATAAAACCCATTTTATTAATTTACATCTTATCATTAAAATAAAGGAATGTTAATCATGTGTGTTTAAACTGACACCTCGATGGAGAATTGTTTTTTTGTAGTTATAAAATATTTTTACATTATTAATAAAATATGTTAAAATATAATTAAGAAATAATAAAAATCTCATTAAAATATTTTAAATTATATTATTTCAAATCCAACACCACCGTAAAATTAACTACTCATCGAGTTAATGTGTGTCCATGTTTGTGTCTCTTTAACAAACAACATAAACAATACCATGAATTTATGGTATGGATTGAAACGTTAAATTATTTAATAATGTAAATTTATATAAATATTTACCTAATTATTTATTTATATTAAGGTTATATAAATATCTAAATCGTTAATTATGAAATCATCTTTCATTTGTTAAGAATAATTGTATCAAGATCATTATCGTTATCATATTAATTGTTAGTAAAAATACTATTGAATGAATTTATGACATTAAAAATAGATTTTCAAAACTATAATAAAATCTTATTGGGTATTATTATGTTATAATTTTCAAAAAATAATAGACACTGACCTAAATTTTGTGAAACTATTACAAAGAAAAAATATATTACATACACCTAGTATTGAAAATATGTAAAAAATTAGATGATATATTTTGGGTTGTTAAAAATAATGATTATTATTTATTATAGATATTGAAAATTTTATTAGTTATTTATTTAATTAAATTATTTTTTTGCATGTTTTGTGTATGTATAGAATATATTAGGACATGATAATAGGTTCATGTCAAATTTTAATAAGATGAGATGAATTTTATATTATTAATCCAATTTCCATTATTTATTATATCTAATAAAAAACTGAGATATCATATCATGAGTTAAATTTTCAATATGTAATCTTAATTCAATTTAAATGACCTCCATTCTAAGGGCATGATTTGATGTCTTCGTTGTCTTATGGGATTTCATCGTCTCAATAAAGATTCCCTAAAAAATAATAAATTTAGTGAAAAGTATTTTATATGTATGGATTATTCGATTAAAATGGATGTATTATTATAATAGTCTATAAATTTCATGGGATTTATTATAAAAATTTTGTTTCATAAATTATTTATTGATTGATTCATTTATTTTCACAGTGGTAAGGATTTTTGGAAACTCTACAGTATATCATAGAGTTTTTATTATTCAAATGAGCTTATATAAAAAATAGTTATGTTATACCATTTTATAATATTATATATTATTCTCTCATTGTTTTCAACGGAATCATAATCCTACCATATAATACCTTTGAAAATAAATTCCCACTTCATTGGATTTTTTATTAGAAAACATGTACAATATTTCTCACGATCAATTATGGTCTTGTTATTATACTATTGGAATTTTTGTAGACTCATGATTCTATTTGGTGAGATCACAACATTTTATTTTATTTAAATCAAATTATGTTCACCAATGTACTATTATATTCGATTGATATGGGGAAATTAATTGGGGGATCATATATTAATCTTCCAATATAGATAATTAATTAGTAGTTGAAATTTATTTTTGACCATCCATCTTCTTTATCATAATGATCCAGGATCATGTTATCCAATTATAATCGTTGGGTAATGTATTTTCATTTTTTATGATTACTGAATCCAAATAAAGTTTGAATATGTATTTTATTATCATATTTCTAATTATAGGGATATCCTTGATTTATTTTGAAATAGTGTCGTTATGGAAGGGTATGAACGGTCTTGAGGACACATATAGTGAATGAAATATACATTATTAATTGAATACTGGGGAGTTAAATTTTATATCATAGTAATTCATTAATAAGTATCATTATAAAAAAAATGGTGGATTTTTTATATTCATATACTGTAGGTAACCAACCTTAATTATAACTTATTCTAGACACATAAATCTTGAATTGTATTTTTTACCTTTATGATGATGTATTTTGATTTTAGGTTTAGTGAAATTGGAGAACACTATTATATAGAGAATTAATACATTATAAGGGAAAATATATACAAATTATACATTTCATTCATGAGACAAAATATGATTTCATATTTCATTACAAATTTTAACAAATTTCTTCTAGAGTCGTCATTTTTCCCATTGTTCCTTAAATCTTATTAAAAAAATTATCAAATGGGTGATGTTTAAAAAAATATCCATAAGGTAAATCAAAAGAATAAATTTATTAGTATTTCAAAAAACATCTAGACCCATGAAATATATGCTATATCAATATTTATTGAACTAATAAAATAAACATTTTACCCTAGAAACACAATCATTTTTAACGTAGATTCATTTAACCCCATGGAATGCATATAAAAAACCCTTTTGTTAACATATATTATCACAATAATAAACCATTTTAAACATTTTTACAAAATAACTATATTCTCATTTAACATATAAGAGAAGCCATTTTGTAACTCCTTCATTATTTCCATAATATAAAATGTACGTTACTCAATGTATTGGTGAATTATTTGGTTGCACTAAAATCAATAATCAGAATAACCACTTTTATCATTGTTCAAATTACATATAAGAAATATTGGTCCCACTCATGAGTGATAATTGTTCTCAACACATCAAAAAAAAAGGCCAGGAAAACCTTTTTAACAGAAAATATTTAACTACTATATCCTGAATAAAACAGGTAATTATTTCACATTTCATAATAAAACCATTTAAAAACACAATATACCTCATCTATAAAACACATTAGTATATCAAAATACCATTTTCATTTAAAAAACTATTTTTTACACAATAATATAAAAAAATTAAATGTTATTTTTCTACGAAGAAATTATCATAAAAAATCATTTTTCTATGATAAGAAATTTTCCATTTTTAATTAAAATATTTTTTAAAAAAAGATGCAGATTTATAAAAGGAATTTTTTATTGAAAACAATTTAGTATACATGAAATTAAAGGGTCAATGAATTAATTCATCATGGATGTAATGACCCGCCAATTCACATTGGCTTGAGAGTACAACTAGTCATTACTAGGCCTTAAGTGAAATCCCCAAGAAGCCAAAGGCTGGTAATAAATGCCAAAGGGTTTCAAATATAATTTGGGGGATGAATTACCCTTTAAGAAATAAACCCAAAAAAAAACAACCACAACCAATCACTACATGTTGCATGAACAAAAGAGACTACCAAATCATGAATTACCAAAAGAGAAGTATATTATTACACAAATCACAACATATCCATCACAAAATTAGATTACCAAGTGGAAGACTAAACAAAAGACCCAAAACACGCCAAGAGACACTCCATAGATCCAAACTGAGCTCCATGCACCAAGCCCCACCACATTTCCTAAGCATCACCACGAGCACTAGAAATAAGATGCTTTACCTTTACCCGTGTCCTGGAATATGACATCTAAATAAGCACCAACGTGCCAAAGCATGGGTGTGTATAAAACACAATCGATTTTCCCTAATGAATTCCCTACTCACGCCACTAGGATTGAAGAGTTAGCCACATATATTTATAAATAGTTAAAATTCCTTTTTCTCAAAAGAAGTTTATAACTAAATATAAACAAGTTTCCAATACTATTCATAACCAAAGGAATTCCAAGAGTAGTTGAAACCAATTTTCTGGCATTTTATTTATTCAGAAAAATAAACAAACAAGCTTAAGAACCATTTCAAAAACATTGTTTTTTGGAATACCCAACCATTTCCACAAATCCATGCAACCAACCATGCATTATACCTGGAAGTGGGGTGAAGCCCTAACCTATATCCATCAAAACTAGGATGGGGGAGACTTCTTACCTTATCCAACCCAAATGCACATGAATTCTTGATGGGGTAGATCCCTAACCTTTTTCCATGCCAACACTGATGGGGGAGACCCCTAACCCTTATCTGCCCTGAATGCAATATGAATGTCTGACGGGGGAGAGCCCTAACCCTTATACATCCCAATACAGTTGTGGGAGACTCCAAACCCTTATCTGTCCCACATGCATGTGAACACACACAACCAACTGTCAAAAACCAAGTCTGTTCAACCAATTCAAACGATTCCAATGCTTAACCATTTAAATTCCAAAACAATTTAATAAAACTTCCTTTTTATTGAAAACCAAATCCATCCACGCCATTTCAATCTCAAAAAATTTCAATAAAACACCCTTTTTATTGAAAACCCATTTTTTTCAAACCATATACAATTTCAGCAAATCCATTATTTAAAATCAACATTATAAATTCAACATGCCATATCACATTGAACAAAAATTCACCATGATTACACAATATCATCAAAACCATAAATCATCACTAAAGAAGATTTATTCTATGATTATCACAATCAAATCCATTCAAATAAATCAATTTTAATCTAAGGCAATCAATTATATCAAGAGGATTCGTGATTGAATCCTCCTACCTTAACGGTTTTGACGAAAACCACAACGGTTGAAGAATTCTCAAGAAAACCAGGCCGGTTCACAAAGGTTCCTCCTTAAATCTCGTCTCCTAAAACAATCAATACCAAATCTCATCATACATGGCATCCAAAAACTATGATATACCCATAATAGGTGTAGATCTATGCAAACGAGAGAAGAGGAGAAGTATATCTAAGTAGATCTACGAAACCAAACAAGAACGATCGCATGCCTCAAAAATCTGGCTTACATTCGTCAAAAGAAGCCTTTTGATCACCTCCGGAATGATGGTAGAACCCTATTTGAACTTAGGAGAGTGAAAATCCCAATTTAGGGCCGCTAAGGAGCGTATATGAGGCACAAAGTGGCAAAAACGCTTGAGATCACCATTATAGGATCTTGTTTATATGGATGCACAGTTAGTTCACATGGTTTGACAAACCGAGCGCAAACTGTGCCTTAGCTACTACCTGGGCCACCCTTATTGCATGGATTGGCTGCACAGTTTGACAAACAATGTGCCACTCATGCAGAAGCTACTACCTCCAAGACCATTTATGTACGGTTTGGCCACACGGTTTAGAAAAACCTTGCACAGCCCATGCGACTTCCCCTTTTGCCTTAAAACATTATTCCATGTTCTCCTGACTCTCCCATATTGGACCCTTAACATTTTAACCATAAAAAGCATCCCGAAAGGGTTACATACCAGAAACCAGGAATACAACATTCTCCGCACCATTGGTCATTCCATCCTCAGATTGTAGAAAAACTTCAGCGAGATGAAAGAGTTCTGTCCACTACTCTTTCATTTCCCTTTCACGTTCCCAAGTCTCTTTCTGAATTTGACCATGCTTCCATAAAACCCGCACTAGACCAATGATTTTTCCACATAATACTTTCTCTTGTCTATCCACAATCTGTACTGGTATATTTATCAACGAAGCACTCATCTCTAGGTCAACTTGATCCCATATGATCACATGGTTAGGATTCGGCTGATACTTTTTCAACTGAGATACATGGAAAACATTATACATTGAACTAAACCATGGTGGTAATGCCAACCGATATGCCACCTCTCCAACATGTTCCAGTATCTCAAAAGGGCCAATGTATCTTAGAGATAACTCGCCCTGTATCTTGAACCGACGATGCCTATCCCTTGGAGAGATCCTCAATATGATATGATCACCCACAATGAATGACAAAGGTCTTTAACAGTGATCTGCATAATATTTCTGATCACTTTGAGCCATCTCCATCCTCATTCTAATCAACTAGATCCTCTCTATTGTGTCTTGGACAAGGCTCGGCCTAACTAGTTATGTTTCAACTGTTTCCACCCAGCATAGTGCAGAACCACAAGGATGCCCATACAATGATTCAAACAGAGACATGCGTATCGGGGCTTGACAGTTTTTATTGTATGAGAACTCCACAAAGGGGATATGATCCTCCCATGAGCTAATAAAATCAATTACACCAGCCTGCAACATGTCTTCCAATGTTTTTATCATCTTCTTGGATTTCCCTTCCGTCTGAGGATGATACACCGTGCTCATAGTCAACTAAGTCCCAAGGGCTTGCTGTATGATTTCCAAAAACGAGAGGTGAACCTCGGATCTCTATCTAATACGATATATACGGGTACACCATGCCACGTTAATACTTCTCGGATATAGATATTTGAATGATATTTCACAATATGAGTTTCAAGAATAGGGATGAAATGGTCTGACATGGTTAGATGATCCACTATCACCCAAATGGCATCATGTTTCCGGACCATTCATGGAAGAACTGTAAAAAAATCCATTGCTGTCTGATCCCATTTCCAGACTGGGATTAGTAAAGATTGTAACATACCAGCTATACTCTGATACACTCCCTTAACCTGTTGACATGTTATGCACTGTGAGATGCACTCAACCACTTTCCTTTTCATGATGCTCCACCAAAACTGAGCCTTCAACGACTTATACATCTTTTGTGTACCTGGGTGTACAAGCCATCATGAATGGTGGTAAGCATGAAGGATTTGTTCCTAAAAAACCATAGGTAGAACCATCCGATCTCTGAAACACAAAACAGAACCCCCATTAGATTTCCATTCATCAATGGTCTCCCCACCATTGAGTTTTGAACATAAAAAAAGTCATTCTACATCAGATGTTTGTTCTTATATGATCATCTTTACTAAATTAGGAATAAGTGAAGTTGAAAAGAAAATAGAAACATCACCTCGGTCTTCAAAATCCACCTACATGTCGGCTAAGACTAACATCAACTACCATTCATTTGAATCTACTTTTCACCAACTGAGCATATGACATTATACTAAATGCATCGACCACTAAATTCCCTTTCCTTGGTGTGTACATCATGTCAACGTGAATTATCTGGAGATACTCCATCCGTCTCCTTTTCCTTAGATTCAAATCTCACTGTGAGAAAATGTGTTTCAAGATTTTGTTATCCGTAAACACAATGAATTTCTCACCCAATAGATAATGTATCCATGTTCTCAAAGCATGGACGACTACATCTTACTCCATATCATGTGTTGGGTAATTTTTCTCATGCACCCAAAACTGCCTTGTGCCATAAGCAACTACATGGTCTCCTTACATGAGAACACAACCCAACCCAGTTCTTGAAGCATCACAATACACCACATAACCCTTTCCTAATTCATGAAAGATCAATATAGGTGCCGATGAAGCCGAACATTCAGTTCCTAAAAGGATTTATGACATTCTTACGTCCATTGGAAGTGAGAATTATTCTTATTCAGAGCTATCATTGGTGAAGCTAGTCATGAGAAATCACACAAAATGGGTCAGTAATAACTAGATAGACAATGAAAACTACGTATCATGAACACATTCTTCGGTGGTTTCCATGAGATAATGGCTTCTATCTTTTCAAGATCTAATGAAATTCCTTTCTCGGAAGTGACATGGCCATGGAAAAGTACTTCCTGTATCCAAAAATCACACTTTGATAATATGGAATCCAAACGATAATCTCTAAATATTTGTAACACTATTTCCAATAGAAACAAATGATCAACCATTTTCTTTGAATACACCATGATATCATCCAAAAACACCACAACAAAAGTATCCAGATACCACTAAAATATCTGATTCATCACGGCCATGAAGACTGATGGTGCATACGTTATACAAAAAGGGATGACTATATATTTGTAGTGGCCACATAGGCTTCTGTAAAATAACTTCGGAATATCCCCCATCCAAACTCGCAATTGGAGATATCCTGATCGCAAGACAATTTTGGAGAACCACTGATCTCCCCTTAATTGATCGAACAGATCATCAATGCATGGAGGTGTATATCTATTCATTATCTTAACAAGTTTATGCTTATGATATTCAACAAGAAACTGAAGTGTTCCATCTGCCTTCTTCAAAAACAACACCGGTGCTGCCCATGAATAAGTACTTGGTCGAATGAATCTCTTTATTTCCAACTCATCTAATGACACTTTCAATTCCCGTAACTCCATTGGTTCCATCCTATAAGACGGAAGGGAAAAAGGACTGGTCCCCAGAAGTAGATCAATCGTAAAATCCACATCCCTTAGAGGTGGTAACCCTGGGATGTTATTGGGAAAGACATCTGGAAATTGATCCAAAAATCTGAAAAACTATTTTCTTCAATTTCTACCATTGATTCCAAATTCAACGCTTCCAATGGGTAAGATATTGTTCCCACCATTGGTGCCAAAAAGCACATTGCACCTTTCATTACCATCCTCCTTTATCTGAAGAGATGGTTGATACCATCCTCAGTCGTGAAACTGATTGTTCTCCTATAATAGTCGATGTGAGTCTTAACTATTGTCAACCAATCCATACCTAGGATTAGTTCATAGAAATCCATATCCATCATGGAGAAGTCCCATTTTAACTCATATCCATCAACAATTATAGCACATGTTGTACACATAAAGGCTTTCCGTTCCATTTCACCATGAAGAGTCTTCAATTTCAAAACACAAGGCATCATTTCATGTTTTAAAAATAGCATGTCAATAGCATGAGAATAAATGAAGGAATGTGATACACCCGAATCGAGGAGCAGTTTCATAAGGTTAGAAATCAAAAGAGTTGTACCTCTCACCGTTGATGGTCTATCTTGATCATCATCCATAATATGCTCAACTCCACACAATTACTTTGTTGCTGCACTGCTTTCCTTGTTTCCTTGTTGATATTTCCCTAGTTGATGATTCATGTTATTTTGAGAATAACCCTGTAATTCTATGTTATGCTGACGAGACTGATTCTTCTATCCACGTCATGTCGAGGAGTATGATGCTTGTGACTCTAGGGGAGTGTCATGTGCCCCGACCTCAGTGTATTCCAACTATAGCACTGTAGATTCCCTATCTTCTTACAATTGTTTCATGCTCTTGGTTGCGTCATACGATCTTTCCTTTTTTGGTCAAGAAAACAACATTGAAAACATCCTGCTTTTCTCTAGGGTCACAGAGTAAGGTTCATTAATCCATCCATCTGGTTCTGATTTGCACTCACACCAAGGAAATATGTATCCCTTTTCATCTTTTCCCTAACGGTTGAGTTCCCACTATTTCCCATTGTATCAACATGCCTGCTCCCTTCGATCCCAAGATACAACTTTTAGAACCAATCTCTCTCTTCACCATCTCTGTATAATTCGTAATACAATGCACTGAAATCTTTGATCGAATATTCATCCTTATCCCCGATTAGAAGATGTGTGGCTTCAACGAATCACTTTCCGCATGCTCTCATGAAAAAAAGACTAAATTCATGAATTTAGCCGCATACTCTTTTATAGAGAGACCATCTTGTTTGATGCTAAAAAAGTCCGTTGTTTTCAGGATCTTGAACATGTGAGGATAGAATTTTTTGTTGAACAATTCATATATATCTTCACATGTAAGGCCTTCATTCAATTTAGCATGCACCGATAAATCCCACCATTGACGTGCAAGATCCTCAAGCATATATGTCTCCAACATTACTTTCAGCTCTGATGGTGTGCTGATGATATCGAAGATACGATTCATCCTAAATAGCCACTCCTCCGCCTTTTCGGGTTTGGTATCACCTTGAATGTTTGGTGGATTATGATTCATGAACTGGATGGTATGATCCACATTCCTTGGTTCATTCCTCCAGTTCCCCGTATCCACAGCATGAATAGCCTGGAAAATACTCTAAACCATCTCTTGGTTCACACATGGTTCTGGTGCAACCACATTTCCCACAGTTTCTTTAGGTTAGTTTTGGCGACGCCTACCGAGTTCCATTTTCTAATCCAATAACTAACTCCGTCAATCTCACTCTCTAGCAACTGATGGCTTAACATTCAAATTCTATCACATAATCTATCAAAAAAATTTTGTTTCCAAAAACAACAAATTTCGATGTTCCATGATTTTTGAAAACATTCAACATACTTTTTGAAAATCAACCCATTGTAAAAATACACTAAATACCCTATTTTGAATATCATTCACGTGAAAGAAATTTCTACATTTTTCAATAATTGGCATCATGTACAAAATCATTACTTATTACTCACAATGAGATATGCAATCCTAGTGGGAAGTCATTCCTCTACAATGCATGTCATGCTCCTGTCATTGGCTAAACCCATGAAAATGAGATTTCCAACATTCTAGGAGTGCATCCAAAACAATTATGTACCCAACACCCTGCTAACATGAAGTTACGCATAAATGGGTTAGCTACGTCCTTTTATGTTATACATTTCAAGTTCCGAAAATCCTACTCCTATCATAGATTTTGACCCATGGAATATTAATGACGTAATTTCAACTCCAAGACCACGAAAATCCATGACCACTTGTTAGTAAAGGACCGAGCAAGATGAATCCATTTGTAATGACCCACCAATTCTCATTGGCTTTCGAGTAAAACAAGTCATTTCTAGGCCTTAAGAGACATCCCCAAGACTCCAAAGTCTGGAAATAAATTCCAAAGGGTTCCAAATATAAGTTGGGGGACGATTTACCCTCTATGAAATAAACACAAAAATACAAACCATAAAAAATCACTACATGATGCCTGAACAAAAGAGACAACCAAATCATGAATTACCAAAAGAAAACTACACTATTCCATAAATCACTACATAACCAACACAAAATCAGAGTACCAAGCAGATAACTAAACTAAAGACCCAATACAAGCCAAGACACACTCCACGACTCCACACCGAGCTCCATGCACCATGAACCACAACATCCCCCGAGTATCACCATAGGAACTAGCAATACGATGCTTTAACTTTACATGTGTCTCAGAATATGACATCTGTAGAAGCACCAATGTGCCAAAGCAGGGGTGAGTATAAAATCAGTAGGTTTTCCCAATTGTCTTACCTACTCACACCACTAGGATAGAAGAGTTAGCCACATTTATATAAAACAGTTATATAAAACATTTTCAAAAAGGAGTTTATTACTAAATATAAAAAAGTTTCCAAAACCATTCATAACCAATGGAATTCCAAGAGAAATTGAAACCAATTTAATAGCAAGTTATTTATCCAGAAAAATAACCAATCAAGCTTAAGAACCATTTCACAAACATTCATTTTTGGCATACCCAACCATTTCCACAAATCCATTCAACCATCCATGAATTCTACCTATTAGAGGGGATAATCCTTAACCCTTATCTATACCAACCATGATGGGGGAGACTTATTCCCTTATACAACCCAAATGTGCATGAATCCTTGACTGGGGAGGGCCCTAACCCTTATCCATCCCAACACTGATGGAGGATACCCCTATCCCTTATCCATCTCAAATGAAATATGAATGTTTGACGGTGGAGATCCCTAACCCTTATCCATCCCAATACTGATGGGGAGTCTCTTAACCCTTATCCATCCCACATGCCTATGAAAACACACAACCATTAGGTCAAAAACCATGTGTGTTCAGCCAAATCGAAACCATTCCATTGATTAACCATTTCAATTCCAAAAAAATCAATAAAACTCCCTTTTATTGAAAACCAGATCCATCCACGTCATTTTATTCTTAAAAACATTTCAATTAAACACCCTTTTTATTGAAAACCCATTTTTTATCAAACCATCTAAAATTTCATCAAATCCATAATTTAAAATCAACAATTTAAATTCAACATGACAAGTCACCTTTCACAACAATTCACCATGATTTTAGAATCTCATCAAATACATAAATATTCAAAAATGAAGATTTATTCGACGCTTTTCACAATCAAATCCATTGAAATAATCAATTTTTATCTAAGTCAATCAATTCTAGAAAGAAGAATTCAGAGTGAAGCTTCCTACCTAATTTTTTTTGAAGAAAACTACACCATTTGAAGAATGCTCATGAAAACCAGGCTTATTCACCAAGGATTCTCCTTATATATCTTCTCCTAACACAACCAAGAGAAAATCTCATCATATTTGTAATCAACACACATATATCTACCCATAACGAGCATAGATCTATGAAACCGAGAGAATGAGATATGTATATCTATGTAGATCGACGAAACCAAACAAGAACGATCACATACCTCAAGAATCCAGCATTGATTCATCAATAGAAGCCTTCTGATCACCTCTATAACGATGGGAGAACCCTATTTGACCTTAGGATAACCAAATGCTCGATTTAGGGCCGCTTAGGAGCTTAAAGGAGGCACTTAGAGGCCAAAATGTGTGAGATCCACCTATATAGGATCTCGTTTAAGTGGTCACACTGTTATTTCACACGGTTTGACAGAATGTGCGCTAACTGTTCGTTAGCTACTACCACAGCCAACCTTCTCGCACGATTTGGCAGCATGGTTTGACAAACCATGTGCCACCCATGTGGAAGCTTCTGCCTCCAAAACCACCTACGCATGGTTCGGCCACATGGTTTAGACAAACCATGTGCAGCACGTGCAACTTCCCCTTTTGCCTCAAAACATCATTCCAAGTTCTCCTGAATCTCCAATTCTTTACCCTTAACATTATAACCATAAAAATCATCAACAAATGGTTTCATACCAAAAACTAGGGGTACTACATTGGATGTTGAAAAATCTTTAAACATAGTAAAAGTTAAAATATACTCCATTCGACTTTTGAAATAATACACTTTAAAAGATGATTTCTAAAAAAAGTTACTCACCACAAGTCAGATTCATCAAATAGGTCCATTATCATCCGAAATAATATTCATATTTAAATTTTCCACATGATTAAGAACCATTATTAAGTTCCTTATTTTTACATAACTAAAATTTAAGCATTACATAATATAGTTTATTCGGCTACAATTCACATTCTTACATTCCCAACGACATTTTATTTTTATATTTTTAGATAATTAGTTCTTATATCATACATAAGAACTCATATGTTAAAAATTTTAAACATATACATAGTATAAATTTCTTCACAAAATGAAACACTAAAAAACAAAATGTTATTTATTTCCATAATAAATCACCGCAAACGTAAACATGAATTAATATTTTTATTTAACCATCCATGAACTATGTGAAAAATATTTTTTAAATATGTATGAGAAAAATATCATTAATTGTAATAAAAAGAGAATATCTTTAGTCCAGTTATAATAAGAAAACCCAATGGAACCCATTTCTACATGACAGTTCAGAATGAACAAAAAAATCATCTAGGTTCATTGGAATATCATTATCATAACACTCTTAAATTCACCCATAAAAATAGAACAAAAAAAGACTAATTCTAAATACATATTACTTAATGTATTGGAGTGACATAATGGGGCTCACCCATCATTTCATGGTCAATAATGGGTCTCTACACAACATATATTTATCAATAATGGGCATCAACAAATCGTACAATTATATATAAAGGGTTAAATCAAAATAAAACTATGTAAATCTAATATGTAATAAATGAATCTCTTAAACAACTTTTAATCCATTATAGAAAACACATTATGATATAAAAAATAACATTTTATCATAAAAATCAGTTTTAAATTAATACCATAAACATAAAATGGAAACCACATTCTTTTAAAATAATTTTAAATTTTTTTAAATTAACATCAATATATCATATCATCTTCAAGGTTCTAAACTAGGTTCATTCCAAATATATTAAAATCATCCATTTGAATTTTTTGAAAATTAATACAATTAATGGTGTTTTTAAAAATAAGGTCCCTTTTGGCAATCTCACATTCCATGTATGTTCTTCATCTTCCAAAATAATAAACATAGATTCATTTTTAAATTCATGTGAATTTTTTTGACTTTATTATTTATTACATATAAATCCAATATATGTAATGTTAAATTATAACATAATTATTTTTTATATCATATATTTAGATTTTACACAGTTCTTATGTCCAAAATTCCATTATTTTGATGTGTTTAGTCATCATGACCAACATTCAATCATCAGTATAATAACATTCATGATACATTAATCATTTAATTTTTCTTATATTATTTTTTCATTTTATTTTAATGAAAATTGTTTCTTTTTTATGTTTGTGGTTTTTATATTCTAAAAGCTATTTTTACTTGAAAAAGTTATTTTGATATCACAAACTATTTTGATTTTGGGTTTTTATTTTTTTCGTGTGTTATATTAATTAGATTCTACTTGGAAATTGGTAAATGTGGGTTCATACAATTATAGCCCAATATATGATATGTTTATCCACATTCAAGCTCAAGATATGATGTTTTCATCCTCATTAGGGCATATGATATGATGGATGAACCCAATTAACACTCTTTAGTGCATTTGGTACCTTGGATATGGAAGTCGACTATTTTGATATTAATTTTGTAACGGTGAATGTATGAGTGATATTGTAATGATGTCTCATGTATCCTAAATGATATTTATATTCACTATAATAATTTTTTAATAAATATTTGTCAAGGGATATTATTTTTTTCATTGGATAATGACTTTATTTCTTTCTTCCCATTATTAATATTTTTATGCCAGTCCAATGTTTTTAAAAAAAGCATATAGTTTATGGATGGGTATTGAAAAAATATTTAAATATTAATGTTTTCAGTTTTATTATGCCAATGAATCATGTTTTATTTTTAAAAGTTAGATATTGTAAAAAAATTGATATTTTTTAGAAGTGTCTACATTGTAATATATGAGTTCCCATGATTGAGATTTAGAAATATGTCATTAAAAAAATAAACATAAATGATCTTTGTAAAGGTAATAAATTTCATTATAGCTGAAATAACAATGTTATATAACGTCAAATGTTATATCCATTACAGTAATCACTATATATCAATTTTTAGTATATTCTATATTGTAACATAACAAGTTATGTTGACATAATATAGTTCAACAATCTTCAATAATTATGTCCGAAACGAATTTTGTAATTTCAAAATGGTCAAAGAGTTCATTATTATAGAACTCCTATTATAATAATAATTGAATAAGAGTAATTTTTATAAATAGTTCTTACTTTTAAATACATCTATTATATATGGTTTTTAAAAATTGAACTATGATGTAATATTGTATAGGGTAGGCCGTGCATATGAAAGAGTGACATTTCAATTTCCCTATGTTCATTTTAATAAGATTTTATGTATTATATTATATTTCCATAATTATAAATATTTAATTAATAATATATTAATTCTTCATTTATACTTATATACATTAACCATGTGATGACGTGATAAAAAGTAATCACATTACTTCTTGGAGGTGGTAGTCCACATTTACACATAAAAGACGTAATCAATTTTATGTGAATGTTAAGTTAAGTATATAGGTTATATTTTATCCTTTAAGAATGAATAATATTTCAAAAATGACTTATATAAAAATTAATTATATCATTACAACCAGTTGTGAGAAATATTGAATTAAATCAAATTTCATTGGTTCAAGAGGCAGCATTCTGGTGGAGAAATGAATAGTGAATTCTATTTCCATTTGATGAAATTGGAGATTGAAATAGTTCATGTTACTGATATAATATCATCTCAGTATATGGATTATATTTTATTTATTATTAATCATGGAACATGATGGTTTTAGAGATTTTGATTAATAATATATATTGGATCACCTGATTAAAAAAATACATCTTCTTAAGATAATGAAATGTTTGTTAAACATTTATGACCACTCAGGTTGGTGTGATGCCTAAAATAAGGCATACATAAAGATTTTAGGGATCTTATGAATTTATTTGAGTAGATTTTCTGGAATAAAGTGTTATTTCTATGTGATTAAATTATAATAAGAGGCACCAATTTATAAGAGAGGGGAGAGACACTATTTGAATTTCTATAACTATTAAATTGTTATTAAATAGTTTTTTTTAAAATTTCTCCAAGGTTTGTTATTTATAATGTAATATTTTTATTTGTATAAATAACCAAAAATAATAATAATTATATTTATTCACTATTTTAATAGCATTATATTTTGGTTTTATCCCTTATTTAACCCCATTAATTATTATAATGGAAAAATGCATTTTTACTATTTGAGGGTAAATATAGTTAGAATAAAATTCAAAAACACCAATAAATGGATCATGGAATGTATTTTATAACATATCCAAATCAATTTTTCATATTTAAAAATTTCTAAAATATGATATCCTGTAATGAAATTTTTTTAATGAAAAAATATATGTAATGACATCTTTAGGAACTATTCACTAATATGATGTTAATAAAATCAAGATAATATTTATAATTTAAAAAAAATATTTTATTATATCACTAAAATATCATGGAATTAGATAATATTTTAATGATATAGAAAATAGAAAATTATATTTATTTTAGCATTTTAAAAAACATTTATTTCATTTTCGCTTTATTATATTATTATCGCATAATTGTTGGGAAAAAAATCATTGCAATTATATAATTCCCTATAATTATAAAAATAATAATGAATTATATAAATATTTTTAATTTAAAAATTATGTTCATATTGGAATATATCCTAGAGTTAACAATAGATTTAAAATATCATAGTTATAAAAAACTATACTATGATCAATATGACTATTCATTAAATAAAAAAATATTAAGGCAAATATCTTATAAATGTTATCTAAAAAGGTCATAAATTATACCATTGGATTATTATGGTTGACAAAAACTCTTAAAATAAGATTTATTTATGTGTTTCGGTAATGAAATTATTCTAATCATTTAAAATATTGTCGAAATTAGATGATTTACATGCTATAGTGGTAATAAAATTTAATAAAGTTACTAACCTTATGGACTAAAAACTAATAGTATGTATAAAATAAATTATACCCACTAATTAAAAATAAAAAATCCATTTTCTGTATTCAATATATATATATATTTTATAATATAATTTAACAACAATCCTGTAATACACAATGATAAACATCTTTTAAAAAAACATATTTCTGAATGTAAAATGTAATTATACCAAATTAAATTATAATATATTTTTATAAAATAATATTTTATTTATATAAAAAAATATTTAACTAAAAAATTACAAAAATGATCAAAATATAATTTTACCTTTTAAATATACTAATAGAAAATAATGTTTTCAATAAAAATAAATATTTTCACTATTCATTAAAAAATAATTATTTTCATATAATTATAAAATTTATTCCTTAATAAATTTATTATATGATTAATCCCAATATTAAAATAATATTTTCTAGAATTTGTTAAATTAATTATAATAATCACTCATAAAAGGAATAAAAATCATTTTTTAGAATCCTTATTGTTTTGAGGAATAAAATGACTTTTCTAAAAATATAATACTTCTTTAAAAGAAATTTGTTTCACCCTTATATATTTTTAGTAATTATATTAATATTATACATCCCCCCAAATTTAATGGATATGTTATAATATTCACCATCAAATGATGATATTTCTTTTTTTATTAAGCTTGGTGTTTTTCATCTTACATGCCATTGAACATGGTAATTATTTTTTAAAGTAAAAGGATTTACCTTGTCCACCATTTATAGATTTCACCACCACAATTAGAATATAGGCTTCTTAATAAGGGTTAAATATTTCAAAATATATTTTTTGTAGTCTCACATTGATAAAATGATTAATATAACTTTCACATTATAGAATTGAAATGGCAACTATTAAGGTCATATGAAGTAGCACATAATAAGTATCCAAGATAGAGTAAATATATGGGAAATGAAAAAAGTATATGAAAAAAAACTCTCATTTTCTAATGGAGAATGGTAGAGAACAAGTTCATGGGAAATTTAACTTTCAAAACTCTAATAATATTTGATAGTTTAAGAATCCATTGATTTCACAATAAGAAACATAAATAGATAAAAAAAAATTATTGAAGATCACATTCCAAGAGATAATTATTTTTTTTATTTCCATAATTAATATCAATATGAAATTTACTTACTAGAAAATTGTAATTAGAAGTTTAATTTAATGTCCACCAAAAACACATCACTTCTTGAAATTATTATTATGTATTTTCCATTCTTGAAGAATCAAAATAATTATCTACAAAACAAAAAATTCACAAAATAATAACTATTTATAAATTATGATTTTAGGAATTAAAATAATTGGTTATCATATCATAAGATAATTCATCAAACATAATATTATTAAAACCATATATGAAAAAAATACTTTAATCTCCACAATTCAATAATAATACACATAGTTGAAAACATATCCTTAAACAAAATATTTTCAATAATATTCCTAAAAAATATGAAATATTTTATCAATTATAATTCAATTATATATATAAACATTTATCACCAAATTATATCATTCACTCTTATTCTATCATATAGAAAATAATTTCCAAAATCAAATAATTTGTAAAATAAAAAATCCATTTCCATAAATGACCTAAATATCTATAAATAAACATAAGATCATATGTACATCCAAATGATATTTAATACATTATTCCAAAAATAAAATTAAATTGTATTCCTATAAGGCCCCAGCCACAAACCTTACTTAATCTTGAGTTATTACAAGATTACACATTGAGGATCTTTTCAGGTTTAGAGTTTTAGAGAATTAGATCATAACTATTACATCTCAAAAGATTAGAAATTCTACTAAGTTTCCATAAAATAATAACTCTTAAAAATATAAATGTCTAGTTCCATGTTTTAGATAGCATGACATTCCCCTGATACCATCCTTGACCCAATTCCACATTATGTCCTGTGAAAAAAACATTTCAAAAAAAGTTGGGGTGAGAATAAAAAGCTCAGTAAGGGATACACAAAGAATGAAAACTGTTAGTTCTTAAAACAAAAAGTAAACCATGTATACTTTATCAAAGTAATAACTTCACCTTTATGATGTTGTAAAAACTCTTCACTGAATAAAATATCATTAATTACCCTTTTGTAATCAAAAGATTATCATAAAACCCATATAAAGAACACATAACATATAAAGGTAACATGGGACATAAAAATAATTAACTGGAATAACCATAAGGTCGACTTCCATGCATATCACTTAATGGAATAGAAATTCGGACAACTTCCATACATACTTAATGGAATAGCCATACAGCCGACTTCCATACCCAATGCATTGGAGGTTATAACGTAACCACCCATCCTGGTATTCACTACACCACCCGTCATATGGTTTATCATGTAACCACCCGTAAAATGTCCAAGTACCATCATTACACATAAAATATTGAAGATATAATCATTTCAATAACAACATTTCATTTTCAATCACAATAAGGAATTCCCAGATATTGAATTAATCAATCCATTTTAAAAAACCATTTAAAATAGATTTTTAATCAAAGTGTCCCATACCACTTTGAAGCATTTAATGGATTTATAATTTTAAAACATTAATGTCCATATAATTAAATACTGAAAACCATTTTGAAAACATGGACATTAAAGATAAAGATTTAGAATAATAAATCTTTAAAACATTTAAAACGATATTTTTGTTAAATAGTTTTTAGCAAAATGAGAGACTCTTGAATACAAATAATAGCGGAATAACATTTAATCCAAACATTATAATATAATGAGAATAAATGGATTCATGATATAATATGTCAAAGGACAGTATACACACCATATAAGAGTGAAATGGTGCATAACAACAATGAAGTCTCAAAAGAAATGTAAAATGAGATGGAATCCATTATAAAGAAGGTATCCTTAAATTAAGGATAAATCAATCTCATAATTATGTGTGAAAAATATAAATACTCCAAATATAAGTGGATATTAAGTGTAAAACAAACAAAGGTTATTCACACATATTCAAAGGATGACATATTCAATAACTACATGTTGAACCCAAAGAAATCGAAATTGGGTTAAGAAGTTCCCTTGGTAAAATTCGACAGCCTAACGACGTCACATAAAATTTTACAAAAAGGGTTGATGAGAGAGATAAAGTGGATCTCATCACATGGACATAAAATTTACATAATTAAGGATATAGAAGAACATATACCAACATAATATTATGTGAATTAAAATACATAGAAAAAGAAGTCTTTTAAAAAAATGAGGGTGAAAGGTCCCTTTACCGAGTTGGGTAACATTCGAAACATACACCCCGTGAAAGAAAGACAATAAAAAATTGATGTAAATAATCATAAATGAATTTATATTACACAATTAGTAAAATAATGGGCAGTACATACACCACTCAATGGAAATTGTGGCAAATGTAGCATAAATCCCACGAGAATAAAAGTGAGATGAAAATTCCCTTACGAAAACTCGGCAGCCTAACGACGCCACATAAAACATACGAAAATGAATTGATGAGTTCAAATAGGGTATCTCATCATATTAACATAATTTTTATATAAATAGTAATATAATAGAACATCCCCCAACATAACAAATAGGAGCTTAAAATAAGTGACATAAAGGAGAGTACTTAAAAACAAAGAGAAAGGTTAGATCTCTTACGAAAATTCGGCAGCCTAACGGCGCCACTTAAAACTTCCAAAGTGGATTGATGAGAGAGAATAGGGTCACTCATCATATGGACATAAAAATTACAGTAATATTAATATAAAATAACATCCCAATAACAAGAAATATTATCTTTAAAATGAATGACATAAAAGAGCACACTTAAAAAGAAAGAGAGGAGTAGGATCCCTTACCTTGGGTCCGACTTGACTCGATCGTTCTTTAACGTCCTGAATAATAAACATGAGTTAATTTATAATTTATTAAGAACCTTTTTCAAGTTCATTATTACTTTTATATCAATTATTGACATTTTATAAACATTATGTAATCATTTAATTTAACAATGTTTGTTTTGTCGATATTTGGTTCTTAAGTCAAAATTGGACTTCTTATAATTACATGTTGTTCGTGTGGTCAAAGGTTCTTTATATCCTGAATGACATTCCTGATTTGGATATCATATATATAATATATATCCAGTATATACATGTATTTATAATATTACATAATCATTTATAGGTAAGAAATGAAATGCACTGTTCATGGAGATGGTAAACCGTACGTACGCATGAATGATACTTTCATTTCTATCTCATATTTTAATGGAAAGAAAAAAATAATGATATAAAGGTATATTATAACACCAGTATAACATCATATATAAAAACTTTAAATCCATCCTTTATACATCCAACATATGGCATTAACGAATCAAATCACTTTGAGGGGGCGGTAGTCCGCACTTCCTAAAATGAAGATATCGCGTATACCCATAATTAAAGCCTAAAGGTATGCCACAAATGAAAAATACATAAGATTATGTAAAACATAAAAATATTATATATCATATATTAACATAGTGACATCTTAATGGCCACCTTTGAAGGTGTTATATGAGTGTTGAACAATCATCGTTTCGTGAGGCAGAAATTTTCCATCCACAGAAACAATATGTTCTTTAACCATTAGATGAAGGTGTGTGTAACTGTAGCTCGAATAATTATTATAACAACATCCTAGTATATTGAAGATACTGGATTTGTTACAAAAGATATTAATAATATGAGTTTATGGGGTTGGAGAATGAAAATAAGACAAAAGAGCACAAGTGAAGACGTTACCTTAAAATTGGGTAACTCCCTTTGGTTTGAACCAAAAGGGTTTCTTGAAGAGCTTCCTACCTAAGTTAAGGCTTCTAGGATGAGGAGAGGGATGTGGAGAGACAAAATGATCAGAGATTGGCCGAACCAAAGGCTTGAGAGGCGTGGGTAAGGTGGTAGAGGATGAGGCCTTTTATAAGAGGAGAGGAGGGGCACTCTTGGTAAAGTATAAAATGTTACTTTATTTTCAAATGGTTTTCGGATTTTAATGGTCCCACATTGATGTGTTTCGAGTATAAGGTGATAAGGGTTCGAAATCCACCCATCCAATATGTTTTTTACATGTTTAGGTCCTTGATTTTTCATTATCTTTCCATTTTATTTAAATCGTTAAATAATGAGGTCATCACTGCATCATCATGATGTCATAAGGAATTTAATTTATTTAAGGTATAAAAATTATAAAAAAATACTATGATGTAGGAATTAATTTTAGCATTCCAATGACTATTTATAGTCAAAATTCTGACCTGTATAACCAGATTTAAAAATTGTTTTAGTAAAAATAAACCAAGTTTGTGACATTTTTATTTTAACTTTAAATAAAAGGCATAAATATCATTATCAAACCCAAGTTGCTCCATGGGGTACAAAAAATCGACCCATGGGTTGTCTTGGTCGGACATAACTCATCCAATTCGGTTAGGACATGTTTCAAGATATTTTAATTTATTATAATATCATTTTTACCTTAAATCACACTAAATACCTTTAATAACGATTAATAAAACTTAAAAGTTACATTTAATCAAAAATTATTTTCATCCCATTGAACCACATTTTACATAACAATTAAAATAATTTAAATTGGATTTTTGAAATTCAAATCACAGAAGTGTTAAAGTCACATTTAAACGAAAATTCAAATTTTGTAACCACCACTTTGTGGTTTCACTATTCATCAAAAAATTGATGTTTTTCAGAAAAATACCAAAAATTCACACTAAGATATATTTGATTTTCCGAATTCAAAAATGATGTTTATTTTACCAAATTAATAACACAAAATTTTCATTAATTAATTTTATAATTAAACCCCACTTTTAAAACAAATAGCTTGTTTTTAAGAAACAATATCTTTCAAAAGATTGACACTCATTTAAGTCTAACCATAATGTAGTATTAAATACAATGACCACCATTGCATAAAATGGTAAAAATATATTCTATTTACACATTAAAACCAATTAGAAAGATAATCTAGTCATATAAATAAATTAGATTAAAAAGAGGTTTTGAATTAAAATACAACATTTTCACTATTCATTAAAAAATATGAACTTTATCAGAAAAATACCAAATATTTACACAAAGTAAATTTTGATGTGAATATTCTAAAGAAGAATTTTATTTTGTCAAATATAACACATAAAATTTTCAAAAAGTGGAATTAAAAGAGGTTCTCCATCAAAAGGCGGTTAATCGACCTTTTAAAGTATATTAGACTATCTACGCTTAAAATTGGATTCATTCGCATTTTTAATTCTGTAACATTTATTGTAAAGAGTAAAAATATTTGACGAAAATATATAATAATTTTGTAGTTATTTCTGTTCATTCCTGCCATTACAACGGCTAGGAATAAACTACCATTTAAAATAATATTATTTTATTATTAGAGTAAAATGTATGATTCCCAAGAAACTCGTTGTTGCGTGTTGGGTACGCCATCGAGCATAGCATCCACTTTAAAGTTATATAAATATTTTATTCACAAATATGGATAAATGTGAAAATGTCATACTGTTTTTTTACATGCGGTGTTACATCCTTCCCCCCTTTTGGGAATTTCGTCCTCGCAATTTTAAAATTGGGCTTGGATACTTCATTGAAAGCCCCCCATCAGAAAAGGATTAAATTAAACTATCACTTTAAAAGAATGAAAGGAATGTACAAAGGTCACCCGAGTTAACCCATAATAGGATTCCAAGTATGAAAATATGGACATGGAGGAAAAAACAGAGGGTCATGTTCTGATGGAGAGTGATAGTAAACATGTCTAGGAGAAAGTTAACCATAAAAAAATCACAAACTTGTGATGGGTTAAACGGTATTCAATTTCCCAGTAGGAAAAGTTAACAGACAACATTTTTGTTTTATGTTACTTTTCACAGAGGAATTTATTTTTGAGCTTAAATAAATCATAATGAAACATACTTACTTGTCATGTAGACTTTCAACTTTTACTAGATTCCTTAATCAAACTCATATTTTCTCCAAAAGATGGGTATTTAGGAAGACTTGTTCGCATTAAGAGTACTATAAACAATTTCTAGAGAATCACCTAATCCAAAAAAGAGAACTATACACATCCCATGTATTTAGAATCTAACCAAAAACAAAACCAAATAGGTTAGTACAAGATCAGATAATCCAGAAAAGGATAACCTTTTATAAAAAGAAAATCTATTCTTAATCTCCAAAATTTGTCCAACAAAACCCAAAGTTCAACGAGGACCATTAGATAAACAATTTTTCCATATAATTCCTCAAAGTAAACCAAACTAATATTGAAACCCAAATATTTGAAGGATTTAGTCACATAGTCTTCCACGTTTAGTCGTAACATTTATCTCCAAAAAAACATCAGTTTCTCCTAAAGTCTTGCATTGAAAAGTAATTAACCTAATCACATATCCTCCATGATAAGTTAATAAATTTCCATAGATATCCCAAAATCAACATAATCTTAATTCATAAAATCATTTAACTAAAAATAATTAGTCAAACTAACCAGGGACTTCACGTAGTCCAGTGGTCGTCGATAAATACCAATTGTACTTTGGTTGTGGGTTCGATTCCCGCAGCCTTGTCCGACGCGACGGGTTGTCACACGGTCTACGTGTTGTCCTTTTTCCAAAACTGTATAATTCATAAAACATTCCCCAATAACGAGATAAAATCTTCAAAAATAACCATAATGTAATTTAATCTCAATTTTATCTCATGACTTTCACTTTCCATCATTATATATAGTAACCCATAATTACCTCGAAAGTAAGGATCATATAAACCGAAATGATTCTTTATAACTATGTCCACAAAAGAATAGATTACTATTCTTTGAATAAAAATTTCACATATCAAACATCAGTGTTACACATACTATAAAAAGTCTTCTAATGTACCCCTTTATCAAAAGACAATTAATACTCTTAAGAATTTCACCATAACTCTTGAAGCCCTTATATGTTGACTTCTTACTCATTCAATATTCTTCATGATACATTAACCATTCCTTTCCAACTTATTCTGAAATACTTCTATCCTACAAACAAAATCATGAATCATATCCGAAGATTCCAAAATAGAAAACAAAAGTTAAGAAATAATCCATACCTTTGATTGGTCATTATCAGTTTCTTCATCCTCAATCGGAATGGCATTAGGTATTGGTAAACGAGTATTTATAGGATCTTGGTGATCCCATTCACTAATCTTATTCATAGGACATGTGTTTGCATAATGACCATGCACACCACATTGAAAACATTCAATTGTTCCCTCAGAAAGAACTTCTTTCCCATTCCTCGAGTCAACTGGATGCTTCCTTTTTCCATAGAAGGTTCTTTCTTTATGACCTTCATTTCCACATCTATAGCATATTAATATCCCTTTGAAACATTTTCCTAGGTGTTTCTTTCCACATCTATGACACATATGTTTTTGAACACACTTACCTTTATGATTATTACCTGTAGTTCCGTATGGATTTTTTTCCCGCATATATGATGCATTATAGAAATAACCTAGGTTTAGGTGGTCAATCATGACTCCAGATAGTTGGTTGAGGATAAACACGAGAGTTCTCATTGTAACTCCCATATCATTCAGTTTCTCGCTCAGAAAACTATCACAGTTTCCTTCAGATCTACCGTTACTTTGGTGCCTGCTAGATCCAGCCATTTACTAAAACCAAAAAGGTCAGTGTGAGTATATCAACAAAACCATCATGTACTAAAGTGGAAGATAAACACTAAGATATACTTACTCATTCACTTTATCTAAAACAAGGACTGTTTATGAAATCCTAAACATTATGGTCATGTCACTTATGCTTAAAGAATACCCTAACATCTAAAGTTATCTAAACCGACCTCTGATACCAACTATAAGGCCCCATCCTTAAACCTTACTTAATCTCGAGTTATTACAAGATTACACATTGAGGATCTTTTCAGTTTTAGATTTTTAGAGAATTAGATCATAACTATTACATCTCAAAAGATTATAAAGTAGAAACTTCTACTAAATTTCCATAAAATAAAAACTCTTAAAAAGAAACATGTCTAGTTCCATGTTTTAGATAGAATGACATTCCCTTTATACCATCCTTAACCCAATTCCACATTAAGTCCTGTGAAAAAAACATTTCAAAAAAACTTGAGGTGAGCATAAAGAGCACAGTAAGGGATACACAAAGAATGAAAACTGTTATTTCATAAAACAAAATGTAAACCATGTATACTTTATCAAAGTAATACCTTCAACTTTATGAAGTAGTAAGAACTCATCACTGAATAAAATATCATTACTTACCCATTTCTAATCAAAATATTATCATAAAACCCATATAAATAACACATAACATATAAAGGTAACTTAGGGCATAAACATACATTAGTGGAATAACCATAAGGTCGACTTCCACACATATCACTTAATGGAATAGCCATTCGACTAACTTCCATACATACTTAATGGAACAACTATACAGCCGACTTCCATACCCAATGCATTGGAGGTTATTACATAACCACCCGTCCTGGTATTCACGGCACCACCCGTCATATGGTTTTTCACGTAACCACCCGTAAAATGTCCAAGTACCATAATTACACATAAAATATTGAAAATATAAACATTTCAATAAAAACATTTCATTTGCAATCACAATAAGTAATTCCCAGATATTGAATTAATCAATCCATTTTCAAAAACCATATAGAAGAGATTTTTGAATCAAAGTGTCCCAAACAACTTTGAAGCATTTAATGGAATTATAATTTTAAGAAATTAATGTCCATATAAATAAATACTGAAAACCATTTTGAAAACATGGAATTAAAGATAAATATTTAGAATAATAAATCTTTAAAACATTTAAAACGATATTTTTGTTAAATATTTTTTAACAAAATGATAGACTATTGAATACAAATAACAGTGGAATAAAATTTAATCTGAACTTTATAATATCATGAGAATAAAGGGATTCATGATATAATATGTCAAAGGATAGTATACACACCATATAAAAGTGAATTTGTGCATAACAACAAGGAAGTCTCAAAAGAAACGTAAAATGAGATGGAATCCATTATAAAGAAGGTATCTTTAAATTAAGGATAAATCAATCTCATAATTATGTGTGAAAAATATGAATACACAAATATAAGTGGATATTAAGTGTAAAACAATAAAATTTTATTCACACATATTCAAAGGATGCCATATTCAATAACTACATGTTGAACCCAATGAAATCGAAATTGGGTTAAGAAGTTCCCTTGGTAAAATTCGACAGCCTAACGGCGTCACATAAAATTTTACAAAAAGGGTTGATGAGAGAGATAAAGGGGATCTAATAACTTGGACATAAAATTTTCATAATTAAGGATATAGAATAACGTATCCCAACATAATATTATGTGAATTAAAAGAAATAACAAAAGAAGTCATTTAAAAAAAAGGAGGGTGAAAGGTCCCCTTACCGAGTTGGGTAACTTTCGAAACATACACCCCTTGAAAGAAAGGCAATAAAACATTGAAGTAAATACTCATAAATGAAATTATGTTACACAATTAGTAAAATAATTGGAAATACATACACCACTCAAAGGAAATTTTGGCAAATGTATCATAAATCCCACAGGAATAAAAGTGAGATGAAAAATCCCTTACGAAAACTCGGCAGCCTAACGGTGCCACATAAAACTTACAAAAATGGATTGATGAGATCAAATAGGGTATCTCATCATATTAACATAAAGTTTATAAAAATAGGAATATAAAATAACATCCCCAAAATAACAAATAGAAGCTTAAAATAAGTTACATAAAGGAGAGTACTTAAAAATAAAGAGAGAGGTTAGATCTCTTACGAAAATTCAGCAGCCTAACGGCACCACTGAAAACTTTCAAAATGGATTGATGAGAGAGAATAGGGTCTCTCATCATATGAACATAAAAATTACAGTAATAGTAATATAAAATAACATCCCAATAACAAGAAATATGATCTTTAAAAGGAATGACATAAAAGAGCGTACTTAAAAAGAAAGAGAGGAGTAGGATCCCTTACCTCGGGTCCGACTTGACTCGATCGTTCTTTAACGTCCTGAATAATAAACATGAGTTAATTTATAATTTCTTAAGAAACTTTTTCAATTTCATTAATCCTTTTATATCAATTATTGAAATTTTATAAACATTATGTAATAATTTAATTTAATAATGTTTGTTTTGTCAATATTTGGTTCTTAAGTCAAAAGTGGACTTCTTACAATTACATGTTGTTCGTGTGGTCAAAGGTTATTTATATCTAGAATGACATTCCTGATTTTGATATCATATATATCATATATATCCAGCATATAAATGTATTTATAATATTACAAAATCATTTAGAGGTAAGAAATGAAATGCACCGTTCATGGAGACGGTAAGTCGTACGTACGCATGAACGCTACTTTCATTTCTATCTCATACTTTAATGGAAAGAAAAAAATAATGATATAAAGGTATATTATAATTCCAGTATAAAATAATATATAATAACTTTAAATCCATCCTTTATAAATCCCACATATGGCATTAACGAATCAAATCACTTTGAGGGGGCGGTAGTCCGCAATTCCTAAAATGAAGATATCGCGTATACCCATAATGGAATCCATAAAGGTATGCAACAAATGAAAAATACAGAAGCTTATGTAAAACATAAAATTATTATATATAATACATAAACATAGTGACATCTTAATGGCCACCTTTGAAGGTGTTATATGAGTGTTGAACAATCATCGTTTCGTGAGCCAGAAATTCGCCATCCACAGAAACAGTATGTTCGTTAAACATTAGATGAAGGTGTGCGTAAGTGTATCTAGAATAATTATTATAACAACATCCTAGTATATTGAAGATACTGGATTTGTTACAAAAGAAATGAATAAAAAGAGTTTAGGGGGTTGGAGAAGCAAAATTAAACAAAAGAGCACAAGTGAAGACATTACCTTAAAATTGGGTAACTCCCATTGGTTTGAACCAAAAGGGTTTCATGAAGAGCTACCTTCCTACGATAAGGCTTCTAGGATGAGGAGAGGGATGTCGAGAGACAAACTGATCAGAGATTGGCCTAACCAAAGGCTTTAGAGATGTGGTTAAGGTTGTAGAGGTGGGGGCCTTTTATAAGAGGAGAGGAGGGGCATTCTTGGTAAAGTATAAAATGTTACATTATTTTCAAATGGTTTTCAGATTTTAATGGCCCCACATTGATGTGTTTCGAGGATATGGTGATAAGGGTTCGAAATCCACCCATACAATAGGTTTTTGACAAGTGTAGGTCCTAGATTTTTCATTATCGTTCCATTTTATTTAAATCATAAAATAATGAGGTCATCGCTGCATCATCATGATGTCATAATGAATTTAATTTAGATAAGGTCTAAAAATTATAAAAAAATACTATGATGTAGGAAATATTTTTATCTTTCCAATGACTATTTATAGTCCAAATTCTGGCTTGTATATCCACATGTAAAAATTGTTTTAGTAAAAACAAATCATGTTTGTGACATTTTTATTTTAACTTTAAATAAAAGACATAAATGTCATTATCAAACCCAAGTGGCTCCATGGGGTACCAAAAATAGACCCATGGGTTTTCTTGGTCGTCCATAACTCATACAATAGGGTTAGTACATGGTTCAAGATATTTTCATTTTATTATAATATCATTTTTACCTTAAATCACACTAATTACCTTTAATCGTGATTAATAAAACTTAAAAGTTACTTTTCATAAAAAATTATTTTAATCCCATTAAACCAAATTTTACTTAAAAATTAAAATCATTTAAATTGTATTTTTGAAATTCAAATCACAGAAGTGTTAAAGTCCCATTTAAACAAAAATTCAAATTTTGTAACCACCACTTTGTGGTTTCAATATTCATAAAAAAATTGATGTTTTTCAGAAAAATACCAAAAATTCACCCTAAGCTATATTTGATATTCCGAATTCAAAAATGATTTCTATTTTACCAAATTCATAACATAGAATTTGCATTAATTAATTTTCTAATTAAACCCCTCTGTTAAAACAAATAGCTTGTTTTTAAGAAACAATATCTTTCAAAAGATTGACACTCGTTTAAGTCCAACCATAAAGTGGTATTAAATACAATGACCACCATTGGATTAAATAGTAAAAATATATTCTACTTATACTTTAAAAACAATTATAATGTTAATCTATTCATATAAATAAATTAGATTAAAAATAGGTTTTTAATTAAAATACAACATTTTTCAATATTCATTAAAAAATATGAACATTATCAGAAAAATACCAAAAATTTACACAAAGTAAATTTTGAGGTGCCGATTCTAAAGAAAAATTTTATTTTGTCAAATATAACACATAAAATTTTAAAAAAATGGATTTAAAAGAGGTTCACCATCAAAAGTCATTTAATCGACCTTTTAAAGAATATTAGACTATCTACGCTTAAAATTGGATTCATTAGCATTTTTATTACTCTAACATTTATTGTAAAGAGTAAAAATATTTGACAAAAATATATAATAATTTTTTATTTATTTCTGTTCATTCCCTCCATTACAATGGAAAGGCATTAACTACCATTTAAAATAATATTATTTTATTATTAGAGTGCAACTTAAGATTCCCAAGAAACTCATTGTTGCGTGTTGGGTACGCCATCGAGCATAGCGTCCCATTGAAAGTTATAATAAGATTTTATTCACAAATAAGGATAAATGTGAAAATGTCATACTCTTTATTTACCTGTGGTGTTACAATTCCATTTATCTTACTCTCATTGGGTTCGAAAAATATTGAACATCTTTCGAAATAAAATTAATTAATTATCCTGAAATAATTATTGAATCCAAGTTTTATATATTCAATAAACTGTATTCTCCAAAAAAGAACATATATTTACCTATTATATATTTTAAATAATTACGAACAATTATATACTAACCTAGACGTCATGTAATATTACAGTAGGAGATAGAACCTTATTTCCCGTTGATTTGGGTTTAAACCTTGTGGCCTTACTGGATGTAAATGGTACTTATCCGACTAGTGTTTTTCCTTTTTCAAAATATATAACTTGTTTAGTATTCATATAAATGTGATAAAAAACCCAAAAAACCATATTCTATTATAAATTAAGTAATTTTTTTAATTTTAATGCTCATCAAATACCATTAAATGTTCATCCCAAAATGTAATTTCTAATAACTACCAAAAAAATAAACATATTCAATAATACAATGTTAGAAATAAACATCAGTCTCCAATTGGATAAAATAAATCGGTTTCCAATGAAATAACTTACAATTTTAGCTCAAATAAATCAATATAAACCAATGGTATATAAATAATTAATCTATTATTAGAATCATAGGGAATCAAATCCATAACTTATTTTAATACAATGTTAGAAATAACTTGATCTCAATTACATATATTAGAGAAACCATTTGGTAGGTCCCTATATCTTTCATAAGAAGACAATTTACATTACATATTGCATTGGACTCCTCTTTTGGTGTAAAAAAGGTTATAACAAAGTAACCTAGTGCAATTGGGATTACCTCAACATATAATCTATATTTAACTCACCTGTGAGCTATAACTTGTCTCAAAGCATCGTATACACTATATCAGGATCACCTATGTAGCATATATATCTCCTGTACAATATTATGAACAAAAAAATATATTCTTGACCTATTCCTCATAATCAATTTTAAACCTAATTAAAACCCATTTGTAAAAAATATTTTAATATAAAATAATCACATCCTTTAGAATCTCTATTTTGTGGAGATGCCTGAGTATTTTTGCAAAGCCAATGTAAATTTAAACTATGTTGAACCTAGGATGTCATGTGTTCAATTATAATTGATATTTTATGAAATTTCAACCCTATGATATGAATGGAAATAAACATCAGTCTCCAATTGGATAATGTGAACAAGGGAAGGTGCATTGTACTCATACAGCTCTATATTAGTTATTAAAATTAAGGTAAAATGGCATATTAACCATAAAATAAAGGGGTTTTTATAACATTATGTATTCTTATTAAATCTATCTATGTGTGCCTTTTATGTTTTGAAATATTTTTAATTCAACACCTTAATGATATCTTTCATGATGTAAAATTATATTAACATGATTATTTAATCACAATATGGTGATTTAGGGGATATAAATCATATTATTATTTTGTTATATGGAATTGATGTGTATCTAGTAATGTGTAAACTATTTCAATATAGAATCCAAATTCATTGAATCATGGTACGATTATACATAACTTAATTTTTTCTGAAAACATTATTAGGATATCAATAACAACAAGTTACAACCACTGAAATAATCTATAACAACTATAATAAAATAGGATATTGGTGGACCGTCATCATAATCATCAATCAACTCATCACCACATCGTGTATTCATGTGTGTAGCTAGAGAAATTAAAAAAAAATTAATGTGGTTTATACATGTAGAATAAAATATGAAAAAATTAGTACAAGTGCATCATTCAATGAAAATGAGGTTTATTTAGGCTCACCCTATGACCAATACAATTGAATATTTTCAAGAACTAGGTTCAAATCCCCGAAACACCACACATAATATAACATGTGTGGGAATAACATGGGTCTTGGAAATTAATATTTAGTCAACTGAAGTTCCACCCAAAGTGAAAAATGAAGCTAGTCAATCCCCACCAACATTTATATAAGAGGACCTCACAGAGAATGTATCAAAGGGAACAATGTGATAGGTAAGTGAAGAGATTAATTATTACCTATATAATTTGGTAACATTTGGGTGGGATATTTTTTAAAAAGATAAGGGTTGTTCATTTGATGCGTATACATTAAGAAGGTCCAATGTGTTTCTAATTTTAGATATCCATGAGCCTTTGGAGGATGAAGATCATTCTTCATCAACATCATTATTCAACTTCAATATCAAATAAATGACACCATCATGTATAAGAAAAGGGATGAGAAATAGATATGTTTTATATATCAATTTAAGGGAATAATAATGAATACTCATTTCCAAAATAAGGAATATTGGCTGATTCCAAAAATTGGGAAACTAACATGAAAAAACATAATATAAAATCATGGAGAAATAAAATGGCCTTAACAGAATACAATGAATGGTGTTTTTGTAAAATAGTCGGTATGTAACATAGTATAAGGATATTCCAACAGGCCATCTTCTTAGCCTTACCAAAATTATTAATGTTGTTTCATCATTACATTTCTACCATATATATAGAGTTAGATACTTACATATTGATTATTAATTAAAATTATAAGGACGCAATTTCTTATGGGTGGGGGGATATGTCACCCGATGATTTTAATATAATATTTCAATTATATAATTATATATATATAATAACTTCTATTTCCAAATATGCAGATTTAAATTAGCAACAACAAATTATAATTAGATTTTTAATAAATTTAACAATGAAATAAATAAAATATAATTACCTTGAAATGATAATAATTAAATGTGAGTTAATATTCCATAATGTATTTTTATTTATATTATAATATTCTATGATAAATTATAGTTAAAATTTTCATTATTTGAATTACCTAAAACAAAAATAAAAATTTAATTCCTAATATTATAATTAATGTAAATTGAAATTTATATAATTATCATAAATTGTTTATTTTAATTCCAAAAACACTTATTTATAAATCATTTTAATATTCATTACATTACCAGAATGTAAAAATAAACTAAAATATTTCAAATCAATTAATGTAATCAAATTTGAAATTACCTAATGTCATTTTTCATTTTGAAATACTTATTTAACATAGTGAGCCAATGAATAACATTATTTGAACAATCATAAAACATTATATTATTATAAAAACTGTTTATGGTATTCTCATTAGATAAAGTTATTTATTGTTATGGTTTGGTTTTAATGGTGTGGAATTCCCATAAATTATAATATATTTATATTATATCAATATTTGGATTTAAAATCCATATCCATGATAATTATATCATATATATATATATATATATTCATAATACCTTTATTTCTTCAAAAAAAGGTTTCGTACACTTTTAGTTGGTTTTATTTTAGAAATAACTATTACTTCAAATAAAAATTTGTTTCATCTTACTAGTTTGTAAAATTTTAACGATAAAACACATATTAAATAATGTTTTATATGTAAAATAATTTCCTTCTAATAAATTACTATAAACAAAAATTATTTATTCTAGTAAAAGTACAATGGGTAAATGAATATTAAAATAGTTTAAAAGTCATAAAACACTCAAAAAATTAAGAATTATAATTAATGGATTATATTTGGTTTTATGAATAATGTTTCCCCAAATTTTTTTTCTTTTTTTTTGAATTGAACAATGAATTGTGTAATTGGAATATTTACAAATGTAAAGGATTTTCTAAAAGTTCCATCAGATTCATATATAATAAAATACCACATCAACCCACCAATTATACATTAAACCATGAATTACTACTTGAAACATTGTCATTTAACACTCCCTAAAACACCTCCCCCAAAATATTCCCTTGTACTCACATAACAATCCACATCCCATCATAATCAATTATACTTTTGATGAAAATTCCAGTCATTATGGTATGTATTATATCCTTCTTATATTATATTCTTAATATTAAAAATTAAATTATCATATCTCCATAATGATATGACTAATTTACTACCGTTATTATAATTATATGTTTTTAAATTAATTTCAAAATCATTATTTATTCATTTCAATACATGTATAAAAAAATATATCATCCATCAGGCATGCATGTAGATTACCACGGTGATGAAGAAGCATTATTTATTGTATTCATAGTTATTAATTAATTATTAAAGACTATTCATATTTGGATTAATATATAAAAAAAATTATAAGAATATTATTATTCATTTACTCTAATAATATAATGTCTAATTAAAAACTAGTTTAGAAACATCCACCCATTGATTTAATGGGTTCCCATGATTGGGTCAGATTAACTAGCACACTGAATAGCACTATGAATATTTATTATGATTATAAAAGAAAATTTATAATTTTTATCATATTATTTAATTTATTATGTGATTTCAATTTTGGTTATGTAATTGTTATATAAACAGTAAACTAATTTATTATGAAACCACAACATTTATTTTGATAAGAATCACTAAAATATTATTATCACTTATTTCTCATCATATCCTATTACCAAAACTACCATGGAACAAAATTATATATTTATAAATATATTTTAAAATAAATAATTTAAATAATAATTTCAACTAGTTTTCTAAATAAAAAATATAATCGATTCAACCATGTATTTCATGTATCTAGTGCAAAAAAATAAAAAATTACTTATACATGATTTTAAAAATATGTATAAAATAACAAACCTATATATATCATTATGTATAAATTAGGATCATAAATGTTTACAGTCATAAAAATTGTTCCTAGGAATTTATTTAATGAACTTAATTTTTTATACTTGTGGTTTGGTTCAATTGAATAATAGATTTGGATAATGTTAGGGTTTTATCTCAAATTTTCCATAATTGAGATACACATTATATTAAAATTCCAATTTTGTTTACATGGATTTTATAATTACTATTTATGATATCGTATCATTATTTATAATTTCATAACGGAATATTATTTTATTTTAAAATGACTATCATTCATGTTATTTAGTTAAATATATTCTAAAGATCAATGGGGTTTACTAGTTTAAATCATGTTTTCATGAGATATAATTAATTTTTTCCCCATTTATTATTTTTATAAATCAACGCCATTCCATATATTAGTTTTTATCCTAATTATCATATTTAAGGTGATTTATTAGACTAATCTTGTTTCCTTATTCTTTTGTTTATTGATTCAATTATTTCCCCAACAGTTCTGATTTTCTGAATCTCAACATTTATTAAATGAGTAAATATCATTCATTTGAACTTAATAATAATAAATTATACCCTTTTATTTTATTCTGTGGTACTCCTTCATTGTTTTATGATTATATAAATTATACCACATAAAATATATGAAATTTTATTCACTTCTTTGGATATGCTCTTACGAAACTATCCAATTTCATTCATTGAATGGATTATGATCCTGTTATTCAAGAATTCCCTTTTCTGTGTACTAACTGATCTATTCAATTTTGAATATATAATTTTACATAACTAAATTTAGACGATGTTCACAATTAATTTATCATTATATATTTACATAATGAAATTTTTGGGGTAATTTATATTTTTATCAAAATACTAACAATTATTGGAAATTTGACAATGTATTGTTTGAGTATCCATATTCATTATTAATAAAATTTATGATCATTTCATTATTTCATTTACATGGGGAAAACTATTTGAATTATTAATGAATTTTGAAGACTTACCTAGGTAGAAAATGTATTTTATTAGTGAATTTTTCATTAATATGATTTCTAGTTTTAATTGAGTTAGAGACTCCCTAGGGAACAGAAACAAGTACTTTTTGACTATTATAGTGAATTAATTGGAAAAAATATTATAAATAGCAGGGAACAGAAGTATATATCCCGTCGATGCATTGATAGGTATCATCGTTGAAAATTGTGGTATTTTGTGTATTCCTGCCCAATTTAGAAACAATGCTTGAATATGGTCTCAATGATAATTCATGATTCATTCATAAGGCTATTAAAATATTTTTTTCAGGTATATAATTTGGAAATAAATTAATATGATACTAAAATTTCGGATATTCATAGTTAAATTAATTTTCATCGATATATCATTATCAATGTTTTACTTTTATTATGGATTCATATTGTATACCTATTACTGAAATAATATTTGTGCCATTATTTACTTATTTTTCAGTTTCCCTAACTTGGAATTTGAGTTTAACCCATCTTAAATTTGTCTATAGCTTCTTTCTAAAGAACAATATTACATATGATATTCTTAGGATGATACCTACTCTTGAATAATTTATTATATATTTTTTTGACTCATTACATAAAGTGTAGTTATATATATAGTGAAGAAAATATATTATTGATATAAAAATCATTGGATTTTAACTTTTATATTATCTATCAATTATATAAATATATAATAAAATAATGGAAAATAAAAATATGATGGATTCAATTATAATTTTGATGTAGTAATTAAGGATGGTTACATCTGTTATTTTATAGCATTTATCAAAGCATGTATATAATGTACGGGTGTATGAAACAAGATCCCAAAGAATAGTTCTGGGTAATAAAAATTTGGTTGCATAATTTGTCAAACTCAATTCCAAATGTGATTTAGGAATCAGAATGAGTGATATGTTTTTTAGTTGTTTCTATAGGGTTTGATAAATCATGTCCCATTTGATGTGTCACAACCACATTCCACATAATTTCATGAGGATAATCACATGGTATTCCATATCCATAATCAAACATCAATCCCAAAAAAGGTCCAAAAACAACACAAAATATTCAAAAATATCTTCTACATAGCGTTGTCTCAAAAAAAATAGAATATTATAAAATATGACATTGAATTTTTTAAGGTAACATTTTTGTTAATTACACATTCAATTGTAAAACATAGTAAAATAATTATTGTAGTTTGATAACCATGATAGTGAATGTCTGAATATAATGATTTATTCATTTCATTTATAAGAATATGCTAAACCATTACAAATCAATTATATTATCCTTAAAACATTAATACAAATGAAATAATATCATTAATATTCAATTTCTACCAAATAAAATAAATATAATGCATTATTTAATATTGAACTCCTTTGATCAACATAGAATATATCATTATCCTATTGAGTATTCAAGTCATTAATTTTCATCCATTTGTGTTTATTAAAAATCCTAGGTAAAATTAATGGTTCTACATGTAGAAGAAATAATTTTTTTTGAAAAAAATATTTTTTTAAATTACTTTATGTTGGTTTGGATTTTTTATGAAAATAACTGTTTTAATTAGTGTTATATGTTTTAATTAATTATTTAGTTTTGGTCGAACACCTATTAAAAAAAATTAATATAAATTTTGCATTATTAATACCTTAATGATTCATTTACACATAAACCATATCTCAATCTAATAACTCAAGGTTAAACTCTGTTTTTATATTGGATTACTGCTTCATATGACAGTGACACTCTAATTATAGTAATTAACATCCGAAATATTATTATTTCAATTTATATACATTTTAAGAATTTTTAAAATAGTTAGTAAAAACTCGTCGTGAAATATACTTCTAATCGTGAATATAAATTTAAATTTAAATCATATTTGGATATAGATAATCCCAAAAAATCATAAGCTTTTGTATTTGGTTTAAAAGTATGATAAAATTTTTGTTTTATTAATACCAATATTTTTAATGGAATATCCAATAATTATTCATCTTATTGGTTTTTATAGTTTCATTAAACATTAAAAAATAATTTTCTCTTTTACATTATTATAATTGTACCTTATTTACATGTACATTATGTATGAATTTAATAAAAAATTCATCTTATGCATTATTAATGTTTTTTTCTATATAATATCAACATATATACTTTAAAAAAACACAAAATTCCAAAAAATGATTCAATATCAAAATAAATAGTGTATAATACATTCTCTCTAATATATAAATCTATTTCATGGAATTAATAGAAGTTATTTGCTACATATTTATAATATATCTCACAAATTTTCATCCGAAGAAATGTAATCCTCTATTTTTTTTCTCCACAAAATAAATATCCCAAATAATTAAATATGAAATAATATTTTGTACCTATAGTACATTATATTAAACGGTAGAAAATAAAATTATTTTCATTTTTTGATTAACTATTTATTGTGTAATAATATATATAATATTTTAATGTTAATATTAATATATATTCTTTATAATTTTAAATGTGAAAAATACATAATATTAAAAAATTAATGAGTTTATAATGATTTTGACTATAGGGGATGTTATTTTTTTAATAATACATGAACTAGAAATTCACTTACTACAATATAGATATTCAATGGTTTATAAAATAGTTTACTTTTTGTGATAGATTGAACCTTATAATATTCTATACTAGACAATGATGTATATTAATTAATTTTTTATTTACTGGACATGGGAACTAATGAATCATAGAGTTGCTATAAAATTTGAAATTTTTCAAGATAATGGTGAGTATAGAGGCTCTTATAAAATTGAGAAATATACATTTATCATTATAAATTATAATATGGAATATTTTTTAATGAAATATATAACAAAAATTCAATTATGTTATTAGACATCATTCACTTTTGGAATATTTATTCATTTAACATCATTTGTTATAAAATTATTTCAAAAAACAACACATCATGTTATGATGCCGTGTTTCTATGTTTATTGTTTAGAAATAAAATATTAATTTAAAAATATTTGGAGTCATTAATATATTTATAGAATATATAACACAAATTATTGAAATATAATAATTATTATTTTTATTATTCTGTATATAATGTTGAATAACATTAAAATTAATTGATCCTTTCCTAAATTTCAATATGTTTTAATAGACATTGACAAGGTGAATCTATCTTCAATATCTATGTTTTTTAGCCTATAGGTTATGCAATAATTCCATTAGAGAATGATTTATTTCACACTACGTATGAGTTTCTTGACTAATTTGTCTTGTAGACAACATATGAGGTTAGTACTGATAGTACATAATATTTTTCATCTACCTCACTGGGTATGAAAGGATAATGATATACAAAAAGTAATTTATATATATTTTTCTTTCATGTATTTTATCCTGACATCATTTCACTATGACTGAACATGATAATTTCCTATTTCTTCCATTACATTTTTTATATGATTATAGTACATAAACCCCCTAAGTTCAATCAGAGGAACCATATTTTTTAATTTATGTAGTTTATTATTGTATTTTTAAAAAAATATATAAAAAATATATTATTATATCATAAAAAAGGGGATATAGTTTTCCACATTTACTATAGTGGAAACAATTTATGAAAAAACCCATCCTTAAATATTACATATATTGAATTTTTGGAATTCATTTTATATGAAAATGGTTTTTCATTTTTTTGTTACATGATTCCAAAACAAGTTATGATAACACTGCACTTGTTGTGAGGAAGAAAAAAATAATTTATTTCATAATATACTATCGTTATAGAGATAATGTGACACCCATAAAAATACATTTGTTAATAAGGGGTGATATTAGTTGATAATGAAAAAACATGAAAATAATATAGCAATGTTTCATAATATGTGCATGGATGAAACTATAATTTCCTGAAAAAATATTTGTGATTTAAATATTTGATTATATAATGTGGTTATGTGTTTTAGATTTTTTAAAAATATATTCTGATAAAATTATATATTATAGACCATTATGGTCCTCTTAAATCCCTGAGGCTTTTAAAACATTTTAAGAATGATAAAATTTTTATTTATCTAATAGTTTTTTATATCATGGTGAATTTCAAATGTTTTTTTATTTATAATGGACAAAGATAATTTTAATATATATAGATTTTTAATTTCAACAATACTTCTATTTTATAATTTTATGCATTTAATATTCATTATGAATGTTACATTGTGCATCCAAATAGTTATATGAGATATAAGACCCATGATTCAGTTACATCAAACCAAAAATATACTTTGACGATAAGTATTAAATAAATTTATTAGGTTAAATATTTAAATATGAGGTATTTTAATTGTATTATATTTAACATACCAATTATTTAATGATTTATAGATGGTAGGATTTTTGTTCGTATATAATCGATAGGGGACACTGATTCTATAATAACTATTATTAGTTGGAGACAAGTCATACCATGACATCTCCTATATAATATTTTATATACATAGTATTGTCATAGAATATATAAAAGTGTTTCACATAATAGAAAATGTAATTAGTCATATGAATTTTTATCAATAATATGTTTGAAATATTTTAATTCATTTAGATATATGATACAAAATTAAATCACATGAATATTGTATAATAATATGGATTTAAGGATATGATAGTATATATATGAGATTTATACTGAAATTATGAGAGTAAGAAAATACCTTACTATACAATGTTTTATATTCCCTGAATATTAAACCCATTTAAGGGCGTCGATAATCCAAAATAGTTAGGTTATGTCAAAAATTGGTTCAGATGCCCAATATTTTTCAAATTTATATGACTATGATTAAATTTTATTATATTAGATTTAAAAATTCAATTGTAATATGTTTATTATACATTTCTAGGTTACCCATTTATAATTTGATATCAATAGAAACAGATTTAGGATTATTAATACAATGAATTAGACAATAAATAGAAGACCTAAATAAAATAGGGTCCTATAATATGCACCACACATGATTTTATACATATATAGAAATATTTTTTGTGAAAAGGTAATTATGCTCAATATTTATTGTGCATACATTTGTGTATGTTTTCCAATAAATATATTTGATATATGCATTATTATTTTTATAGGATCACATCTAATAAGAAATCTTATTTAATTATTATAAAATATAAAACCCAAAAGAAATTAGCTTCATATATGATTACGTAACTCATCATGAACACAATTTTAAAATACATTAAACTTTGAAAATAGTTACTTTTACTTGAATAAATAGGAGTGTTTTATATACATTTTTACGGATATCTTTCCAATATATTATGGAAATATCTTGTAATATCATATTTCTACTTAGAAAATACTGAATCCAATAAATGGGTGCACGACACTTCCATGCAAGAAAATTCTATTACCATGGTGGATCCATCATATGAGAGTGTCGATATCTGATTAGTTAAACAATATTTTTGTGTTATATCCCTATATCAATTGTTATTTTATCTTTCTGAGGTATATCCTTTATAAATTTTAGATTCCAACTGATTATATAAAACTAATTAAATTTTAAAAACATGGTCATAATGGGTCGATTGAAATTGTTGGTTAAGGTTGAGGAATATAGTTTTGTTGTTATGTTTTCATTTTTATCCACTATAATAATATATGAATTTGTAGTTAATTTAATCCATTAGTTTCTCTTAAAATGAATGAGAAATTTGTTTTATTACTATATAATTATCTGAATATATTTTTAAAAAATTATATCATGTAGAATTATTTTGATATTATGTTTATTATATTCGTAAAATAAATTAATAAAATTATAAGGACTTGTATTGGATTCAAAGTGTGTATGAAACATATTTGAGGATGAGCAGATCTTAAGTAAATAATCTTTCAACCCAATGATTATTTAGAAATAATGGAAATCTATAATTGGTAGTGGATTTATTTACTATATGTGTTTGGGGGAAATTTATTTGTGTTTTCATAGTAGTATTTAACAAAGAAAGATTATGGTATATATATCTAGAATTATTTTTATATTTATATTTTAATTATCATGTAACTTTTAACATCGATTCATATAGTGGAATCATTCTTACTAAATCATGATTTTGGGTTATATGGGAGTTTCATAATAAATCACACCTTCAAATGATGAAACATATTATAGGTTATCTCAATTGGATGAAATTAAAAAAAAATAGACTCAACTAACTATATTAGATGGTTATACTACCCCACCAATTCAATAATTAGATTAAAAAAACCTATGTGTAATGTGACTAATATTGTGTCTCATGGTTACAAGGTTAATAGAAAAAATTAATCTCAATAGAATAAACTCCAAAATAAAATGTTTTTAATTAATGTAATCATACATAGTGGTAGAATCATTCGACTCTATTCTGGTTCTACTTATATAAAATTTTCATATTTTTATTTGAAGGGGAGTTCTATTCCTGATGTATAGTTAATAATAAAATATGGTTTCACACTTTTCTAATTAAATAAAATTGATATCTCTGTAGTAAAATTGGACATTACGATAGTGGTGAACGATTTTTTGAGTTCCATAACCTGTTTCTAGAGTATTTCATACCCCCAAAAACATGTGGAGAAATGTTGTATTAGGATGAAATTATTTTGAACACATGGTTCACATGGAATAAAGTATTTGATCTTTTTTCATCCAATGGTGGCCAGGAGGATGATATTATTTTTATACAGGCATGTAATATTTTTCAACATATTTTAGTTATATTGGACAAGTGTATTACATTATAATTCACTAGTTCTTAGGAACTAGAATAATATCCATCATTCAGGTGTTTAAACTATTTTATTTACATTCACAATAAATACTATCACTTTATTACTGAAATAAAAGAATAAAATGTATTTTGAAAACATTTTGTTAACAATGATGAATGAATTACTACATTTCATGTAGATAGAACTAATTTATATCTACCTAGTTAAATAATTATAAGGTCGGGATATTTTAATTTGGAAAACAAAAACTATCTGAACATAATTTTTTTTAATTTGTGATGTATTGTTTAAATATGTTTACTAGTGAAATTAAGTTGAATATTATTATATAACAAGATACTCTCAATTTGGATTAGCATTGGTATCTCCGAATATTATTTAAAACTCATAACATAAACTAAATAATTAAATATATTATATTACATAGTGTTTAATGTGGATGTGACATTACTGGAAAGTCCATCTATCATGATTGAAAAATTCCCACAGTTGTGAAAATGATGGGTGTAGTCTATCTGTCAAAGGATATAGCATTGTTTTTTGAAACACTAATGGTATATGGTTGCCTATACCAAAGGTTTTTACTAACCATTTTTCTAAAGTTCTTGATATTTCCAGGCCACATAAGCTCATCATTCCCTTCTCGTTATTACAACCCTAGGACTCCCAAAGCATACCCTTTGAGTCCATTCTTCCCCCATACCCTTCTTTTATCTTTGTCTCCTCCCTCCCCCGCTCAACCAAATTAGTTGTCCCACCCCTCCCCTCTTTAGTTTATTTCAGCATCCCCCATCCATCATCTATAAAATTTTGCATCCCCCAGGCAATATTGTAAACATCTAAATCAATTTTTGTGAAATTTCATTGGTGGGATCATTGTGATGTTCATGTTTCTTCCCATCCCCCTTCCTACTATTATTTCATATTGGGATCTGTATATAGTTTTTTATTTATTGATTGGGAATAATATAAATTTTTTAGTAGTTATAGTTCATGGGGAAGCATTATTGGAATGTGGAACATTTTTCATTGAAATTAAACATTTTATGATGCAATGAATTCAGGTACCATTTTTGGTTGGAGAATTAAAATTATATATTATTATAATTAGTTTTAAATTATAAAGATTTTTATTTCATGAGAGATTATAAGATATTATAAGGAGAATATAAAATATATAAAATCATCGGTATAGAGTAGACATGTTTTTATATATTTCAGATGGAAATTTATCATTTTTTCTAAATCGAATATATATAGGCACATATTGATTATAATTATATTATCACCCATACTTCTAAACATTCTTTCTTAAATTGTCTAATTGATGTTTTAGATTTGGATGACAATACACATACATTATATGGGAGATTAGTTGTAATTGGAGGATTTACATTTACATATAAGTAGTTTGAATCTATTATTTTCATCCTTCAATTTTTTTTCTATATGATATTATTTGGTTATTTATATTTTATTAAAATACTGGGTTAGATTATTCCATTGGTTTTTGTGTTTATTGGTGGATTTTATAACTTTTTAATGATTAAATATGTTATTTTCACTTATATTACATTTTTTAACCTAATTTATAGGCTCCATCCCATAAACAATAAGAGGTCAGATTTAGGGGGAACACCCAACTTCACTATTTACATAGAATTGGTTCTTTTAGAGTTGTATTATGATAATTAGAGAATGATAGTATAGTAATAAACAATTGGAGTCTCAATTAGAATCATAAGGAATGAAATGAATGACATACCAATGGTAAATAAATTCATTAAACATGAATAGTATGTGATGAAAATACATTAAATGATGAAAATAATGATGGAAAACCAAGTTATATCATAACACTACCAGAAATTAATTTGATGGAAAAGAAGAGAAATTGGAAGGATATATTTTCCATATTTATAGTCATACAACCCATGAATAAAATAATTACATGATTACAATAAAATTATAGATATAAATGAGTCTCTTGAAGATTTTATTTAATTTTATATTCTATTTATTATAATCCATTGAATGATTACACTGATGTTTTTACCAAAAGAAAAAAATCATGCTATACTAGATATTTGAAAAATGAACATGGATGAACACATTATGTTTTTAATGAAAAACAAAATTATAAACATGTTAATTAATATAAATTAAGCTCATGCATTAATAGAAGATAAGACAATTAATTTAAAAAAAATATTGAAAAATGGATTCCAGAATGATAGTGGTTTGAGATACGATATCAAATAAATACATTATTTTTAAATTATGATTAAAATTTTGTTTTAAAATATTATAGGAAAATATTATTTAGAAGTATTATTAATTATCCAATATATTCCAAAATGGAGGACCAAATCAATATAGGATCATTAATTATTTTCGTAATTTTTTTCACATTTTTTATTAAATAAATTAAATAATTAATTGTAATACATTACCTAAAATAGTTTTTATCTCTTCTACCGTAAAAAAATAATATCAAAAAAAGAATAATATGGGATACAAAATCTTTTTTGGCTAAAATTATATTATATATATCTGTGATTAATCATATATTTTGATTCAATATTAATTTATATCAGTGATACACTAAAAGATAATCCCATGATTTTTATCACTATATAAACATCATATATATGATTTATATCTTTGTGAATTCTATAAGTTCAACCCCCTATAAAAGCTTGAAGGTGGACATGCCACATTTTAATAATTCAATGATAAAAATCATCAGTTTATATACCACGAGATTTATCAATTATATTATAAAATTTTAATATATTTTATAATTTGTTTCTCCACAGTATTGTTTTGAAACTATTTTTCAATTATATTATTTTGGTTCTCCTGTTTCCTTTTGGATGGAAATAATGAATTTAATAAATTGAAATGGTAAAATTTAATTTAAAATTGGTCATTTATAATGTGTATACGTTATTGATCTAATATAACTTTTTTACTAACATATTATATGATTTAATATTGTTGATAGTGATTATCTAATACAAAATAGACATTTTAATCATTATCGCAAATAGATATCTACCTTGGTTCATTATTTATAGACATCTCTTATGGAGTATGTTATTTCTCAGATAATAATTTAGCATGGTACTGGTATGATTTGAATAATTTAGTATTTAAATTTGTTAGAATGATTTTCTAAAATATGGTTTATATTTTTCCTATGATGATTAATTTTTTTAATTGAAATATAATGGATAGAAGCTGGATGTATCATACCGAGAATATTTAAAATGAGTTTCAAAAGATTATGGAATTCTTTTAGATTTTTCATTTAAAAAATACTCAGATTGAGGTTTTATAAAGTTTATATCCTATAATTGTGATGGGAGATAGATGATAAGCTAGGGATAATTCGTCAATCATATAACGAAAATGGAAATTAATGAAACTATTCAATTTTTTTTTCAAAATATATATGAGACAATCTAATACTATTCTTGAATAATACAAATGAATTGTTATAGAGAATTTGATCATTGATCAATATCCATTTGGGAAACATTATGTGAGGGGCAGTATTATAGAGCTATAAGAAAATAATTTCAATACATATGAGGAAAAGACATATGATGATGATGCAAAGAGAGTAAAAATTTCATTAATGATGCGAGAACTCTAGTATATCGGGAATGCTCTAAATGAACATGTAGGAATTTTAAAAGGGGTTATATCATGGAAAACCCATATAAGAAATTTTTAATAGAATTATTTATTATATTCACACATTTTTAATGAATTCAGTCCTGATGGGGATGATATTCCATGAAATCATTACATGGTATGGATGTTAATTATGCAGCATAAATTTTCAACTAATAGAGCTTATGCTTTTCTGAAATAATAAAGTTTCTTTTGGGGAGTAAAAATCTGAATGTAATTACTGTAAATAATGTTGTACATCTCAATGGAAGGAAAATATAGGTGGGAAACCATATCGTGTTAATCACAATGTCATGTGGTACGTACCATTGATTCCCATATTTCAAAATATATTCATATCTTTAGAGATATCATCTACTATGTGATGGGATTATGATAAGTGAACTGAAGGTAATTATGAGTGGTTTCATCATACAAATAGATTTTTATTGAACTAATTTGATGCAAAACATCCAAATTTTTCAACTAAGGTGTGTATTTTCTTGTTTGGTATATATTTCAACGGTTCTAATCAGTTTGGTCAGATGCTTACTACTAATAGATTGTGTCAATTTTTATTCTTGTTTATAATGTTCCTTTCTGTAAGTGTATTCAAAAACCATTTCACTTTATTCAGTATTCTAATATCTCGACCATCTTGATCACATATATGATATACATGTATAATTTCAACCATTAATAAGAGAGTTGAAGTAGGTATGGGATATGGGTGTGAGAATATTTGATGCTTCTTCAAAAAAAATATTTTATATGTGTGAAGCCCTTCTATGGACTACAAATATTTTCCCTTATAATGTAATTATTTATGGTATTTTGATTATGGTAAAACTATCATGTCTTGTATTTATGAAGAAAACATGATTGGGAAGGCTTCAATATCATCATAGATTCAGTTTCATGGGCCATCGACGATGCTTTTTAATGGATCAGAAATAACAGAAGAATCTATATTGGTCTGATAATACTGTTGAAACTGAATGACCACCTCATTGTATATTAGGTAGTGATGTTCTTAATGAGTTGAATGATTCAGTTTTTAATTTGGGAATGGTTAGTGTAAATCATAAATGAAAAAGAATATTGAAACTGAATCCATATACAATTGGAAGAAGTGAAGTATCATTCAATTTTTCTCTATTGGTATAAGAAGCGTTTACATCATTGTTTAGATGTAATTCCCATTGATTAAAATATAGGTGAATTACTTCTTTCTATTCTTATAAATATCAAGGGAAATACCAATGGTGACTTTTGATCTCATCAACTCTTGTTGGAATGTCCTATTTGACTCAAACTGCATCATTTTAGTATCAGTGATAAAAATGGAAGGTCAATTGTCCTTCTTATGCGAGGATATAGTGAGATGAAGATAAATTTATTGATATATTGGAGAATACTAGTGTTCTTAATGGATATTCTAGTGAAATATCGAAAAGAGTCAATAAAATGGGTTTGAAACTAAAATGCCTAAAACTCATTCTTATAACATTTATCTTCATAAATTGATTGCAATAGAAATTTCACATTTTATATCCAAAAAATTAATGGGTGACAGTGATTCTATTGATCCATTTTTTAGATACATTTGTGAAAAATGTTAATAAAATGCATTTTTTAATAAAAATGTAGTGGGATTCTCTATTAAAATTCTGTGAGAAGGAAATTTTTTTTCCTCTATCATATTTCTCATACATGATTCATTTAATAGCACAGCATCTATATTAAACACTTCTTGGTGGACCACTTTTATTTTTTTTATGTATCCTACTAAAAAAAATATGTGCATAATGAAATCATATTTCTGAGAGATGAAATATGATTAAGGTTTGATATTCAAGGGTTATCCAGCACAATAATGTATTGATTTTTGTTTGATGTAATTTCCTTATGTGAGAACTATACATAACTGGCTAATGTTTAATGAAGATAAATTGTATGTGGATATTGAGCCCTCATTTCAATCACTTACTTCCAAAAGGAGGAATTTTTGGGTCTTATTCGATGTTGACATTAATCCATAAATCGTTGTATATGGAACATCACATAGTCTTGTTCAAATTTTGTTTTATTGATAACTATATAAATTAATTTATTTGGATATTTATATTTTTTGACATATTCTGAAATTTCTCATTTACCTTAGTATATTATTATCATTTAAAATAGTGAACTTAAAAAAAATTATATGTAGAGTTCAATGATCAATTCCTCTAATAAATAGATCGGATTTTTATATCATTGAGTTTCCTTCATGGTTTAAATAAATGGTAAGACCAATAATTTATTTAGATTCAATTATATATTCCCATTTAATTTTATTATTAATAAATATTTCAGGTCATTTTAAACCGGTTGACTCCATTTTTAATGATTTATGTACACTGGATTTTTCCACCAATTCATTTGTTCGTGAATGAAAATAATATATAATAAACATATATTAACATATTACATGTTACTGAGTAGATAAAATAATAATGTGTAATGATGAAATTATGTTATCTTCTAAAAAATATGTGTTTGTTTCATGACCCGTCCCCCAGGGCCCGTACCGTGACTACCCCATGCATTCCTTCCATTGCCCATGGGCTACTGACTAGCACTGAAGGGCGTGTTCTCTAAAACCAGGAAGGCATTGCCATTATATCCTATAAACACACGCCACCAAGAGCACAACAAGATTGGAACACAAGTAAACTGTATAGAAAAACGTGTGCTGAAAGTAAGAGAGGCCGGAATAAAAGCCCAACAGAAATGGTACAAGTAAAAATGAAATACAATACAACTGATGAAAGAGAAATACAAATGTTGGGTCATCCTACGTGGTTCCTACCAAATGGGTAGGTACTGATCTCCTCATCATCACTCTAAATTCGCTTGTCTATTCTACGTATCGACATACAGTATGATCCACCTCCGAGCACCTTCCTATCTTGGTACCCTCATCCTCGATCTATGTTGTCTGTCTTCTATACCAAACAAAATATGGTTTTGGAATAGCCCATGTAGGGGGGGGGGTATAACGATACTCAATAGGGACCTCGAGACCCTCAAGGTCTCAAAAATCCATAAAGGATAATCCAAAAAACATTAAATCAACTCACAACCCTACTTTGGTATATTCCCATACATATACCTATGTTACCAAGTATACCCATCTCAATCATTAGAAAATACAATGTCCACCCCAAAATCCCAAAGCTCAACTATTCCAAAAAGGAAGGAATATCACAAAGGTAAGTACCACACAAATATGCCACACAGAAGAATAACACCATGGTATTCCCACCAAGGAAAGTTCCACACAGGTACGAACTCAGCTTACATGAGGTATACCATATGTAAAGTAGTAGAGATGATTAGTTGTAACAACTGAATCATCTTACTCTGTTAAGAGGCAGACACCTGAATTATCCCCAATTGAGAACCCACAAAGGATTTTAGTACATCATTAGTACATCGTAATACCCACACAGGATCCTAGTACATCATCAGTATATCGTCCGACCCACACAGAATCCTAGTACATCATCAGTACATCATCAAACTCACACATGATCCTAGTACATCATCAGCACATCGTCAAACCCACACATGATCCTAGTACATCATTAGTACATCTTCATACCCACACATTATCCTAGTACGTCATCAGTACATTGTCAGACCCACACAACATCATTGTACATCATCAGAGCCAGCTGTAGGCTACCCACACTAAGCCTTCTATTCTCCGGGAGAGTCTTCAACTCATGCTACTGGTCGATACTCCAATAGCCATGATGTCCCACGAATAATAATCCCAATGTACCGCCACGTCAAAGGGGTCTCACCGCAAAAGACGGTGCAACAATCAGACACCTAGTCTGAATGTTATTAACATTTTAGTCCCAAGGGCCTGGGTGGATTCATGGTTGGTCCAAACTGACCATAACCCACATTATCCAAACCACATGTGGGGTATACCAAAAGGACCAACTACTTCAAAAGATTATGGCGTTATAGACAGTTCTCCCAATGGATTCCTAAAGCTCAACATGTGGCTGAAATAACCTAAAGGGTTGAAACTAGACCAGATCATGTCCGACCCAGTCAGACCGACCTGGCCCGCAGTGCAGCCCAACCCGCTGGGTCCAGCCTGAGCCATGCTTGGCAGCCCAACCCTCATTGAGTGGGCCAGCCCATGCTGGGCTTGTAGGCCTAGTGGCCCAGCCTTGGCAGGGGTGGTCATGCTGCGGCGGGTCGACTGCTGTGCGGTGGGGCACTGCAGGGCGGCATGGCGCCAGTGGTTCCATGGTTTTTCGTGAATGGATGGATGGCCATACATCCTCTCCACATGGCATAGTCATGCACCGTGCCTTCATCGGCGTCCTGCTCGGCCAGCCATCCTCCCTTTGACATCTCGTCACAAGCCGCAAGCCTTTCTCATCGGGTGTGCGGACGCAGACACCATCCCCATCTTGCGGTCGGCCACCGCACATGTGTACCACTGGTGAAAATAGCTAGAACCGGTATCCATCCTCCTTCATCGAGAAGAGAAAAAAAATATTACATAATTATTTGTAGAGTGGTCGGGCCATGATCGTTTGGTCTGCACCCTCCGCATTAGAATGGTAGAAAGCGGATCAAATATTTCCTGAATCATAATGAATTTTCAAGAATGGGTAAGGGGAAAACTCACAACATCTGCCCTATCTCAGAAGATTGTTGATGTGTCGCGAGATGAAAAATGGTGATGGTGAAAAGTGTTCCAATGATCTTCACCTCCCCTAAATGCTTCCAAATTTGGGATCGTGTGTAATCCTCTTACTTTTCTCAGAATAACGTTCCTTGATGAAGATGGTGTTCTTTGTTTTGAGGATAAGTTCATCGTTAGAGAGGAAGGTTGTATTATTCATTAGATAAGATCTTCCATAATTTCCCCACTTCTCCCATGCCAACAAATACTCTCAATGAAATGAGGTTCCAATATAATTTAAATTAAGTCTATCTATAAGGCCCCAGCCTTAAACCTTACATAATCTTGAGTTATTACAAGATTACACATTGAGGATCTTTTCGGGTTTAGTGTTTTAGAGAATTAGATCATAAAACATGCATTACATTCCACATATAAACAAAGTGGTTACATACAGATAGTATTCTTCATTCCAATCAATTGAAACATATTTAGAATAAACATGGATTCTTTCTTGACACTTCCTTGACACTATCATCATATCATGTACCTTTCCCTTGACCTGTGAAAAACATTTCAAAAAAACGTGGGTTGAGCATAAAAAGCTCAGTAAGGGATATAAATATATGGAAAGGAAACATGGGTACATATATACATAAGAATGAGATCATACTTTACCCATAAAACATAAGCACTTTAACATACCTCATCAAATCATGAATAAATCATAGAAATCATAAGACATAAAGGTAACTTGAGGCATTCATAACATTCTTACGTAGGGAGTAACCCTCTTGGTTACGTTTGGAATACCCATCACAGTATATTCCCTAAATATCTTCGGAGAAACCTTAACGTTTAAATCCATCACGTTACCCAATGCATTGGAGAGCTATATCGGGCTCACCCGCCCTTAGTTTATCATGGAACCACCAGTCTTCATAATAATGCCCAAGAACCTCAACATAATCGTATCACATAAAACATGCATAAAGGAAACATAACATTTCCACCATTCAATCACTAGATATCATTACAACACATTTATATAAAAACATTATGAAAACCATTTTCAATACCAAAATAAAAGAAAATTAAAACATGGTATTTATTTTTCTTTTAAAAAGAAGTTATGGCCTGTAGAGGAAGCCGAAACTCAAATAACGGTCACGGCGGCAGATAAGTCGTTGTCGCTGCATACGTATGAAAAAAACATTCCCTTTTGTCATTTAGTAAAATGCTTCGTATAAAAAAGATTCCTTTTGGATAAATGTAAAAGTCAAAGGGGTTTATACACCGTATAAAAGAAGGTTGTGTATAAAATAAAATATGCGTCAATGAAAGGAGATTGAGACGAAGTCCCATACCTTGTATCCAACTTGACCCGACCGTTCTTTAATCTCCTGAATAATAAACTTGAGGTAATCTCTACTTTCTGAAGAAAATTTTTCAAGTTCATTATTCTTTTAATACCATGTTATGAACATCATGTAATCATTTAAGTTAATAATGTTCATTTTGTCGGTATTTGGTTCTTAAGTCAAAAATAGACTTCTTACACTTACATGTTGTTAATTTGGTCAAAGGTTCGCTATATCCAAAATTATATTAATTATTTGGATAACATATAGATCATATATATTAAGAATATAAGTGTATTTATAATATTACATCACATTTAGAAGTAAGAAAATGAAATGCACCGTTCATGGAGACGGTAAGCCGTACGTACGCATGAACGCTACTTCCATTTCTATTTCGTATTTTATGGAATGGAATCATAATGATATAATAGTATATTATAATTCCAGTATAATAACATATATAATATCATTAAATTTATCCTTTACACATCCCACATATGGTGTTAACGAATCAAATCACTTTCAGGGGGCGGTAGTCTGCACTTCCTAAAATGAAGATATCGTGTTTACCCATAATGGAAATAATAACGATATGCCATAAATGAAAAATACAGAAGCTTAAGGAAAGAATAAACATATTATATATCATATATAAAAATAGTTACATCATAATGGCCACCTTTGAAGGTGTTAAATGAGTATTGAACAATCATCGTTTCCGGAGGCAGAATTTCGCCATCCACGGAAACTGTATCTTTTTTAAACATTTGATGTAGTTGTGTGAGAGTGTAGCTAGAATAAATCTTATAAAAACATCCAAGTATATTGGAGATACTGGTGTTGTTACAAAAGAAGTAAATAAAAAGATTTTAGGGGGTTGGAGAAGCAAAATAAAACAAATGAACATTATAGAATGAATTACCTTTAAAAGTGTAACTCCTTTTGATTTGAGCCTAAAGGCTTCCTTTGAAATGATTCTGCCCAAAGAGAATCTTATAGGATGAGTAGAGGGATGTGGAGAGAGTAAATGGGCAGGGGATGGCCGAGCCAAAGGCTTGAGGAGTGTGTGAAATGAGGTAGAGGTGGGGCCCTTTTATAAGAGGAGAGGAGGGGCACTCTTGGAAAGTAAAGAAAAGTCACTTTATTTTAAAATGGTATTCGGATCCAAAATGTCCAACATTGATATAATTTGAGGATAAGGTGATAAGGGTTATAAATCCACTCATACAATTGGTTTTGGACATGTGTAGGTTTTATATTTTACATTAACTTTCCATTTTATTTAAATCGTTAAATAATGAGGTCATCGCTGCATCATCATGATGTCATAAATAATTTAATTTATTTAAAGTATAAAAATTATAAAAGAAATACTATGATGTAGGAAATCTTTGTATATTTCCAAAGACTATTTATAATCAAAAATCTTATCTTTATAACCCCATGTAATAATTGTTTTCATAAAGCATATTATGTTTGTGTCTTTTTTACCTTTACATTAAATAAAAAGTTATTTTTGTCATTTCCCAACCAAAGTGGCTCCATGGGGTCCCCAAGTTGACCCATGGCTTGTATTGGTCTTCCATGACACAACCAATGACGGTAGGACATGTTTCAAGCTCATCTAATTTTATTAAAGCATTATTTTTACCTTAAACTACACTAATTACCACTAATCGCGGTTAAAAACATAATAAGTTACTATTCACCAAAAAATTATTTTATTCTCATTGAACCAAATTTTACTTGTTAATGAAAACCATGAATGTTGGATTTTTGAAATTCAAAACAAAATGATGGAAAAATTTCATTTAAACGGAAAATCAGTTTTTATAAGTACCACTTAGTGGTTTCACTATTCATCAAAAATTGAAGTTTTTCAGAAAATTACCAAAAAATCACCCTAAGCTATATTTGATATTACGAATTCAAAAATGAAGTCTATTTTACAAAATTCAAACATATAAGTCACATTAATTAATTTAATAATTAATTCTCACTGTCATTACAAATAGCTTGTTTTTATGAAACAATAAGTATCAAAAGATTGACACCAGTTTAAGTCTAATTTCAAAGTGAAATTGATTCCAATGACCAACATGGGATTAAATGGTAAAAATATATTCAGATTACACATTAAGACCAATTCAAAAGATAATCTAATCATATAAATAAATTATATTAAGAAGCAGTTTTGATGTAAAATGCAGTATTTTTCACTATTCATTAAAAAATGAACATTGTCAGAAAAAGACCAAAAATTCACACATAGTAAATTTTGATGTCCCAATCATAAAGAATAAGTTTATATGGACAGACATAGCTTATAAAATTGTCAAAAGATAGATTTAAAAATGGTTTTCCATCAAAAGGCAGTAAAATAATCATTTAAAAATATTAGTGTATTCCATGCTTAAGATTGGATTTATTTTCATTTTAAGCCTCTAAAACACTATCTAATTCATTAATAGACATAGATAAAAATATCTATTATTCATTACTTACTTGGGATGTTACATCCTTCCCCCCTTTTGAAAATTGTGTCCCTGCAATTTATTTACTTATCGAATAAATGGGGGTACTTATCCCTCATTGCATTTTCAGATTCCCATGTTGCCTCTTCCATCATGTGGTTTTTATACAAAACCTTTACCTACTTAATTACCTTATTCTGTAACACTTGCTCCCTGTGGTCAAAATCTGGACCGGTTGTTCCTTATAAGATAGGTTCTGGTCTAGCTGAACTACCTCTGGACTCAAAACATGAGATGGATCTGGCATATACTTTCTCAACATCGAAACGTGAAAAACATTGTGTACCTGAGATAAAATCAGAGGTAAAGCCACTCGGTAAGCAAATTATCCAACTCTTTCCAGAATTTCATATGGTCCAATGAACCTTGGACTCAGCTTTCCTTTCTTACCAAATCGCATCACACTTTTCCATGGTGATACTTTGAGAAAAACATGATCACCTACCTCAAAAGATAGATCCTTCCTCCTGTTGTCTACATAACTCTTCTGCCTACTCTGAGCTGTTCTCATGTGCTTCTGAATCAGCTGAACTTTTTCTGCCATCTCTTCTACCAATTCTGGTCCCATCAACTTCCTTTCACCCACTTCATCCAGAAAGCTGGAGTTCGACACTGCTTCCCATATAATGCCTGAAATGGTGCCATCTGTATACTGGAATGAAAATTGTTATTATATGAAAATTCAACCAAAGAAAGATGTTGGTCCCAACTTCCCTGATAATCCATAGAGCAAGAACGTAGCATATCCTCCAAGGTCTAAATTGTTCGTTCTGACTTCCCATCTGATTGAGGATGAACAGTTGTACTAAAATTTAATTCAGTACCCAACGACTTCTGAAGGCCATTCCAAAAGTTTGAAGTAAACCTAGGATCACGATCAGATACAATGGAGAGAGGAACTCCATGTAACCTGACTATCTCTTTAAGATACAAACAGGAAAGTTGATCTAGGGAAAAGTATCTCGTATAGCAAGGAAATGAGCAGATTTAGTCAGGCGATCAACAATAACCCAGATTTCATTATTACCTCGAGATGTCCTCGGTAATCCCACAAAAAAGTCCATGGATATGTTTTCCCATTTTCACTCTGGCACTAGTAAAGGATGAAGCATCCCTTTCGGTAACTTCCACTCTGCTTTAACCTGTTGACATGTCAAACACTTCATAGTAAAATCAGCAATATCTCTTTTCATTCCATCCGACCAGTAATACTCCCGCAGATGTCTATACATCTTAGTACTGCCAGGATGAACTGAAACGGAGAACTATGTGCTTCACATAACAACTCTCCCTTCGACTGTGAATCACAAGGTACACACAATCTCTTCCCAAATCTCAAAACACAATCATTATCAATGTTGAATTCAGGCAACATAACTTTCTGAACCAGCTCTACCTTTTTCTGCAACTCACTATCTTGCTTCTGTACTTGCTTGATTCTGTCTGATAGTGAATATTTCACTGATACCTGAAACAAAATAGAAGAACTTCCTGCACCAACAACTTCTATGCAAAATCTCATCAAATCCTTAACCAAAGGATCACGTTCCAAACACAACATTGCTAATGAAGCATTACTTTTTCGACTCAAAGCATCAGCCACTTTATTTGCTTTTCCTGGATGGTAATGAATTGTACAATCATAATCCTTGATTAATTCTAGCCATCACCTTTGTCTCATGTTCAATTCTTTCTAAGTGAATATATACTTTAATATTTTATGATCGGTATATATTTCACACTTTACACCATACAAATGATACCTCCAAATTTTTAAAGCAAAAACAACAGCAGCTAATTCCAAATCATGTGTAGGGTAATTTACCTCACGAGTTTTCAACTACCATGAAGCATAAGAAATTACCTGATCATTCTGCATTAGGACGCAACCAAGTCCATTAAATGAAGCTTCGCTGTAGATGACAATCTCACCATTTCTGGAAGGTAGTGGCAAAACTGGAGCATTCACCAATCTTCTTTTCAGTTCCTGAAAACAATCATCACATTCTTTTGTCCAGATAAACTTAACTCCCTTCCGAGTTAGCTTAGTTATTGGACTAGATAACCGTGAAAAATTTCTAACAAACCTTCGGTAATAGCCTATCAAACCAAGAAAAATACGTATCTCTGTTACATTTGTGGGTCTTGGCCATTATTCAACAACGTTTTTTAGTAGGATCAAAAGTTATCCCATCTTTAGAAACAATGTGACCATGGAAATAAATTTGTTGCAACCAAAACTCACACTTGCTGAATTTTCCATATAGTTTCTTTTCTTTTAAGGTTTGCAAAACAACCCTTAAATGACTTTCATGCTCCTTTTTACTTTTAGAAAACACCAAAATATCATCAATGAAAACCATCACAAACATATCCAAGAATTCATGGAAAATTCTATTCATTAAGTCCATGAATACAGCAGGTGCATTGGTTAGCCCAAAAGGCATAACTACAAATTCATAATGGCCATATCTAGTACGAAACGCAGTCTTTGGAACGTCTCCTTCTTTTACTTTCAACTGATGGTACCCTGACCTCAAGTCAATCTTCGAAAAATACTGAGCTCCATGGAGCTGGTCAAACAAATCATCGATATGAGCCATGGATATTTGTTCTTAACAGTGATGTTATTCAAGGCTCTATAATCAATGCAAAGTCTCATAGAACCATCTTTCTTTTTAACAAACTAGACAGGAGCACCCCATGGTGATGTGCTAGGTCGAATGAAACCTTTCTCTAATAAATCTTGCAATTTCTCCTTCAACTCCAAAAGTTCAATTTGAGCCATTCGATAAGGGGGTTTTGAAATTGGCCTAGCATCAAGAACTAAGTCAACAGTAAATTCAACTTCCCGATCTGGTATTATTCCAGGCAACTCATCAGGAAAAACATCAGGATACTCATTTACCACTGGCACATCATTAATATGAACAGTTCCTTTATTTTCAACGATGTGTGTAAGGTAACATTCATTTCCATCTTTTACAAGTTTCTTGGCCTCTTGATAAGTTATGAACAGTGAGGGTTCATTATTGTAAAAAAACTAAAATTCTTTCTAAAAAGAAACTTCTTTAGCTCTACAGTCAATCTGAGCATGGTAAATAGAGAGCCAATCCATACCCAGGATAACATCAAACACTACTAGAGGTAGAAAAATAAAGTTTGAAAGTAGGTTCTTTCCACAGATAAGGATAAGAAGATTCTTATAAATTCTTTTTGCCTCAACATTTCCCCCAGGAGTTTTTACCAAAAGTTCAGGAGTCATTTCTTGAGATGGTATTCCCATTTTACTAGAAAATGTTTCAGAGATGAAGGAATGTGTAGAACCCGAATCAAAAAACACACTGGCATAATCTGAATAAACAAACAAAGTACCTGATACAACTTCATTTGATGGCCCGACATCTACTGAAGTAGTTGCAAAGGATTTCACCACCCCTTTCTTCTTGTAGTCTAACTGCTTCCCATAACTCAAGCTCTTTGTCGGACACTCATTTGCATAGTGACCCATCTAATTGCACTTATAACATTTCACTAACTGTAAATATAATTTGGTCTTACCTTCACCTTGATCCTTTTCAGTGCAATCACGAGCCTTATGTCCCATCTTACCACATCGGTAGCACATTCTAGAATTCAGAAGACATTCCCCAGCATGCCTTTTTCCACATTTATCACAAACTGGAAACTTAGTTTTCTTACCATCATACTTTTTCGATGAATTCTTACCTTTCTCCTGCCACCTTGGTCTCTTCTTCTGTTGGTTGTTATAGAACACTTGATCATCGGAAAACTCCATTTCCACCTTCTCAGCACATCGAACATGCTTTTCATAACTTTTAAACTCACGAGAAGCTAATGCCCTTCGATATTTTGGATTTAATCCTGAGTAAAAACGATTGATTTTACTATCAAGGTCTCGGATAAAATTTAGAGCATACCTTGCCAATCGAGTTAACCTTTCTTAATAGGTAGCCACTGAGTCTTCCTCTTGCCTCAATTCCAAGAATTGATTTTCCATCCTATGTCTAACAGCCTTAGGGAAATACTTCTCAAAAACATACCTTTGAATTCATCCCAGTCGAGAGCATCAATCTCATCAACGTCCCTGATATTTTTAACCATCGACCACCACTGATCCGCCTCACCCTCCAAACGGTAAACAGAAAGACTAACCTTTTCATTATCTAAACACACCATGACATCGAAAATCTTCTCCAGTTCTTTAATAAAACCTTCAGCTATCACAAGGTCAAATGATCCTCTGAATGATGGGGGATGTTGCCTCATGAAATGTTCCACCACTGACATGTTCCTCTACGGTTGATCTGGCTGATCTCGTGCATTGATACCACCACCATTTATAGCATGAGTCAACTACACCATTACTGCAACAAACAGTTCAGTTCCAATTCCGACCATCTCAGGATGCAGATTCGGAAGGTTATTTCATTCTGTATGCCTTCCTAGCACTGTTTCCCTGTTTCCTCTGCGGAAAACCATTCTGAACAAACATGTCTTAGATGAAGCAACATGGTAATCTTTAAATGATATATCATTTAGAAAAAAATATTCTTGGATAATCCTTTAATAGAATTCTAACTCCTAAAGTTATCTAAGCTGACCTTTGATACCAACTATAAGGCCCTAGCCTTAAACCTTACTTAATCTTGAGTTATTACAAGATTACACATTGAGGATATTTTCGGGTTTAGAGTTTTAGAGAATTAGATTATAAAACTTTCATTACATTCCACATATAAAAAAAGTGGTTACATAAAGATAGTATTCTTCATTCCCATCAATGGAAACATATTTAAAATAAAGATGGATTCTTTCTTGACACTTCCTTGACACTATCATCATATCATGTACCTTTCCCTTAACCTGTGAAAAACATTTCAAAAAAATCTGTGATGAGCATAAAAAGCTCAGTAAGGGATATAAAAATATGGAATGGAAACATGGGTACATATATACATAAGGATGAGATCATAATTTACCCATAAAACATAAGCACTTTAATATACCTCATCAAATCATGAATAAATCATAGAAATCATAAGACATAAAGGTAACTTGAGGCATTCATAACATTCTTACGTAGAGAGTAACCCTCTTGGTTACGTTTGGAATACCCATCACAGTATATTCCCTAAATCTCTTCGGAGAAACCTTAACGTTTCACTCCATCGCGTTACCCAATGCATTGGAGAGCTATATCGGGCTCACCCGCCATTAGTTTATCACGGAACCACCCGTCTTCCTAATAATGCCTAAGAACCTCAACATAATTGTATCACATAAAACACGCATAAAGGGAACATAACATTTCAACCATTAAATCACTAGATATCAATATAACACATTTATATAAAAACATTATGAAAACCATTTTCAATACCAAAATAAAAGAAAATTAAAACATAGTATTTATTTTTCTTTTAAAAAGAAGTTATGGCTTGTAGAGGAAGCCGAAACTCAAATAATGGTCACGGCAGCCGAGAAGTCATTGTCACCGCATACGTACGACAAAAACATTCCCTTTTGTCATTTAGTAAAACGCTTCATATAAAAAAGATTCCTTTTGGATAAAAATAAAAGTCAACGGGGTTTATACACCGTATAAAAGAAGGTTGTGTATAAAATAAAATATGCCTCAATGAAAGGATATTGAGACGAAGTCCCATACCTCGTATCCGACTTGACCCGACCGTTCTTTAATCTCCTGAATAATAAACTTGAGTTAATCGATACTTTCTTAAGAACCCTTTTCATGTTAATTATACCTTTTATACCATGTTATTAACTTCATGTAATTATTTAAGTTAATAATGATCATTTTGTCGGTATTTGGTTCTTAAGTCAAAAATAGACTTCTTACACTTACATGTTGTCAATTTGGTCAAAGGTTCATTATATACAGAATTATATTAATGATTTGGATAACATATATATCATATATATTCAGCATATACATGTATTTATAATATTACATCTCATTTAGAGGTAAGAAAATGAAATGCACCGTTCATGGAGACGGTAAGACGTACGTACGCATGAACGCTACTTCCATTTCTATTTCGTATTTTCTGGAATGGAATCAAAATGATATAAGAGTATATTATAATTCCAGTATAATAAAATATATAATATCATTAACTTTATCCTTTACAGATCCCACATATGGTATTAACGAATCAAATCACTTTCAGGGGGCGGTAGTCCGCACTTCCTAAAATGAAGATATCGTGGTTACCCATAATGGAAAAAATAACGGTATTCCATAAATGAAAAATACAGAAGCTTAAGGAAAGAATAAACATATTATATATCATATATAAATATAGTGACATCATAATTTCCACCTTTTAAGGTGTTAAATGAATATTGAACAATCATCGTTTCGGGAGGCATAATTTCGCCATCCACGGAAACCGTATGTTATTTAACCATTTGATGTAGTTGTGTGAGAGTTTAGCTCTAATGAATCTTATAAAAACATCCTAGTATATTGAAGATACTATTTTTGTTACAAAATAAGTAAAAAAAAGAGTTTAGGGGGTTGGAGAAGCAAAATAAAACAAATGAACATGAGAGATTGAATTACCTTTAAAAGTGTAACTCTTTTTGATTTGAGCCTAAAGGCTTCCTTTGAAAGGATTATGCCCAAAGGGAATCCTCTAGGATGAGTAGAGGGATGTGTAGAGAGTAAATGGGCTGGGGATGGCCGAGCCAAAGGCTTTAGGAGTGTGTGAAATGAGGTAGAGGTGGGGGCCTTTTATAAGAGGATAGGAGGGGAACTCTTGGAAAGTAAAGAAATGTCACTTTATTTTAAAATGGTATTCGGATCCAAAAGGTCCCACATTGATATAATTCGAGGATAAAGTGATAAGGTTTTGAAATCCACTCATCCAATTGGTTTTGTCCATGTGTAGGTTTTAGATTTTACATTAACTTTCAATTTTATTTAAATCGTTAAATAATGAGGTCATCGCTGCATTATCATGATCTCATTAATAATTTAATTTATTTAAAGTCTAAAAATTATAAAAGAAATACTATGATGTAGGAAATATTTTTATCTTTACAATGACTTTTTATAATCAAAAATCCGATCTTTATAACCCCATGTAATAATTGTTTTCGTAAAACATATTATGTTTGTGTCATTTTTACTTTTACATTAAATAAAATGTTATTTATGTCATTTCCCAAAAAAAGTGGCTCAATGGGGTCCCAAAGTTGACCCATGGCTTTTATTGGTCGGACATGACACAACCAATGAGGGTAGGACACGTTTCAAGCTCAGATCATTTTATTAAAGAATTAATTTTACCTTAAACTACACTAATTACCACTAATCGCGAATAAAAACTTAATAAGTTACTATTCACCAAAAAATTATTTTAATCTCATTGAACAACATTTCACTTCTTAATGAAAACCATGTATGTCGGATTTTTGAAATTCAAACCACAATGATTGAAAATTTCATTTAAACGGAAAATCAGTTTTTATAAGTACCACTTAGTGGTTTCACTATTCATCAAAAATTGATGTTTTTCAGAAAATTACCAAAAATTCAACCGAAGCTATATTTGATATTCTGAATTCAAAAATGAAGTCTATTTTACAAAATTCAAAACATATAAGTCACATTAACTAATTTAATAATTAATTCCCGCTGTCATTACAAATTGCGTGTTTTTATGAAACAATAAGTATCAAAAGATTGACACCAGTTTAAGTCTAATTTCAATGTGAAATTGATTACAATGACCACCATTGGATTAAATGGTAAAAATATATTCATATTACACATTAAGACCAATTCAAATGATAATCTATTCATATAAATAAATTAGATTAAGAAGTAGTTTTGATGTAAAATGCAGTATTTTTCACTATTCATTAAAAAAATGAACATTGTCAGAAAAATACCAAAAATTCACACAAAGTAAATTTTGATGTCCCAATAATAAACAATAAGTTTATTTTTACAAACATAGATTATAAAATTGTCAAAATATAGATTTAAAAATGGTTTGCCATCAAAAGGCAGTAAAACAATCTTTTAAAAATATTAGTGTATTCCATGCTTAAGATTGGATTTATTTTCATTTTAAGCCTCTAAAACACTATCGAATTCATTAATAGACATAGATAAAAATATCCATTATTCATTACTTACTTGTGATGTTACACTATCAATTTAACTGATGGCATAATTAATTGTACCAAAGTGTAATAATTAATTGGGTCAATTTAATGCGAGGAATGAATTAATGGGGATTTTTGAGGTTTCTCCCCCATTTAGAGTGTTTGGGTGGTCCCCACCATTAAATTAAAAATTGTGTATTTCAGGCTCGGTGGTCCCCACCACCATAACATTAACATGGGAGGATAAAAATAAAATAAAATAAAAGTTTATTTTAAATTATTTTGTATTTCCAAGAAAAAGAAAAAATTATATTTCACCCTCAACCTACTGTGGTCGAGATGAAGGTACCCTTAAAATAATATTGGTGATACGAGTTCAATAGTTTCCCCCTATTAAAATTCCGAGTACCGGTTCATAAATTTTAAAAACTCACTTGAACGTTACTAAACATACCTGATAAAATGTTCAGAAATTCATTTCGGTCACACTGGGCCAAGAAATCACACACCGTCAATTTTTGAAGACTCATAATATTCCAAATAAACTAAAAAATATTACATGAAATTTATGGGACATTACATTATCCCCACCTCAGGGCTTTGCATCCCCGAAAGCAGCATAACCAAAACTAAAAGAAAAGTGGTGTTACTGATCCCGAATCTGGTCCTCTCGCTCCCATGTGCTCTCCTGGAGGTTCCCGTACTGCCAGTGATGGCAGAATAGTGTTACCGACCACCCATGAAGGAAACTCTCCTATTGATCCTCAGTCACTACTGGAACCTCTATAATCATCTCTCCATCATCGATGTCCAGCTCATCGTGGTCGATGATGTTAGAAGGGTTGTCCACGTATCTCCTCGGCTGGGATTCTTGTAAGATGTTGTGAACCCTGTTCTATAGAGGGGGAAGTTATAGGTGGTAAGCCTCCTAACTAACTATGTTGAGGACCTAGAAGGGTCCAATGATACTGGGAGATAACATGTCTCCCCTGCCAACTCTCTGCAAACCTCATTGAGGTGAGACCCATAGAATGACAATTTCCCCATCCTCGAACTCCAGAAGTCGACTTCTCTTGTCGGAATAAGACTTATGCCTCCTCTTTGTAGTCTTCATCAGCTGTTGGATGATCTGCACTTTCTCTGTGGTATCCCATACCATATCTAGTCCCATGAGTGCTGACTCCCTTGAGTCAGTCCAACACAAAGGTGTCTACAAGGTCTCTTGTACAACACCACAAATGGTTCCATCCCAATGGTGGAGTGATAGCTGTAGTTATATGTAAACTCCAATAAAGGTAAGTGATCATCCTAGCCGCGACAGATGTCGAGGACGCAAGCTCACAGCATGCCTCTGAGGGTATGAATAGTCTGCTCAGTTAGGCCATCTGTCTGAGGATGGGTGGTGGTTCCCAAACGAATCTTCATCCCGAAAGACTCTAGAAACCCCATCCATATCCAGGATATAAAATGTGTATCATGATCAGATACATTCGTCGAAGGGTACTCCATATAGATGCACAACCTCCTGCATATAGTGGTGTCCAATTATCTATACACAACCCTACTCTCTGATCGGTAAGATGTGTGCCAACATGGTGAGTCGGTCAATGATCAACCAGATATAATCATGACCCCTTGAAGAATGTGGAAGTCTTGTCATGAAGTCCATGGATATCCCATCCCATATCCACTTTGGGATCTCTAATGGTTGAACCAATCATGTTGGTACCTGATCCTCCACCTTCACTTGCTGACATGTGAGGCACCAAGAGAAAAAATCCTCTACTTCTTTCTTCATTCCTAGCCACCAGTGTTGTCGTCGGAGGCCCTGGTACATCTTCGCCTCTCCTGGTTATACAACTATAGAGGATGTGTGGAACCCAATCAACACTCCCTCTCGAAGTGACACTGGTACCATAGAACATCCTCTAAAGAGAATGAAGTGCTCCCAACCTTCATAAAATCTATCAGGTGCATGTCCTATGGATATTTGAGCACGTCGAGCCTCGAAGGTAGTATCCACATGTTGCACCTCCCTGACTTGCTGATGAAGTGGGAGAGTTACTGTAAGAGATTGAAGAAAAGATGCTCCATATCAATCCACAAAGGATATCAGCAAAGTGGCCAGTTCCTTTGTCGCCTCGCCTAGAAGCTGTATACCAGATCTCCTTTTGAGTGAATCTTCTACAGAATTCCCCTTCCTAGGAGTATAGACTATCTCGATGTCATAGTCCTGTAGGAACTCATAACGACATTGTTTCCTCAGGTTCAGGTCCATCAGTGTGAAGATATACCTAAGACTCTTGTGAACTGAGGAACTGTAAAATTCTCTCTAATCAAGTAATGTCGCCACATCTTCATGGTGAAGTACACTGCATAAAACTACAGGTCATTGGCAGTGTATTTTTGTTCATGTTGTCTCAACTATTGAGAACAATATGTGATCACTTCTCACTCCAACATCAGGACCCATCCAAGACTATTCCATGATGTGTTGCAATATAATACATATCTTATGCTCCCTTTTGGAAGCCTCATGATGGGTGCTCTATTTAGCCTCTACCTCAACTTCTAAAAACTCTGCTGGAGTCTCTCATACCACACGAATGGTTGCCTCTTTTACATTAATGCGGATAATGCTGTTGCAATTCTAGATAAATCTAGCACGATCCTCCAGCAGTATCCATTGAAACCCACGAAACTCTGTATATCTCTCACACTCATGGGTGACTCCCAAGAAAATACCGCCTCAATTGTCACTGGATATACTGCAAATCTAGCCTCTGATTTGACATTTCCCAGAAAGTTCATCTCTCGAATATAGACCTGGTACATTGAGAGCATTCCATAAAGCTGGTTCTCTTGAAGTGTGTCCATGTCTATTTTAAAATAACTGGCATGTTCCTCCTCAATAGAATAGAACATCCGAATTTCATTGATGAAGGCAACTAAAAAGCGATCAAGGTATGGATGAATGATCTTTTTCATTACTCCCATGAACACTGATGGAGCATTGGTTACAACAAAAAACAAAAACAAGAACACTTAATGGTCGCACCAAAATTTGAATGCTATTTTTTGCACATCCTCGTCTCGCACTCTAAGCTGGTGATGGCCTAACCTGAGGTATATTTTCAAGAACCACCATGCTCACTTCAGCTGGTCAAAGTGGTCATCAATCCTTTTGAGTGGGTACTTGTTCCTCACAGTCACCTGGCTCAGGTGACGATAGTCAACACAAAGTCTCAAAATCCCATCCAGAATCTTGGCGATCAAAATCAGGGCTATCCTAGGAGAATCACTAGTCCGAATTATCCATTTTTCCTATAAGTGTTCCAGCTATACCCATAGTTCATAAAGCATTGCAGGAGCCATATGATATGCTGGTGTGGATAACGGTGTTGTCCCGGGGTACAAGTCAATATACATGTTCACCTCTCTATGAGGAGGTAGACCTGAAGCATAATCAGGAATGAAATCCGCGTACTGGTCCATCACTACAGGATAATTTGAAATCTCCACATCAATCATTCTACGAGTAAGGCTAGCATACAAATGAGTTCTCAGCTAACCTCTCATATGATTAAATCCATCCTGTGCTGCAAAGGATCCCTTCTCGCCGTTTAATGTGAACATGGTCACATCCGTGCAGACAGACCTCACTTTTCAGCTAATACCGTCATTCTAAGAATGTACTATAGATAACCAGTCCATACCCATGATGACTTCGTTAGGGCTTGATGTTGCTACTAGGATATCATAGCCTAAGCACTCGCATCCTAGTTTATTCTCACACAAACGGCACCAGTGCGTAATCATTGAATACGCTCTCATAGAAGTCACTAGCCATAAGGATCTATCCAACAGATCCATTGGAATCATCGAGCTCTAAAGGAGGTAATTGGAAATAAAAGAATGACTCGAACCTATGTCTATAGGTACTGCAGCTACGGAGCATTAGACAAAGGTCTTACTTCGTTCATCTTCAGAGCGCCTTTGTCGTAGGCCTAAGCTGCCTAGTGCTGAGCTGACCCATGTCAACATGCTCTCTTTGGGTGGGGTGGACCACCATGTGGTGGTTGCCGTAACATCTCGAATCGTCACACACCATCAGGTGCATGGAAGGCAACTCTACCACGTCCACCTCCTCCCTGTGGTCCTCCTCGGTCGAACCTATGTCTCTTCCTAGGAAATACTTTGACCATCTTCTGATCAGCCATATGGCGGGATGGACAGTCATGAGCCTTGAGACCCTACCCACCCCATGTGAAACACTGGTTGTTCATCAAATTAATGGTTTTGTCTTCGGCACCCCGCACAACCGATCCTCGGTCAAGTGGTCATCCACCTGTAGGTATGGTCCACTTGGACATCTATGAAATCTATCTGCTACCAACTAAAGATGACTCTGCAACATAATGATTGGGGGTGGGTCTCGCTGCTGGTGACTAGTCATTAAGAAAGCAATCCAGTAAGAGAGCTCGCTCTAACACCTCCACCAGCATCCAGATGCTGAGATAAATCATTAAAGCCCTAATCTCCCGCCTGAGTCCCTTATCAAAGGTCAAAGCCATGAAGAATGCTCCCCATACCATATTAGTGGAGTAATGTTAGAGGTCGGTTAAATCACTATGTACTGATCCATAGTCATGATTCCCTAACACTGATGAAGAAGCTCATGTAGGTGCACTGTGCGAAGAGTCACTGGGACAAACTCTACTTGAAAGAGGCTCTCAAATTCTGCCTAAAGAAGCGTCACCTCCACGTGAACCTGGATCATCAAGATCCACCGTATTCTAGATACTTATTATAGAAGGATAGAGGCAAGGATCTCAACGAGATCAGATGGTTTCCCTACAAGTTGGAAGACTCTCACAATGGCCTCCTGCCAATTCTCATCTGCATGTGGTTCCGTATCTCCCCTGAACCTGGGTGGCCTCTAAAAATTGAACTCGTGCAATGAAATAAAGATCCTTTCACCCTCTTCTGCTAGAGATGTTGGAAACGGTGGCCCAACGGGTAATTGTACTACATGTGCCTCCGCAGGAGCCTCTACTGAAATAAGGCCCTGCACGGAGGCCTCTTCGCACAGTGGGCTAATAGAAAATACTATACCTGGTACCCTTGCTGGTTGTCTGTGTGGAGGAATCCTATAATGAATCATGTGCTCCACAGTAAATAATTTATACATGGTGAGCTGACTCAACATGATCACAAAGAAAATTCTTGAAAAATCCACACGCAATCATTGTTTTCAGCACTGAGGAGGAAATTAGAAGTCAGGGTCCTAGTGTATGGATATATCGGTTATCGCACCAAAACTGGATTCCCAAACTGATAACCACAATAAATATACATAATAAAATTTTGAATAAAAATATGAGAGTCTAATGATCTATTGTATAATCGACTACACGGATACCAATTTGTAAGGACCCATCACCTGGAGCCCGTGCTGTGACTACCCCATGCCCGCCTTACATAGGAAATTGGATCACGACTTGCACTGAAAGGAATATAACCTAAAACCTAGAAGGAATTGAATTTATATCCTGTAAATACATGCATCCATGCACACAGTATGATACAAACAAAATTAAAATATATAGAAAAACGAGTGTTGAAAGTAAGTGGGGATGGAATACCAGCCCATAAGTAAAGGTACCAGAACAACTGCAAAACAATAAAAATAAAGAATTAGACAGATATCTATTGGTTCGTCCTCCATGGTTCCTACAAGAAGTTTAGGTACTTATCGCCTCGTCAACACTCCATATCTGCCCGTCTCCTCTATGTATTGACACACCGTATGGTCCTTCTCTGTGCATTGTCCAGTATTGGTACCCTCAGCCTCGATATGTGCGGTCCATCATCTGCACCAAGAACAACGAGGTGTGGGCATAGCCTATGTAGGGTTGAGTATAAAGATACTCAGTAGATACCCTGAAACCTTTATGGTCTCAAAATATCCAAAAATGATAAACCACAGAGCATGAAATCTACTGACAACCCTACTTAGGTATATTCCCATACATATACATATGTTATCTAATATACCCATATAAATCATGAGTAAATACATGGTCCAACCAAAATTCCTGAAGCTCAACTATTCCATAAAGGAAGGAATACGACAAAGATAAGTACCACATAGGTACGCCACACAGAAGAATTACTCCAATGTATTACCACGAAGGAAAGTACCACACTGTTACAAACACAACACACACCAGGTATAACATAGGTATAATAGTAGAGATGATTAGTTGTAAATATTGAATAATCTTACTCTGTTAAGAGGTGGCCCCATGAAGTATCCCAAATTTTAGACCTACACAGGATCCTAGTACATCGTCAGACTGACAAATGATCCTTGTACTCTGTCAGACCCACACAGGAACCTAGTACAACATCATTACATCATCAGACCCACACATGATCCTAGTACATTGTCAGTACATCGTCAGACCCACACTGAATCCTAATACATCGTTAGTACATCGTTATACCCACATTGTCTCCTAGTACAGCGTCAGTACATCGCCAGACCCACAGAGGATCCTAGTACAATGTCAGTACATCGTCAAACCCACACAAGATCCTAGTACATTTTTAGCACATCGTCAGACCCACACATGATCCTAGAACATCTTTGGTACATCGTTATACCCACACACGATCCTAGTACATCGTCATTACATCTTCATAACCACACAAGATCCTAGTACATCGTCAGAGCCAGCTACTGGGTCCCCTCAATAAGCTTCCTCTTGTCTTGGAGAGTCTTCATCTCAAGATACTAGGAGATACTCCAACTATCACCAAGTCCCATGAGAAATTATTCCAATGGACCTCCATGTCATAGGGGTATCAACGCAATAGACAGTGCGTCAATCAGACACCTGGTCTGTAAGTGATTAGAATTTTAGTCCCGATGGCCCGGTTGGATTTGTTCTTGATCCAAACCAACCATACCCCAACTATATCCAATACTCAAGTGGGTTATACCAATATGGTCGTCTCTCTCTAAGGTTTCTGTTCTTATAGATAGTTAGTCAAATAGATTCCCAAAGAAGAAGATGTGGCTGGATAAACGTAAAGGGTCGAAACTAGTCCGGGTCCAGTCTAACTCAGTTGGACTGACCCATCCCGACCTACTAGTTCTGGCCCGACCCACACTGGAGGGTACATGCCATGCTGGAAGTCCGCGGTGCGGTAGTGCACCGCGAGGTGGCCACGGCGTGGTGTGGCTGGCCGTCCGCGATGCTTCGGTCTTCGGCGACTGGCCAGATTGCAGCCCATACTCTTCACGCAGTGCGGTCGCATTCCTCAGTGGCCGACTATGCCGACCATCCCCCCTTCTTCGCTGCGGTAGATTCTGCACCCCTTCCTCCCGGGGAGGTGTGGACGTACACCACCGCCCCTGTCATGCGGTCGGACACTTCTCTTGTGTCCCACAGGTGACGATCGCTGAAACTGGTCATCCTCCTCCTCCATCGCGAAGAGCGCAACCAAAAATTACACAAAGATTTGCAGAGTTGTCATGCCATGTTCATTTGGCATGCACCCTCCACATAAGAACAGTGGAAAGAAGATCAAATATTTCTTTAATTGTGATTAATTTGTAAGAATGGGGAAGAGGAAAATTCACAATATCTACCCTACATTGGAGGTTCGTTGATGTGTCATGAGATTAAAAATGGTGATAGTGAAGAAGGTTCTAATGATCTTTGCTTCCGCAACACTCTTCAGATGTTGGGCTCGTGCGTATTCCACTTTCTTGGATTTGAAGAATGTTCTTTGATGGATATGGCGTTCTTCATTTGGAGGAGAAGTTATTTGTTGGACATGAAGGGTGTGTTCATCATTAGAGAAGATCATACATATGTTATACCCTTTTCCATTTCCAACCAATCCTCTCAAAGAAATGAGGTTCCAATATAATTTAAATAATATATATCAATTTAATTGGTGGCACAATTAATTATACCACATTGGCATAGTTAATTGGCTCAATTTAATGGGAGGAATGAATTAATGTGGAGTGGGAGTTTTCTCTCCCATTAAGAGGGTTCAGGTGGTCCCCTTCGTTAAATTTAAAATTGTGGGGTTTTGGTCTGATGGTCCCTACATCCATAACATTCACATGTGAGATTTTAACAAAAATAAAATTGATGTTTATTTTATTTCATTTTTTATTTCCATGAAAAAGTGGAAAACTATCATTCAGCCTTAACCAACTGTGGTCGAGGAGAAGGTCTCCTTATTCAAATAATGGCACTGCAAGTTCAATAGTGTCCTCTGATTTCAATTACGAGCACTGGTTCAAATGTCAAAAATACATGCTTGCACCTTTATTGAACGTACACAAAAAAATTTCAGAAATTTATTTTGGACACACTGGGCCTTAGAATCATGCACATTCAGTTTTTGCTGACTCGTAATATTCCCATATAATTATAAAATTTACATGGAATTTCTGGATCATTATAATGTGATAGTGCATATGATTGTCATCCTCGATTTGATGATTTGTATTTTTATGGACTATTTGAGATAATATTACTAATTGATTACTCCTCTCAGGGTTGGGGGATCTATAATGAAATGTTAATGGTTTTTTTGATTACGCGACCTGGTACAGTTATTGATGACTTTGTATTCAGAGTTATTGACATGAATGCATTTCAGCTAACCAATGAACCATTCATTTTGGAATCAATGGAAAAATTAGTTTTTTATGAAAAATAATTTGAGAGATGAATACAATGGAATCAAAGAAGTAATCCTAATATATATTTTCATGTTTTGGTGATCAAACTACAACAATTTATTTACCCATTGATATTGAAAAATATATTGTATTTTATAATTAAAATGCTTTCATTGTTAGAGTTCATCTTGAACCTTATGTAGTGGTTGATAATTTATAGAAGCAACCATATATTCTAACTATTCATTCATTTTACCTTCACAAGAGTTTCATGGGTTAGTATTACAGTAATTTATTTAATTTAGTGTCTATTTCGAATGATTGGTTATTTAATATTTTATGTTTTCATTTCATTTAGTTTTATTTACTTCAAATGAGATAACAATGTTTGAAACAAGTTTTAAAAATAGTATAACATGGTTTTCAGTTATTATTTTTAAATAATTTTATATATATTTCATATTTCATCATTGAATTCTAACATGTATTCTTTAATTGTAATTAAAATTTAAAAAAATTATATTTCATTCTATTGTAGATTTTTTAAATGCTTCTTAAATTCAAAGGATGTGACTATTATATCCTAATCAATAAGTGAAAAAGTTTGTGTTTCCCCCTTCACATACCTTTTTGAGTATAATAATTTTAATATATACATCAAAATTATATATAATTTCATGTTAATATTTTTTTCCATTTTATTTAGTGAAATTTAGTTCCACCTGATTTGAGTCTTCATCCTACATGAATGGGTCCGGGTGGGGATGCTCATTGACCGAGATGGAGCACCCATCATACTCGTACCCGCACTGACCCCCCAGTGGTCCCCAATCTAAAAAACCATTCCATATCCACTTTTTTCTCATGGGCTATTCTTATCCATTTCTCCATCATCATCCCAACAACTCTAGTATTCACTTACCATGTCTATGCTACATCTATGGATGATCCCACAAATGCCTCCATTATCTTATTTACCTTCTTCATCCCATTACATGTATACACCACCTCCACATATGATACCACCTTTACCTTATCCATATGTGATGATGTATCCCCATGCCTACTACCCATATTCTTATATGATGATGATGCCTCCAAATCATATAATCTATCAAAAATACATTGTGTCTGTTCCATCAGCTTCCACTGTAGTGAATGAACTCCTCCTAGAGTGTGATAAAGAATAAACATTTCAGTCTGAGGATATTGATCCATGAAAACTCACAGATCCATAACAGTATAAAAAATAGTGAACATGAAGTTATGTTTATCAAAATTGTTTCAAATTATATCACATTAATTTTTTTATGTCATATCATGATAAAATTATTCTTTTCACCATATTTTCTTATTATGGGGAATTTTTATCTAGGATACATTGCTGGACGTGTATGCATGATGCCTGGAATACCAAGAAATGTATAATGGTTGATTAAAATAGAAAATCTTATTGTAGGAAAATGTGACGGGCAGTTTAGAAGTATCATGGCCATATTATGAAAACACGCTGATATCAATTCAGTGAAACTGGGGGCATTGAGAGATGTCAGTAAAGTCATCTTGGAAAAAATAATTATTGTAGATATGGGTAAAAAATTTTATAGATGAATATCTATATAAATTTTGTAATTATATTAAATAACTTCTTCATTACAGATTCAGTTTAACTTTCCCAATGGATGTACTTATAAAACTACAAGGATGTTGGATGTTGAGGAGTTAGGGAGATAATAAAATAATGACTTGTATTTTAGTTCTTTGAAAAGATTGGGTTCTTATTTAGAGAGAATATACACATTTCAATACTGCCACAAAACGCAATATAATAAATTATTTTTTAATGTAATACTAATTATCTAAAGGAATTTCAAGTCATTAGTGGTTTGATAATAAAATTTATTACTTATTACATTATAGGAAATATTAGGATTCACCTAGGAAAAAGAAAAGGGACAAATATTCAATTATATATGTAAACTCATTGTGGAACACTAAAATGACCTAACATGAGATTCACCTGGAACATTAATCATAATAAATATAATTTATTTATTTATATGTTTACATAGTTAGCTTTTCATTCATAATTTTATGATTTATTATAATTAATCCCATTAACAAAAGGCTCAAATGACACCATTTAAAGGTTCATTTCCATTAAAATAATAGGCCATGTTAGAATATATAGAATTTATTATCTCTACTCAAAATAATATCAATACTTATCAAGTAATACCGAATATGATAATAAAAATCACAATATTTCTAAAAAACTATCTCATCATCTTCAAGTTATTCAAGATCAACTTTAAAAAAAATACAATAACAAATCAAACAATTCTGTAGTTCTTCAAAATATATAATTGGATTTATTTTCAACACAAATAACTCACATAAAGGGATCTATATCAGATTTATTCATAAGATTAATTATAATAACATCGAATTTCGTGATAATGTATTGTTTTTTCAGGAATCCATCTTAATGTCACATGATTTAGTTACAAGAAAATTGTATCATCACTCATATACTCAAAATAAAATAATTTCCCTTATTACTATATAGGTTTATAATTATTTCACCTTAAATGAATGTTTAAATTGATACATACCTCCAATCATTATAATAACCAACCCATTCAACATATATGACACCCAACATATTCAATTACGAACTAAATAAATATGAAATTTAATAATATAGTGTATTTTTAACATATATGAAAAATATTTTTTCATCAGTATATGTGTCAATTTTGGATCATACTGTTATCATTTAGAATTTGAAATTTCATATAACATATATGGAATTCTTCTTTCATGATATACTATTCTTAAAAATATTCTCTATAATTATTTCTATTTTATTTTATTTAAAAAAATCATTTATAAACACATTTTAATAGTTATGTACTTTGAGAATATATTTAAACACTCCATGATAAATTTATTGAATAATACTATCACGAATTTTCCTATGAATTAGTAGATGAAAATATGTTAGTATATAATATATAGTCCCATAAAAAATCTAATTCCACCTAGAAATTACATCTGAAGAGGAACTATAAATTGGTTTACCAACCCCACATTAGAATACTCTTTGTAACATGAATAAAAATAATCCAACATAATCTATGTGAAAAATAATAAATGAAGTCATCTACCTAAAAAATAATTTATTATTAACTTTTCTTTAAGCATATTTTAATTTACTAAGATAAATTTATATTTTACATAAAATTCTCTAGGGACATATTTTATCCCATAAAAGAAATTATTTATTTATTATACCGTAAAACAATAACTCTAAATTATAATGTTGTAAGTTTTCTATAAACTATTCTTTTTCATGGTCTCTATTAAAAGTGATAGATTTTATAACCATTAAAAACTTGTTATGTTTTCATGTTTTCACTATATGAAATATAAAAATTTATTTACATATTGAAAATGATTTAAAACATTCATATAATTTTTTCAAATCCAGATCATAATAAATGTTGAAAATTTGTATAAATAATGTTTCATAAAAAAATCATCATTTTTACATCAATTTTTCTCTGAATAACTACACGGTAATGCTATTATTTTTCCCTTAGCTCCTGAAATTTGTTCATAAGAAAAATTATTATCTATACCATCAAACTAATCATTCCAGATGTTATCCACTTTTTATGATCAACTAAATCAATAATTATTTATTTTCATTCTATGAAATAAGTTCTCGTTGATTTCCCTTTCACAATTTCTAACTATTCTATACAAGGTCATCATTAATTCCAATAATATTTTCTTTTTATACATGCTTCTTGAATCTCTATTTTTAAAATTTATCATCCCCGAACACTTCGTCCTCATTAGTTCTTTTAATTGAGTCAACATCAATAGAATTTTTATCATTTATAAAATATTTTTTCATTAAATTTTCATCAATTTTTTACATTTTTATTTTTATTGTTTTCAAAATATTTGGATTTATTCATAGCTATGATAGGTTATTATTTAGTAATATTCAATTTAAAAAACAAAAAAAATCATTCATCATTGTATTCCTTTATCAAATTATATTATCAATATAGCATTATAAGATCCCTTATTTTTTTTATCATCAAATATTATTATAATTATTTTATTATCATCATGCAAAATGGTCTACAAAAAATATTAATATAAATTATTTTAGAATTTTTATTCTCCTATAATTCATATAATTTCTTGTTATAATTATGATTCAGAAAACATATATTAAAAATATAAACAGTTTCATACAGTACATCCCTTGGAAAAAATGATGATAGTTTGTTCACATCAAACATTATAATTCCCATATCAATAAATATATTTCCATTACATTACGAAATTATGGTTTCCTATGTATTATAATGAGTATTTTACTAATTTTATATTCAATACCTTGAAATATAGGATTCAAAATAAATATAACAAAATAACTTTAATTATAAAACCTCATCCTTTTGATGTACTATCACAAATTTTTCTAGAACTATATATTGAAAAATATCAGTTCTTTTATTTCATTTGAATTTTTCTTCATATATATTACATTTTTTATCTATATAAACACATTTTTATGTTTTATATATAAAATATACTTATTAAATACTGATTTCACATATTCCCATAGAAGTTATTTTATTTTTTTCATCTTCTCAAATGGACTGAATTTCTAGTACTTTTGGATTTCATTGAATGAAATTCCTGTAAATACATATTTTTTAAAAAAATATCTATATTCATTATGGGAATATATATAAAGACAACAATCATTGAGATTATACTCAATCACAATTGAAAAATATTTCTATGACTTCAACACCTATTTTTCTTCAACGATAGAAGTCATACAATAATATTTAGAGGGATTACAAATATGTAGAAATTATCGACTAGACTATTCTCCCATAAAAATTATTCTACTATATTTTTATTTCGTAATTATGCATGGTTGTTTTTTGAAAATTACATAATATATATCATCGTGGATTTTTCGGACTTGTAACAGATTATTATTGAACCCTTTAATAAAAAAGACAAAATTTTATTTTATATTTATAAAATAAAATTACATAGTAGTAATTGATTTCATTTTTAGGGAAATATAATTTATAATGGTAACTACAAATGTATCTTGATCTGCATTTTTATTTAGGATATTTTCATCACATATCAAGGGAGTGGAAAATTACTATCAATAATCCATGACATTTCGTTCATATATTCTTTTAAATATAAATAAATAAATAATAAATAATATAATGAATTCATTTTGTAAATTCATTTTCCCTTTTCATCATAATAAATCTTCACATGAAAATTACTCAAACAATAATTTAAAAAATTATCAAAATGATGACTTCTTTTAATAATATCATCCAACTAAACATATTTTTTATATGTTGATGGATTTGATCTGATATTATTCACGTTATATTTTATTCCTAATATTTTCATCATATTCCCTAAATTGGATATTTTTCAATGTTACACCCACTTATTTATTGTCTATTATAATTCAGTAAAATATTTACTATTGAAAACATGCTTTGTGCCCATAAATTATACATTAGTAGCTATATATTCTAAATTTTGATCTTCAATATGAATAAATGTTATTTCTAAAAATGATTCCCTTATTATCCTTCCTTATTAATTTAATATATATTTATAAGGTAAAATATTATATGTGAATTATTACATGTTTCATTAATTTATATGTTGATTTACTATTACACTATATATACAAGAAAATCCTATTATCATCACTATAACCATTAGTTTTAGAAATAGCATAGTATTTATTAATTGGAACATAATTATATTTGATCTTTCCATTATTACTAATGATAGATAGGCCTATATGCCAAATTCACTATTGTCCAATTAGTCATATTGAACAATTTTAATATATGAATATTGGCCAATTTTTCATTATTCGAAAAGGAACTATTTTCAATGGGACATTAGGCCTATAATGTAATTGTCCATTAGTTCTATACCCCAATTGGAAAATAAGCCTTCAGGGCTAATGGGCAATTGGACTATAGGAATAATGTCAAATTATCCTATATTACTAATTTATTAATGCCTAATTATCCTATATTCCTAATGAACAACTAGCCTATACTGCATTATGACTAATAGACAATTGAACTCTAGGCCTAGTTTCCAATTGAATTAATTATGTATTTTTCATTTATTTTAATGAATTTCATCTTTATTATAATTAGAGATAAAACATGTTTACATTTTTAATAATTTTATAATAATTTGAGTCAATTGCATCAAACTATATTGTGAATCAATGGTCCAGTACGTTGAGGTAAACTATATTTCTCAAGTAGGAAGAAACATGTGTATGTGTATTAAAATCCTAAACGCATGAAAAAATTATATGTTTTTTTATTTTAAATTAAAATATTTATTGTAAATTTCATATTAATTTCCTTTTTTTATATTTTCAACATTATCCCTTGTAGTAATTTGATTATATAGAAGATGAAAAGTTTGTGCCAAAAGAACATTTGGGTGAGGTTATAGGTTGTGATCACCAGGGAAGAGTTTGATGTCGACCTGGGTTAGTCATCATCCTATACTAGCATTGGACATGATATAGATCCCCTCATGGAATTCAATAAATCGAGCTAAAAATCGCTTATGAAAAATCAGAAACAAAAAAATCATTAGAGAATCTATAAAGAAATAAATATTAGAGTGAATGAATTAAGATGATCACTGAAGAAATCATGAATTCATTGTTGGTTATGATTCATTATCTTCAATCAGAGGATGCTACTATAATTTATTTATGTATGGAATCGATACATTCTTTAAATGATATCCCGAGTGATTTCAATGACGGTCTTAGTCGAGAACAAGAATAATGTGGTGGTGATGATGTTATTTATGATTTTCTGCACCAGATGAAGATTTTGGTGAGATATTTGTTGAACCTAATGATGATGTTGTTGTATTTTTTGATTGTGAGGATACCGATGTTGGGGATGGGATAGATATTGATCCTCATCATTTATGACCTATCAGGAAGGAGAGTTTTGTAGTTATGTAATGAATTAAATTTAATTTCATTTGTGATGTATTTATATATTTTAATACTTTGTATGGTTTGGATATTAGTACAAAATTTTGATTTGATGATAAATGTAGAAAATATGTTCTTTATTGAAATTTTATTTATAAGTTCGGGCGTTTGGTGAAGAAGGTGGTGAGGCTACTACCAAATGCAGAAAACAAACAATATCTAAGAATTATAGAACCATGGGTATTGGTCCTCTAATGGTTAATCAATGAAAAAATGTTTGAAAATAGTTTTTATAGAGCTATACCAATCGTTTATTGAAACTACGGGCATAGAAAAATCAATGTGACCTATACCAATGTGTTTATACAAGCCATGGGTATTGGCCTATATCGACATCCAAACAATCCAAAGTTATCCAAACCATAGGTATAGATTATACCAACATTTTTTGGGGATATAGATAAATTTTAGAACAATGTGTTTAAGATATTCATTTTCATATGATCCTAGTTTAGTAAAACAAAAATTATTCTTTATTTATAATTACTATGAAATATGATGATCATATAAAATTTTAAATGAACATATGTTTCTATAAATCATTGAATGTTTTTCTAAGAATTAAAAAATCTATTTATATCATTTCCATAATAATAATAAACATTTATATTAAAATATTTCATTTTATATTGATATAATGATTATTATTTTAAATAACCTCTATAATTATTATTTCCATCATCTTGATCTTCACATTACCATAAAACCCTGGGATCTGAAATTTTATGGTTTCTATATTTTTTTATGAACTACTATTACATCATGTAATTGATTCCATATATGAAAAAATATTTAAAATGGGTTATAAACAGTATATAATAATAGTTCGGTTCATTACATTTTTAGGCTAATCAAAGTCTATATCAATTTTTACATAATTATATATTTATAATCCTTCAGTTTAGATTGATTACATTTTCCAATTTAATTAAATCATACACATACCTAATTAATTTTTTCTTCATAAAAATATATCTACATTCAATGAAGTAAAAAAGGAATTCTAATTTGTTTTGGAATTACTGTGAAAGCCAATAACTTTATACGTTTAGTATGTATTTCATAAACAAGATTTTCTCTAATATAAATTTTATTATGTGATAGTGGAACTATACATCCTTAACATTTGATAACCCATCTAAATGTTATTATAATATAAGGGATGGTGACTATAACAACATTTTTTAAATACATAGATAATACATAAGTTTTTAGGAATACTAATACATTACACAATCACACATCTGTGTACTATACATGATTAATATATTTGGAATCATGGAACACAATATTCATAATTCTTGAATAATAATCATTGTATCTCTTGGTGATCATTCCCTTTAGTAGTCTTCACATACATTCCCTATATAACATCGTTCTTTATAGCATGGGATAATGAAATATAAAAATGGTTGAGAGAAAATTATCATTAAGGATAAAAAGCATAAACTCTATAATAACACGAACATAAGGATATGAGAACATGCACATTAAATTTTATTAAAAAAAATCCTTTCATATCAAAGATAACAATCATTATACATGGAAAATATATTGGTATATTATATTACATGAATTATAAGGGAATCTAAGAACATGCTTCCAGATAGAAGATGATTGGTAGAAGACATATAATTGTGGAAAAGAGATATTAATATAAACAATAATGTCATAGATGATGAAAAATACGTTCCTAACATGATAACCATGGACTAACCACCCTTGTATATCCTATAGGATTGGGGTTCCCACTAATGTATCATACATTTTCTTCATGGTAAAACCGGTGATGTACTATAATTATTAGTCATTGGATAACCACTCATATAAACACTAATCTCATAGAATATATATCATTACCAAATGCTTCATAAGCATTATATGTTCCACCCATAATATTATCTATACTTTTCTTTGACACAGAGTCACAAAACATTCAACAAATCACAACCCAAGAAAATTGGGTTTCTTAAAACATTTCCCAATGAATGACCCATGTAAAAGAAATGTTTTTAATAATATTTCATCATTTCATCTTAACACAAACCGTGGGAAATACATTTTTTAAATGAACATCAAATAATAATAAACGATTAAAACAAATAATAATAATGTAATCCTTGTTTATTATCACCAATAAAACATGAATTACATAAAAATGATTTCATATTTTATGAAAATTAATTTTGAAATATAAATCATTGGGAATGATTCTAAAATATGGTAATTGTTTTTGAAAATAATTTAAAAAAACAAAATAAATGATTTTTTTAATTAAAATAACCCTTAAAAAATATAAATTTATATTGAATGAAAACAATGTTCATGAATATGGGATGATTAATTCTTGTTCAACAAATTTAAAAATAATCCCTTTACATTTTATTTTAAATCCACAAAGATATTTTGAAAAATAAACTAAGATTCATTTTTGTTGTTTAAAAAATTATAGTATTGGTAATAATGAATGGAATAACTCATTTATATATTAATATATAAATATTTAAAAAATTAATAAAAGGAATTATTTTTTAATTGCATTAATTTTTTGATATATGATATAAATAACATAAAATTTTATTATGAAAAATTTATTAATTATTTTTAGTACCAAATAATGGAAAATTTGAAATATTACATAAAACTATCACGAAAAACAATTGAAATAGGCCATTCATGAAAATTGTATTGAGATATATTATTAGATTTTGTTATTGGATACATATTCGTTATCAATTTTGATATGCGATCAAATTGTAATAGAATGTATTTAGTTCATTGGTAACATTGAATTTTAAACCCCATTAATGAATAATGTTAAATTAAAATATTAATATAATCAATATTTGGTGATTAGTGATAAAAAACTCAAATTTTTCTTTCTATACACCTCTTATAAAATAAGTATATAACAAAATCATATATCTTAATAAAGTAACATTGTGACACAAATCCATTAATACATATATATCATTGTAACTATAATCCCCATTAATGTAAAATCATTAAATGGATGAATAAATCCCCACAATTTTAATTATAATAACAATAAAAAATTTTAATGTGTATTATATACAACACATAAAAGAAATATGCCGTAAACATTTCATTTGGCACATAGAAAATAAATAATATATTGAAATCCATTAACATAAGTTTATAATTCATTAATACACATTTTAACATCTAATATATTGATAATAAGTATATTAAATATACATTAATGAACCATAGCTATATATATCATATTATATTTGATTTTATTTTGACCCTTTATTATCCTTTTATAAACAATTACTTGTAAAATCAACTATTCTTTTAATTACCTCCTTCATTTTAGTATATGTTTTGATTATTTATTTTCGGACCTATTATGTTGATCATAGTTTCATCGTCTCCAGAATAATAGTAATTTCATAATTTAAACATTTATAAATCTAATATACTGTTATTTCCAATCACAAAACTCGGATTTGAAAAAAAAATGTTATAATCTTGGGGATAGTGGGTGATACATACGCATGAGTAATACATCCATTTTCAATGATAATTAATGAAAAAAATATTTTCATTAAATAATTATCATAATATAATAAATGAAATATTTTTAATTTAAATATACTTATATATATAATCCATGTGTTTTGGTGATGAGTAGAGAGTCGTATAATTTCTTGAAGGATGTAGCCCAAATGTACACAAATAATTATATTATCATCTTGTGAGTAAAAAATATGGGAAAATGATATGTTTACCATTTATAATGATATATATGAATAAATAGTAATAAATTTATTTATATCTCATAAATTAATAGAATATTTCCATATTATCATCCATGTAATGTGTTTGGGAAAACGGGTAACAATGCTTCACAAGGTGGTAGTCCACCGTATACATGAGAGGCAGTATCTTATCCCTTAAAAAATATAGTAAAGAATGTTATATATTATATAATTTTCAACATTTATATTTATGTTAAAAATATCATATATATATTTTATATCCATCATCATACTCTACCGTGAGGTATTAGTAGAAAAATTAATGATATATGTTTATATGTTTGTGGTGTGTCGAACACATGGAAAATTATTTTGTGGCCCATTTTAATGAAGTAGTGACCATTGTAAGTCATAATATTAGCATAATAATATGTCATTTTATTTAATATAATATTTTTTTATATAATAATTTCATAATTATAATTTAAGGAGGTGGATGATGAAATAATAATAAAACACTCATTGAAGAACATTACTTGTTATTTTGGTATCATCCTAAGGATTCCACCAATATCCTCAATAGGATGGATTTTTGTCCCAAATAAATATTATAGGATTATAGTAGGGCTGTTTTGAATTTATTTGGGATTATATTATTTGAATAATTTTTTTTTCTTGTTTAAATAAGATGATATAGGTAGTTACATTTTATATATGAGGTTAGTGACACAATTGTAATAATTTGTATGAAAAAGGGGTAACAAAATTTTTATAAAAAAATGTCCCATAAAAGGATTATCATAGACCAGTTTATATTATAGAGTCTATATATTTTCAAATAATGTATTTTAGGAATGTAGTTGGGTCATTTTAACTGTTACCTGTTTAGTTTAATGTCCTTATAACCCATTTTTATGCTAGATGCAATAATTAATTTTTAAAGTATAGACTATTGAATTTGGAAAACAAATTGATGAAATTATTAAATAATATAATTTAATATTATATATAACATTTAATCCATTTTTAATTATTAAATTATCAAAATAGTATAACATTAATTTAAAATTAATCTTACAGATGTGATGAGAATGAGATGTTTTCAAAGTGAAAATAAGAAAAATGGTTACAATGTGTTTTTTGGAAAATATAAAATCAAAGTTATTAAAATAAACAATATTGATTTACAGATATGTAATTTCAATAAATAAACATTTATACAAAATAAAAAAATTGCATAATTAATAATTAAAATGAAAATGTAGTTTTTAGTTAAAATTATTCATTTTTCATTATTCAATAATAAATTAATATTCTTAGGGTAATATATAAAATTAACCATATATAAATTTTATAATATGATTTAAAAATTTTTGTTTATTTCTTAAAACAATTTTCTATTATGGATTGAAATTATTTTTAAAATAAGTGCAACAAAAAACTGACATAACTGCTTTTTAGACCAACTCAGTTTTAAGAATAAAACATGGTATTATGTGTAACATGAGATAAAAATAGTTTATTATGTAATTGATGAAAAACATAATCTTAAATGTTAAACAATCAAAAATATGTATTACGAATAATGAAAAATATCAAAATAAAATAATTATTTAAAAAATTATATATTTCAAAAAAATTAGGTGGTAGAAGATTATAAAACACACAAAATGAATTTCATCATAAATGTTTTTCTCAGTCATCATTTATTTAGCCTTTTATAATTCCTTCAATGAAAACCCAACCATTTTAATTAATAATATTACATACCATAAATGGGGATTTTTTTGTAATATTGTTGTATCCTAATGTAACTCATATCTTTTATTCCAAAAATGAGAACATAGTTGGGAAGTAAATATTTTTAAAAGAAAGAAAAGTTTAAATAGTTATAGACAATGATATAGATCATTGATCATATAGTATTTGGTGACCCATATAATGTTAATCAAACAACAAACCATTAACAAAATATGTTCGAAAAAAGAAATTGATATCATACTAGATGATTAAAACATGACAAAATTCTATTTCGTGATCCTTTCCAGAAGGTTAATTAATTTTCGTAAGAAGATAAAATCATATGTTTTCATTCCATTTCATAAGAACAATATCACCCATTGTTTCTCACTATATCAATTTGAACATCATCTATTACTCCAAGTACGGAATCAGAATTAGTTATCCCATGTGTAAGAAATGATAATAATATCCATCATTAGAATTTTATGTAATTCTCCCTACATTTTATTTTCATCACAAAAAATGGTTATAAGATGATATAAAGTATGAATAAATATTCATATGGATAGGTAATTCATTGATATCTAATTTAGATTCCAATCATAAACATATACTGTTCAATAAAAACATGACCTTATAATCCTTAAATAATTGATAATATATAATGAATTTCACTAAATCTCTAAAAAAGACAGATCATTTACCTCTCAGATGTTGTAATGTTCATCTTGATTTTCTCATATAAAATTGGTTAATACCCTAGTCATATTCTTTCCAGAATAATGGTAATAACCATAAATTTCATATATCCATAATGAAAACTTATATAATCACTCCATCCATGAATAAAACCAATGACTATTTAATATATTTTATATGTCCAAAAATTCTATAAACATCATCAATGATAATATATATCACATTTTTCACAAATCCATAATCAGTTCCATGGTTTAAAATAATAACCATTTTAAATTATACAAATTAATCATATCTTTAAATAATCTAGACAATATTTTCTCAACATAAAAAACATATTAATCATTACCTTAACATATTTACAATTCTATATTTCTAGTATGTCACTTATCTAGGCCAAATGTACCATTCAATATATTTTTAAAAACCATTAAATAAAAATAATATACAGTACATTACTTATATATTTTGTAATTCCAAAATCGTAATACATAGGCTGGTCAATCATTCCACATTCCATATTGAACATTATCTGAGATTATTTCATCTTAGTTATTGTTATTTCCTTCCATTTAAATGTAATAGCATGTATCATTATCATCATAAATATAACCATTAATCATAAAACATTTCAGATTCTCTTCATGAGATATTCCATTAGGACATCGATTTTCATAATTCCTATACATTCATCATTTTATATATTTAATAGTTGATGATACCATAGGGATTACATTTTTCTCATACATTAAGTTAACCAAAATTTTCATTTTTCATTTAAAATTAATTTCATTGTGTTCTTATTTTCCACACTCAAAACATCTTCTTTTCCTTATGAAACATTCCATTGATTTATTCTTCCCATGTTAATGACATGTAGAAAACTGAATATCATTTTCTCTTGTGCTCCAACTATAAAAACTCAGAGTGAACTCAATAATTTACTTCATTAGTGAGTCTAAGAGTGGGTTATAGTGAATTTTTTTAACCATGTTTTGTGATAACATATTTGACATAATAAAAATATCCATCACTCAAGTAATTTTCCTATTTTTATTCACATTTGAAAATTTTTCTTGACATTATATACAATACCAATTCTTTCTGGTCCCCCTATTTCATAAAAACATAATCATAGAGTGACTAATAATATTAATTTTGGGAAAACACATATTACTAAAAAATAACTTATATGAAATATATATCATGACACCATCATTCTAACCATTTACACATTAGGTTTATCCTCATCCATTCATAGTCATCATCTATTTAAATATATCAAAATCTTATATAAATAGTATGATAACATCAAAAGAACATTTATCTCGAGTTCCAAACCAAGTGTGTGGGATGGAAAATTATCATGCACTAAGTGACTATCGTGTCAAGATCCATGATCCATTTTTGAGATCATTCCCCTATATAAATATTATCCCAAGCAATATACACTTTTATTATCCTTAATGAGATGTAATTACATATAAACCAAATTCTATTTCCATTACAACTATTTTTTGACAGTTTCATTTACATTGAATCATCTGTCTACATATCCTTAAAGACACCCCTTAAAATATCCTTATAAATTTACCTAAGGATTTAAATAAATATTTCAAATATTATTTTCAATAGGTTATGTAAACCATTCCACTAATACCAACTATAGAGACATACACTTCTCATAAAAAAATTTTTCATCCTTCTACATTAATATTATATGTAATAAAAAAGGACTGAGGACCATAATTGTTTAGGGAATTTGGAAACATGAAAACAAAATCCTCTTAATTCGTGAATGATCTTTAATTCATCCCAAAATGATATTCTCCTTAGGAAATAATCACATACACAACCAACAGAAAAACTTTATTCCTATCCATTGTATGTGAAACCTAAGAATGTATAAGATCATATTCCTTGTATTGGTAAAAAATTGAGAGACATAAGGATATCCTAACCATAAGTTTATGATAATATGATCAGAGCCTTTGGAAACCATATATTTCATTCAAAATATCACAATATTGATCCATTCCATTAATATTGGGAGTTCAAAAGTCATGAATCATAAGAGAATCAAACAACATGACCATTAGAGTGTAATATTTGAATAATTCATAATATGTTAGTATTTGGATAAACCCTAGTGTACTTTCTTTAGGCTTAGGAAATCCACTAATGCAATCTACTTTTTATGTTCAGGATATCTACCCTCGTACCACCCTTTTTGGGGTAGGTTATAACCACTTGAACACCCTAATATCTCTACGACCATTAATCATTAACTAATGAATTAATGGTAGATATTGGTCCCACAATTCACATAATCCTTATATTTATTATAAAAAATGCCATTGATAATTCACCCTATTAGAACCTTTGGATGTTTATGGGTTTCATAAAACATTTATTCATAGAATAACTCATGGAAAATATAAGGTTTTAGTAATTAAATTATCACTAGATTATTAAAAAAATTAAAAAAAAATTATATTTTTAATAAAAATAATTTCATTATAAATCATTGATATAAGTAAAAATAATGGTACCCATGTTTAATACCCCCATTAAATAATATGATACATCAATGGATATTATCTTATATGGAAATTTATTTTGAATGATAAATAATGTTGTTTATTACATGTAGTAAATAACTTTTTGTTGAAAGATACTTTTTATAAAATTAAAAAAATTAAAATACATTTATTTGAAAATAAAATAGAATAATTCTAAATGAATCTTAAAATAAAATAACAGTCATGAGAATGATATGATTTGTTCATGTTGTACATGTAAAAAAAATATTCGATTCACATTTTCTGTAAATGAAATGTAAGATTTTTTTGAATATGACATGTAGATTGCATTGAAAATATATTTTTAAAATCCATCATGGGTATAAATGAAATTTATAAATTATTATTATTTTAAAAATAAAATTTTGAAACATGGTAATTGAATAAAATATATTTCTAGGTGAAGATTAAAATTTAGATTTTCTAAATAAATTTTTTTCAAGTATTTTAATTACTATTTAGGATAAAATTATTCTATTGATTGAAAAAATAATGACTAAATAGATTAGAATTAAATTTATGGGAATTTATTGGAGATAGAAATAAATAATTTAACATTGGAGACCTAATCACGAAAAATCCAAACAAACGATGATTCCAGGATATTCAATCTTTAGAGCATTGGTAATAAAGAATTTTAAGCCACATAAAATAATAAAATTATTAAATACACAAAATATGATTAAAATAAGGGTATTAATGATATATCATTGGAATATGTTAGTATATAATCCTTATAAGAAGATAGTAGTGCATTATATAATCACATGTCTCAATAAAAAAATGTTGACATTAAAATACCTAACTATATTGATGACATTGACAATTTAAACATGATAAAATAGTGATAAAAAATGTATTTCAAATCACTATAATTTTAAATAGAATAATAATAAAACAAATTAATTGGTAATATTTAACCACATAAGATAAAAACTAGGTGTATATGGCCTTTTCCTCACGGAAAATAAATGTCTGACGGAAATCCATTACCTTAACTCTCGACTTCCATCATACTTATTAAAGACACCTATATAATTAATATATGATTATTATAAATATATTTAATACAAATAAATAAATATATAATATCATATGTTATTTACAAGTGTTCTTTTATTACCCATTTAATTATAATTCTTGGTTGAAACCATGTTTTCCGTAATTACAATTGTCTTATTCATTTATGTATTGATTTTTTACATTCAATCTTCGATCATTTATCATAGTTAAATCATCTAAAGAAAATTTAAAATGAAAACTTTATAATTATTTAATATAAATAATATTTTTAATACAAATATTGAAATATGTTTTTGAGGATTACCACACGTTAAGATCATGAAGATGGTATATCAGTCACATACAAGAGTAACATTTTTAATTTACAATGATCATTATACAATGGAGGTAAGAAATATGATATATTTAAATAATTATAAAAATATCATATATATATATAATATTATTTTATTTAAATATACTTATACATATCATCCATGTTGTTTGGTGACGAAAACATAATCACATCACTTCATGTAGGTAGTAATCCATAAACACACAAACATCGTTATTAACTTTTATTATTGGGAAAGGTGAGAATAAAATTTATATGTTAGGCATTATAAATTATAAATATGTCAATAATATCTTGATTATTTCATTCAAGTCACATATATTTTCTAACATTATACTTATCATATTCCATGAAAACCATTAATGAATATAAATTTCATCGTTTAACAAGGAGATAATCTACCAAGCCAACGAGCGAGATTATCATATACCACATGAATTGGAAAATAAAATTGGTAAATATGATATAATGATTGCAGAGGTGTAATTATGAACTTTATATAATATAAATGTAATTTATATCAATCACCACACAAAACATTTAGAATTATTAATGGAAAAAGTAATGACATTGGTGCGCAAGGTGGTAGTACATCGTAAAGATGAATAAATATTTCATTGCCCAATTTATTGGATGTGGAGTTGGTTTTAGGTCATAAAATTAGATTAAAAAAATTAATTATATTTAATATTCTTATGTAACTATATCTATAAATTATAAAAAAAAATTCATGTTTGGGGAGGGAAAAATAAAACTAAAAATCACATGGACGATTGTAACCTTTTCATCGGGTATCCACCTTAGGTGGCTTCAAAATACACCCTAGAATAGTTTTATATAAAAAATATGTATTCTATGATGATATAAGGGTATTAAGAAGGGAATTGGGATGGTATTTTCATATCCAATTTTTCTTGACAGAGTCATTAATAGAGGAGAGTGGGTGTCATATTATTAGTGAAGTTAGGGGAATAATTTTAATTAATTAAAAGGAAAAGGTGTAACAACATTTTTATCATGAAACAATTTCCTAAAATATAGTATTAAAACTAATCATAAAATATATGGTATAAATATTTCCATAAATTTATTTTATACATGTTTTTAGGTTAAATTTTCTCTTATATTTTTAGATTTACCCATAGGAAACCTATTTTTACAATAACTGTGATTTTTAATTTTTTATATTTTTCTCATCATTTTGATAGAAATTTAATTAACCTAATTAAGATAATGTATTTTATGATTATTAAAATATATAATTAATAATTCCACTTTTCATCTATAGATGTGTATGAATTTAATTGTAAATTTATCCTACAGACATGGTAAGAAAAAATGTTTTCGAAAAACAACATGAACCAAATATACAATTATTTATATCAAAATTATATATTAAAATGATTCCAATAACAAGAATGGGATTATTAGATTTATTATTTATCTAATAAATCTAAAATAATTATTAAAAATATTATTTAAATTTTAATGACCTGGAAATCTTGTGGAAATTGTTTTTCCTAAATACATTGGAATTTTATGAGTCCGCAGTTTGTGACGACACATTATTCTCTGGCCTGGTGTGCCCAGAATAAATTTCTAAAGTTTTCCTTCAGTACGTTCAGTAATCTTAAGTGCAGTTTTTTATATCTATTGAAACTGTTCTCGAAATGGAAATATGAGGGCAACGATGAACTCGCAAAGCCGTTATTCTCTTAAGGAGACATTTACCATAGTTGCATTTTTTGAAGATGGAAGTTATGTTTTGGGGATTAATAATAAATTAAATTAAATTTATGTGAGACATTATTTTATTTATGTGGTTTTTTAATTCTCCAAGGGGAAGTTAGAGGTGGGGCCCACCCCCACATAACTTCCCATTGGAGGCTATTATGTGGTGGGGCACCCATGATCATCAATCTCTTAAACTCCCCTTGAACCCCGTGAACCCCCCAGGTAACTCACATTTAATTGTGGAGAGTCTCTTAAACATCAAACTATCCCAATTTAATGTTGAAACTCTCCACCTCCCTTGTTTGAATTTTGTATCCATCCATCCAAATTTAATCCAATTTTTTGTCACTATTAATGAAGGACAACTCTTGAGTTGTCGTACCATATATATAATACAGAACCATTTCTATTATTTTGGCTTATCTGTTGTTGGAGAACACTTGGAAGAACACCCTTCTATTCCAACGAAGAACGCCTCACATCTCTGAAAAAAATGAGCATCAATTTCTTCTTTCTTTTCCCAGAGCAAGGAAGGGAAACATCACCATCATGGGAGTACACCGACGGTGTCGAATCGACTTGACTTCACTAAATACTACCTCCTCCGATGTTGATTGAACTACGTCCGTCTTTCGCGACGTCCGCCTTCCGCGACTCGTCAATGTATACTGACAAATACTTGCTAGGGGGAGATTGGATTATTTTAGTTTATAAATTGTACCCTCGTACCTCATTTTTTGTTTTGGATCGATGATGGCTACTTGTTATCGCCTAATGTGGAGGGCATGGGCAGAACCAACACGACATACTGCCCCTTTGTTGGTTTTTTTGGTTGACGTTTGAGGTGGAGCCGAAAGGGCACAGTGTCGTCGTACTGTGCTGGAGGAGAACCACGACGACAATAGAGGAAACACAGCTGGGAGGGCCGTGGCGGAAGAAGAAACGTGGCGCCGTCGCGCCGCGCGGTGGAGCCAAAGGCCACAGCTAGGTTGGGATGTGGCGGTGGCGGCGTGGCCCCGTCGCGCCACGTGGAGTGCAGCAGGATTGTGACATCGTCACACCATAGGGGAGGTTGGGAGGCGACCATCCAAGCCGGCCACCTTAGAGACGAACCGTGGTACAACTTGCCGGATGACCGTCCGACCCGCTAGGGAACCGCAGATCCCAAAGGAAACGTGCAGAGGAGGATGTGACCCCATGTCCATGGGATGCTCGGCTGGGGGAACCAGCCAGTCACATTTCAGCCAGTCGAACCGGACCGGCCCTTAGTGCGGGCTAGGTTTTCTGGTGCGTCGCGCCCCACCGGGCCGGGCCGACCCCCTACCGGGTCTGACCTACCCAGCCTGGTCTGGCCGACCCGCCATCCCACTTGGCATGACGTGTCGGGCCCATCTTCACTTAAATGCGAATATCTCCTAGATTGCGTGTTCGATTGACGCGTCGTCTATGACACTGGGACCCATGCGATGAGGCAGTACTTTTTCGATACTCTAAGTGAGTTTTGGGGAAATTTGGAAAACGGCCGGGTTGGATAAAATGTAAAATCCAACCGGGCCCCTGGAACGGAAATTCCAGTAACCCTCAGATTTGGGGTCCGATGGACGTGTGATCTATCACATTGGTATCCTTTTGATGAGATGGAACTACGGAATTCATCAACTCGAGAATTCATGATAGTTGATGTATCGACAATTGGCTCGAGGAGGGGAACCTCCCGAAATCGAGCGTGCTATGAGCGGCAACCCTAGAGCTGGCTCCGACGACTACTATATAGGAATCCTACATGGGTTCGATAGTGATGTATAATATATGGGAATCCTCCCTGGGTTAAAAAATGATGACTAATGAACCGGGATCCTTCGTGGGTCGAACAGTTATGACTTGTGTTCCTAGATCTGGTGTGGGTCTGATAGAATAGTTGGTCATTAATCCTGTGTGCGTCTGACAGCTTATCTGGTTCTATTTTCTGTGTGGGTTCGAAATCTTATATGAGATAGCTGGTCTTGTATCCTATGTGTGTCCAACAGGTTAGCTAGTCCTATATCATCTGTGGGTATGACAGCTTAGATGAATTATTGACTACATCTGATCATCTCTATCTCTATACAAAATAAGTATACATGTGTGATTTGAGACATGTATTTCAACCATTATCATCGTGGTGATTGATTTTAATTCCTTTGTCGAATTGTTTGTGTTTGGTCATTAGATTTGGAGCCGGAATGTTATTGATAACTTAGGTATATGTGTGGGAATATACCAAAAGAGGGTTGGTTGTACTTTGTGAATGTATCATTATTCTATGATTTATATTTTCTAGATTCTGGGAGTCCTTCGGGGGTCTCAGGGTCCCATACTAATTATATTTATACTCACCCCCACATGGGCTTTGCCCGCACCTTGTTGTGTTCTTTTCAGATGACATACAATAGTGATCGTGGTAGAGGGTGATAGACGGGAGGTTCTCAGAGCTGGACTAGACGGGACATACTACAGGGAAGTGTTGTTCGAGTTCTGTACCTACCCTTCAGGTAGGATTCCCCGGTGGATGATCCAGGAGCTGTTTTCCCTTTTTTACTTGTACTTGTGGTTCATTTGGGTTTTTATACTGGCCCACTTACTTTCATCACAACATACATTTATATTTTAGTACCTATTTCCACTACTCCTTTTGTTCAGACTGTGTCTGTGTGTTACAGTTTAAAAGGAAATGCATTCCCTTTTTATCTGGATTACGTCTTTGGTGTTAGTCGCCAAACCCTGTCCAATGGAAGGCGGTCTTGGGGAAGTCATGTCACAGTCCCTGAGAACTGTTCCTAACAAATTGGTATCAGAGGATTCGGTTCTACCGCAGAACGTGGACTCTGATTCATTTAACGAAAATAGTGTTAAGTGTTTTGGGTGTGGTTATCAGTTTACAGAAACTAGTGCTGGTGCGGCAGCCGACGTATCCATACAATAGGACTCTGACTTATGATCTCCGACCAAGAGCACTAAAACACTGATTGTATTTGTGTTTCCATTGAAAAAGTTTTCGTCGTGATTATTTTGTGTCAGCTCACAAGGTTTACTGTTTTAACTGTGGTGCACCTGTTTTTTTAGGATATACCCACGATGGCAGCCTGCTAGGGTTAAGAGTTTTGTACGAGAGGGTATCCCACCGAGCGATGAGGCCTCGGTGGTGGGCCCCATAATGACGGAGGTACCAGCATTACCACTACCTTTTGGGCCACTGATACCACCAGCTCCAGCAACAGAGAGTGTACACCACCTGAGTGTGTTGCACGAGTTCCACTGCCAGAGGCCGCCTAGGTTGCGGGGTGGGATGGACCCACAGGCAGCTAAGGATTGGCTAGAGGCTGTCGTGAGAGTTTTCAGATTGGCAGGGACACTAGCCAAACACATGGTGATCCTTGTCGCGAGTCTCTTACATGCAGCCGTAGTCAGAAGGTGGAACCTGATGCTCCAGCTGCATGAGGAGGCATCATTACTCTGGACAGACATCTATAGTCTCTTTCTCTCGAAGTTTTTTCCAGCCACCCTTCGTGCGGTGCGGATTTAGTAGTTACATCATCTACAGAAGGGCATCATGACAGTAGCTCAGTACACATCGTGGTTCACCAACCTCTCGGGCTGCTCCACAGTTATGGTACAATACCCGTTCTTCAGGGGATGGACCTTCGAGCAGGGTCTTAGGCATTACATTAGGGATTCGATGATTCCCCTCAGTATCCCGATACATGCAGGGGTGCTAGTGAGAGCCCTTCTAGTAGAGAGTTTCCTTGTTGATCAGTCACCGACAGCAAGACCCACCACAGGGTGACACATAGCGGAGTCTTCTACAGCTGGTTGTAGACAGTTGTCACAATGGTCCACGCAGACCAGGCCATCAGGTGGGTGACCCAATGATTCCGGTTCGGTTGTGTGGGGCACATGAGACAGAGTCAGTTATTCAAGGAACATGCATTGTAATGCATGCGGTGGGTAGGGTCACATGAATTGAGACTACCCGACCCACCATGCAGATGAGAAACAAAAAGTAGAGGGACCTCCCAGAAAGAGGCAGAGGTTCGACCGTGGTTGTCCGCCGGGAGTAGGAAGACGTGGCAGAGGGGTTGCCCAAGCAGTGGGTGGTGGATGACGTTTCATGGATCTACCAACATGATGCATGCCTATCGTAGGGCGTGGAAAAACAATTATTTCCTAAGATAAAATGTAGTAATGTGGTTGACCTAGGATGTCTTCCGAAGAGGAGTGCACACAAAACGAGTTGTCACTTTAAAATGAGGGTAAAAAAAGGATGTGTTTTTGAAATGAAATTTTAAATGAAATTTATTGAAAAACAATGATATTAAATAGGGTGATCAGGTAGGGTTAATATTCCTAATTTTAATGCTATACTTATTCAATTTAATTCAATCCTCTTCTTCTTTTTTGATTAAAATGACTTTCCACAATCGTTTCCCCTCACTTCCTTGGTGAAATTATTATTGTGAGAGAAAACCTTACCAAGATCACAGTTTGGTCAACTCTCCTTCCATGTATAAATAGTTGTATTGAATATCCATAATTGAAATGGGCAATACCCGATCGAGTTTTGTTTATCCCAAAAAATCAAGAACATTCACTACACCTTTTACATGTACTGATGATCGTCGAGTACTTCACCACTAATTCTTAGATTATTCCATTGTATATAAACCAGAAATTAGTGGTGGGAGATTATGATTATTTTGACAAGGAAAAAATAAATAATGGAATTAATATTCAAGAAATATCATACTTGATAATAAAATACGTTATAAGAAATTGAAAACAACGTTGAAAAAGAAAGAAATTTATTCAATTGCATCCAAGAACTTAAGCCTTACAATGTAGAAAACCAACCCTTCCACAATCACTCCAAATGTTTACCCCACCATGGTAAGGGTAATATAGATGAATGGGGAAGAATAAGGCATTACAAAACTATGAAAAAGAAAATAAATAAAAAATGAATCCGAAAAGATCTTCTTCTTGGTGTCCCGGAAGGAATGGGATGGAGAATGAGATGCTTTGAGAGGGTGGAGCTCTCCTCCTTTTATAGCCGGAATTTTTCCCCCGGATTTTGACGCGTTGTATCCCTATTATAAAAACTCATCACATGTTGAGCCCTTCTTTATTGTTATTCATAATTCCCTTTTCCATGTCCCCTCAAAATCTCAGCTGATTTGGACATGTATTCCAAGAGTTATGGCCTTTTTACTATGATCATTTATTCTGTCCAATCATACTCTCCAAACGAAATCCTCCGGATTATGGTGATCTAATGACCCCATAAACAGCCAATTAACTCGGTTCTTCCTACATAAAATATTATCTGAAACTCCTTTCTCGTCCACCCACCACATTTCACAACATTTGGCCCCCCATGGATGAGTTATGGATCCCACACAAAAACTAGGCAGAACTGAAAACGGTTTTTATTCACCCACTTGTATGCTTCTTTTGAGCTTCCATGTGGCCGATTCAGCTTTTAGTCCAAAAATAGTAAATGAATCCCTTTATGTTTAGAATATGGAAATGAACGATGTTTTCAATTTGGATCAGTATAGTTAATGTTATGGCCAACCTACAGAAACATTTTAAAACTGTTAATAATCCAAAATGGCCAATTTTTACTATTCAACTCAAAATAACACTATTATCTTAAAAACGAAACAATTCATCGTAGAGGAACACTTTTGTGGGTTTAAAACAATTATATTAAATATAAAGTAATTGAAAATATTTTCTCTATCACACCACCACCACCAGAAGGTCATCTCTGACCACAGGGAGCTAGCGGACATCCGCGGGTTTAGCTCTAGGAAGTCGAGGCCTACGACCACGGTGCAGCTGAGATGATTCGAGGTACTATCTATTTCTACTTCACCCTTGCAGCAGTACTTATTGACACAGGTGCAAGCCATAATTTTATTTCCACTTCCCTTTATGAGAGCTCAGATATTCTGAGGCAGTTGTTGGCTCGATCATTACGGCTAGAGACTCCTATGGGAGAAGACTCGAAGATTAGACACTTGTGTCGGCAGTGTGAAAATACACTAGTAGGTGAGAGATTTGGTTGCGATCTTCTTGTAGTGGTATCGAGGCCTTAAGATGTCGTCTTGGGTATAGATTGGTTATCCATAGTTCATGCTCAGATTGACTGTATTAGGCACAAAGTGCAGTGTATCCACACAGATGGGACCAGGTTCACCTTCACCGGTGAGAAGGGAGCCTTTGTAGCTCATGATAGAATTACACAGAGGAGGGGTTAATCGATCGCACATAAGTTGTCTAGTATCATCCTCAGAGCGATTGATGTGTGAAGTTTGAGTTTTCATTTTGTGGTGGATCATTATGCGGATGTTTTCCCTGACAATGTTCCAGGACTACCTCCTCGTAGAGAGATAGACTTCTACATTGAACATTACCCTAGGAAAACACCGATATTTTTTCTTCAGCATATCGGTTGGCTCCCGCCGATCTCCAGGAGTTGCAGGTACAGCTGGAGGACTTACGAGGGAAGGGATTTATCCGACCCAGTGTTTCACCCTGGGCATCACGAAATTTTTTCACCAAGAAGTCGTATGTGAGATTTCAACTATGTGTCGACTAAGGTAACCTGAATCAGGTGACCGTGAAGAACAATTACCCACTCATGAGGATTGATGACCTCTTTGATCAGCTCAATGGATCACGATGGTTCTTGAAGATAGACATAAGGTCAGGTTGTCACCAGCTCAGAGTTTGAGATGATGATGTGTCGAAGACGGCATTCAGGTGTCAGTATGGCCACTATGAGTTTTGGGATATGCCTTTCGGCATGACCAATGCTTTAGTAGTGTTCATGAATCTCATGAACAGTATTATCCAGCCTTACCTTGATCGCTTTTTCATAGTATTCATCGACGACATAATAATATACTCGACTAAGGAGGAGGAGCATGCTTACCATTTATGGGTAGTACTAAACACACTCTAAGAGCACCAATATTATAGTAATATCTCGATGTTCTAGTTTTGGATTCGAGATTTTCACTTCAAGGGTAACATTATCTCGAAGGCTGCAGTTGCAGTGGATCCTATGAGGATCGTGGCAGTCCATGCATGGGAGGCACCCAAGAGTGTGACGGAGGTACGAAGTTTTCTAGGACTGGCTAGGTACTATCAGGGATTTCTGATAGACTTCTCCAAAGTTACAGAACCACATTCTGCATTTATGAAGAAGGGGAAACCCTTCGTGTGGTCATATTGATGCGAGTAGGGATTTCATGAGCTGAGGAAGAGGTTGACCATTGCACCCATCTTAAGGCTAACATAGGAGGGCGTAGGGTACGTAGTTTACTACGATGCATCAGGGACCAGACTCAGGTGTGTCCGGATGTATGAGTGAGAAATGACTGCATATGGTTCACGTTATTTGAGACAAAATTAGAAGAACCATGCTACCCATAACCTGGAGATAGAAGTAGTGGTCTTCGCCTTGAAGATATGGAGACACTATCTTATGGGTGAATTTTTTACAGTCTACTCTGACCACCAGAGTCTCAGGTACAACTTTTCTCAGAAGGTCCTGAACCATAGATAGTGGCGATGGCTCGAGTTCCTCTAGGATTATGACATTGAGATATTATATACTCGTAGGAAGGGGACCGTTGTAGCAGAAACTCTTAGCAGGAGATCAGGAATTCATTAGCTAGGAGAGGTGATAGAGCAGCTAGTCGCGTTTCATATATCCTTTGTGGATAGAGACGGAGAAGCATTTCTGCAGTCTCTCACAGTCACTCCTCTACTTCTTCAGCGAGTTAGAGAGGCACATAGTGGGGACGTTGACTGTGAGATGGGACCTGCTCAGATATCCACATGGCATACACCTGATGAATTTTTTGAAGGTGGGAAGAACGTCATCCTCTTTAGAGTAAATACCATGGTACTAGTTTCACTACATGAGGAAATTTTGAGGGAGTTCGACACTTCCCCTCTAGTGTTACATCCAAGAGTGGCGAAGATTTATCAGGACCCCATATGACAGCACTGGTGGACGAGTATGAAGAAGTTGGTAATAGAGTTTGTCTCGCGATGCCTCACTTGTCAGCAAGTGAAAGCGGAGAACCAGGTTCCAGCAGGATATGTTCAGCACATAGAGGTCCCAGAGTGTAAGTGGGATGGGATATACTAGGATTTCTTTATAGGACTTCCACGTACATCCAGATGACACGACTCTATCTGGATGATCGTAGACCGACTCACTAAGTCGCCCCACGTCTACCGATCCGAATGAAGGGATCAGTAGAGAGCCAAGGATGCCTCTATTAACAATATATCATACGGCTTCATGGTGTTCCATTGACGATCATCTCCGATCAAGATGCCCGTTTCACTTCCCTTTTATGGAATGGGTTGCAGGAGGCCTTTGGGATGCATATTCTCTTGAGCACCACCTTCCATCCTCAGACAGAAGGCCATACTGAGAGGACCATTCAGACTCTCAAGGATATGCTCTTTGCATGCATCCTCCACATTGGTCATAGCTTGGAGGATAACTTGCCCTTGGAGATATTGCGTATAACAACTGGTACCACTCTACCATCGGGATGGAATCTTACGAGGGACTTTATGGCTGACCTTGCATATTGCCTATGTGCTAGACTTACCTAGGGGAGATAGAATTTGTAGGACCATAGATGGTGGATGATAAGATGTAGAAGGTGAAAATCATCCAAGAGCGGATGAAGACTACATAGAGCAGGAATAATTTCTATGCTGATAGAAGATGATGACCACTGGAGTTCGGGGATGGCGAACATGTCTATCTACGGTTCTCACCTGGACGATTTCTACGGAGATTTGGCTGGGGAGACATGTAATATCCGCGATTCATCAGACATTTTTAGGTCTTCTGTAGGGTAGGTGAGGTGGCTTACCACTTGGCACTTCCACCTCAGTTGCATCGAGAGAACGACGTCTTCACATATCTCAGTTAAGGAGATACATGCACGACCTGTCCCACATCATCGACCATAGGGATCTGGACATCGAGTATGTGGAGACATTCAGAGGGGATCTTTTGGAGATTGACGGTCGAACTGAGTGGGTACTATATTGACAGTCGATTCCTCTATTGCGCGTTCACAGGGAGCACGTGACCCTCATGGAGAGCACATGGGAGCGGGAGGCTTCGATTCATCGTCAGTACTCCCATTTTATCCCATAGTGTGTGTTGTAGCTTATGAGGACGTAAATCCCTGAAATGGGGAGAATTTAAAGACCTGAATATCCTGTGGAAATGTTTTTTCATAAAAAAATGGGAATTTTACGAGTCGACGGTTTTTAACGGTGCATGATTCTGAGACCTGGTGTGCCCGGAATCAATTAATGATGTTTTTTTTGGTTATGTTCAGTAAACATACGTTCATGTTTTTATATTTTTTGAACCGGTGCTCGGAATTGAAATCAGAGGGCACCATTGAGCTCATAACGTCGTTATTCTCTTAAGGAGACATTTAACATTGTTCCGTTTTATCGAGGATGGTAGTAAATTTTTGGGGATTCTTAATAAATTAAAATAAATTTTTTTGAGACATAATTTTATTTAAGTGGTGGGTTAAATCTCCAAGGAGATGTTGATGGTGGGGCCCATACCCAAATAACCTCCCATGGGATGATATTATTTTTTGGTGCCCACACGAGCATCAAAACCTTCAACCCCCCTTGAACCCCCTTAAACCTCCCATGTAACTGACATTTAATTGTGGAGAGTCTCTGAAACTTCTAACTCTCCAAATTTAATGGTGAAACTCTCCACCTCCCTTGTTAGAAATTTGAGTCCATCCCTCCAAAATTAATCCAATGTTTTGTCACAATTAATGAAAGACAAATCTTGAGTTGTTGTATCATAAAAATACTAGAGAACTATCTCTATTATTTTGGAATAACATTCGTTGGAGAACTCTTGGAAGAACACCATTCTACTCCAATGAAGTACTCATCACATATCAAAAGAACAACAAGCTTAATGTTCATCCTTCTTTTCCTGGTGTAAGGAAGGGAATCACTGTCGTCTTCAGAGTACACCGACGATGTCGACTCGACTCGACTTCACCAAGCTCTACCTCCTCTGACGTTGATGGAACGACGCCCGTCATCTGTGATGTCTGTCTTCCGCGACTCGTCAACGTACAATGACAAATATAGGGTAGGGGGATAATTGATTATTTTAATGTTTTAATTATACCCTCGTACCTTGTTGTTTGTTTGGGATCGATGATGGAAACTTGTTATTGCCTAATGCGGATGGAGCGGGCTAAAACAACACAGCCCGATGACCCTCCATTTGTTTTTTTTATGATTGAAATCAAAGGTGGAGCCAAAAGTTAGCAGAGCCGTCGCACCACGCCGGAGAAGAACCGTGGAAATGAACGAGGAATCACGATTGGGAGGGTTGTGGCGGATGAAGAAGTTTTTCACCGTTGCGCTGCACGGTGGAGCCGAAGGCTGTGACCAGGTCGGGCCGTGATGGTGGTGGCGTGGCGTCGTCACACCGCGAGGAGTGTAGTAGGACCATAGCACTGTCACGGTGTGGTGGAGGTGCAGAGGTGGTTGGCCGAGCCGGCTGCTGTGGAGCTAAACCACGAGACGACCTGCCAACCGACCAGCCAGACTACTAGAACACCAATTATTATTTCTAGGATCCCAAAAAATACCCTCAACGTTGACCTTGATATTTAGGATAACATTGTTTTGGAGTAGAGAATATTTCATCATCTCCATCCTTATGAGAACTTACTGAATCATTTAATTGAATATGTGGTGCATTCTCAGAAATTGTTTATATATGACCAAATAAATGCCTCATGATGAATGATAGGAATTTGGGGATGATCACTCTCTAGAGGTGGTAATAGATTACTCACCAGGAGTTTCACCTGTAGCACCTTAAGTTGTTACACATATTGTATTTTCATTGGTAGTATAATTTTAGTTCCATGAAGGGTTTTTTCTCCTAAAATTATATCTGGAGGGACCTTCACACAATACACATACACTCACAGTGATTTACTGGGAAATCCAGAAGTATCTTGAAAATATTTTCACTAGGGAATGTGTCCCCTCGACTACCATGTATTGTATAGTGGTCACATTATTGATCCTTGTTCATATTGAGATGCCTACATAATGGAGGATTGTTCTCACAACTCTTATGCATTGTAGATCATCAAAAAAACATGTGGGTTGTGCTAAACTAGGTTGGACAACACTGTGGAATGGTTTGAGGAGATTTAGAATCCTGGTCATATGATACTTATTTCCCATGACACTAATATTTGATAGAGAGAGAGATATTGAAACGAGATTATGGAAATATTTCTGTAATAGACTATTATTTTCATTTTATTTAACATTACAACATTGCACCTACTTTTTCTATTGAAGAATTACTGCAATTAAGATGCATTGAGGATAAAACCATGTATTCAATCTGATAATAGATTAATGTTTTTTGATTGAATACCAAAAATGGTATCATGAAACTTTCCATGATATCAGAGCAATATTTCAGTTAACCAGATGTTATTGAGAATTGTGGTTCAACAATTAAAAAGGGCGGTATTTCATCCAATGATAGGAAACATAATTTGGATGGTTCTTAATAACCTATTGGAATCTAGATTATTTACAATGGAAGTACTATTGAATCCCACCATTATGTTTAATGAGGTGACATAAAGGCTCAGTGTTACCGAGATATAGTTTATTATTTGAACTATAGAAAAATATTATATATTTGTAGGATTTTCAATAAAATAAGATCTATTAATAGTGGAAGAGAATACACAGTGTAAATTTTATGTTGAGTAGGATAAGTAGATCTGCACCAGTCTGGTAGTTGGACTACCAATGGTCCTACATGCAGAAGAGGTGGATGTGGGAATGAAGTTAAGACTCATGATATGAAATTCTAATAAAGTAGAACCACTTTGGGTAGGTAGGATGCTGATTAGGTCCATGGGACATCTAGAAATGTGGAGTACAATATACACCTATGGATAATGGTTCAAGACCATAAAATATTGTAGGTATAATCTCAGTATCCTCTAATTTGGTACATTTTTTATTTGATAAAAGAACTTTTCACTCTTTTACCTCTATACCTATCATATTAATCCAATAGAAAGGATTTTTCTATTCACATGGAGTAATGACACATGATACTAGGGGGATAAAACTATCAGAATGTGTATACAAATGTCTAGAGTTACCCCTTGAGGTTGGGAACTATAATTTCATATATGACATATTATTTCTCAAGATGTCCTTATTTGATATCATTCTAGTGATTGAATAGTCAGTTCTATTTCACGATCATTTTCACTATTATCACTGGATGGTGTATTTCACATCTTTCATGGGTGATAATTATATTCACATTGGAGGATAGGACTTCAAGGGGTGTTGTGTTGGAACAAAACATCTTGGGCTAGATTGATCGACAACTTAGATTTCATTCTGTTATATGGAAGATCAGGTAACACTAAAAGATGATTTCTCTGAAGTAGTATATCATTTTCAAAATTATTTCAAAAATATTTATTTGAATATCTCTTTAGATAGAGGTATAATTTACTATTTGTCATGTTTTTGGAGCATCACCAATATCCATTACTCCATACAGGATAGATACTATTGAATTATAGGATATCAGGATGCAAATAGTGGACATAGAAGATAATGAACTTATATGGACCAATATATATTTCTAGGGTTCAACTATTATTTCATCCATGAATTCAAAAGCCACCCATCAGATTTTTTGGAATTATCATTTGTTGAACAAACATAAAGTTGAGAACCAGTATCCACCACCTCATATAGACGGCTTCATTGTACACATATAAAGAGATAGGGTTTCATCATTGTTCAATTAGAGTTCATTAAGCCATCTTGATGGTGTTAGGCATTCATACATACCAAATAAAACCTTTTGATGTAGGTATAGAATTTTTTATTATATAGATATTTCATCTGGGATGATGAGTGTGACCATAATTCTAACAACACTAATGAATTGGTTTTTCCACCCATGTTTCGATTCATTTTTCGTAGTCATCAATAATGAAATCATGTTATAATAAAATACTTGAAAAACATTTCTATTATATTGATATCATATTGAGTACATTGAGAGAGAACTAGATGTTTGTTATCCCCAAATGAATTTCTAGAATTGGGAAGGTGAACCTCCTAGGCCACATCATCTCATAAGAATCAATATATGTACACTGAGGGCGTGTTATTAATATATTTTCTTGGGAACATCTCATAAGTTTTTTACATACAGATTTTATTTTTGTTAGATACATTTTAAAAGAATTTCATTTAGAGCATTTCACACAATGATACAACTGTTATAGGTTAGAATAAATTGGGAAAACATTTATTGCATGATGCATCTGATAATCCCATTAAATAGATGAAAGGATGGTTGGAATCAACATTTATCCCTAATCTACCAATTTTGAGAAGAATATATAATGTTTATTGTGATTCATCAGTCATTAGGACTGGACCATTCGTGATAAAATAACATTTACTCACAGTTTATGGGGCTCATCAAATAAGATATCAAGATTGGTGTTTCCTTACCCATGATAATGTGTTAGTAATTATAGTCCACTAATTTATTTGATATATTCTTCATATTCTAGGTGAATGGTTTGTGATGTTTATGGAAAATCCAATCCTCAAATAAATATTCAAATTGCATGAACTCTGTTTTGGAAACTGAAGTTGGGTGGAATACCTAAAATCATATTATTTCACACATTTATATATGTATGTCAATGTAAATAATTTGGTTTATTCCCTCAACAAGTAGACTCAAACACTAGCAGTTTAGGAGGCTACTACTAAGTTGTAGTTGATGACCTTGTATTCTAAGATTCACATAGATTTTCATGAGAATAAAAGTCATCATTTTCATAAATAATTAGTAGATACATATTCACATAGGGATAAATTTCAAATCAGATGGAATTTTTAGGATGAGGGATTGGTTATACAAGAGTGAATTTCAGTATATGACCAACTAATTGGATGATTCATTGATGAGAATAAGATATTAATAATCCTTTGATGTATATGGCTACCTAAAGAAGAATGAGTAGAGAAAATTTGAGAGTGTCATGCCTCTGTATGGGTTGTATATTCTGGCATTATAAAGATGTATAATGACATAAACTATTAGTATATATGGTTGGGAATGAAAAGACAAACCACTGACTTTGTTACTCGGTATTCACCATATTAGTTTATGGATGTTGAACACTAGTGACAACCATGACATTTAAATACATTTCCTATTCAGAAGAGGAACTGAGATGATGTCACCATGGATTTTGTGATAGTATCACTAGGATCCCCATGAGAAATGACATGGGATGAGTGATTCTCAACAAGCTCACAAAGTAATATCACTTTATACTAATTATAGAGACCGTCTTAGTGGATTTAATATGTATAAATAACATATATATGATATTTTCGAACATCATTGTATCGCTCATATTGTAGTATCAAATTAAAATTATCCATTGTTTTCATCGTTCTTGGAAGGGTTGTATATGAAATATTGTTCACATGTATGTCAGTGTATATTGTATCACCCATAAATATATGTTAAGTTAGTGAATAATATTCATATTTTAGATGTCATTCTGAAAATAAGGATCCTTCATTTTTTAGGTTCTTGGGAAAATTATAAACCAATTTAAAGCCCACATATGATAAAAAATATATGATTCTATATAGATTGATCAATTAAAAGACATATATTATAGGGCTTTCTAATAAACACTACATTGTCAAGAGGTTGGAGTGGTGGTTCTACTCCGACCGCATCTCAGTAAAGAGTCATTGAGGATAGTAAAATCTATAAAAAAGTATATGAAATGATCTCTATTTAGGCAGATTTCTTCTTACATTTGACATTAATGACTTTTTTATTTTGTGGTGAGGGTTTGGGTCATCATACTTGTTTCACATATGATGTTGAATTAGAATATTTGGATGAAATTTAACATAATACATCATTTTATTAGGACTTTTTTTGTATTGGAATTATTTAAGCCAAAAGCCTATTGGTTTAATTTTTTGAGAGGTATAGAACCATGAAGAAAATATTATATGTATTTGATCATTGTCGATATCATTATGAATAATCTCATTTATATCATAATGTGATTGAACTTGTTACTAATACGACTTTTGAAGATATTTTTACATGAATTGTTGAATGGATCATAAAGGCTAACTATGTAAGAATTGATCGCTTATTCATAGTTCCATGGAATCACAGAATAGTACTAGTTGTATCATAGGATAGATAATATAATGTATATTCTCAGGGTTTGGATTTATTATCATGTGATTTATTACCACAATCATAAAAGAAAATCAGAGATTAGTTCTCTAAAATGGGGTTGGTTGTAAGATCCTATTTTCTCTCTTGTGGAATGAATCCTATAAATATTTGAATAAAATTATTATCATCTTCAAAATATAAGTGATTATTGGATTAAAGAAGCATTTGGATGATTTTGGGGATTTTTCGGAGCATATATATCATGTTTCTGGAAAATATATTTTTGGCTAATGGTTAATGTGCATTTATTTGTAACGATGATTCCTATTTGTGAGACCCATATAAAAGGGATAAATATATCATTAATAGTGTGAGGGAGGCCACATAACCATGGTAATAATGATTACTTGTTATATATGGGATCCATAAGGGTTCTCTGTAAGATCCCAACTATTATATAGATGTCTTAGACTCATTTACAAGATCTATTTTCCCTTGTTTGGAGTACATATTTTGGGTTACATTATAGGGTTTTTTGGGTCATGACTTTTAGATTTAGAATGAATTAGGAAAGTTAAAACATAATTCTCATTTTTTACAAACTATTCAACCTAGACCATCAAATTGTGATAAACAAGATACTGAAGGATTACATGGGTCGAATTTTTTTTATAAACTATGTTCCCTCTTACAAGAAATCATGACCCCCCTCTAGAAGAGGAAAATTGATTGGAAAATACAATTCCCCTTCCCAGAAAACCATGTTTGGGTTTTAAATTATTCTGAAAAGTTTTTTATAATTAATGGACCCATATATTAACCCCTATTCATGACCTAGGTTGATCGTAAATGTTATATCATAATTTTTCAGGCTTCTAGATGAATACACAAGGCTTTCGACCACTATTCATCATGATTAAATGTGTGGACTATTAGATCTATACATCTCATGTTATTTATTATTGTATCATTTAGATATATCTCTCCCAATACTATGCCGATAAAGGGGAGGGAGGTTTTACAACTTTTGGATCTAGATCTTGATCTAGGATAATAATATCACGATTTGTATGTTCTTGGATCTAGGTTTTCTATCGTGATCATGTTTTTCATTATTGTATTGGCCTATCTGATTCAAATTGATGATACCTTTTGGGTTATCGTTCATTAAAGGAATGAGGTAGGTGGTATTTTATTCAAATATCACAGTCTCCATTTCAATTACATGTATTCAGTTATAAAATTTAAATTACTTTGTTATAAATAGAATTTCATATATTAAATTTATTAACTGTTTCAACTAATTACTGGGATAATTGTATTATGAAATTCATGGAATTTTGAATATTGAAACATTTTAATATTAACCATTATATGATTTTTTTGTTTGAATTAATTAATCATAGAATTTATTGATGATTTAATAATTTTATGTATTTGAATTAATTAATTGTTTAATTAATTAATTTGATACTTTATATGGAGAATGGAATTATTATTTTTTCTAATTGATGAATTTCATACTAATATTTATACATCGAATTAATTAATTTCTGAATAAATTAATATGATATCAATATTGAGAAATAGAAATTGTTATTTGTTGAATTAATTGATGTGATATTGAGATTGTGAAATTTAATTAGTTATATTTGGAATTAAATAATGTGATATTGAGATTATTAAATTTATTTATTAATTTTTTAATTAATTATATGGGATTGTTGTCATTATGTAATTAATTAAATTGGATTAGATAATTGTTGGATAATTTAATTGGTGTTGTGATTGTGAATTGTGATAAGAGGGATAATATTTATTAACTCCATTGATGTGATATATTTTGATATTGTGATTGTGTGATATTCATTTTTGGGACATGATCTTTAGCATCAAAATTCCATAGATCTATGTATTGATATTGTGGTACAAGTTATTTTTGATATTCGTGTGTGGGATGTGATAAGTTGTATCAAAAGGCCATATTAATAAATGCTGACATTCATGTGTGGTACATGTTCTAATACGTTAAAATACCATTGTGATAATTGATGTTTTGTATAGGTACTAAGGAACCAAATACCCATGGGGCATTATAGATGTTGTTCTACACCAATGACTTGGCATTGTACTATAGTTCCAATTGTCAATGATATGAATTGATATGATGATTAGAAGTAATGAAATTATGATATATGACATTATATTTGGATGTTTTAGAATCCTTAATGGGAAATAAAGGTATTGAGTGTTCTGATCACCATGGAATCCCATGGGTGATGTGGTAAAAAAATTAATTGAAAAAATGTAAACTATTTACATTATTGAATGTATGTTATTATTTGTAAAACTACCGACACTATTATTGATTAAATATAGTTTTATAAATTTTTTGTGGTGTCTGACTTTGTCTTAATCACACCCTACCCAGGCTTCTTTTTTGGTACCCAAATAGATTTCACGTTTTCTAGATAGGATAATGGAAAGGTCCTTGGGTTAGATGGCTTTGTCCGGAAAGAGAATTGATGAGGAAACAAAATGTGATTCGAGACAAGATTTGCAGCAGATAGAGTATTTATTTATTTTAGGGTTTTCAAATTGAAACATGATTCATATTGACATGGAAGATACACTATTTAATCATGATATTTTATTTTCTTTTACAGTCATTATGTGATTCAAGTATTGTACTTTTACGGCTATACATTTGGTTATTTTTTTATTTATTTATACTAATGTATTACAGTGATAAAGAGGGTAGATTATCCCCATTATTGATATTAGACCACAACTACTAGTACGTTACCATTGGCATAAACGGAGATATAATGAAGTTATGTAGAATACTAGATTAGGGAACCAGTGTATGTCACATAGGTCATGATGTTACGAAGAGACATGAGAGCCCATTTTTCTTTAATTTTATTATTTTTTAAATATTTGGGAGAGCATGAAATAATATTAACAAGATTAAATCATTGGATATGAGATCATGAATGGGAGTATCTACCCCATGTATGATAAAAAACCAAAGTTTTCTAGGTGGGATTGTTCTTGTTTGTATTTTGTATTATAGTTGGATATTATTTCACCATCAGTGATGTACAAGATGTTTTATGTGACTATTGTTATAGAGATTCAATATGATTTGACACCTAGACTATAATGGAATGATATTTTAGTATAAATTCTTCATTCTAGACACATTTTATTATATTATGACTCGCATCATATTAGTCACACAAGAAAAAATAGGTTATTGGGTAAGTAGTTGAAATTAATATATTTTTTCATGCATGAGAAATTAAACAAATAATGGTGCATAATATTCAATTTAGAAAATTAAAATTATACAAAATGTGAATAGTGGGTGGAAAATGAGAAACCTGAAATTGAGAATAATATTACCCTTTTTTGACAATGAACATGATGTAAGATGGTTAAGGGTAGTGATAGTGCTCATTTTTGACCGTCCTGTGGGGTTTGGGGGAGTGACTTGTTGTGTCATAGTTTGAATCCCTCCGGTTAAATGTGTTAATGTTGGATTATGTTTCCAGAGACATGTTTTTTGTCCTTGTAGAAATATTACACCATGATGATCATTGTTGATAGGATGATTGTAGGTTATTTCTTGTGATGCTCCACCAGTAGTGCATCCTAAGGAATCGTTAGTACTGAGTGATGGAGATGTAGAGTCGAATTTTTATAGCATTGTGCTAATAAATATTTTCATGGATAGAGACCCATAGAGGGTAATGAAATTCATGTATGATATTAAATATGGGTTTCTCTTTCTCCACCCTCAAATTTTAACCGGAGAGGGTGATCCTCAGTCAATAGAGTTCTGGATTGAGTCCATCTCGAATATACAAGACCATTTGGAGACTTCTTGTAAAGACTTGGAAATTTCAATGAATTTTTTTTCATAAATACTTTGATATTTTATGAGTCTGTGGCTTCTGACGGTGCTTGATTCTGAGGCCCGGTGTTCTCGGAATCATTTTCCTAAGTATAGGATTGGTACGTTCAGTGAATGAACGAGAAGGTTTTTATATATTTTGATCTAGTTCTCGGAAATGAAATCTAAGGGCACCAATTAATGCATAGCACCGATAATTTCTTATGGGGACCTTTACCATGGTTGTATTTTGTTTGGTGTGGAATTATATTTTTGAGATTTATTCCTAAAATTAAATAAAATTTGGTTGTGTGAAAACATTAATTTTGTGATGTGGAGCCCAGATCCCAACCCTCCACTCCCCATTTATTTCCCTGCTGTTTCCTTTGACTTTTCCCCAATAATAATGCCCCTTTTCATAATTACCTTGATTATGATGGTGCCTTCCATCCGCCCTCATTCATTTAACGTGCCAAACCATTAATTTAATGTCACCGTTAAATTAGTTGACACCACTTGGAATTAATATGAGTTGCTCAACAATTAAATTAATTGGGGGCCTCCTTTTTTTTTGGCGGATCTCTTTGGAAAAAGTCTCTGGAGGATTAATGGGAGGCGAATCATTATTCAACGAAGAACACCCCCAGAGAAGAAAGTGAGGAACTTCTTCCTCGGATGCACCTCGACGTCTAGAGCATTCTTCGCATACCACAACAATGTCTCCTTCGATGAAGAATGTCGGTTCCGCGTAGACTGACGATGCGCCACACTATCTCTTCGCGCGACAATAGAGGAGACACCACTTGCTCCTCCTCACACTTCGACATCTCCTATAATCCCTTTCCCCACGACACTGTCCACTACGATGCTGACATTTGTCATCATTTGTTGAGGTTGGGGAATTGTATATTTTTTTCATATTTATGTTTTATACTCTCGAACATCGAATTTAATTGTTGAGTAATGCTTGAACAACTAACGCGGTGCGTACGGACTACCAAACAATTCTGGACACACAACTAGTTTGTTCTTGATGCATGGAATAGTTGATGATGACCAAGCGGGACCACGATGGTGATTAGAGGCCATTGTAGTGATGTATGGGTCCCAAGAAGACCGCAGGCGCAGTTGGAATCAAGAACAGACCACCAGAATGACTCTGGTGGACGGAAGAAGATCCCGGCGGTCAGCACCAGCCGACTACTTGGAGGTGGCAGTGCCCCAGCACGCTGAAGGCAGCAGGCAGCTTTAGCATCGGCCGCGACGGTGAGCGAAGGATCATACGGTCGCGCACGATCCGGGGAAGACCACAACACCAGCCTGGCGCCATGTCCATGAGACAGGGGGGCCGCGCCCCCCGCTCGGCTAGTTGGCCGAGCCAGAACCCCTCGGTCGGGCCGGGGCAGGTCATGCGGACCGGGCCGCGCCCAGCCGGGCCAGACCCAGACCTAGGTTGGGTCGACCCGGTTCGAGCAGACCAAGGGGGGGTTGGGCCGGGTTGGACCGGGCCAATACCCCCACTTCGGACTGTTTTCGGTATTTTTCCCATAACATGATTTATGGACATACAATCGACACAAAATTAAGTGCGTAAGAATACTTGTATCGAGCTGGTCATTTCAGTATATTACACCCGAGTTTTCAGTAATGTTCGGGTACAACCAGGTAGGTTCGAACCCGAAACCAATCAGGCCCTTAGATCGGAAACACTTATAACATAAGGACCAGATGTCCGATTGACATTCCATCAACTATGTTGAATTCCTCTCGATGAGATAGTTCCTAGGGCTTACTACACTTGATGTTTGGACGCAGATAGAGTATGGTAGGGTTGGTTTATCTTAAAAATCAACCGGGCCCCTAGGACGAAAAATCCAATAACTCACAGACCGAGCGTCCAATTGACGCACCGTTTGTCGCGCTGAGTTTATTTTGACGAGACTGAACTCTAGGATACATCAACATCAGACTTATTGATAGTTTATGTATCGACTCTCTTGCTTTAGGAGCATACCCTCCCAGAATTGAGCATGTTTTGTGAGAGAAACCTAGAGCTGACTACGACTGCGTCAACTTCTGTAAAAGAATCCTTTGTGGGTTCGACAGCAACGACTGTCGTACTTGAATCCTTCATGGCTTCGACGAAGATGACTATTGTTCTTGTATCCTATGTTGGTATGGTATTATTTAACTCTATACTTGTATCCTATGTGGGTCGGACAGAGTATCTAGTCTTGTATCCTCTGTGGGTCTAACAACATAGCTGGAATTGTATCCTGTGTGGGTCCGACCGTTTAGATGAATCAGTGGCTACATCTGATAATCTCAATCAATATACGAAGGATGAATACCTGGGTGTGCTGAGATTGAATTCAATCTTTATCAGTGATGCGATTTACTTGTTTTCCTATGTGGACTGGGTTGTGTTTTCATGTGTGGACTGGGTTGTGTTTTCCTGTGTGGACTGGTTGTGCATGGGCTCGAGAGTTGGAGAAGAACTGTAATTCATGAGATAGGTATATGTATTTGTATATACCTATGTAGAGTCAGTTGATACTTCGTGATTTGACATGTCCTTTGTGGTTTATCATTCGTGGATTCTGAGAGACCATCAGGGGTCTCGGGGTCCCTACTGAGTATCGTATACTCACCCCTGCACAGGATATGCCCGCACTACGTTGTGTTGGATGCAGATGACGAAAATTACTGATCACGTTGGGGGCTTGTGGAGTTGGACGGTACCCGGAGGTGGAACACTTGGAAGGATGTACACTGAGTGGATGACCAGACCCGAGGAGCTGAGGAGATGATCTGTACAAACCCTTCAGGTGGGAATTCCGGAGGATGAATCAGTGTTGCTATTTTACTTTACTACGGCTGTACATTCTTTTCAGTTGTACTGTAATTTCAGTTGGGTTTGTATACTAGCCCATTTACTTTTCAGCTCTTACTTTTTTACTTAGTTTAACATAGTACTTACTTCACTTGCATACACTGTTGTGTGTGTTTACTTTAAAAAGGCAATTCCTTCCCATTTTATAGACTTAAACCTTTGGTGCTAGTCGTCATCCCCTGGCCTATGGAAGGCGAGCTTGGGGTAGTCACAGCCCGGGCCCTGAGGACTGGTCATGACACTAGGGATATTTTTCCAGCTTACATATATGAAAATATTTGAATTGCATGTTTCAGTTTTAGTCTTAGACTAGACATGATGATGGTATGTTGTGAATGCACTTTTTTGGAGACATGCATGAATCACTATAACCTAGAGATGGTATGGAAGATATGGGAATCTATTTTCTTGTTGTTGACATTGGGGAGTACGTCTGTGATGGTAAAATCTTGATTAATTACAAATATGTAGTTATTTTCTCTAGTTTGTGAAGGAGATGATATAGATATGGAAATGAGTTTATTGGATGGGAATAAATGTGATATTAAGTTGAATTTTATCAGCATTTAGTTAAATTATATTAATGAGGTTTTAGAACAAGATCTCATTGGTGTGGGGAAAATGAGGGAGGTTTATTGTGTTTGATTGGTGGATAATTCTTGAAAATCACGATTTCTATATTCCAAGAGAAAGAAGCATCTGTATGATAATATTATTGAATGTTAATGATGTGTTACTTTGGGTCGTACTCATGTTATTTTCCAACAATGTGGTAGGATGGGACACTATTTTAGACACTATCCTTGACAACAAGTAGATTTTTTATATTGCAGCATGATGGTACAACTAAAAGTGTTATATAGGAACCCACGACAGATTGGTTATGATGGGTAAATTGGATAGAATCATAGATTATGAAGGGGATATCATATACTGTATCAGTCTAGAAGATGGAATACTAATTTTCATTATAATAAAGGTAGTTGAAGATATGATTTTGGGAAAGGTTACCCATATCAATAGATTTGTGATGTTGTCTGGACATAGACTGCATCATAGGTTTATGGTGTAGAACAGTTTCACAGAATCCATATTATACTGGTGTGTAGTGTGGTTGTTCCATCATCAATGAGAAGTACTATTCTTATAGCTTCTACTTTTTCTAGTTCATTATTTGATTCTAGTGCCTATCTTTCCATTACCTCTCCACAACATTTGAATGGTTTTATCCTTGTGGTGGAGTTCATGAGTGGGGTGATGCTGATAGATACTCCATTGGGAGTACCATCTCGAGATATCCATTTACAAAATTGGTGTTCCCCGTAGAATGGTGTGTCACCTTCATATTGGACTATTGATGAGGATGAGATTGTTTATGTGGTGAATATTTTCTGGTGCCTATGAAAATGCTGGTAGAGTTGATGCCAAAATGTCATTCCTTGAAGTAGGATGTACATCCAGGTGTCACCAAAAGATAACAACACCTAATACAATAGTCCTGGGGAATGGGCATGAAAATGGAGACAGCATGGTCTGTGACATGATGCTATAACTCTTTATAGTTCAGGGTTGATAATCAATGACATGGATGATTACTACATCAATTGACCATCCAAAATTGATGTGGGATAAAATTACTATTGACATTGTAGTGGATATCCTAATTATTCCACAATTAAATGATTCTATATTGTTTATTGAGGACATTTTAACAATGGTGGGATGTTTCTTATCAGTTATGGGGATATCCTTAGTGGAGAAGTTGGGGTTAATTTACATTTGAGAGATAGTACATTTACACAGGGTTCTACAAACTATTGTTTCATACCAATACTCACTCTTTACTTCATGAATATGTTATGTCTTATATAAAGAGTTTGGTAAACCTTTTTTTACTAAGTATGACATTCAATCCATATATAGATAGGATGTTAGAGAATACTAATTCAGTTTTGGAGGATATTATACGATTATGTGTAAAATTATTGGTGGATCACGGGAGAAGAACCTTGTTTTGGCATATTTACTATATTACAACTATTATTAGGTTACGATTCAGATGAAAAATACAAGGCTCTATTTGTTAGGCCATGTATATCACCAATATAACAGCAGGAGGTAGGTGGGTATATGTTTTTGGGATTGAGTCTAATGTCGAAAATGTTGGAGAAGATGCAGCAGATTTAGATATGTATGGATATGACTCGGAGTAGACATAAGTCATATGTTGATAGTCATCAATGATACCTATAGTTTGAACAGGGTGATCGTGCATTATTTTTTGTGTCACCTATATTGGGTCACTACAAGATACATATGCATGAAATTATGGTTCCAATAATGACCTGAAGATTCTGTTTAATTTTTTTAATTAAATGGAATTATTACGAGACTTAGAAAATAGACAATTCATGATTATGAGACCCAGAGAGCCCGCAAAAAAAATTGGATCTTTTTTTATGGTACATTTATTAAATGTTTGGGAAGGAATATCTTTCATTTAAATAGGTTCTTGGATAAAAAATCTGAGAGAACCATTGAATTCATAGCACCATGATTCCCTCGAGGGAAGGTTAATTTTTAATGTCAAGGGTCGGACGAATAATTTAAATTTTCAACCCTACGAAAATAATAATAAAATAACTCCAATGTTATTTTTTTATTTCCTTGTAATCATTGAGTAACGGTGGTGGTACAGTAGTGTAATGTCATACTTTTAAGGATAGACTTTTAATTTCATTAACTACTAGTTCCTTTTGTTTTGTAATGACAATGCTTATGTGTTTGATTGAATCATTAATTACGGGTAATTAATGAACCATAAAATTAAACTCCATTCAGGATATTATTATCATATTTAATAAAAAATGGGGATGGGATTTGGGAACGTAATTAGTGGAGCCTCTAACGAAACACCATCAACATTCCGCTCCAGTGAAGTATAATGATCAAGTGACGGTCGTTGGAGGAATCGACGGGCAACAGCGTACGCTAAAGAACACATTTGGATGCAGAACCTTCTTCCTAATTTGAAGAGCCTTCAATTTATTTAATGGACTTGATTTTTTTAGATTTATATATAAGAGTTTTATGTTTCCTTTATTCAAGATGATTTCAAACACCATTACGTAATTAAACGCTAACCCGGAGGGCGTGGGTTGAACCGAACAAGGCCTGGAACCACCGCCAACATTTCCTGATTGAGTTTTTCCTGGGAGACCAACCAATACAGTGTAGAAATGGAACCAAGGGCCACACAATGATTGTGATGTCCCAAAAAACTTGTAGGTGTGGTTGGGATGAAAATCAAACCACCGAGGCTCCACCGGTGGCTCGTAGATGCTCCATCGGTGTGGTCGCGCATGTGACCGGAGGAGGCGATTTTTAGAGGAGGCGACCACGAATGGGAGGTGTTTCTAGATGTCACCACATAGGACAAGGGTTAATGGCCGATTCCAGTCATGTAGATTGATTCAGCACACTGCAGATGAGGGTCGTGGCTCCAAGACTCATCGGAGGGCGGTCCTGCGCCTCGCGTTTCCCGTAGAGGACTGCTCCACGCAGACAGGCTAACTGGAGTGGTGAAAAATAGAACCATTGATGGAGGATCATGAATAGCTCTTCCATTCAGTAGTGGAGCTGACCCCCATTACCAACAAGCGGGTCATACCCAACCAGCTTACCGGGTTAGTCCAGCGGCCTTGCGGGCCTCACCCATCCAGGTGGGCAGCACTGGTCCCGAGGCCTAGTGGGATTCCATTGCCAGCCGGCTAGTCCCACAACTCAGTAGCTGGGACCATGGCCCAACCCCTTCAGGTAGGGCCCAGATAGATGTGTCAGGTCGGTCGGACAGGGTCGGACCGGACCCAGACCCACATCCATCCCTGTTTCGATTAAAGTGTTGTATATCCAAAACAAGATGTTTGTTTGATGAACCGTATGTGGTGCCAGAGCCCTTATGATGAGTCAGTCCATTTTAGAGACTATAATTTTGTTTTGGAGAATGTTGTAATATGGTTTGATTGGATTGGACTCAAATACAACTGGGCCACTAGCACTAAAAATCCTATTACATACAGATCACACATCTGATTGATGCACCATCTATTTCCATGGAATCGTTATAATATGGTGATTCCTCAACTTTCAAATTTTTGGGACTTCAGGGTGACTAATGTATGTATGATGGCTTGATGAGTGTATCCTCCACCAATCATGTGTGCATAGTGTAGAAATCTAGTGGCTAGCTTTGACGTGATTAATGTATAGCGATCTACTGTGGGTTAGCACTATGCGATCTTCTATGGGTCAGAACATAGTGATCCTTCTTGGTATTGCACTTATTGAGACTCTATGATTAAACACCTAATGATCCTTAGTGGGTCCGCACTTAGCGATCTGATGTGTTTCAGTGCTCAGAGATCCTATGTGAGACAACGCCTAGCGATCCTTTGTGGGCCGACATCTATTCATCTAGGGTCGGTCAATAGCAGAGCCTCATGAAATAATACGATCATCTATCTTTTCGAAGAATCATTTTTACATCTATACTTATGTTTTATACCTCGTTTGAGATGATTTTTTTCCTTTTTTATTTATCATTGAGATCATTCACTTTGGTTTTTTCCTTTGTGAAATTCTGAGAGACCTCCGGGGGTCTCATGGTCCCTACTGGGGATTGTTACACTCACCCATGCATGGGCATTGACTACACCCTGTTATGTCCTGTGGAGAAGATAGACATATTTGACTGATTTTTGGGAGTATGGAGTAGATGGCGCATGAAATTGAATGCTTGACATAAATAACCACAATGATTAGCATAACTACTCTTTTTTAATGATCTTCGGCGAACGATCTCAAGATTTTTTTTCTTTTTATATTTTATTATCACTTTCTGTTAGGCTTGTATTCTACCCCATTAATTTTTAGTTCACACTTTTACATCAACATTATTAATATTTGGTTTTATAAGGATGGGTACATAGTGTGTGTGTGTGTGTGTGTGTGTATAATATTGAGTGCATTGCCTTCTGGTTTTAGGGATACAGCTTTCCTATGCTAGTCAACAATCCCTGACCTATGGAAGGCTATCTTGGGGTAGTCTGGACATGGGCCCTATGGTATGGGTCAAGACAGTGCCCAAGTTTTTTGGAATGTTTGAGGTTATGGAGGTATCTGATCTTTGGGGTACCAATTGGATCTTCCATAGAGGTACAGTTCTATTAATTATTTATTCATTTATCACAACTTTAGAGTAATCTCCCCAACCATTATCCTGTGACCAATGTAGATGATGTTGAGTTTTAGATATATAAATGCATTGAGGGGAATGGGTAATGTGTGTTGGATCAATCTATGAACATGTTGCAGGGAAATATCATCCCAATAGTTCATATATTATGGCATCATTTTCTAGTGCTAGAGGAAACAAGAGATATAATAGCAAATATGAGGGTTCAATGGACCGATCTATTTGAATCTAAATATTATAGAAGTAGGTGTGTATATCTTGATTATGATAAATTATCAGGTTGTAAAATTGTTTGTTACTAATATTTTATATAAAATTCCTAGTATTTTTTTCAGTTACCCTTTATCCATTATAGATTAATTTTGAATGAGATTATATGTGGGGAGTTTTTGGGTGAATTTGGTTTATTTTTAATGAAGGAAGTGCACAATTTGTACACATTTTCCATCATTACACTCCTTGGTCCAAAAAAAAACATTCATCCCCAAATAGAATTGATTCCATGGGTGATGCATAGTTTTTAAAAAAATTTCTACCTCTTAGGAGAAATTGGGAACCCCCTTAGAAGAGTTTCATTTTTAAGGATCACAGTTTGGAAGAAAAATTCCCCTACACCATAAATCGTGTGTTGGTGATTATTTTCTCTTGAAATTAGTATTTAAAAATCCCAAACCCTTGTATTAATGCTGATTTGGCCCTAGATTGATCATAAATATGTTCCATAATTTGGAAGTATATATGGGGGATTCTTAAGGCTTCTGACTTTCATTATTTTTGATTAAAAGGACATATTATTGTATCATTACCTCCATGGGTTTGTATTTTTTTACCGTTTATATCTCTCTCTCCCTCCCCTCTCATTGTATAAAAGGGTTATTTTTATCACCTTTTGGTTCTAGATATGGTTATAACTATATTAAATATTTAATCATTTGATATTGGATCTTTTTTTCATATCTATATCATGTTATTTTAGTGTCATATTGGCCAATCCATTAGATTAAGATATATCCATTATGAAAATTCTAAACAATGAATTATGGTAGGCAGTGTTTTATTAAAATCATATTATATTGATTTCAATTGCGTGAATGTAATGGTAGAATTTCTATTGAATGATTTGAAATTTAAATTAGTAAATTCATTTAATTAATATGGATAAATAGATATTGCGATACTTTAATTATAAAATTTATATAAAATGGGATTGTGATCCTTTTCAATTATTATGAGTACAAAATAGATCTATTTGAATTAAGTAATTATATATTTAATTAATGAGATATGGAGATTTTGGATTTGAATTAATTATTTTTAGGAATAATTAATGTGATATTGTGATTAGATAATTCAATAAATATTGTTGATAATTTAATTAATGTGATATTGATATTGAAAAATTGAAATACTTATTAATATTTTTCCAATAGAAAATTGAAATAATTAATGCGTTTTTGATAATGAGGTGTTGAAATAACTAGTTATTCAATTAATTAATAAAATATTGAGATTGTGAATTGGATTAAATAATTAATGGTAAATGTGGTGTTTATGTAATTTTGTGAAATGGATTAATTAGTTTTTTAATTAATTTGGTTGTCTTTTGATTTATAAATTTCTTAAGAGGGTTAATATAAGGTCCCGACCTTAAACCTTAATATTGAATTAAATGAATAACTTACATTGAGAATATTTTCAGGTTTAGAGTTTTATAGAATTAGAACATAACTATTACATCTCAAAAGATTACAATGTAGACACTTCTACTAAGATTACATAGAATAAAAAACTCTTAAAAAGAAACATGTCTAGTTTCATGTTTTATATAGCATGACTTTCACTTGATCACATCCTTGACCCTATTCCACATTAAGTCCTGTGAAAAAAATTTCAAAAAAAAAAACTTGGGGTGAGGATAAAAAGCTCAGTAAGGGATACACAAAGAATGAAAACTATTAGTTTATCAAAACAACAAGTAAACCATGTATACTTTATCAAAGTAATACCTTTCACCTTTATGAAGTAGTTAAAACTTGTCACTGAATACAATATCATTACTTACCCTTTTGTAACCAAAATATTACCATAAAACCCATATAAAGATCACATAACATATAAAGGTAACTTGGGACATAAAAATACTTAAATAGAATAACCATACGGTCAACTTCCAGACATATCACTTAATGGAATAGTCATATGGCCAACTTCCATACCCAATTCATTGGAGGTTATAACGTAACCACCCGTCCTGGTATTCACGGCACAACCCGTCATATTGTTTATCATGTAACCACCCGTCAAATGTCCATGTACCATTATAAAATCATAAGACATACAACAAATATAATGGAAAGAAAACATTTCCACACTTTGATCACAATATAACACTTAAATATATTGACATAACAAATCCATTATAAAAAAAATTTCAATAACAAAATACATAAAATAGTATACGGTATTTATTTCATTTTAAAAAACATGACGTCTTGTTGAGGAAGACAAAGACCAAATAATACTCACGGTGGCAGAAAAGGTCATTATCACTGCGTACTTTAAATGAAACATTCCTTTTTTTCATTTTGTAAAACGCTTCTTAGATAATGATTCCTTTTGTATAAAAGTAAAAGTAAAAGGGTTTTATACACCGTATAAAAGAAAGTTGTGTATAGAACGAAATATGCCGTAATGAAAGGAGATTGAGATGAAGTCCCTTACCTCGGGTCTGACTTGACTCGATCGTTTTTTAACGTCCTGAATAATAATGTTGAGTTAATTTATACTTGATTAATCACATTTTTCAAGTTCATTATTCCTTTTATATCACGTATTACCATGTTAAGAACATTATGTAGTCATTTATGTTGATAACGGTCGTTTGTCGATATTTGGTACTTGAGTCGAAAGTGGACTTCATACAATTACATGTTGTTCGTGTGGTCAAAGGTTAATTATATCTAGAATGATATTCATGATTTGGATATCATATATATCATATATATCCAGCATATACATGTAATTATAATATTACATAATCATTTATTGGTAAGAAATGAAATGCACCGTTCATGGAGACGGTAAGCCGTACGTACGCATGAACGCTACTTTTATTTCTATGTCATATTAATTAACTAAAACAAAATGAGAGGTATGTATATATTAATTATAGAATTATATTCATAATTTATATGTAACATAAATCATATATAATTACTTTAAATCCATCCTTTATATGTCCCACATATGGAATTAACGAATCAAATCACTTTGAGGGGGCGGTAGTCCGCACTTCCTAAAATGAAGATATCGCGTATACCCATAATGGAAGCAATAATGGGATGAAATTTATGAAAAATACAGAAGCTTAAGGAAAAAATAAACATATTATATATCATATATAAATATAGTGACATCTTAATGGCCACCTTTGAATGTGTTAGAAGAATATTGAACAATCATCGTTTCGTGAGGCAGAAATTCACCATCCACAGAAACAGTATGTTATTTAACAATTAGATGTAGGTGTGTGTATGTGTAGCTCTAATTCTTCTTATAGAAACATCTGAGTATATTGGAGATACTTGATTAGTTACAAAAGAAATTAATAAAAAGAGTTTAGGGGGTTTGAAAAGCAAAATAAAACAAAATAACACAAGAGAAAACACTACCTTTAAATCGGGTAACTCTTTTTGATTTGAGCTCAAAGGCTTACTTGGGAAGACTTCTGACCAATGTGAGGCTTCTAATTGTAAGAGAGGGATGTGGAGAGACATATTGGGCAGGGGTTCGCCGAGCCAATGGCTTGAGATGTGTGGTTAAGGTTGTAGAGGTGGGGACCTTTTATAAGAGGAGAAGAGGGGCACTCTTGGAATGTAAAGAAATGTTACTTTATTTTAAAATGAGATTCGGATTTAAAAGGTCCCACATTGATATAATTTGAGGATAAGGTGACAAGGGTCCGAAATATACCGAACCAATAGGTTTTTTACAAGTTTAGGTCTTATATTTTACATTATCTTTTCATTTGATTTAAATCGTTAAATAATGATGTAATCGATACATCATCATTGTTCCATAAATAATTTAATTTATTTAATGTCAAAAAATTATAAAAAAATATCATGATGTAGGAAATATTTTTAGCTTTCTAAAAAATATTTATAGTTAAAACTCTGACTTGTATAACCCCATTTAAAAATTGTTTTAGTAAAACAACTCATGTTTGTGACATTTTTACTTTAACATTAAATAAAAAGATATTAATGTTATTTTCCTACCAAAGTGGCTCCATGGGGTCCCCAAGATGACACATGGATTGTCTTGGTCGTCCATGACACATCCAATAAGGGTAGGACATGTGTCTAGGTCATTCAATATTATTAATACATTATTTTTACCTTAAAGTACACTAATTACCTATAATAGTGATTAAAAACATAAAAGTTACTATTCACCAAAAAATTATTTTAATCTCATTGAACCAAATTTTACTTCTTAATGAAAACCATGTATGTCGGATTTTTGAAATTCAAAGCACATAGGTGGTAAAATTTAATTTAAACAAAAAATCAGTTTTTATAAGTACCACTTAGTGGTTTCACTATTCATCAAAAATTTATGTTTTTCAGAAAAATACCAAAACCTCACCCTAAGCTATATTTGATATTCCGAATTCCAAAATGAAGTCCATTTTACAAAATTCAAAACATATACGTTTCATTAATTAATTTTATAATTAATTCATGTTGTCAGAGCAAATAGCGTGTTTTTATGAAATAATAAGTATCAAAAGATTGACAGTAGTTTAAGTCTGATTTCAACGTGAAATTAATTTCAACGACCACTATTGGATTTAATGGTAAAAATATATTCTAATTTCACTATAAAACCAATTCAAAAGATTATATAATCATATAAATAAATTAGATTAAAAAGGGGTTTTGAATTAAAATACAACATTTTACACTATTCATTAAAAAATGAACTTTGTCAGAAAAATACCAAAAATTTACACAAAGTAAATTTTGATGTCCTGATTCTAAAAAAGAGTTTTATTTGGTCCAATCTAATGTATAAGAGTAAACAAAACTATATTTAATGATTGTTCACCATCAAAAGGTGATAAGTGAACCTTTAGTGAAAATTAGTGTATATATGCCTAAAATTGAATTCTTTCCATATTGTAAGCCTTTATATTTTATTAGATAAATGATAAAACATTTAAAAAACATATATAATCATATATTAGTTATTTATATCCATTCCCTCCAATACAATGTCTATGTGTTAACTACCATTTAAAATAATATTATTTTATTACTAGTGTGCAACGTAAGATTTCAATGAAACTCTTTGTTGCATATTGGGTACGCTATCGAACATAGAAACCCCTTTAAAGAAAAATTAATATTTAATTCGTAAATATTAATAAATATGAAAATTTATTATTCTTTATTTACCTGGGATGTTACATCCTTCCCCACTTTTGGGAATTGCGTCCTCGCAATTTTATTCACTTATCAAAATATGTGGGGGTATCCTTCCCTCATAGCATTTTCAGATTCCCACGTTGCCTCTTCAACCATATGGTTTTTCCAAAAAACCTTTACCCGGTGAATCACCTTATTTCGCAACACATGCCCTCTTCGGTCATGAATCTGGACTGGTTGTTCTTCATAAGGGAGATTATCTTCCAACTGAACTACCTATGGGTTGAAAACATGATATGGATCTGGCATATACATACTCAACATCGAAACATGAAAAACATTGTGTACCTGAGATAAACTTGGAGGTAAAGCCACTCGGTAAGCAACTGATCCAACTTTCTCCAGAATTTCATAAGGTCCAATGAACCTTGGTCTAAGCTTTCCTTTATTACCAGATCGCATCACACTTTTCCATGGAGAAACCTTGAGAAAAACATGGTCACCTACCTCGAAAGAAAGATCTTTCCTCCGGTTATCCGCATAACTTTTTTTTTCTGCTCTGAGCTGTTGTCATTTGTTTCTGAATCAACTGAACTTTTTCTGCAATCTCTTCTACCAATTCTGGTCCCATCAGCTTCCTTTCACCTACTTCATCCAAAAAAGCTGTAGTTCGACACCGCTTCCCATATAATGCCTCAAACGGTGCCATCTGAATACAGGAATGAAAACTATTATTATAAGAAAACTATACCAAATAAAAATGTTGGTCCCAACTTCCATGATAATCCATAGAGCAAGATTGTAGCATATCCTCTAAGGTCTGAATTGTTCGTTCTAACTGCCCATCTGATTGCAGCTGAAAATCTGTACTAAAATTTAATTCAGTACCCAATGACTTCTGAAGGCCTTTTGAAAAGTTATAAGTAAATCTTTGATCACGATCAGATGCAATGGATAGGAGAACTCCATGCAACCGGACTATATCTTTAAGATACAATTGATAAAGTTGATCTAGAGAGAATGTATCTCGAATAGGAAGGAAATTAGCATATTTAGTCAAGCAATCAACAATAACCCAGATTGCATTATTACCTCGAGATGTCCTCGGTAATCCCACAAAAAATTCCATGCATACATTTTCCCATTTCCACTCTGGCACCAGTAAAGGCTGAAGCATCCCTTTCGGTAACCACCACTCTGCTTTAACCTGCTGACAAGCCAAACACTTTACAGTAAAATCAGCAATATCTCTTTTAAATCCATCCCACCAGTAACACTCCCGCAGATCTTTGTACATCTTAGTACTGCCAGGATGAACTGAAAACGGGGAACTATGAGCCTCACATAACAACTCTCCCTTCAACTTTGAATAACAAGGCACACATAATCTCTTCACAAACATCAAAACACAATCATTATCAATGTTTAATTCAGGCAACTTACCCTTCTGAACCAGCTCTACCTTTTTCTGCAATTCACTGTCTTGCTTCTGTGCATGCTTGATTCTGTCTGATAGAGAAGATTTCACTAATACATGATTCAAAACAGAAGAACTTCCTGCACAAACAAATTCCATGCCAAAGTTCATCAAATCAAAAACCAAAGGATCTCATTCCAAACATAGCATGGTTAATGAAGCATTACTTTTTCGACTCAAGGCATCAGCCAATTTATTTTCATTTCCCAGATGGTAATGAATTGTACAATCATAATCCATGATTAATTCCAGCCATATCCTCTTCCTCATGTTCAATTCTTTATGAGTCAATATATAGTTTAAACTTTTGTGATCAGTATATATTTCACACTTTACTCCATACAAATGATGCCCCCAAATTTTTAGAGAAAAAACAACAACAACTATTTCCAAATCATGTGTAGGGTAATTTACCTCATGAGTTTTCAATTGACGTGAGGCATATGCAATTACCGGATCATTCATCATAAGTACACAACCAAGCCCCATCAACAAAGCATCACTGTATATAACAAACTCACCATTCCTCGAAGGATGTGCCAAAACTGGAGCATTCACCAATATTCTCTTCGAATCCGGATACTACTTCATTCGACGGCCCAACATCTGCTGAAGTAGTTGCAAAGGATTTCACCACCCCTTTCTGCTTGTATTCAAGCTACTTTCCCCCAGTTGAGTTCTTCGTTAGGCACTCATTTTCATAATGACCCATTTCATTACACATAAAACGTCTTACTGCTGGCTTTTCATTTCCTACATGATCATCTTCCTGACAGTTACGAGCAATATGACCTGACTTACCAAAATAGAATGCACTTTACAGACTTGGATAAACAATCTCCAGGATGCATTTTACCACACTTCTCACAGGATGTATATTTGGTTTTCTTACCTCCTTGTTTCTTTGATGAATTTTTCCCCTTTGCCAGCCAACTGGACCACTTCTTCTGTTTTTTGTCAATGAACACCTGATCATCGGCAAACTCCATTTCCACCTTCTCCGCACATCGAACATGATTTTCATAACTTTTGAACTAACGAGAAGCTAAAGCCCTTCGATACCTTGGCTTTAACCCTGAGTAAAAACGGTTTATTTTACTATCAAGATATCGAATGAAGTTTGGAGCATACCTTTCCAGTCGAGTGAACATTTCTTCATAAGAAGCCACTGAATCATTCACCTGCCTCAATTCTAGGAAATTTTTTCCATCCTAAGACGAACCACCTTAGGAAAATATTTCTCATGAAACATACCTTTGAATTCGTCCCAGTGAAGATCATCAATCTCATCACTATCCTTGATATTTTTCACCATAGACCACCACTGATCAGCTTTCCCTTCAAAACGGTAAACAACAAGACTAACATTTTGATGTTCTGAACACCCCATTACATCAAAAATCTTCTTCAGTGATTTAATCCACCCTTAAGCTAGCACAGGGTTAGATGATCCTCTGAATGATGGGTGATGTTGCCTCATGAAATGTTCCACCACTGACATGTTCCTCTACGGTTGATCTGGCTAATCACGTGCATGTATACCACCACCATTTGTAGCTTGAGTCAACGGTTCCATCACTGCAACAAACTGTTCAGTTCCAATTCCGACCATCTCAGGTTGCTGATTTGGAAGGTTGTCTTCCTCCTGATGTCGTCCCAATAGAGCTGCTTTGTTTCCTCTACAGAAAAACATTTTGAACACAAAAATACTTAGGTGAAGCAACATGGTAATCTTTAAATGCTATATCATTTCAATTGTACCATAATTTAACTTATAATTTAACATTTTTCTAACTCCTAATGTTGTCTAAACTGACCTCTCATACAAAATATAAGTCCCCGCCCATAAACCTTACTTAATATTGAATTAAATGAATAATTCACATTGAGGATCTTTTCAGGTTTAGAGTTTTAGATAATTAGAACATAACTATTACATCTCAAAAAACTACAAAGTATACTCTTCTACTATGTTTCCATAGAATAAAAAACTCTTAAAAATAAACATGTCTAGTTCGATGTTTTATATAGCATGACTTTCCATTGATCACATCCTTGACCCTATTCCACATTAATTCAACTAAAAAACATTTCAAAAAAACATAGGTTGAGCATAAAAATCTCAGTAAGGGATACACAACGAATGAAAACTATTAGATTATCAAAACAACAAGTAAACCATGTATACTTTATCAAAGTAATACTTTTCACCTTTATGAAGTATTAAAAACTCTTCACTGAATAAAAGATCATTACTTACCCTTTTATAACCAAAAGATTTCCATAAAACCCATATAAAGATCACATAACATATAAAGGTAACTTGGGACATAAAAACACTTAAATGGAATAACCATACGGTCGACTTCCACACATATCACATAAATGAATAGCCATACGGCCGACTTCCATACCCAATGCATTGGAGGTTATAACGTAACCACCCGTTCTGGTATTCACGGCACCACCCGTCATATGGTTTATCACGTAACCACTCTTCAATTGTCCAAGTACCATTATAAAATCACAAGACTTACAACAAATATAATGGAAAGAAAACATTTCCACACTTTGATCACAATATAACACTTAAATATATTGACATAACAAATCCATTATAAAAAAATTTTCAATACATAAATACATAAAATATTATATGGTATATATTTCATTTTAAAAAAAATCACGGCTTGTTGAGGAAGCCAAAGACCAAAAAATACTTGTGGCGGCGGAAAAGGTCGTTGTCACCGCATACGTTAAAAGAAACATTCCTTTTTGTCATTTTGTAAAACGCTTCGTAGAAAAAGATTCCTTTTGTATAAAATTAAAATTCAAATGGGTTTATACACCACATAAATGAATGTTGTGTATTAAACGAAACATGCCTCAATGAAAGGAGATTGAGATGAAGTCTCTTACCTCGGGTCCGACTTGACTCGATCGATCTTTAACGTCCTGAATAATAAACTTGAGTTAATTTCTACATGATTAAGAACCTTTTTCAAGATCCTTATTCCTATTATATCACTTATTACCATGTTATGAACATTATGTAGTCATTTAAGTTGATAACAGTCGTTTTTCGATATTTGGTACTTGAGTCGAAAGTGGACTTCTTACAATTACATGTTGTTCGTGTGGTCAAAGGTTCATTATATCCAGAATGATATTCATGATTTGGATGTCATATATATCATATATATCCAGCATATACATGTAATTGTAAAATTACATAATCATTTATAGGTAATAATTGAAATGCACCGTTCATGGAGACGGTAAGCCGTACGTAGGCGTGAAAGCTTCTTTCATTTCTATGTCATATTAATGGAATTAAAACTGAATGAGAGGTATATATATTTTAATTACAGAATTATATTCATCATTTATATGTAACATAAAAAATATATAATAACTTTAAATCCATCCTTTATACGTCCCACATATGGAATTAACGAATCAAATAATTTTGAGGGGGCGGTAGTCCGCACTTCCTAAATTGATGATATTGCGTATACCCATAATGGAATCCATAAAGTGATGCCATAAATAAAAAATACAGAAGCTTAATAAAAACATAATCATATTATATATAATATATAAATATAGTGACATATTAATGACCACCTTTGAAGGTGTTAGAAGAATAATGAACAATCATCGTTTCGTGAGGCAGAAATTTTCCATCCACCGAAACAGTATGTTCTTTAACCATTAGATGTAGGTGTGTTTAAGAGTAGCTCAAATTATTTTTATAAAAAAATCCTAGTATAATGAAGATTTTGGATTTGTTACACACGAAATGAATAAAAAGAGTTTAGGGGGTTGGAGAATAAAAATAAAACAAAAGAACACAAGAGAAAACACTACCTTTAAATCGGGTAACTCTTTTTGATTTGAGCTCAAAGGCTTCCTTGAGAAGACTTCTGCCCAAAGTGAGGATTCTAGGAGTAATAGAGGGATGTGGAGAGACAAATTGGGCAGGGTTTTTCCGAGCCAAAGGCTTGAGATGTGTGGGTATGGTGGTAGAGGTGGGTGCCTTTTATAAGAGGAGAGGAGGGGAACTCTTGGAAAGTAATGAAATGTTACTTTATTTTAAAATGCGTTTCGGATTTAAAAGGTCCCAAATTGATATAATTCGAGGATAAGGTGATAAGGGTTTGAAATATACCCATACAATAGGTTTTTTACAAGTGTAGGTCTTAGATTATACATTATCATTTCATTTTATTTAAATCGTTAAATAATGGGGTAATCACTGCATCAGCATGGTTCCATACATAATTTAATTTATTTAATGTCTAAAAATTATAAAAAAAATATCATGATTTAGTAAATCTATTTAGATTTATAATGAATATTTATAGTCAAAAATCTGACTTGTATAACACCATTTGAAAATTGTTTTTGTAAAACAACTCATGTTTGTGACATTTTTACGTTAACATTAAATAAAAAGATATTAATGTTATTTTCCTTTCAAAGTGGCTCTATGGGGTCCCCAAGTTGACACATGGATTGTCACGGTCGTCCAGGACACATCCCATAAGGGTAGGACATGTTTCTAGGTCATTCCATATTATTAAAACATTATTTTTACCTTAAACTACACTAATTACCTCCAATCACGATTAAAAACTTAAAAGTTACTATTCACCAAAAAATTATTTTAATCCCATTGAACCACATATTACTTCTTAATGAAAACCATGTATGTCGGATTTTTGAAATTCCAATCACAGAGGTGGTAAAATTTCATTTTAACGAAAAATTAGTTTTTATAAGTACCACTTAGTGGTTTCACTATTCATAAAAAATTTAAGATTTTCAGAAAATTACCAAAACTTCACCCTAATCTATATTTGATATTCCGAATTCAAAAAAAAATTCCATTTTACAGAATTCAAAACATATATTTTTCATTAATTAATTTAATAATTAATTCCCGCTGTCAGAGAAAATAGCGTGTTTTTATGAAACAATAAGTATCAAAAGATTGACACTAGTTTAAGTACGATTTCAATATGAAATTAATTCCAACGACCACTATTAGATTTAATGGTAAAAATATATTCTAATTTCACTTTAAATCCAATTCAAAAGATAATATAATCATATAAATAACTTATATTAAAATAAGGGTTTGAATTAAAATACAACATTTTACACTATTCATTAAAAAATGAACTTTATCAGAAAAATACCAAAAAATTTACACAAAGTAAATTTTGATGTCCCGATTCTAAAGAAGAGTTTTATTTGGTCCAATAGAATGTATAAGAGTGAAGAAAACTATATTTAACGACGGTTCGCCATCAAAAGGCGATAAGTGATCCTTTAGTGAAAATTTGGGTATATATGCCTAAAATTGAATTCTTTCCGTATTTTAAGCCTTTATCTTTTATTAGATAAATGTAAAAACATTTAAAAAACATTTATAATCATATTTTAGTTATTTCAATCATTTCCCGACATTACAATGGCTATGGGTTAACTACCATTTAAAATAATATTATTTTATTACTACTGTGAAACGTAAGATTTCAATGAAACTCATTGTTGCTTATCGGGTACGCTATCAAACATAGCAACCCCTTTAAAGTAAAATTAATATTTAATTCATAAATTTTAATAAATATTATAATTTATTATTATTTATTTACCTTGTATGTTACATCCTTCCCCCCTTTTTGTAATTGTGTCCTCGCAATTTTATTCATTTATCAAAATAAGTGGGGGGTATTTATCCCTCATAGCATTTTCATATTCCCATGTTGCCTCTTCAACCATATGGGTCTTCCACAAAACCATTACCTGGTGAATCACATTATTTCGCAACACATGCTCTCTTCAGTCAAGAATCTAGACTGGTTGTTCTTCATAAGAGAGATTCTCTTCCAACTGAACTACCTATGGGCTAAAAACATGAGATGCATCTGGCATATACTTCCTCAACATCGATACATGAAAAACATTGTGTACATGAGATAAACTCGGAGCTAAAACCACTTGATAAGAAACTGATCCAACTTTCTCCAGACTTTCATGTGGTCCAATGAACAATGGACCCAACTTTCCTTTCTTACCAGATTGCATCACACTTTTCCATGGATAAACCTTGAGAAAAACATGGTCACCTACCTTGAAAGAAAGATCCTTCCACCGGTTATCCGCATAACTTTTCTGTTAGCTCTGATCTATTCTCATGTGTTTCTGAATCAACTGAACATTTTATGCCATCTCTTATACAAATTCTGGTCCCATCAGCTTCCTTTAACATACTTCATCCCAAAAAGCTGGAGTTCGACACCGCTTCCCATATAATGCCTCAAACGGTGCCATCTGTATAATGGAATGAAAACTGTTATTATATGAAAACTCAACCAAAAAAGATGATGGTCCCAACTTCCCTGATAATCCATAGAGAAATCTTGTAGAATATCCTCTAAGGTCTGAATTGTTCGTTCTGACTGCCCATCTGATTGCGGATGAAAAGCTGTACTAAAATTTAATTCAGTACACAATGACTTCTGAAGTCCTTTCCAAAAGTTAGAAGTAAACCTGTGATCATGATCAGATACAATGGAGAGGGGAACTCCATGAAACCTGAATATCTCTTTAATATACAATCGATAAAGTTGATCTAGAGAGAATGTATCTCGAATAGGAAAGAAATGATCAGATTTAGTCAAGTGATCAACAAAAACCCAGATTGCATTATTACCTCGAGATGTCCTCGGTAATCCCACAACAAAGTCCGTGGATACATTTTCCCATTTCCACTCTAGCACCGGAAAAGGCTGAAGCATCCCTTTCGGTAACTACCGCTCTGCTTTAACCTACTGACAAGTCAATCACTTTACATTAAAATCAGTAATATCTCTTTTCATTCCATCCCACCAGTAACACTCCCACAGATCTTTGTACATTTTAGTACTGCCAGGATGAACTGAAAATGGGGAAAAATGATCCTCACACAACAAATCACCCTTCAACTATGAATCACAAGGCACACATATTCACTTCCCAAACCTCAAAACACAATCATTATCAATGTTGAATTCAGGCAACTTACCCTTCTAAACCCGCTCTACATTTTTCTGCAATTCACTGTCTTGCTTATGTGCTTTCTTGATTCTGTCTGATAGAGAAGATTTCACTGATACCTGAAACAAAATAGAAGAACTTCCTGCAGAAACAACTTCCATGCCAAAGTTCATCAAATCAAAAACCAATGGATCTATTTCCAACCATAGCATGGTTAATGAAGCATTACTTTTTTGACTCAAAGCATCAGTCACTTTATTTGTTTTTCCTGGATGGTATTGAATTTTACAATCATAATCCTTGATTAATTCCATCCATCTACTAGGTCTCATGTTCAATTATTTATGATTGAATATATACTTTAAACTTTTGTGATCAGTATATATTTCACACTTTACTCCATAAAAATGATGCCTCCGAATTTTTAGAGCAAAAGCTGTCACACCATGACCTAGTTTTTTATTTTATATTATGATCTCTTTGGCTTTAAATGTTATTGTTGGGCTTCAAGTTCAGTCTTGGATGATATTTTTGATTTTATGTTAAAAAGTGTGTGTTTTGGGTTGATGTAATTAGCGCTTGGAAGGAGCACGTTTGAGAACCCCATGCGGCTTCGCCCAGACACTTCATGCCCTGTTCGTCTTTGAAAAATTAAAACATGTTTCTTTTATATTTTATAGTGATTAAAAATAAATGTTAATATTGCGCCGTTTAAAAATTTTTACTATTAGGAATTGCATTATATTAATAAAAATGAAAAAAATACTTTTATTCTTTTTAATTTTTATCATCACGTGGTTGTGATCATTATTATTTAGTTCGGTGTGCGGGCACCGCATAGTGAGCAGGAGCCGTGCGGTAAGCCTGGTACCCGTGCGACTACATGCATTATTATTATTAAGGTATTTTAATTTAAATTATCATTATTAATATTCTAACTAATAATAATATTATTACTCCTTTTATTAATATTATTATTATTAAGTTATAACAATTTAAATTGTTTTTTTCTTTATTTGGTTGTGTTTATTCTTGTTTTTATTTTTACTTTATTTTCCTTTTATATAGGGTTTTGGGCGGCTCTTTTTTTCCCTCTCTCCTTTTACCCCTCTCCGCATTCTTTATGTGTGCCGCCACCCACCGCCTCTGGCTCCCTCGCTGCTGCTACTCCCTCAGCGCCATTCTCTTGCTCCCCTTAGCAGCAACCCACGCGGCAGCCCGACAGGCCCTCCCGACGCCTCTCCTTCCCCTCGGCAGTGATGGCAGCCCCGCTCGGCCTCCTTAATAGCCAGCCCGCACCCCTATCCAGCGCGCATAGCCCGGAGCCTCGCCCTCTGATCTGTCCGCCCGGCCGACTGGCCTCCATCCCCCCTCCCTCTTTCATGCACCGTAGCCCCTCGCCCCTTCTCCTTGCAGCGAGCCAACGCCAACACCTCACCCCCTCTGCCTCCTCTCCTCCTGCAGCCCGCACACACCACCGCTCCTCCTGCCCTATTCTAGCGCCCCAGCCACACTCCGCCAACCTCCCTTCTTCTCCTCCTCTCTCCTATTGTAGCGAGCATCAACGTCAACTCTCCCTCTACCTCAGGAAGCGCTGGCCTCCTTTGCTCCCTGTCCGCCGCCAGACAACCAGCCTCCCTCCTGCTTTCCGTTTTAGCACACACAGCCTCGACCTCCCCTACTTCTGCACCCCATACCTGCTTCAGCCTGCACGCACCCAGCACGACAGATTCTTCTCCCTTGCAGCGCTCGGCCAGCAACAGCGAACCAGCCCGAACGTCCCTCCTCCCTTCTTCTGTCTGCCGCGCGCCGCTCCTATCCCATCCAGGTTTTTTTTAATATTTTTTTTATCTTATTACTATTATGAAAATTAATGTTCATATTACTATCACTATTATTATTATTATTATTCATATTATTATTATTATTATTTTTATTATTATTATTATTAATCTTATTATTATTAATATTATTATTCTTATTATTATTATTATTATTAGTGTTATTATTATTATTATTATTATTATTATTATTTCATTATTATCGTTATTATTACTGTTATTATTATTGTTATTATTATTATTATATTATTATTAATCTTATTATTGTTGTTATTGTTGTTATTATTATTATTGTTATTAGTATTCCTGCTTTGGCCTTCGGTTTGTAGAGGGTTATCAACTTATGTTTGTTTTGGTAGGATCTTTGTTTTAGAACCCGCGCGGAGCGATTCTGAGTTTGCATCGTCGTCGCGGTTCAGTTTCGAGGTGAGAATTTCTCCCCGACACTTGGTTTCGAATGCTCTGGTGAGTTTTTGGATGTGTCTGAGTCCTTGATATTGATTATGCAGAGTGTTAATCTTTATCACGTGGTTTCAGACACATGTTGAGTCATCGCGCCTTGGTTCCTAGGTTGTTTTGTCATTGTGCTTGATCTTGAGGTAGGTTCCCTTTGCATTACTTTTAAAAATTAAGTTATATTATTTCATGCTGTTTGTGCACCTTAATTGTTCAAAAAAAATATTTTATTAATTTTAATAAATATGAGATAATATACGATAATTAATTTTTAATATAAGATAGTTAATCTTTAAATGATTATTTAGTGTAAAAAGAGACGTTTATTTTATAAAGAACACTTGAAATATTTTTTTGACGAGCGGGCAACCAATAATGAAAGAATGCCCGTTTGGCTTTTAAACATAATTCGCGGATGTAAAATAGAGTTATGTTTTAATGAGAAATTATTTCTTTTGAAGCATGAACAAGTACATTGGTTCTTTTGAGAAATGGCCCGGTTGGCTCTTAAAGTGTATTTGAAAAAAAAAATGGTTTTGTTTGGCAGCCTGCGAAGTATTGTTTTGGGGGTTCTTTAAATGGTTTTAAACTGGGTTTGGTCATGTAAAGAAGATTCATTTTTTTAGAGGAGTGATTGTTAAATGTATTTAATGACCATTTGGAACTTTATGGAAAGCGATGAAAATGTTTTGATAGAAACCCTCTTAGGACGACTCTCATGCCTTGGTTTCAATTGATTGTTTGGGAGGCCGCACTTAGAGGCTCCCAGGTACTTGAGTAGTTAAAGGCAAGAGGTTGTCCCATGGAGTGGCTCGGGGTGATGCATGTTGTTCTTTATAGATACATATATCTTATTGGCTGCTCGGTTGGCATCGGTTGGCTCACCCCCTTTTTAAACTCTTGAGACATGGGCATCTGGAATATTGAGAGAATATTATAAGAATGATTGCTGCACTGGTAGGTTATGGTTATGACCAGTGGCCCATAGTAGGTGGATATATTGAGTTTATTACTATGGGATTTTCCCTCGACGCGCCTGAGAGAGGATGGTTGAGCGTATTGTGCTTTTTGATTTCATCGTGACATGTCGATAAGGATGATTTCTCATGTATTGGTGTCTTCTGGTTTATTATAGATCTCCTAGGTTCACCCATGTCTATTCAACTTTTGTAGCTTACAGTAATGAATATGATGCTCACATTTATACCTACATTTCCCTTGCTGTGTGTTTTACTTTGTGCATTCTGGTGTATTGTTTTCCATGGGAAGTGGAAAATTGGTTTTGATTAGGTTTCTAAAAATGGTTTTCAAATGATGTGTTTAATCCTCCTTGTACAAATTTCAAAATTTAAACATCATTTTCCCTTTTTCCTAAAATGTCGTTGACAGTAATGAATTGAACCCAAATCAGGAGATGGTTAAGGGTAATGGTTCGTACATAGTTTTTAAGTGGAATATTTAGAAAAACATTCTTTTATAAATTTTAGTTCAAACTTGAAATGATGTTTCTTTTATTTTAAAGGTAGTGCATTGGGAATAGATATTGGGCTAGCCTACTGAGTTTTAATAGTCACGCCTATAGTTATTTTCTGTTTTTAGTGTTTGTGCAGGGTATAGCTTGAGTGCGCTTGCCTAGGGCGACGCTTGATCGTTGAGTCGGAGAGCGACTCGTAAGGTCGCACAGAGTTTGTTCGGGCGTCGTGTTTGGTCAGTTTTAGTTTTCTTCTATTCCTGTTTAGTCACTTTGTTTGGTTTATCTTTTCTGCACTGCTCTGTACTGTCTTAGTAGCCTTATTTATTTATATTGGGAGAAATCATTCCCATAGCCTCTGTTGATGCCCTGGCGCTTGTTTCCAGCCCGGGAGGATCGGGAACGCCTCTCGGGCCATGTCGCAGACCAGCTCAGGTGACCTGTTCAGGGTTGACCCAGGTTGGTTCATAAAAAAATGGTATCATAGGAGGTCAACTCTCAGTGAACTCGCTTTTCAGAGTGCCCTTTATTATTTGGGATGTCAAGGAAGACGAGGTAGGATTGTTGGGACTCAAGGGGTATGTGAGGGAATAGCGTCGCAAACACTTTCTCATTCTGATCCTCGGGTTTCCAGGGGAAGTCCGGGTTTATTTGTTTATTATGGTTTTTGTGGAAATGTTTTGTGTTTGGGATACGACAAAGGGAGTTGGACTAATAGTCCTAAGCCGCATGGCCTAGCAACAATGCATAGCTAGGGGCATGGTCCAAGAAGGCTCTCTGTGTCAGGGACGTGTTTGGCATATGGCCTCCAACCATATGGTCAAGTCACCCACTGACACTAGTCCCCTGTTTGATTTTTTTGGGTTTCCCTTGATTTCTAAAGGTGGTTTGAATCAGAAAAGTTGGTTTGAAAAAAAAATGGTTGTTTGAAATGACATGTTTAATTTATAGTTTTTTTAAAAATTAAGTGGAATGAATGATTTGTTTTTGGAAAATGAAGTTCTTTGTTTTGGCCTTGGTGTTCCTATGAGTGCTCACATGCATAGTGGTATGTTGGAAATGTGGAAGGACTTTTGGTATGATGAATGGATGCCTGGGGTGGCATGGATACATGCATGTGATTGAGACTCTAAAGAATACCAATGTAAGGGGTTTAACCCACCAAACTTATTTTAAATTAACGATGTTTTCAAAGATAAATGTTTTGATGTTATGATAACTTGCTTACTTGTGTTTTGAACTTATCACCTATGTAGTGTTTCATTTTGAGGTTTTTATTCACTCATTGAGTTGGTCTTGATTGAGTTTTTGACCTTTCCTTGTCTAGCGATTATCCTTTTGAAACATCAATGGGTGATCATAGTGCGGTTGATCAACATAAAGATTTTATTCTTGAGTTTCGGAAGTTGGATCCACCTCTCTTTTATGGTCAAGCATACCCTTCCATGGCTGAGGAGTTGATGGGGAAGATTGAAAGGGAATTTAACCTCATTGATTTTCCCAAGTCGTTGAAGGTAAATTTTGCGACCTTCAATCTTGAAGGTTCACCATGGATGTGGTGGAAGTCGGTGTCTCGGAACAAGCCCCGTCAAGAGATTACTTGGGAGTTATTCATGGCTTTGTTCATTCAACAGTTTTTCTCTGAGGAAGAAAGGGTGAGAAACAGGATGGAGATGTGTTATCTGCAACAGGGTGACAGATCCGTGTTAGAAAATTTCCATCTCTTTGTGGAGCTAGTCCCTTATGATTCAGAGTATTCCATGAATGACCCCATGAAGGCTCGAATCTTCGAGGCAGGTCTCTGCCCTGATCTACAGTCGAAGGTGTCAGAGTCCAACCTAATTTCTTTTGTCGATGTGGCAAGACAATCTTTTCATGTTGAAGCCGCGATGGCAGGAGTGCTCGAAGTGGTTCTCTCTCCTTCGATCCCTATGTACAGTGGTGATGATTCTGGAAAGGAAATGAGTAAGAAAATGGAAGTGGATGGATCAGGTCATGGAATCAAGAGGCCTCGAGATCTTTGATCAACCTCTTTGGAACGAGAGATTATTGTGTGTTATCAGTGTGGAATGTGGGGTCATAAGAAGTCATCGTTCCCAAGCACTCCAATTCCCCTCCATGCCTGTGGACGCCTGGGTCACTTGCGACGATTTTGTCAGGGCGTTGCAAGAAAGCGTCACAGAGGAAGTTCTCGGAAGTAATGAGTTGTTGGGTCTTTGTTCAAAGTTTCTGGTTTAAGATTCCTTTCAGTTTAAGGGATCTTTTATTGTTGTAGTTGTATTGATGATGTTTTGGGTTTGAAATGTATGGGAATGTCAAGGGTCTTTTGACGAACATCGGTTTTCAGTGATGGTATGTTTTTAAATTTTAAAATATTGTCCTTTCATTTGTTTAAAAAAAGTATATTTCTCAATGGGATTATCAGAACCTGACTGTGAGGGAGAATATGCTTCATCCATTAGAGCTCCAACCAAAAGGCCTCGGAGTGAAGCCAACGCGTAGTCAAGATCCCCCGGTGAATTTTAATGAGTCTGGTTGAAGTTGTGCCTCTACTGTGTGGTGAGACAGTTTTGGTGTAGTTGCTCTGGATTCGTTGTCGTTGTAATTCACCTCTTGTCACAAAAAGCGGTGTGATAGACTTATCCCTTATGAAATGTCAATAATGGTGCTTTTTTTTGGGATGCCAGTCACTGATTAGTGGCCTTGCATGGACCACCGATGTAAATCGGCTACATATTTGGTTTGTGTTTATCACGAATTGATGGGTCATGAGTAGTCGACGTCGTAGTTTCAGTGATCCAATCCTTGGTCCCTCCCTCACCGCCCTTGGGGTAAGGGGTTTTTGGTTAGTGCAGACCCATCAGATAAAATTTCATCCCCTTCAGACAGGAGAAAGTGGTTTAATTTTTTTTGCTGTGCTTACTTGGGTAAGGCTCGGTTCTGGCCTAATATTGATTTCTGGTTCGTCGCTAGTAGGTCGGATCTTTATGGTGGGGAGTCCCACCATGAGCCTCTTTGGGTTTTCTCATAAGTCGTTATCAGGTGCCAGTTGAGTCCTTATGGTGGGGAGTCCATTCAGGCCTCCCCTCCGTTGTTTTTCAGTTTCAAGAAATGAGGTTGAGTCCCATAGATGGTTGATGAAATGTCATTTAGTTAAGAGGTTGGATCTTGTTAATGTATAATCCCTAGGTGTTGATCAATCGACTAGATAGTGTTGTGGCTTTCCGGGGGTGGAAAGCGTTATGGTGGGGAGAATTTTCACACCCTGACCCAGTTTTTTATTTTATATTATGATCTCTTTGGATTTAAATGTTATCGTTGGGCTTCAGGTTCAGTCTTGGATGATATTTTTGAGTTTATGTTAAAAAGTGTGTGTTTTGGGTTGACGTCATTGGCGCTTTCCCGGATCGCGTTTGAGAACCCCGCACGGCTTTGCCCAGACACTGCACGCCCTGTTCGTCTTTGAAAAATTAAAACATGTTTCTTTTATATTTTATTGTGATTAAAAATAAATGTTACTATTGTGTCGTTTATACATTTTTACTATTAAGAATTTTATTATTTTAATAAAAATGAAATAAATACTTTTATTATTTTTAATTTTTATCATCTCGTGGTTGTGATCATTATTATTTAGTTCGTTGTGCATGAACCACACAGTTAGCAGGAGCTGTGCGGTAAGCCTGGTACCCGTGCGACTACTTGCGTTATTATTATTAAGGTATTGTAATTTCAATTATCATTATTAATTTTCTTACTAATAATATTATTATTACTCCTTTTATTATTATTATTATTGTTATGTTATAAAAATTTGAATTTTTTTTTCTTTATTTGGTTGTGTTTATTCTTGTTTTTATTTTTACTTTATTTTCCTTTTCTCTAGGGATTTTGGGCGGTTCTTTTTTTCCCCTCTCTCCTTTTACCCCTCCCCGCATTCCTTCTGTGCGCCGCCACCCACTACCTCCGCCTCCCTCGCTGTAGCTACTCCCTCAGCGCCATTCTCTTTATTCCCTTAGCAGCAGCCCACACGGCAGACCGACAAGCTCTCCCGACACTTCTCCTTCCCCTCGGCAGCGACGACAGCCCCGCTCGGCCTCCTCAACAGCCAGCCCGCACCCCTGTCCAGCGCACCCAGCCCGACGCCTCGCCCTCCGATCTGTCCACCCAGCCGACTGGCCTCCATCTCCCCTCCCTCTTTCCTGCACCGTAGCCCCTCACCCCTTCTCCTGGCAGCGAGCCAACGCCAACATCTCACCCACTCGGCCCCCTCTCCTCCTGCAGCCCACACACACCACCGCTCCTCCTGCCCTGTTCTAGCACCCCCGCCACACTCCTCCAACCTCCCTTCTTCTCCTCCTCTCTCCTGGTGTAGTGCACAATAACCTCAACTCTTCCTCTACCTAAGAAAGCGCCGTCCTCCTATGCTCCCTGTCTCTCACCGCACAACCAGCCTCCCTCTTGATTTCCGTTTCAGCACACACAACCTCGACCACCCCTGCTTCTGTTCCCCCTGCCTCCTTCGGCCCCCACGCACCCAACATGGCACCTTCTTCTCCCTTGCAGCGCTCCACCAGCAACATCGAACCAGCCCAAACCTCCCTCCTCCCTTCTTCTATCCGTCGCGCACCGCTCCTATCCCGGCCAGGATTCTATTTTTATTTTTTATTTATTTTGTTTTATGTTATTACTATTATGATTATTAATGTTCATATTACTATAACTAATATTATTATTATTTTTCATATTAATATTATTATTATTATTATTATTATTAATTTTTTTATTATTAATATTGTTATTGTTATTATTATTATTATTATTAGTGTTATTATTATTATTATTATTATTCATTATTATCATTATTATTACTATTATTATTATTATTATTGTTATTATTATTATTATTATTATTATTATTATTATTCTTCTTATTCTTATTATTATTGTTATTAATATTATTATTAGTATTAATCTTATTATTGTTGTTATTGTTATTATTATTATTATTATTATTATTATTAGTAATCCTGCTTTGGCCTTCGGTTTTTAGAGTGTTATCAACTTATGTTTTTTTGGTAGGATCTTTGTTTTAGAACCCACACTGAGCGATTCTGAGTTTATATCGTCGTCGCGCTTCAGTTTCAAGGTGTGTGTTTCTCCCCAACGCTTGGTTTCACATGCTCTGGTGAGTTTTTGGATGTGTCTGAGTCCTTGATATTGATTATGAAGAGTGTTAGACTTTATCACGTGGTTTCGGACACACTTTGTGTCATCGCGCCTTGGTTCTGAGGTTGTTTTGTCGTCGCACTTGATCTTGAGGTAGGTTCCATTTGCACTACTTTTAAAATTTAAGTAATATTATTTCATGCTGTTGTGCACACCCTAATTGTTCAAAATAAATATTTTATTAATTTTAATAAATATGAGATAATATACGATAATTAATTTTTAATATAAGATAGTTAATCTTTAAATGATTATTTAGTGTAAAAAGAGCCGTTTATTTTATACAGGATGCTTGAAATATTTTTTTGACGAGCAGAAACCCAATAATGAAAGAATTCCATTTTGGCTTTTAAACATAACTCACCGAATGTAAAATATATTTACGGTTTAATGAGAAATGATTTATTTTGAAGCGTGAACAAGTACATTGGCTCTTTTGAGAAATGGCCCCGTTGGATCTTAAAGTTTATTTGAAAAAAAAAATAAAATGGTTTGGTTTGGAAGCCTACGAAGTATTGTTTTGGGGGTTCTTTAAATGGTTTAAAACTGGGTTTGGTCTTGTAAAGAAGATTCATTTTTTTAGAGGAGTGATTGTTAAATGTATTTAATGCCCGTTTGGCACTTTATGGAAAGCGATGAAAATGTTTTGATAAAAACCGTCTTAGGACGACTCTCATGCCTTGGTTGCAAATGATTGTTTGGGAGGTCGCGCTTAGAGGCTCCCGGGTACTTGAGTAGTTAAAGGCAAGAGGTTGTCCCATGGAGTGGCTCGGGGTGATGCATGTTGTGCTTTATATATAGATATATCTGATTGGATGCTCGGTTGGCATCTGTTGGCTCACCCCCTTTTTAAAAACTTGAGACATGGGAATCTGGAATATTGAGAGAATATTCTAAGAATTATTGCTGCACTGGTAGGTTATGGTTCTGACCAGTGGCCCATAGTAGGTGGATATATTGGGATTATTACTATGGGATTTTCCCTCGACCTGCCTGAGAGAGGATGGTTGAGCGTATTGTGCTTTTTGATTTCATAGTGACATATCGATAAGGATGATTTCTCATGTATTGGCGTCACTTGGTTTATTCTCGATCTCCTAGGTTCACCCATGTCTATTCAGCTTTTATAGCTTGCAGTAATGAATATGATGCTCACATGTATACCTACATTGCCCTTGCTGTGTGTTTTACTTTTTGCATTCTGGTGTATTGTTTTCCTTGGAAAGTGGTAAATTGGTTTTGATTAGTTTTCTAAAAATGGTTTTCAAATGATGTGTTTAATCCTCCTTGTACAAATTTGAAAATTTAGACATCATTTTCCCTTTTTCCTAAACTGTCATTGACACTAATGAATTGAACCCAAATCTGGAGATGGTAAAGGGCAATGGTTCATACATTGTTTTTAAGTGGAACATTTAGAAAAACATAATTTTATAAATTGTAGTTCAAACTTGAAATGATATTTCTTTTGTTTTAAAGGTAGTGCATTGGGAATAGATATCGGGCTAGACTACTGAGTTTTAATACTCACGCCTATAGATATTTTCTATTTTTAGTGTTTGAGCATGGTATAGCTTGAGTGCGCTCGCCTAGGGAGACACTTGATCGTTGAGTCGGAGAGTGACCCATGAGGTCGCACGAAGTTTGTTCCGGTGTCGTGTTTGGTCAGTTTTATTTTTCTTCTATTCCTGTTTAGTCACTTTGTTTGGTTTATATTTTCTGCCATTCTCTATTCTATCTTAGCAGTATTATTTATTTATATTGGGAGAAATCATTCCCATAGCCTCTGTTGATGCCCTGGCACTAGTCGCCAGCCCGGGAGGATCAGGAACTCCTCTCGGGCCATGTCACGGACCAGCTCGGGTGACCCGTTCATGGTTGAACCGGGTTGGTTCGTGAGAAAAACAACAACAACTAATTCCAAATCATGTGTAGGGTAATATACCTCATGAGTTTTCAATTGAAGTGAAGCATATGCAATTACTTGATCATTATGCATAGGGACACAACCAAGTCCCTTCAACGAAGCATCACTGTATATAACAAACTCACCATTCCTGGAAGGAAATGCCAAAAACTGGAGCATTCACTAATTTTCTTTTCTACTCTTGATACTACATCATTCGATGGCTCAACATCTGTTGAAGTAGTTACAAAGGATTTCACCACCACTTTCTGCTTGTAGTCTAGCTGATTTCCCCCAGTTGAGTTCTTCGTTAGACACTCATTTGCATAATGACCCATTTCATTACACATAAAACATCTTACTGCTGGCTTTTCATTACCTGCTTGATCATCTTCCTGACAGGTACGAGCAATATGACCTGACTTACCACACCGAAAGAACATTCCAAAATTGGATAAACATTCTACAGGATTCAATTTACCACACTTCTCACATGATAGATATTTGGTTTTCTTACCTCCTTGTTTCTTTGATGAATTCTTCCCCTTTTCCTGCCAACTGGACCTCTTATTCTGTTATTTTTCAAAGAACATATATTCATCAGCAAACTCCATTTCCACCTTCTACGCACATCGAACATGTTTTTAATAACTTTTTAACTCACGAGAATCTAAATCCCTTCGATACCTTGGCTTTAACCCTGAGTAAAAATGGTTTATTTTACTATCAAGATCTCGTATTAAGTTTGGAGCATACCATGCCAGTCGAGTGAACTTTTCTTCATAAGAAGCCACTAAATCATCCACCTGCCTCAATTCTAGGAATTTGTTTTCCATCCTAAGACAAACCACCTTATGAAAATATTTCTCAAGAAACATACCTTTGAATTTGTCCCAATGAAGATCATCAATCTCATCACTATCCCTGATATTTTTCACCATCGACCACCACTGATCAGCTTCTCCTTCAAAACGGTAAACAACAAGACTAACCTTTTGATGTTCTGAACACCCCATGACATCAAAAATCTTCTCCAGTGCTTTAATCAACCCTTCCGCTAGTACGGGGCCAGAGGATCCTCTAAATGATGGGGGATGTTTCCTCATGAAATGTTCCACCACAGACATGTTCCTCTATGGTTGATCTGGCTGATATCGTGCATGGATACCACCACCATTTATAGCCTAATTCAACTGTTCCATCACTGCAACAAACTGTTCAGTTCCAATTCTGACCATCTCAGGTTGCTGATTTGGAATGTTGTCTTCCTCTTGATGTCATCCCAACATAGCTACTTTGTTTACTCTGCGTAAAACCATTCTGAACACAGAAATATCTTAGGCGAAGCAACATGATAATCTTTAAATGCTATATCATTACAATCTCACCATACATTAACATACAATTTAACACTTTTCTAACTCCTAAAGTTGTCTAAACCGACCTATGATACCAACTATAAGGCCCAGCATTAAACATTACTTAATATTGAATTAAATGAATAAATCACATTGAGGATCTTTTCAGGTTTAGAGTTTTATAGAATTATAACATAACACTTACATCTCAAATGATTACAAATTAGACACTTCTACTAAGTTTCCATAGAATAAAAAAATCTTAAAAATAAACATGTCTAGTTCCATGTTTTATATAGCATGACTTTCCCTTGATCCCATACTTGACCATATTCCACATTAAGTACTATGGAAAACATTTCGAAAATACATTGGGTGAGAATAAAAAGGTTAGTAAGGTATACACAAAGAATGAATACTATTATATTATCAAAACAACAATTAAACCATGTATAATTTATCAATGTAACACTTTTCACCTTTATGAAGTAGTAAAAACTCTTCACTGAATAAAAGATAATTACTCACCCTTTTGTAACCAAAATATTACCATAAAACCCATATAAAGATCACATAACATATAAAGGTAACTTGGGACATAAACATACTTAAATGGAATAACCATATGGTCAACTTCCACACATATCACTGAATGGAATAGCCATACAGACGACTTCCATACCCAATGCATTGGAGGATATAACGTTACCACCCTTCCTGGTATTCACGGCACCACCCATCATATGGTTTATCATGTAACCACCCATCAAATTTCCAAGTACCGTTATAAAATAAAAATACATACAACAAATATAATGGAAAGAAAACATTTCCACACTTTGATCACAATATAACACTTATATATATTCATATAACAAATCCATTATAAAAACCATTTTCAATACCAAAATACATAAAAGAGCATATGATATTTATTTCATTTTAAAAAACATCACGGCTTGTTGAGGTAGCCAAAGACCAAATAATACTCGCGGTGGCGGAAAAGGTCGTTGTCACCGCGTATGTTAAAAGAAACATTCCATTTTGTCGTTTTGTAAAACGCTTCATAGAAAAAGATTCCATTTGTATAAAAGTAAAAGTCAAAAGGGTTTTATACAGCTTATAAAATAAAGTTGTGTATAAAACGAAATATGCCTCAATGAATGGAGATTGTGACGAAGTCCCTTACCTCGGGTCCGACTTGACTCGATCATTCTTTAACATCCTGAATAATAAACTTGAGTTAATTTCTACTTGATTATGAACATTTTTCAAGTTCATTATTCCTATTATTTCACTTATTACCATTTTATGAACATTATTTTGTCATTTAAGTTGATAACAGTTGTTTGTCAATATTTGGTACTTGAGTCGAAAGTGGACTTCTTAAAATTACATGTTGTTCGTGTGGTCAAAAGGTTCATCATATCCATAATGATATTCTTGATTTGGATATCATATATATCATATATATCCAAATATACATGTAATTATAATATTACACAATCATTTATAGGTAAGAAATGAAATGCACCGTTCATGGAGACGGTAAGCTGTACGTATGCATGAACACTACTTTCATTTCTATGTCATATTAATGGAATTAAAACTAAATGAGACGTATGTATATTTTAATTCTAGAATTATATTCATCATTTATATGTAACATAAATCATATATAATAATTTTAAATCTATACATTATACGTCCCATATATGGCATTAACGAATCAAATCACTTTGAGGGGGCGGTAGTCCGCACTTTCTAAAATGATGATATCGCGTATACCCACAATGGAAGCCATAAAGGGATTCCATAAATGAAAAATACATAAGATTAAGGAAAACATAAACACATTATATGTCATATATAAATATATTGACATCTTAATGGCCACCTTTGAAGGTGTTAGAAGAATATTGAACAATCATCATTTCGTGAGGTAGAAATTCGCCATCCACAGAAACAATATGTTCTATAACCATTAGATGTAGGTGTGTGTAAGTGTAGCTCTAATTATTATTATAAAAACATCCTAGTATAATGAATATACTGGATTTGTTACAAAAGAAATGAATAAAAAGAGTTTTGGGGGTTGGAGAAGCAAAATAAAACAAAAGAACACAAGAGAAAGCACTACCTTTAAATCGGGTAACTCTTTTTAATTTGATCTCAAAGGCTTCATTGGGAAGACTTCTGCCCAAAGTGAGGATCCTATGAGTAATAGAGGGATGTGGAGAGATAATATGGAGAGGGGTTGGCCGAGCCAAAGGCTTTAGATGTGTGGGTAAGGTGGTAGAGTTGGGGGCCTTTTATAAGAGGAGAGGAGGGGTACTCATGGAAAGTAAAGAAATGATACATTATTTTAAAATGAGGTTCGGATTTAAAAGGACCCACATTAATATAATTCAAGGTTAAGGTGATAAGGGTTTTAAATATACCCAAAAAATAGGTTTTTGACAAGTGTAGGTCTTAGATTTTACATTATCTTTTCATTTTATTTAAATCGTTAAATAATGAGGTAATCGCTGCATCATCATGGTGCTATAAATAATTTAATTTATTTAATGTATAAAAATTATAAAAAAAATATCATGATGTATTATATCGTTCCTGTTTCTAATGAATATTTATAGTCAAAAATATAACTTCTATAACCCCATTTAAAAATTGTTTTAGTAAAACAACTCATGTTTGTGACATATTTACTTTAACATTAAATAAAAAGATATTAATGTTATTTTCCTTCCACAGTGGCTCCATGGGGGCCCCAAGTTGACACATGTATTTTCTTGGACGGACATGACACATCCAATAAGGGTAGGACATGTGTCTAGGTCATTCCATATTATTAAAACATTATTTTTACCTTAAAGTACACTAATTACCTCTAATCGCGATTAAAAACTTAAAAGTTACTATTCACCAAAAAATTATTTTAATCCCATTGAACCACATTTTACTTCTTAATGACAACCATGTATATCAGATTTTTGAAATTCAAAACATAGAGGTGGTAAAATTTCATTTAAATGAAAAATCAGTTTTTATAAGTACCACTTAGTGGTTTCACTATTCATCAAAAATTGAAGTTTTTCAGAAAATTAACAAAACCTCACCCTAAGATATATTGGATATTCCGAATTCAAAAATGAATTCAATTTTACAAAATTCATAACATATAAGTTTCATTAATTAATTTAATAATTAATTCCCACCGTTAGAGCAAATAGCATGTTTTTATGAAATAATAATTATCAAAAGATTGACACTAGTTTAAGTCCGATTTCAAAGTGAAATTAATTCCAATGACCACTATTGGATTTAATGGTAAAAATATTTTCTAATTTCTCTTTAAAACCAATTCATAATATAATCTAATCATATAAATAAATTAGATTAAAAATTGGTTTTGAATTAAAATACAACATTTTACACTATTCATTAAAAAATGAGCTTTATCGGAAAAATACCAAAATTTACACAAAGTAAATTTTGATGTCCCGATTCTGAAGAAGAGTTTTATTTGGTCCAATAGAATGTATAAGAGTGAACAAAACAATATTTAATGACGGTTCACCATCAAAAGGTGATAAGTGAACCTTTAGTGAAAATTAGTGTATATATGTCTAAAATTGAATTCTTTCCATATTTTAAGCATTTATCTTTTATTAGATAAATTTAAAATCATTTAAAAAACATATATAATCATATTTTAGTTATTTCTATCCATTCCCGCCAATACAACAACTATGTGTTAACTTCCATTTAAAATAATTTTATTTTATTACTAGTGTGCAACATAAGATTTCAATGAATCTCTTTGTTGCATATAGGGTACGCTATCGAACATAGAAAACCCTTTAAAGTATAATTAATATTTAATTCTTAAATATTAATAAATATGAAAATTTATTATTCTTTATTTACCTGGGATGTTACAGTTAATTTTGATTAACCGTAATTAATGTGATATATTGTGATATAGTGATTGTGTTATATTTGGGAGTGATAAAAAGTATAAAATGTAAAAATACCATAGTGATAAATATTGATATTGTGATAAATGTGTCTGTTGATATTCATGTGTGTAACAGTTTATAATATATCAAAATACGATAGTGATAAATATTGATATTCATGTGTGGGACAAGGTATTTTGTGTTCAAAATAGATAGTGTTAATTGGGGCATGTATATAGGCCCTATACAATTACACATAACAATACATTATTTTAATCACAATAAAATATCATATTATAAGATAAGGATCATGAAGTCTAGTGTCCGGGAAGGTTAGGTACATAAAAAATAAAACCTAAAACATTGGAATAAATATAACATTTCATTATTTAGTATTCATAAATAATTCCTAACACCCATTGTGCTCATACATATATATAAGATAAATGGGGGATTACATGAATAGTGGGATAAGATAAATTCCTAGTAAGGGCAAAAGATAGTAATGATGCATTATCACATGGGATAGAAGGCATAGAGTAATGATATAAAAATATATGGGACATGTGAAATCATAACATATAAAAAAGGGTTCATATAAAATTGGAGACACATTACTGTGGTAGCAACATAACGCATGACATTATAATGAGTCAATCCTCTTCGTAGATAGAGGATCACAAGTTACAGTTAACCACCATGATAGTTGCACATGGTAGAAAAAGTCAAGTCTAACAGCTAAGACCATTGCACATAACATATCGAGAGACTCAAATTTACCCAATGAACTAAAGAACTATCTGGGATCACCCATTAGAACAAGGTCCATAATAATCATTCCACATTAATAGTCATATAAAATCAATCTTACATTAACATAAGGGTATCCAAGGAATGAAATGGGTATCATAGTCATCTCATCAAGAATAATGAATGGTTGTATCATAAAAGTGTTCATGAAAGAATGGAATTAAAAACTACATGGGAATTAATATGGAAAAATAAAAATATATCATGTTATGTGATTTCAAATAGATATCTACATGTAAGAAGTCTATTTATGAAATTTTATCGTTAAAACATTTTAGTGATGTTTTATGGAAAATAATAATGAACATTTAAAATAGAAAATTGAATAATATTTTATATAAAATCAGAAAGTAGAAAAGGATAATTTCCTAATGAAAAAGTATTTTTAAAAAAATTATGGCATAAAACAAATGTTTGAGTTCATAGGGAAATTGGTAAAAAATTGAAAAGTTCACTTAAAACGAGTTTGCATATCGGGTTGTATTGAAGAGGGTTCCAATTAAATGCTTGTATATAACAAGAAACTAATGAATAATGCATCTAGATAAATTATACTGGAAATATAAAAAGAAATTATAATATTTTCATAAAAATAATATTGTGTTTCATTTTGGTATAATGTGAGTATGAATAACCTGACGTAATAATGGAGGTTCTGGGGGAATCCATAGAATAAGTCTGATGGTATTATACACATGATATTAATGACATGAATAAAAAACTATCTTAATTAATTTATAGAACCATAACATATTTTAAATTTAATTGATTTACTATTACCTTTTTTAGATCATTCATAACATTTTGGATTGGTTATGAGGTTCAATTTCCTTGTTTGGGTCTGTTTGTTTCAGGATTATTTTACTTATATACATGAACATGTAATCTTGTAAAATGAGGATGCTCTTACATAATTGCAGTTATATATTATTACAGAACATCTAAAAGGTTTCATGATTTTAAATATAATTTTATTACTTGTATTCATGTTGGATCAATATATAAAACATTAGTGATAACCTTTTTGGTTAATTGGTTGTTTTTTATCAGAAAAAAATCATTATGATATATAAATAAAAACCATGTGAAAAACGAATCTCAATCACATTAATAGACACAATATATATATTATAGTTTATTTCAAACATAATTAGGGTTTCATGACTAAAATATAAGATGGTAATGAAAATTGAAAACCAATCATCTTTAATGTGTTAAATAAACACATCTCAGATGTTGTTTTTACTACTAGAAAAAATAATGGGAAATGAGAGATGATTAAAAAATATTACATTATCATAAAAAAATTATAGTACATATAGGGTACTAGTGTTTTCATAAAACTTGGATGATTAGTGGTAAGTAAAGAAAAGAAAGTAGACGAATGTGAAAGGTATGTAAAAGAATTGAAAAGTGGAATTTCTCTATTAAATTAATCTTCCATGAGAGCCTGTTAAGGGGAGAGGATTTGGTCTTTTGAAGAGATCCAGGGATAGTGTATGTGAGGGAGAAGTGTTGGGATAGATTCTAGATGAATTTTTCCAAATAAAAATCTTGAGAGGATTGAAGAGAAGAGGGGGGTGATGGTGGTTTTTTTTGTGGAGGGGGGGGGGTTCTTAATATGTTGATCGTTAATTTATTATTTTTCCATAAGATAATAAATAGTAATGATTCATGTTAAAAAAATAGTAATATTTTTTTTTTAGTTCTATCCAATGTCCATTTACATCATCCTTGACTCATGCATGATGCGAAACATAATTTATTTAGCATTTATTATATATTATCATATTTTACTATTCACCAAAAATCATGTATTTTAGAAAAATCCCAAAAAATCTCCCTAACAATATTTCTATTCATAGAATAGAAATATAAATTCATGTTTTCAAAAATAGTTTTATAAATATTATTAATTTAATTTTTAATAAAAATAATTATTTACATGATAAATATGAATTTTATAACTATCACTGATTTTATAATGATAGAAAATATTACAAAATGTATTTTAATATTATCATAAAATCGGATGAAATAAATAAAATTTATCTATGAATAACTTTTTGGAGGAGAAATATTCATTAAAGTTAATCAATTATTTAATTTAATTATTTATGACTTAAAAAACACCAGTAATTTTTTTATAGTCATATAAACACTTGCCTAAATTTAATTTATAAATTCATGTGTGGGGATACCATTCAATTTGATGATGTACCATTCATAAGGGTCATATTACTATTCATAAAGATAGGTTACCATTCACCAAATAAATATTTCTATCTTATCAGACTATATACATCTTACTGATCCCAAAATTTTATATTGGCTCTTCAAAATTACAATCAAAGAAGTGACAATATTATGTTTAAATGATAAATTGTACACTATAGTTCATTTTGTTTGGATATCATGTTAAATATATTAAATAATTATAAGAATGTAATTTCCATTAATAAAGCATTAGGTCATTACATTATTCCCCCACTATGAAATTTCTCCATCAATATTTTGTTTAAAATTATATGCTATAAACATGTTTGCGTACATTTCCTTCATTTCCTTCCCCTATTCCCATGTTGCCTCTTTGTACTTATGATTCAACCATTGTAAATTATCTAGGTGAGTAGTCTTGTTACGTAAAAAATTATCTCTATGATCCATGATTTTCACATGATGCACCTTTTACGAATAGTCAATTTCAACTGTACCACCTTTGAATGGATTACTAGTGAAGGATCTGGTATCTAGTTCCATAAGAGGGATACATGGAAGACATCGCGTACATTAGACAAGGTATGAGGAAGTGAATGATGATAGTCCATAGCTCCAACACGATAAAGAATATATAAGGGTCTCATGAACCTATTATATATCTTTCTATTCATTCAAATACTAATAACCTTCTTCCATGGAGATATTATTAGAAAGAACATTTCAAAAACATTGAACTGAAGGTCCCTTCAGTTACTATTTTCATAACTCGATTTTCAAATTTGGGCTACCTTGATGTGATGTTAAACTGTTTTCACCTATTCGACAATTTCTCCGACTATTTTAGGCCCCAGAAGCTCATGATCATAAAATTCATTCCAACACGCCGTAATTCTTCACCCTTTCCCATAAATGGATTCATATAGTGCCATTTAGATGAACGTGTGAATACTATTGTTATAGGAGAATTCGACTAGTGTAAGATGTTGGTACCATAATCTTTTTAATAACATAGAACATTCAATAAAAAATATTATATTTTCGTAATAGTTCACTCAGATTGGTCGTCAGTTTGAGGATGATTGGCTGTAATTAGGTTCAGTTCTGTTCATATAGAATTTTGGAAAATTTTCCTAAACATTGAGGTGAATCTAAATTATCAATCTGATATAATTGATAACGGAACTCCCTGAAAACATAACACCTATAAAACATATATATGTGAAATTTGATCCAATGATAGATTCTCTCAAATTGTGATAAAGTGAGATGTATTTGTAAGATGATAGACATTGTCCCATATATCATTGTTTCCTCTAGATGACCTTGGAAATCCACTTACAAAGCCCATAATGATGCTATATATCTTATAAGATGGTATTTGTAGTGGTTGTATCATCCCCATAGACTTGTTTCCTTCAGACATAACATGTTCACTTACCAATAACATTGATGTATACCTAGTAATATCCTTCTTCATATTATCCCACCAAAAGTTCACTCAGACATGTCAATACATCCTTTGGATCTCTTGATGAATAGAGATGGTTTAACTATGTGCTTCATTAAAAATCTCCATCTTTATCTATGGATAGAATGGTACAAATTATTGTGAACCAAATATTAGAACTCCTTCGACATCAATCTTGAACTCAGAGGATTTCCAGTTTCTAATGGCTTCCAAAATTTTCAAAACTTCCACATTTTTTGTTGAGAATCCTTTATTTTATCCATGAGTTATGTTTTTAAAATCATTTGAGAATGGTTTGATGATTTTCCACCCTTTAATGATTCCCATGTCCATCCTCTTCAAATTAACAATTATTGGATCGTTCCCAACATTCATCATTGAAAAATATGTATGATCCTTTTTAATTAATGCATCTGTAACCTTATTTTCCTTACACAATTAATTGTGAATTGAAAAGTCACAATACTTCATGAGATCTAACCATATTTATTGGATAATTTGTATCGATTTTAGTTTGAATATATATTTTAGAAACTTATGATATGTATATATCTCACACTTCTCCCCATAGAGTTAATGACCCCAGATTTCCAATTCCAACATCATAGCATCCAACTCCCGATCATGCGTAGAATAGTTTTTCCCATTTATATTCAGTTTCCTTCTGTCTTAGGCTTTCAAATTATCATTTTTCCTTATCACACAACCTAATACCTTTTTTCAAGAATCATTTAACAAAACAATGAGTTCTCGATTTGTTGTGTGTGTGAGTATTGGCGTAGTGATAAGCCTAATTTTCAACTCCATAAAACATTCTTGACATTACTATGTATAAACAATAATTAATCCATTACATGTCATTTTGGTCATTTTTTTACAATCAGGCTATTTTCTTCGTAAATCGTCGATAATACCCACATATTACCATAAATATATAGATCACCTTTCTAGATTTTGTCCGGGGCCACTAATCAATTGCATTTGACTTAGAAGGGTCTATAAATATACATATTACTAGTTATATCATGTCCCATAATGAAACATCCTCTCTCCTGAACTCACATTTACTGTACTTTTCCTATAAATTATCCCTTCTCAATTTCATTAGAAAAATATTCTAATTCATTTCGTATTCCTCATCTCTCATGGACTATATCAGAATATCATCAATTAACACTACAATAAATTTGTAGAGTTAACCTCTAAATACTTGATAAATTAAATACCTAAAAATTGATGGATCATTAGTATATATGAAGGGCATAAATATGAACTCATAGTGTCCATGAATCATTAGTAAGTTATCCTTTTTAATTTATTCCTTCCTCTATATTAATTTTTGATATACAAACCAAAGTTGTACCATAGAGATATAACTGATCCCACGATGATAATCAAAATATTAATATAACAATAGAAGAGGATACTTCTTATGTAATGAGATTTTTTGATCTCACGGTAGTCAATGTAGGGGATCACTGATCCATACTACATAATGATAGAGACTGGCTCACCCCATGGTGAAGCACTCTGGAATATAGGACCCTTATCCTAATTCCCCTATAATTGCTTCTTCAGCACTTCCCGTACTACATTGGCTATTCTTTATGGTGTATTTGATATGGGGAGTGATCCATGAATAAGTTCCATTGAGAAATCAACAACTTGATCAAGAAGAAGAAATGGAAAATTTTCAAGGAATACATTTTCTCAATCCCTTGGAATGGGCATATTTGGAAGCATGATTCTTTCCGTTGTCTCAATCATTTTAGCAACACATGATTCCTCATAATTAATTAGTATCCATACACGAATCAATTATTTTAAAAGATATTTATCTACCCACATAAATTTTTAATGAATTGGATGATGCTTTAGAATGTGATGACTCATATCCCATTAAAGGCAGTTGATGTTGGATTCGTTTAATGATAGCCAATCCACAATCAGTATAACATCAAACACCACAAAAGGAAGTATGAAAAGATTTTCTAGGAGGTTTGGTTGAAAATTTTTTTTCAGGGAGGAGATACAAACCTTTTATGCAAATATTTACCCATATGATGTTATAATAGATATCATATCCACCAAATTCGGAGACGGTATCTTAATAGTTCAACTAAAAATGAAATCTATGATAAAATGTATAGAACTAGAATCAAATAGAATGTTTTCTATTCATGAATGAATAACTACTGAATTTTTCACCACATCATATTCTGTATCCACCCCAATAAAAGTGATAAAATAAGATATTCCTTGTGGCCATGGAGTTTGTTATTTATTTCCTCGGACAACCATTTTCTTAGGGATGATTTCTCGTAATTCCCATGATCCTTGCAGTTTTATCACTGCACTGCAGGCATAGAATTGATCTGAAACCTCATTTATTCTACCACAATAGTTGTATTCCTAATATTACTTCGGCAGTTCTTAGCTATATGTCTAATCATTATACATTATAGGCCATTATTGACCCCCATTAGATAGTTCTTAGGATGCTTCTTCTCTCAATTTGGACATGATGGTTGTTCTATATTATTTCCATGATGAGATTTACATGACGAACCCCTATATTATACACTATCGTACCATTTTTTCACTGGTCCGATGAAACCATTTGGAGTATATAATCTCCATTTCAAACATTAGGGTACAATATAAAATCTCTTCATCACTATTAATGATTGAAATTACAACACTTTTCAAGGAATCGACTTTAGTCTTCGAAAGAAGCGATCCACCATTCTTTCGATGTTCATGTCAAAGATAGAAGCATATATTTCAAGCATCATAATGTATGCTTCATACACCATGATGGACTCATCGTCCTTTTTCCTTAGTTAGAATAACTATATTTCCAAATTGAGGTGGAGGGATCATGTAAAATATTTATTTAAAAACATTTTTTTGAATTCCTCCAAATCCATTGAATCAATTCTCACTTGGGATATCATATTCTTGATTTGTTTCCAACTCTAATCAACTTCAACATCAAAAAAAGTGACATCCAGTATGACATTATCTACTTATGAGCACACGAGGACATATAATAGCACTTCAATTTAGTTTATCCACTGTTCCTCGAAGAGGAGATTGGGTGATCCACTAAACATTGGAGGCCTTTTCGGCATGAAGTATTCAATGAAAACATGATCATTCCATGGAGGAAGAGGGATTTCCACATGATTCAAGTTTTTATTCATAACATCTACCAACTGGGAAAGTATTGTCATGATGCTTTCAACACTCATTCCAATTATATCATCCATATCTTTAGGGAATTCATCACATTTCCTATCACCCTAATTCTTTAAACCAATTATTCTATATCTCTCCATTTTCTAAAAAGAATAATGTTCTTTACAGGGATTTAATTCATTAATAGTTAGCATAAAATGTAAAGAGTGAATATGGAAGGGTAAAATTGTAATGGATACATAAATCATATCATGTGATTCCATGGAATTAAATATATTTTATCCTTTAAATATTTTTTTAAATACATACTTATTGGATTTTTTATTCCCTTAATACGGATTTCAACGAATCTAATGAATTTACAAAAGAAAGTGTCAAACTAAGTATTTATCAAGGCTCGTTGTCATTTTTCAGTTCCTATTCGAGTGTAGATAAAATGTATGTTTTTTAGTTATAAACCTACATACATCTATGCCATATCTACCTCTATCTTTTTTATTAGGGAAGGGATAAATATTCTTGATTAACTAGTTACTTTATACAAACCAAAATGTAGGAGTGTTTTATTATACATAGTCGCATCCCTAAGGTTCTTACTAAAGTTATCTATTCCAATTCTTAAAAAATCACTAGACCATCATATGGTACCAAATATAGGGACCCTATCATTTTACACATAACATGAAATTATTTTATGAATAATAAAACATCATATAACATGCCCTGGATTTTGAATTCTAGTGTCTTGGAAGGATAATTACAGAAAACATAAAACATGGGACTCAATAAAATATTTCATTATTTAGTTTTCATAAATAGATCTAGACTCCCAATTTGGTTATAAAAATTTTCAGGATAACCCCAGGATTACATGAACAATAGGTTGAGAGAGGATACCATTAAGGGAAAAAATAGTAGTAAATCATTTAGCATATTGGAATGATGGTATGGAATAATTGTATAAAAATCTAGAGAGCTTGTGATATAATTACATATAAACATTTGCTCATATAAACATGGAGACATAATAATTTTTAAGAATAATAAAATATGAATTCGGCGCATGTCATGGCTCATTGCACAAATAGGATCAGAAGTCAATTATAACCACCAAGATTGTTTCACATGGAATCCCAAGTAATGGCTAACTGCCCACACTATTGCACATACCATATAATGATGCTCAACATTAGCCAATGAATTAGAGCTCCATATAGGATAACCCACCATAACATGTTCATGAAAATTCCTTAACCATTTAGTATAATACATAATCAATCAAACATAAACATAAGGGTACCCATTGGAAGAAATGGGTATCATAATCATGTCATCAATCATAATGAATGTGTGTATCTTACAAGTGTCCATGAATAAACGGAATTAAAAAATGCATAGAAATTCAAAAAAAAAAATAAACATAAATAATGGTATGAAATTTAAAACTGAACATTCAATATTTTATATTATTATTTATGAAATTTAACCATTAAAATCCTTTTGTGCAGTTTTATGGAAAATTTAAATGATATTTTTAAAAACAAAAGGGAATAAAATTTTATATACAACAAATAGTTATCTATGAATGTTTTCAAAATAAAAACAATGGTTTTATAAAAACATTGGTTTGTATTAAAACATATGGATGAGTGAACTTGAAAATGTGTATGAATTCAGTATGTTCCATTAAAACATGCTTTCTTATCGGGAAGTATTGTAAAGGGAATCACGTAAAATAATGTATAAACCCAAAAGGGAGTAGATAATGGATCTTGAGAATTATATTGTACATATAACCATAAATGGGATGATTCAAATAAATATAATATATGATTTACTTAGGTTAAAAATAGAGTATTAATAACTAGATGGAATAATGGAGGTTTGTGTGAATCCATTACATTAAGTCTTATGGAGTTCTCCACATCATATTAATGAGCTGAAAAATCAAATTTAGTTAATTAATTAATAATTATAGGACCAATTTTACTTGTAATATAATTATTTGAATATTTTTTAGTTCATTCCTACCCATTTTATTGATTATGATGTACAATTTCATTGTTCGGGTGTGTTTGATTCATGATTTGTTTACTTATATACTTGAACTGATAATCATGTAAAATGTGTATGGTCGTCCTGAATTGGAGTTATATTTTAATATTGAACATAAATAATTTTTCATGGTTTTAAATTATATTCGGTTAATATAGGGAAGTTGAATCATTATACAATACATTTTTGATTACCTTTTGGGTTAATTGGTAGCTTTTGATTACAACGAAAAACAATTTATTTATAAATAAAAACACTGAGTAAAAAATAATTTAGGACTAATAGATGAGAAATAATATATATATTATTCCCAGTTTCAACCATATGAATGGTTTCACGAATTTAATTGATGATGATAAAGGAAATTGAAAACCTATTGTCCTTGAGTGTGGTAAATTAACACATAGGGATGTTGTTTTACTACTATTACTAAACAAGGTTAAATGAGAGATGATAATAACTTATTCCATTATCATAAAAAAAAATTATACTAAAAATTATGTAATATAGTTTTCATGACATATGAATGAGGATATGTATGGAGAGAATAAAAATAAGGATCCTTAAGGAAATGAAAAAGAATTAAACGGTTGAATTTACATCATAAATTAATCATCCTTGAGAGCCTCTTAATGGAGGAGGATTTGGTCTTATAAATATAAAAATGGATTTTGGATGTAGGGTAGGAGTTTAGGGATAAATTTTAGAAGAATTTTTGAATGTCACAAATCATAATGGGATTGAAGATTAGAGGGCAGTGTGAATCATTTTAATAATGTAGGGGATAAGGGTGTTCATAATACTTTAATCCATTGGTTATTATTTTTACATAAGATAAGAAATAGTAATTATTCATGTTACCAAAAAATAGGTATATGTGCATATTAGTTCTACATAGTGTCCATTAATATCATCAATCAATAAATCATGATGTACAAATTTATTTATTTATCAATTATCATAAATTATAATTTTTTACTTTTCATCAATAATTCATGTATTTTAAATAAATCCCAAAATACACTGTAACCGTTATTCAATGTGTATAATTAGAAAATAAAAAAAAATTCTTAAAAATACTTTTTAATATTATGAATAATTTATTTTTTAATTAAAATTTTAATTTACTCGAGAAATATGTATTGTAAAACAATAATTGATTTTATAATGATTTTAAAAATTATATAATGTCTTATAAAATTAAAATAAAACCAGAATAAAAAAAAATTAATATATGGACAACGTTTTGGAAAATAAATTTTCATTTAAATAAATAATGTAATTTTATTTATATATTTATGACATACAAAAATACAAATACATTTAATACGGTCATATAATCACTTCTAAAATCAAAATTTTCTATACATTCATAGGTGAGGTTAGAATTATGTTGGAAGATTTAATATTCATAAGGGTCCTATTAATATTCAAAAGGGTATGAAAATATTGAAAGAAAATTATTTTTTTTCTTATTGGACTCCAAGTATCTAACTGACCGCAACCATGTTTGTCAGATTTTCAAAATTCAAATCCCAGAAGTGACAATATAATGTCTAAAGGCCACATAGTAATTAGTAGTATGAGTTGTTTTGATTTTATTTTATTATATGACATAATTATATGAAGGTATTTTCTATTGATAAAACATTGGGTCTTTACAGCATGGTACTGTGAATGAGGCTCCAAATACTGATGAGATTTTAGATATAATGTTATATGCCCCAGAGTTGGCGTTGGCCTCTAGTGACTACATGACATGATATGAATTGACTTGATGAATGAAAATAATGTAATTTTGATTTATGATATTTATTGGGGATCATTCAGACATTTACAGGGGGTAATAAATGTATTCAGTGTTTGATTGTCCATGGGAATTAATGAGTGATGTGGTAAAATCGAGATTGAACAAATAAATTTGTATTGGTTACATGAACGCATGTACATTAATATTTATACAATAACATGTATTATTATTGATTGGATATTGTTTTATATTTCATTGGTGGTGGACTAATATGATTTACTCAGACCCTACTAGGGATGCCTGATTGGTACCCGAATAGATTTCACGGTTGTAGGACATGTCAATGGTAAAGGAAATGTGTTCATTGGATGATTGTGGATGGAGCACAGATGCCGGAACTATATATGATTTGGGACCTTCATGGAAGTAGTCAGAGTCATTATTTATTTTCTATTTTTCATAATAACATTTGACACATATTGGTGTGACATATCTACTATTCTATTTCGATATAGAATGTAGTGTTTTGGTTATCATGTTATTCTGGTATTATATTTGGTTTGGTTATATCATTTGGTTATTTTATTATTATTCATGTTGAGGTATTACTCTAATAATAGGTGTATAATCTCAAAATGATTGATATTATACCGTTGTAGTTAGTTATAAGCCACTGAAAAATATGGAGGAATGTGCCAGGTCATGTAATATATTGACTTGGGGCACCAGTGTGGGGCGCCCAGTTCAAGATGTAACATTGTGAATGAGTTTCCAAGCCATGTTCCTTGCCCAAACGAGTAGTTCAACTGAGGCAGTATGCATAAATGTTTAGCGTATTGTCTGGATAAACTATTTTATCAAACCAATCACCCCATAATATGTTGGATAAAATATCTTTTTGACCCATCCCTTATTAAATTTTATTTTCATCTCTTCTCCCCTCACATATCACACACAACAAGCCATCCATTTTGGGAACATCTTTCATCCAAAACATTGGAATTGATTCCCCACCATAAATATAAATTCCATCATACCACTTTAAATCCCATTTTAAGTGTATACGAATGTTTTTCATTCCATTACATATGTTTCTTATTTTATCATTACATATTTCACTATCATAATATTAAATGTAAAATTTCCAATATTCAGTTGATTGTTCTATTTATTCATTTTCTACCATTCCATCACAGGTCTGAGGTTGATACAAGATTGGTGTTCATAAACTCCCATATGGTAGAAGGCCTATAAAATTATCTAAAGTATCATTTTTTATAATTTACATAATCATTCAACACCGTAGTTTTATGTAACATTTTCCCTAAAATAAATTTTCCATAAATTAGTTTAATAATTTGATATGCAAAATGACCTAATAGTCACCCGATTAACATTTTTGTTTATTGAACTCATCATTTACATTCCCTTGGGATTGATTTTTATATTTATTTTTGAAAATTAATTATTACTAACCAAGATAACCTTTTCCATTTTTGGTGAGACATCCACTACGGAATATAATTTATCTAAATTGATGAAATATTTCATTATAATGGGTAATGTATGTTTTACATGGCATTAATTAATTTGGAATGACTTGATAAATGTTATGAGACATCATATACACCATTATTATGTTTAATTTAAAAGTAAATTGATTTAATTTAATTATGAAAATGACATGGAATGGTTTTTACATGGAATATGATTACTTGTTAAATTAATAGATCATATTATTACAATGGATCTTATAATTATTAAAAACTGATCACACTTGAGCTAGTATTTGATTCCTGAAGGAATTCTTTCAGCACCCATAGGAAACCACATTAATTCAATAATCTTTTTCTTGGGGTTACACCGACATTATAATTGAGTCTTTTTCTAATTAAAATATGAATTACTCCGAATATTATCAATGATTCATTAATTTCATACCAATAAATTAGTATTTTTTTATTATATCCTTTAATATATCAAGATTCCATTGTACACATGATTCCTCAGATCATTATATTGATTAAAAATCATTATTATAAAATAATTTTATATAAATTTACCCTAATGAAATGGTTAGGAAAATTTCATCTGTGGAATAAAATGGTTTTACTCCTCAGATTACTCTTATACCCTTTGTCTTTGATGCATAGATAATTTTTTATGTCGGACCGACCCCATAAAGAAGAAGGATGCATTAGATTCACCATGGGTCACCATAATGATTTATTTAAAATGGATACTGTTATCATATTCTTTGTCTACGAGTAATTTTAGCTTACCAATCTTGATATATATGGAATTGGTTGATGCTAGTATGGTTGCCTAAGAATTCCATGAGGGTCCCAATCCATACATGGTTATTTTTTAGTTTTTTTAATCATATGATTAATATTTTACATTCTTACTACATTATTTATACTCTCAGAATAGATTTGTAATATACACCACCGGGGGTTTCCTACTATGTTTGACACACTCAATATATAGGCAACCAATTATTACTAGGGTTTATATCATGGATGTTGGTAGAGATAAAGGAAATCCTATGATCATAGATGTTATATTTTCTTATAGCATGAGATCACATGAGAACATTGTGTAAACCTATATAGTGATGTTATTGGAGATAATACAATCAATTTTTTTTCTTTTGATACACATGTATTACATATATGTCTGTTCATTTTGTATAGCATCATGAAATCAAATTCATCATGTACACTGCACTGATTATTATTGTTCAAACTATTTATTAATTATGGATGTCAATATATAACTATTCTATATTTTTTCATTGTTTTTATTCATATATTTTTTATTATATTTTTATTCCACTTTTCTACAATCATTTCAAAGGGTATAATCTCCCCCAAAACTCAATGTTGGCCCTCAATATTAGTTAGTAGCCTCTAGTGTATGGGGAGGAGTGCATATTTCTAATTTTACAGTCAGGATTAGATACATAAGTGTGAACCAAGTCTAGGACATCACATATGTAAAATGATGTTTTTACGACAATAACCATGATCCTTTTAATGTTATAATTTTTTATTTTTGAATCCTCATTCTCGTCACCACATAGATAAATAACATGTAATGTCCCTATGTCTTATAGAATTGGATAATGTGGAGTGTATCTTGTTTTAGGTCCATGGAGGGTATGATTTCTGTATAGTAAAGGAACTAAAATATAACAGTCAGATTTTTTGGATCAATAAATTATTTTATAGATTTGTAGTGTATGGATTGTGGCATTGTGGCCCAATTTTGGTGATTAGTAGTTCATCTAATTACTTGTAGAACAAAATTATGAAGTGGAGGATATATTGTAATTTCCATGTGAGGTCTTGGAGTATATAATGTAGTGATAACCATTTTCTCATTTTCCCACTCCCATAGTTTGTAGAATAATGTTTTTGAAAATTCCATGGATATTGGACATTATTTTGATTAACAACCACTATGTATAGCCAATATAAATTTTGAGTATCCTATGATGTATCACCACATTTTTTTCGTGGGGAATTTTTTTCATGAATTCATATAAGAATACAAAATAATTTCCTTATTAGATTGAGGATGGTATCTGGGAATATCATTATGGAATGGGTTAACCCGTAAACTGTAAGGACTCTCACCTAAGCATTACATAATCTTGAATTAAATGGATAATTCACATTGAAGATCTTTTCAGATTTACAGTTTTAGAGAACTTGGACATAAAATTTATATAAAAACATGAATATTACATGTAGAAAATTCTACTCAGTATCCATTTTTATATAAAATAAAAAAAACATGTAAAAAATAGTCATGTCTATTTTGATGTTTTAGACAACATTACTTTTCCATTATCCCATTCATGACCCATATTCATCCTTAATTAATGTGGAAAACAATTCAAAAACTTCGGTTGAGCATAAAAATATCAGTAAGGGATATAAAATAAGGAATGAAAACATTATCCCAATAATAAATACAAAACAATGAAACCTTACTTTTCAATCATAACATAGCCCATGAGATCATAAGATTTATAAAAAACACATAGAAATCATAAATCATAGAGGTAACTTACAGAATAAATAACATACATACAGTGTACCTATCACAACTACAGAGGGAATCACATTTGGAATACCCATAAAAGCATATTTTCTACATCACTTTGTAGAAACATTAACATTTACATCCGTCACGTTACCCAGTGCTTTGGAGAGCTATCTCGGGCTCACCCACCCTAGGATTATCACGTACCCACCTGTATATGTAAAAAAATCCCAATAGCCATAACATATTCATAACCCAAAAATCATAATATAAAGATAAAATTTCCACATTCCAATCACAATATATCATTTCAAAATATTTACAAAATCAATGCTTTTATCAAACCATTTTCAAATCCTTTTAAAATATTAAATAATGAAATTTTTAATCAAAGTGTCACATACCACTTTGAAGATTTTGAATGAAATTTTAATTTCACAACATTCATTTCTATATCAATAAATTATTAAAACCATTTTCAGAACATGGACATTAGTGTGAATTATTTATTTGAATAAACCTTTATAACATTTAAAATGATATTTTAGTTAAATAGTTTTTAACAAAATGAGAGACACTAGAATACAAATAATTGAAGAAAAAAATTTAATCAGAAAATAATAATATCATGAGAATAAATGTATTCATGATATAACATGCCAAAGGATAGTATAAACACTATATAAGAGATAATTGGTGCATATCAACAATGAAGACTCAATGGAAAGGTAAATTGACACGAAATACCTTATAAAAACGGCATCCTTAGATTAAGGATAAATCAATTACATAATTATGTTTGAAAAAAATAAATACACCCAATATAAGTGGATATTATGTGTAAAACAATTACATGTTATTCACACATACTCATAGCATGAAATAAGCATGAAGAATATGTTTAACCCAAAAATTGTAATTGGGTTAAAATGTTTTCTTATATAATTTTGATAGTCTAACGACATCACATTAAAATTACGAAAATTAGTAGATGAGAGAGAAACAAATCTCTAATAACATGGACTTAAAATTTAAATCAATATAGATATAGAAGAACATGTCCCCACATAATATGATTTAAATTATTAGACATTACTAAATAAGACTTTTAAAAAGAAGAGGGTGAAAGGTTTCCCTTACGAATATGGTAACTTACGAAATATACACCCCATGAAAGAAAGATCACACAAAGAATTTTTAAATACCCAAAAATTAAAATATATTAAATAAATAATATAATCATGGTAATTACATCCACCACACAAATGGAAATAGTAGCGAATATAGCATGAATCTCACGAGAATTTAATGGGAGATGAAAAACCTCACCACATTGTAATCAATACAGTCATGTGAGAAAAAGATAATAACCAAAAAATCAATCACAGAATCTCATGAATATAAATATAATCATGATAATATATAACAAATTTAAGTACAAAATACACCACATGTAATAGATGAGTGGTGAACAATGAAATCTCACGGAATTGAAAGTGAGATAAGAAATCCCTTACCACCTGTCCTACTTGACTAGTATGTTCCATGTTCTTCCTGAATAAAAAAAATAACATAATTTCTACCGTGATAAATACCTTTTTAAATTTTTTTTGTTACATTTATATCACTTATTACCTTTCAGTAACAGTTACATAATTATTTGAGTTCATATCGGACATTTTGTTGATGTTCGGAATTAGTGTAAAAAATGAACTTGTTATAACTACAATTTTGCACGAGGTCTATACTCCATCATCCCCAGAATGATATTCATGATGTACATATCATATAAATGATATATATCTAGTATATATATGTATTTATAATAGTACATGACATTTGGAGATAAGAAATGAAATGCACCGTTCATGTAGACGGTAAGCCGTACGTACGCATGAATGCTACATTCATTTTTATTTCGTAATTTAATGGAATTAAAAAATAATGAAAAATAGTTTTACTGTAATTATAGTATAATATAATATATAATATCATTAACTCCATCCTTTATAAATCCCACATAATGCATTAACGAGTCATATCACTTTGAGGGGGCGGTGGTCCGCACTTCCTAAAATGAAATTACTGCGTTTTCCCATTATGGAAACCATAAAAGTATGCTATAAATTAAAAATACATAGACATAAAGAATAAATAAACATAATATATATCATATATAAATACAGTTCTATAATAATGGCTACCATGAGAGGTGGTAGGAGTCAATTGAACAATCATCATTTCGTGAGGCGTCAGTTTCCATCCACAGAAACATTATGTTATTTACCCATTAGATGGAGGTGTGTGTAATTTTATTTTGAATATATCTCATATAAACATCCTAGTATATTTATTATACGATTGTTATTACAAAATGAAGTAATAAAAAGAGTTTAGGGTGTTGGAGAAGTAAAATAAAACAAAAGATCTTAAGATAAGGAGTTACCTTTAAATTGGGTAACACCATTTGGTTTGAACCAAAAGGGTTTCATGAATGGTTAACTGCCTAAGGTAAGGCTTATAGTTTAATGAGATAGATATTGGGAGACTATTGGAGTAGAGGCTTCACGAGCCAATGGGTTGAGAAGTGTGAGAAATGGGTTAGAAATGAAGGGATTTTTATAAGGGGGAGGAGGGGATATTTTGGAATGCTTGAAATCATTATTTTATTATAACCTCATATTCGGTTTCAAAAGGTCAAAATTTAGTTATTATCAATATTCAGATGACCCATGGCAGAAATAAAATAATCCAATAAGAATTGGATAGGTTTTGGATACTGTTTTAATATTTATTTATTTAAATCATTTATTAATGATGTAAATATTGCATCATAATTGTGTCATAAATAATTAAATTTATTTGATGTCCAATAATTATAATGAAAATACCATGATGAATTAAATATTCATAGATTTCATATTAATTTTTATAGTCAAAATTATAACTTATATAACTCCATGTAAAAATTTATTTACTAGAAGATATTTGTTTATGTCATTTTTTTCTTTAATTTAAATTTATTAATAAAAAGTGTCCTTATTACTCTCATGTGGATCCATGGGGTTCCCAATTAGACCTAAGGATTCCCATTGTCGGATATGTATCTGCCAATATGATTAGAACACAAGTCAGGGTAATTTAATATTATTATAATATTATATTTTACTATTATTTACTATATTTACCCTTTAATCATGGTAAATAAAGTATTAACTGAAATAAATATTTAAAATGTATAATTATAAAAGACACCTATATAAATAAATTTTTATTTACTGATTCCAAATATGGAATAAATTTTTCCAAATTGAAAACATAGAAGTGGAATAAATTAATTTAAAATTAATTCCCACTATTAAAACAAATAACGTGTTTTTAAGAAAAAATAACTATCAAAATATTGACACTTGGTTATGTCTAATTTCAAAATGAAATTACATCCAATGAACAATATTATATTAAATGATAAAAATATATTCTAATTGAACATTAAAACGAATTAAATAAATAATATAACCATATAAATAAGTTAGATGAAAATGCAATTTTGAATTAAAATACAGTATTTTTCACTATTCATTATAAATTGATCATTATCAGAAAAATACAAAAAATTTCATCGAATGTAAATTATGGGGTCCCGATTCTAAAGAAGAATTTTATTTTGTCAATTATATCATATAAAAGTCTTAAAAAAACATATTTAAAGAGGGTTCACCATTAAAAGGCGGCAAATCAACATTTTACTGAATATTAGAGTATTTCTACTTAAAATCGAATTCATTACTTATTTCTGGCCTCTAAAAATTATTGGATAAATGTAAAAATATTCAACAAAAATTTATCCTCATGTTGAAGTTTTTTAATTCATTCCCACCAATACAACAGCCAGGAATTAACTACCATTTAAAATAATAGTATTATATTAATAGTGTCTAAGGTTAGATTTCAAAGAAACCCACTACTTCGTATCGAGTACGTAGTAGAACATAGCATCCCCGTTAAAGTAGAATTAATATTTAATTCACAAATATTTAAAAATATGAATATTTCCATGATCTTTATTTACCTAGAATGTTACATCCTTCCCCACTTTTGGGAATTTCTTTCTCACAATTTTAAAACTGGGCTTGGAAACTTCATTAAATTTCCAACATCGGGAAAATGGTGAGTAAAACTATCACTTTAATATAATGACTGAGAAGTAAAAAAGGTCACCCGAGATAACCCATACTCAGATTACATGTTGGAAAACATGGAAAATGAAGAGAGAAAAAATGGCCATGTTCTGATGGAGAGTGATAGAAAGCATGATTAGTATTAATTTAACCACCGGAAAATCACAAACTTATGATGTGATAAATTGCCTTTGATTTCCCAATAGGAAACATAAACCAACATTTTTTTACGTTCCTTTTCATAATTTTTGAGGAATTCATTTACTACTTAAAAAAAGAACATAATGAAATATACTAACTTTCATGTAGAGTTTCATCCTTTAATAATTTTATACCAAAAACTAATATTTTCTCCAAACAATGAGCATTCAAAAATAATTGGTCACATCAAAAGCACATGAATCATATTCTAGAGAATAACATAATTTAAAAAAGAATAACTATATATTTCCCTGGACATTAGACATCAGTTAAACCTAGAATTAGTTAGTACTTGATCAGATATTCCTTAAAAAATAATCATTTATAAAAAGAAGTACAACTATTAATCTCCAAAATTCAACAACAAATACCCAATGTTCACGAAAGACCATTCAATATACAATTGTACTTTAAATTATTCAACGTAATCCAAAATAAGATAGAAACTCAAAACAAAGATGAATTTTATCACATAATCCTCTACAGTAAATCATAACATTTATCTCCAAATAAAATAGACTAATCATAATGTCTCATACTGAAGTGTAAATAACAAAATCACATATTCTCAATGATAGGTTAATACTTTCCATAAAGAACCAAAATCAGCATACGTCCATAATAAAAACATAGATTCTCCCAAAATAAAATTCCACCATTACTCATCAGAAGAAAAGATAATTATTCATTGAATAACATTTTCATATATCAAATTCAGGGTTACACATACTATAATAAGTATTCAAATGTAATCCCATCATCAAAAGTGTGTTAATAATTTTAAGAATTTCACCACCCTAAAATCTATCATAATTCTTGAATCCATTATATGTTAACTTCTTACTCATTAAAAGTTCTTCATGATCCATTAACCATTATTTACCAACATATTATGTAAAACATCTTTCATATAATCAAAAACATGAATCGTATTCTACTATTCAATAATGACAAAACATATTTTAAGAAATAATCCATACCATTCATTGGTCATTGTCAGTTTCTTCATCCTTAATTGGTATGTAATTAGGTATTGGTAAAAATATATTTGTACTATCCTAGAAATCCCATTCCTGAAACTTCTTCATAGGAAAACTGTTTGCATTATGACTGTGCACACCATATATTAAAATTTTAATTGATCCCTCAGAAATTTCATTTTCCCCTTTCCTAGAGTGAACTGGATTGTTCCATTTTCCATGGTAGGTTATTTCATTATGGCCATCACTTCCACATCTATAGCATCGTCATATCCATTTGAAACTTTTTTCTATGTGTTTCCTTCCACATGCTTGACATATGTGTTTATAAATATACATACCGGTATGATTATTATCTGAACATTAGTTGGGATTTGGTTCTCACATATACGATGGCATATAAAAATTACCAAGGGCCAGTTGGTCAATCATGGCACCAGATAGTTGGTTGAGAATAACCATAAGAATTCATATTACAGTTCCCATTTCATTCAGTTGATCATTCAGAAAACCATCACAGTTTTCTTCAAATTCATTGTTACTTTGTTTCTAGCTATATCCATCCATTTACTAAAACCAAAAAGTTAAGTATGAGTGTATCAGTAAAATCGTCATATAATATTTTATGAGGAGGGTAGAAAAAAAGATATACATATTCATGTTAACTTAAACTCATTCACTTTATCTAAAATAACTATGACTCTTTCTAAAATCCAAACCATTATGGTAATGTCACTTATTATTAAAGAACACCCTTAACTCTAATGTTTTATTAACCTACCATTGAGACCAACTCTAAGGAACCGACCTTAAACATTACATAATCATGAATTAAATGGATTATTCACATTGAAGATCTTTTCAGGTTTACTGTTTTAGAGAATTAGGTCATAACATTTACATAACAACATTAATATCACATGTGGAAAATTTTACTCAATATCCATTTTTTTATAAAATAAAGAACTTTAGAAATAAAGAGTGATTCCTAGTTCAATGTTATAGTCAACCTAACATTTCCTTGATCCCACCCATGACCCTTATTCATCTTTTAGTCTTGTGGAAAACATTTCAAAAACATGTGATGAGCATAAAAATCAAAGTAAGGGATATAAAATAAGGAATTAAAACATTATCCCATTAATAAATACAAAACAATGAAACCATACTTTCCAATCATAACATACCTCATTAGATTATAATATTTATGAACAACACGTAGAAATCATAAATAATAAAGGTAACTTACAGTATAAATAACATATATACATTGTAGATATCAAAACTATAGAAGGATTACCATATGAAATACCCATAATAGTATATTCACGAAATCTCTTAAGAGAAACATTAACATTTACCTTCATCACGTTACCCAGTGCATTGGAGAGCTATCTCGGGCTCACCTGCCCTAGGTTTATCATGGAACCCTATGTATACGTAAAAAAAATCCCAATAGCCATAACATATTCATAACCCATAAAACAATCATAATGGAAATATAACATTTCCACATTGCAATGAAAATATATCATTTAAAAATATTGAAAAAATAAAATCCTTTTTTAAACCATTTTCAAAACCATTTAAAATATTAAATACATAAATTTTTGCATCAATGTGTTGCATACCACATTGATTCTTTTGAAAGAAATTTCAATTTCAAAACATTCATGTCGATATGAATAAATCCTAAAACCATTTTTGAAACATGGACATTTGTTTGAAAGATTTAGAAGATTAAACATTTAGAACATTTAAAACGATAATTTAGATAGAGTGTTTTTAACAAAATGAGGAACCCTAGAATACAAGTAATTTAGGGATAAAATTTCATCATAACTTAATAATATCATGAGAAACAAGGTATTCATGATATAATATTACAAGGGACAATATATACACTATATAATAGTAAATTGGTTCATATCAATAATGAAGTCTCAATGGAAATGTACATTGAGACAAAATCCCTTATAAAAACAGTATCCTTAGATTAAGGATAAATCAATTACATAATTATGTGTGAAAAATATTAATAAAACCAATATATGTGGGAATTTAGTGTAACAAAATCAGAGGTTATTCACACATATTCGTAGCATGACATAATAAATAAGTATATGTTTAACCCAAAAATTGAAATTTGTATAATAAGTTTTCTAAGAGATATTTGACAGCCTAAAAACGTCACATTAAAATTCAGAAAATAAGATGATGATAGAGAAAAGTATATCACATATCTTGTTCAGAAATGTTTCATGAATAAGGATATATAAGAATATATCCCAAAATAATAAGATGTAAATTAATATACATAACAAAAATAAGTCATTTAAAATGAGGAGGGTGAAATATTCCCTTACCGATTTAGTAACATACTAAACATACACCCCATGAATGAAAGATCACAAAATAAATATGTAAATACACATAAATTAAACTATATTACAAAAATAATACAATCATGGGAAGTAAATCCACTACACAAAAGGAAATTGTGGCTAATATAGCATGAATCTCATGTTAATAAAAAGTTAGATGAAAAACCATTCCACGTTCTAATCAATCAAGTCGTATCAGAAAAAGTTAATAACCACAAAATTAATCATAGAAACCCATGAATAAAAACATAATAATGATAAAATACACCAAATGGAATTCCATAATACAACACCTGTAATAAATAAGTGGTGAACAATGGAAATCTCATGGAATTAAAAGTGAGATATCAAATCCCATACCTCCTATCCAACATGACTCTTATGTTCGGCGTTCTTCCTGAATAAAAAAAAAGTTAATTTCTACTTGATTCATAATATTTTTAAGGTTTATTATTAATATAATATCAACTATTACTTTACAATAAAATTTACGTAATTTTTTGAGTTCATATGAGACATTTTGTCGTTGTTCGGAATTTGAGTTAAAAATGAACTTGTTAAAATGACAATTTGTCCATGTTTTTAATAATTCAATATCTCCAGAATTATATTAATGATGTAGATATCATATAAATCATATATATTCAGTATATTTATTTATTTATAATAGTACATGATAGTTGGAGATAAGAAATGAAATGCACTGTTCATGGAGACGGTAAGCCATACGTACACATGAATGCTACTTTCATTTTTTCATACTTTAATGGAATTAAAAAATAATGATACATAGTTATTTTATAATTACAGTATAATATAATATATTATATCATTAACTCCATCCTTTATACATCCCACATAAGTCATTAAGGAGCCATATCACATAGATGGGGCGGTAGTTCGCACTTCTTAAAATGAAATTATCGCGTTTACCCAATATGGATACCATTAAGGTATTCTATAATTGAAAAATACATAAGAATAAAGAAAAAATTACCATAATATATATCATATATAAATATAGTTCCATCATAATGTCCACCATGAGAGGTGGTAGTAGTTAATTAAACAGTCATCGTTTTTTGAGGTGTAAGTTTTCATCAACAGAAACATTATGTTTTTTACCCATCAGATGGTGGTCTGTGTAAGTGTTGTTCAGATCCTTCTCATAACTACATAGTAGTATATTGAGGATATTTCTGTTATTAAAAAATAATTTAATAAAAAGTGTTTATTGGATTGGATAACTCAAATACAACCAAAAAACATAAGAGAAGATGTTACCTTTAAATCGGGTAACTACCTTTAGTTTGAACCAAAACGAGTTTCATTACGGGTTTTCTGCCTAAGGTATGGCTTCTAGGATGAATATAGTGATCTTGGAATCTTATTGGAGAAGAGGTAGAATTATACAATGTCTTGAGAAGTGTGAGAAATGGGTTAGAAGTGAGGGATTTTTATAAGGGAGAGGAGGGGCTCTTTAGGAATGTTTGAAACAATTATTTTATTATAACCACATATTTAATTTCAAAAGGTAAACTATTCATTAATATCAACATTATGATGACTCCTGTCCAGAATAAAATAATCCAATATGAATTGGACATGGTTTGGATATTGTTTTTATATTTATAATCTTATTTATTAAAATCATTTATTAATGAGGTAAATATTGCATCATTATTAGGTCATAAATAAATTAATTCATTTTATATCCAAAAATTATAATGAAAATACCATGATGAAAGAAATGTTATTATATTTAAAAATAATATTTGTAGTAAAAAAGATAATTTATATATCCCCATGTAAAAATTATTTTACTAAATGATATTTGTTTATTTCATTTTTGTGTTTTCTTTAAATTAATTAATATAAAGTGTTATTATTACTCCCATGTGGCTCCATGGGGTCCCAAATTCGACCCAAGGATGACTAAGGTCGGATATGTATGATCCAATAGAATTTGAAAAGATGTTTTGATAATTTATTATTATTATAATATTATATTTTAAACTTATTTATTATCTTTACCCTTTAATAATGTTAAATAAAATATTTTTTGAAGTAAATATTTAAAATGTCTAAAAATAAAAGTAACCTATTTAAAAAATTTGGTCCTACAGATTGAAAATATGGAATCCATTTTTCCATATTCAAAAAATATAAGTGGATAAAATTAATTGAAAATTAATTCCCACTGTAAAAAATATATAGTGTGTTTTCAATATATAATAATTATCAAAGGATTGACACTTCTTTATGTCCAATTTTAAAATAAAATTACTTAACATGACCAAAATTATATTAAATGGTAAAAATATATTCTTATTTCACTTTAAAACAAATTAAAAAGTTAATATATCCATATAAATAAATTAGATGAAAACTCAGTTTTGAATTAAAATACAGTATTTTTAACTATTCATTTAAAAATGAACATTATCAGAAAAATACAAAAATTTCATCCAAAGTAAATTTTGGTGTCCCGATTCTAGATAAGAAATTTATTTTGTCAAATGAACATATAAATGTATCCAAAACTAGATTTAAAGAGGGTTCTCCATTAAAAGGCTGTAAATAAACCTTTTAATGAATATTAGAGTATTTCTGCTTAAAATCGAATACATTATATATTTTAGGCCTCTAACATTTATTGGATAAATGTAAAATTATTCAACATACAAGTATCATCATTTTTTAGTAAGTTCTATTCATTCCTGTTAATACAACGGCTAGGCGTTAACTACCATTTTAAATAATAATATTATAATATTAGTGTGAAACATAAGATATCAAAGAAACTCATTTTTGCGTTTCGAGTATGTTGTTGAACATAGAGTCCCATTTAAAGTATAATTAATATTTAATTCACAAATATTATTAAATATGAAAATTTTCTTGTTCTTTATTTACCTGTGATGTTACATAAACTATCGTAGAGTGAAGAATGACACCAAAGTCTATAATACTGGATTGAGTCCCATAATGAATTGGGTTCACTCACTCTTATAGTCATCTTTATCAAATAATATATGAATAAATAATAAATTCATAGGATGGATATATCAGTAGAAACTATCACATAATGTAGATCAGGTTTTTTAGTTTTGGAATCTTATAAATCATTCACCATATTAGAGACCATGAAAATAAATTTGATTCATTAACATTTATAGTAACATAACCTATTTATTAGAAACATGTTTCTTATTAATTTGATTATTTCATTATAGCACAACCCATGAATAACGAGTTTTTTTAGTCACTTATTGACAGTATAACCCATTGAATTGAAACAAGTTAAAAAACCACTACATCATAAACATAAACCACTCCAATGAATAATAAAATTGGATTCATTGGCTTTATATTCCCATTAAATTATAATTTAATCATCTAATGTCATATTAGATGGAAAATTATTTTGACATAATAATCAATTTGAATGTTTCTTGAGGAAAATATCATTTAAAGAAATCAAATTTTTTATGTTAACGATTCCTAGAAATATTTTTTAAATTTCATTATTTGAAAATAATCCATTAAAAATATAAATTTGTTCTCATATAATATATTTTCCATGATGTCGGGAAATTACAATAATGTATTACATGTAAAAACAATGAATCCCTTTATATTCATAATAAATTGAAAACATTTGGTTACTGAAAAAATACATTAACATTATTTTAATGTTTTTTTAAAAAATTTATTCATGTTGAAAATTTATTTAATAAATCATTTTTATAATGATTTTATTTAAATCTTGGATTTTTATGAAAAATTGATTTCAAATAAACAATGAAATACTGAGGATTTTTCATAAAATTATAATATTTACCTCTTAAGAAAATACATATATGAAAACGATGGTAAAAATTGTATTCACCATAAATAAATAAATTTGAATAAAATTAATGATTTTACTAATATAAGGATAATAATATTTCATCATCGAAATCATAATAGTAAACAGTCTATATAATTGATGAGATTGTAAAATAAAATCATTACCACTTCGGTATTTTTGAATCATAAGTACCATTAATGATTAAAATCAATTGAAAAATTAAATTCCCTAAAATAACGATTTTTATGATATAAAATGTACTAAGGTATTTGTATACAACTCATTGATGGGGATAGGAGGATGAGATAACATATGGCCCAAGGATTTAAAATTGGGACTAAAATACCTTATCTTATGTTGGGACCTCATTCATACACTTAAAAACCTTGAGTATAAAAAATAAATTTTTATTAGAATTTTATTATAGAAGGCTAACTATTTATTTCCTATAATATATTATTTACATATGACAATTTATTACACATTTAATGATATTTCTATGATAAATTAATGTTTTGTGAAATAATTTCAATGCTTTTTGGGTAATTTTTTATTTTCGTTGATCTTCATAATTTTTTCAATGTTCCAAAATCTAAATAATGTTAATAATTATGTAAATAACATATATATTAATTATATATTAATTTATAATAACAAATAAATGTTATACAAAAAAATTCAATGTTAATGGAGATGGTAGGTCATATGTACACATGAATGCTGATTACATTTTGTCGACTGATGAAGAAAAATAAAGTTCAATAATATATCACATAATAGAAATAATATTTAAATCATATACATCACATATATTCATTATTTTGATCCTTATAATCATCAATGTAAAATTTATGTGATAAATTTATGACATTTGTTCATGAGGTGCTAGTCTACTATCAATCTGAACAATGATTTCATATTCCCTATGGAAAGGAAAGAAAAAATTTATATTTTATGATACATTTTAAAAGGTTGATTTTTTTTTAAAATATCATATATACTGTGTATTCATGACAATATCTAACAATGACAATATTTGATGGAAATCATATCACATTTGTTCATGAGGCAGTATCCCATTGTACAATCCGGAGACGTTATCATTAATCATCTGAGGAAATGGGATATACATGTTGGTATTCACATTAACATTACAAAATCTCATTATATTTATGTTTCTAATGTAATTATACCAGAATATTATAATAATAATCTAAGGGGGTGGAGGAAGAAACAAAATAACATGTATTGATGAAGAATGATACCCCTTCATTGGGAAATATCTGTGGGCTTGAATAAAAAATTATCCAATGATGGATTTTTTTAGAAAAAAGTATTATCGGATGATGGGATGAATGTAATGAATTCATATATTAATTTCATATAAAAATGGGGTTTTATGTGATAGGAGGATAGGTGGGGGGGGGGGGTCTCATTTTACAAGTGAGATGACTGGAAGTAATGTAATTTTTTGAAAGAAGATGATGTAACCAAAATTTTATAATGATAAAAGTATACCGAATTGGCCATTAATAATTATATAATTTATTACGTATAAATATATCTAGAAAATGAAATTTGGAAAATTTATGGGTTATTTTTAATACTTATCCTTTTATTTTAACCCCCGATGAACCCTTTTTTACTAAATCATCATTGTTAAAAATATTTTCTAAATTTTTATATAATATAAGTTATAATGATATCAAATATGGAACCGTTTTTACCAAATTACATTAAAATAATTGTAGAAATATTAGTTTATACTAAACCAACAATCATGATGACAATGCAGCTATCCAAAGATAAATTGTTTAAGAGATTGAAACGTTTTATATCAAAATATTATAATTAAATTATTCCAATAACCTAAAATAGATTAATTTAAATTAAAATAAAAAATAATACTCCAAAAACCATGTTAAAATAAAAATAATTCTTATAAATTCAATAAACAAAAACATATTTTTCAAAATAAAACATGTATCATTCATTATTCAATGATAAATCAACCTTTTAATAAAATTCTAAAATTAACCCTAGGAAAATTTGTATATGATTACATAAAAAATGAATTATACTTTTTATAAAAAATTATAAAATTATAAAAAATTATTTTATGATTTTTTATAAAAATAAATATATATTTTTACGAAAATAGTATTTTCGAAACATATATTGACCATTTAAATAATTAATTAATATTTATTAATATGTTACTTATATTTAAAACCATTATAAATAACATTTCAAATGAGTTTATTACTATTATTGCAATAATGTTTAATAATTTGGAAATAATGTTCATGTTTAAATAATAATATTATTAGTTTTTCGTGTGTTTTTAATCTCAATGTTTTGTGTAACAAAAGTTTTCAAAGAAATTAAATTCATTTAAAAAACTCATAAAATATAGGTTTCTTACATTATACCCCCGTAAAATGAATTTTACAGTAAGTAATCCATCACTTTGGTACAAAAAAATAATAATATTCTTTTTCCATATATCTTTTTGATACCATATAACTTCTTCATATAGGTGGTTTCACCATTATAATTTGACTTGGTTATTGTTATAGCATCATAGTGATGTATCAATATGATACATAATTTATACTGGTCATTATTATTAATAAATATAATGATCAAGTAGCATGACCTCTGAGTTAATCACATTTTAAGGGTCTTGTATGTACATCCATAGGAGAGATACATTGGAAACTTCATGGAATTGAAATAAATTTGGTGGAAGCACCAAATGATTCGCTACATTCATGATATGATCATGATATTAAAATTTAATGATATAAATAGGTTACAGTTTCTATTTATTCTAACATCTCGTAAATCTATTTTATGAATAAAATAATAGAAACACCATGTCACCAACTCAAAATTATAGATCATGAAAGAAATTTTCAATATAACATTTCTATTAACTTTATACTATCCTCACGTGTTTTTGAATGGATATAACATTTTTAACCACTAATCAAGCTATATCAGGTCCCACTATTTTTATTCCTCCAACACCATTCTAATGTATTTGATATGTAAACTTTTTTCTTTAATTGGATTCATAATGAGACATCTAATTACTTATGTGAAATCTATTGTTATATTAAAACCCTACTAATGGAAGATATTATTCCCAGCAGCATTTAAATCCATAAAAGAAGATATCAAAATATCATGTAGTGTTTGAATTTTAATCTCACAATTACAATATATATAAGTATGATATTCAACACTAATACTCAAATATTTATCAATAGTATTTTGAATACTTCACCAAAACATATAGCTAAATCTTGATTCCTGATCACATATAATTGAATATGATAATCCATGCTACCATAACACATCTATAATGATTATCCTAGATGTCTTACCAAAATGGAAGTCTTCATTGGCCATTATTTTGTGTGATAACAATCCAAGGAACGGATTTAAAACCCATATAACATTATTCCATTTAATTTTTTGGTGAGTGAAATGAAAAAATACATGGGAATTTTTTTTAATTTGATATCTGGTATGGTAAAGGTATATAATATACCCTTATACTTTTATCTGTAAAAATTATCTTGCTAACATACCATGTACATATATATAATATTTTTGACAACTCACTTTATTCTATTCCACTAGAAATACTCATTCAAATCTCTATAAAAATCGGTGTTCCTTGGCTGAATAGAGATGAATAAACAATGAGATTATGATGAAAAATAATTCTTCCAATATTTTTACATTGATCACATATATTGTTCATTATCCTTATCATTCCACATTGATCAAGGTTAAAATCATGAAAATTTCAAGCCTTCTTTCGCAGCTCAATATCGTTCTTCATGACCTCTCTAATGTTCACATAGATAGTCAAAATTTAATTCCACAAGACAATATTTGTCTTATTCATTCAGTATATAAAAATGAATCCACTAAAAAAACGTATATATTAGATCATTTTTTTTATCTTCATGGATAAACTATTTTAATCCTTTTGAATTAAATAATAATCGATCAAAATAACATTCCTAGTGTGGTAATGTATTTTCTAGCCCGAGTCCTCATTTAGATTTAACCATCTTCTATTGTTCACAATCAACTCCTTTGGGGTGAATATATATTTCAATCTTCCATTATTGGGATATATATCACATTTTTATAAAAAATTATTAGTTCGCCATATAATTAATAAAATTAATTACCATAACTACTTCAAAGTCACAAGTTGGGTAATTTTTATCATGTACAACCAATTGTAGTGTGGCATAAGTTAGTACCATTTACTTTTTCATAATAACAAATCCCAATGCTTTCCTCGATTCTTCTATATATATTAAATCACCTTATAAATAATAGGGTAATTTAATTACATGTGAAATAACTAATCTTCTATTAAGTTCCTTGAAATTTTCCTCACACTCATCGGTCTAGAGGAAAGCTCCTCCATTCAGAGTTAACATAATGAGTTAAATATATAGTAATAATATGTTTTCACTAAAACATAAATAATAGCCATCAAAAAAATGAAATCATTGGATCTAAATCACAATATTTGTTTTAGTACATCATTCTAAAGCATATATATTTGACAGATCTAGAGACATACTCAATATCGATATGATAAGACCAAAAATGAATCATTTCTAAACAAAATTATAAATTTGTATAATTAATATTCAACATATCATTCCTAAATGTGATATTTACAATCCTTAAATTAGTTTTATGATATTCCTTTATTTATTAATTTATAATATTATCATCTATAAAAGCATCAAAAATCCTATAAAGGTAATATCTTAAGAAAGTATTAATTAAATTCATGAAGATATGATTGGAATTAATATGTCCTAATAAAATTAATATATATTAATAGTGCCCCTAAAATATATGGAATGTTTTCTGGGGTATATCTACCTTAATGATCCTAAATTAATTATATCCATAATGTACATCATAATTAGAATTTTTTTATCTCAAAACATTTAATTGAAAAACACATCCTTACGCGGAAGAATATTATAGTTTTTTACTGTGAACTTTTTCATTTCCAAATAATCAATAAAAATAATTACAATTTAAATTTAAATTTTCAATGAGAATGAGGTACCCACATGGTGAAAAATTCAAGAGATTAATACCTTATCAGGATTCTCCCAGAGTACCTTCTTTAATGGACACTACTAGATTGTGGTCATTATATAGGGACACTGAAAAATATGGGGGAGACAATGTATGAGTTCTATTAAAGGATCAACATCATGTTTTTTTGGCAGGATGTGGATCATTTTTGGAATCAAATCAATAATCACATGTATTATAGGCATATCATCAATGCTGAGTTTCTCTCAAACCATCATATATAAAATCACCTTTTGTTTATAAATCCATTACCATATAATGGATGGGATTTCCATAAGATTTTAATATTTATCAATAAATATATAAATCATCATAGGATAGTTTAAAATATCAAATGTGACTTTTATTCCTTAGAAAATAATTTTTGATTTATGTAGGGAAATACAATACTTGCATATAATGATTTCAAATTAAACTATATGAGGAATTATAGGATTTGTAGGAGGTGAGTTACTATAGACATTAATCAGGGAGAAATCATATCATTGATATTTGATCGTTGTACGATTTTTGGTTTTCACTTCTAATTATATAACCAATAATTGTGTCGTTATCATGAATACCTTATAAAACTAATCATATATTAAATTATCAGTATATCCATCATCAAATAATATATTATCCATTCTAGAGTGGAAGGTATTTTTATCATTCATCATATTATTATCTGTCCACCAATCAGAAATTGTGTTCATATTATATATCCCCTTTACAATTAGCTTAATATGTTCCAAACATTGATCATCATCACTAACCTTTGAATTAAAGATGTGGTTAGTATAGTGTGCATGATTCTTGAATTAGAAACATTGTATTTTTTGTGATGAATTTCCTAGATCTTTTTTTCTATTAAAAAAATTAAATGAAATTTTCCAAAAAAATAGGTAGTTAATTTCTTAATAACATTTCTTTTCAAAAATAAATAATTTACAACCGCATTATGAAAATTTCCAAAATTTTACAATACAATGAGAAGAAATGAAATATCATCTTCTTATCAGCATGGTTATTTGATTTTATTTTTGATTACATATTTCACATTTAATCAATTCCATGATTTTAACGTGTAACAAAAACCTCAATTTAAACCTTCAAAAAACATTGAATACTTCTTCGTCGCTAATTATGTCTTTTATAGATATTTTTCATTATAGAATTAGCTTTATTCTACTATATAATCAATTAACCGTACATTGAGGATGGATGATAATACAAGAAGTCTACCTTATATGTAGTGTAATGTTTTGATCATAGGTAACTATGGATTCATAATATATTATAAGCTCAATTATATCATATTATAACCTCATATAATGAATGTGAGGAATGCATTTCATAAAAAATATGTTATTGAAATCGTGAAATTATGTAGTGTCAATTTCCCCATATTTCCTTATTTTCATGGTTGGATTCCACCATTGATACCATTAAGTTTCCAAATCAATGAAAACTAAAATAAACATCTCATTCATAGAATAATGTACCATATAGATTATTTTTTCAATATAGATTATCCATTTCAGAGCAATAAGATATTTATAAGACCTACTTAAAGATGTTGGAAATTTCTTCATGAATGACTAAATATATTTTTGTAATTTTATTTCTTATTTTGTATGCCCAGTATGATTCAAAGCATGAGAATTTTATGTGACAATGAAAATAATAATTTCTATTTCAGCTCCCATAAAATTCAGTTTTTAGGAGGAAATCATTCTGTTTTCAATCCCATTCTACATAAAACTGATATTTTGTGTTGTATCCATATTTTAAAACCAAAAACCCATCTATGACAAAAGAATCATATTGAAAAAAGAACATATTCATGAAAATTCTTCTAGTATATCAAAATAAAAATTATTTATTTTAAATATATAAAACCACTTGTCCGAGATATGTCTTCCATGATAAACATCTCTTCAAATCCATAATGATGGTTTATAATGAAAATGTGATTTAACAATGGAATATCCCAACGGGGTATAATAATTGGGGGGTTTTAAGCACCATTATCATGTAAAATCTAATTCTCAAGTCATCACTGAAAGGCATTTATTGAATTTTCTATGTATATGTGCATGTAGTCCAGAACCATATCCAATTTTAATATCAATAGTATGATATATTTCTATGTATACCACATAATATCTTCCAGACAAAGGAATTAGGATGTTACCCTATACATATAATTACACTTAGTGATCTCAATAATGTTTTCTCATCCCAGTTTTAAAAGTGTATAAAAACATGTACTCTGATGCCAAATAAAATGAACATGTCATTTAATTTATATATATTTAAACATTAATTAATTAAAATTCATAACATTACACAAACACATTCATGATGATCCTAATGTTATAGTCCCTCTTGAATCCTGGATTCATAAACTACAGGTTTATTGGTTAAATCCATAATCTTTAATCATGTTCTTAAAAACAAGAACCCTTCATAGACAAATCAAATTTAATTAACATATTCATAATCTAATGGAAATAAACATAATAATATGAGATATAAATTCTCAATAAATTTTAATAGGGGATATACATAAAAGGAACATATTAATAAGTTTTTGATAATAATAGTATAACATTTATAACCATAACCTTCATATAAAAACTCATAATATTGGATCAAGGAATTATGAATTTTATTTAATAATTCATGCTTCATATTTGAATAATATTACATGATCCATGAGAGAAATAAAATTTCCCCAAAATTGGATAATGACATACACGTAATTATATATAATTATTTACTTATTAGTTAAATGATCAATTTCTAGAAAATAATAGTGGAATGGATTCACTCCACAAACCATTATAGTAGTCAAGGTTCTCTACCCTGATTATCATAGTGGATAGAGTTCCTTACTGATCTAGTTCCAATCTCAATTCTTGTCCTATTTATATCATGAGATATAAATATTTATCAAATTCAATAGAGGAAAAAATATGTCTCACCTATAACGTTATGAATATCATAAATATATGTGACACAATATCATTAGAAATTTATCATATCAATCCCCTTAAAAGATTTTTTTTATAAAATTTAATTACAAAATAACATGTAGAAAAGAAAAAATTTTATGAATCATTAAAACATTTCATCAATGAATCAACCCTGAATGTAGAAGCGTATTTATTAATTATTCAATCATTTAATAACACTATGAAAAAGAAATAATATCTATAAAAAAAATTTCATAAAAAAAAATAAATCATTCATAGAATGTATATGAGTGGTATAGTTGAATCATATCTATATTAATTGATAAATATATTAATTGATGTCATCATTAATGGACAATGATTTTAAATGAGAAATTTTGGTACATATGTTTAGGAAAATACACATTCATTGAAAACAAAATTGTTAACAGATAAAAATAAATATAATAATTAGTCCTAGTTTGTAACACCATGACCCCAGTTACCTGGAGTTAGTTCATTATTTTAATACAATTTTAGGATTAAAAATGTTGTATGTCCCAAAATACCGATTATTTTAGCAGTTTTGGAAAATAAATTACATACATGAACATTGCATTTCAATTTCTATTATAAAATACATCATAGATAATCATTTCAAAATTCCCTAATTATTCAAAATTAAAACTTCATATAAAACAACATACAGATCTTTTTATCATAGTAAAATAAAATATAAGAATGTGTTGAGCCCAGATGCTCAGTAAGGATAAATAATTTAGCAGAAGAAATAAAATATTAAGGCAATATGTGTAATAAAAACAATATCATTTTTAAAAATAAACTTTAAAACAATATAGAAAACATACCCTATAAACAATAATAAGGATATTAGTCTAGTAGAATAATCACATGTAATAAGTAATTTCATAATGAGGGAATGCATAATGTCAAACATCATAACCACATAGTCATGGCCTCCTTCCCAGAATACAATATGATTTTTCCAAGTCCTTGTTCCAAGACACTTGTTCGTCTCATGACACCTACCGATGCATTGAGGAGATATATGGAGTACCACCTTTAAAACACAAATTCCAAGGCATTCGTACTATTAAATGGTTGAAACATAGTATAAACATTTGTATTTAAACATGCATATGAAATGTCAATATATTAATCACAAACCACGAGTTATAAAAAAATAAAACATCCACAGTCAAACATAACTCATTAAATAGAATGTGGAAGATTTTATAAATCAACCTCAATCATGAATAATGAAGTATATTGATATAGATGAAAATATTCAGTAAAACTATTTGTGAGAACTATCCCCTTTTTCGTGAAAATATTTAAAATTCTCATTATTTACCATGAAGCTATTAAAAATTATATTTTTTATTCAATGATTTATATAAAAAATTGAAGCTTTTAAATTGTCTTTCAATTTTGTAACATTCATTTCATGATAAATTAATAATTAAAACCATTTTTAAAAGAAGGATATTAATGACAATGATTTACAAGAATAAATAATTAAAACATTTAAATTGATATTTTAGTTAGAGTTCCAAACCAAATGAGGGATGATTGAATAAAAATAATCTAGTTAATAAATTCATTATAATATCATGATAATAATGGTATTTATGATATATATGTCAATGTATAGTATATACACCATATATATGTTAATTGGCACATAACAACAAAGTAGTCTTAGTAGAATGCAAATTATGATGAAATACCTTATTAAGATCTTATCCTTTAGTTAAGGATAAATCAATTACATAATTATATGTGAAAAATATTATTACACTAAATATTATTGGATGTTCAGTATAAATATATCAGAGTAAATTCTCACATATTCATGTCAAAATAACACCAATGACTTGGATGTTTAACATAGTGAATGAATATTGGGTTAAGATTACTCTTATCATGATCATATCAATGACATGACATTATATCAATGGAGTGATTATTTGTATCAAAAGTATATCCAAGCTTAAGGGAGAGTAAATTACTGTATAAGTAAATAAAAAATGATTTCACACATAATCATAGAGTAAAATAATCAATGACGTTTGCATTGAACCAAATGAGAGGAAATTAAAATAAGAAATTCCCTTGCCGATTTGGTTACATATGAAAAATAAACCCCTTGGAAGAAGGATCATATAGTAAAGATGTAAATATCGATAAATTAAGGTATATTTCACAATGTATACAATGATGGGTAGTACATACACCCCACAAAAAGAAATAGTGGAAATATAGAATGAATCTCACATAAATAGGAAGTGAGATGAAAACCCCTTTCCTTGTACATTTCCTTGGTCAGGGGTACGGTATCCTCCTATATAATAATTAAATCGCTATTATTAAATTATAAATGAAACAAATACATAAATATAATATCACATATGATCTTCTAAAAATGCATTGTTAATAATATTTTTGTAGTATCATTGTTTCAGGTATTAACTGATTTGTTTTCCATTATATTTTTTGTTATGTAAGTCATGTTTAATATGGAAATGATGTATGTTATTCATATCCATAATTATATTTGTTTCTGAAAAATTATTTTCAATCATAAAATGAAAATTATTCTTGAATTTTTATTATGGGGGATGAATTTCTTCGCATTCATTGTGACAGTAATCCGCACTTACGCACGAGCTACAATATCATTATATTGATGGTGAAATCGAATGTAATTGGATTGTATATCCAATAAAAATTATTATCTTTTTTTATTTTTTATTTACAAATGCTATAATCATTATTATACATATCTGAATAATGATGTGTTTGAATAACAAACTACACCAAGATGTGGAGACGGTAAGTCATACATACGCAAGTATGGTAACTTTTCATTCATAGGATGGATGAAATAATGAATATGGTTATAAGATATTAATAATAACATCACAGTATTTACTTGGTACTTGAGTTATTATTTTATTATAGAAACAACAAAGATAGTGGATGTGGAAGAAGAATATAACTTTGAAATAGTTGGTGAAATTATTAACTTTTCTTCGGGTGTTTCCTTTTGAGTTGATCAAATGGGAACGATAGGTAATAATTATGATCCATGTATGGAATCTAGGACGATGTAATGGTAGTGGGGAGGATATTTGAGTAGGGTTTGTCTAAGAAAAATGGATTTTGATGTGTGATTTTGAGGGAAGGGGAAGAACACTTTTGTAAGAGATGTGAGGGTCACATTAGGAAAAGATTGAAATATTATATTATTATACAAATATATATGGTTTATAATGGCACAAAAATGATTTATTTCATGGGAACGGTGGTTTTTAGTGGAGAGACCCTCAACCAATAAGTTTTAGTCAGGTTTAGGTCTCTATATTATGTTTATGTTATAGATTTTACTCTTAGTTAAATAGTTTAGCTTTTACTATGTATTCATGTATTATTATTATAAAAGGCTAATAAACCTATAATAAAAATCCAAGAAAACTAAATGTTGTTCATTATTGATATACCTAACCTTATATAAGTCCATTGTATGAACCATATATTTTTATAAATATTATATTAAATAATACTATAATATTTTTTTAAAACAAATTTATGTCAATTTTGATACTATTTGGTATTCTGTTTAATGAAAGTCATAAATTTTTTATAAAATTTAATAAAATTTATTTAATTCTCCATAAAATGTAATAGTAACCTAGATAAGTAATGTAATCCATAAAATGATTCAATTTTTATTTATTTATATATTTATAATATCATTTATTTTAATCATTCATTGATACAGTAATTACTGCATCATCATTTGGTCATTAACACATTTAATTATTTAATGACTACAAATTATAAATAAAATAAAATTTGTTAGGAAATATATTTATATTTTTAATGAATATTTATAGTTAAATTAATCTTATTTATAACCATATATTAAATATGTTTTAGTTAATAGACATTAAATTTGACACCTTTAACTCTTCTTAAAATAAAATTATAATAAACGTCCCAAACTAATCTATGCCGACCAAAAGGATCATATTTTGTTACTAAATTTGATTTTATTCGAAAAAATATTATCCAATATAATTTTTACATGTGTCATAATAATTATAATATCATATTTTATTCAATTACCCTATTTTATTTTAACCATTTTAAATAAAACTAAAAAAGTTACCATTCACCACGAATTATGTCGTATAATTGGACAACATTTATCTTACTGATTTCAACCATGTATCTTGGTTTTTGAAATTCAATTCAAAGTAGTGGTAAAAATAGGTTTTATGCAAATTTGCAAACATACCAAGAAGGTGGGTAAAAGACGTTAAAAAATTCAATAAACTTTTATACATCTAATTTTATGACAAAAAGTCATTAATGAATTACAATAAAATAATATAGGTATTATGTATCTATTTTAAATTTAATATAAATTTAAATAATAATAATTATTATTTAAATAGATGCCAGTTTTAAACTATAAAGCAGAGTTTTTCACTATTCATCAAAAAATTACACATTTTAGAATAATTCCATAAAATCACCAATAGAAAATTTTGATATTCCAATTCCAAAATTGATGTCTATTTTAAAAAATTCAAACATATTGGTCGAATTAATAAATTTAAAATTAATTCTTAGTGTCAAAACTAGATAGTGGGTTTTTTGAAGTAATAAATATAAAAAAATTGACACGTTACTATGTACAATTTAAATGTGAGTTTATATCCAATAACCAAAATTATATTAAATGATAAAAGTGGAATATAATTATTCTTTAAAACCACTCAAATTCGTAATTTACCACTATAAATTATGTCGATTAAAACAGTTGTTTTCAATTAAAATATATTATTTGTCACTATTAATCATTCTATGAAAGTTATCATAAAATACCCAAAATTTATCCAAAATAAATTTTTATGTCTCGCTACTAAAGAAGAATTTAATTTAAATAAATTTCATATATAAAAGTGTTATATATTGGATTTAAAAAGGGTTCTCGATTAAAAGGATGTTAAATTTCATTTTTTAAAAAATACTTCTTTTATCTAAAAAATTTAATATGTTTTTATAATATGTCTATGAAACACCTAATAATGATTATAAAATTATATTGACTATATAAAATTCAAAATTCAGTTTACACTATTCAAAACAGCTTCTTGAATAGCTATTTTGGTAAGTCATGGTGTGCTCAAACTCAGTGTTGCGTGTTGTGCAAGCTATTGAATTACTTTAAAGAGATAACATACTATGATAATTTGGGGTGTTACATTATCTCCTACTTCAATAAATTGCATCCTCTCAATTTGAAATTGTTCTTTACAAATAAAATCATAATAATATAAAATACCTTTGTGGAAAACCCACATTATAAATACTGTTAATAAAATTTATTCTTAATTAGAGTTAAAGGGAAATGAAAATGTCACACCCAAATTATGTTTTCAATAGGAGAACATTTTTTGTTATTTGAGATGCATAATTGGTGGAAAAACATAAGTATTTATAGGGAGTGATTAATGTCATCAATCACAAAAAAGTGAAAACTAAATAAAAAAATTTGGGCATTAAAGCCATAAATCTATGATAACTTAAAAAATTATTTTTTCATCAGAAAATAAGGTATTGGGATAATTTTTTTTCGTTTTTAGATAATTTCCCATAATTTTAAGTATTAATTAATTCAAAAAAAAATGAATACATGACATGTACAATTCCATTCATAAACTAATTTCTACCAAAAACTCCTCTTTCACTCCCATACGATAATAGAACATAAAAATATTCTGTTTATCCTAATCATACAGGGATAAAAACATGAATTTATAAATTATCTATTAAGACTTTTAAAAAAAACTAAATTATACAATCCAAGTCATCATATAGGCCAGTGGTGGGTGATTCACCCTTGTCACCCTTCGGTTGTAGGTTCAAGTCTCACGGACTTCCGGCACGCAATGATTTATCACCAGACATATAGGATTTCGTTTTTATAACAGTCCAAAAATAATCATAAGAAATTCTTTAACCTTAATAATAGTATCTAATGTCTAACTTAATCCATTCCAACCATTATACATATCCACAATACTTCTGTCCAAACTTTCGCCCCAAAATTTATAAGGAAGATCACATAATATACATTTGAATACATTCATCATGTATTCTATTAAAATGTGGTAATAAAATGAATTACCAAGAAACCATATATGAATACGTATATAGCCAATAATTTAGTTTTTATCATGAATACCCTATAAAACAAATCATATATAAAACTATCAGTAGATCCATAATCATATTATTATCTGTCCACCAATCAAAAATTGTCATCATATTATATATCCCCATTACAATTAGCATAAGATGTTATAGACAATGATCATCATCACTAACATCCGAATTTGGGATGTGGTTAGTATAGTGTGCATGATCCTTCAATTAGAAATATTTTATTTTATGTGATAAATTTCCTAGATCTTTTTTTCTATTTATAAAAATTAGATGACATTTTCCAAAAAAATAGTTAACTTTCTATTAAAATTTCTTCACAAATATAAATAATTTACCAACCCCTTTATGAAAATTTCCTAAATTTTACAATACAATGACTAGAAATGAAATAACATCTTCTTATCACTGTGGTTTTTTTATTTTCATATTGATTAAATATTTCACATTTAATCAATTCCATGAGTTTGATGTGTAACATAAACCTCTATTTAAATCTTCAATGGACATTGAATATTTCTTCGTCGCTGATGATGTCTTTTATAGATAATTCATACAATAGAATTGGATTTATTCTGCTATATAATCAATAAACCGTACATTGAGGATGGATGATAATACAAGAAGTGTACCTCATATGTTGTTTAATAGTTTCTTCATAGGTATCTATGGTTTCATAATTTATTGCAATCTCAATTATCTCATATTCCAACCTCATATAATGAATGTGAGGAATACACTTCATGAAAAATATGTTATTGAAATTATCAAATTATGTAGTGTCAACTTCACCATATTTCATCGTTTTCATGGTTAGATTCCCCCATTGATACCATTATGTTTCCAAAGCATAGAAAACTAAAATAAACATCTCATTCATTGAATTATATGAAAACTAGAATATTTTTTCAATAGAGATTATCCATTTCACAGCAAGAAGATATTCATAAGACCTACTTAAAGATGATGGAAATTTCTTCATGAATGACTCAATATAATTTTGTTATTTTATTTATTTTTTTGGGAAGCCCAAGTTGATTCAAATCATGATAATGATATTTGAGAATGAAAATAATAATTTCTATTTTAGTTCCCATAAAATTCAGTTTTTAGGAGGAAAATCATTTCATTTTCAACCAAATTCTACATAAAAATGATTTTTTGGGTTCTATCTATATTTTAAAACCAAGAACCCAGCTATGAAAAAATAATCATTTTGAAACAATTACATATTCATCAAAATACTTCTAGTATATAAAATAAAAATTATTTATTTCAAATATATAAAACCACTTATTTAACCTATGTCATACATGATAATCATCTCTTCAAATCCATAATAATGGTTTATAATGAAAATGTGATTTAAAAAGGGAATATCCCAAGGGATTATAAAAATTGGGGGATTGTAAAAACCATTATCATGAAAAATCTAATGTTCATGTCATCACTGAAAGGCATTTTTTGAGTTTTCTATTTATATGTGCATGTAGTCCAGAACCATATCAAAATTTAATATCATGATTATGATATATTTATATGTATACCACATAATATCTTCCATAACAAAATATTAGGATGTTACCCTATACATATAATTACACTTAGTGTTCTAAAAAATGTTTTCTCATCCAAGTTTTTATAGGGTATCAAAACATGTGCTCTGATGCCAAATATAATGAACAAGTCATTTCATTTATGCATATATTTAAACATTAATTAATTAAAATTCATAACATTAGACATACACATTCCTGATGATCCTAATATTATAGTCCCATTAGAAACCTGGAATCATAAACTACAGGTTCATTGGTTAAATCCGTCATCTACAATCATGTTCTTCAAAACAAGAACCCTTCATAGACATATCAAATTTAATTAACATATTCATAATCTGAGGAAAATAAACATAAGAATGTGAGATATAAATTCTCAATAATTTTTAATAGGGGATATTAGTAAAAGAAACATATTAATAAGTGTTTGATAATAAGATTATTACATTTGAAAAACATAACCATCATATACAAACTCATAATATTTGATAATGGAATAAAAATGTTATTTAATAATTCTTGATTCATATATGAATAATATTACATGATCCATGAGAGAAATAAAAATACCCCAGATATTATATTATGACACATGCATAATTATATAAAATAATTTCCTTATTATTTCAATGATAAATTTCAAGAAAATAATAGTGGAATGGATTCACTCCCCAAACCATTATAGTAGTCATGGTTCACTCCCATGATTTTCATAGTTTATAGAGTTCCTTACTGATCTATTTTTAATCCCAATTAGTGTCCTATTTATCTCATGAGATATAAATATATATCAAATTCATTGGAGGGAGAAATATGTCTCACCCATAACTTTATGAATATCGTACCTATGTGTGACATAATATCATTAAAAAATTTCATATGAAACCTCGTGAAAAATGGTTTTCATAAAAATTCGTTATTAAAAGAACATATAGAAAGGAAACATGTTTATGAATCATTTCATCATTTCATCAATGAATAATCCCTGAATGTAGAAGCATATTTATTAATTATTCTATCATTTCATAACATTATGAAAGTGAAAAAGGATCCGTAAAAAGAATTTCATCATAAACATATATCATTCATAGAGGGTATATGAATGATATAGTTAAATCATATCTATATTAATATATAAATATATTAGTTGATTTCATAATTGATGGAAAATGATTTTAAATGAGGAATATTGGTAAATATCTTTTGGAAACTACAATTTCATTGAAAAAAACATTTTTAATAGATAAAAATTAATATAATAATTAGTCCTAGTTTGTAACACCTGGACCCCAGTTACCGGGAGTCAGTTCATTATTTTAATACATTGTCAGGATTAAAAGGAATTATGTCCCAATATACAGATCATTTTAGTAGTCTTGGAAAATAAATTACATACATGAACATTGCATTTAAATTTCTAATATATAATAAAACATATATAATACTTTAAAAATTTCCATATTTTTCAATATTAAACCTGCATAAAAAACAATATACACATCTTGGTATCCTAGGAAAATAAAATATATGCATTTTTTGAGCTCAGATGCTCAGTAAGGGTAAATAATTTAGCAGAAGCTATAAAATTTTAAGGCAAGATGTGTAATAAAAACAATTGCTTTTTTAAACCTAAACTTTAAAATAATATTGAAAAAACAAATATAAACATATCATATAAACATGTATATGGATATTAGTATAGTCGAATAATCACATGTAATAACTAATATCATAACGAGGGAATGCATAATGTCAGACATCATAACCACATAGTCATGGCCTCCTGCCAAGAATACAATATGATTTTTCTAAGGCCTTGTTCCAAGACACTAGTTTGTCTCATGAGACCTACCGAAGCATTTAGGTGATATATGAAGAACCACCTATCACACACTAATTCCAATTCATTCCTATTCTCAATTGGTTGAAACATAATCTTAACATTTGTATTTAATGATGCATATGAAATTTCAATATGTTAACCACAAACCGTGAATTCTAAAAAAATAAAACATCCACAGTGAAGCATAACTAATTAAATATAATATAGAAGATTTTATAAATCAAACTCAATCATGAATAATTAAGGATATTGATATACATGAAAATAATCAGTAATACTATTTGATTGAAATATACCATTTTTCTTGAAAATATTTAAAATTATCATTATTTACCATGAAGCTATTAAAAAATTGATTTTTTATTCAAAGTGTCCCATAACACCTTGAATCTTTTAAAATGAATTTCAGTTTTATAACATTCATGTCAAGATAACTTAATAATTAAAACCATTTTTAAAATATTGATATTAATGATAATGAGTTAGAAGAATAAATCATTAAAACATTTAAATTGATATTTTAGTTAGAGTTCCTAAACAAATGAGAGATGGTTGAATAAAAATTAAATGGGTAATAAAAACATTATAATATCATGAGAATAATGTTATTTATGATATATATGTCAAAGCACAGTATAAACATCATATAAATGTTATTTGGCACATAACAACAAAGTAGTTTTAGTAGAATGTAAATTGTGATGAAATACCTTATAAAGATTGTATCCTTAGGTTGAGGATAAATCAATTACATAATTATGTGTGAAAAATATAAATACACTCAATATGATTGGATGTTAAGAGTAAATTTATCAGAGTAAATTCAGATATATTCTTTTAAAAACAACACCAATGACATGAATGTTTAACATAGTGAATGAAATTTGGGTTAAGATTACTCTTATCTGGATCATATCAATGCCATGAAAATTTATAAATTGAGTGATTATTTGTGTCAAAAGTATATCCACCCTTAGGGGAGCATAAAATACCGTATAAGTAAATAAATAGTCATTTCACACATAATCATAGAGTAAAATAATCTATGACGTATGCATAGATCCCAATGAGTGGAAATTGAAATTAGGAATTCCCTTACCAATTTGGTAACATACGAAAATTACACCCCATGGAAGAAGTATCTTATAGTAAATATGAAAATACCAATAAATTAAGGTATATATCCCAATGAATACAATCATGGGTAGTACATACACCACAAAAATGGAAATAGTGGCAATATAGAATGAATCTCACGCAATTAAGAAGTTAGAAGAAAACCCATTTCCTTGTACTTTTCCTTGGTCGGGGGTACGTTAGACTCCTATATAATAGTGAAATCGCTGTTATTAAATTATAAAAGAATCAAATACATAAATATGATATCATATATGATCTTCTAAGAATGATTTGTTAATAATATTTTTGTAGTATAATTGTTTCGGGTATTAAATGATTCGTTTTCCATAATATTTTTTGTTATGTAAGTCATGTTTATTATGGATATGATGTATGTGATTCATATCCATAATTATGTTAATTTTTGAAACATTTTTTTCAATCATAAAATGAAAATTATTTTTCAATTTTTATGAAGGGGGATGAAATTCTTCGCATTCATTGAGACAATAATCTGCACGTACACACGAGCTACAATATCATTATATTGATGTTGAAAACGAATGAAATTGGATTGTATATCATATAAAAAATTATTAAAATTTAATATTTATTATTTACAAATGTTATAATCATTATTATAACTATCTGAATAATGATGTGTTTTAATTACAAACTACACCACGACGTGGGGACGGTAAGACGTACGTACGCAAGTATGGTAACATGTTATTCATAGGATGGATAAAATAATGAATATGGATATAAAATATTTATAATAACATAACAATATTTCTATGCTACTTGGGTTATAATGATCTAATAGAAACAACAATGATAGTGGATGTGGAAGAAGAAAAGAACTTTTAAATAGTTGGTGAAATTATTACCTCTTCTTCGAGTGTTTCCTTTTGAGTTGATCAAATGGGCACCATAGGTAAGATTTTTGTTCCATGTAAGGCATCTAGATAGGCGTGTTGGTAGTTGGGAGGATATTTGAGTAGTGGTCATCTGAGAAAAATGGATTTGGATGTGTGATTTTGAAAGAAGGGGAAGAACACTTTTATAAGAGATGTGAGGGTCACTTTAAGAAAAGATTGAAATATTATTTTACCTTACAAATATATTCTATTCATAATGGATATAAAATGTATTATTTCATGGGAACGGTGGTTTTCGGTGGTGAAACCCTCAAGCAATAGGTTTTAGTCAGTTTTAGGACTCTATATTAATTTTATGTTTTAGATTTAACTCTTAGTTAAATAATTTAACTTTTACTATGTATTCCTATATTATTTTTATAATGGGTAAATAAACCTCTAATAAGAATCCATGAAATCTCAATTTTATTCCTTATTGATATAACTAACCTTATATAAGTCCCTTTTCTAACCCTTATATTTTTATAAATATTATATTAAATAATAATATAGAATTTCTTTAAAAAAAATTATGTCAACTTTTTTACTATTTCGTATTCTGTTTTTTGAAAGTCATAAAATTTATATAAAATTGAATATAATTTATTTAATCAGCCATAACATGTAATAGTAATCGATAAAAGTATTATAATTCATAAAATGATTCAATTTACGTTTATTTGGATATTTATAATATCAATTATTTTATTCATTCATTGATAAGGTAATTACTACATCATCATTGTGTCATAAATAAATTTAATTATTTAATGACTAAAAATTATAAATAAAAAACCATTAGGTAGGAAATATATTTATATTTTTAATGAATATTTATAGTTGAATTTATCTTATGTATAAACCTATATTAAATATGTTTTAGTTATAAAACATTGAATTTAACACTTTTAATTATTCTTAAAAAAATTATCATAAATGTACTAATCTAATCTAAGGGGACCAAAAGGATCATATTTTTTTACTACATTTGACTTTTGTCGAAATAATATTATCCAATAGAATTTTTACATGTGATAGAATAATTATAATATCATATTTACCTTCAATTACCCCATTTAATTTTAACCATTATAAATGAAACCAAAAAAGTTACCATTCACCATGAAGTATTTCATCTAATTGGACAATATTTTACTTACTGATGTCAACTGTGTCACGTGGTTTTAGAAAATCAATTCACATTATCGGTAAAATTAGTTTTTATTCGAATTTCCAAATGTACCAAGAAGGTTGGTAAAAGTCGTTAAAAAATTCAGTAAACTTTTGTACATCTAATTTTATTATAAAAAGACATCAATGAATTAAATCAAAATAATATATATTTTATGTATCTACATTTAATTTAAAATTAAATTAAATAATAATTATTATTATTTAAATAGAAGCCTATTTTAAACTATAACTAAGGGGTTTTTACGATTCATTAATAATTTAAACATTTTAGAATAATAACAAAAGTTCACCCTAAGAAAATTTTGATATTCCAAATCCAAAAATGATGTCTATTTTACCAAATTCAAAACTTCTTTATTGCATTAAAAAATTTAAAATTAATTCCCAGTGTCAAAATTAGACAGTGGGTTTTATAGAAGTAATGACTATTAAAAAATGACAAGTTACTGTATAATTTAAATGTGAATCTACAGCCAATGACCTATATTATATTAAATGGTAAAAATATAATATAATTATACTTTTAAACCACTCAAATTTTTAATTTAATACTATAAATTTTGTCGATTAATATAATATTTTTCAACTATAAATTAGAATTTTTCACTATTCATCAAACTATGAATGTTAACATAAAATTACCAAAAATTTATCCAAACTATATTTTTATGTCACGCTACTAATGAAGAATTTAATTTGAATAAATTTTATATATAGAAGTATCATATATTGTTTTTAAAAAGGGTTCTCCATTAAAAGGACGTTAAATTTCATTTTTTTTCAAAATACTTCTTTTATCTGAAAAAATGAATATGTTCTTATATTATGTCTATGAAACACATAATAATGATTTTAAAATTAAATTTACTTTATAAAATTCAAAATTCAGTTTACACTATTCATAACAGCTTCTTGAACAAATATTTTGGTATGTGGTGGTGTGTTCGAACTCAATGTTGCGTGTATTGCAAGCTATTGAATTACTTTAAAGAGATAATTTACTATGATAATTTGGGGTGTTACATTATCCCACCCTTAAATAAATTACATACTCACAATTTTAAATTTTCTTCACAAATAAAATCATAAAAATTGAAAATACCTTTGTGGAAAAGCCAAATTAGGAAATGGGTTAATAGAATTTATTCTTAATAAGAGTTAAATGGAAATGAGAAAGTGACCACTAAATAAATATTACAATAGGAGAAAAATGGTGGTAATTTGAGATTCATAATTGGAAGAAAAACATATATATTTATAGGGAGTGATTGATGTAGTAAATCACAAAAAAGTCAATAATAAATAAAAAAATTTAGGGCATCAAAGCCATAAATCTATGACGACTTAAAATATTATTGGTTCATTAGAAAATAACATATAAGGATAAATTTTTTTCATTTTTATATAATTTCCTTTAATTAAAAGTATTAATTTATTTATAAAATTAGAAAAAAGAGAACACATGTCCTGTACAATTCCATTCATAAAATAATATCTACCAAAAACTCTTCGTTCAATCTCAATAGAAAATAGAACTTAAAAATATTCTGTTTATTCTAATCATACATGGATCCAAAAAAATGAATTTATAAATTATATTTTATGGATTTTTTCTAAAAAAAACTACATTATACAATCCAAGACATCATATAGGCCAGTGTTAGGTGATGCACCCTTGTTTCCCTTCGGTTGCAGGTTCAAGTCTCGTGGCCTTGTTGTACACAACGATTTGTCACCCGACCTATGGGTTTTGCATTTTATAACAATCAAAAATAATATTAATAAATTCTTTAACCTTATTAATAGTATCCAATGTCTAACATAATCCATTCCAACCATTATACTTATCCAAAATACTTCTGTCCAAACATGCATCCCAAAATTTATAATGAAGCTCACATAATATACATTTGAATACATTCATCGTGTATTCTATTAAAATGTGGTAATAAAATAAATTATCATAAAACTATATATGAACATGTATGTACATTATTATTCATTATATAAATCAGAGAATACTATATAGACTCCTTATATACAAAAATCATGTAAACTCCAACAAGGATGAAATAAACAAACAATTAATTAGTTTCAAAATAGTTAATATATCAAATATAATTTGACAAAATCAATCATTTCATTTTCCGAATTTATTATATTAGTTTTCGAAACATATTAAGTGTTATATTTAAACAAACCATATATTTCCAATATGTTTAACTTGAAACTGTGTCCAGTATGTGGTACCATAAAATATTAAATCTTTAATGAAAACAAACTATAGTACAAGCATTATATATGTTATAATTCTTATAACAAGTACATAATTGATACAACAGTCAAATAAAATAATTTAAAATGTCACCATAAGAACAGTAGTCATTCAACATCCTTAGTGGTTGTATCATTACTTGATTATTATCAAAAAAACATCATTTGTGGTATATTCGGATGATTAGGATATTAATTAATGTAGTGTCCCAACTCTTACAGATGATGCATTGTACATATGAAACCTTTTTTATTCCCATACAATCACATATATAAGTTCCTTTTTCTCTGCAGTTATAACAAACTCCTATTCCCATTAAGAATTTACCAAGGTGATTTTTCCACTGTAACCACATATGGGAAAATCCTTCCTTACCTTCTTCCCTTTATCAAGGATTCTCTCTACAATCCTTTTATTCTCTGTAATCCCTTCAATGAAATAAGACTCAGAGAATTATTTTCATAACTTATTAATAGATGATAATTTTTTTAATATGATTATAATTCACATGAGACTATTTCCCTTCTAATTTTTTCCCTAAAGACAATGAAGGATATGATCCTTGTTACACTTTAGATCATTGGTATTTTTGGAGTCATCATTACTTCTACGGGGAACCATTTCTAAACATTAGCATACACTAGGCTAGTTTATCAATCACAATGCATACTTCCAAACATGTAAAATACCTAACCTAAATTGAACATTTTATTCATATAATAAATAATTATAAAAAATATTTTCATTAAGTAGGTATTTATTCATAAATCCTTGATAATGGTTTGTAAATAAAATGTGAATTATCCTAATCATATCCCCAAGGAGTGTTTTAAGCAAGAGTGTAGCAAAGTCCATTGTCAATTACCAGGATACCACATGTCAAGCCCAAAACTCCATGTTTGAGTTTTCACTCCATGGTATATCTATGATTGAGCCACCTCTACCTTCTCGTATCCATACCGACATGTATTTATTTGAAATTACACAAAATATCTACATTACCAAAGTTCTATGATGTTTTTTAGACTAATATTCAGTGTCTATCATAGGGTAATTTACTCAAATTAGAGTTATTATAAATCTAGCATCCAAGGATTGTATTAAACATCCACTGATACCAACTGTAACACCCCGAACCCGTTTACCCAGAGTCGGTGCATTATATTAATACATTGGAATGATTACATGGAATCATGTTCTGAAGGATAGATCAGATTACCGGTCTTGGAAGATAGAGTACATACATGAACCATACATTACAATTTCTAACATAAAATACAGAAAAAATAATCCTTTTAAAATTACATTATTCTTCAACCTTAAACTTGTTTACAAAACATAATACACTTCTTGTCATCCTGGGAAAATAAATAAAAAGAAAGGGGTGAGCTAAGATTCTCAGTAAGGATAAATAATTTAGTAGAATATTGAAACTTTTAAGGAATGCTGTGTAATAAAAACAAAAAACTTTTTAACACAATAATGAAATTAATATAGAAATAATAAATCAAAACTTATGATATAGTTATTAATATTGATATTCTACTAGTTGAATAATCAAATGTAATAACTATTTTCATAAGGAGGGAACGCATAATTCTAGACATCATAACCACATAGTCAAGACATCATGCCAATACTACAGTAATATTTTTTCAAGGCCTTATGTAAAAACACTAGTTTTTCTCATTAGACCTATAGATATGTCGGGGAGCTATAGTAGGCCCCACCCATCAGTTAAAAATTACAATGCATTCCTCATATGAAATGGATGAAACATAATCTAAACATTCAAATTATAACTGTCATAGGAAATGAATATATTTTACCAGAAACCATGAATGAAATAAAAATAGCACATCCACGATCATACATAAATCTTTCAATACAATATAGAATCTTGTATAAATCAAACTCAATTAATAGTAATGAAGGATACTTACATAGTTGAAAATAATCATTAAAACTATATTAGAGAAATATCCTCTTTTTCAAGAAAATATTCAAAAGTCTCACTATTTATCAAGAATATGTTAAAAAATTATAATTTTGATTCAAATTTCTTTATACCACATTGAATATTTTGATAAGTAATTTAATTTTAAATAATTCATGTCTATATATATAAATCCTTAAAACAATTTTTAAAATTTGTTCATTTATGAGAATGATTTACAAGATTAAATATTTAAAACATTTAAAATGATATTTTAGTTAGAGTTTACAACTAAATAAGGGACTCTTAAATAAAAATAAATTTGGTAATAAATTTTTTTAACCTCATGAAAATAAAGGATTCATTACATAAAATACCAATGTTTAGTATATACCCAATATAAAAGTGAGTTTGTGTATAATAACAAAAAAACTAAACAGAAAGTAAATTTTGATTAAATCCCGTATAAAGACCGTATAAATAGGACAAGGATAAATAGATGACATAAAAATGTGAGAAAAAATATAAATAATCTCAATATTATTGGAAATTTAGTGTAAATAATCCAATGGTAATTCACCCATATTCTTGTAAAAACAACACCAATGGCATGAACATTTAACTGAATGAATGGAAATTGAGTTATGATTATTCTTATCAAGATCATATCGATGACTTGAGAATTTATAAATGGAGTGATTTTGAGTATCGAAATTGTATCAACAAAAAATGGAGTGTATATTTATACATATGTATATAAGTATTGATTTCACACATAATCCTGGATTAAAATAATCAATGAATTTTTCATAGAACCCAATGAGTGGAAATTGAAATTAGAAATTCTCTTACTAATTTGGTAACATATTAAACATACACTGCAAGAATGAAGGATCATTCAATTATGTTTTAAATAACAAAAAATTAATGTTTATTACACAAAGAATACAATCATGGGCAGTATATACACCACACAAAATCAAATAGTGGAAATATTGCAAGAATCTCACGTGAATAAGAGGTGAGATGCAAACCCATTACCTTATAATTTTCCTGGGACGAGGATACGTTAACATATTTTATATTAGTTAAATTATTGATATTAAATTATAGAGGAACCACATAAAAAAATTTATAACATATATGATCGTTAATATTTCATTGTTAATAATAATTTAGTATTATCACTATTTAGGTGGTTACATGATTTATTTTTATTTATATGTTTTGTTACGTATGACATGGTTGTTAAGGATATGATGTATTTTATTCATATCCAGAATTTTATTAATCTCATAAACATTATATTTAATCATAAAATGAATATTATTCTTGAATGGTTATGATGGGTAATGAATTTCATCAAATTTATCGAGACAGTAATCTGTACGCATGATCAACCGAAAATATCGTTATATTGATGGTGAAATTGTATGTAATTGGATGGTATATCATACAAAAAGAATCATTAACAAGTTATATTTATTATTTACTTCCTTTATATTCATTATAATACCCATCCAAATATTTAAGTGTTTGAATGACAAACTACACCATGACATGGAGACGGTAAGCCATACGCACGAACATATGATGCCTTTTCATTAATCGGAATGATATAATAATTAAAATCGTTTTAACATTTTAATAATAGCATCATAGTATGTATAAGGTACTAGAGGTGTTATTTTGGTATGGAAAATACAAAGAAAGAGGATGTGGAATAATAAAAGAACATTGAAATAGGTGGTGAAATTATTATCTCTTTTCCTGTTGTTTCCTTTTTTGTTGATCAAAAGGGCTCATTGGTTGCCTTTATGATAAATTTAAGGACTCTAGGTATATATTAGGGTATTTGGGAGGCTATTTGAGCAGGGGTTTTTCATTCCAAATGTCTTTGAGGGTCTGATTTTGTGGAAAGGGGAAATACCATTTTAAAAGATATACGAGGGCCACTTTATAAAAATCTTGAAATATTATTTTATTATACAATAATATTCTGTTAATAATTGCTCCAAAATGATTTATTTCAAGGATATGGTTTTGATGGGTCGAAAACCACTCAACCAATAGGTTTTACATAGGTATAGGTTAACATATTAACCTTATATTTTAGATTTAACTCTTAGTTAAATAGTTTAACATTAACCATGTATTCATGTATTATTATAATATATGGTTAATAAACACACAATAAAAATAAAACTGAACCCCAAGTGGTTCAGTATTTATTTATCTAACATTATATAATCCCTTTGGCCTATCCTTATGTTTTTAGGAATATTATATCAATTAATAATATAATATTTTTTTAAAAAACTCATTTAAGTCAATTTTGACACTATTGGGTATTTTGTTATTGTGAAAGCCATAACAACATTATCTCTTCGAAAAAAAATTATTTAACATACCCCAACATGTCATATTAAACTATAAATTTTTTGGAAATAACGAAAAGTATAAATTTCATTTATTTGGATAATTATAATATTAATTATTTTAATCATTGATTAATAATTTAATTATTGCATCATCATTGTGTGATTAATTAATTTAATTATTTAATGTCTAAAAAATATAAATAAAATACAGTTATTCATGAAGTATTTTTTAACATTCCAAGGAATACTTATAGTCGGATATATCTTATTTATTTCTATATATTAAAAATGTTTAACTTTTTAAACTTTGAATTTAACACTTTTAAAACTTATTTAAATTAAATAATAATAAATGACCTTATCTAATCCATATGGAAAAAAGGATCGCATTTTATTCGTATGGTTTATTTTGGTTGAAAAAAACTTATCCAATAGAATTAGAACATGTGTTAGGGTAATTATAAAATCATTTTTACATTTAATTCCCCAATTAACTTTTAACCGTGGTAAATAAAAGTCAAATGTTCATATTCACCAACATTTATCATTAACTTATTGAACCACATTTTTCTTACTGATGTCATATGTGTCTCTCGAATATTTTTAATTTAATTCACATAAGTGGTAAAATTACGTTTTATGCAAATTTTCCAACGTTCCTGGATGGTGAGTAAATGATGTTAAAAAATTCAATATAATTTATACATCTCATTTTATTATAAAATGAATTCAATGATTTAATTTGAAATAATATATATATTATGTCTCTATTTTGACTTTAAAATAAATTTAAATAATAATAATTATTATATAAATAGATGTTGGTTTAAAACAATAATGTAGTGTTTTTCACTATTCTTCCAAAATAGAGATTTTTCAGAAAAATACCTCATATTTACCCTAAGATAATTTTGATATTCCGAATCCAATATTGATTTTTATTTTACCAAATTTAAAACATATGAGTTTAATAAATAAATTTATAATTAATTCCTCTTGGAAAAACCAGAATGAGATTTTTTAAGAAGTAAAAACTATTAAATGATTTACATGTGTTTAAGTATAATTTAAATGAGAATTTACAACCAATGACATAAATTATATTAAATTATAAAAATATAATAAAATTATAGTTTAAAACCATTCAAATTCATATTATATCACTATCAAATATGTCGATTTAAAATAAATTTTTCAATTAAAATTTAGTGATTTTCAATATTCAACAAAATATAAATGTTATCAGAAAAGTACTAGGATTTTATCCAAACAAAATTTTTATGTTCCTTTTAAAAGGAATAATATAATTTTTTTAAATTGAATTTATATAAGATTCATATATTATATTAAAAAATGTTTCTCCATTAAAAGGCGGTAAAATTGAATTTTTTGTAAAATTCTTATTTTATCTGAAAAAAATAATGTGTTAATATATTATATCTAAGAAACATATAATATTGATTCATAAATAATATGGTGTACATAAAACTCGTTATATAGTTAATAATATTCATAAATTCTATTTTAACAACATTTGTGGTAAGTCGTGGTGTGCTCAAACTTGGTGCAACGTGTAGCGCAAGAAATTGAATTACATTAAAGAGATAACATACATTAAAATCCTAGGGGATATCTAGATTTTGTATAAAATTATATTTCAAATAATTTAATGGATGATTCAATGAAAATAATTGTAATGAAAAAAGGTAATTTTATCCATTTCGTACACGATGAAACAAATATTTATTTCACAATTTGGGTAAAATCCAAAATGGAATTACATGAAAAGTGATTGAAAGATTCAGGAAAAAATTTAAAAAAATTCAACAATGGGATAAATATATTTATTAAAACATTTTGATAATTTTTTAAAAAATAGATAAAAATACTTTGGTTGAAAAATATTATTCGACCAAAGAGAGAAATAACGATGATTTTTTAAAAAACATTATTTTCAACTCCTATGTATATAATGCGGGTAAACTGATTAGAAAAATTGTATTTGAAAAATATATCCATATTAATATAAAATAAATTTGTTTCTTGATTGGTTGATCATAATATATAAACATTGAAATCACAATCTAAATCAATCTCAATATTCAATGATATTTTAACATAAAATCATTACCACATTGGAATATTTTAAATTTTAAAAACCATTTAATATTAACATAAAATGGTCAATTAAATAACATTAAGAGAATAATATGCATGATATTAAAGTTAATTTGGTACTTGATATATACCACATAAAATAATATGTGTACATAACATAACACATGTCTCAAAGAAAGAAACTAAATAAAAAAATTTCTATTCCTTAAGTCTCAACATCATTGATACACATTCAGAATAATTGTATAATGAATATAAATTTATTAAAAATATATTATAAAACCATTATTATATATATCATTATATATATGACTTTCCGATGAACTTTTATTATATTTTTATTAACAATTCATAGTTATAGTAACATTTTGGAAAATAATTTCATTGTTTTTTGTGAATGTTTTTATTTTTTAAAATTTATCCTCCATTTTAAATAATGATTAAATAATTTTAATTATTTTAACTATGTCATAAATATAAATTATATTTTTATATATTTATTTTTCCTATTAATAAATTATATATATATAATGATATACATTTTTCATAGAGATGGTAGGATGTACATACTCATCAATGTTGTTTCCATTTCTAGAAATAATGTAGAATTATTTTTAAATAATAAATCACCATTAAATAATAATAATATAAATATTTCATATATATCACATGCATTCATTTAATTAATCCAGTATTACATTACATGAAAAACGTAAATGGAAATACAGATTGCATCGCTTCTCCAGGAGGTAATCCGTTGTACACATAAATTACATTATCATGTTATGTATTGAATGAATGGTAAAAACGGTAAATGTTGAAATTATTTATTAATTAATTTATAAGTATGATATATATATATATATATATATATTATATCACTCATCCTGCACAAAGATTAGATTTTTTAATGTAAAATGTGTAACATCTGTTCAAGAGGTGGTAGTTTTTCGTAAACACGAGTGATGTTTTATTTACCATTTTAGGGATGAGGAGATGATGGTTTTTAATGAAATTAACAAAAAACAAATATAATTATATGGATTATTTTATTTTTATTATATATTATTTTTTGAATAAGTATGTAAGGTGGACGAGGTAGAAATAAAATAAAAATTCTTATTAATGAATGTTAGCTTTTCATTGGTTAACCTCTTTGGATTTGATAAAAAATACATAATATGATGGATTTTTTTTATTAATAAGTTGTATTAGATTATACGAGGGATGTGAGTACTAGTATTTTTATTTTCATGATCATAAAAATGAGTTTGTATTGTTTGATAAAAAATGGAGATGTGAATCCCTTTTATAAGTAATGTTAGAATCACACATGTAATTTTTTAATAGAAAAATGTTTGTCCAATTTTATCAAAAGAACAAATGCTCAAAAACATAAAATATTATATAATATAAGAGATAATATGTAAAAATTTATAGAAAATGGTTGTTTTAATTGTTTTCATTCATTTTTAATCCATATCATTTCATTTTATCCCCCGCTAAACAGATTTTTACCATAACCACAACAAATAAATTTTACAATTAGTTGTCGTATAATATTAAGATGACTATGTAAAAATATATAATTTATTTTTTAAAAAAATACATAATACTTTTTTATAAATACCATTCTCATATATGGTATAATGTAGTTTAATAATAAACCTTATTTCATGATGAGAAAGCAGTTTTCCATTGAGAAAATGGTCAAATGTTTAAAAAGATATTATTACATAATTCAATATAAAAATGATTCCAATGAAATAAATTTGATATATATATATATATAATTATTTTATAATTTTATCTTTAAAATAATTATATAAAAATTTTATGATTTCATTGAATGAAAAGTGAGTTTTCAATAAAAACTAGTATTTTCACAATTCATCGACAAATTAATATTTTCAGAAAAAACACAACCATTAACACTAGGATAATTTTGATATTATTATATATGAATTGATATATATTTCATGAAATATATTTTATAAAATTGATATAATTTAATATATTATTGGTAATAAAATTAAATAAAAAACATTTTTTGAGAATATATAATTCTTTAAAAATATATTTACTTTTCAAAAAAAATATTAGGTTTTTGTCAATATGTATATTTAAAAAACTATTTTTTCTAAAACTAAATAATGGTTATTATTAACCATAATTAAAAACATTAATCGATAGGTTACATTGTCTATTTTTTAAAAATAAAATCAATATATGTATGGGGTTTGTCATAACTCAGTGTTGCATGTAATATAATCTATTGATGAATTTAAATATAAATGACTAAAATTAATAAAAAATATATACAATTATAGGGTAAATGAATTTTGGAAATGAGAACAGAATCATCAAAACATCATTTTGGGAATAGCGAACTTGTGAGTGGTCCTATAAAATATATATGATAAAAAATTCATTAGTCGTGACCCCTGATAGTGGTGTGATATGTAAACACTAGGGCTCAATAAAACTAATTGAATTGATACTACTAAAATATAAGTTCCCTAATTATATGTTTAGATGTTGGTTATTTTATACATTATTACATTTATCCTTCATGAATATAGATGAGAAAAATATATATGGGTCCTATGGTTGCATGTTAATAAAATGAGATCTTGACAATACATTTTAAAAATATTTCAGAAATTATGATATTACGGAATATTTTTTTATAAATCTGAAATTGTTATATGGAAAAAATGGTGGTGTTATTAATTATCTTCATAAACACTCCCAATGTATTCATAGAAATCCACATGAAGACTTCATGATTCAATATTATGGTAAGGGAAATGAAAAAATGACTGATAACTGAGTTTTAGAACATGTAAAAGATAACGGTTTGTTGAAAACAACCGGAGAATTTATTAGGTTTCCATTATTTTTCATTATAACCATAAATTTACTGTAGTTTATCTTTCCAAACAGGAATTCCTATTTTTATGCATTTATAATATGGGAAATAAAATATTATCTTATTATGTATACATATCATTTAGATGATACTACTGGATTTTATAGATTCATTTATACATTTGGGGTATGTATATGATTAAAAAGTGTATAGTCTCTTAAATAGTTCCATAAAACATTATCATTTGTTTTTATCGGCTTGTATACATGGATGAAAATTTGAAGTCTTATGGTATTCTGCTCCAAAACATTTCGTGAAAATCTAGAACGACGAAATAAAAATGGTAATAGAGCTTGATTTTTGCTTAAATTATTCATTATTATTCTAGGACATGGTATAAAAGATATATCATATTTTAAACATATGTAATATAGATTTCATGTTCTTGAATAGATGAAGTGCAACAGACGGATTTGTTACCATTCATATGATTGCAGTTAAAATATTTTGTGATTTGGTTGAATTCTTGTACAATGAGGAGGAATGCATGATCACATTTGGTATATGTACGTATTATATATGTGTTATTTCAACTAATTTACCGGTTTAGGGCTCAACATTTAGTGATATGTGGGAAATAACTTAGGTAATGGGTAGCCTCTTATGAGACCCTTTTTGTGATTCTCTAGACAATTTAGGTTCTTTCATAACGAATTTAGGTGATGGAATGCTAGTATGGAATTTTAGAGAAAAAATATACCACATAGATGGTTGAGTGATCCCACTAGGGATGTTGTTATAGATGCACCAAGATTTGTTTAATAGGATGCTCATATACATTCTTCTACACGTTCTAATATTATTCAAGATTTAGATCCACTACAGACGGGTGTAATTCATATTATAACAACCCATGGATGAGGAGTATAGAGGATTGGGTTCTTCTAAATTTAATACATGTAGTTATAACAGTCTACACTCATCATGAGAAGTATAATTTTATATTATATTAATGAAATTAATGAAATCATTTATTTATTATTAAATGTGTTCAAAACATCGGATGAATGATGTCTTAATGCTGCAATGTTTATGCATTAGGTACCTGGCATGGGATAATTGGGGTTTCTTGAGATGTGTATGAAGAAAGGACTATCAATAAAGTTAATCATTATTGAACTATTTTTTGTGTAATTCAATCATTACATATAAATATAAATTTTTATGATAAATTCTGTAACGTCCTTGTTCTGGGTGCCGCCAAATGGTTCCCCTTCCTGGTTGATCACATGTCCTCAAGCACATTTCCACAATCACGAGAGGCTGACAACCTGTACTAAGGGCCTTATGTGTGATATTTGGGAAACTATTCCATCATTGGTAGAGTAAAAAAACAGAATGGAAATCATATAACAATAATAGAAGCAGTAATACCAAGAAATAAAGAATCAACAGAAGACTGAAAGTAAATAATCAACTACAACATATATATATATATATCATAATTAATGTCACAAGAATATATTAAATCACCAAAACAAGTCACAATTCTTGAATATTGTACGAGACCAATATTAAACCGAAAATAACAGCTAATCATCTGCAGCAACATCACATGCCTCATCCTGGTCCCATTCTCTCAAGCTCCACAACACTCAAGTATCTGATGTAAATGGGTTCTTTATATTATCTATACCTATTATAATATAATCTCTTTAGACCCAAAAGTGTTACCCAAAAAGGGCGTGAGATGAATCCCAGCAGTCAGCCACCCAATGAATTGTGCCTAACTGTTAGTTATTACATATAGCATGCAATATGATAAATGAAGTAATAAATAAAGAGGTACATAAATGTAAAAAATAATAATGTTTTAGCTATATTAATTACATTTTTCAAATAAAAATTATACCTAACTCTCATAAGAAACCCTATCAGAAGTAGTCTCGTCCTAACCCCTCTAGTTCTGCATATACAAAGACTCTCTTGGGAAACACTCACCATCAATTCTGCCAGTGGACTTCTATCAGTAACATTATACACTCTAATGAATCACTCGACATCCAATTCACCTTTTAGTCTCAGAAAGTGGACCTATAGACACTATAAGGGATCACTCAAATCCATACCACATATTATATCACAACATGATAAGTAACAGACACTCTATGGAAGCCCTGAGTGTCCATTCCCCCTATGGTGTAACTACACCATGTTCCCATATCCATTTTTAAGTTAGTCATGCACAAACAATATCCAACAACAAATGTAAATCAAAATATACTACTTAGATAAATAGCTAAAATGCATATCATAATCATTTCATATAATATCAACTCCATCCTAACAATACTAGGCATTTAAAATTACAATAGCCTAACATGAAATTCTATGACCAATAGCCAATATCTAAAAATCATGGGAAACCGCATCCACAGCAAGGTTAATAAAAACTATTCCCACTACAGAATCCATACTCAAGAAAAAAATCATAGAAGTCAATAACATGGTTAAATTCCATATCCATGCAATAAAATAAACTACGTTAGTGGGAAATTTTACACATATAACAGAAAGTCTATCTATGTAAAGGCATCAACCAAATTCCTTGGTGTTGTAAGATCGATATACATGAACCTCATCCTTTAAATCGACTTAGAATTCCATATATCTACCAAAAAATCCTAATATGTTCAAGAAAATACACCTCAAGAGAGATAATAAATAAAGAGATGTGGCTCTATAAGAAGTAAGAAATCATCATGGTGATTCCAACACAATCAAATAAAATTGATTCGGAGAGTGGATTATCGATCATGGGCTCGGAGAAGAATAACACCCTATGTTCACTCCTGATTGATATGAGTCGAGAAGAATGCATTTATACCAATTAGACATAACCCCAGTCTAATTTAACCAATAAAAAAGTACAATATGTCTCTTTTAAAAGTACACAACGTGTATATGCCTTTACCAGGACCTTCTTTAGGTGGTCTCCGAGTCACCCAACACAGCTTTGTACTCGTCCATTATATAGCCAGTACTCGGTCACCCACAACAACTGAGTACATAGTGTGTACTTCTGAAATTCATGGATTCTCCTCTATTCCCCAAAAGCACCGAAAATAAAAACCTCATACCTGGAAAAAATTTCTAGGTGCTTAGAATCATCCCCCCATAAAAAAACTTTGTCCCCTAATTTATCGATCAATGAGGAATATAAAAAAAATCCTCCAACAGCTCTTCCCAATATGATCATAAATCAGCCACCCTCTCTTATGAATCATTCTGTACTCTCCTATGATTCCATAGAACACATACCAAGGGAATTGACCAGACATGGAGAACCTTTTTAATTTTTTCAACAATTTAGATATGATGATCCTCGAACGAGGCATTCACCTCCAACTCATCCTCATTTGGTATAAAAACATGAGGTGTGTCTGAGATGTAATGTTGTAAATGAGAAACATTGAAGATTTAATGCATATCCTGATACCTTTCAGTTAAATGAAAGTGATAGGAAACAAGCTAGAATCTCTCCAAATCCTTAAATGGTCCAACATATCTTGATTAAAGAATGCCTTGTCTCCTAATCCTCTTGTTTCACAAAATTGTTGTGACACATAGTAAATCTTAATCTCTAACCTCAATCTATGGAGGTCTTCTCCACCTATCCAAATGAGACTTTTATGATGATTGTTATGTATCCATCCTCTTCTGGATCTACTATTTCTACTATGAGGTCTCCTGGACAAGAAGAGGTCCCCACATAGCTTCCTCTACTTTCTCCATCAAACAAATGGGTGATCAAAATGGCCAACAATAAAAAGCCTCATAAGGTTCCATATGAATAGTTTCTAGATAAATTTTATTATAGTAAAAAACCACAAGAGGTATGTGTTTCACCAAAGAACCTATGGAATCAAGGATGAGTGGTTTAAGCATGTCCTTTAGCACCTGTATCTTAATTTTGGACTGGCTATCTGTCTTGGGATGGTAAGTTGTATTCAGATGTATTTGTGTACCAAATTCCCACTATAGTCCCAGCCAGAACCAAGATGTAAAACGAGTGTCCCTATATGAAATGATGCACTATATAATCCCTTGTAAACATACAATATTAGGGATGTACATCCTTCCCAGTTAATCAACACTAAAGGTATCCTTAATAGGCAAGAAGTGTCATACCTTCCTGCGACTATCAACAACAACCCAAACTGCATCATTCCCATGATGAGACCTCAATAAACCTGTCACAAAGTCCACCACAACATCATTCCACTAAAACACATGAATGATTAAATGCTGAGAAATCCATACTCGTTGCGGATGAATCACCTTCACATGCTGATAGGAGGAACTCCTCATCACAAAACCAACAACATCTCTCTTCATGAGTTGACAATAATATTGACGGTGTTGATCTTGATACAACCTGGTGAAAAAAGGATGAAAAACACAAACTAAATAATTAAAATCCCTCATAAGCTACTCATGCATGACTGCAGACACCCATATGTGGCCAATAAAATTCAATATCTCATCCTCGCCAATGATATATCTAGGAACACGGTCATATCCTCACACACTCTCACATAGAATTAAGCTGTCAGCATCTAATAGATGCATCATTCTTACTCTGTCAAGAAGATTTGAGGCGACATCTACAGAAGAAATAAATATATGCATGTGTCTGTCGTGCAACTCCAAATACATCTCATAGAATAGAGCCATATGATTCCACTCATGACTGGCCTCCTGGATTTCCTATATCAGAGTCCTAAAACTCAACGCATCAGCCACTACATTGTATTTTCCTGGAATGTAGGAAAGGTAAATATCAAAGGAATGAATGTATTAATCCCACAGTCATTGTCTCAAATTCAGATCGTGATGAGAAAAGATGTACATGAAATTTTTTTGTTCAGTGAAAACCATAAAATTACCTCACCAATGATAATGTCTCCAACAACGTAGAGCATGAACAGCTACAGCCAACTCAAGACCATTAGTCAGGTAATTCCTTTCTTGTGGCCTCAACTACAGAGACCCATATGCAATAACACCATCCCCATGCATTATCACTACTCTTATCCTAATACCTGATGCATCAAAAAATACATTATAAATATATCCCAGCCCTAAAAATACTAGTATCGATGCTGAATTCAACCATCCTTTTAGCTCCTGAATGTCTGAATGGTAGGAATTTGTCCACAGGTACTTCCCACCAATCGTAGTCAGGCCCGTCAGTGGCACCGTTCATCATGAAATTTCTAATATAAAATCCATGTAGTATCCATGTAGGCCTATAAAACAATGAACCATAAAGAAGTTCATCGGTTGTTCCCAGGAAACAAATGACCTCAATTTATCTAGGTCAACTAATACTCCTTTCTCTAAAATAACATGTCCCACGAAGAGAATTTTGTTCACCCAAAAGTGTCAATTTGAAAGAATGGTATATAATTGATGCTCTCTAAGTGGACTCAAAATGTTGTCTATAAATAGGTCATGTTTGTGTCATGTTTGAAAGTACACAAAGATATAGTCCACAATGACTACTAAGAACGAATCCAATTATGGATGGAACACACGTTTCATTAGTTCCATAAATATTTCATGCGTGTTTGTGAGACCGAATGACATAACCACATACTCATATTTTCCATACCTACTCGAAAAGGTAGTAAGAGGTATATCTGATGGTCTAATGCGTAACTAATTAAATCCAGATCCCATGACAATCTTTGAGAGAACTTGGGCTCCTCAAATATGAAAAAAGAGATCATTTATCCTTGACATGGAATACCTGTTATTGAAAATCAATTGGTTCATCATTCAATAGTCCACAAAATATATGTGTGAACCATCCACATTCATAGAAAATAGGACAGGAGAACCCCAAAATGAAGTACTAGGTCAGATGAATCCATTTTCTTGTACCTCCTATAATTGGTTTTTTATCTGCTATTACTATTTTCTAGACATCCTTTAATGATGAATGGACATTGGTGCCACTCCTGGAACAAGATGAATAGAAATTTCCACCTCTATCTCTAGAGGAAAACCTGAAAAGTCATTTGGGAAGACATCCCTGAAATGATAAACGACTGGAGGGAAGTTAATATGTGATGTGGCGTGGTCTACGAGATATAGACTAGTAATCTGGGACAAAAATCCTCCCAAACAATGATTCTCGGGTCCTACTCTTCTAACCTAGACATCCAATTCACCAATATGTATAAACGACCCACCCTATGGTGACGGGAATCTCACCCTAAAGTGATTGAACTCGACAACATCCTATAATTGAACCAACCATTACAACCTGAGAGTGGCATCATAGCCTCTCATCAATAAGACATATAGGTCCCATCAGAAGTGACACCCACCATCCTAAAGAGAGAACTCCATGAATTGTCATACAATAGCCATTCTATCCCCCAACGGTGTGTCTAACATCATGGCATCAGAATAAGTATAGAAACCGAAACCAAGGATCTCCATTACACCAATAGAAATTAAACTATGGGAATAATCTGTATTGAAAAGTGTTGAAGCTAGAACAACGGCTATAGGAATCATATCTCAAACTGTAGAGGGTCTGGGATCTTGCTCCTCATGGTTAAGCTCCACTACATTGGATTGACCATTATAGTGTCCATGCGACCCTACATGACCAACATGTGTTGATCCACTATATTGTCACTGCAATCATGGCGATTGGCTACCACAGCCATGACCGCCATCTTGGAATGAGCCTCTCGAAGAACACTAGTTCCCATACTAATGAGAAACTGGAGGCGTTAATCATGAACGAGGAGTCATAGAATAACCTCTGTCACATTTTTTGGTGATAAGAGATGATACAAATGCTGATGATGGCCCATCATTCTACCATATCGGTACTCAACTAGGTCTCTCGGGCAATGTGACCGTGTATTCCTGCACTTCCCACACTAGTATCACACAACATGGAAATCGAAAAATGAATTTTGTCTATTAGGATATCCTAGTGTAGACTCCCTACTGCGCTTCCTGCTGTTAGTAGGAGGGGTAACTAATCTGAATGTTGAGCCATCATGACTCACATCCTCAGAATCCCTCAGATTATTCTCTGTGATTAGCACCTGGTTGAAAATCGATGTAATGGAACTAAACCTGAAGTTATACACCAGATATTAGAAGTCATGTCCAATACCATCCTCAAACTTCCTAACCAAGAATAACATATCATTACCTTTAATTATTGTGAAGCACTGCAACTTTGTGAAGTGGGAATAATATTCCATGAATGAGTGAGCATCCTTCTCCCAACTCAATAACTCCCAGGATCGGTCGGACCTCAATGTCTCTAGGTGGAAGTAATCATAAAAGGAATGATGGAACACATCCCAATACATACCCTGCTAGCGCCCTTCCTGCTATATCACATCCTAATATCTCTAATATTAATCCTTAAGTATAAAAGTAGAGAGCTTCACCCTCCTCTCTAGAGGCATATCAAGATTCATGAAGATTGACCGCGTGGATTTTATCAAAGACTCGACTGCATGAGGTCATCCTTCCACTGAAAAGGTTGGAGGATTATGCTACTAAAAGACACACATCAACTCTCCCATGGATGGGGCAGGATTTGGTGCTCCCATTAAAGTCTCTGTAAACCTAATGAAGCCCTATCTGAACTATGCCTCAATACTCGCATCCGGAATGATAGCTGGTGCCAAGTAAGGCACGATGAGTGGGTATGCAGGTAATATCTGATCTACCATGTACGGTGTCTGGTCACTAGACTAAATATGGTGTACAAACATAGGAATTCATGGTGCGATGACTCTATAAGCTCATTCAAACTCCTCGGTTCGAGATTATCATGGACTGAAACATAGATTTGCAGGAATGGAATAGGAGAATAAAGACATTCATGATTTCCAAAACATGGATACACGAATTCTATGACCACTACATCATGTTCCATTAACTGTTTACATGGGTGTGTTCCCCAGCCAACTGAGGCCATATAACAGCCCATAAACACGGGGTGTTCTCATGAGTCACAACATGTAATGGAATTGTTTTCCCATACACGGGTTCTTCTGCATGACTTACCCACACGGGTCTCCAAGAACACGATTACACAGAGTGTCAGTGCTAGACATAGTGTGTACTAGAAGGAGTTCACTGACCCATGTTATTTTTCACATGACTAGATACATGGGTTACAATACACGTTGTGTTTAATCATGATATGTCATGTATAACCTATGATTCATCCATCTGTGTTGCTAGTCACATCGGTGGACACACGGTCCTTACAAAACGTCGTTTATGTCCAATACCCGGTGTATTCATCTAAGGATTTCCCAACCCCTTGTCTCATCCCAAAAAACCTATGACACAGTTTGAAACTACAAGGTGTCTACATACAGTAAATGGCATGTAATTAAGAAAAAAAGTTCCATCCCGAATCGAACGATTAATGGAGTGTATTCAGAAATACACACCATGCCTTTTTTTTTCTTCCAGACAGTATGCATCAGAAACTACTCTGGAACCCATAAAATAAAAAAAAAACAATAATAATGTTCCAATTTACAATCCATGAGGGCCCATACCCAATGCGATTCAATGTTTGACATCTTATTCTTGTACATCAGAATACATAACATTGAAAACAATCACAGGATCCACCAAATTCAGAGCCATGATGTCCCATAATACCAGAGGGACCAATGTTTATTGTTCATTCAAATGAAAATTAAAAATTAGAAATACCCTATCCAATTGTAAATATTCAATCAACGAATATAATAGAACAACATGCATATCTAGAACAACTTCTATCAAAACAACATGTAATCGATAACAAATCCTAAAAGGAATGATAAGAAATCATGTAATGTGATCTCTATCAGGTGCCTATATGATGAATGATATGTCATACCCTCCTCTCACCTTGTTGTAATGGAAATAGAACCCAAATAACTTCTGAAGGACCCCAGAACACCTTGAGAGGGGAGGGGTGATTCAGGGTGTCCTCTTTTTCTTTTTAATGTTGATGATCGTGTTCCCACGTTAGTTAAAACTTGATAAATATTTAAAACTAAAAAAGCATGGTGATGGAAGAACACTTTTACTTGGTCCACCGTAAAGGGATACGTCTAAGAAGAATACGCCGACAGTGTGTCACTCATAAAAAATACGCAAATCATCACTATTTTATGTATTACATGTTTCAGTCACAAAAAGTTTGGCCATGAGCACTACCATTATAAAGGTTCAGGGAATGCTCACTACATCCCTTAGATCACTTTCTTCAACTCCCCCTAGATCACTGCCTTGGGAGAAGTCAATCTAAATTTATTGACATGATGTTCTCTTCAATAGATTTCCCTTGAAGACATTGTCTCTGTTTGTCATGATACACTTCTTTCATCGAATTCCTTGAGTGATGCACTAGAAAGCACTAAACCACTAAAATAGATAATCAAAAGCCTGTTAGAATTATAACACCACACATTCCCACAAAACCAAAACTTGTGCACACGATTTGGGAACTTTCAGAAATGATGGCTTTCGTGCAACACCAAAATTTGGCACAAAACTTATATTTTGTGTAATTGCGATGAAGGGTTCACTTGGTCTTTTCAGACTAAAGGAACACCTTGCTCAGAAGATTTACTCTCTTCAAAAATTTCTCGCACAAATATTTCGCATGATTAAGCAACCATATTTTTATGGAAAATTGTTAAGCCTTCCATGGGGGTAGATGAAGATTTATAGGCCCATGATGACCCGACATCCAAGATCCTGACACATTTTGTTTGGTGTGTGCAAAATTCATCATGAGAGTGCAAACCCCCTTTGACATCGCACTGGGCGCATAAATCCTTTCCTGTAATATCATCTTCTGCATTATCCCTAATATTTCCATTTTTTGAAATTCTGATCTTGAAACATACCTTGTGATCAACATCCAAAAACACCTTCATTCATGCATGAACAAAAAACATTCCAACACATGTCAATTATTTCTCACACATTCCATTTTCAAAGACACATTTTTCCATTTTCGGTTTTTCAGCCCCAAAAATATGGAAAACACTATAGAATGGTTCATCCTTTAATACTGATTTTGGATCAAACAGTATGACCACATTCCATGTAGTCTCCTTAATCTTCCCTAAATGGTATGAAAATATCAAAAACAAACCATGAGCAACCAAATGTATATTAGTAAAAAATACAATCTGAACTACTTTATGAGCAAAGAACAACCATGGTTCCAATATATCAATAAAAACATCACCAAACATCAGAATCAACCAATGGTGATATAAAAAAATCTAAATAATTGCAAAAACAGAAAAAATTGAAATATACGAGGTAAATTGGTTTTTACACGTACATGGATTAGCTTCTCTCAAGAAAGGATTATTACAAACTAGATATTCATTCCCATCCCTATCCATAGGCTCCAAACAGTATGCCACGATGAAAATAATTCCTCTGATACCACCTTGTAAGGTCTAGGTTCTAGGAGTTTCCCAATGGTTCCTCGTACAAGGATAGTCAAATTCCCTCATGCACTTTTCACTAAATTATAGAGGCCTCCGACTAGAAGCAAGTGACATGGATGTGAATGTCGGGAAACTATGCCCTCATTGGGAGAGTAACATAGTGGAATGTAAATAAGATAACAATAGTGAAATCAGTAATACCATGTAATAAGAAAATAGTGGATAACTAAATGTAAATAAACAACTACAACATATAAATAAATCATAATTATTGTCCTCGGTATCTAGGAAAATATCCAAACAAGTCACAATGATGGAATACATTACTAAACCAATGTACAGAAGAAAAAAACAGGTAAAAAACTCATGCAACCTCGCAAGCCTCATCTTGGTCCCATGCTCTCTAGCTCTAAAACAGTTAAGTACATGAAGAAGACAGATGATTAACATTATCTATACATGTGACAATATAATATGATTGGGCCCAAGTCCATGACCCCAATAGTGTGTGAGAAGAATCCCAGTAGGATACCAAAAAATGATATGTTCCTAACCGTCAATGGAAATATATGGGAGAGAATATGAAAAATTAATTAATAAACAAGGAATTTCACAAAAGTAAATAGTAATACAATTTAAACTTAATTTATTTATATTTATTAAATAAAAAGGAATCCAACAAATCACATGAACCCCTTTAGGAAGTGGTCATGTTCTATCCCTTCTAGATCAACTTAAGCAAAGACACTCTGAGGAAGCACTAACCATCAATTCCCTATGTGGTTTTTATTGGTATCTAGAGACACTCCGAGGAAGAACTGAACATAAAATTCCCCTTGTGGTATCACAACAAAGAACTACAACCACTCTAATGGAGAACTCACGTCCATCCGCCCCTTTGGTATCTCAATGTGAAAAGAATCAGACACTCTGGGGGAGCCCTCAACATCCATTCCCTATAGGTTCTAACTACAAAATGTTCCCACTACATTATGTCATCCAATCTTACACAAATGATATCCAGAAGACAATGTAATTCACAATATACTACTTGGATAAACAACTACAATGCATATCACAGTCCTGCTATATAATATCTACTCTATTCCATCAATACCAGGATTGGAGAATCATAATAGCTTGACAAGCAATTTTAGACCCATCTGAAAATATCCCACAATCATGGGAAAACACATCCATAGAAATTTTAATAAAACCTATCCCCAATCAAGAATCCATACTCAAGAAAACAATTAATTGAAGGAAATAAAAGGTCTACATTCCATAACCACACAATACCCTAAACATAGGAATTGGGCCCTTTTGAACATAAAAATCATAAAACATCTACAGAAAGGGACAAACCACCCACCTCAGCATTGTGAGATCGATATACTTGAACCTATGATTCAGAATCGACATATAACGCAGTAGATCTACAGAAAACATCCAAAACGTTCATCAAATGATATCTCATGAGAGAGACAACATCAAGAGATGGGGATATAGAAGAATGAATAACTCTCTATAGTGATTCCTAAACAATAATCAATAGTTTATTCGGAGAACAGATGGTAGATTGGTGGATTAGAGATGAATCACTCTATATGGTCACTCATGGATGAGATGAGTAAAAAAGAAGGTTTTTCTACAAATTAAACATGACCCCTGTTTGGTATAAAAAACAACAATTTTGGTACATTAGATGTATTTTAAAAGTACAAAAAATGTATATTCTTTCATGATTCCCCACTTCGAACTATCTCCAAGTCATCCCATGTATCCATATACTCGGCCATTACATGGCCAGTACACGATCACCCGTGAAAACCTGGTACACTGCGTGTACTCCTTAAATTTCCAGATTCTACCCATTTCCACAAAAAAAAAACATGAAAATAAAAACTCATATATGAAATGGTAGACTGATTTCTTACAAATTTATAGATCTCTATTAGGGATCCATGATTTTAACTGCGCACTTCACTCAATTCAATGAACTGATAAAATTTTCTCTTCTCCTGGCCTGAAAGGAGGTACAAAAGGGTATGATATTCAATATCATTTTTAACAATAATATTTTGTGGAGGGTTATGGGTTTTTACTAACTTATACATCCATTGGATAGGGATAAGTCCTTTAAATTTGATATGGGATATGGAAGGATCAATTATATGATTTCACCATTCCTTTAGTACTCAGGAAGGTGGACTTCCTACAATGGTGCATGCCTCTTCTAATCTAATAATGATAATGTCTAATGACATACAATGGGGTAAGGTAATGATGATGTAGTAGTCTATTAATTAATTATCACATTATGAATATTTAAATTGGTTTTCTTAATTATAATGGTCATAAATTATAATAGGTTCTTTGAAACACCATATAGAGAGAGTTTACACCATATAATGATGGGTCGTATCCCAAAGTTCATCCCCAGATCTTTGATGTTAGACTTCCACTATTCACGGAAGATAAATTCTATAAATGGTATATGAATATAGATGTGGTATTATACAGAATACATATATGATAATGACTCCTGAGATCCTTGAAAATCATAGTTATGGCCATGTTGTTGAGTCATTGTAAGTGTACATTGTTTAGAAGGATCCATTTTAATGTGGTGAAGGACCATGTACTATTTGATATTTGTTCATCCTTGATTCATTTTTACTACTAATTTTATTGATAATGGTTCTTTTCATTCAGTTATATGTGTACAACTTAATTCCAAACATGACATAATGTTATTTTTTAACTTTTTAGATGATTTCCATTTTCAAACTATTAGGAAATTTTAAACAAATTATGTGATTCCTACAATTCCCTATAGTATAATTATGTTATAGGGATTAGTGGTATTTCACGATGAATATGATGAATAACTTTTTTGTGATCCATTGATTGTATTTTATGAAAACAATTTAACCCTCCATTTATTTCAATTATAGGCATGTATCATTTAAATTTCCCAATGGGGAGATGTCCATGTTTTTTAGTGAGAGGGTGTTGAGATCCAGTAGAGTAGTTACAGATATCAGACTGATTGTAAAAATTAAAACACATATTGATGGATTGGATCCTTCATAATCATTATCAGTATCCCATAAATTATTACTATAAATTTTAATCTCAATCTAGATGTTCTATAATATAAAATAATAGGTATTCTCCTTCAATATATAAAATATGTTTTATTTTAAAAACATGATAGATTAATCGAGATTTTTAGTATCCCCTATAATATGACACTAGATCAGTTGTAAGATCTCAATATATTGATCGATGAAATTGAACGAATAGTTTTTTTGAGTACTTCACTATGGAGTGATAATAATATTTTATCAATGAAATAAGATTGTTTTCTAGGACATAATATAGATTATTAAATGCTATGTTATTGGACTATAAAGAAAAAATATAGTTTTTTGATTATTTAAAATCTCTAAGATTAGTAGTGAGGATATCAATAGTTCAATAATATTGATCATAGATTCAGCTATGAATAATTATGGGTTTAAAATGAGGATATTCTGAGTATGATTTTTTATAAAAAGGTATGGTGCAATTGAGTACATGGTATTCTTTTCTAGGCAGAAAAAGGTGTGGACAATTTTCATGTCCTTCATGAACAAGATCATACACCAATTCAAGGACTCAATTGTCATGGTGTTCATTTTTGATATCATTATTTATTAACTAAACATAGATTAGTTTTGTAAATAACTCTAGATATCTTTATTACAAATTGATATCATTGGATTCATTCAATATAGTTTAAGTTCCATTTTTTGGTTAAAATGGATGAATTCACGAGGCATGTTGTTTTTGAGACTTATATATCTGTGGTCCAAGAGTACATTTATGTGGTTATTTCCTTAAATCAACCCTATAAATTATTTTATATGGGGATATTTATGTTATTATTATGTACTATATTTTTTTATTCCAGACAAATCTTATTTATCGGCACTGATAGAATCACCGATGAAGGGAGGGATGATGTTTTTTGTTGGATAAGCATGAGGAGGATTTTATTAATCATAAGAGGTGGATTATTATAGCTCTATTATGTATTGTTACATTTATTTTGATTATATGGGATATATATTTTAATTCATCTTGATTTGTTTTTGGGGATTTATTGATATATGGGAAGAAGTTTATATCTTACTGGTCACATAATCTCAGATCGAATGAGTGGAACATTTCAACACATGAAATGGATGTAGCAATCATGGTACATTATTTGATATGGTATAAATATTACGTCCATGAAGTGAGAATTATATTTTACATTTACAAAAATATAATCAAATATAACTTCTCTTAGTGGGGTCTATATTTGAGTCAATGTAAATGGGATGAGTATATACATATGTTTGAATTTGAAACGAAAAATGCACCTAGTAATGGTAATGTAATTATAGATATTTTTATATATAAATCTTAATTATTTTAATATTATATTGAATTATAGAAAGAGTTATAATTACATATGATGGGATTATTATCTAACTATATGATAAATGCTTTTGAGGACTATGGTTCTATGGAATTTTCCACATTATTGATAATATTTTCATTAGTAGTCTGAATGATGGTTAATAAGAAAATGACATAGTGGGTGATGTGATATTGGATAAATAATATGTGGTAACCTGATATTTTTGTTTTTATGGATGTAAGTGACATGATACATGTACATTGAATATTATTAGACCCTGTGTCCACTAAGGTAGAGCTGATGAGATAATCTCATGCCTCAAAGTGGGCATTGCATCCAAGATTTAGAAAGATGTTCCATGACAATCAACTTTACACATGGGGGCCTAGTTGGATGTTATAAATCACTTTTTCTTTTATATATAATTAATTAATACATGGTTATGTCCAATAAACAGTGTCTAGGTGGTTTTCATCATCCACTTCTGGTGCTAATGTGGATGTGGGATGTTGTGATTAGAAATTTTTTATGGTTAACTATATCCCTGAGGATCCAGGATACTATATTTCTAATATTGAAATGATGGATTAAAATTCCCCATTTCATAACAATCATAGAGACTATTTTCATGGATTACATTGCAGTATTTTATGTCCTTTAGATTGTGTTCTTACATTGAGTATCAAAAGGGATTGTATTTGAATATGTCATATATATTACATGTCAATTTTTATGGGTATTATGGAAGACCATAAGGACTAATTTGAGATTGAGAACAATTTATTATCCATATACATGTGGTTAAATATAGAGGATAATCATTATATTTGAATGATATTATATTAAATTGAAATTTGGATTTTAGTGGATCATGGGATGATTTACTAGATTTTTATGAGTTTAAATAAAAAATAGTTTTACATGAATAAATTCATATAGTTCATAAAGATGAAATTTAAGATATATCATTTTATTCACAACATATTCAGAAAGATTCTTTTAAGGAAGCCGTTATGTGGAATAGTATTTTATAGAAGTCCAGGAGAATTTATCTAGTATGGTAGTGGATGATCACAACATAGAGAAGATAGAAATATTTGGCCAACCACAAGAGGATATAATTTTAGTTCTGTAATTGAATCAATGACTCTCTTAGAGTTACACTTCATTTAGGAAGTAATTATTTGTGAAATAAATAAAATTTAGTGTTGTAATATATTGTACAATTAAGTAACATTGAGTAGATTGAAACATAGGCATACATTTGGACATTCATACATTCTATAAAGTTATGCCAAATTTATTAAATATGTCTATGATATAGATCTACCTTCCTAATCCAATTAATCAGATTGAATATGATTATGTTGAGATATATCCTGATACCTGATATGTAGATTACTGATTTTACATTACAGACCAGTGTGAGAATTTTTTATGTTCGAAGACGATGCACTTATCTGAATCCAATGAAAACATGGATGAATCTATGAGGAATAACTATTGTGTTTTATTGTAATTGTGTAATTATATTCAAGAATAATTGTTTTGAATATTTCATAATAGCTACAAAAAACATATTGGGATAATGTTTGGATTATTTAAGGTGGAGTAATGTGGTTCATCCAATTTCCGGGATACTATGTTATAGAGTGGAAGATGTTATGTACAATCCTAGTGACTTATTCAAGGATGTGTTTTACTAAAGGACATTAAATTTTATTGATATTTACATGTTTACTGTTTCTCACCATTGACCTAAAAATATATTTTTGAAACACCTTTGACAAGACAACAATGTAGTAAAGCCAATATACATTGGTAGCATCCATCTTTTTTTCTATTATGGTGTATCCTAATATTTTATTATATAATTTCTGTTTTTCTTGATTTTATATAAATATCTATGTCCCCTTTATCCAAAAATTCACTATGAAATTCTTTTCCAAATTTGGGTTACTCTAGGTATTTTTAATAATAAATTCCAACCCTCAAACTCTTTTCTTCACCGATTATGTTGGAGGAACAATTAATGTGGACCATTGGGGATTTTCCCCCCAATGCATCATGGTATTCTTCATTATCATAGTATATTAAATATATCTAATCCTATCTCTCGATAATAAAAAATAATCCTATATTAATATATATTTTTCTATGATGATTTTAGATTGGACTTCAGGATTCTTGGTGAATGTATTTGATTCAATTAGTGTTCCTCTGTGATTTGGAAATCAGTTCATAGAAATTCATGATGTTCATGTCAACATACAAAAGGTAGGAAATATAATTCCATTCTGGGACCATGTATATTCTTGATACATTGATATGTATTTATGTTATTATAACATGTTTGACCATATTTAATAGTGATTACATGTATGTCTGTGTGCGTAGCCTATGGTACTCATATTTTATATTTGATTATGTGAGTATTATTATGTACCATAGGAATTTGAAAGATTCTATTGATTCTCATCATTACATGATATATTATTCCTTCATCTAGCATAACATATTTTCTGTGATTACCATGATTTAAGAGTGATTTTTTGGCACTCGAAAATAGGGAATGATCAGGAAATGATTGTCACATATAGGGGGAGTAAAGATTAAATGTTATGATTATAATAATGGACTCGATCCTCGGGTAGGGTAATTGGGGAATTGATACTGGACCCATGCTTGAAACATTGTGGTTATGATTTTCTTTGTTCCTATAATGAGGAATATACATGATATGTTTTTAAAGAGGTGTGATCTATGATTGATGTAGGATGTGATGGCCATGTTGCATGAACTGACTATGTGTCTTAATTATGTAGATTGATATGATCACTAGCATTGTGGAATGATCTTGATATTGTATAACATATTTCTGTTTAACCATCCCATACATAGTGATATATGGTACATCTAATGCTTGGGGATTCATGGGGAGGACCCAGGCCCTCATTATATGATTTTTTACTCTAAAATATAAATTTTATATTTCTTTTAATACACATATTATATCTATGTAGACATGTTAATTAAATGTTTGTGGTGTCCTTCTAGTTTTTATTACTCACAACCAACATAAGAATCTCCATGTGCATGAATAATAAATCATTTCCATTCCAGGTAAGGGAAGGGGTCCCAGGATTTATTTCTATGTTTTGTAGTATGGATAAAGTATAGTTACTTTGATAGTCTCTCATTCAATCCATGATATATTTTTTTCCACATTACCGTAATTAGTTCTCAATATTTTCTTACCAAATTATGAGATATTTCTATTTATAAGAATTAAATGTATAAGAGTTATTATTAAATAATTTTTCCTTATATTCTGAATGATACCCTGGGATATTAGTATTTATGTTCATTATGCTTGACTCTGATTACCAAGGGTATTTTCACCAAACAAATAATATAGAACCACACTAATAGTAAACAACCCCTTACATATGGGTATTTGTGCATGAGGTATTATAATATCTACACATGGGTTCTTTTGGGTAAAATATTTTTTAGGGAAATATAAATCATAAAAAATAATGTTTATTCCAATTAATAAATTACTAATCCTTTTTTTATAATGCCATTTCAGAAGCACAGTTACAATGTTCATTAGAAAACATTCATTTTCAAAATTTAGTGATTGTAAATCTTTGTTTCAATATTCATTGAGGTATTTATATAGACTATTATGTTTGATGAGAATCTACTATAAAATATTCATATCTTACTCCACATACTCGTATTGAGATCAAATTCAACAATGTGTTACCTATCATACTTGGAATTATATTATTTATTTCTTCTCATAATCATCATTAATTTTTAACTTAAAATATTGAAAAAAATTACCCTTCAAGGGTATATTTATAGTCATATCAAAACATAAAATCCAATAGAAATAAAACCTATTTTTGATAGGTGTCACATATGAATCTTCATTCCTAGTCCTTTCTCTATATGATTATACCCTTTTGATTTCATAGATGATCCCCTAATAATATTTCATACAATGATTCCATGGTAGATAAAAAAATATTCAATATTTTATTATATATCTACATATATAAATGAAAACATTACTATTATCCCATTAAACATTTTATTCTATCAAAATATTTATCATATCATGGATTGTTTACTTAATATATTAGTGGAAATAAGAAATAATTGGAATTGTATTGTTTTATTTTATATTCTTCATATCACAATATACTTATTTAGATTTATTATAAATCCATTTATGATTTTTCCTTACCCATTTAATCATAGTATTGAATTTAATATCTAAATTGTTGGATTAAATGGTTTAAACAATATTAGAAATTGAATTACAAGGATTTAACCAAGTATATGTATAATTGTATCCAATATATATGGATGATTTATTATTGACATCAAAATCAATAAAAAAACCATCCTTTTTTCCAAAATTATTTACTATAACATTTAATCAGGATTATTATGGATTGAAAATAATTTATTGACTAGACACATATTTTTCATGTTCCATGATGTTTTTTCTTGTTCATTCACTTTCACATTGAGATTACATATATCTTTGTGTTGATTATTTATTCTCATAAAAATACAATCATCATCATTTATTTATTTTACAAAAATATATCATGAGATAGTTGACATCATACATGAGTTGAATAAATCCTTGAATACAATGTTTTTTTTCATCATGTTAACCACATATGTCAAATTTCATTATTCATATTTTAAAATATAAGATATTTAATTATCCTTATTTACATATTTTATGAATCATGTAACTCTTCATTTACATTACATTCCATGTTCACAACAGGATAAATATGGGACTTCGTCTTCCTCAATCATCATAATCCCTGAATTTCAAAACTATGTTATGTTTCATTCATTATTTTTATTCATATTGTCTTTTAATGATATACATTTAAACATTCTACAAAGCTTCATATCAACATATTTTTCATTAGTATACATACTTTTCCCTTTCCAAGTACAACCAATACTAAAAATTTCAATTTCACCAAACTGAATATGTTTAGAATTTTGAATTACATAATAAATACCCCTACAATGATTATAAATTTTTAATATGAAAAATAACATTATTATGACATTAATCACTCTCATCAGATTACTATTATAAGGACCTGGTGTTAAACATTACATTAACTTGAATTAAATGTATAATTCAAATTGAGGATATTTTTAGGTGTAGAGAATTAGAGAATATTGTCCTAAAATTTACATATCAACCTGAATATAACAAGTAGACAATTCTACTCAAAATAAATGTTTTTCATAAAATAAAAACACTTTTTAGGTCTAGTTCAATGATTTAGATAGTATGAATTTTCCTTGATCCCATCCATGACCTTGATTCATCATTAATTCCTCTGGAAAATATTTCAAAAACATGGGATGAGCATAAAAATCTCAGTAAGGGTTATAGAATAAGAAATTAAAACATTATCCCATCAATAAATACAAAACATTAAAACCATACTTTTAAATCATAACATATATCGTGAAATCATTAAATATATGAGAAAAACATAGATATCGTAAATCATAAAGGTAACATACAGCATAAATAACAAAAATACATTGTAGCTATCACATCTACAGAGGGAGTCACATTTGTAATTACCATTATAGTATATTTTCTAAATCTCTTAGGAGAAACATTAACCTTTACCTCCTTCACTTTACCCAACACATTGGATAGCTATCTCTGGCTCACCCACCCTAGGATTATCACAAAACAACCCATATAAGTAAACAATTCCAAATAGCCCTAACTTATACATAACTGAAAAAACAAAAATAATTGAATGATATCATTGAAATCTCAATATATAATTTCAAAATATTTACAAAATCATAGCTTTGATCAAACCACTTTCAAAACCATTTAAAATATTAATTAAAGTGATTTTTGAATCCAAGTGTCTCATACCACTTTAAGGCATTTGAATGAAATTTATATTTAAATAAATTCATGTCCATATGAATAAATATTTAAAACAATTTTTAAAACATGTACATTAATGTGAAATATTTATAAGTATAAAACATTAAAACATTTAAAATAATATTTTAATTAAAGAGTTTTTAACAAAATGAGATAAACTAGAATACAAATAATTGAGGAATAACATTTAATTAGAACATAATAATATCATTAGAATAAAGTTATTCATGATATAATATGCCAAATTATAGTATATACACCATATAAGAGTGAATTGGTTAATATCAACAATTAAGTCTCAATAGAAATGTAAATTGAGAAGAAATACCTTATAAAGACAGTATCCTTAGAATAAGGATAAATAAATTACCTAATTATGACTGAAATATATATATATACACCAAATAGAAGTGGATATAAATTGTAAAAAAAACATATGTTATTCACACATTTTTATAGCGCGACATAATCAAGAAGTAGATGTTTATCCAAAAAATAGAAATTGGGTTAAGATGTTTTCTTACATAAATTCGAAAAACTAGCAACATAACATTAAAATTCATAAAATATGTTTATGAGAGATAAAATGATTTCTCATCACATGGACATAAATTTTACATAAATAAGTCTATTGAAGAACATATCCCAACATAAGAAATGTAAATTAAATGACATAACAAAAAGAAGTCTTCTCAAAAGAGGAGGGTGAATGGTTTTCTTATCAATTTGCTAACATACGACCCATACACCCCATGAAACAAATATCACTAAATAAATATGTAAATACCCATAAATTATTTTATATTACACAATGAATACAATCATGGTATGTACATCCACCACACAAAATGAAATAATGGCTAATATAACATGAATCTAATGGGAATAAAAAGAGAGATGAAAAACCCTTAGGATGTTGTAATTAATCGAGTCGTATGAGAAAAGTTAGTAACCACACAATTAATCACATAATACCATGAATATAAATAAAATCATTATAATATATTTCAAATGGAGGTACTCAATACACCACATGACATACATAAATGATGAACAATGGAAATCTCACAAAATTAAAAGTGAGATAAGAAATCCCTTACCTCGTGTCCAACTTCACTATTATGATCCTCGTTCTTCCTTAATAGTAAACTTAATTTAATTTCTACTTGATTAATAACATTTTTAGTGTTTATTATTAATTTTATATTACTTATTACCTTGAAATAACAGTTAGTTAATTATTTTTGTTCATATCAGACATTTTGTCGATGTTTGGAATTTGAATTAAAAATGAACTTCTTAAAATTACAATTTTTCCATGTGGTAAAAACACCATTATCTCCAAAATGATATTAATGATTTAGATATCATATATATCATATATTTATCAATTATATATATATATATATTTATTTATAATAGTACATAACATTTGGAGATAAGAAATGAAATGCACCGTTCATGGAGACGGTAATCCATAAGTTCGCATGAACGCTACTTTTATTTCAATTTATCATTTAATGGAATGAAATCATAATTATGCATAGGAATAATATAATTACATTATAATATATTATGATATATATATTTTACATAATTTCATTAACGCCTTCATTATATGTTCCATGTACGTCAAGAAGGAATCATATCACCATGAGGGGGCGGTAGTCCACACTTCCTCAAATGAAATTATAGTGTACACACATACTAAATGGCATAAAATATTGTTTGTAAATAAAAATTACATAATAATATAGAAGAAAAAACATAATATATATCATATATAAATACATATTCATCAGAATGACCACCAATAAGGGCGGTAGAAGATAATTGAAAAATCATCTATTCATGAGGAGTTAGTTTGTCATTCCCAGAAACAGTATGTTATTCACCCATTAGACGGAGGTGTGTCAAAATGTACTTATAATACATGTCATAAAAACATCCTAGTGTATTTAGGATACTTTTTTGTCATAAAATAATGGAATAAAAATAGTTTAGGGGTTTTAGAAGTAAAATAAAACAAAAGATCTTAAGTGAAGACGTTACCGTTAAATCGGGTAACTCCCTTTGGTTTGAACCAAAAGGGCTTCTTGAAGTGTTTTCTGCCTAAGGTATGGCTTCTATGATGAATATAGGGATCTTGAGAGCTTATTGAAGTAGAGTTTTCACAATACAAAGGCTTGATAAATGTGATAAATGGGTTATAAGTGGGGGCTCTTTATAAGGTAGTGGAGGGGTTCTTTAGGAATGTTTGAAACAATTATTTTATTATAACCTCATCTCAATTTTTAAAAGGCCAAATATTTGTTAATATAACAGTGAGGATAACTCATGGTCGAAATAGAATAATCCAATAAGAAATGGAAAGGTTTTGGATATTGTTCTAATATTTATTATCATATTTATTTAAATCATTTATTAATGAGGTAAATATTGAATCATTATTGTGTCGTAAATAATTTAATTAATGTGATGTCCAAAAATTATAAAAAAATACCATGATTTAGGAAATCGTTTTATCTTTACAAATAATATTTATAGTTAAATTATAACTTATATAACCCCATTTAATTTTTTTACTAAAAAATATTAGTTTATGTCAGTTTTGTTTTTACATTAAAATACTTTATGTAAAATGTCATTATTACACCTATGTGGCTCCATGGAGTCCCCAATTCGACCAAAGGATGCCCATGGTCGGGTATGTATCATAAAATAGGATTAGGACATATGTTCGGGTATTTTAATATTATTATTATATTATATTTTAGAAATATTTACTATATTTACCCTTTAATCATGATAAATAAAATATTTACTAAAGTAAATATTTAAAATTTCTAAAAAAAAAAGCTCATATTTAAACAATTTGGTCCTAAAGATTCAAAATATGGAATCAATTTTTCTAAATAGAAAATAAATAATTGGCAGAAATTAATTTTAAATTTATTCCCGCTGTCAAAACAGAAAACGTGTTTTTAGAAAATAATAACTATCAAATGATTGACAATTATTTATGTCCAATTTCCATATGAATTTACTTCCAATGACCAAAATTATATTAAATTGTTAAAATATATTTTATAAACTCTTTAAAACCAATTTAAATGATAATCTATCCATATAAATAAATCAGAGAAAAATTCATATTTGAATTAAATTAAAGTATTTTTCACTATTCATTAAAAATGAACATTATTTGAAAATTACAAAAAATTATTCCTAAGTAATTTTTTGTTTCCCGATTATAAAGAAGAATTTTATTTTGTAAAATAGAACATAAAAATGTTTCAAAAACTATATTTAATGAGGGTTCAGCATTAAAAGGGATTAAATCGACATTTTATTAAATATTAGAGTATTTATGCTTAAAATCAAATACTTTACTTTTATTAAGCCTCTATATTTTATTTGATAAATGAAAAAATATTCAAAAAACATGTATAATAATATTGTTGTTAGTTATATTCATTCATTCCAATACACTGGCTAGGTGTTAACATCCATTTAAAATAGTGATATTATATTAATAGTGTGCAACAGAAGATTCCAATGAAACCCATTGTTGCATATCGTGTAAGCCCTCGATCATAGAATCCCCTTTAAAGTATAATTAATATTAATTTCACAAATATTAATAAATATACAAAATTTTATGTTCTTTATTTAACGGGGATGTTACATCCTTCCCCCATTTTGGGAATTGAGTCCTCGCAATTTTAAAATTGGGCTCAGAAACATCATTTAATTTCCCACATGGGAAAAAGATTCAATAAAACTATCACGTTAAAAGAATGAAAGATAAGTAAATGTTCATATGAGAAAACCCATAATTGGATTCCATAGCCGAAATCATGTTTATGGAAGAGATAACAAATGATCATGTTTTGATAGGGAGTGATATAAACCATGATTAGGGGAATGTTAACCACAAGAAAACTGCAAATTTGTGATGGGTTAAATAGTCATTGGTTTTCCAATACGAAAAGTAAACAGACAATGTTTTTGTTTTATGTTCCTCTTCATAATGTTGGAATATTTATTTATGAGATTGAATAATAACATAATGAGACATACTTGTCATGTAGACTTTCATCCTTTACTAAATTTCTACCTAGAACTCAACTTTTCTGTCAAACGATTAGTATTCAATTTGACTTGGTGACATTAATAGCGCTAGAATCAACATCAAGAGTATCACATCATCCAAAAATGAAGAATAATATATATATATAGCCTTTAGACATAATGTAAAAAAAATGGTTAGTATGAGATCATCTAATCCCCAAAAAAGGATAGTCCTTTAAAAAAATTATGAATCTTAATGTACAAAATTCAGCAAAAGTACCTAATGATCCAAAAAGACCATTAAATACACAATTTTCATTAAAATACATAAAAATAATTCAAACTAAGATTGAAACTGAAATCTCAGAATGATTTATTCTCATAGTCTTCCACCATAAATCTTAACAACCATCTCCAAATAACATCGACTACTATTATAGTCTCATACTAAAGTGTAATTATCCTAATCACATATTCTCTATGATAGGATATTCATTTCCATAAATAACCCAGATAACCATATTTCCAAAATAAAATATAAATTATTCCAAAAATAATATTTCAACAATTACCCCACAATTTAAATCCCATAGTATTCCATTTTCTGTAGGTATATATTGTTCCCCAAAATAATTAACATCTTCCCAAATCACTTTTATCACTTAATCACCAAATAATTTTATTATAACAAGGATATCCATTTAATAAGTCATAAGATCTCAATTCAATTTATTCTTGATCAATAAAATCAGTTAACTAAAAAGAATAAGTCATACTTACCATGGAATTCACATAGTCTAGTGTTAGGTGATAAATCTCAATCGCAATTTGGTTGTTGATTTGATTCTTGCAGCTTTGTCCGACATGACAGGATGTCACACAGTCTTCATGTTGTCCTTTTTATTAAACAAAAAGTAAGCCTAACATGTTTTACCCTCAGTGGTTTCTTTATAGATCTTATTTTCATCTCAAATCATTGTGATCTCCCCGTCTTAATTATTTATGTCTTATATATATTGTAAATTTTTATCATTTCACCACCATATGATAAAATGAAATGATCCCCAGAATAAAAAATAGCATACCTTGATCATAGTTTCCACTTGGTTTTACCATTATCATGTTCACGTAGGTAGAAGGTCTATGATTTGAAACAATGATTTAGAGAACCTTCAAAATCATTTTCTTCCTTCATCCAAATACACCTTGTACAACATGGGTCATATGGGTGTTCATAGAAAAATAGTTTTGGGAAATAATCATGTATGACATATAATTTCAAAATATATGATAAAACATGAATTCTATAAAATATTCAGACCAAGTTTGAGTTGAAACTTTAAATCAGTGGTACTTTTAAAATACCATAAGAATGTGCTGAGAGACTATATTTTAAATTCAAATATAAATAGGTTGCGCAAGGGTCTCCTTTTTCAGAAACTTTTTCAAAATCAAAATATGATTCAAAATCTTGTGATAAGGTAAAGTATTTTAAAATTCCTTGAAAATATTTACCTTTCATTATAATATTAGAATATTGTGAAAATTGTATATGATTAAATAATACCCATGATCCACGATGGTATCGAGGAATAGTGGAGGTGTTTTATATCTCAAACAATTTCTTGCAAGTGAGTTGTATGTTAGAAGAATTTTCACAATCATCCGATCACAACTTTGAAATAAATATTGCAACCAACTCATCAATAATATATAGTAATGTAGTTTGATATCTTCCTCCTTATATTTTTAAAATACTTTCCTTGACCTGAAAAAAGTAATAAAATATGGATTTAACTGAAATAATAGACACAGGGAAAAACCATGTGTTTATAAAAAACTCATAATCCCTAACATTGTAAAAAAAGTCCACTGATACCAACTATAACGACCCATCATTAATCGTTACATAATCTTGAATTATATGGATAATTCACATTGATGATCATTTCAGGTATAGATTTTTAGAGAATTAGGTCATAACATTTACATAACAACATGAATATGACAGGTATACAATTCTACTAAAAATCTATTTTTTCATAAAATTAAAACTCTTGAAAAAAAGAGTCATTTCAAGTTCCATGTTTTAGACATCATAAATTTTCATTGAACCCATCCTTGATCATTATTCATCATTATTTCCTGTGGAAAACATTTCAAAAACAGGGGATGAGCATAAAAAACACAGTAATTGATATAAAATAACGAATGAAAACATTATCCCATCATTAAATACAAAACAATGAAACCATACTTTTCAATAATAATGTACCTCATGAAATCATATTATTTATGAGCCACACATAGATATCATAAATCGTAAAGGTAACTTACAAAATAAATAACATAATTACATTGTAACCATCACAGCTATGGAGGGAGTCACATTTTTAATAACCATCACAGTATATTCCCTTGATCTCTTAGGAGAAACATTAACGTTTACCTCTGTCACGTTGCCTAATGCATTGGAGAGCTATCTCTTGCTCACCTGCCCTAGGATTATCACAGAACCACCCTTATACCTAAACAATTCCAAATTTACATAACTTATACATATCCCATAAAACAAACAAAATTGAAACACAACATTGCAATAACAATATATCATTTCAAAATATTGAAAAATTAACATCTTTTATCAGTAAATTTTCAAAACCATTTAAAATATTAAATAATTATATTTTTGAATTAAAGTTTCCCATAACACTTTGAAGATTTTGAATGAAATTTAAATTTCAAAAAATTCAAGTTCATAATAATAAAAACTTAAAACCATTTTTAAAACATGGACAGTAAAGGGAATTAATTATAAGAATAATCCATTAAAACAATTAAAATGATATTTTAGTTAAAGAGTTTTTAACAAAATGAAATACCCTATAATACAAATAATTGAGGAATAACATTTAATAATAACCTAATAATATCATTAGAATAATGTTATTCATGATATAATATGACAAAGGACAGTATATACACCATATAAGAGTGAATTGGTGAATATCAACAATGAAGTCTCAATGGAAATGTAAATTGAGACGAAATCCCTTATAAAGACGGTATCCTTAGATTAAGGATAAATCAGTTTCCTAATTAACTTTGCAGAATATAAATACACCCAATATAATTGGATATTATGTGTAAAACAATCATAGGTTATTCACATATATTTATAGCATGACATAATCAAGAAGTAGATGTTTAACTGAAAAATTGAAATTGGGTTAAGATGTTTTCTTACAGAAATTCAATAGCCTACATCGTCAATTTAAAATTCAGAAATAAGTTGATAAGAGGGAAAAGTATATCTCATCACTTTTACATATAATTTACATAAATATGGATATTAAAGAACATATCCCAACATAATAAGACATAAATTTAAAGACATATCAAAAAAGTCTTTTAGAAAGAGGAGGGTGAAAGGTTCCCTTACAAATTATGTAACTTAAGAACCATACACCCCATGAAATAAATACCACACAATGAATATGTAAATACCCATAAATTAAATTACATTAAAAAAATAATACAATCATGGGATGTGCATCCCCTACAAAAAATGAAATAGTGGCAAATGTAGCATGAATATCACAGAAATAAAAAATGAGATGAAAATCCCTTTCACGTTGTAATCAAACGAGTCATAGAAGAACAGTTAATAACCACCAAATAAATCTCAGAATACCATGAATATAAATAAAATCATGATAATATATATCAAATGGAAGTACACAATACACCACAATGAATAAATAAGTGGTGAACAATGGAAATCTCACGAAATTAATAGTGAGATATGAAATCTCTTACCTCCTGTCAAACTTGACTTGTATGTTCCTTGTTATTCCTGAATAATAAACATAAGTTAATTTATACATGATTCATTATCTTTTTAATGTTTATTATTAATATTATATCACTTATTATCTTTCAAAAACAATTAGAAAATTATTTTAGTTCATATCGTACATTTTGTCAATTTTTGGAATTTCAGTTAAAAATGAACTTGTAATAATTACAGTTTGTCCATGTGGTCAAAACTCCTTTATGTACATAATGATATTAATGATTTATATATAATATATATCATATATATATATATCCAATATATATATATATATATATATATAGATTTATAGTAGCACATAACATTTGGACATAAGAAATGAAATGTACTGTTCATGAAGATAGTAAGCTGTATGTACGCATGAACGCTACTTTCATTTCTATTTAATATTTAATGAAATTAAGAAATAATGAAACATAGTTATATAATAATTCCCGTCTACTATCATATGATATATATATGTTTCATAATTTCATTAACTCCATATTTCTCTGTTCAATGTATGGAAACAACGAATCATATCACCTTGAGGGGGTGGTAGTCCACACTTTCTCAAATGCAATTATATTGTTTTCACATATAATAAGGCATAAAGGTATTCTTGTAAATAAAAATTACCGAATAAAATAGATAAAAAAAGAATATATATCATATGTAAATATATTTTCATCATAATGACCACCATGAGAGGCAGTAGAAGATAATTGAACAATCATCGTTTCGTGAGGCGTTAATTTTTGATACACAGAAACAGTATGTTCTTCACCCCATATGTTGAGGTGTGTGTTAGTGTATTTGAATACTTCACATAAAAACATCCTAATATAATTTGGATACTTGTGTTGTAAAAAAAATATAGGAATAAAAAGTCATTAGGGGTTGGATAAATAAAATAAAACCAAAGAACTTAATATAAGACGTTACCTTTAAATTGGGTGACTCCCTTTGGATTGAACAAAAAGTGTTTCTTGAAGTGTTTTATGCCAAAGGTTAGGCTTTTAGGCTGAATATGGGGATCATAGAAGCTTATTGGAATAGATTTTTGAAGATCCAAGTTCTTGATAATTGTGAGAAATGGGTTATAAGTGAGGTATTTTTGTATTGGAGAGGAGGGGCTCTTTAGGAATGTTTGAAATAATTATTTTATTATAACCTCATATTTGGATTCAAAAATTAAAATATTTTTTAATATCAATGTTAAATGACTCAGGGTCAAAATAAAATAATCCAATAATAATTTGAATGGTTTTTGATATTTTTTTAAAATTTATAATCTTATTTATATAATTCATTTATTAATGAGGTAAATATTGCGTCATTATTGTGTCATAAATAATCTAATTTATTTGTTTTCCCAAAATAATGAAAAAATTACAATATATATGAATTCTTTTTTTATTTCCAAATAATATTTATAGTCGAATGGATAACTCATATAACCCAATGTAAAAATTTATTTACTAAATGATATTGGTTTATGCCATTTTTTTATTACTTTAAACTAATTAATATAAAATGTCATTATTACTCCCATGTGGCTCCATGGGGTCCCAAATACGACCCAAGGATTCCCATGGTCTGACATGTATCAGCCAATAGGATTTGGAAACATTTTTGTGTAATTTAATATAAATATTATATTATATTTTACCCTAATTTTCAATATTTACCCTTTAATCATGGTAAAATAAATATTTACTAAAGTTAATATTTAAAATGTCTAAAAATAAAAGTTACTAATTTAAACAATTTCAACCTACTAATTATAAATTTTGAATCCAATTTTATAAATTAAAAACACATAATTTGTAGAAATTGATTTAAAATTAATTCCCCTGTCAAAACAAAATGCGTGTTTTTAAGATATAACAACTATCAAAAGAGTGACACTTGTTTATGTCCAACTTCTAGATGAAGTTAATGCCAATGACCAATATTAGATTAAATGGTAAAATATATACTAATTAAACTTTAAAACCAATTAAACTGCTAATATAATCGTATAAATAAATAAGATAAAAATGCATATTTCAATCAAAATACAGTATTTTTCACTATTCATTAAAAAATTAACATTATCAAAAAAATACAAAAATTTAATTCAAAGTAAATTTTGGTTTCCATATTCTAAATAATAATTTAATTTTTTCAGATAGAACATATAAAAGTTTAAAAACATGATTTAAAGTGGCTTCACTATTAAAAGTTGATAAATCGACCATTTAGTGAATATTAGATTATTTATACATAAAATCAAACTCTTTACATATTTTAAGACTCTATATTTTATTGTATAAATGTAAAAATAATCAAAAAACATGTATAATCATATTTTAGTTAGTTATATTCATTCTTCCAATACAACTACTAGGCATTAACTACTATTTAAAATAATAATAATATATTATTATTGTGCATCATAAGATTCCAAAGAAACCCATTGTTGCATATCAGTTACGCCATCAAACATAGCATCCCCATTAAAGTAAAATTAATATTTAATTCAAAAATATTAATAAATATAAAAAAAGTTATGTTCTTTATTTTCCTGGGATGTTACAACAATGATAAAATCTGAGATTATACATCACATTCTTTATTTTTTTGACAACGAAATTGAAATTAATGGACTACATATCATATTTAAAAATGATATGAAATTTTATCATTTTATAATTCAATTGTGAGACATTCTATGTTTTTAAATAAAATTTTTTTGGGTAAAATTTATCTTTTTAGTTTAGGGGTTTTGGATAAATAATTCTATATGTTTCAGAAACTAATTTGGAAATCTTCATAGGTCAATTACACTGTTTTTAGGTTGGATTTATGATTAAGTGGATGTCTAAAGTGGTTGAGAGTATACCAGAGGAATGATAGATGGTATTAGAATCTAAATATATCAAAATCAATAAATAAACATCATTTAAAATTTACATGAAGTGAAATTTTCTTACATAATGATCAGTATTGTGGGAAGTATTAGGGCGTCTCCCTATGGATGTTACAACAAGTAATTAGTTTACACATTGTGAAGATAATACACAACATGTAAAATTTTGAATAAATGATTGATTTTGGACCATGTTTTTTAAGGTAATGTAGGGGATCTACCACCAAATCTCTCATTTATCATCTCATGTAGATGAATGTGTGCTCATTTTGTCTCAAAATACCTCCCTCCATCATATCTTTGTTTATTTCGTTATATTCTATATGAGATCTGATTCGAGATTCATTTGTATAATTAGAATCTTAATAATATGTAATTTAGTCCCCATGTATCTATTAATCATTATATTCTACAAAAAAATGTTAATACATGCAATCTATTATACCATTTTTACAAGAATTTTTCTAAATCTGTGATTTCTCTCGATACGGCTCAGATTAGAGTAAGGTATTTTATGAGCGTTCACCTATGGCTTTAATGTTGGTTTCTCCAATAAATATACGCAATGTTATGGGTATTATGGGGTGAAAAAAATATCAATGAATTTTTTCCAAGGAAAACAATTAAAAAATTAATTAAATAGGTTAATTTGAATTAATGACATTGGTAACACCATATTTTATCAAATGATACAATTATTTTAATGCGGATTTTGACCAAATCGATAGGAAATTCCCATCGATGATTTGAATTTATTAAATTTGATGCATGTATTTGTTTCCATGGGAACATCATGGGAAAAGCCTTAGGGGTTTAACTGATTAATATCACTAATATTGAGGTGACATGGTTCATTCAGTTGGGAATATCTCAAGGTAAATGGGGTGATGTTGATCACCATGTTGAAAAGACATTGTTTATAGGGATTTTATTGATGAGTTCACTAGGATTAGGTAATTGAAAATTAATCTTGAGATTGTTTTTAAAATTAGGTATTTATATTATCCATTTACATATATGTGACATTGGATTAATGCGAACATTGATAGAACTTATATTAGGAGGTCTACAACACTCGTTGTGGTTCAATTCCTATATAGGTAATGTAAAATAGGGGATGAGGTTGAACATAATTCATAGAGGAGGTTCTAAATGTTTAACTATAATGTTGAAGGTGATAGACAATCCTGTTATGGTGATAGAGACCATATATTTGTGAGTCTCACAATTATATGTGAGGCCATGGGCCTGGACTAATAGAGAAAGGATATCATTGAACCTCAAGAAGTTGGTCTACTAAGCCGATAGTGATTTATTAATAATTGGAGGACCGAAATCGCCATTCCTTGAGATTCCATGATGTTGAGATGATAATGATTTTATTGATGGAGGTCTTAAGGACTTGGGATATATTAATGGTAATTCTATTTGTATTCTTGTTGAATTATTTTTGGAATGAAATATTTTTTATGGAACATAGTTATGATGATATATTTATGGGAGGATCATGATAGCTTTAAAGTATTATATTTGTTATGGGATTCCTATGAAATAATCCATGGAACCTCTACACTGGAAACATATATTTTCATTCATGTATAATTTGAAAATATATATTTTGGGGGCATTAATTTTGTTTTATACTGAAATTGGATGAAGTAGGTGAAATTCTAACATATGGATATTGAGAAAACATTGAGAGAGTTTATTTATTACTCTATGCATGTAAGTGATATTTATTTAATATGCCATATAATTAATGATTTATTATAGGAACATTTTGTTGGTGGCCTTCTGAGTTCCTACTCAAAACATACATAGGACCCTTGATACACGTGTAAACATTATGGTTTTGAAATCATGTAAGTTTTCAGGCTCTAGAGATAGACATTAGTGATTAAAATTGTACTAATTTTTCATGGGATGGATGGATGTCCACTACATGTTTTCTCAATATCATATATAGACTATATATTAGGTTATATATACACCTATATTCTCTTTCACAAGTAACCTTATTTATCTCCTCCTTGTGACCAACTGTTTATTGAGTTTTTATATTAATATTCTTTTTCCTTCATCTTGTTTTTACGTCAACTATATCATATTATTATATTATGTTTCTTCTAAGATTTTTTATGTTATTTTACTTGATCTTTTTATTACTTCAACTATATCATATTATTATATTATGTTTCTTCTATGGTTTTTGATATTATTTTCCTTCATTCATTGTGTTTTTAATATGTCAAACATTTATTATTATCATCACCTGAGTGTATAGTGTCCCAAAATCCCCATTATTATACCCCCTCTTCTAGTCACCATCCTTTGGTGTATGGAGAGGAAAAATTATAGAATAGTGGATAACTTTTCTAAAGCAGAGATTAAGTGGAAAATCAGGTCGAGATGATAAAATTTTTATTAGGGGAGTTTATTTTCCTTTTATTCTTAATATTTGTGTTATGGTAGGTTGGATACTAGGGTGTAGTACGATCTATGTTAAGAGCTTATGTTTGGTTGCTTGTAGCCTCATGAACATGGGAAATCCCATGTTTCTTGGGGTGGTAAATTGACTTTATTATTTTCCCTTTATTGATCATTAATTTCTATGACAAGTGGTGCACTTACATGTGATTTTGATGGTATATATTGTTTTTATACATGACCAGGTATGTCATTGGGGGATTTTTCAGGCATCATTATAAAAAAGAAGACTAATGTGATGTGGGATTATTCTTTTGTTTTTAATTGGTAAATTCAAATGTTATAAAAGGGGATGATATATTTATATTGTTGGAAACAATGATAAAGGTGTTTCCTTACAAGTACATTTTTATGGAATTATACTCAGCCAACCCATGCATGAGGTACCTAATGATAATTATATATGATGTTATGCACACATATTATTTGGTAATGAATATATTATTGGTAAGAATGGATTACAAATGTGAGAGAGATAATTAATGTTTCATCAATGATGATAAAAAATATTTTATTTTTTATCCATTATGGTGGTATGTCACTCAGCTAAATAATATTTTTGATAAAAAATATGTGATTCCTAAATCTATTATGTGTAGGAAGGGGTCCATGATGCCTTATTATATGTGATTCATCAACATTTTATGGTTTGGTAGGAGGCCATGGGGATACATTTCATGTGACCTAGTTGTGATGGGGGGTTTTAGGTTGGTGAGATATGTTGTCTATTATATTTTTCAGTATCAGTGAAATATATTTGACTGTAATCGTTGTTTGATTGTGGTGTTTGATCTTAATCCTGATAACACCTAGATAGATCACATGAATCGTCATGTCGGTTGATATTTTGTTCCACGTGAAGGTGAATGTGATGAATCCCCTAGGGGTTGGTATGTTTCCCCTACTAGATGGGTTGATCAGGAGATGTGTGTCAAATATTTGTTATAGGTTGGGAATTCGCAAATGATGGAAGAAATTGTTACATGGATAGTTGGGTCATTCAGGGAGAGCTTTTTTCTTGTCATGTAGGGCATTGATAGTAAATATTAGATAGGTATGGTTCCTATTACATATATAATTCATGATTTCTAATCTCATTAACCATTGTTATTTTAGGGTGAGGGTGTGAAATATGTATTATAAATATGGATCGAGTTTGTTTAGAAAAATTTTCATCATTTATTGACACCCACTAGTTAGATGGTTAATTGGGTGACCAATATACCCAAAGGACCTAAAACTAACATGTGGGGCATCCTTGTACTAGTAGGAAGTCATGGGGGACTACATTGGACGGATTTTCAGGCCAAATTCTTGAATAATTTATTCCCTTGGATAATATGGGTTGTAAATAATAGGATTTTTTATCCTCCAGAAGAGAGATACATCTGTTATAGTTAATATTGTTAAATTCAAATCCATTTTCGGCTTTCACATGCTCTGTAGTGTGAGGAAATCACATGGTTCAGGAGTTTTTAATAAGTATTGAAGTAATACATTAAGGTGAATATGATGATATTTAAGGATTCATCATTCTTTGTGGTGGTTAATCAGGAACTGATAACTATGAAATATTTTACGAGCTACTATTGTTTGAGTTGGGTGATGGTGAATGGTGGTATTAGTAGTGATACAATAGTTATAAAGATTTGAGATCATCATTATCCTCATTATGGGTGACAAGGATTATAACGACCCATACTTTACATACATTGTTAATACTTCAAAATTGAAGCATACTTATTACAACATATAACAAAACCATGAAAGGACCGAATTAGTATAGTGTCTTTAGAAACTGGGAAAAATAAACAACTGGTTCATAAAGCTTATACACTGTCTCCCATTTATTTCATCATATCTATAGTCCCTTTTGGCATATCATACTTAATAACCTTCTTCCTGACCTGGGGAAAGGAAAAATACAAAAGGGTGAGCTCAAATGCTCAGTAAGGGTAAACAAAAGAAATATCTATCACATCGTATACATAAGAACATATCTTTTGGAAATATTAACCTGCAAAAAAGATCATAATTTCATAACATGGGATAAATCATGGCAGTGAAATGTAATAAAAATAATCATAACATAAAACATGAAACTTTGTGTCATACACACATAATCATAGAGAATCATTTCTTGTTAGTCAAGACTCATTGCCAAGACTATCTTAGTGGAAAAAGTCCCTTTCTGAACCGAGTCACCCTCGTTTCAGTCCTGTTTCACTGAACCGGTATAACCTACCATTCCAGCCATGTCTATCTCATGAGATATAAAATCTGTACCCAATGCATTGGAGGGAGATATAGGTCCCACCCATCTCATAATGATACCATTCTTATGTGTGCCACAAAATCATAAATCATACATCATTACATAACCCATGTAATAAAAATGGGACTCTTAAACAACATGACATCATAAAAAAATTCATATAAGATAAAGGAATTCATAAAAATAATTCCATCACAACATAATAAAATCCATGTAATAACAGTGATAGAAACAGAACCCTATATTATCTTAGATGGAAAATAATTTTGATAAAACACTTGAACTTCATTGTTGAGGAAAATATCCTTTCTACTTCAAAAACACATTTCCTTTCTTAACATGTCATACAATTTTAAACTAAAAGAAGTTGATTAAAAATAAACATGAATACTTGTAAAGGAAGATTCTTGTAAATAATGTTTTAAAAATCCATTCATGCTATATAAGTTAAAAAAATAACATTCTTCTCATCCTTTTATCGGAAAAGTCAAAAAGTACCTCGTACGAAAAACGACAAAAGATTCCTTTCATATATTTTACTAATAACTCACTGAAGGGTAAAATAGTATTTAAAAAATTATAGGTGAATGGAAATAATAATACATATTGAGTAAACATGGATGTGGATGATAAAATACACCCCAGTAAATGCCAAAGTATAAACAATCTTGGATAAAAATGAGATTGTGATATTTTCCCTTACCTTAGGATCGATATGCTTTGTACGTGTCTGAACCTCCTGTATAATGATTTAAATAATTTTATTGACTTATTAGGGAATCATAATTATTGTTATGATATCATATATGGTCATATTCTTAGCTTCTTAGAAGTAATATTTCATTGTTACCTGTTATTCCGGTGTTTATAACTGTTTGTTCTTATGCGTGTCTTGTCGAATAAATTCTTATTCTTCTCTTTAGGTTATAGATAAATCATTTCCAGAATGCTATTAGTGTAATATATATCATATTAATTCATTCAATTCATTTATATAATCATTATGAAATGAATATCATGTAGAACGAGTCGCATCACATCGTGGAGACGGTATTCCGTACGTACGCACGAGTGATGATATGATTCCTATGATAGTGGAATTGTATTGGAGTGTATGTATACTATTTCAGAATCAGTATTACTTTATAATAGTCAAATATAGTCATTATTTACACCATTATACCCATCCAAGTAAGGTGGTGGTGGAAAATACATTACACCACGGCGTGGAGACGGTATTCCGTACATACGCACACGCAGTGATTTCTTTTTCCATAGGATGGATAGATGGTGAAATAGTGTTGTTTCATAATTATAATAACATATCCGTTTATGAGTGATACTGATGTTATTACTTCATAATGAAACAACTAAATAAGAAGATTTGGAAGAATAAATAAAGATGAAAGAATCGGTAACGGACAATACCTCTTCTTTGAAGTGCTTCTTTGAGAACTTCTTTTAGGGCACTAAAATTGGTCTTTGAAGAAGACCAGTACCTCTAGGATGTCTCTAGGGAAGTGGAGAGGAGTAATTTGCAGGGTTTGGCCGAGCGTGAAGGCTCAATGTGGTGTGAGGAAGAGGGGGAGGAGGTGCCCTTTTATAAGGGAGGAGAGGGGCACCTTTGGGAAAACTAAAAATATTATTTTATTATAAAGTAAAGTTCGGTTTTAAATAGCTCCAAATTGATATATTATGAAGATAAGGTGGGGATGGGTCGAAATACTCTCATCCAATAGAATTTAGACAAGTTTGGGTTCCTATTTCAACCTTATCATTTAGATTTAACATTAAGTTAAATAATATTACTTTTATTGTGTCGTCTTGTGTTCTTATACTATAAGGTTAATAAACATACTATAAGAAGCCAAAAGACCTCCAAGTTGTTTATTATTAATATATATAACCTTATCTAAGTCATTTGGCCGAACCTTATATTTTTAGGAATAAAATAACAATTACTAATATAATATTTTTTTTAAAAACTATTTTATGTCAATTTTGACACTATTTAGTAATTGATTTTTGTGAAAATCATAACAGAATTATTAGTTTGAAAAAGGTTAATTAAATCAATACTAACATGTCATATTAACCTAAAAAATTAGTGGTATTAATAAAAAGTCTCAAATTACATTTATTTTCTTGTTTATAACATTAATTATGTCAATATTTCATTAATAAGATAATTACTCCATCATCAATGTGTCATAAATAAATTAAATTATTTAATGTCTAAAAATTACAAATAAAATACCATTATGTAGGAAATCGTTTTACCTTTCTAATGAACATTTATAGTCGAATTTTTATTATGTATAACCCCATATTAAAAATTATTTACTTATTAAACTTTCATTTTAACTATTTTAACCCTTCTTTTAATAAATTAATAATAAATGTACAAATCTAATCCAAGTGGGCCTAAATGGTCATATTTTATTCCTAAGTTTGTTTTTGGTCTAATTACAATTGTCCAATAGAATTAGGACATGTGTTAGGGTAATAATAATATCATCTTTACCCTTAAGTACCTTATTTACTTTTAACCGTGGTAAAAAAATAAAAAGTTACTATTCACCAAAAAAATTATTTTCATCTCATTGAACCACATTCTACTTACTGACATCAACCGTGTCTCTCAGATTTATGAAATTCCACTCACAGAAGCGGTAAAATTAAGTTTTATGAAATATTCAGTTTTTTAACTACCACTTAGTGGTTTCACTATTCATCAAAAATTAAAAGTTTTCAGAAAAATACCAAAAATTTCACCCTAGGCTAATTTCGATATTATGAATCCAAAAATGAAGTCCATTTTGAAAAATAAAATTTAAAAAAATTTCAAAAAGTGGTTATTACAATTCATAACGGCTAGTTTTAATAATATTTTAATAGTATATCATTGTTTAGTGAAACTCGGAATTGCGTACGACGCAAGCTATTGAGGAATGTCGTGATTTCATGTATAGCAAGCCAAGAAAGTGTTGTGTGTAGAAAAATATTCCTTTGATGATTTATATAACATAAAAGTCTCGGGTGTTACATGGATGATATTTCGGTAGTCCACGGAGGATTTTTTCTTCGATGATGTGATTCTTGTGCATGCATTCCAAACATGATTGTGAATAGTGTGAGTGGACTGCAATGTAGTGCAATGCATGTGGTAAAATGGGACATTTTGAAAGGATCTATAAGAAAACAACATGGGATATTATGAGTCATGAACATGATTATACTCTGGGATCTAGTGTAGGATTTGGTTATATAAAAGCAGATGGTATCCGGGATTTGACAACAGAAGTCTGTTGTGGTAGAGATATAGAGACCGAGATGTGGGGTCAATTTCAAATTACAATTGCAGCACCACATGTATTCTCGACCATGGGTAGTTAGGGTTTGTGCCTATTGAATGCTATTGGTCTAGTTGGTTCATATCATGATGTTGAGTAGATGATGACTAGAGGTAAACCACGATTATGGAATTAACCATTGATTTTTCTTGTTTTATTTTGGTGGACCAGGTGCACAAGTATTTTTATGGTTGAATGAGGCACTTGTTAGTATATTTTTTTTGTTATGATGCTTGGATTTTATATGGTGCATACACATCCGCACTAAAATGCACCTGAATATATATATGTATGTTTGTGTGCTTATATATTATGCATGGTTATTTGTTTTCATATGTAGTGATGTAGGATCATGATGAAACTGATGAGATGTAGGAATTCATTAGTTTCATGTATGGAATGATTACGAAATATAAATCTAATGAGTTGTACTACATGTTGGGTTTTAGGTTTGACATAGGAATAATTTTACAACCTAAATATGTGTGTGAATGACGGTATTCCATGAGAGTAAATTGATGTATGTGAATGGTCATTGGAATAATCATTCATTTTATTTTTCAATCATGAAGAGACCTAGTAGGTAATTGTTATGGTTGGAAGTCCATTACCAGAATTACCGAGAGAATGTATATATGAGGAAAACTAGTATAATATAAATTATATTGGTATTTTTGGCACCATCATGGAATGAGACCTCATAGATAAGGGATGATCTTCAATATGCTGAGGTGACTATAACATCATGAGTTTTTTATTGGGTTCTTTTGTTAGTAAATTTAAACATTTCAGTTTAGTGGTACGGAATAATAAAATTATTTGTTTTTGAACGAAATTCTGAAATATTAACAGATCATTGATCTTTTAATAGGTGGGTTATATGATTTTTTGATTGTCCTGGTGGTTCGGGTGAACAATGAATGACAGATGGACTATCATGATAGTTGAAAATATCTTCAACACAAAATACACATCATGTATAATTTACATGATATGAAAGGATTTGAAACATAATGCATTTAGATGTGATGGATTGGGGGAATACCCAATGAATTCAAGATGAGAAAAGGTATTACACATTAGGAATATAATAAAAAATGGAGAACATTTACACCTTGAAAACCTTATATGAGTTTTTTTAATGACGAATCATATATTTATCTGCCTTATCCACCATTTATCTTCAAACACATTGGTACGATCTCCAAGGGGTGTCTCAAAATGCCATCATATCTAATCATTAGATTCCATTATTACTTCCCTATATGACCGCTAATTCAAGATATATATGTCTCATTGGAGGCATAATGATATTTAATTAAATTCTCATATTTCATTTACACGTTTATTCTTCCTTAATGAATTATAAATCCTTCAGAGTCATTTTCCCCATTTTTTTGGGCATTTAACTAAAACTCTTATTTCTTTAAATTTTGATCAAATCAGATGTGATCATTATAATAGTGAGAACCTATGAGTATAAGGTAGGTGGTTCTTTGATTTATACTTAATTTTTTGGGTATTACATGTTACATTATTAAATATTCGTGTTTGGATGCACATGGGAATCCATTATTAATTTAATTATTGCAATTATTTTGAATTAATGATGCCATGGCATGCCATTGGGAATACCTCAATTCATATTATTTTGAATATCCGGATTAGAAAAAACTGACCACTTCTGAATGATTGGTTGGTATATAATTTTAATTAATTAAATGTTATATATTTCTTATGTTCCTTGTGAACATGATGTTCAGGGCCCAAGTTACTGAGATGATGTTGATCCAAAGGATTTATCTGAAGTAGTTCAAAATATGCATCTTGGACTATGATAAATGGGGTGATAATTATGACTTGGTGTAGGGGACATGGTTTTTTTGGGATTGATGATATGGGATCATCAAAGTGAGGTAATGGGAAATAAAATCTGGGATGGTATCAACCGTCATGAATTAGCTATGTGGTCGTGGCAGGATGAGCTTCCATATAATGTGTATCTGCTACATGTTGCTGATTTCTGATCACCATTGTGGGATGTTGTTCCATTAGAGTCATGAACACATAGACATGACTAAATTTAAGTTATTTCAAAAAATATTTTTTTGTGGAGGCCTCAATAGGTATTGTGGATTATGGTATAGTATTGAAAATTAGTCAGAGAGGTGGTGATAAAAAATGAAGGCACTATTTGATGGTGATAGACCATCAAGAGATAGTGATTGAGACCATTTGATAGGGATTTTGGCCCAAAAGTATTTTTATATCCATGCTATGGGATTATTCTGAGGAAAGATATTATAGTGACTTCAAATTGCATGTTCTTGATCAAGAAGTGATACATTATGCAGTGGTGGATGGATATCAACATGAAATATGACTTTGGGCTATTGAATTTATGGTTATTTTATATATAGAAGAGTTTGTGACCTATGACATGTGAATTTACATTACTTTGGTAAACTGTTTACCTAATTACTAGAACATGATTTGTTATATTTCTTGAGATTTCTATTGGAATGAGGCGGGACTGATATTTTTATGGAGAGTCCAAAGTGCTCATCAATATGATATTTGTCGACAGATTATTTTGAATTAATGCTAGGATCCTCAACATGAAAAACATATCATTGTAGACATGTTTTAGCGGATGTTATATATTTATAGGAACACATTCAAAAATATATTGTAATTGGTTAAAAATTTGTCAATCCTCACATAGGGTTATTGAACACATGTAAAGAGACATTAATTATTATTATGTGGGAGTTTCTACTTTTTAAATTCTTACATGTAAAATATATAACTATGGATAAATGATAGGTTCACATTGGATGTGGCCTTCTCAGATCATACTCGTACATACATGGGAAACTATGGGTATATGTAGTCTTTATGGTTCTGATATCAGGTATGGAATTAGACTTGGGAGTTTTTCCACAGTGATTAGGGTTGTAGTAATTTTTTATGGAATGTATCATAGTGGACTAGGTGGGTGTTATGAAATGTGTAATATGTACTTTTGGGGTTTATATATACATATACATATATGTTTATCAACTATTGAACGTTATTATACATTAAGTATGACCATCAATGGAAATTTTTTATCTACATAGGGTTATTTCCTTGGATTTCTATTATTTCTAATATTCTATGTTTTTTGTGTTTTGTTTGTTATTCTATTTTGGTTTCTTAATCCTTCTTCAGGTATGTTATTTATATATGGAATATTTTTATTATCATAACATTAGGGATTATCATCCCCACTATAACCCAATATTAACTTTTATACTAGTCGATATCATTTTTCATATGTGGGGGTGTGACAATGACCCAGTGGCCTACCATCCCACAACACAAATAATGTGGTAAAAATGCTCGAGATTCTATAAATGGTATTACATGAGTTTTTTTATTTTTTATCATTACTATCTGGGGTATGGTAGGACATATTCTAGGATACCGTAAGAACTAGGTTAACAACTCTGGTATGGGTACCTACATCCCCTTTTCGTGGGTGATAATCCATGTTTCTAGTGGTGTGAAATTGATTTTATGATATTCACTTTTACAGCTAATGGATTCCCACAACAAGAGGAGCACTTGGGTTTGATGTTATTAGTTTATGAAGTTCTACCATGGGAATAATATTTAAGGGGGGATTTTTTATGCATCATGATAGGCACTTATGCTCATATAACACGTGTTAATTCTTTTTATTTTCATTCGTTACCTAGAATGCACTAAAAGGGGAGATATGTCAAATGTGTCAACTAAGAAGACACATAATGTTATCATGTATCGCCTTTTCAGATTCATTATAGTAAAAAAAGTAGGAATTTTATTTCATATTATTATATTATATGATGCTATGATCATATATTATATATGATTAAAAATATTATGGGTATTCATGGATGATATAAGGGGTGAGTTGTTTTTCATTTTAATAAATAATATATATTTTGTTTTCTATATAAGTTCATTTGGTAGAATTATACTTACCTACCCTAGATTTATTATATGATATGTTATTCATGAATATGATATAGTTAGCCAAGGGTCCATAAGGATATATTTTATGTGATACTTGATTCTATTATGTATAGGTAAGGGGCTATGTGTCTGAATTTTAGGTGACTTGGTTGTGATGGGGGGAGTATGTGTGGTGTGATGAACTACATATTCGATTTTTTCCAATATGTGATATATGATTTACTATTATAGAAATATGATTGTGGTGTTCTATCATCAGCATGATGGTATCAAGATGACCTCTAGTGGATAGTCAGAACTACGGGGATTTGGTGCTACATGGAAAAGCATGGGATGTGGACCCAGATGGATAGGATGAGAGACATGATGTTTTAATTTATCAAGAAATTCCGGTACATGCTACGGAATATGAAAGATAACCGTAGAAGATGAAAAAAGTGGTCTATGGTTATACGATATTCTCCAGGCAATCATGGTTCATTTTATACTATATATCTATTGGGTGGCTCTGGGAGATTGGATGCCTATGTTGTATCTAACTCATTAGTTCTAGTATCAACAAACAATATTATTTCCATATAAGAGTAGACTATTTGTCTTATAGAACAAGAATGAGTTGGTTCATATAATTTTCATTTCTCTTGAGATTCCCCTAGATCTCAAATGCCGATGATGGTGTCCTATATTCTTAAAGGACTAGAAATCTGAAGGATAGAGGTCCAGGTACAATAAGGAATACATGTGAAACTTGCATAGAGGGATTTGATGCCTAGAAATTTCCAAAATTTATTTACGAAGTCATAGAGGGTGGATAGATTCCATATGTTCATTAACATAAAAAATGGACATAAATCTTTTCAATATTATGTGGTGAATTTTAAAAAAATTTCCAAATTATAACCATATATTGTGGATGTCAACATAGCCGAGGTTAGAGGTTTTGAGGATGGATTTCGGTATACCATTACAGTGTGGGTGATCTTCATCAGACTAACATTGTTCTCTAAGGTAGTGAACTAGGTGTTGATAGGTGAGGAAAATTTGAATGAACTTTTTAATTTGATTCAGGTGATACTGCCTTCTGGGGTTGGTGGTAATGCTACAACTATTCACAAGTGTGATGATATGGAGTCTTAGGAGGATAGATTATAAAGATAAATTAGTAGTATATTAAGGGCTATTTATTGAACGGAGTAACTCCTTTGATAAAATAAAATAAATGCTCATACTAAGTGTGATAAGACTCCATATGAGTTTCGAGTAAGTGATCATATGTTCCACATAGAGAAGTTATAACGGATAACATTTTATTAAACTAGGATTCTGTTACACAGTCAGATTCATGGATATAATGCTTGATTAGGATAAATACCAATAGCTCATATCATTAATTTTATTGCATGTGTTGGAAATGTACGATATAGTAATACACTGTTGTTGTAAAAGTTGATAATCGAACATGTAGATATATAGGGAGTTATTTCCATAGAATTTTGTAGTTCAGGCCAGGTTCATGTTATTGATCAAGTAGGTTAATATATGTTTGGCAGGTGGATGATGGATATTGGTACATGTTGATCATTGTGGGACCCTTTTTTTGGAAGGACCATTTTTTCATTAGGTGCATGTGTGTTGTATTTAGACTAAGTACGAGTTGGACAGTTTGTTAGAAATTCATTGATGTGTGGAATGTTTGAGGAATGTTGAAAATAGTAACATAATGGGAATTCACACACACACACACACATATATATATATATATAATTCCAGATTATTTTTTTATGTTGTAGTTGGGTTGTAGGATCTTTAGGCATTTGATGAGATCTGGGGCTAGATTCGTGGAATATAATATATAATTATTCCATTGGAATCTAATGATATATAGATGTATTGGTGTTATGTATGAAATATGAATAAATTTTTCACCAGATGATGTTGAGAAATAAATGTATGTCCTTGGATGAGTTTCATGTCCGGTGATGGTCAGTAGATCCATAATATAAATTTTTTGGGTCTGAAATTGACTAGGAAGGTAATACCTATGTTGTGGATCACATTAGAGTAATTATCATTAGATTGTATAATTTGGGTATACCATCATTAGATAAAATGGATTGGTATATTCAGTACCATATCAACATGGGACGTCATAGCTCAGGGATGAGCTACATTAAGTTGGGGAGAACATAACACCAATAGTTATTGAATGGTTCTTTTTGTGGGTAAATTTAATCATTCTAATTTTATTGTTGACCCAAGTAATATTATAATTTTTTAAACTAATTTTAAATGTTTTATAACTCGAATACAATTTTTGTAAGTGGACTTCATTTTTCCCTAGATGTCCTGGGGGTTGGGAAAACACAAAAAGAATGATTGATGGTTTTTTATTTCAATAATAGCTCCATATAGAGATACACATGACGTAAATTTTACAAAATCTAAAAGTGGATAACATTGTGTGAGAGATGGAGATAAACATCAAGGGTCTACCTGATGAATTATTGACATGTAACTAAATTACCTATCATGAATTTAATATATGATTTGTAAATTCTAAACACCATGAGACTTACCAAAATTTATTTTTATAAGAGAAGAACGTGCTCTGACCACCCATCCCTCAATACTCTTCACACACAGGGGTAAGAGTTACCCCGGGTTCAATATCCATGCGAGGTATTTTTCCTTATTTCTTGGGAATTTTCAAAAAATTATGATTTATCTTTTTACAACATTTATTAAGGGAATATATTACATGATTGAGTTCCTCTAAGTATAAGGTAGGTGGTAACTATAATTATAACCATTTTAACATGTAAAAGTGGGTGACTTATTAAATACCCACAATTGGTTTTCCAATAAATACATTAATAAAGTAATATTTTCATTTCAGTTTTATAATTGATGTCATGTTATGCAATTCGGAATGCCCAATTTTATTTAAAATTACTATTACAGGTTAGGGGATTTTGAAAAGATGGGGAGGAAAAGTATCTTAATGAATTTATGTAACAAAATTTGATATGTTTGTTTTTTTACATGAGAACATAACAGGATTTGACCATGTGATTATGGTGGTGTATATCATAGTGACTTAGAATTTTCATTTCATCATGTTTGGCTATTCCTAAGAAATAATGGGTGATGTTGATCAACTAGTTGAGGAGACATGGTTTATTGGTATTGAGGTGATTATATTGTTAGACTATATAAATGTGGAAGAAAACATGATATAATGTTGACCATCATAATTTATCAACGTGGTAAGAGGGGAAAAATGTAATGGATTATGTTTATAAGGTACATGGTAGATATTTATACTCTTCAGTTTTGGGTGATACACTAATAGAGTCATGTGAATACTGATAGGTCTCATTCGAGGTGTTGTTGACCACATGTTGTGGGTGGGTTCTATCATAGGTATTTAGGATTTTGGGATGGGGTTCAACATAAATTATTTTTGAGAAATGAACCATAGGAATCCATTGTTGATGGTGATAGAACATCTATAAAGGGTGACTAAGAACATCAGTTGGGAGGATGAGGCTCACAATTATATATGAGGCTATCTTCTAAGATTATTGGAAGAGATATATCATTATTCCTCGGGACATAATTTTATTTAAACAACACTGACTCAATATTTATGGGAGAATGGATATCATCATGCCTCAGGAAATATATATATTGAGATGATGATAATTATCTAGGTGGGTGTCGGAGGAACCTGGGAAATATTTATGGGCATGTCATTAGGACACTAATTAGCTGATTAATGATGTGTTTTATGGATTGGGGATTCATATTGAATGTGGCTGCATTGATATATATGAGAGGATCCTGAGGGAACACATTGTTGACATTCACCATGGGATGTTTAGGAATGATTCCAAGGATCATTTAAAATGAATATATAAATTTTTAGTCATTAATTTGATGAAAATATATATTTGGGGGAATACATTTATAGATATTCTAGATTTTTCCAAAGGATGAATAATGATTAGTTCTTGTTATTGAGAACAAGTGGAGCATTCCTATTTGTTCTTATGTGTGGATATTTACTATTCATTTACATATGAATACAATATATAATTATGGTAGTAATAATATAAAAATGTATTGTTTCCCACTGATTTCATAGTCATACCCTACATGTTCCCCTTAGAATGCATGTAGAAATTAATTTTTTGATATCCGTTAAGGTAATAGGCATGAGAGTTAGACCATAGGGCTCAGGGATGTAATGATTTTCTATGGAATGTATGGAAGTGGACCATGTAGTTCCATTTCATTGAGATGGATATTATTTTGGGGTATATATATAATCATATATTCAGTCACATGATACAAACTTCTCTATCTTATAGGTCCATCTATTGGATTTGAATTTATCAGCATATGGTTATGCATTGGGAATGATTTTAATTTTTCTATTTTATAAGTTTCTTTTGTGTTTATTATACAATTTATACTCTCACCCTACATGTTACACTCAGGATGCATGTAGAAATTATGGTTTTGAGATCTGTTAAATGATTAGGAATGAGAGTTAAACCATAGGGCTCAGGGATGTACTTATTTTAAAGGGAATGTATTGAAGTGGACCATGCAGTTCATTTGAATTGAGATGTATATTATTTTGGGGTATATATACATATATAATTATATATTCAGTCACAGGATACAATCATATCTTTCTTGTAGGACCTTCTATTGAAATTTAATTTATCACCATATGGTTATGCCTTGGGAATATCATTACCGTTGCAATTTTATATGTTGTTGTCATTTTGATTATACTATTTATACTAATATGGTCCTTCCACCATTATTTATTATATATGGACCATTTTATTATCATAAATTGTGGCTATAATAACACCACTATAACCATTTCAGTCCCTCGCTAATAGTTGGAAGCCTCTGGAATTTAGGGAGGCGCACCTAAGGCCAAGTGGGTAGCTGACCTAGAGAGTTGTTTAAGTGGATAACTGACCATGATAATCAAACGAGTGTATTTTGTAACTCATAAAGTTAATGGTCTTATCATTATCAAATATGATAAATTTTTTAGATCCTTTTTTGGGATGTTTCTCATTTTTTTGTCAACTGTAGATTCCTATAACCTATGATCAATATGTATAATGTGAATTATGACCACATTCTCCCAAGTTCTGTAATCTTACACAACCTATTATTTTTATACTATAATATCATCAATTTTATCTGTCCAAATTTCATTTTTGGACTATTTTATATGGAATTTTACTTGTTATATGCTCTAATTTTTTCCACTTATTTCATTATAAAATTATTCACTTTAAGGATTTGAACCCATGCGGCCTATTATAGTCTAAATAAAATCTATACAATCATCATAAAACTATATGAATTATATTATAAGAATAAATTATACTATTTAATTTTTTATGTTTTGGACTCAATGTGGGAGATTGATATTTACATAGTTTGGGATGATTCAAAACACATGGAATTTAACTAATAAAAACTAACTATAATAGATGTATAGAACAATTCCATGAATCATTGAAATGTGTCCAAAATATAGTATGAAACCAAGGTAGGTGACATCCTTGAACAACTAATCTACCAAAAAAAGGATTGTGTTATAAATTCAGGTTTCACTAGACCATGAATATATCCTCCCTTGTTTAGATCATTTATGTACTTTATATTTTTTCATCAAATATGGGGAATTATTAATAATAATCTTGGACTAAAAGATAATCAATATTGATATAGGATCATTTTGGTCATCCTATCAAAAAAGAAGAATAGAAATCTCATTCATGATAGTATGATAGAAATTTCCATTTACATTTCAAAGGAGAGTTCTTTTGTAAAATCATTGGTACATGTCATAATTTTTTAATAAAACCATAAATGAAAAGATATAGTTAGTCATGAAAAAATTATTAATATTAGAATAAAATAGTGCCTTGAAAGATATTTTGATTTGTACTTGGAAATTTGTATTGAATCGAGATATTCCCATTAATTGGGCTATCATATCACTGATAATTGAGACGAGAGCTTTGAAAAACACGAAATTATTGTATATGAAAGTAGAAATAACATGGATATATGAGATTTTAAAATATAAACATATTATATAATAATTACATAAAATGAAATAAGCATTATATTAAGGGAAATATAATGAATGAAAAACGCTATGAAAAAATGATGGATTGCATAGGAACCCATACCTTATGCACAAAAGTGTTCTGTACATGAACTTAACATCATGGATAATAAGTATTATTCCATCAATTTAATAACTAAGAAGTTTTATACAATATATTTCTTCATTTTACATTTATTAAGATTCTATATGGACTTTTTTATGTGTTATATAATTTATCATTATCTTTCAGGAGCATTGGTTTTCTTGGTTTTTATAATCTGTTCGCTTATTTAAAATTAATGAAGTTCATTTAAAATGGGTATAAATCACCATATTTGAATTTTTATGTAATTAATTAAAAGAAATAATATTTAGTTTTTATATAAATATACATATTCTTGATAGATTATTCAAGAGATATAATTTAAATGATAATCATTTAGATCATTTTGGTTGTTTTCCATCCATTACAAAATAGTTTCATATTATTAATTAATATAATTAGCATATATAATGGTTCTATAATACTAAAAAAATTATAATATGTATAATACAAAAATTTTGTCTATAATTATGGTCTCATAAACAACATTTTATGAATTAAAGGAAAAATAAAATGAAACATCAATGATTTTGGTAAATTGACAAATCAAATTTGATGTCTGTATTTATAAAAAAAGAGATAGATATAAAGGGAATCGATGATGGATCATCAATTAACAAGATGTAACTATTTTATATAAATTATTCTTTTGTTATCATTAATTTTGTTACATGGGAGGTGAGTGATGGATAATAAAATAAAATTAATTGATAAAAATAAATGAATAGAAAATATATTTTTAACTATTGAATTCTTCTCCTTCAGTACCTCTTTATATGGAATTGTTTTTTGTATTTTAATTAGTATAACATATATTGAATGAGGATAAAGGTATTGGGATGAATTTTGGATATAATGTAGTCATTTCTCATGTCTTGGATGATGCTAGGGGGAGAGGTGGTGAGGGGTGGTATTTATAGTGGTGGAGCGGAGTGATTTTGGAATATTTTATGCATTTGTTTATTATTTGTCTCAAGGATATGCATAGATTGATAATTATCATTAATATATTAAAATAAATAATTAATGTTCATTTTTTTGGTTCCTGTATCATAGATGAATGAAGGAATAGTATTTTAACATAAAATATAATGATACTAGAAATTATTGTATTTTATTATTCCTCAAAAATACAATTGTTTGAGAAAATGCTAAAAATTATCCCTACCTATTTTTTGATGTGTGGAATTTAAAAAATTATATACATTTTATAAAAATAATTTTTAAAATATGAGAAATTTAATTTATAATTAAAATTACCATTTACTCAAAAAATAAACAAAATAAATTAAAGACTAATTTTATAACATGTTGAAAAATTAAATATGGTATCATAAAATTATCATAAAATAATATGAAAATAAATTATTTATTTTATGAAATCGTTTCATGAATAAAAAATATCTACTAAATAATATTAATAATTATAAAATATTAATAAAATATTATGACTTAAAAATGATCCTACATATAATTAATAATTATTAAAATATTTATTTACTTATAATATTATGTAATTATATCATACATTAATTTCAAAGATATATAAATTTTATTAATACTTTCATGGGTCATATTATTATTAATTTTTCTATGCTACTATTCATAAGGGTCATATTACTATTTCTAAGGTAAAGTTACTATTTTATTAGTAAAATATCAATAAATTCTATAATAATCACTCATTCAAATCATTCTTCATTTATAATGTTTTTATTTTTTTTCTATAAGTGATTTTATGTGATTTATAATATATAAAATAATTTTTAAAATACATAGTCCATTGATATAATTTTGGATCATTACATTCTACCCTGTTAGTAATATTTCATCCACAAAATTTTCATATTATAAAATCATAATAGGTTTGGGTTGTTATTTTTCATAAGTTCCTCAGTCTCCCTCATCTCATCTTCAGTTTTTAGATTTTTCCATACTACCTTTAGTAGATTAGTCATCCAATTTTTAACCACAAGTTCATTAGTGTTTGGAATCTAGACCTTCTATTCATATTATGATAAATCATTTTCCATATCTATTCCTTCAAAAGAGTGGACATGCATCAAGTCTGGCATGTACATCCAAAAAAAAATATATGGAGAACACATTGTGTGATTATAAAGGCTAGATATAATTGAAAATTGATAACACATAACTCTATATTTCTCCATGGCTTCAAATGTTATAATTTACCTAGGGAAAAATTTCATTCTCTTCCAAAATCTTATAACACACTTATATAGTTATAAATCCAAGAAAACATGTTTTCCATGTTGAAATTCCAAATCCTTCCTTCAATTATTGATAGATCTTTATTACCTACTTTGATATACATTGTTATATGATTGAATAATATTTACCTTTTCTATTGTTTCCTCCACATGTTAAGAGAGTACTAGATTCCTTTCAGAAACATCATCCCCACCAATTTTTTTATAACATCCCTTTCAATAAAATTCTTCATAGGGTGATCTAGGATTACATTAATAGAAAATATTGTTCTAGAAAAACTCTAAAAAACATAAATTTTGATCACAAATTAATTGAAATTATTATGACCATTATCTCAACATGGATTTTTAATTTTGTATCATCCTTTCTGAATGCCTGTCAGTTTGAGGGTGATATGTAGTAACCAAATGAATAAATGCACCAGAAATTTACTAAATACATTAAATAAATATATGTAAATCATGTATAATGATTATACAAAATTGAAAGATATTGGCCATAAATTATTACAACGTCATTAATAAATACTTTTTCACGGTGTTCCAAAATAAAATCCTGCTTTATAGTGAGTAAATGTGAATATTTGTTTTTTTGTTAAAATATTAGTGATATGGATTCATTATTTCATGATGTTTTTGGTAATACAGTCACAAAATAATTATTGATGTCATCACATTTCAATATAGAAATATATAGAGGTCGCATAACTATGAATGGATGTTTTCTTTAAGCCTTCACATGTTGCAATACTAATCATATTGATATATAATCCACAATTTCCCTCTTCATATTATCCCACCAGAAATGTTCATTTAATTATTTATAAATCATAGTTATATTATGGTGCATATATAAAATTATGTAGTGCAAAACATACAATAACTCCTTTTTTAGATCAGGTATAGAGGGAACACAAATCCTCTTCACAAATTTCAGAATTCCATCCTCACACAAAAACACTATAAACAACCCATTATTCACACCTTTAATATTCTATTGAATATTCTCATAATTAATCTTAAAACAATTCCCCAATTCTTATAAATATGGTTGAGAACCCAACTAAAAATGTAATGAGGTTTCACCTTCCACGATAATTCCAATATATATCTTTGTTATATCCATGCACATGAGATCCTTGTTAGTTCCCATTTTCATAAGAATTCCAAGATCATTACTTCACAAAGCATCTTCTACTTTATAATCCTTCATTAGGTGGTAGTGTAAGGGAAAATGATAATCCTTGAGTTCCTTGAGCCACAACCATTTCCAAATGTTGAATTTATTATGTTGTATTAAATATTTCAAACTATTGTGATCAATGTAAATCATACATATTTTTCATAGATATAGTGTTTCCATATTATCTAAAAAATTATTACATTTTTTATCTCAATATTATGAGTTTTATACATATATTCACGATTTTTTAACTGTCTTGATCCACTATCAATATCTCTTTCATTCTTCAGGAGGAGACAACCATGTCCCTTCTTTAATGAATCATGATAAAAAAACCCACCATATTTCAATGGTAGAATCAATATTAGAGATTTCAATAATTTATTGTTCAATAGAGATGTTTAAATAAATGAAAATAGTTTAAGAAAATCATTAATGAATTATTTAGAGAAATGAAATTTTTTACTTTGAAATGTATGGTAATTTTTTTAAAAAATAATTTTTATCTGTGAAAATTGTTTGTATAATAATAGAAAAAGGAAGATATAGTTTTCCATGAAAAAATGGTAATATTATAAAAAATATTTCTGAAAATATATTATGAATAGTACCTATAAATGGGTAAAAAATCAATATGTTCCCTTTAATTGAGCATGTGTATTAGGAAGAATTGAATAGGGAACCTTTAAAAACATGTATCTGTTACAAATAACAGAAAAAATTATATGACTATAAGAGTTTGGAATAGATATAAAAACTATAGAATAATTAAAAAATCAAAGAATAATTTTATAGTATTAATGATAGTGAATGAGTTACCTGAAGGTAAAAATTAAGGTTCATGTAAAAACCCTTACATTATGCCCAAAATTGGTCTTCCATTTAATGTAATGTCCAGGATAACCAAATTAAATCAATTATTAATTATTTCAGAAAATTTTATAAATGAATTATTTTCATTACTATTGTTTTATATACATTTATGGCCTTTTTTATTAATTATGTTGTTTAACAACATCATTCAAGATTGTTCTTCTTCTTTGTTCTCTTGGTCATTTCACTTTATTTTAATTAATGAACTTCATGTAAAATTGGAATAATTCTCCAAAATATAAATTATATGATATTAATTAACACCCATATTATTTAATGGAATTATATATTATTTTGTTTCCAAATGTGTGGATGATTCTTTATATTCAACAATAATGAAAATCATTTAGATCAATTTTTGGAGTTTTTTCATTGTCATGAAATAGTCTGGCCTTATTAATTTATATCATGAGTAAAAATACATGTTCAAAAATAATAAATAATAAATAATATTTATAATAATATATTTTATAACCATAATTATGGTTTTATGACCAACCATGAATGGATTAATGTAAAATTGAATGCTTCATCAATGATGTTATAAAATTGAGAAATCATAGGCGATGATTTCATTTATAGAATAAAATATAGAGAGAAAGTAGTTTTATGATGGATATTATCATAAAATGATATATTTGAAAAATATAAATGATACTGGAGTTATCATCTCTCTTTTTATTAGGGGTGATGGAATGATAAGAAAATAAAATTAATTAAAAAAAAATTAAAAAATTAGTATTTATTCCTCTTAAATTCTCCTCCTTGAGATCCTCAATTAGTGGATTTGTGATGGCATTTTTATTAGACCAATAACACATAGACTGGGGGGGGGGGGGTTTCTTTAGAATATTATTGGTATAAATCTATATAAGGATCAAGGCTCTGATTGTGTGAGGAGAATAGGTGGTGAGGGGTTGTATTTATTGTGTAGGAGATGGGTATTTTTTTGAATATTTTATACGTGTGTCTATTATTTTGGCTCATTTATATGAATAATAAAATAAATAAAATAATGTATGTTAAAATAAATATTGGAATTTATTGATTATGAATCTTACATTATCTATTACTCAAAGAATGGTGTTTTTAATTTATATTTAATGTATACTATAAATTACCATATTTCACTATTCACAAAAATACATGTATTTCAGAAAAAAAACATAGAAATACACCCCAAAAATTTTTCAACATAAAAAATTTAATCATAAAAATATTTTTTAAAAAATGATATACATAATATTATAAATTTAATATTTAATTAAAACCATCACATATCCAAATAATACATATTTTAAAATTATATTTGATTTTATAAAAAATTGAAAAATTATCAAAGATATCCTAAAATTATCATAAAATTAGAAGATTGAAAAATAATTTATTTTTGAATAAATTTTATGACAATTAATTTTCATTGAAATTATATAATTATTGATAAAATTTTTATTAAATAGTTGAGACATATAAACATACCAACACTTCATTAATAATTTTTTAAACATTAATATACATATACTATTATATAATAATAGCATACATTCATTTATAAGAGTTCAAAATTATATTTATACTCTAAAAGGTGAGGTTACTATTCGTTTGGCACATTTACTATTCATAAGGGTGATATTATTATTCCTCTGGTCACGTTAATATTTCATTGTTATCGGATCATTTTCTTATAGAAATTCCTTTTATTTCATGCATTCGTCATTTATAAAGATTGTATTATGTTATATAAGTTAATTTATGTGATTGATAATATATTAAATAATTATAAGTAGGAAAATTTCATTGTTACAATTATGGGTTGTTACATTATATGTGTTTTCATGTTCGTACTCAAGTTGTTCACTGTCATGTGAATAAATATGATATAGTATAATTATCCTCCAAATCATAATGCTTATAAAAAATAATATTATATTATATTATTAAATGACATGATTTCATGTAATGAAAATTCATATAGTGTCTTATAATTTTTGATACTACTCAATGATATAAATTCCTCAGAATGAAATAAGGATTATAAAGGAATTCATATATTCTCATGACATAGAAAATTTTAGGAAAAAATATTTTTCTAATGAATATTAAATTAAAATGAAAACATAAAATACATATGATATGGAATAAATTAATAAGAAATTATCAAATTAATATGATTTATTTATAAGTCATAAACTAATATCTCTATTGGGGAATGTCATACAAATATCATAATAGGTCCATTTTTTTTATTTTCATCATGAAATTCAATACATCTTAAACTGAAAAAAATAATCCATGAAATCATTAATTCACTATAATAATCATCTGAAAAACATCTTATGAATCTCAACAACAATCTCATAATGGGTTACCTAAGATGGAAAATTATTCCACAATTCCAATCTAACATTAATATTAATTTTATTTATTTGAAAAAAATAACAAAAGGTCATTAAATAGAACATTTTAATGGTCTTGTTTGACACTAACCCAAATGTAATTTTTTTATGTGGTCGTATATTTATATAATTTAACAGTTTGTAAGTAATAATTATAACCTCCATGGATGAATTCAATTTGAATAGTTGTGCTATTATTAGGAGTAAAAATATATACACCATTTTAATGTTCTACAAATTAAAAAAATATGTAAAAAAAATATGAAAAATTTATTAGAAATCATTGAAATGATATAGGTCTCATGTACTAGTTTCATTGGACTAATGATCATTAATGATAAGTTGGAATAGTAATATAAATCAATTATACTACAATACAACAAATGATTGACCTATAATATAAGAAAAGTTATATCAGGTTGGATATAGTTTCATAAAAAAATAACCTCAAAATTTAGATATGAGTTTGTGGATAATCCCATAAAACCATCGGTTTCCTAATAAACCACATTCCATTAAAGAATTCCATTAAAATGTATATGAAAAATGATTAATATGGCAGAATTTTTTTATTATGTGGTTTATTAAATCATTTGTTTGACTTTGGTATTAGAATAAATTTCCCACAACTAAAATATAATAAATATTTATTTCTCTCAATAATGTTAGGTATATTTTTTCTATAACTAAAATAAAAAACTATTAAACATTCATAAATTTAGATTTTTCATGAGAAGGAATAAATCAAATAATGGGTTGTTATGTAGATACATGATCATAAATTTTAGAACTGCAATTTTCACATTACATTCCATTTTTATATGTTTTAAGAATATAAATTTCACCTGTTATTTCTCTATATGTTTGGGAATGTTTTTAGCATATTTTCAATCTATTTCTAAAAGTACATGATTAGAGAACGATTAATGGGAACTGCAAACCTTCCCTACTAAATCATGTAACTTGTTTTGGGAGCCACTAGGAAGGATACCATTTTGCACTTGGTTTGACCCCATCCAAAATATTCCCATGGAAAACCATTCAATGTGATATTGAGGGTGAATCACGTTTGGTTTATGGTTTTCTATCCATGTGAGGAAACTATGTGATGTGATTTCTTGAGACACTAGCCCTGCATGGTTGGTTCCTGGTTGTCAAACTATTTCACCCAAACCATGTGGCTACCTAGATTTTCTAGTATCACATTGTCACAACCCCTCCCAATAATGATACACCTCCGGGAATATAAATAGAGAATGGTTGATAATGACCTCCCATGTACCACCACCAGTAGGTCCTTGGTTGGATACTAGAAACAAGGGAATACCAATCTCAATATATCATTGGAAAATACATTTTTTATTGAAGATTGGGAGATATGATGTATCATCCACAAAAATTATATATATATATATATATATATATATAATCCGAAAACCATCAAACATTCATGTTTTTTTAAAATAGAACTGTTAGAGGCACAAATGTATACATGTTAATACCAATCAAAATCTAAGAAGACACACGACAATTGTCCCAATCCCGAACTATTAAGTTCATGATCCATGATATCATTATACAAACATGTAAATATATTAATATAAATGGGTTATGCATACATGTATACTCAATAGGAAAAAAAGTCTCCCTTTCAATTTTGAAATTAGCATACTAATTCCATTTGTGAAAATATCAGAACCAAACTACACCTAACAGGTACAATAACCATCACATCCTTACCAAGGCATGCCCAAAAAATAACACATGTAATTTAATTTAATGTAATATAGTGAACCTAAATGATTGGTTACCCATCACCATATTACCACTTATTTACCACTAATTCAAAAAGGAAATAGTGATCACACTTCTACCTCTACCAAAAGTACCATGTCACAACTCATCCACGCACACTTGGTCCACACATACCACACCACATCCTACCCATAGACACTTATGACACACAAAAAATCACATACCACCCATTGACACTAGGGAAAAAAACCACTAATCATCCCACCCATAGACACCTTTACCACAAACCACATCACATCCCTACTGTATACAAAAGGGCCATAAACCCCAACATCAACCCAATGAAATTTGGGAGTCCATAACACATCTCTTCCCAATGTCTCCAGGGAAAACACTACTCACATGAACAAACTGTGGTCACACAAACTGAAACCTACCCATAAAATATTAGGTTATCCACAATGGGAATAGGGAGCAAAGAAGTGTGGTTGGCCAACCATTCACCCTCCCACTAGGATGTTTGGGGCAGAAACAGTCCCCCATGACGATGGGGTATTCACCATATTGTTCTCAACAAGGTTGGGAGCATATAAAAATCACAAGGAATATACAAGTATATATATAAATATATATATATGATACAAAACATTCAATCATATAATAAGCGTTCTCAAAAAAATTGTAAATGACAACACCATCCAAATTGTTTCATCCACTAAATTTAGAACACCACATAATAAGCCACAAAACCCATTAATATTCCAAACACATTTAATTAACATTATCTCTTATATAACCCAAACCAAACCAATAATTTATAGGATTTATTAATCAATCACTCATTTATTACATCACTAACATGACTTTGATATAATAAATACAAAACATGCTACAATGTTCTCAGAAGGTGAAAAGTCATGTTTTACTAAAGAGTCTTTTCTTTTACTCCACATTTAGCATATATTATCGATATATCATATATCTATCAATTGAAACAGGGTGAATCGTTTAATTGATACTAATGTAAATAACCAAAGATAATTTCCCCTAAAAGTCATTATTTTCATCCTTTTAACCAATCCTTCTCTGGTCACGTACCAATTGAACTCACCCCAAAAAACAACCCCAACAGATAACACATTACCACACAACCATTTTTTCATCCTAATTTCACAACACTTCTCATCCCTTCCCCAATCAATCAATCTCTTAAACAGAGATTTTATTTAACCATCCAATCCATACCAAACCACACAATCATGCTCAAAACACAACTACACCACAAAATAGAGTAATCCCACACATCATATCACCACATGTAACAAGAAAAAACTCATTTTAATATTTTACAAGGCATCCTGTATTTATATACACTTATTTAATTCAATGATTATTATAGAACTATCATATACTAGGGAATTAATTCAATAACCATATATATGTTATTATCCAATTTCAATTTTTAGTCGATACAAAGATACCTTGATCATAAAATAACAAGAACAAATATATCCATTTCAAGATAATCTACCGGGGTCCAAAATTTTTAGCGGGCAGTTTAGCCAATATAATCATAATATCACAATAATAATATCAGAACTGTAAGGGCATGAAATGTTAATCCCTTTAAAATATTAAATTTCAATGAACCGTTCTTATCAAAGATTAATATAGAACTAAAAAAATCCATAGGTAATCAAAATGGAACCCCACCTTAATGATGTACAAATATGATAAATTTAGGAAATCCTACTTCGAATGGGCATCAATGATCCTTGCACAATAATGAGCCTCACAATGTATCTCCAACTACCTACCTTGTAAAATATTCAGGCATATGAGGATGCTGTAGAATCACTACACACATAAAAACTAATGATAGACCCATTTAGATACATGGGCGATCATGTTCCATCATATGTAATGAAGAAATTATAGGGGAACGAGACCATACTAGAATAAACTACATGGAGAGAGGATGAAAAGTTCATAGATTGAAGATGAATCAATACGAATCGATTTAAGGAATTTTGGAATAAATTCTTAATAATGTAATTATGAAAACCCTGAATAGGGGACTTCAGGTCTCCTATGGCCAAGGAAGGTTCATTGTAGCCCTTAGGTTTGACTATATGACTGGCTAGGAATAAATCTAAATTTTATAGAAGTGGGTATTACACGTCATGTCACATCCTTTGACGTTGTTTAATGCACATCGATCTACATTATCAGAAAAACTCATCATTTCTTCTTTTATATTATTTTTGAGACCCAAAAACTTTTCACACTGTGAAATCTATTGCACAAGAAAAAAAAAACAAAACATCATGTCATGTCATATAGTCCAATGGTGTAATCCATATTCTTCTAGTTTTGGCAACTAAACATCTCCAAATGCCTCTGATACTCCTGTCAGCCTCTCCAATAACAAAAAACCTACAAAGTAACTTACTCTAGGGACACATACCATTACCTCAGATACCTCTAAAATGATTAGACGCTCATGAATAAAAAAATAAACCCAGAAGAAAAAGGGTTTTGAACAAACACACAGCGAGATAACTCTAAAGGATCTCATTACTCCAAAAAAACCACCACACGTCAACTCAGATGACCACAACCAAACATCACATAACCTCAATACAATAGTCTCACCCTCTACACAGCCCAACACAACAACCTATATAGTAATTTAATTCCACCATCCTGATCATATGAGTCATGGAATCTTGTCTTCCATGTCAATATAATATCCACACTGTGTGGAACTGACTAACTCGCACGACATTAATTACACCACAGTTAATGCATTTAAATTTTAAAATATGTACTTCTATTATTAATATTTTAGTAATTTATCTCATTCCACACAACACACATCCCAAACTAATTAATTATAAAATCACTCCGAAAAAATAGCTCAAATATTTCATTTCAATGAAAAACTGAACAAGGACATGCTTAATAAAACTCTAAGTACTGGGAATTCATCTCCTTTTATTATTCCCAATTACTCTTCTCCAAGACACCATGCATCCACAACACATGATCCATGGGAATGGTCCATCCATGTAGCACTTTATATTAATGATCATGGATTCTAACTAGACACTCCATGATCATCACGTCATCCTCGATATCCACACCCACTATCAATGACTAGGTAGTATTCATAATGATTCCAACGAATATGACATATTTGTAAGATGTCGTAGATTTTATCCAACTGGGTTGAAATTCTGTCAGATATGTTACCTCAAAAACTCATCATTACACATCTAAGGATCCATCATACATGGGTGAAAGCTTACTCCATCCACCAAACCTCCACTTCTCACATACAGGGTAAACCGTTAAGAACATGTTTTCCCTAAATATAAGTCCATGAGCCTCCTCATTTGTTTGGAATAAGACTTCTTCCAGTCCTATGTTATAGTCATCCACTCTTTAACTAGATGAACCATCTTGTTCATGCTCTGCAGCACATAAAAATCATAATCAATTGTCTCCACAACCTCCTCCCAACAAAATGGATAACGACATGATCTCCAAAATAAATGTTCAAATAGATACATGAGAATGGATTAGTTATATATTTTATTACACAAAATCCCGTCCAAAGGATGGTGTAATACCGATGATCTTCCAATGTCCATGATGCATGCTCACACCATGTCCTCCAAAATCTACATAGTTACCTCTATCATCCCATCATTCTGAGGGTGGAATGTAGTAATGAGGACTAAATAGGTGAAAAATTTATGTGACAATAACTTTCAGTCTCTTGAGAATAAAATGGGTCATGATATGAGAAAATAGATCTCATGAAACCGTGTAGCAACACCACCTCATCCACATTCCATCTTGACAAGTCATCTAATACGCCTGACTCCTTGATCTCTATGATGTGAGACGATTTCTAAAGTTAATCCACTACTAACCAGATATAATCATAGCCTCCATGGTTTATAGTTATCCCAGGGTTGAAATGCATAATTATTTCATCCCAATTACACACTGGCATATCCAAGGGCTATAATAATCCCCCAATAATAATGTGCTCAGGCTTTACCTACTGGAAAATGAACCATCTTGTGACAAACTCTTCCACTACATTCTTTATCCTACACCACTAAAATTGAATCCTCAACCCATTATACATATTATTAAATTCTAGGTGAACTTTTAACAATGATGTTTGGAAATATTGAAGGAATACCTTCCCTATTTCCACCAAAACAGAAAACATCCCACATATCATCATCTGATTCCAACCATCTTCCAACCATCCATCCAGTGCATCACCATGGGCAACACAATCGCACAAATCATCTTTCATTGAGACTACCCACTGAGACTCTTCCACATACTACATCAACTAAGACACCACTATCACATGTAACAAACATCTTCTACTTTCATCCACACTTACATCTATGTGTATGGATCTTAAGTCCTCCATTGCTCTCCACGATCAATTTGTTCCCAAAAAACCCCATCCTATGAATTATTTCTTAACGAATCATCAATGGAAATCAATTTTCCTAATGTTCTGTATGTATTGTAATATTTTTACCAAAGAATCTCAATCCACCTCTACTTCTACAAATTCAGATATAATTATGAAAAGATTAACCTAAATATTTTGTGATTTGTGAAGACCCCAAATCACTTACAAATGTGTTAATGTCAACACAAATTCTTCACATACACAACATCTACTAGATCCAAATTATGTGTGGAATTGTTACAATCATATGGGAATAAAAACTTAGACTGATATGATATCCCAATTTTCAAATTCATCAACATGAATCCCAAACCCAAACAAAAAGTATCACAAAAAACCACAATCATACCCCATTATTTATGCAACTAAAGCACTGTATCACTATCCTACATCCCCGAAAGGTAACCGAATGCTTCCTAACAGTGAACACCCCACAAAAAATATCGGCCCCTCATAGTGAAATCCATCAATTGTGTTACACCTATAGTGAAATAATGTTAAACCCATTGATAATATTCTACAAGTCGATGAAAACAATGAACTTATACAACATTCATGGGTTCTACACAAGAAACAACAGGTTCAATCATCAAATTGTATACTACCACACCCTTCTAAGACACAACTTTCATGAGAAAATCTACCTTTCCTGTCAATAGGTTACACTTTAGAAATAGTCAAGAGAGATAGTGGCATTGAAGGAAAATCAAGAATGTTATTAATAGCTCAATTATACCATCCTACGAATTAAAGTAGATTAAGATATCATTGATTCACATGATAATGAATCGATATAAGAACTCATAGATCATAGAGATCACATGACCCATGAAAATAGATGGAATGTTATTAACATTGAATGTCATGACAATAAACATGATGTTCCATTATCTGCACATAAATATAGTTATTAGTATCTCTCTCTATTTCACCCCCAACTAGTGATATACTGAACACATACCGATCATGAAAAATAAACATTCCCCTATATGATGAACTGAAAGAAATTTTATCCCTTAAAGAGGTTAAAAGTTCATGATAGTTAATTGTTTCAACATTTAATAGTCTATATACATTTTAATAATACCGAATTTCATCATAGAAAACAACATTAGTGAATGCCCTGAGGAAACCCCGGGGTAGATAAAACCCTTTTTCATTATATTTTCTATCTGAATCCTCAGCTCCCATAGCTAAGAAGGTTCCATCAAATAAGAACACTAAAAAGTAGGTAATAATAGGGATGAAACTTATTCCTAAACATAACATTACATTGAGGGTGTGGAATCATAACCTCCCAAGGGATAACATCCATGAACATCCCAATTACATTCTGATACTATAACATATCATCGTCCACTGATTACACTAATAGAATTGACCACAATGAATGAAGAGGCTCCAAACCTTGACTTCCCACCTAACAACTATTCTCAAGAATGAAAACTACACGTTCTCAATCTACCTATGGAAAAAAAAATCTCCTAAAAAAACACTTGACAATTCCATTCATATAATACAAGAAACCAATACCATGGAAGAAATCTTGTGGTTTAAATTATATCAAGACGAGATCCCCATGAGATTGATGTGGTCCCATCATTTGTCTACATCCCTGGAACACATCAGACAAATTGTTCTATCCCTTGACTAGTGTACTCAACAAATAGAGAATGGGAAGACTCTCATTTTCTTTTCCTAGATAGTGGGATAGAGCATGTGAAAAATGTAGTGAAAATATCCTAAATCAACAAATACGAACAAGAAAATGTACTAAAAAATTTAATCGTACCTCTGATGACCTCAGGCCCTGTTAGAAATATTGCCTCCTCTACTTACAATTAATCATGCTCGACTCCCCAACCTCTCTTCTGACGAATGACTCTAAAACCACACTTAGGTATAGTCATCTGAATATGAGTAGAATCTTTATTTTGACCTCTACCCTCTCCATCACCTCTTGGAAGAGAAAAAACATTCTTCCTCTACTACTGAAATAGTCTCATTAGAGAATACTGTTGAGGCATCTTCTAAACCTGTCCACTCCCACAATAATAAGATTGAATGGGTATTAGATACTCATTATAATATTGGTTGTGAAATAAAGAAAATAAACACCTCATCTATAAGCCTAAAGTAAGTGAATGTGGTCCAGAATGTCGAAAATGGATATGTTGAGTTTGAATCCATTCCATTCAAAACCACGATGGTTCCGGTGCCTTAGACCTGCAATCAATAAACCAGCATCATGAAGAACTCTTTTGGATCCTCTAACACGGTAGACCTCCTCGTGAGAGAATCCACAAAATTTACAATTCATTATTCTGAGCCTCTATGTACTTAGACAACGTAAAAGGAGTAACCAAATACTAGATAGAAAGATGAAATTCCTCCCTAAGGAATATCACATGAGACTCCTCATCCAAAAATAGATCTGTAGAAAATTAAAGATATCCTTGAACATGATTCCCAGCTGTTGTCGAGATATTTTTCTCTACTGAAGGGAGAGTTCCTCAAACCTCTTCTATGGCCTCATGGTCAATGGAAGGAACACTCCTCATAATGCCTTCACAATGTTTACCAAAAAAAATACACATCCTTCATATCCCCTTGATAAATCATCCACCACTAACGAGCAGCTCCAAAAATCTGATAGAATACCAATAGAACCCAATACTCCCTCAAGAACTAGATCAAAGAGAATGTGATCTCAAGCTCCTAGAACCATCTTTCTATCTCCATGAAAAATACATTTCCCATGTACTTTCCCAAAATTTGGGGTTGTAAGGATGGAAATGTCCTCTGCCACTAGTCATCCTCTCCAATAGGATCTACCCACTATCGATCAACCTTATCAACCTACTGATACACAAATTCATAATCCACACGTGGTAGATGACCAAGATCCATAACTGAAAAGAAAAAATTGAGTTCCTGAGGCTGATAATTATGGAATTTTTAATTATGGTTAATTTTAACCCATTTAATTATTTTCTTTGTTCATTCTAATTTTTCCAAACAAACTGATTTCAATCAAGAATGCAATCCATTATGATGAATGTACCATTAGTAGGGTCTCTACCCTATAAATAGTGATAATTACCTTGGTCATTCGGTAGGATCACATTCCATGCATTAAAACTAAGGTCCCCCTAAAATATTAGATCATTACCATTCATCGCTAGCCTATGTCACACAACAAGATCAAATGACACGGTTACCCTACAAACAAATTCAACCCTCAATGCAATTAATCCTAAACCCCATATAATCTCTCAACCATCCCCACTGATACCATTCTATCACAACCCCTCCCTCAAATTATACCACTCATGGGTTAATAATGGAGAAATGTAGATAATGAACACTTGAGTCCCTCCTCTAATAGGACCTCAGTAATTGACTAGATCATACAGTATACAGATCTCACAATATATGAGGGATTGACATTTTTAACTTGATTGGGAGATATGCTGGATAATTCACAAAATAACTCCAAGACATATAACAAAAAATCCAAAATCCATCCCTAATTAATATTTTTAAAATAGAAATGTTAAATGTAATATAGTATCCATGTAAATATTAAACACATAGCTATGAAGTTACACAAAATTTGTCCCAAGAATGAACTAATAAAGTCCATATTACTCCACAAAATCATCATGGAAATGTGAAATCAATTTTCTATATATAGGGTGTGCATATAGGTATACTGATTATGAAAACCAAATTATATCATTCACATGTGATAGAAGCTTACTAATTCCCCAATGAGAAAATAATAGAACCAAACAGCACATAACAGGCATACAACCCATCCTAACCTCACAGAGACAATATCAACAAATAAATCAAGTTATTTCATGTAATATAAATAAATTAAATGATAATTTAACCTACACGACATTCCCAATGATTATCAACTATTTCATAATGTAAAATATCCTCTCTCAACTACCTATTCGAGATGTATCATGTCACAACCCAGCCACACAGGCATGGTCCTCTAAAGCCACACCAAATCCCACCAATGGACAGCTAATAGAAAAACCAATTCACATTCAACCCACAGATTCATGGTCCAAAAACCACATCACATCCCACATTTAGACACTTCAACAACAAACAACATCACATCCCACCAGTAGACACTAGGGCCACAAACCACAACCTCATCATGAAGAAACATTTTAAGGAATGCCACATCTCATCCCAATGACACCATAGAATTCAAAATCCTCCCACATACACATGGGACTCACCATAAAAAAAATACTTGACTAAAAATGTGACTTCAATACCAGTAAGAGTGATCATTGAAGTGAGTTTGTACATCTGTGCATCCTCGCAATGGGATGTTTTGGAATGACACCATCTTCTATGATGATGGTAGTACTTTACAAATAGTGATCAACTAGGGTGGGATTCATATTGAAATCAGAAGGAAATTAAAATTATATATTCATATAATACCTATGACTCATTCCCAACCTAGGGTTATATGAACAACCGCTATCTCAATACACTAACAACTTTTCCACTCCCACTCAATGCACTAAAGCTATAAAAAGGACACATAACCACTTAACATTCAAGGGAGATTTAAATATCCATTTAAATTGTGTTAGATAATCCAAATAAATCCATTCAAGCATTTTTTAATAAACCATTCAATTATTTCATCACTTATTGAGAAACTGTTATGAAAAACACACAACATTCTACATTGTTCTAAGAAGTTCAAGATCCCTGATAAACTAAAGGGTCTTCACATTTTCTCTATACTTAATACAAATTCATGATATATCTTATATTGATATCATGATATGGGTTGAATCATTCTACATGTTACTCATGAAAAAACTATGGGTTAATTACCCATAACGTCCACTATTGTCATCTTTCAAAATTTTCCAGTTCTGGCAACATACCAACAGAACCAACCACCATCTCACAACCTCAACTGATAGAACCATACCACACAACATATTCCATATACCTACTACAACAAACATCTCATCCATTCCACAATCAAAAAATATATCAACCTGAGATTCCATTACACCAGAAAAATCTATCCCACAATGCACAACAATATCCACAGCCATGTTATAGAAAAAACCATAGAGAAACCATACATCAAATAAAAAATGTTTTAAGGATAAACACATATCCATATTTCATAAGTCATCCCTATAATAATTTAATATTATTAATTCAGGGGTTATCATAGAATTGTATGATCCTGAGACATCCATTGATTATATGGATATATATGATTAAGAAATTTCGTTTTTTTATGTGATACCAAAAAATAATGATCAATAAAAAACCACAACAGACATACAAAATGAAAGAAAACCCCGAAATGTCCAAAATTTCTTGTGGGTATGTTATCCTGTATAATCAAAATATCACAAACATATTATCAAAACAAAAATAGCACGAAAAATTATTCCCTCTACAGTTTCAATTTAATTTATTTGCTTAATATCTATAATTAATATAGAATATATTAAACCCATAGGTAAACTAGTGATCCCCACTTTACATGTATCAAAGTTAAGTAAAATGAAGGAAATATAAAATCAAAATTGATTTGACAATACAAAAACAAGAACCAGACATGAAACAAATCTCTGATCACCTCTCACATAAGATATGTATACATTTGGGGATGCTACCACAATACTATACCATGAAAAATGAATGAGAATTCCATTTTTAAACATGAGATATTATCATCCAAAATATGGTAAGAATAAATGGGGTAATATATAAAACCATAATGTACTATAAGAGCTGTGAAAGAACACACCTGTGATCAAAGATGGATCACTACATTTGAATAGAGGGATTATGGGAATCAATCCTTAATGAATGAATCCTCAAAAGACTGATGTGGGGTCATCAGGATGCCTGGGGTTGAAGAAGTGTCACTACAACAATAGGTTTTGTCAGGTTGAGTGGATAATAATACACATAAATGTCATAATAGCATAGTTTTTCACGATGGTTAAGACCATTTCATGCCGTGCAATTACTTGCAGTCGACTTCAACGAAAAAAATCACATATCAATTTAATAAATTGTTTAGGTCCCAGAACATTAAACGATGTGTACCAAGCTAGAAATGCTATGAAACAAAACGTAACGTCATGTAATATAGTTACGTGACGTTTAATACGGATTCATCTATCTTTTTCAACTAAACTCTTCTGAACTCTTATGAACATCTCTAACAATTGTAAAATATATATGTAATGGGTCGGGGGGTACATAGACCATTACACACCATTATTGATGGTGCATCATTTGAAAACCCATTTGAAATTACATGGTTATGTGAAGCTTATACATTTAAAATTGAGGGTTTAATACGAATTTACACCCAAAACTGTAATTAGTTTCATAATCTCCGAGATTATTGATTTCCTTTTCTCTCGACTATCATTTTCCATTATCTATGGATCCAATGTCAAATTTTTTGAATCAATGTGTGATATATATCTAAATTAATTGTTTAGACATGGATTCCCGCCCTCCCTCCATCCCTCTCTCACTCGAATTATTTCTTCTCCAGTTATATATCACCCAGATTAGGTTATCAAATCCACCGTGGATTGATATATATTTAATGTTAAATATCATTATGAGTTGGTATTGAGTATATTTAATAAAAGAATATCGCTGACACAATCCTAATGATAATATTATCATTCTTAGTAATCATCAATCATTATGAGGTGTGTGGCTACTCTCCCATCTCAATATATAATAAAAATGAACGACTTAGATTTTATTATATAATATAATTGAATGTGTTGTGAAACCATTGTGTAATTATGTATGCAAATTGTATTTTTTTATGAAATTTGATTTTTTTTGAATTTGGACAGACATTTGAAGACGCCAATATTTATTGATATAAAAATATTTTCTAAAAATAAAAGAATGGTTGGTGGAATACATGGTTTTTGATAAATCATATACTAGAAATAATGTTTTATTATGAATTGGTTTCAAATAAAATATGGATTACATAGCTGGAATGAGTTCATAGATTTTAATGTAACCCTATAAAAGGGTTGTGTATCATTGTGCTATTGGGAAATGTTCTATAATGTATTCCATGTGCCTTTTTGGAGCATGTAAATTTTCCAAATAGTGATGACTTTTTATATTAAAAAGACACTAATCATGAGTATAAAATTTTAACCTCTCATTCATGCATCTGAATCTCTATGTTGGTGTGGAAACATAGGAATTTAGTGTGAAGAATTTTTAAAATTGATATAAAGGTTTATTTATTATAATCCATGTAACTGAAATGGTTTTTATAAAAAAAATTCCAACAATTTTAAGAAAATTTTTTATATAAATTTTATAATTGGTTCATGTCATAGTAGTGTGGGTTGAGAAATTTATTGGGGAATCCTGTTGAGGTTATAGTCACCCCATACGTGGTAAAATTTGTTTATTTATTTTTATTATGTCTCATGGCATAGGTAATGTTATTAAATATCATTTAAATAAGGGTACATCTTAATATCATGGCATGGTAGGTGGAGTTGAAGCATAGAGCTGGTTTAGAGTTGATGGTATTGAGGATAGTTTAGTATATTCGGGTCCATTGGTATTTGGTTCTTTTTTGGTTGATTTCATTTGTATCTATTATCACTATTATATTGTTTTATTTGTGTGTTAATTTGATATTTCATAATTCATTAGTGCATAATATAGTTTTACTAAATTATATTTCTCCAAATTATCCATTTTTTATCTTTACTGTTCAAATCTTCCCCCACATTCTTGGAACCATTGGTATTTATAACATGTCTTTTGTTTCATGTGTATTTCACATATGTCATGTAACTCTCTGATAACTACTCAATATAATGTGGTGGGTTGGGTTGTTACAAATGGTATTAGATATATTAAATTATTGATTTGAAATGTTATCAATCATTTTTATTCCTTTTTTGGGTTTCTATAAGGATATTAAAATGTTAGAACTCCTAATGAAATGTATAAAATATGTAGTGATCTACATTATTCTGAATTATATGTCTTCCTATTGTTTCGTGTAAAATTGTGCTAGAATACACTAATATTTATGTAGAAAAATCCTCGGTGTGGTTTTGGGTGATTGGGATATTAAATAATATATGTGTTTTAAGACATCTGAAAATAATTTTAGTGATAATATATGGTTTTATATTTATGAAAAATATTGGAATTTTTTATAATAATTATATTTTAAAATTAATGGTCTTGGTTAATATTGATATTCAAAATTTGGTTTTTGAGCCTTTAGTTTCTCATAAATGCTAATAAATTATTTATTATTCTAGTTATATTAAATGAAACTAATTATGAATCATAGAAATTGACTAGAAGAGAATGCAGAAAATGTGGTTGCAACTGAGCCACATGTGAAGAAATCATTTTCCCAAATCATCATTCATGATTTTCATTATATGGACAAAGATAAGAAAAAAAATCCTTGATAGATGGACCACTCATCCCTTTTTCAAAAGTAGAATCCTATGAAATTACACGGGAATTTATAAATGAATAAAGAAGGGGTGAGGCTAAAAAATTTAAATTTTCTCAAAATTAATTGGAGCAACAAAAATGTTGATATTCAAGTGTGAACTAAAAATTCCTAATGATCTTGCATTCCAAACAGTGGGATTAATCATTTTTTCGAATATTGAACATGGTATTCCATGGGATGATTTTGGAGAACTATTTAATAATAAAATCAATCCTCAAAACATTCACATTCCTAGATAAATGGATATTAGTTGTTTAATGAAGGAAAATCTCACAATGATAGAGGATTCAATTAAATTTACGAATTTACTTTCCTTTTCTCTAAGAGTTTCTGTAATTTCATCCTTGAAGAAATATATATTTCCTTTGGGGATTGGAATATAAATTCAATAATATATTACTATATATTTATTACATAAAATATAGGCATATAAATTAGAGTGACTATGGTTGAAAGGGATATAGAAATAAATATAGTTGGAGGAATAATGTAAATCCCTATAGGAATAGTTGGTAAATACATTGCTGGATATAAGTGGAAGATGGAATCCAATTTTTCATGGGGTAGAGAAACACCGAATGAGACCACAAGATCAGTTAATCTCCACTAAAACCATAATGTAAGAATGGGTGTTTCTATGGTGGATCATTTGATCATAAAAAGATATATTTTATAGAACTATTATATCATGTTACTATTATAATATGACAGGACATCTTATGTGTTATTATTGTAGTGTTATAAGGATTGGTGCTTTAAACGAATCATATATGTCCCATAAAAAATATTATTCATTGGATAAATATTTTTATAATTACACCCATCCTCAAGACCATTCCAATAGAGGTGAATCTTGGAACTCTATGACACCATTGAAAAAGGATATCTCTATTGTGAGGTTAGTAGAATGTGATTGTGGGTAACCTATTGAATGGTGAAGAGAAACTCATCGAAATTTATCAATATAATATTTTAATAGATCATTGAATGATTTTGGTGAATTCTTTTCTTATACAATAATTTTTTGGAATATATGTGTCCCACTCTTTAGTTTATTTTCAATTTATTGGACATATGAGACCATGTGTTGAGAATATTCATTCTATTTTAAAACTGAAAACTCCTCTTATCCAATGGGAATGTTGATAATTTTTTAATGAACTGGAAAACCTAATAGAAGTGTTAAAAAGGAAAGAGATATTTCCCCTAAGAACATCCCAATGGGCACCAAGAGTCCTTTTCAAATGTAAGGCGGAAGGATCTCTTAGCATTTCTGGATTATTTCAAAATATTATTCATTAATGATATAGGATCAGTATATTCTACAATGAATTATTGACAGTTTTGATCAATTTATGGGATCCAAATTTTTATCCAAAATATAATTACATTTGTGGTATAATAAACTCTTAGTTAAAAAGGATTATATTCAAAAGATGGATTTATTGAGTCATTAAAGCCTTTAATGGTACATGGTTATGGACATTGGGATTAATAATTCACAATTAGTTTTCTTGTTATTAAGGACTGATATCATTATGATGTATCATGATTCCTTTTTAGTGGTGTTTATTATGATATTATGGCTTGCTAATGATGTTATATTCATGAAATGGAGCACATGAAATTAGTAATGTACACAATCTATGAACATTTAATTTATGGAAGGCTACCAATCATTGATTTCAAGATTTAGAATGTACATTCCCATAATCATTTAATTTCATAAAAATTAGTTTCTATAGGTCATAAAAGTATTGAATTTATTACATCATAGAATCCATCGATGAATTACTTTGAGATACATATTTTACGTTCCTTATCAGAATACTTATGTCGATTTATTCGTGATTTTGAAAATCTTTCCTCTCAAATTGAATTACAAAAAATGATGGACATTTCATTCTATTAGAATGATGAATGTATGATGTATTTCATGTAAATGAAGGTTCCCCTTAGTGATCACCATCCCTTACAATTCCGTGATTAGTAAAAGGATACATGATTTATTTCAATGCATTATTATCGAGTTTTGGATGTGATCTCATTGAGAGAGAACATTTTGTAGGTTATGGATCATGAAAATTTCTTGTTCATGATAAAAAACCCCATGAATTATTTGGATGACATTTATGTGGTAGATAATTTAAATACATGGAATCATTGTATATATTGTGATGAATTTTTAGGGTTTAAATATCATAAGATCAGGATACCAATATTATGAAAAATAGACATGGAAATAGGGAAATGAAGGTTTGTGGAATATTGTAAAAAAATTAACTTCAACATGATGTAAACACTCTATTTGTGAAATATAATTATAGTGGCATTGTATTGGAATTCATACACATAGTGGGATAAATAGTATTTATATGAATTAATACAATTGTATGTTTTAGAAAATATTCATTTTTACTTGGTAGAGAAAAGAACCATTGTGTTTTCATTCTTGTCTCTTCTGTTTTTGAGTTGGTTATACAGCTAGGGGATGTACATAAATATGATCCATAATTTCAATCCATGAGGTATAAATAATTAGTCAGTAGAATATAGAAGGATTTTAGATAGATCATTATGTGGCTTACAGTACATATTTTTGATCTACTATGTTCACTATAGAAAATTCTAAATGCCTCTAACCATTCAAAATTGGTTGTTCATCCTAGAATCTATAAAATGTACATGGAATTGGGAGCATGATTTTTTTGCATTGGAATGAATATAAAAGTGGTGTATTTAATGTATAGATGTATCACTACTCATGAGATCAAGCAATCCCACCAATGACCAGAAGGAATGTTGCATTATTTATTGATTAATCTATGTAAATTTGAGAAAACAAGTATAGATTTTGTGACAGTTATACCATAAATGGTTTGGAAACAAATTTCAATATGTGTTTTTTAAGAGTTAATTCCTTGGCCAAAACGACCAAAACACTAAATTTATTAAAATAATGCTTAAAGAGGTCTAAAATATAGGATTATATTAAAATAATTTTCATGGAAGTGAATAAGAGAATCTGGGAGGACTTCACACCACGCAATGTATTGATTAAATCCCAAGTTGGCCAAGACATTAGCAACCATGTTCACATCCCGATAAACATGTGTGATTATGTAATTCAGTTCAGGGAGCAATCAGTTTCATTCTATCCAATGTGTTGTAATCGGCCAAGCTAAATGAGTTACGCAGTTCCAAATTTCATGTACGATGGCCGTCGAGTCACTTTCAATCGAATGTATGTTCCAACCATAAACCATGGAAAATTTAATCGCATGAATCAAGCCTATCACATCAGCATCGTGGGAGGAGGAAATCACCCAATGAAACATAAAGAATCCTAGAATTAGTCATATGTGGTTCTTGAAGATAGCACCACATGATGCAGGTCCCAAATATCCCTAGGAGGCAACATATTTGTTGATTTTGATCCATCTAGGGATAATAGCTCTCCATAACACCTATAGAGTGCAGTGTGGTTGAAAAAATTTGTCGTTGATCCGTAGACATTTCAGGATACAAAAATTGTGTACGATATTGTGGTAATGAACTTTTTGAATCAATGTAGATTCTTTTAAGGAAATATGGATCTGGGATCAACCTGATTTTATATTGAGTGAGTGTTTTTTATGAATAATTGAGTTCCAATCATACCAGATCACACAGTGATGTTCTGTAGCCACCGCAAGGAAAAGGTTTCTGATTTGTTGAGAGCCATTCATCTCTACACATTTCATAAGATGATTTTTGATAGAGTCAGGAATTGACCATCTGCAATCAAAGATGACAAAAATGTAGTTTCAAAGAGAAGAAGTAGTAGAACATGAAAGGAAGAGCTGGTTAGCATATTATATATGTTGATTACAAATTTTACATTTAGGATAAAGCATAATTATATGTAATTGAAGTTAGATATTAGTGGGAACTCTATTGTGAGCATTGGGAAAGATGAGACTGAATCATGAGGGTTTTTTCCAGGGTTTTTGAAATTTTTAATCTAGCTGTAGTCATTCTCATCGTTTAAACACATATGAGCATAGTATTTTTTTAGGTAATCATTCTATTGTGAGAAGGCTCAAAAATTAAAAAAATCGTTGTTTTATAAGAGAGGGTGGTCATCAATGAGATAAAAAATAGTATCTTAGAGATGCTCTTGTTGAGAGTTTAAAGCATCATTGATAGATTTGTTGGTGTTTTCATGAATTTGATCAGGTGAAATCATATAGATTAAAGGCATGCTAGTCAAGTTGTCCAGCTGAAATTTCTTGGATGAATCTCTGTAGACCATCCATCTAGAGTTATTCATAATTTTGATGAAGGAGTTTTTTATGGTAGGCCACATGGATAAATTAATAAAACCCAAATTTCAAGTCATATGTATACCAAGAGATCTATTTTTTGGAAAAACGATGCAATCAGAAGAGTGGTGAAAAATATTCCAAGTAAACCGAGCTTGAAGGGCTTCATAAAAGTGTTTTATGATTTTTATACCAATTCATACTTTCTCATTAGGCTTGCAACTAGTTGACCAAGGGACCTTTCCGAGTTTTTTTCCATGAGTAGTACCAGTACATAGGAAATTTTTAATAACTGTATTCCTTTTATTGATATGACAAATAGTCCATTTGTAAACCATCATAGAGTAGATCATCGTAGAGTCAATAGTAGATTTCACAAGGCAGGTCCTACCTGCTATAGAGAGAGTCAAAATTGAATATGTGCGATTATAGTTTGGATCACAATATAATCCCAAATCATAATTTTTTTTGAATAAAATATAGTTTAAATTTTTTATGCAACCCACATGAAGGAAACTATAATTATGTAAGGGTTCATTTTTTACATTTTCTGATTAATAACCTAAGAATACATATACATTTTTTATAAATATTATATATATATATATATATCCATTATAAAATAGTTTAAAATGTGAACCTCTAATCATCGTTAAATATTTGTACGAAAAAATATGATGATCCGAATAATGTATGACATTATTATGTCTTGTGTGATGTATTTTAGAGGATCAATGAAATATTACACACCTTTAGTGAAGTAATCATACAATAACAACTATTAGTCCTCAATATATAAGAACAATTTTGAATGATTGTAAGGTATTCAATTTATTTATCCACTTTTGGGTGGAAACTTTTGCTATTTAATTTATCAGACAAAGCCTTGTGAAAAAAATAGTGAATATTCAAATCATAAGAAAAATAAGTGTGAAAACATAGGGTCGTCTGAATCACATGTGTATCATCATTAATGACAATAATAATTTTTGGATAGTAATCATGTATTCCTAGGAATATATACAAAGATTCAGAATCATAAATTTGGTAATAATTGATAATTTTCTCATCATTATGTTGGCCCTATTGAGGTTTTGTAATTGATTTTTGAGGTAACATATCAGTCGGATTTATGAAAAATGCTTTGTTCCTTGTATAATATATTTTATGTATCCCAATATTTAAATTGTCAACTTCATACTAAAAATTGGATTTGATGAGACCATATTAATATAGAACAACATGTTATGTTTTTCTATGTGATGATATGGATTTTTAATAGGCAAGGAGTAATCTTATATAATAAAATTATTATTTGGGAAAATTTATATAGAATCATGGTTAGATTCAATATGATACATGATATCATGGGAAAGAAATTTTAGAGAAGAGTCCTGAAATAGTCATTGTAAAAAAGAGGATTCTACATTCTCTGAGAAGAAATTACAATGGTGGGGATAATTTACCACCCATATTTTAGGAAATTTACACTTGTTTTAGTGTTTTAATCCTATATAATGCCGGGTTTGTTTTTTGGGATGTTCTGATGATAAAATAATGTTGTGAAATCATTTATAGAGGTTAATTTTTTTACGACTAGTAAAACTAATTAACCACACCAATGAAAGTTTGAATCATGTTTTTGATTCCACAGGATGATGAACAGTTAAATCATGGTCTAGGAAAATATTTTGAGTACCCAATGGGAAACCATGGAAAGTGAAATAGTGGAAGAAGAATAGTTGGTGCATTTTTTTTCAAACCATGTGATCAAATAATTAAGGTGGTTCTATTGATACACTAGAACCATATGGATGGAACATGTTTCCAAAAATGGGAGGCTCAAACTATTTGACCACATGGCTAATACAGTACCACATGTAGTGTTGGTGCACAGTTTCGAAAGTCATGTGACCTAACCACATGATGTGTAGTCAAATAATTTACAACTACCTCTTTAATATGAATTTATTCTCTAACAACTTATTAGTCCCCTAATACCCCATGATATTTAATTCTATTTTCTCTCATTGATTTTTTGTATTTCCCTTTGTTCTTGAGTGATTTTTTATCAAATTAATGTACAATGGAGGGATTAATTTACTTGTAATTCATGGTTTCCCATTCTCTCCAAATATCCTCTAATTTTCACTAATGTTGAACATGAGATATATTACTTCATGTGAATATATATATTCATTGTCAATGTTATTGATATGATCATAATAAATTAGTTCAAGGAAATAATATCCATGGCTATATCTTCTAGATATTTTCTTCATTCTTTTCATTTTTCAATTAGTTTGAGATTGGAGAATTATCGGTCATATAAAATTATATTCGAAAATGAAGGATTAGTAATGATTAAATGATTTACATGATTTCTTTAATCTTTTTGTGATTCTCAAGATATATTATATTTTTTATTACATTGGGGATTTTTGGAATTTTTATGGATTTTAGAAAACCCATTTACTTATAATTTTTTAATGATAGTTTAAAAATAATTGAATGGTGGGGTGAATGAAATGATTATGATAAAAAATAAATCAAAAAATAATTTATTATTATATAATGGTTTTTCATTGAATTTAGAAAACAATGTTTTTGATATTTCATTAATTTTTATGTAACCTTGCAGAAGGGTGTTTACTATTCACATACAATGATGTGATAGAGAATATATGTCATGTGCCACTAGTGTATATGGATATTGAAAACCTAAAGAATATAGAGTTGATTAATGAGATACTATTCATTAGTAGTTAACAACCATTTGGAATAAATGTGTGTTGGATCAGATTACACCAAATATACACAATTCGGGGAGGGGTGAATTGTGTATTTTCAAAAATCATTATGAGATTGTGTTCTGCCTTTTGATAATTAATCAGAAAAAATAATGCAGCGGAAATTTAAGTTGATGAAACACAAGATGTATAGTAGTTCAGGGAATAGAAGGCCCCTAGTCTACTCCACCAACGCTCTACTCCATGAGAATTGTGATTTCCACTATCTGGTCCTCGTTTCAACAGACCGATTCACAACTGAGTACAGGCAGTTGACACCTTTACAATCCGAGGAAAAACAATGCCTTATAGTTCACTTAAAAAACATACACAACTTAGTACGATAAGTCGATCACTCAAGAATATAAAAGAATGATTTTCATATTTTGAAAATACTTTCCAGATGTTCTTCACAATTGCAATAGAAAGCAATTGACAGTAGATGGATCGTCCCCTTCAGAAATAATAATCATCACATAAGAGACATTCTTAGTTGATCCTGTTGCAGTAGATATAGAAATATAATTCACAACTTCAGCAGTAGAAAATTCATGGTAGATCTTCGTTGTAGAACAAGTGAATCTTCTATCGTGATCCTTCTTTCTTTTAAAACATAGCATTTATGATTCTATTTAATAATCAGATCTGTATATGTTGATTTGTACTCTCTTTTTTCCTTTCATTCCTTTAAATAATAAAAATATCACATATGATCAATAATAATGATACATTTTTAAAAATACCATATAAATAAATTAATGATAAGAACTTTTGCTGCAAAATTAGATAAAAAAAAGTCGCCTTTTTACACCCGATATTCAAACATTTGAATTGACATAGTAGTCGTATCCTCCCTGAAGACTCGACATAAAAAGTAACTTTTAATTTGATTATCAAATCATTGATGAAACATGTTTGAATAAGTCAAAATAAAACTTTGAAATCAGCTTTAAATCTGGCTTGAAATCCACCAAATAATCAGCATATTTACGGTTGTATTAAAATATCGACTTTAAATTCTCCGATGCAAAATGTAAGGATTAGTTGAACTTTATGCATACTTTTAACATAAGGTTGATGATGTAGCCTTCAAACGTAAGGTTCACAATGTAAGGTTGACAATGGAAGGTTCATTCCAAATGTAGGGTTGGTCATCCATACTTTTCTCTTTAACTTTCAAACGTATGGTAAAAGATCCGTACTTTTACTTGATCCATACTTTTCCAATAACGTATGGTTGTTTACAAAAGCAAGGTTGATGAACCATAGTTTTGAGAAAAAATGTAACGTTTAATATTTACATACGGTTCTCCTTCCTTACTTTTTGATATCCCAAAAGTAGGGTTCCTTCCTAACATAGGGTTCTTCTTCTATACTTTTTCGTTAACGTATGGTTGTTTAACCATACATTTTCCTTATCTCAAAAATTATACACGGATTCTATCCTTAAATTACGTTTATCCCTGTAGGGTATGAAAAATGTTTTACAGAACATGCTAAAGTAGATTCCTAATAAGTAGCAAATGAATAGTGTTTCCAGAGCATGCTAAATTCAAATACTTTAGTAATAAATTCCCACAATTTCAGGAGTAAAATAAAATAATAAATTCCTTAAAATGGATAACAAATAAAATCATTATAATATAATTAAGGGTATTTGTGAGCATCAAAATTATCATAAAGAGATAGAGTATTAATATAAACTCCCCCTTTAAATAACAATATTATGTATTGTTTAAAACAACACTTTCTCAACAATATCCCCCTTTTCGATGATCACAAAAACCATAAGAAATAATTAATGAAATTAACATAACATAAAATTAAATACATAATGTTTCAAAATTTTGAAAAGATAAATACCATATTAATGTCTCCCTTTAATTTATCCATGTTTTAATATCTCCCCCAATAAAATGAATTACTCCCCCAAACAAAAAGATATTGTATTTATCCAAATTTCTCCCAGTAAAAAAACTATCCTGTTTATCCATATTTCTCCACCTTTTGTGATATAAAAAAGAATTAGGGAATATAGAATAGAACACAGATTAATGTATCCCTAAACATAAGTAATGAAAATTATTAATTGTTTATCTATAATTAAATCTGGAGTACTGGCGTATCAAAATGACGATAGTAAAACCAGTAGAAAGAAAGAAACAGATTTTCATTAAAATTCAAAAATAGATACAATGATGATAAACACAGGAATCAAGGTTTGTTGCAGTGACAAGTTTGGGTTTATCTTCTTTATACTGTAGACTTGATTTCATCTAAATATTCTCTCAACCTTTTCATTAATCCATCACCAAGATGAATAATAAGATCTCGGGCCTCTTGAGTCATATGAATATCTTCAATGAGATTGACTCTGAAACACTCATGAATCCTTTCTTCTTTATCCAGAAACAATAACATCTTCTCTATGAATTTATCAAAGACAGAGCAGATTCCTGGATCACTGGATGTCAACTGATCTACTAAGAATTTTTTATTATCAATGAGAACTGATAATGGATCACTTTTTCACTAAAGATCTTGCAACATGTCATTCATATTGCTCATTGCAGCTGTGATAGCATGAATTATTCTGAATAAATCTGGTGAAATGCCTGATCAACTATCAGCATTATTTTAAACTAATGCAAATTGTGTCTTCAGAGACAACTTAAGATCTAAGAAATCTGACTTCCTAACCATTTCAGATTTCAATATGGAAACAACATTTATCATATCCTCTTTAAAAATTTAAAATTATTGTCTTGAAATAGTACTCTCCTTCTGCTTTTGAAATTTAAACTGTTTGGATGCTAAGGTTCTTCTTAGAGAATCATTCTTACATTTCAGTTGAGATAGCTTTCTGTACAATTCTTCAACTTCCCTAGTCCTTGAATCAGAAGCACCTTGTGCATGATTTCCATTCTCAAGCTCATTGTAATGTAGAAGTACTAAAGGTAATGAATCAGCATTAGATTTTTCTTTCTCCTTATCCTGAGCAGGTTGGTCCACAAATATTTCCTCAGAGTCCTTTTCAGACTCTTCCATATAAATATCCTATTGATGAACTCATGTGTGAGCTTCAGAAGCATCCTCATCCTGAACATCTGCAATTTTTTCATCTAATGAAATAACTAAAATTATATCCTCTGGAGTTTCCTGAGGTCTGGCCACTTTCTCACCAGGCTATGCCTCCTTTTATTATTGATGTAAAATACCAACATCATGTATAGCCTTTTTTCAGATCTTTAAACTAAAATCCTTTCATGATTAGGATCTATAATAGTGAAATTCTGTTCTTGAGGTTGTTCAAAAACCTTTTCTCCGAAAAAGCTGTAAGAGAGTAAATTTCTGGTAGTTAAGTTAGGGGAAGTATGTTCCTCAGTCACAGGTCTTTTCTTCTGAGTTTGAAGTCCCTCTGGACTTCTATCTTCCATTGATTATACCACTTCAAATAGGATCATCCTTGCCATAGTGCTGACTATCGAATCAGCTTGTCCCACCATGGACTTAGTAGATTGAGCTTGAGCACTCTATGATTCATCAATTTATCCACCCGGAAAATGTTTTAATTTGATATTACTCCAAAAATAGACAATCATCCTTAATGTTCCAACATTAAAAACATTATTGCGATGAAAGTGTACTCTGGCATCCACCTGTCTCAATATGTCCTTCTTAAACAACATCTGGGAAATTAATCGACCAAAAGGATTAAAGTTCATTCAGGCATCACTCTAGACACAATATATTAGCTATCTAACCATATACCTAGGAAAATTGAGTTTGACATCACTGAAAAAAGATAAATTATATACATAATGAGATGTAATATCTTTTCCATTTCAGACATCCTCGATGCAATCCATGTTTGCACAAATTTAACCAAAATTTTATGATCAGGCTCCAAATCCTTGAAAAAAAATTTCATTACATTATTAATCCAAAGAGAAATGATATTATTTCCTCTGATTTATGCACAGAATCTCCAATATTTTTCATATCGAAATAAAAGACACCCTCATGAGGGCAGTTGAGAATCAAACCAATTTCTACCGATGAGATTGAAAAAATCTATATCCTCTATCTTAGCCATCATAATGTCCTCAGTATCTATGACAACCCTACTTTTTATTACAACTTAAACGTGCTTTATTACATAAAACTTCACTTGATACAACAAAGAAGATCGAGAGGTTTAGTGTCTTTGGGGCTTAGGATCATTACATAAAAACTTTAAACATGAAATACAACATCCTTATTGAAAACTTCCTTTACATGACCACTACATTCCTTCGTACTTAGCATTGCATGGGATAACCTGAGGACATGCATAAGAAAAGGGTGAGCTATAAAGCCCAGTAAGGGATTACATAATGAATAACATGAGGAGTACAATACATGTTAGGCAATAGGCATATCAATAGAGCATAAGAGAGACATGAACATAAAGGCATGATAAAGCATGATAATCATAACATGGAAATGTGGCAACAACACTTAACATTGAATTAGCATGAGCCAAGGCTCATTGCACATGGAGCATGAGTAAACCCTCATTGCACTTGAAGCACGAGTAAACCCTCGTTGCACTTGAATTAGCATGAGTCAACACTCATTGCACATGACGTATCATGATACTATACTTTACCCAATGCATTGGAGCGCTATCAGGGCGCACCCTTCTTAAACATTTCATTTCATGCATAAGTGTGCCACATGGATCATAAAACATGGATTCATAAAACATAATCATTTATTCCACGATAAAGGAATGTGGAATTCATACATGAAACTTTACAATCAATACGTAAATGTGCATAAAGGTGAATACCCTTGATGGAGAAATGAGCATGGTATTCACTACACAATGATATTGGCTTAGAAAATCGGTGTGATTTCGGCAGCGTAACGGCGTGACATAAGAATTCATAAAAAAGGCTGATGAGAGAGAAAGGGGTTCCTCATCATATTTACATGTAATGGACAGTAAGGAGATCATATATATACATGTCCCAACAATATAAATGGAATTTAGATTCATGATACAAAAGTATTGCTTGAATATAAAAGAGGAGAAAAAGGTTCCTTTCGGAATTTCGGCATAGTAACGGGTGTACATGGGAGGCATTTAATGAGAGAGAAAGGGGTCTCCCATCATTCAAACAATAAGAGGGCAGTATGGGAGAGGTGAGAAACCATACCCCAACATTCATAATTGAAATAAAAAGGGAAATACAACATGAAAATTGACAAAAAAAAATGAGAAAGGAAGAAAAAACCATTACTTGGAAGTGTGCTTCCAAATGCTAGAGAGAGGCTTGTGAGAGGCTTCTTGGGAGCTTGGGGAACCTTGAGAGGATTCTAGAGAGAGTAGGGCAGAGTTTGGACGAACTTCAAGGGCTTTGAGTGAGGAGGAAGTGGGAGCTTGGGTGGGTTTATATAGGAAAGGTGAGAGAATTCTTTATTATTTAGGTTTGGGACCCCTTATATTAAAATAATCCAAACCACAAACCATACCATGGTATTTGCCCATGGTTTCTGGAAAAGGGAAGAGGAAAACAATATTTTACAAGGTCAAGGTCCGAACTTATTAAAAAATTAGGGTTTCTTATGTGGAGGTGAGTCACACTCCCATGGAAATTAATTTAAAAAGGCAAAGTGTTGAATAAGTCTTGAGGGCTCCATTAATGCTTTGAAAAGTGAGTCAAACAAACCCAAAACCTCATTATTTTATTGATAAAACACATATTGGCCGAACATAAGGATTATGGTATTTTATTACATCACCATTGGGTCATTATGATGTCATAAAACACATTATATATTTAAATGGTATTTAATTTTTACCCAAAAAATTTGACTGTCTCAGAAAATTATGAAAAATTCACCGTTGGATAATTTCGACGTCCTGATTCCAAAAATAATATTTATTTTATCTAGATAATTTTCTATATATGTGAATTTTCACTTTTAAAATAAAAACCGACATTTATAAAAAATTCACGGGTTTTGACAGAAATGGCTTTCAAACCTTAATAAAAATTTTAATTGCATTCATAAAATTATAAGATCATTTATATTTAATAAAAATTAATTTAATATTAATAATAATATTTTATTAAAATATTATTTAATTCAAAAATCCTTTAATTTAATAAAATATAATTCTTAATTAAATAATAACTAAAAACATCATTTGTACTTTAAAAACTAATTACAATGCATCAAAAATGACTAGAAATTATATTCATTATTATATACAAAAATAATGTACATGAACATGGTGCTACTTATTTGTTACATAACCCCTTAAAATAGCCGCATAAGACCTAAGGGTAAGGTGTGCGATGGTGACAGACTCTTGGGGTTGCTCGGATAACATCGCTCGAGTGGTAATCTCTATCAACTTCCATTTTTCCCGTAGACGATCACGTTCGAGCTTGACTTGATGAAGCTCAGCTTGGGCTTGGTCAAGGGCAAAGCCCAAAGACGCCACCTCCTTTCCGAGCTCCGACAAATGGGCTTCGTAAGGGGAAATTCTACTGGATGAGGCCATCGCTTCCTTTGTCTGAGTAGAAAATTGGTTCGTTAAAGCCTTATATTTAAACTACCCAGATGATCTCTGTTCAACGGCTATAAAAGTAACGGTCACAAATCTTAACGTTAAACTAAAGAAGTTGAAATCATATAAAAACATAAAGAAACATTTAACTGGATCAAGAGGGATTTTCCATTAATGAAATTTTGGGTCGTTACAACATTCCCCCCTTAAGAAATTTCGCCCTCGAAATTTTCCTTTTCCCACACTAAAACAAATGTGGGTAACATAGCTTCATCATATCCTCCGACTCCCAAGTTGCTTCTTCAAACTTGTGGTTTCTCCACAACACCTTGACGAGGGGCATTGTCTTATTTCGTAGAACTTTTTCTCTACGATCTAAGATCTTCACTGGTTGCTCCTCATAAGAAAGATCGTCTTCTAATTGTACCACCTCGGAAGAGAGTACATGTGAAGGGTCTGGTATGTACTTCCTTAAGAGGGATACATGGAAGACATCATGCACCTTGGCCATAGTAGGTGGAAGTTCTAGTCGATAGGCCACAGCCCCAACACGATCAAGAATCTCGAATGGGTCGATGTACCTTGGACTTAACTTCCCTTTCTTTCCAAACCTCATGACCTTCTTCCACGGAGATATGCGTAAAAAAACCATGTCTCCGACTTTAAACTCAAGGTCTCGTCGACGATTATCTGCATAACTCTTCTATCGACTTTGGGCTGCCTTGATATGCTGCTGAATGTTTTTCACCTTCTCCACCATTTCTTCGACCATTTCTGGTCCAAGCAGCTTACGTTCACCGACCTCATCCCAACATGCCGGTGTTCTACACCTTTTCCCATACAGGGCTTCATATGGTGCCATTTGGATGCTCGAGTGGAAACTATTATTATAAGAGAACTCAACTAGGGGAAGATGTTGATCCCATCCTCCTTTAAAGTCCATTGAGCACGCTCTCAACATATCCTCAAGTGTTTGGATAGTCCGCTCGGATTGGCCATCAGTTTGAGGATGATAGGCCGTACTGAAGTTCAGTTCAGTATTCAGAGCATGTTGAAGACTCTTCCAAAACTTAGAGGTAAATCTTGGATCTCGGTCCGACACAATAGATAGTGGTACTCCATGCAACCGTACCACTTCCCTGATATATATCTGTGCCAGTTGATCCAAAGAGAAATCCTCTCGAATAGAAATGAAGTGTGCAGTCTTTGTAAGACGATCCACAATAACCCAGATTGCATTGTTGCTTTTGGATGTCCTTGGAAGTCCAGTGACGAAGTCCATGGTGATGTTCTCCCATTTCCATTCTGGTATGGGCAATGGTTGCATCATCCCCTTAGACTTCTGCCTCTCTGCCTTCACTTGCTGACACACCAGGCACTTTGATGTATATTCGGCGATCTCCTTCTTCATATTATCCCACCAAAAGTTTTCTCGGAGATATCGATACATCTTTGTGCTCCCTGGGTGAATAGAGAAATTTGAACTATGTGCATCATCCAAAAGTTCCTTCTTCAGCTCCGAACTTGATGGGACACATAGTCTTTTCCCAAACCGCACAATTCCTTCTTCATTAACATTAAACTCTGAGGATTTTCCCTTTTTGATAGCTTCAACTTTTCCTTGGATTCTCGCATCATCCCTTTGAGCATCCTTTAACCTTTCCAAAAGAGATGGTTGAGCAATCATTTGTGAAAGGATTGATGATGTTCCCTTCTTTATGATTCCCACGTCCATCTTCATCAAGTCTAAGAAGATTGGATCCTTCTCAATTCTCATCATTGATAGAATTGCTGGATCCTTTCTACTTAGGGCATCCGCCACCTTGTTCGCCTTCCCAGGGTGGTAATGTATTGAACAGTCATAATCCTTGATGAGATCTATCCATCTTCTCTGGCGCATATTAAGCTCTTTCTGTGTGAATATATATTTAAGACTCTTGTGGTCAGTATATATCTCACATTTCTCCCCATAGAGATAATGCCGCCAGATTTTCAAGGCGAAGATCACCGCCGCCAACTCCAGATCATGCGTTGGATAGTTTCGCTCATGGATTTTCAACTGCCTTGAGGCATAGGATATCACTTTATCATTATGCATCATCACACATCCTAAGCCCTTCTTCGAAGCATCACTGAATACCACAAAAATCTCCCCACTTGTGGGTAAAGTGAGCACAGGTGCAGTGATAAGCCTCCTTTTCAACTCCTTGAAGCTTTCTTCGCATTCATCACTCCAAGCAAACTTTACTCCCTTTCGAGTTAGCTTGGTAAGAGGGTTGGACAATCGTGAGAAGTTTCTCACAAATCGTCGATAATATCCAGCTAACCCCAAGAAGCTACGGATATCAGTTACCGATGTTGGCCTCGGCCATCCCTCAATTGCATCTGTTTTGGAGGGGTCCACAGATATCCCATTACTTGTGATGATATGGCCCAAGAATGAGACCTCCTTCAACCAGAACTCACACTTGCTGTACTTGGCATAGAGCTTCTCCTTACGCAAAGTCTCCAGTACAGTTCTTAAATGCTCCTCATGGTCCTCCTTGGTTTTGGAGTATATCAGAATATCATCTATAAAGACTACCACAAATTTATCTAGGTAATCTCTAAAGACTCTATTCATCAAGTCCGTGAATATTGCTGGAGCATTGGTGAGTCCAAAAGGCATTACTATGAATTCATAGTGCCCGTACCTTGTACGAAAAGCAGTCTTGGGGATATCTTCCTTCTTCACCCTTACTTGATAATATCCCGACCGCAAGTCGACCTTGGAGAAGTATTGAGCTCCACGCAGCTGATCAAACAAGTCATCGATTCTTGGGAGAGGATACTTGTTCTTTATCGTGATTTTGTTAAGTTCACGATAATCGATGCAAAGCCGCATTGACCCATCCTTCTTCTTGACGAAGAGGACTGGTGCACCCCATGGTGATGCACTTGGGCGTATAAACCCTTTATCCAGATTCTCCTGTAGTTGTTTCTTCTGTTCTTCAAGCTCAACCACAGCCATTCTATATGGAGTCTTGGATATTGGTAGCGCCCCAGGTATAAGTTCAATTGAGAACTCAACATCTCTTCTTGGAGGAAGACCAGGAAGTTCCTCGGGAAATACTTCAGCGAATTCCCTCACAATAGGCATTTCTTCAAGGGTGGTTTCTTCCTTGGACTCAATCATCTGAGCCAGATATGCGTGCTCATAAGGCACTAATATCCATGCTTGAGATGATGGAGCTAAAGGAGATTCATCTTCCTCCTGACACTTGTAATGAATCGGGGGTCGATTCTCCATATGGAGTGTGATTTCCCTCTCCCGATAATTTATGTTGGCTCTATATAAGGAAAGCCAATCCATGCCAAGAATTGCATCAAATTCCACCAAAGGGAGTATGACGAGGTTCGCCGGGAATTTCAATCCACAGATTATAACAGGGGAGGACTTATACTCATGGGATGCAATGATTGCCCCATTTGCCGTACTCACCGACATCTTTACTTCCATGGATTGTGGTGGTGCAGGGATTGTTCTACTAAACTTTTGAGATATAAAAGAATGCGTAGAACCTGAATCAAAAAGTACGTTCGCTATTCATGAATGAATAACTAGCGTACCTGTCACCACTTCGTTGTCGGGGTTCACTTCGGCAGAAGTGATGGCAAAAGCTCTTCCTTGCTGTCTTGGAGGTTGTTGATTGCCTCCGATAACCCTTGGATTAGGGCACTGATTCGCAAAATGACCCGGTTCTTTGCATTTGAAGCATTGAACAACGCGTTGAGGTTCGAACGGAGCGTTCCTCCCCTCCGTCGCAGCCGCGGGTCCTTCATGCTGACAGTTAACAGCTAGGTGCCCTTCTCTTCCACATTTGAAGCATTTTCTTGTCCCCCTAAGGCAATTTCCAGGGTGCTTCTTTCCACACTTTTGGCAAGTGGGGTGCTGGAATTTCTTAGCGCCGTTGGATTTATCCATCGGACCACCAGCATTGAAGTCCACCTTCCGCTTCTTGTCCCCATGATACCCCTGTGATTCTCCGATCTTCATTTCAACCTTAAGGGCACATCGGACAATTTCCTCATAGCTGTCGAAGTCACGGATCGCTAATGCTTTCCGCAAGCTAGGCTTCAGCCCACCAAAGAAGCGGTCAACCTTGCATTCGGGGGTAACGACAAAGCCAGAAGCGTATCGTGCAAGCCTTGTGAAGTTTGCCTCGTATGCTCCCACAGATTCCTCATCTTTCTGCTTGAGGGAAAGGAAGTCCCTTTCCATCTTAAGACGGAGGGTGCGTGGAAAATATTTATCGAAAAACATCTTCCGGAATACCTTCCATTCCAAAGCCTCGATCTCCTCCTCAGGCTTCATATTTTTGATCAACGTCCACCATTGATCTGCTTCACCCTCCATACGATAAGCCGCCAGGAGAACCTTCTCTTTTTCAGAGCATTGGAGGATGGAGAATATCTTTTCAATGGAGTTGATCCATTGTTCAGCAATCATGGGATCGGATGATCCACTAAAAGTAAGAGGCCTTTGTCTCATGAAGCTTTCAATAGCGACTTGTTCTTTCTTAGGGGGGGTTGAACGTTCCTCTTGACCAGTGTTTCTATTCAAAACTTGAGTTAGCTGAGAGAGAAGCGTGACAAAGTTCGCGATTCCCGCTCCCATTGGATTGGGCATCTCATTGGTACAATCATCACACTGATCTTCACAACGGTTGTTAGCCCGAGTTCTCCTATTACCGGCCATTGGCTGGAATAAAAGGAAAGTTAGGGGTAACACATAAAGGGTAATCCAAAGACAAAAGTTGATGACTTATAAATAAACTTTAATCTCTTCAACTCATGAGTCTATAGGATTCAATCTAGGCTTTTCATGATCTACCTTCTAACATATATTCTTAGGGTCATTTTTCCCTTAATAAGGGTTCATACTAAGATTGTGAATTTATCAAAACATATCCCCCGGGAGTGTCGTAACCAAGAGTGCAGCAAGGCCCGTTGTCGTGCACCAGTTCCCGTTCGAGTCTAGCTCAAAGCGGTGTTTTCGGGTTTTACCCCTAGGATACATCTGTGCCAGAGCCGCCTCTACCTGCTCGTATCCAGACATGGATGTATTTGTTTGATAAACCACTTACTTAGTATTTACCAAAACTTAGGGATGTTTTTATTATGCTTAGTCTTGTATCTAAGGCTTTACTAGGGTTTCCTAATCCCAAAAATAACTAAACCTATCCTCTGATACCAACTATGACAACCCTGCTTTTTATTACAACTTAAACGCGCTTTATTACATAAAACGTCACTTGATACAACAAAGAAGATCGAGAGGATTAGTGTCTTTGGGGCTTAGGATCATTACATAAAAACTTTAAACATGAAATACAACATCCTTATTGAAAACTTCCTTTACATGACCACTACATTCCTTCGTACTTAGCATTGCATGGGATAACCTGAGGACATGCATAAGAAAAGGGTGAGCTATAAAGCCCAGTAAGGGATTACATAATGAATAACATGAGGAGTACAATACATGTTAGGCAATAGGCATATCAATAGAGCATAAGAGAGACATGAACATAAAGGCATGATAAAGCATGATAATCATAACATGGAAATGTGGCAACAACACTTAACATTGAATTAGCATGAGCCAAGGCTCATTGCACATGGAGCATGAGTAAACCCTCATTGCACTTGAAGCACGAGTAAACCCTCGTTGCACTTGAATTAGCATGAGTCAACACTCATTGCACATGACGTATCATGATACTATACTTTACCCAATGCATTGGAGCGTTATCAGGGCGCACCCTTCTTAAACATTTCATTTCATGCATAAGTGTGCCACATGGATCATAAAACATGGATTCATAAAACATAATCATTTATTCCATGATAAAGGAATGTGGAATTCATACATGAAACTTTACAATCAATACGTAAATGTGCATAAAGGTGAATACCCTTGATGGAGAAATGGGCATGGTATTCACTACACAATGATATTGGCTTAGAAAATCGGTGTGATTTCGGCAGCGTAACGGCGTGACATAAGAATTCATAAAAAAGGCTGATGAGAGAGAAAGGGGTTCCTCATCATATTTACATGTAATGGACAGTAAGGAGATCATATATATACATGTCCCAACAATATAAATGGAATTTAGATTCATGATACAAAAGTATTGCTTGAATATAAAAGAGGAGAAAAAGGTTCCTTTCGGAATTTCGGCATAGTAACGGGTGTACTTGGGAGGCATTTAATGAGAGAGAAATGGGTCTCCCATCATTCAAACAATAAGAGGGCAGTATGGGAGAGGTGAGAGACCATACCCCAACATTCATAATTGAAATAAAAAGGGAAATACAACATGAAAATTGACAAAAAAAATGAGAAAGGAAGAAAAAACCCTTACTTGGAAGTGTGCTTCCAAAGGCTAGAGAGAGGCTTGTGAGAGGCTTCTTGGGAGCTTGGGGCACCTTGAGAGGATTCTAGAGAGAGTAGGGCAGAGTTTGGACGAACTTCAAGGGCTTTGAGTGAGGAGGAAGTGGGAGCTTGGGTGGGTTTATATAGGAAAGGTGAGAGAATTCTTTATTATTTAGGTTTGGGACCCCTTATATTAAAATAATCCAAACCACAAACCATCCCATGGTATTTGCCCATGGTTTCTGGAAAAGGGAAGAGGAAAAAAATATTTTACAAGGCCAAGGTCCGAACTTATTAAAAAATTAGGGTTGCTTATGTGGAGGTGAGTCACACTCCCATGGAAATTAATTTAAAAAGGCAAAGTGTTGAATAAGTCTTGAGGGCTCCATTAATGCTTTGAAAAGTGAGTCAAACAAACCCAAAACCTCATTATTTTATTGATAAAACACATATTGGCCGAACATAAGGATTATGGTATTTTATTACATCACCATTGGGTCATTATGATGTCATAAAACACATTATATATTTAAATGGTATTTAATTTTTACCCAAAAAATTTGACTGTCTCAGAAAATTATGAAAAATTCACCGTTGGATAATTTCGACGTCCTGATTCCAAAAATAATATTTATTTTATCTAGATAATTTTCTAAATATGTGAATTTTCACTTTTAAAATAAAAACCGACATTTATAAAAAATTCACGGGTTTTGACAGAAATGGCTTTCAAACCTTAATAAAAATTTTAATTGCATTCATAAAATTATAAGATCATTTATATTTAATAAAAATTAATTTAATATTAATAATAATATTTTATTAAAATATTATTTAATTCAAAAATCCTTTAATTTAATAAAATATAATTCTTAATTAAATAATAACTAAAAACATCATTTGTACTTTAAAAACTAATTACAATGCATCAAAAATGACTAGAAATTATATTCATTATTATATACAAAAATAATGTACATGAACATGGTGCTACTTATTTGTTACATAACCCCTTAAAATAGCCGCATAAGACCTAAGGGTAAGGTGTGCGATGGTGACAGACTCTTGGGGTTGCTCGGATAACATCGCTCGAGTGGTAATCTCTATCAACTTCCATTTTTCCCGTAGACGATCACGTTCGAGCTTGACTTGATGAAGCTCAGCTTGGGCTTGGTCAAGGGCAAAGCCCAAAGATGCCACCTCCTTTCCGAGCTCCGACAAATGGGCTTCGTAAGGGGCAATTCTACTGGATGAGGCCATCGCTTCCTTTGTCTGAGTAGAAAATTGGTTCGTTAAAGCCTTATATTTAAACTACCCAGATGATCACTGTTCAACGGCTATAAAAGTAACGGTCACAAATCTTAACGTTAAACTAAAGAAGTTGACATCATATAAAAACATAAAGAAACATTTAACTGGATCAAGAGGGATTTTCCATTAATGAAATTTTGGGTCGTTACAGTATCTCCCAGACTAAACTGTACAGATTTGAAGAAGAATCTAAGTTCTACCTCATACATAAATTCCATATATTCACTGTTTAATGTCTTTTCAAGGTTCTGAAATGACAATGCTTGTTTCAGCAGTAGATTAGTCTAAAATAACCAGTCGAGATCGATTACCTTTCCCTGTCAAATGTTTCACCCTTCGGGGCATTGCCTCTTGGAATTTCTTGTCTCAAATTCACTGGCTCTTTTAGTCCTTACTATCTCTATGAGAATCTCTTATGGTTTGATGGTTTGGGTTTCAGATGTTTGAAGATTTGGGTTGACGAGATGAGGTGTGGTTTTCGGTTTTGAAAAGGTATCAATAGAAATGAAACAGTTTAGAAGTTGAAAGGGTTTCTGACAACCTTGATTCGCTTGTTTTCAATAATCATTACAAATATTTAAAAATAAATAAAATAGATTATACCGGGAAAAGAAACTTATTATGTTTTGAAAAACAAAATAGCTAAATTATTTTAAGCAATATTAAAATAATGAACTACCATTGTAAAATAAAATTTTATTTAAAATCAAATAAACCTAGATCTCCCTTAAAAAAATAAAACCTTGCAGTCGGAAGAGTTTTAGTAAAAATATCAGCTAATTGAATTTCAGAAATTATAAATTCCAAAGATATATCATTTTTAAGAACATTATCTCTTAGAAAATGATGTCTGATATCAATATGCTTAGTTCTAGAATGATTAATATGATCTTTTTAAATATATTTTTCACTATTATTATCAAATAAAATAAGCGTATAATTAAAATTTAGTCCAAATTCCATAATAGTGTTTTTCATCTACAAAACCTACACACAACAACTGCCAGAAGAAATATACTCTGCCTTATCTATTGATAGGGAAACTGAATGTGGTTTCTTACATGACCATGACACTAATGATTTTCCTAAAACGTGACAAGTTCTTGAAGTGAATTTCCTATCTAATATTCCACTCCCAATGTTTTCATCTGTATATGAAATCAAAATGAATTCATAAGTTTTACGATAAAGAATATATTGAAAAATAGTTTGTTTTAAATATCTAAAAATTATTTTAACAGTAGTTAGATGAGATTATTTAGGATTTGATTGATATCTTCCACAAAGACATATTGAATACATTATATTTGTCCTGCTCGCAGTTAGATATAATAAAATACCAATCATAACTCTATATAACTTGTTGTCAACTGATTTTCTAGTTTCATCCAAATCAAGTTTTATATTAGTACACATAGGAGTTGTATATGTCTTATGGTTTTCAAGTGTAATTTTTTTCAGTAAATCAGGAATGTATTTTCATTGATTCAAAAAATTTCCACTTTTTTTGATAAATTTGATGTCCTAAAAAGAAATTTAGGTCTTCCATTATACTGATTTCAATTTTTTTGCATTAACATTGAAAACTCATGACAAAGGGTTTTATTTGTTGATCCAAAAATTACATCATCATCTTAAATTGGAACCACTAAAATATTAGAATTCACAGTTTTCTTAAATAGTGTTGGGTCTTACATTTCAATAGTAAAATCATTTTTCTAAAGAAAGGATCTCAATATTTCATACCATTCTCTAGGTGTTTTTAAGGCTATAGAGACCTTTAGTAGGATTAAAAATAGAATCTGGTTTTTGAGATTTTCTAAAACCAAGAGGTTGCTCAACATAAATTTCCTCCATTAAATAACCATTTAAAAAGGAAGACTTAACATCCAGGTGAAATAATTTAATGGTCATATGAGATGCATTGGCTAATCTGATTATAATGGATTCTAGTCTAGGTACTTGTGCAAAGGTATCATCATAATCTATACATTCTTCTTGATTATATCCTTTAGGTACAAGTCTAGCTTTATATGTAGTTATTATTCCTTGATCATCTTGCTTATTTCTTAAGACCCATTTGGTTCCTATCACTGTATTTTTATGTGGTCTTTCAACTAATTCCTAGACTTCATTTCTTTTGAACTGGTTTATTTCTTCTTTCATTGCTATCTTCCAGATTTCAACATCTAATGCCTTATCTATAGTCTTGGGGACTAATTGTGATAGAAAGGTAGATAATTATACAAGATTAACTATATTTCTTCTAGTTTTTATTATTGTATCTAAGTCACCTATTATAGAATCTAAAGGGTGGTTCATTAGGGTTCTAGTATGTCTAGGAAACACACTTATAGGTTCTTCAGTATCATGTTCTTCTGAACATGAATTAATTTTATTTATATCTTTTTGAAAATAATTTTTCACGTTCTCAAGACTATTGTTATCATTAGAGTATGTTTCATCCATTTGATCTGTCCTTTTTTCAAAAGGATTAGATTCGTCAAATTTCACATGAACTGATTCTTCAACAATCCATAACATCACATTATAAATACTATAAGCTTTGGAGGTAGCTGAATATCCTATGAAAATTCCTTCATCAGATTTTGGATCGAACTTACCATGATTATGCTAGGTTTTTACGATGTAAACCTTGCATCCAAAAACTTTAAAGTAGTTATCTTTTGGTTTTCTGATATTCCAAAGTTCATAAGGTGTCTTTTTCAAATGGGGACTAATTAAAACTATATTCATTATATAGCAGGTTGTGCTTACTGCTTCTGCCCAATAGTAGGTAGGGAGTATGTATTCATTTAGAATAGTCCTAGAAATTTTCTAAATAGTCTTATTTATTCTTTCAACAATTCCATTTTGTTGATGCGTTCTAGTTGAAAAGAAGGTGTGTTTAATACCTATATATGAGTAGAATGAATTAAATTAATGATTCTATAATTCTCCACCATGAACACTTTTTAATGAAATTATTTTAAAAACTTTTTCATTTTTAATAGCTTAACAAAAACATTCAAATAAAGTAAAAACATCATTTTTAAATTTCAAAAAGAAAATCCATGTATATCTAGAATAGTCATAAAAAAATTACATATAATTTACAAGCCAAGATTTCTACAAATGAAGGACCAAATAAGTCCATATGAAAAATTTATAGAGGTTTATATGTTGAAATTTCACTAACATATTTTAAGGATGATTTGTGTTGTTTGGCATATTGAAATGCATCGCAGAATATGTCACATTCAAAATTGAGATGAGTTAAATCAGAAACTAAATGTTTCTTAAATAACTTATTTAAAACATATACATTACAATGTCCAAGTCTCCTATGCCAGATCCTAGATTCAATTATTTTAGTAGTTAAGTAATTTAATTGTTGTTTACAACGTGAATTAAAATCCAGGGTATACGCATTATCAGTTCTTGTTGATCTAAATTTAAGAAATTTATTTTTGAAAACAGAAGAACATTTGTTAGAAAAATCAACAGCATAACCATCATCACATAGTCGAGAGATACTTATCAGATTGTGATTAAATCCTTGTAAATAATGTACGTTTTTAATTGAGACAGCTTCTGGATCTCCAACTATTCCAATACCAATGATTTTTCCTTTTCTATTGTCACCAAAAGTGACAAGTCCAACATCTTTTTGAGTGAGTGTAGTGAAATTCTATGAGTTACCACTCATATGTCCTGAGTAGCCACTGTCCATATACCATATGTCCTTTTTTCTCTTGTGACCTCCTCTATGCAAATACATTTACACAAATTGCTTTGGTACCCATATTTTGATGGGTCCAGTAGTGTTAATTAGCAAGGATCTGGGAGTCCAGAATTGGTTTGTTTTTCTAATTTCACATGATTCAAATAAATTATTTGATACAAAATATTTTTTAACGCCACTTATTTGGGGTTTTCTTAAGAAATTTTTTTAGAAATAAGTCCCCTTATTCCACATTAATTACAATTTAGTATTTTTGCACTTTTAATAAAATAGTTTTTGTACAGCTTGTGTTTTTTACCTTTACTGCCAATTCCAAATCTCCCTTTTTAATGACATTTTTCGCAAGGATTTTATTTAAAGTAATTTCTACTTTAGTAAAAACAAGGCCTAATGTTTTATAAGTTTCTACTTGAGTTTGCAGTGATTTTTTCATTGATTTATAATCTTTATTGTTAGAATTAATTGAATCAAATTTTTTTGTTAACTCCTTATATTGGGTCATCATTGTATCTTTTTCATCAGAAATGACCATATGAATATTAATTAAATAATTATACTTCTTAAATAGAAATTCATATTTTTCATCATGCATATTTTACTAGGAAGAAAGTTTTTCATTAGAGTAATTAGATTCATAACTACAATCAGAAGAGTTTTAAGATTTTACCTTATCTGTTTCTGCCATAAAACACATGTTGGCTTTCAGATTTTATTCCTCCTTCTCTGAGTCTGATTGACATGTACTAATAGAGTCTCCAGATTAACTCCATGTCGCATTCATGGATTTCATGTCCTTATGATCATAGTAATTTCTTTTGAAAATTTCTTCTCTTGTCTTCTTTTAGCTGGGGACAGTTAAGTCTGATATGCCCCATTTTCTTTCATTCATAGCATCTGATTTCCTTGTCATACTTTTTGAAATAATTTCTGAATCCCTTCTTCTTTCTATAAAATTTTGTGAATATTCAGGATAGTTGAGCCAATTCCATATCAGAATTACATTAATCAGAACTCACTGACTTCCCTTTTACATTTTTCATTATCATTCTGCTTATTCTCTGTGATGATACAATCAAGGCAGTGTCATCTCTTTTGATAGTCACATTATGTTTATTAGATTCATCTTCCATCTCATATTCATACATCATTAGTGTTCCAATAAGTTCTCTAAAGGTTAAATTTTTGACAAGTTTCGACTGTCTGATTGCCGTAGAGAATCCATTCTATTTTGTAGGTCGTAGTCTCAATTCTTTTAAAGCCTGATCAGCTTTCTTAATGGGATCTCCCAAGGTAGTTATGTTATTGCAAATATCTCTCAATCTTCCATTAATTTGAGTAATACTCTCACCTTAATCCATTCTGAATGTATCAAATTTATTCTTAGAAGTTGTACATCTCATTTCCCTTATATTGTTAGTTCATTCGTAAGAAAGAGAAATAGTGTGCCACATTTCATATGTTGTTGGGAATTGATATAATTTGTTAAACACATCAGGTACTAGACCACATATAATTGCATTCATTGCCTTTGAGTTCATGTCATAATCTTCTTTAGTAGCTGCACTCCATGATTCAGGTTTTTCTGGTATTTCTTATGGAGTTAGAATCATAAAATAGATTATGTATCCATGATTTTGTAGATATATAATCATTCGTGACTTCCAGCATCCATATTTTTCTTCATTGACGTATGGTGCTCTGACCATAGACATTCCCTCTCTTGTATCAGTCATCTTTCTCTGTGTATAAATACTTTCAGCTCGTTAATGCTTTATCAGAAATCTGAACCTTTGATACCAATTGTTGGATCAGATTACACCAAATATACACAAGCAGGGGTGAATTGTGTCTTTTCAAAAATATTTTCGGGATTGTGTTCTAAATTTCAATATTTAGTCAGATAAAATGATGTATCGTAAATTTAAATAGCATAAACAAAATATTTATAGTGGTTCAGGGAATAGAAGGCCCCTAGTCCACTCCACCAACGCTCTAATACAAGAGATTAGTGATTTTCACTATCTGCTCCTCGTTTCAACATACCGGTTCACATCTGAGTACAGGCAGTTGACACCTTTACAATCTAAGGGAAAACAAAGCCTTCTGGTTCACTTATAGAACATACACAGCTTAGTATGATATGTCGATCACTCAAGAAGTGAAAAAAAATATTTTTGTATTTTGAAAATACTTTCTAGATGTTCTTCACAATAGCAACTGCATAAAATTGACAGTAGATGGATCGTCACCTTCAGAAAAAATAATCCTCACATTAGAGACGTTCTGATTCGATCTCGTTGCAGTAGATATAGAAATATAATTCAAAACTTCCACAGTAGAAAATTCACAGTACATCATTGGTGTAGAATAAGTGAATCTTCTATCGTGAATCTTATTCCTTTTAAAACAGAGCATTTACCCTCATTTTAAATCAGCGGATCTGTATATTTTTTTTCAACTCTGTTTTTCCATTATTTAGTTTTAATAATCAAAAGATCACATTTGATCTATAATAATGATATAGTATTAAATTGCCCATATAAATAAAATAATGATAAGTACTTTTCCTACAAAATTAGATCCACAAAAGTCGCATTTTTTACTCGCTATATTCAAACATTTGAATTTATAGAGTAGTCGTAATATCCCTAAAGACTAGGCATAAAATGATCCTTTTAATTAGATTATCAAATCATTGTTGAAACAGTTTTGAATCAGTCAAAATCATACATTGAAATCATCTTTAAATATGGCATGAAATCCGCCTAATAATCATCATATTGACCGTTCTATTAAAATATTGACATTAAATTCTATGACTCCAAAAGTACGTTTGAGTTGAACAATATGCATCCTTTGAACATAAGATTTATGGAATAGCCTTCAAAAGTATGGTTCACAATGTAAGGTTTAAAACATAAGGTTCATTCCAAACGTAGGGTTTGTCATCCATACTTTTCTTTTAAACTTTCAAACATATGGTTAAAGATCCATACTTTTACTTGATCCATACTTTTCCAAGAATGTATTGTTGCTTGCAAAAGTAACGTTGATGAACCATAATTCTGAGTAACAAATGTATCATTTAATATTTATGTACGGATCTCCTTCTATACTTTTCTGATATCCCAAATGTAGGGTTCCTTCTTAACGTAGGGTTCTTCTTCCATACTTTTCTAATAATGGATGGTTTTATAACCATTCTTTTTTACATATCTCAAAAAGTATACACAATTTTTATCCATACACTACGTTTATCCATGTAGTGTATGAATAGTGTTTCCAGAACATGCTAAAGCAGATTCCTAATAAGTAGCGCATGAACAATGTTTCCAGAACACGCTAAATATGAATACATTACTAATAAATTCAGGTAATTTCAATAGTGAAATAAAATAATAATATCATGACAAATGCTTAATAAATAAAATCATTATAAAATAATTAAGTGTATTTGTGAGCATCAAAATTATCATAACGAGATAGAGTATTAATATAAACTCCCCATTAAAATAACAATATTATGTATTGTTGAAAACAACACATGCTCAATAATGTGTGTGTGTTAATCCTTGTGGAAACACATGAATTGAGTGTTCCAAATTTTGAGTTGAGATTTAAAATATTATTTAATGTTTTCTATGTATTTTTTTCTATTTCTATTGGTTATTTTTTTTATTAATTAGTTATTTAGAAATGGGATAACCACATCAAGTCATAGTAGTTTGGGTTGAGTGGTATTTATTGAAATCCTATTAAGAATATACTCAAACCCTCCTTGGGTACATTGGTGAATTTATAGATTTAATATATTTGGACTTAAGAAAATTATATGTGTATCATTTATATAGTGAAGATGAATGATATATTTTTGATGAATGAGGATTTGAAGCATGGAGCTAGTTAGGATTTGATAATATTGATTCTGGTTTGATATCTTTGGGACTGTTTGTATTTTTTTATATTTGGGTAGAAATCATTTGTTTACATTATCACTAAAATATATTTTTTCTTATTCGTATTTTATATTTTATTACTTTTTTTTGCATCATATAGTTTTCATGAATGATATGAATAATCATTAAGAGGATTTATTGTCATTAAATAGAGATATTTCGCCAATATTCCTAAAGTCCATGGAATTTATTTTAAACATTTTATTAATTGGGGAAGTCTCCCATTGATGGTAAAGTTATCATAACATATCAATCCAATGTGAAGGGGTATGATATTACATAAATTCTTCAGCAATATAATTAGTAATTATTCAAAGGATAAATTATAAAAAAATTCAATAAAATGTTACAAACCATTAACAAACTCATGATACACTTGAACCGTGATGGTATATAGAGACGTATTACGTTTATGGGGGATGTATATTATTTATTAAAAAATTATATTAATATTAATTCATAAAAGATTAACTTATGAAAAATATTGAAACCAATGGGAACATTGATTTCAAGAAATGGATTATTTCAATGATATGTGTGATATGATACATGTAAAAAAAGTATATTATATAGATAAATCACATCAAGGGGTTTGGGATAATGTGTTCTCTCAATAATAAGAATAATATAAATTCATGGTTACCATCTAATATTTTTTTTATTAATGATGTTTTATAAAAAACATTATGTTAGTGACTACGATGATTAGTGATTATGATCATAAATTTTGTTATGATATATTTTTCTATAAATAGTCATTATTATTATTATATATATCATATAAATATCTAATACACATTTTTTATTGATAATTTTCTAATGGTCATGATCATGATACAACCAAAATAGATTTTATTATCGATTTTTTTAATATATTATAATTTTATTAATATTCATCTTTGGAAAAATAAATCTTCTTATAGTTAGATCATTTGAATTGATAGAGGAAATAAAGGGTTTTGTTTCCTTAAGAACATAAATGGGTCATGTTAATAAATATAATTACCAATGAATTGATATATTTTAATGATTTTATTTTGATTATATACTACTTATTATAAATGATATCCCAATTTTTCATTCTATATATGTATGGTTGGGAAAATGATTCTCAATTATATGTATTACTGAATGGGACTACAAACTATGTTTGAATAAAATTAGAATTAGAAAATATATGCTATTTTATTCGACTGAGAACAATTATATAACTGAAATTATATATTATTTTTCATGAATAACTCTATGATGTGGGGATTTATTATCTCTCATTATTTGAGTATTGTAAAAGACCACTATCCATATAAGGCTTTTTAACTTAAATGTATCGATGTTATTCTATAGATTCAATAATATATTCTATAAGGTCTTTAATGTTGTGTAATTAGATTTATTTATCAAATAAATTTTCAATTTTCTTTGGTTATCAGTCTAATAAATAAAATATTAATTTAATTTTAGTAAACTAAATCTATTACTACATAGTAAGATGTAAATATATTTTATTTGTCATTATAGGTGAGTGACAACTCTTAGTTAAAATATTCAATGTAAATTGGTTCCAAATTATCCATTTCATTTCTACACATCAATCTGGTTATCTTCAATAAATAAATTATATTGTTATTTTTATGAATGGTTTCAAAAAACTATCATTGATGATATAGATATTGAAGTAGAGTACACCAAAAAACAATGTAATTAGGTTTAATATTGAATAAAAATTATCATCACTAGACATGAGTTTTTTTTAAAATATTACCATCAATTATGATTTAATATTTTTAAAAACATAATTGATTACATTTTTCGAATAATAATGGTATATCATGAGGACTAAAAATATCATTTATAAATCCAATCACATTAGAAAATTCACTGAGTAGAGAGATCTAAATATATTTATAGTGTTTATAGTTGTGAATGTATAAGATATATTAACAATGTTTTAATATTTAGAAAATAATGGGATTAAATTCAATTATTATGCTATTAGATTCATCAGATCAAATGTTAAATGATTTTTTCATATAAATATATCATGATTTTAAAATAACTGGGATATCAATTTAATAATTATTTTTGAATATGTTATAATTTATATGATAGTTGAATTTGAAAAATTCTATAATTTTTTTAAAAAATTTATGATCATGAAAGAGTATTATGGGTTTGCGTGATATGTTAGGATTAGTGTGATTATACACTCTTGTTGTGACATATAATTTAGAAATGATATTGCATATGTGATTTTTAATCAATTTTGATCCATGTGTCTATGTCACCATGCATGTCATAATAATAGTCAATGATACACTTGTTGAAATTTGTTATATTGAATCTCACGATCTAAATTTATCAATTTATATTACATGAAAACCTTTAAATTACAAAATTTACAATATGACCAACTTTAGGTAGAGATAATCAAGAGGTGGTTAGGATTTATGTTGTTCATTGGGTAGGGATTTTAAAAAAAATGATATTTATACAATCATAGAAAATCTTTCATGTCATTATGATGACTTAAATAAATTTAAAAAATTTAGGATAATTCTTACTTGAGTGTAATATGATTTTATTAAAAAAAATTGGATGAATTACGTGTAAACAATTAATCTTATTATGTCTATATTATTGCCATAAATGATAATATACTATTTATCATAATGTATATGAAATAATCCATAATTATTGGTTGAAAAAAAATGTATTGGATTAGGTGTTTATATAAGAATTAATATGTTTTGAGATGATATATTTTGTGGATATATTCATATAATTATATATATGTCTATGATTGGGATCATGTTAATTCACTTTATCTCATGAATAGTAATGATATTTTTCTATTAGATAATATTTACATATGATTACTAATTGTGGACTTCACAGCCATTTTCAATTATTATAACTCATTTACTATCACATAATTATTATATAGAAGAAATATTTATTTGTTTAAATTTTTTTCAAAATTAAATAGTTTAAATGATAATTTTTTTACAATATAATTTGGAAGCATTAGAGAGTGTTTTATTGTTTTGTAAAATTATTATCACGGTATATTAAAGGTGGTATATATTTGAAAATATATTCTAATATTGAATATATTTAATAAAAAAATATGATCATTACTATCCTAGTTATGAGATACAACATTGAAAACATTTCAATGACATTATTTCCTTAAATTTTCATACATTATATGAAAATTTTCAATATATTAAAATTTATTTATTTTATATTAATTATCTTATTTTTATGATTGTTTAATATCATGAGATGATTCAGTAATGATTTTGTAATAAATGATGAGTTCAAAATACCTATATATGCGATTTAGGGAAAATACAAATGTTGTTCAACAATATAGAATTTATAATGTACATATGATTAATATTTTTTTTAATGATATTGATGATAAAGAAATAAGAATAAGGGTTTATTAAGTAATTTTACATTATTTTCAAAATTAAAATCATCCCTCTATATATAAATAATTATTTAATCTCTCTAATAATTGTGAGTAATTCAGTTGAGAATAAATTAATGAAATAGTAGTACATAGTGATGCATGGTGGCTCCAAGAACAAATACCACCAAGTCTACTCGATCAATGCTGTTGTGGTGAGCATGAAGAAATTAACTAAAAAAAATTCCTTATCCGTGAAAGTTTAAATCTTTTATTCACGAAAAGGATACAAGGTACATGGCTTTTATAGGGACATTGAGTTCTTTTTTATGGGACCTCAAAATACTTGGCTGAGAAGTAATCACTCTAACATGATTGAGTAAAAGCATTCAAATCATTAGTATGAAGTTATGTGATACCAAAGATAAATATATTAGGCCTAGAGTTTCATCCCCAATTATAAGTTTTTTGATCCTCAACAAAACACATCAACAATAAAAATTTCATCACTATAGTACATAAATTTTTGAATTTTAATAGTTGTTGTTGAAAAATAATATAAACATAATTATTTTTCAAATCATTATATTAATAATTGTATCATATGATCTGTAAAATCACAACCATTATCATTTTTTTATTTATATATAAAATTTTTAACTATTATAGGCTACTTATATATCAATGATAAATCCTGACATGAATTTGAAAATAAATTTTTTCAAATGTATTCCATACATTTCCCTGTAATAGATTAAATTCCATTGAATTATTCTAGAATTAAATTTTCAAAAAAATAAATTATGTTTTTAATAATAAAATTAGGGAATTCAAAAATTCAATCGCCTCCTTATAATAAAATTCAAAATAATCTCCTCAGAAATCATCATTTTTCCATTGAAAATTTGAAATGGTTTTTAATTTCAATTTTATTTTAATTTGACATATTTAGAAATTTCATAAATTAATAAATTTTATGTTGAATTTTAAATTTTAATAAATAACTCATTATTAATTCTACATTAATTCTTAAATTGATCTTTATTAATCACACATATATTCAAATATGTTTTTAGAATAGAGTTGTTAAAAAACTAGTTGAATAGATAGTTAATTCTACACTACTAATTGACTCAAAAAATACCCAAAATATGTCTTATAAAAAATATAAATGAAAATAAATTCAAAAAATTTATTTGAAATGAAAAATTTTATATCTCATAAATATCTCAATGACTTGAGAAATTTAAATCTTCATTAATTTTTATTTCTCAATAAATGACTCCATTAAAATATTCATAAAGACATTATCTAATATTCCATGAAAATAATATGAATAATATTAAATATTTCCATGTAAACTTTTTAATTTGAAATTTAAATACAATAAAAATAATCTAATAATTATCCCATGTTTTATTTTGAAGATTCATACTAAGATGAGTTTACAAGATTCCAGGAATTTTAGAATCGTTGAAAATCATATTTTTCATTTGATTTATATGAGTTATATTTACATAACATCATGATGTTTAAATAACCAAAAATATCAACGAAATATTATATTTTTAGGATGATATTTCATATAAAAATTATCTAATATATTCTGGAAACATTATATCATTATAGTGACATTCAGAAAAAAAAATTATTATTTAAAATGACATAATTATCATTAAATATAGTTGAAGGATATGAATATAATATTTTTAGATTTACAAATAAATATTATTTGTAAATTTATTAGAACTATTGTTTAATATTTAATAAATATAAGGTATTTCTGAATGTGTGGTATCTAATATGTTTTATATTCCAAAGATGAGTTTTTGGATTTTTGGTTCATAAAAAACATATTGTTCCAGACTTGTGGCATGTTCCAAACATGATATTTTAAATGTGATGTTCATAATTAATGTCAGTATTTTTATTTATTGTCTTCTCACCATTGTGGAGTAAATTAACATGATAATTATTTCCAACGTGGTGTCCCAAACATGGGGATTATTTCTAAAATTTTGTCTCGGATGCAAGTTTGTGGAATAATGTACGGATTATTTTGGTTGTGAAAAATATAATTTATTACCATTGTAAAGATTAATACTCAATATATATTTTGAAAATATCTCAACATAAATCTGAGAGTAATAATATGATATTACAATAAAAAATCTAAATAGAAATAATAAATTAACATTAATAAAAACTAAAAAATTAAAATTCAATATTTATAAAGATTCATAAAAAATGAAGATAAGAAATATATTTTATATTTATTATTAAAAAATAATAAGTATTGGTCTCATTAATTATCAAAGAATAAAATATTTTTTATTGATCCACATAACAATTTCCTCCTTTTGGATAATTATAGAAACTCACTATGCCAAACAAATTCTCATAACTTTTATAATGGTCAAAATTATAAATTACTAGTAGGTTGATATGAAATAAATTATTGTATGATAAATACCATGAACAGAAGAGAAAATATGGCAGAAAGACATTTTTTATTCAAATTATTCAAAAAAAATCTTCCCATATAGGAATTTCAAATTAAAAATCAACGGTTTTGTAGAAAAATTATAATACATGAAATAAAAAAAATATGAATTTAAAAATCATCACTATAATCTCCCCATTAAAATAATAATCATGTTAAAAATATAAAAATAAGTATTTTCATTGATCCTTTATTGATGTAATATTATTGAAAACTAATAATAAATGACATATAATGAATATAAATTTAAATCACTCTATAAAAATAAAAAATCTATACATAGGGAGAGTATTTTAAATAATTCCCCTTTAAAAAAAATTTCACATTTATGTTTACTAATGAAATTAATTAAATGTTTCAAAATGAATTTAAAATAAAAAAATATTTCATTCACTCATTACGTTAAATCATAAAAATATTATATTTATAAATAAATGTATGAATAAAATAATACACATGAAAAAAATGTTTACTAATAAATAAAATTATGATATTATATAGATACATATAAAATTAAATCCCCTTCATAAAATAGTTATTCCGCATAATATAAATCTAATATATATAACATAAATAGTACAATTAATAGATTTAAAATTGTAAAATATCTAAGGATCATTTCTTCTGGTTTTATCTCAATGAATACTACTTAGAGAATAATATATATAACTATAAAAAAATATCTATTTATTAAATTTTCAAAAAATAATTTAACAATTTAGATTTCAGTAATAAACATACAAAATATAAAATTCACGAGACATTTGGTATGAATATTCTTTTTCTTCCAACAATATTAGTGTTCAATTATTTCACTAACCAATGTTGTGTACACTTAGAATAAATTCCATATTCAAAATAAAATAACATTAATAAATAGTTAACATTCATGAAAAAATAATTATCTACTAAAAAAAATTTATCACAATTTTACTTAATAAAACTACAAAAAAATTTAAAACCTGAAATAATATCAGTTTTAGAACTATAATTAATGTTTTCCTTTATAATTTATTAATTTCTCCATTACAACTAATTTTATATCTTAATTTGAAAATGTTATTATTACATTGAAATTGATTTAAATATATTTTTACCTTGTTAAAAATAATATATTCATATTTTGAAGGGTTAACATTATCCAATAATTATTTACTAACATTTTCAAGCAAGGAAGAATAATTTTTAATACAATTATATCTTATTCATGAAATATTTATTTGAGACTATCTTATTACTTAAAAATTGAATCATAATATTTTTTATGTATTATGTTATCAATATTTAAATATTTATCATTATATTAAATCACATAACAATATTTATAATGTTCAATAAACGAAATTTTTTATAATCAGAAATATAGTACCATGATGATTGTATCTGATCATAATTATTCATTAGACATTGTTATACAAATTTCATTTATTAAAGGAAGTAATGTTTTTCCTGACCTTTCTTCTTATATTCATGTCATATAACAACATCTATGTTATACTTCCATTATTTATAATTTCAATTCATGTAAAACATGATTGATTCTCTAGAATGATTACACATGATCAATGTAATAATCAATAGAATCAGAATATTCATCATATTTAACATTGAATAAAATATTCTCATTTTTGATATTAATATGATCTTCAACATAATATTACATATCTTCTGCATACATCATTATGGTTCCAATTATTTCCATTAACATTAAATCACTAAATAGTGTGAAATGTTTAATAGTATAAGATATTCAATTCTACTACGTCGAAAAATCACTAACAATTTTTGACAAATGATTTGTTTTTAGAATTGGAATTATCAAGGTAGAAACAACGTGGAATATAACTTCCAATATCCTATTTATATTAATACCAAATTCTTATTAAAATCATAGAATATTCTAATTTGTTTTTATTAGAGTTTTACCATAGTTTTTTGACATTATCAGTTCCATTATTATCAAAATCAATGTATTACCACATTTCCTGAGCTATATAATTTCTGGAAACTAAATTATTTTCATCATTTCCTAATTTAAAATTTTTATAATTAATTTACCTTTAATTATAATGTAAATCATCCACTTTTACTATTGTCCATTTTCTAGGATCACCATAAATAATCATATATAGTTTTATAAATTTCAAATTAAATTTTACTATGAATAATAAAAAAGTAAATCAACCATGTTATAAAGAATCACTATTGTCTACATTAGTGTACGTGGAATAAATCATTGAAATTAATTATTTTAAAAATTCTATTAAAAATTTTCTTCTTCTCGGTCATTATACCAATCATGTAATGGCCAAAAGAATTCAATCAACTATTAAAAATGTTTCCATAAATTGAGAGAATTTTTTTTCTGATATAATGATGTTGGTGACACAAGAGGGGGTTTGGGTCCTTTTAAAAACATGATAAATTCAAATATTCTCAATTGAAATTACTGAATCCCTTATTTAAACACAACTATCCTATTATCCAACAGGTTGTGGTTAGAAATGACCTATAAATTCCGTGGATAATATTTTCTTAACTACATGGGAATTTAACGAGCCCAGGAAAATTTACTACGCATGATTCTGAGGCCTGGTGTGCCCAGAATTAATTTTTGATGTTTTGTTTTGGTACATTCAGTAAACGAACGAGCATGTCTTTAAAACATTTGAACATGTTCTCAGAATTGAAAACTGAGGACACCGTTGAAGTCACAGCGCTGGTATTAATGTGGTGGTGGCCACCCAAGACCCCATAACCTCTCAATTTGAATAATAGTGGTGGGGACCACCCGACACCTATTAATGAAAGGACATGAAAATATCTCAAATCCATTCATTAAAGATGGGGATCCCCTTGACCTCCTCTAAAATTTATAGTGCCACCACCTCCCCTTTAATTTTTTGAGCTAACACATAATTTATTAAGCAAAAACCTACCCATTAATTAATTAAGCCATCTCTTTTAATTAAACACAATAATTTGAAATTTAAACCCAACAATCTAAAATATTTTAAATTATATTATTTGTAGGGTTTATCTATTTACTTTGGGAATTTGGGTGGAATATTGGGGATCAGAGAGTTTGGGAGAATTTAAATTCTCCAACGTGGAAACCCATATCTCAATGAAGAACGACGAATGCATTCATCCAATGAAGAACGCTGAAAAGAAGCTTCTTCGACAACTTTCTCAGAGGAAAATGATGTGGGATGTCTTTGATGATCTAAATCCCTCCTCATCATCATCAAAGAACCAACACACAAGCTCAGGATTGAACGGGTGCGGCGGATGTGAGGAATGACGATCTCCTCTATCTTCTTCCACACGACTCCATCGGTGACCAATGATCAAGGTAGGGGTTGTTCTATTTTATCGTCTATGTTCTACTTTTCCTTAAAAATGAAAAATGAGGATATGATTCATTTTATGGGTGGGTTTGTTTTCATCATTCTCATAACTCGATGAACTGATTATTATCACCCAAATCATGGAGGGTGCATGACAAACTAACATGTCATGACTCCCTCCGTCTGTCACTCTTATGTGTTATTCTTCGACGTGGAGACAAAGCAACGAGGTGACAAATGAATTGATGGAAAAGGTTGCGCTACCCACAACATCTATGATCCGAGCTGCCCCCACAGCGTCCCGCGCCACCACCGGACGCCGGCTGCCCCGCCTGACGCCCAGCCTGACCACCTACTGCACCCTGCAGGCCATCCTAGCTGCCCGCCAGCCGGCCTGTCTCCCTGCCCGGCCGCCTGCTGGCTGTCAGGCGCCCTGCCTGGTCCCCCGCCGGCCCGCCTACCAGCATGGTCTCACCCTACCCATCTTTTTGATGGCCTGAAAGTTCCCCACCGGCATACCCGGCAGCCTCTCGGCCTACCCATCCTTCTCTCAGCATCCCAATCTTCCTATTGTCCAAATCGGTGCCCTGACCGCACCGGTCTCACGAGCTGGCCTACAACCCCTCGTGGCACCCGGCTGCACCCTGACGACCGAGCCACAATGGGCCATACTCTCACGACGCTCCGGGATGAACCTTCCATGCGGCCCCCTGGGTGTGGCCCAATGGGCCGGGCCAAAAATAACAGGCTGGGCCACCCACTGGGTCGGGCCAAACCCACCAGGTCTTACCGGGTCAACCAGAACCTGGTCGGACTGAACCTGGGCCCACTACCGACCCTTTACATTCATTGGCCATATCATTGGTACTGGGTGACTGTATGAAGAATCATCAACGACCATATCATTTTTAGAGTGTGATGGTCTCGTTCAGTTTACCCCACTGATGTTCGAAGTAAAGTTGATATACAATCAGGTTGGATCGTGCACAAATCCAACCAGGCCCTGGGACAAAAAGGCCAATAACTCACAGACCGGGCGTCCGATTGAGGCAATGTCTTTTGTTTGAGACCCATATGATGTGGCGGAACATTGATATACTTCTAAATGGGACTTCGTGACAATTTGAATGTTGACATGTAGCTCATGTGGCATATCCTCCCAGAGACGAGTGAGCATAGTGCAGAGACCTAGTTGTTGGCTGAGACCTGACAACTGCTGACCGATTCAACTCGTAATTACATGACAGGAGGAGTAACTCCGTATTCCAAGTTTAGTGTGAAGCACCTTGATGTCACGACATGCCCATTATACTCGATAGAGGAGGATTTATTCAGCATCTGAGGTTTCGACAGTGTGACTGGGGATGTTATTTGATACAAACACTAAAATAAAATCCCGGTTTGAGATGAGTCAATATCATTTGTTTTTATATAATTATTGAGATGGATTACTTAATAACATATGTATATGTATGGGCATATAACTAGGTAGAGTTATCAGTTGATTTCATACTTTGTGGTTCTTCCTTGATGGATTTGTGAGACCTTGAGGGTCTCGAGGTCCCTACTGAGTATCTTTATACTCACCCCGACACGGGCTATGCCTTCATCTTGTTGTGATAGATCTAGAAGACAGATAGTGCTAACAGAGGCTGAGTGTACTAGGAAGGGATGGTACCCGGAGGTGGACCACACTGTGTGACAGTACATGTAGGAAGAGGATAGACGTGGAGTGATGTGGATTATATTTGTACATACCCTTCTGGTAGGTTTTCCTGGTGGACGATCCGAGATCTGTTTTCCCTTTTTCCAAGACTTGTACATTCAGCTTCCCTGTACTTTACAGTTGGTATTGTATTTCTGGCCACATTTTACATTTCATCACTCCTTTTCTATAATGTTTTATTTAGTTTTTTGTTTCTAGGTCGTACCATGTTGTGTTTTTTTTCATGTTAAAAAGGCAATGCCTTCCATGTTTAGCAATTTACGCCTTCAGTACTAGTTTCTAGCCCCTGGCCAACGGAAGGAGGGCTTGGGGTAGTCACGGCACGGTCCCTCGGGGCACGGTTCATGACAAATTGGTATCAGAGATGTCGGTTCTACCGCATAACATAGGACTCTGATATTTTCTGTGATGCAATAGTGTTAATGGTGTTTAGTGTGGTTTTATGTTTAGGGAGTCCAGTGTTGGTGCAGCGGCTGACACATCCATACACTAGGACCCTGACTACATATTTTCGGCTCAGTTAACAAAAACAATTATTGCGTGTATGTTTTTAAACATTTTCTTTATGTTAGCTCAACTAGGTCATCTCATTAGGTTTAAACTTTGACGGTGTTACATGTGTTTATTTTAAGATGCCTCCCCGTGGATGACCAACTAGAGGCCCGAGAGTTGTACGTGCAGATAGCCCACCGAGAGAAAAGGCCATGGTGTAGGGCCCTCGTCCAGTAGAGGCTCCAGAAATACCATTACCCATTGGGACAACGATGCCACCACCCCCAGCAGTAGACGATGCACGCCGCTTGATCACATTGCATGAGTTCCAATGCCATAGGCCACCCATGATTAGGGGTGTGACGGACCCGCATGTAGCTGAGGATTGGATAGAGGCTATGGTGAGAGTCTTCAAAATGGTAGGGACACCAACCAAACTTATGGTGTTCCATGTCGCGATACTCCTTCAAGCATCAACAGGAAGATGGTGGTGCCCAATGCTCCAGGTGCATGATGAGGAGACACTACTCTGGCCAGGTTTCGAGAGCCTGTTTCGAGCAGAGTTTGTCCCATCCACCCTACGTGAAGTGCGGATACAGGAGCCACTGTATCTATAGAAGGGTAGCATGATAGGGGAATTGTAATCATCGTGGTTCAATGACCTCATGCGCTACTCCACATATATGGTACGACACCCATTCATTAGTGAATGAACCATTGAGTTGGGGATCAGGAGAGAGATCATGGATTCGATGATCTCACCCAGCATCCCGACGTAGGCGGGGGTGCTGGAGATAGACCTCCTAGTTGAGAGTTTACTTGCAGTGTAGCCTTAAGTAGAGAGATACACCACCAGTCCAACCATAGCGAAGTCTTAGGTAGCAGGCAGTAGACAGATGTCACAAATGTCCAAGAGGACCAGACCCATAGGTGGAAGACCTCAGGACTTAGTGTCAATTGTACAGGGCATAGGAGACAGAGCCTGACATGCTATGAGCGGGCTGTGTCACTCATGCAGTGGGTAGGGTCACAAGGCTCGTGACTGTCAGAACCACCCTTTAGATGATCAACAGAGAGTTGAGGGGCCTCCCATGCAGATGAAGAGGTTCGATCGAGGCGGTCCGCAAGGAGCAGGCGGACGTGTAAAACTAGATAGTCGTGAAGATGGCGGTGGATGACGATTTGAGGTGTTACCACCACCACCACCAGGAGGTCCACCCTGGACGCATGGAGTAGGTGTAAAATAGAGAGCTTCTCTCTAGGAATTTGAGGATTACGATCATGGTGCTCCGGAGATGATTCGAGTTACGATCTATGTCTACTCCACCATAGATGTTGTTTTTATAGGAAAAGGTTCCAGCCAATCTTTCATTTCAACTACCCTCATTCGATGCTCAGAGATTCCAATAGATCCTTTGGCTGGATCCTTACGTCTAGAAACTCCTATGGGAGTAGATTCAACAATTACACACTGGTGCAGGTATTGTGAGCTTAATCTAGTAGGCGAGAGCTTCACCTAGGATATCCTAGTAGCGACGTCCATACCTTATGACATCATTTTTTGGTATGGACTGGTTATCTACATTCCATGATCAGACAGACTATATTAAGTGCATAGTGTGGAGTGTCTGAATGGTTAGGACCAGGTTTAAATTCACTGGCGAGAAGGGATCCATTGCGTCACATGACCGACTTACTCAGAGGAGGGTGTAGCCGATCTCTCATCAATTGTCTTGCCTTACCCTCAGAACAGTTGATGTAGGGAGTCTGAGCTATCCGGTTCTGGTGGAATAGTACACAGATGTTTTCTCTGATGATGTTCTAGGGCTACATCCTCGCAAAGAGGTGGACATCAACATTGACTTGTACCCTGGGATGGCACTGATATTTACACCTGAGTATCAGATTGTTCCCGCGGAGATTCGTGAGCTATAGGTATAGGTATAGGACTTGCAGGAAAGGGATTCATTTGGACCACTGTTTCACATTGGGAAGCCACAATTTTTTTTGTCAAGAAGGCATATGGGAGAATGAGGATTTGTTTCGATTAGCATCCCCTAAACAATGTGACCATGATGTTCATGTACCCACTGCCGAGGATTGACGGCCTCTTTGATCAGTTGAAGGAAGAACGATGGTTCTCAAAGATAGACCTCAGATCGAGCTATCACCATCTCAGATTTCAAGATGTGGATTTGTAGAAGATGGCTATCAGATGTCGGTACGACCACTATGAGCTCTTGGTGATGACATTCGGCATAACCAACACACAAGTAGTGTTCATGGAACTCATGAACATGATTTTATATTCTTACCTTGATCGCATTGTCATAGTCTTCATCAACGACATTATGATATACTCGACTAATAAAGAGGATCATGCCTACCATTTTCAGGTAGTACTGGACACACTCCAAGAGCACCGTCTTTAGGGTAAGATCTCGATGTGCCAATTTTGGATCTGAGAGTTTCACTTCTTGGGACCCGTCATCTTGGAGGATGGAGTTGTAGTGGGTCTAGATATGATTGAGGTGTTAGTTTCTTGGGAGCCACCCATGAGTGTAACGAAGGTATGAAGCTTCCTGGGATTGGCTGGATACTAACTGAGGTTCGTTCCATACTTCTCCAAAGTTTTAATACCACTATCATCCTTGTTGAAGAAAGGGAAAACATTCATGTGGTCAAAGAGATGCCATAAAATCTTTCACGAGCTGAGGAAGAGGGTGACTACTACCCCCATCTTGAGGATTCCAGGGGAAGGTGCAGGATACGTAGTCTAATGCAACACATTAGGGACCATAATTGGTTGTGTTCTGATGCAAGAGTGAGCATTTATCTTGTATGGTTCTATGCAGCTGAGACAACATGAGCCAAACTACGCTACCCATGACCTGAGGTTAGTAGAAGTGGTCTTCTCCTTGAAGATGCAGAGACATGATCTGATGGGATAGAATTTTACTATATACTATGATCAAAAGAGTCTCAGGTATATCTTCACTAATAAGGACCTCAACCTGAGGCAGCGACGATGGTTTGAGTTCCTCAATGACTATGACTTCGAGATAGTCTATACTCCCGTAAAGTGGAATTTTGTAGCATATGCACTCAACAGGAGATCTGGTATACAGCTTCTAGGTGAGTCGACAGAGCAACGGGCTGCCTTGTAGATGTCCTTTGTGGATAGAGATGTGGCAACTTTAATTCAGTCCCTTACAATCACTCTCCCACTTATTCACCTAGTGAGAGAGGCACACCATGGGGACACAGACTACGAGACATGATGTGCTCAGATATCCATTGGGTAGGCACCTTATGGACTTTCTGAAGGTGGGGAGCACATCATATTATTCAGAGGATGTACTATGGTACCAATGTCACTTCATGAGTATGTGTTGAGGGTGTTCCACACAAACCCTTTAACGGTACATCCAAGAGTGGTGAAGATGTACGTGGACCATCGATGGCAGAACTGGTATCCAAGTATAATGAAGGAAGTAGAGGAGTTTATTTCTTAATTCCTTACTTGTCAGCAAGTGAAAGCGGAGCAGTAGGTACCAGCAGTCTTGGATCAACCTTTAGAGGTCCCAGAGTAGAATTGGGATGGGATATCCATGTAGTTCATGACAGGACATCTGTTTACATCTAGGGGTCACAAATCGATTTGGGTGATCGTTTTTTGACTCATCAAGTCTACCCACATCCTACTGATCAGAGAGAAGGGCTCAGTAGAGAGATTGGGACGGCCTTATGTGCAGGGGATTGTGAGGATATGTTGAGTACCTTCTTCTTTTGTCTCCGATCATGACACACAGTTTAAATCACGAGTATGGAAGGGGTTTCAGGGGGATTTTAGGATGTAGCTTCATCTGAGCACCACCATCCATCCTCATATTGATGGCCAGACTGAGCAGATCATTCAGACCCTCGAGGACATATTGCGTTCTTGTTTCCTCGACTTCGGTCGTAGCTGGGAGGATCACATACCTATGGTGTATTTTTCATACAACAATATCTATCACACCAACATTTGGATGAAACCTTTTGAGGTGTTATACGGGTGACCATGTAGATAACCATTGTGTTGGAATCTCCCTAGGGAGTCAGCGATAGCCGGACCCGAGATGGTATGGGCTAACACAGAGAAGGTGCAGATCATCCTTTAGTGGATGAAGACTGTAAAAAGCATGAAAAGTCAAATGATGACAGGAGATGGAGTCCTCGGGATTTTGAGGATGGTGACCACCTCATTCTATGGGTCACACCTCGATGAGGTCTACAGAGATTTGGCTGAGGTGGAAAGTTATCTCTAAGATTCATCAGACCATTTCTGGTCCTCAACAAAGTTAGTGAGGTGGCTTTCCGCATAGCTCTTCCACCTTAGCTGCACATGGTGCACAACATAATCCACGTATCTCAGCCGAGGAGATACGTGCACATCCCTTCTCACATCATTGAAAAATCAGAGATGGATGTTGATGATGGGGAGACATTCACGAAGGTTCAAGTAGATATTGAAGATCAATAAGAGCAGGTCCTACGTGGATGGTCGATACCTTCGGTGCGCATTCGCTGCAATCACGGAAACCTCCAGGAGAGCACATGGGAGTTGGAGGCTCAAATGCGTGATCTTTACCCCCACTTGTTCCCATATTATATTTGTAGATTATGGAGTTGTAATGTCCTGAGGAGGATATATTGTAATAATCCAGAAATTCCGTGGAAATTTTTTTCATAAATAAATTATAATTTTACGAGTACGTGAAAATTGATGTTGCCTGATTCTGAGGCCCAGTGTGCCCAGAATCAATTTCTAATGTTTTATTCAGGTATGTTCTGTAAACATATGAGTGGGTTTTTATAACTATTGAACTTGTGATCAAAATTAAAATCTGAGGACAATGTTGAACTCACTGCGCTAGTATTCTCTTATGGAGACTTTCACTTCGATGACAGTGGATCGAAAATAAAAGTTATTATAATGGTTTTCATGCAAAAATAATAAAATAAACAGAGATTCTATTTATTTTTATTTGAGCCTCCATATGGGTGTTTGGAGGTGGGTCCCACTGGATCTATAACCTCCCATGTTGGATTGATGTGGTGGGGACCATAGAGACCATATAACCTCCCAATTTGAATTATAGGGGTGGTGACCACCCGGACCCTTTAAATGGGAGGAGAGGAAAATCTATCTATACTCCTCATTAATGAGGGGGAGACCCTTGAACTCATCTACCATTAAGGGTACCACCACCTCCCCTTGAATTTATTTTGAAAATGCATAAATTTTTGTGCCAAATCATGCCCATTAATTAATTAAGAAATCTCTTTTATATAAATTATACAATTTTAATTTTAAACCAAACAATATAAAATAATAGATAGTATATTATTTGGAGTGTCTATCTATTCACTTTTGTCATTTGGGTGGAATATGAGGCAGAGTAGAGCTTGGGAGAATTAGAATTCTCCAACGTGTAACCCAATCTCCCAACGATGAACGAAGGACATGTTCTTTCAACGAAGAACTCTGACAAGGAGTGTCTTCAACTTCTTACTCAGAAGCAACCAACATTGTATGTCTTCAAAGACTGACATCCCTCCTCCTCATCGTCAATGAACTGACACATGAGTTTGGGATTGAAATTCTATGGCGAACGCGATGAATGACGATCTCCTCCGACTTCTTCCCTGCGACTCCTTCGATGACCAACTATCACGTCAGGGGTTTTTTTTTATGTTTCATGTTATCATTTTCTAAAAAAACGAGGAATGTGGATATGTTTACTTTGGCAGGTGTTTTGTTGTTCATCGTCCTCCAACATTGATGAACATATTGATATCACCCTAATCACTGAGGTTGTAGACCAAACTAACTTGGCCCGACTCCCATCGTCGATCTATCTTTTGTAATATTCTTCGTCGTCAAGACTAAGCAACGAGGTAATGAAGGAGGTAAAGAAAAATGGCACGCTCCCTGTGGCCTCCGAGATCTGCACCGCCCCCATGGCGTCCTATACCTCCGATGGCCGAACCGGCCCTAGCCTAGCCCCCGCCGGCTGCACTGATCGCCGGGCTGAGCCGCTTCCCCAAGTCACCGTGCGCCCCGCCGGCCTTCACGGTCTCAACCAAGCCACCTGGCAGCCTACCCGACAACCCTCCGGCCCATTGTGCGCCCTGCCTGGCCACCTCCTGGCCTGCCCAGCCCCCACCTGTCCCACCCAGCGCCATGCCCGGCCACCCGCCGGCCCACCTGTCAGCTCGGTTGCGCCCTGCCTGGCCGCCTACCAGCCTGCCCGTTGAGATACCCGGCTGCCTCCCAACCTGCCCGGCCCCCTCTCAGTCGATTGGCCTTTTGAGCTGCCACCTGACCGAACCGGCCCCCTGGCCGTGCCAGCCTCTCGAGCCGGCCCACGTCCCCCCTAACGGTGCCCTGGCCGAACCAGCCCGATCAGGTCGACCCAGACTGGGTCAGCCTAGATGGTATCAGACTAGGTCGGTCCGAATGGGTCGGACCAGACCAGGGCTCACTACCGACCCTTTACATTCTATGGAAATATCGTTGGAACCGGACGATCATTTGACGAAACGTCAACAACACTGGTATTCATCGAGCGCGATGGTCCCTTTGTGTATTCCCATTTTTTCATGGTATAGTTGATATATGGTTAGGTCAGATCATGCACGAATTCAACCCAGCCCTCGGGACTAAAAGACTAATAACTCATAGGTTGGGCGTCCGATTGACATGTTTTCTGTGGCATTGAGACCCCTAAGATGTGGCAGACCATTGAGATACTTCAACATGGGACTCTGTAATAGTTTGAGTATCAACCTGTAGCTCATGGAGTAGATCCCACTGGAGACGAGCGAGGTAAGTACGGAGACCTAGAATCTGGATGAGACCTGAAGACGGCAGACCGATTCGACACGGTGTGACTCACTAGTCCTGTGGGGAGCACCTTGGTGTCGTGACAGACCCACAGTGGGGGGCGCCTTGGTGTTGCGACAGACCCATGCTACTCGACTGGAGGAGTATCTCAACATGCTACGAGGGGGAGTGCCTTGGTGCCGCGAAAGACACACAGTGGGGAGCGCCTTGGTGACGTGGTAGACTCATGGTACTAGAAAGAAGGACTACCTCAGTAGTCCAAGGTTGGTGGGAAGTGCCTTGGTGTCATTGCAGGCCCACTGTACTCGATATAGTATGAGTTCTCCAGTAGCTTCGGTTTTGACAATGTGATAGGGGATGTTATTTGATACCACCCCTAGAATAAAATCATGGTTTTAGGTGAGTTAGTAACTTTTGTGTTTTACTCATGATTGAGATGGATTACTAAATAACTTAGGTATATTTATGGGCATATACCTATGTAGGGTTATCTGTTGATTTCGTACTTTGTGGTTTATCCTTGTTGGATTTGTGAGACTTTGCGGGGCTCGGAGTCCCTTCTGAGTATCATCATACTCACCCCTACACGGACTATTCCCAAACATCGTTGTATTGGATGCAGATGACAGACAATGCTGACCGATGCTGAGTGTACTAGGACTGGATGGTACCTATATTTGGACCACAAGGTGTGACGGTACAAGGAGGAGACATATAGACATGGAGTGTTGTGGAGGCTATCTGTACCTACTGTTCAAGTTGGATTTCCCAGTGGATGATCCATGAGTTGTTTTCCCTTTTTCTAGTACTTGTACTTTCAGTTTTCCTGTACTTTACACCTGGGCTTGTATTTCTAGCCCCTTTTTACTATTCAGAACTCATTTTGTATACGGTTTTATTTAGTTTTTTGTTTCCAACTTGTACCTTCTTGTGTGTGTTTTCAAGTTATAATGGAAATGTTTTCCCAGTATAGGGATTTATGACATTGATGCTAGTCGCCAACTCTGGCCTATTGATGGCGGGATTGGGTTATTCACGGAATGGGCCACTAGGAATAGGTCATCACATGTTTACTATATTATAATGTAATTAGATAAAAGTGATCACAAAACCAAGGATCAATACTTTTAACAGCATTGATTATATTCAAAAAAATATTCATCAGATATAATATTGGAAATAAAATATAAAACATAGTGAAACAAAATATTCTTCATTTCATAACACGTTCAATTATTTCTTATTTATTTCATGAGGAAAGGAAGCAAAATATCAGTGATATAAAATTAAAATTGTGGGTTATATAAAGGAGTGTCTATCTTGAGTAAATAGGTAATTTTAAATATTTCATGGTAAATAATTAAAAGGTCAATCTATTTAATCATAAACATCATTCATATGAATTATATAGAAGGAAAAATTCTGATAATATAATGAAAAATTAATAGTCACATTTAATTGAATTATAAACATTTATATAATAAATATTAAAATAATAACATTGGTGGAAATAACTAGTTTAGTTATTAGAAAACAAAATATTCAAGACATCATAAACATTCCATAACTTACTCATGTAAAGACATCATAAACATTCTAGTATGGCCTAGTGACAAGACATCATATATAAATTCGTAAAGACTATGCCAAATACCCAAACTAGTTTTTCTAATGAGACATATTGATGAATCATGGGGATATGAATAATTTGTCCCACCAGTCACAACAATAGTCACATTTATTCATTATTTTAATTAATATTTCAAATTTCTAACCATTCATTAATAATCAATAACTATATATATTGAATGAACTAGAATATGAAATTTCAACACATTCCCCAGTCAAACAGATCAAAAATCATATAGAGATAGAAGATTAAAAGTATCAATACAACATATACCCCGTGGAAAATAATTAAAATAAACTGTTTTAAAATTTATGAATATAAATACAATAATAATTTCATTAAAATTATTATTCAGCAAAATAACAGATTAAATTTTTAAATCAATATAAAAAACTAGTAATTACCTTATTATTTGGAAGTCCATTTTATTTTAAAATAAACACGATAATTAATGATGGAATTATTGAATATTTTAGTGTTCATTATGATTTGAAATTGTAATAATTATCATCAAAATAAAAAATTGGTTACATTAAATTTTTTTACAGAAAATAAAATATACCTTATTTTGAAAAAGACAAGACGATTCTATTGAAAAATATTAAAATAGAGTCCACCATGGGTGAGAAAAAAATTTAAATCCCACAGTAGAATATAGGAAATATTATTTAAAAATCAGTCAAGTAAATATGGAAGTGGATGAAAAATTTTCTTAAACAAAATGATTTCATGGTCAGTTTTGCGGAAAAAAATTCTTTCACTCTCTTGAATTTATTAATGAAAGAAAACATAGGGAAATAATGTATTGTTTAGTCATAAAAGATCATTATAATATTAATTTGGGATTTTAGATATTTATTATGTAATTTTCCAAAATGTAAATTCAGTCATAGACAATCCAAAATAAATTATGATTGAAAAATTATTCCAAAACCAATTTAGTGTCTGTCAAATTGTATGCCCCATGAAAATAATAACATAAAATGAATCATTATATATCATTGTTATAATTATTTTCAAGATATAAAATATTAATGTTTTTTTATAAAACTCATATAATAATATAGGTTCTAAATATAACATTTATCTCCAAGAAGAAAGTTTTAGACGATAAACCCTTTCAATGATTGTATCATTTAAATGGTTATTAAAAAATGAAGAAATTATCTATCACACCCTTAAATACACACAAAATATGAGGAAGTTAATCATAATACACGTAGTTAATTTTACCCAATTACAATATTGCAATACACATATCTTAATAAATCATTATAAATATCATTGTTTCTATGTGTTAACTATTTTTTATTCCATAGATGTTTTGGTTTGACAGTTCTTGTCGTTTAACATTGATAATGGTTAAATTATATCAATAATTATAATGTTTTTATAAATATAATAAATTTTAATTATATAAAAATATATTATAATCCATTAATTTTATATATTGAATAAATAATTACACAATTCATGGAGATGGTATGTCATACATATACATTAACATTTTATCACTACTTGACAGATGAAATGAAAATATAGTAAATAACACGACAGATTTAGATAATAATTTTTATATCATATATATCATATATATATACACACACACACACATATATATATATATTAAATATACATTTGTTACCATCAATATATAGGGTATATGAAAATTGAATCGTATCTCATTATGGAATAGTTAGTCCTAAAGTTCACACGATTGGCATTATCATTTTCAAATAGAATAAATAAAATAAGTTAGATGACATATTAGAATTCATTAACACTAATTATGTAATTAATATAACATAAACTCACTAGATCCATATTAATATAAATTCATGAAAAATTGTGATTAAAAAATAATTACACAACTGTGTGGAAGCTGTATGAGGTACCTATGAATTAGTAATGTCTTCAGATTCCGTAGGATAGAAAATACGAGGAAAATTTAAATCCGTTAATTAAGAAAACATGTGATTATTTTTAAGTCATTTTAGTTATTATTTTTTTAATTTGACAAAATATTATTAGTATCTTGAATAATAAATGATCATAAAAGATTCATTAATGATGGCTCTCTATTCATTTGTATAAATTCAATAGATCCATTCGTATTGACAATTTGAAAAGTTTTTTAGAATACTAAAATATCTAATTCTTGGATTTTTAATTTTTGAAGAGAATATATTTCTATATTGTTTGACTATGGATTTTCTATAAGGTGTAATGAAAATAGATAAGGGGTGAACATTTATAAGTTTGTATTGGGGGACTTATAGAATTACCAAAAAAATAAAATAATATAAATTATATTCCATGTAAAATTGTCCCCAAATTTATATATATTTAATCAAAGAAGGGTATGTTTATAAATCATCATACCCAATAATTTTTTTTTAAAGATTTCAATATTTATTCACCCTTTTATATTAGTTTTATCCCACAACTATCCCTTTTCACTATATGTATATTATAATTTTGTTCTACTATTTTGGGGTCATGAAATTAATGATATATGCAATAGTGACCAATAAATAGAATATGGTAAATATTTTCACTCAAATGAATATATTTTTTATGATATTTGTTTTTTAATGAATTTTATATCATTTTATAAAATAAATTTTATCATATAATTACATTATGCATCATTATTAGTGATACATGAAATATTGTATAATAATATGTGTCTACTGCATTTAAAATCATCCCAAAATTCAATAGATTTGAATATAAGGATAATAGTATCATAATATAATCATAAAATTAAATTTTATACATGTTTTTATGGAATTTTAAACCATATAATTTTTTATATATCCTTGGTTAACCTATTTTAATATTAACCATTGTAATAACCATTTTAAAATTTAAGGTTTATAATTTTACATATAAGGTGAAAATTGTTGCAAAAATTTATAATGGATGGAAATTTAGACAATATAACATCCTAATTATCCTCTATAAATAAATTTATGTTTTTAAAATATTTTATAAAATATTATTTAACATAAGATATAATTAACTTCATTTAGGAAACAATATATTTAATTTAAAGTTATTGGAATAAATAAAACTATGGCATTTGAATATAATACCATAAAACATCTCTAATTAGGTATATTAATCTTCCAAATTGATGTTAACATTGAAATCCCAAAAAAATTAGTGTTTAGAAAATTTGAAACATGTTTTTTTATTGATTATAAATTCATTATATTAACATTGCATTCGCATTTCATGGTCATATGAAGGAATATATTCAATAGGGAGGGGCCCCGATAGAAAATTTTAGTATTTTCGATGCAGTTTATATCCCTTCACAAATAGTATGTCGGTAGGTGGGTATTTCTGATGGGTCCCATCACAAATACCTTTTTAACCGCAACCCTAAATAAATTGTGGGGTTGGTATTTGGGACGGGATGTGTCACAAATAATCTCGTCAAAAATAATCTAACATATATATACCCCCATCTTATTTTTTCCATTCCACCCCTCTTTCTACCTATTTCTCCCTTTCTACATAAATTTTCCTTAAAAAATTTGTTCAAACGATAAGATTCTACATTAGATTAATATTCAACTCTTACATCCTATAAGTGATTCAGTTTTAAGGTATTTATTAGTATCTTGTATTTTTAAGTTATTTCATTTTATTTTATATTAGTTATAATTATTGTGAATTGGTTGTAATTATAATAAGTTATAATTAGATTATTTATTTTTCAATATTTATTATTAAAAATAATTAAATGGGATTAGTCTGAAGTGTAATAAATTAATAGTTACTATATTAATTATTTTTCATTATTTTTCATTAGTATTAACTAGAAAAATTATTAATACATATTCATAATTTTTCATAATTAGTAATAATTAGTGATAGTTAGTAATAATTAGTGATAATTAATAATTAACTGCAACAATTAGTAATAATTGGAAAAAATTAGAAAAACTACAGTTAACAACTAGAAATTAGTATAAATTAGTAATAATTAGGGGGAATAAATTTTAATTATCTAGGATTACAAATAATTTGTGATAATTATTTATAATTGGTAATAATTAGTTTTAATTTTCAATAATAAATAATAATTACTTATAATGTTTCATAAATAGTAATAAATAACAATAAAAGGTACTGAATATTAATAAAGAGTAACCAAAAGTAGTAATTAATAAAAAATAGAGATAATTAATAATAACATGTAATAATGAGTTATAATTAGTATGAAGTCGGAATAATTAGTTATAATTAGAAATAAGTATAAATAATTAGAAATAATGGGGAATAAGGGGAAATAATTATGAATAATTATTAATAGTAGGGAATTAATAGGAATTAAATTGAATAATTAGGAATAAATTGGTATAATTTCAAATAATGAAAAATAAATAGGAATAAATAGGAATAATATAAAATATTAATAATTAGTTATAATATGTAATAGTTGGTAATAATTGGTAATAAATATCAATAATTAGTTATAAATATGAATCTTTATTAGTAAATATGAATAATTTGTAATAATTAGTAATATATAGTAATAATTTGTAATAAATATGAATAATTAGTAATAATTAGTAAATATTTGTAATTATTATTAATTACTAAGAATAATTATTAATAATAAGTAATAATTGGTAATAATTAGTAATAATTAGTAATAAAGAGTAATAATTAGTAATAATTATTAATAATTATTATAAATATGAATTATTAGTAATATATAGGAATAATTAATACTAAATACAAATAAATAGCAATAAATATGAAAATAAGTAATAATTAGTAATAATTAGGAATATTTTTGAATATTTTTAAATAATTTTGAATAATTTTGAGTAAATAAGTATTAAAATGAATAAGTATGAATAAATACGAGTAATTATCAGTAAATGGGATTAAATAAGAGTAATTGGGAATAATTTGGAATAAAGATGAATAAAATGGAAAAAATAGTAATTTATATTAATTATTATAACTAATTAAGAATAAATAGAAATAAATAGTGTTATTTTTAAATAGATAGTAATAATCAGTAATAAATAGTCATAATAAATAATAAATATGAATATTTAGTAATAAATACGACTACCTAATAATTATTAGTAACAATTAGTAATTAATAGTAATAAATACCAATAAAAAGAAATAATTAGTATCAATTATTAATAAATAGTAATAATAAGTCACATATTCGAATAATTAGAAATAAATATGAAAAATTAGTAGTAAAAATGAATAATCTGTAATAATTTGTAACTATTAGTAATAATTGGTCGCGAATACAAATAATTTTCAATAAATATGAATAATTAGAAATAAATACACATAATTAGAAGTTAATACGAATAACTAGAAATAATTATGAATCGTTTGATTGAAATTAGAATAATACGTATTATATATAAATAATTAGCAATAAATAAAAATAATAAGAAATAAATTAGAGTAATTAGAAATAAAGACAAATAATTTGCTATTAATATGAAAAATTTAATGTAAATATAAATAATTTACACTAAATATGAATTATTAGTAATAAATATTAATAATTTGAAATTATTAGTAGTAATTAGTAGTTATTAGTAATAATTAGCAGTAATTAGTAATAATTTACACTAATTAGTAATAATTAGAAATAATTAGTATTGTATTTGTCTTTCCATCAAATATGCTTTCTCTTAAGAGTAGGTTATTTTTCTATTCATCATGACAATAAACTGCATGATCCATACAGGATGAATGGCCAAAAAATTAACTAAAATTAATCTTACAAGATGCTAAACTAAAATCAATTAACACAAAATATAGTCTGAGATCTGCGACCCAAAAGTAATTTATTTTGATTTCATCCTCACTAGATGATGATAGAAATTTATCCCCATTTTACCTTTTCACTCATGACATTAGACTATTATTCCATGTCCTTACCACGTGGTGCTAAACTGCACAACACTTCAAAAACTACTTGTGGTCTAAATCCAATCCTAATTGGATACATGGTTATGTCCAAAAACTTGTTCTTTTGGTCCATCCTCACCAAATCGTTTAATATTTTGGTTTCCCCCAATGAGAATTGATCACATTGAGTACTTTACATGTTGTCGTGTGATATTTATCTGTCCTAATACACGTTGGTTTTAAAATGGCCACACCATATTCTCCTCTTGATAATATACCCAATACTATACAAGAATACCATATGAAATTAATTTTTTTGGAATTATAAAACTATGTAGGGATTGATTCCTAACCTTAGAGGTTATGTAAGAACACCCAAAAATTTAGTTATTGGGTACATCAAAATGTCCCTGAATTTTTGTATTCATGACATAGGGATTTTCTATGAGTATGAGGTGTGGTATGAAGACTATTTATTCTCTATTAACATAGATTTTTCAATTTCCACGCCATGATCCCCCCTTAGGGAACCTCACTATTCCTTCATCCTTACGACATGAAGTTAAACTCCATGTAATTTCATGAAATACATTCTTCTTGATTCCCATCCACATGGGATAGATATGAATGCCCGAGCATTTTAATTTAGGTCCAGCCCAGGATCCATAATATTTCAATTTTTCTCGACCACATTGGCCTAAGATTCATTTTTGGATCACGTAGTGTGGTGTGAATCTTTTTTTTCCTCGTTTATGACGTGTTTATAATGGCCACACTATATTCTCCGCCGCATGGTTAGCCCTGACCACACATGCCCTTATTGCATGATATTAAACTGCATGGAACATTTAGAAACAATGATCGGCATGATTACGGAACTCATGGGATTTGTAGGAACGACATGGCCTTTTGCATCGAGTACAACCACAGGTCCCCCAACCCTTTCTTTCCCCTTGTCATGTGTCCCCTCTTAGGTGTTCATTGTGTGTTGTGGACTATTTTTGGTCCTCAGTCAAGTTTAGTTTATTTTTCGATAATATTCATATCCCTTTGGGATGTTATCTTCCCTCGTTGTCCTAGACGCATGATGATAAACTAGGCTAGCACCCTACATACTTACCACATGAAGTTAACATGCACAAAATTCTTGAACTATGTGTTGCATGATTCTTATCCTTATGGGATAAGTATAAATTCCCCAGTTTTTTATTCTCAGGTCCAGCCTCGGGTTCGTCAACCCATCATTCCTTTTCCTTCTTCTCATCTTCTAGATAACTATCTCCCTATGTTGAGCCCCATGACCACGGTCCCACCACACCAATGTGCATGAGTTGTTCTATATAATAGGGTCTATAACGTTTTTTTTCTACATTTACATGATTTTCTTCCATCTCCATGCTTCATATGCCCTTTTATTTGGGTCCTCACAATCCTTCTTGTCTAATGTGACCCCCTAATGGGATGGATGCTCGGCATCAGTGGTCGCCTACTATTATGGTCCAATTCCCTAGAGGATATCGAATAAAAATTGGATACTAGTCAGGCATTGTAACTATTGTTAGTGGTCAATCCTCAATTGTCTATTCCAATTCTATGTCACACGATATGGATACTATATTGAGAACATGGTTAAATGTGTTCCAAAATCATTGTATTCAGCCACATTATGCCCCAATTATGTTTATTAGTACTCACCTCCCTTTCCAACTTCTTATGTCTGTGTGTAATTTCAACACCATCAGTTTTATCACTTCTTATACTTTTTTAAGTTGAAATGAAAGATTGACATTATCAGGTTATTCTTGACACCGCACCTTTGTTCCCCTATTTCATGACTCCATGTGTTATTGGATCACTGACCCATGTTTCCCACACAAAGCATGGATAATGTTGGCTTATGGGTCCTAATAATTTATTCCCAAAAGGTAGAGTCACACATTATTGGTATGAGATCTATGACTATAATCTGATATCTCTTTATTCCTTTTTGTTTGGAATTAAAACTACATCTTATGCATATATTTTATATGATGATAAACTACCAAGCAATGTGATGGCTTAATTTCTGAAGATAGTTACCCTTTGGAATTGACCACCTATCATTCCACCCTTAAGCAATACGTTTGACTTGATTCTCACCCTCCCAAGATATTTAGTTACACACAATCGACTATATTTCTGATTCTAGCCACGTCACCATTACACCTTTTTTATAATCTTGTCCTATGTTCTCCCAGATGTATGTGGTGTGTTGTACAATTACATCCTCATTCACATCAGTTTTTCTATAACAATTCCATGTACCCCTCTTGATATCTCTACATCCTCCATCCATGCCACATGATTTTAAACTAGTAGGGAATATCCCACACACCTAACATTAAATTGGGAACATAATTTTACAAACAATAAGACCATAAACTACTATTCATACTTTCTATGAATGCATTAAATTAAGGAACATTACAACAAAATTGTTTCTTTCTTTAGAGGATATCTCCCTCTTTCGGCATTGCTCTCCTACCATGAATCTATAGAACAATGTGTGGACTGATTCCCATCCATATGGAATACATATCTATTCCCATATGCTTAGTCAATTCGTATAACCTTAGGTTCCTTAAAGTTCCAGGAAAATTTCCTCCAAAAACGGTTAGAACTATATTACCTTAAATTAAGATATCCTAGTCTATGCTGCGTCCTTATCATGTGATGTTATGTTATTCCATGAATCAATACTATCGTACGATGGAATACTAAACGTCGTTATTCAAAATTATCATGATGTAAAACACTTATCATTATTAGACCTTTCTAGAGAAGGCATGTTTAGAGCCGGTTTGATCATTATTCTAATCGATACTCTCACCCAATGTGCTTTCATCACTGTGGAATGGTTTCTAGAGGGGTGGAATCTATTCAAAAAATCATCACTCCGTCACCACACATTGGGTTCCCTCTATTTAAAATCCTCAATACCTCTAATATATAATGAAACCCCAAAATGGTTAGGATGCTCATCCTTAAAGATAACCTATTATCCTAGGTCATCACTTTGAATCACATGGGATGACACTTTGAGTTTGGCCACATGTTTTTGAATACATCCTCCTGTTTTCCCCCAATTTTTTGGTACCAATTCTTTCTAACATGGTGTGGTTTCTTTGTATTGATTTTTTTTCTATTCTTTTACTTCATCATCATCCATCCCTCCATGTGTTCCGAATATTGGGTGTCTTGATTCAAAATTCTCATGTCCCTTTGTTCTGCATGATTTCAATACCAATGCAGTTATACTTCATGTACAAAATAGTACGTAGTGAAGGGTAATTAGGAAATCATATGAACCAAATTCTCTAGTCAATATCCATCTATCATCTTGAAAATTAAGGGTGGTTAATCAGAACCAATGTGTTGGATGATTGAATAGACCTCTCATATCTAAAGTGATCGATTACATAGTCATCCCTTGTTTCTCACACCGTACCTGACACATGTGATATTCGATATTGATCATTAATTGTTTCATGAATATGATCACGGAGAAATAGTCAATGTTAGTATTAAAGTTTCCATACACATAAACTAAATAAACATGCAGGGGAATATGATTGTGGGATCTGAATATCACATTCCTTATGGATTGGCATCTTCAAGAGAGAATCACTGCTCGAACACCCTATGGCTGGTGGCATCCCATAATTGATGTCATCTTTAAAGAACCAATTCATATTCTTTGCACACCGGTCATAATTCAATATCTCTAATCTATGTCTGATATACCTATGCTAGGTTATCATCCATCTCATGAGATACATTATTCAAAAAACTCTTCATGTTCATCTAGTAGAATTGACATTTGTAACATGAGTTATGATTTGGTATTGATGAAAGTGGAGTTCTTGTTCACCCACACCCCATGATGTGTACCTCTTGTTCAACTTCTTGAAGCTTCTATGTATTATTGGACTTCTATCACTACCAGTCGATGCATAGACCATGTTCATGCTATCATATTTTCTCATCTAGATAATCCTTGAAGAGCTTGTGGAGGTTACATGCTTCTACTCCTCCATAACATTGGGTATACAACCAAGGGAGAATTTTTCACATCTAGTTTATCCACTCGGAACGTGGAATGTCATAAATAATGATATTGCTTTGTTTCAACGACTGATGATGGAAATTCTTACTATCCTCCTCATCAAAGGGGGTCTTGTATATATCCTCTATGTCTGAAATCTTATTTTATGAGAATGATTCCAATAGTCAGATGGAGGATCCTCCACTGGAATCCAATATGTTAGATTGGGCTCTATGACATCTAGATGATTTGTCTCACTAGATCCCACCTTGATAACATCAATTTCGGTATTTATACTGATAATACCCATTGTCATGATCGGCATAGTCTACTAATCTCGGAGGTCCAATTCCATTATTATCAGTATTTCAATTTTTAATGGAGTTATAGGATCCCCATATATTATCAAGATCAGGAAACACATCATTTAAATAAATGTTCAGAAAAAATGCACAATGATAGTTGGATAGGTTAGATAGAACACAATTGTGATTTTGTGAGAGAAATGAGTGAAAAATATCAAATCACTGATCCCACCCATGGGTTGTTACTATTGAAATCCCAGTACGTGGCCCCCCATTTATGATTTCAAAATCTAATGATTCAAAAATGGATACCTTGGGTGTTTATCCATATTGAAATATTTAATTTCAAATGTCTTAGATTTTTGACTAATGATATATTTTTCCTATCACAGGGGATGGGTCCTTGTGTATGAGGCCCCACTTCATTGGAAAAATTTAATTAGTGATATATGGATGATTTGGGTATGTTCTACATTGGAATGGTTTATATATTACCACAATAAATTCAACAAACCTCTGTCACCCTGAGGTATCCATTCATATAACTCCAAATAGCTCCCCAACCATCCTCTTCATCCTGTGGGGAATATTTTGTTTCTATAAGTAATGGTAAGAGATACTTAATCTCTACAACAGACGGATGGGGTGGGTATGTTTGATCGAGAAATAATTTAACATAATCAATAATTGGATATGGGGTGACCCATGATTGCATGATGTCACGTATCTTAGAAATATATTGTTCCCCTTCTTACTGCGATACCTAAAATCTAGACTTGGTATAGTAAATCGTTGAAAGATCCCTCTAGATATAGTTAAGGTGGTACCACATCTCATATGGACGGATAAATTGTATTTTTATTCCCGTAGTGTCCAAATCATTTGGAACAATAGCATCCTCAGGAATTTTAATGTGGAACAACGACATCTGAGGAGCCTGGGTGGGTATCAAACGAAACCAAATAGGTGGCCTCCCATGATCTGTGATCTTTTCAGTTGGATCCACTGGGTGAGATTTCATTTATCTTCTACTTCTGCCCAATGTTGGCTGTGGAATCGAGGGCCCTAATACGATTGTACCATCGTATGGATCAACTATGCCACTGTGGTGAATTCTAATCTTTTTCTAACCCCTATATCAATGTTTTGTGGGAACCATGTCATCATCATCAATTTTCCATTACTTTAGCATTTCCCCTACGTAGGATGGCTCCACGCTCTTTGAATAATCCTTTACCATACCATAATCATTGGTGGGTAGTGGATGCTCATTTTGAATTTCCCCATCATCCATTAAAATCATTGGTACATATTCCTCAACACACATAGGTGGTTCTCATGGATAACTCTCATGTAAACATGTGGATGAACTTGAACTACATTGAAAAATTGTGTTGGGGTATACAACTCATAGATATGGTCAGGGTGATCCCTAAATACTATTTCTCCACCGGAGAAGAGAATGTGGTATGATGGATGCTCCTTGATTCCCTAGACAACATTAGCTAATAACCCAGTTGATGGTAGAAATGTATTAATGTATTGTTAATCCTTCTTCTCGACAGTTTTCAGAAAAATCAGTAAAGTCATTTTATCCATTTAACTCCCCACTGCATTCAGGATTGATTGATGGAAGACTGCCTTAGGATGTGAAATTGGGTTTGGATATTCATATACTATAATGTTTTTAACTATGTATCCATACATAAATTGTAGCGGTCTACATACCCTCTTTGGATTCATTCCCTCACTGATATTCCATAACACCTTGTATAGGTTTTCCTACAATGGGATCCCAATGTTAACACTCTACCCGATCACCAGCATGGACACCAATGTGAATTTTCTCAGTCGTAAACCCATGTTTGTTTCCATGATCAGAATCATCTGACCAAAAATAAGTTCCCTGATATACCATGCCAGCCTGGCCACTAGTTTCCCCTCATTGTTATTACCGTACCCCCATAACAGCCATTTTCTATCCTCCATGATTATCTTGTAGGAATTTTTTTCTATTTTGGTCTCCCTTTGGACAAGGTGGAGGCATGACTAGTTGATTAATAGGTTCCTTATATCCCTCAGTGTGATGATCCTATGGGAAAATTAGGAAACCTCTAAATCACATCTTGAAATGGACGTCCTTCACACACTATTTTCCAATGCCCGACACAATGTCCATCAATGCATTTTCCATCCATGGAATCTTCTCTATATCCCCCCATGATCTTTTAACGAAGATAAAATTTTCATGAATTATCCCAAAAATGGGAATCCATTGGGTTTGGTGGAGGTCCATGAGGCTGATGTTGACCTCCCCAAAGTGGAAATGGAATGTTTTTTTCCCAGGTGACAACTTCCTCCACAACCCTAAAATCATTTGTTTCGGCAGGGAGATTAAAATTTGAGAATCCTTCATATCCTAATATAGGACTATTGTCCTCAACACTACCCTAAATGAATGACAATATATATATACCATAGTAATCCAAAACCAAGTCATATGTGAATTTGTCTCCTAGGAAAATCACCCAATCATCAGTCCACACTTTCTCTGGGTTCCTAAAAACATCTTTAGGAATAAAATGGGTTTGAATGGGATATACTTTTAATTAAATTTAAATACCATATAAATTATTGACGTGGTATTACAGATACTCTATATAAAAATTCATGTTTTCCTCCCTTGTATAATCATTGGCATACTTGAAGAAATGATGGTGGCATGTTACGCTTGAGAACTAGTATGTTGTCTCGTCACTAATTGGTTTAAGGATGAAAACAACATCCCTCAGACCAAATCCATAATGTGGAAAACTTTTGAAGAGTGGGTAGTTATATATTCCTAATGAAAAGTGCTCCACCAGGGGCTCATGATCCAAACAGCTTCACACAAATTCTCTGAGCCCCATATTGTTCACCATCTCTTCAATCTATGTAGCATATCTATGGACTTCTTGAGAAGCTTTGTGGTTGGCCATCCATTTTTTGGACATTGTTGAAAATTCTTCGATGTTGGCAATGATACATTGTAATAAACATTCATTGATCTGAATCCCAAATCCCATTTTCAAATGGCAGCTCAAAGAGAACATCTTCCTAGATCCATGAAGGAATCGTAGCGCTTCACAGTTCATCAAAGGATCGCAATGCACCACTATTCTAATAAGAATTTCCAGATCCATGATATATTGAACTCGGTTCACTATGTTCTTTAATTGTGGTGTTGGAGCTTCATTATTCTAGAGATTGATAATAAATTCATATAGAGAGATGAATTATAATGTAGATTCATCACCCCTATTTATTGGCAACAACCTCCATAGCTTCCTGATTCCCTAGGTTGTGGTGAGCATCATGGCAGTCTCAAATAACAATTTGACTACTTCCATAATGAGTCATCTTTATTATCTACATGTTTTTCTTTATTCATTCTCATAATCAGACCCTCATCTAATCCTTATCAACCATTTTGAGGGGGTGCATTTTAGGGTGAAAAAATCTATTCTTTTAAATCAATCAACAAAATCATAGAATATAATTAAAGGGTTTACCTAATGTAGTCACATTGCAATAAATTCTATAACTCCGATGAACTCATTGTCGACATACAAGGATCCTCTACGACCACCATAGAGAAAAGAGATAGACTCCTAAATGATCCGACATATACATTTACGTCACCACTATAGAGAAAATATGTGGAGCCTTTGAAATTCGACAAATCATCTCTGATCTTAAATAACATATTATTATTACCACATTCCTTCAGAGTATTGGTTTCCCATGTGCCTATAAATAGATGGTCCACCTCTAAAAATAACGACACCTTAACCTTTAACCATTCATGATCTCAGTTCATGAATTACAATTTTATCTTCTAAACATTTTGAAAAATGCGTCACACATTATATTTGGGCATTATGAACCTTATTTCAATTTCCTCCAATTTTCTTCCTCTTCAATTGTGGCATCCCATTGAGAGTCCTTATGAAAATCCTGAAGGTAGGATTCCTTATTGTGTAATTGGTACTTCACAAATCATTAGTTCCTTGCGAAGAACCTTCAAAGCTTTTGTTGATTCCATGTCTTTTCTATTTCATCATCATTTGAATAGATCCTAAATTCATGGAGGTCATATTCTAAATTCTTCATAAGACCATTTCCTTTTCCAATACACTCCCATTTTTAATGAACCCAAGCTTCAGGAATCCCCCCAATGTGAGGAACTCTTCATTGTGAAACCCTATCCTAGGCGGCTCTCTAGGCTAGTATATAGTGATTTATTTGTTCTTCAGGTGGTTTTTTATACAACATTTTCATATGGACCTTTTATTCACATAGGAAATCGTATAGCTATTGTGACTTTTCATAACCATGCTAATGTGAGCCTATCGAGTTACCAATCCTCTACCACAATACCCATAGGCATTAATTCTTCCTTCTCACCCCCATGTGTGGGTTGGTGAAGGTTTTGTAAGACCAAGGGGAGATGAGTGAGTTCTCATCGTCCGAGTGGTATGACATCAAACTACCATGAAGAATCCATCCCAAGAACATGATATTAAAATGAGAGTTTCATCACGTTTGGTAGGCCTGAGAGGACTACAAAGGGGGGGGGGGGAATTGGGGGCCTCTCCCATCCATAATTTCTGATCCATGTTCTCAGTCCCTCTATGCATTGTCGCTATGCGCACCTTAGTATGTCTCCACATATTCGCCACCCACCTTGATGGGGTGATCCATATTCCATGGTCATATTATTCTCATATATAAGGACACTCCTTGGTATTCTTTCTTGGAGTAAGTTCAAATCTGTTTTATCCTAGACCATTATCCATGCATAAGACCCGCACCACTCTTCATGGATAAATCATTCACAACATGCTCTTTGGGTCTGATGATATTTTTTTTTCACACACTGAGTATGACTCGTGTGGGTACAGAGTAAGCATTGATCATTATATCCTATTATGTTGTACTGACAGTTTATATTCCGCATCAGGTCTTTGAGTTTCCCTCCTTTTTTTACAACACGATTCGAAGCCTCTCCCTTCCAAACAATTTGGAATTTGATTAATCCCATTTTCAAGCAATGTACCTATGAATCCCTATTGGGGTTAAATCCAATCACCCATCAGTCCTGACCACATTGTGTTAGTTCACCCCCATCCTACATAACGTAAAAATGTATTCACAAATGACCTGGGTTTTGATCCCTCGGTCTTCTGTAGGGTATATATGACACCTCCTTGAGGTTAAAACCTAATCAATGGTAAACATTAGTTCTTCCCCCAGGGATGCACCCTTCTGACATGATTTCTTCACTTTGTGGGACAAATGACTCAGATCTGCCTCCTGAACGTTTTTTGATCCATTAAGACTGGTCATTTTCCATTATGTTCACCCCAATCACATGTCCCAAATTCTCGGGTGGCTATCCATACATAATAACCAAATACATCATTATACAAATTACACCATTAGTATCTATCTTGAGAAGGGATGATAAACATGCATAAGATCCTGCTTGTCTTTGATTCATTATTTTTTGTGTGCTCACTTGTTCTATGACCCCATTCTAAAACAATGGGGACATTGATTCCATTACATATGGATACGAAGTAAATAATCCTTAGGGTCAATATCATCATAAATGTATCATCATTATCTCTCCATAAGGTGATCATGTTTTGGGAATATCATACCTCAACCCAAGGATCTATGTCTTTCATGTCCCATATATGCATCCATTCAAAAGAGCCACCTTCTTAAGTGAATTATCACACAATTCCAAAACAATTTGGACTTTGATTCCCAACCATAAGGATATATGGGAATCCTCATTAACGATCATTCCCGACATTTCTATCACTACACTAGTTCCCTTTGCTCTAGTTCCATCTCAATTAATCTCCTTGCTTCAATAGATCATCCATCGCCATCCAGATTTTACCCGGGCCGCCACATACTGGTGCGATCATGCCATTAACATGAGCCATCTCAATGTGTAATCACAAAGAACCCATTTGAACTACATTGGATTTTATATTTTCCAATCCATGCAATGTACATAGGAAGCCTCCTTGAGGTTCAATCCCTACCAATGGTAATACATGGTGTCCCCATTGCATGGACCCATCCTCCTTTCTAATACACCACACATGGTTTCCAGACCAGCATTCATGGTGTGAAATATTACCATTTCTAGGGACAAAACATCCTTGGTCCATCCTCATTGGGAATTTTGATCAACCCATTGGATAAAAATTCTTGGTTCTCCATTAAATGGATGCACCAACATGGTCCACTATTTTTATTGATCTGTTTAGTCTAATATATCTCATAAAGATTTTAAACACGCTTCATACCCCATGATAGACATGGGAAACTAAGGAAATCATTGGATATATGCCTCTAAAATTCAATACCTTGTGATATATATTATAAGCCTTGGGTTTCCACTCACGTGAGAATACCATTGATGAGGATGAATACATGTGTCACAATGTTCCAATGTCAAGATATTCCACAGATGCCTCACTGATACAACTATCCTTTCTGACAGTTGATTCCCTGACTGGAACCCATGGAATGTCCAAATAGATGTAATTTAATTAACTAGTTTCATCAAAATATGGAACTGGGATTTATTTTCACAAACAACGTCATAATTTTTATGGGAGAACAAGACTATATGACATTATTCGAGGAGGAATCCACAAAATGAGGAACCGACATCAATTAATCCCATTTCTATCAGGTGAAAACATCCCTCAAGAGGCGAAAAATGATAAATACCTTTGGAATGCTAGAATGCTGGGCAAAACGCCTATATCGTCGAGTGTCTTGGGTAGTCTATGATGAGCCTGGCTTAGCAGAAAATCAACCGAACCATTGATATTGGAGAAATATATCAACATGGATGTGATCTTATGTAAGAGATGAAAATGATGGTTCAAGACATAGAACAAAAAATCAATGATTCTCATAGTCCAAAAAAATTTATTTAATAAAAACCATATAAAGGGAATGGAGTTTGACATTGAAGATAATGTCTTCCATCAAAAATCACAATTGAGGAGAGTCATGCAGATTAAAAAGTCAAGGATTAAAAGATCAATATACATTGGACCCTTTGAGATCCAGAATCAAATTGGATCCATGGAATATTGGATTGAGCTACCATGGAATATTTCTTGAGTTCGTGATGTGGTCCATGTATCACTCTTGAGGATGTACAAACCAGATCCCACACAAGTACTGAACTCAGGGGTGGCATAGTTGGAAGGTGACATCTCTAATGAAGAGAATTCTGTAATGATTTTGTACTCGAGGGATATGGTTCTACAAAAAATGACAACCTATCTAGTTAATGTGTTGTGGAGGAACCATTAGTATGAAATAGAGTCTAGGAAAATATAGGAGGAAATTAATGAGAATTTCCAAAAACATGGTTATGTAAAACAAGATTTTGAATGAGAAATTTAAAACGGGGGTAAGAATGTAACAACCCAAATGATAATTAGTGTAATTTAGCCATTATTATAGTAATTTAAAATATTATGAATAAAATAAAATTAAATATATAAAATAAAAAACTATAAATAAATAATTAATAAAATAAGAAGTATTTCTACATGTTAATGTATTTATATCGATGAAATAATAACTTGACTTTACGAATAGTAATATGAAGATTATGAATAGTAATCTAGCCAATGGAATAGTAACATCCACCTTGAAGTTATAAATAAAATATAGGAATCTTATAAATGAATTTATGGTATTAAAATTTCGTATTGTTTTTCTATAATTTTTTTTAAAATAATTAACTAATTATTGGCATTTTTTAATTCATAAATATTTAATCAAAATTTTATGAATAATTTAATAATTTAAAATGAAATTTACCTTCAAAATATTTATTCATAAATTAATATTTTAGATTTTTTGTGATTTTTATATAATTTTATGAGACCATAGGTAATTATTCATTGTGGAATAAAATTAGATACAATTTTGAAATAGTAATTTTCTATTTAAATGATGATTTTAATTAAAAACTAATGTATTAATATTTGAAAAATTATTTTAGAAAAATGGAGTCCATTTTGGAATTATATATATTTAAAAATTATTAGGTTGAATATTTGGAATGTTTTAAAAATATAAGAATTTTTTATGATCTGTAAAATTATATAATTTACAATAAAAGATTAATACATGAATTATGGTTTCATTGATGATGAAACATCAATGTAAGAAAATATATTAAGCTCTCATTGATTATTTTAATATATATATATATATATAGATAATTCTCAAAAGATTAATATACTTGATCCAAAATAATAAACCAATGAATATAATAGTGGGAAAAGACCTGTCTCCCCCACTATGAATACCATCCATCACCTTTATTCTCCTCCAATCTATCAAGTATTGAACTGTTCCTAAATTATCTACAATAGACATCCATTTCCCCTTAGGCAAGTATATGTGCTCTTGGTCTCATGAAATTACCAGGACCTTTTCCCATTGGAGTTTCTCATGGAGGATGGATCTAAGAGGTAAAATCATCTTCATTTTAATTTTAATTTCTTATAATTTCGTTAAATTTTCATATTCTCTCCTCACCAGCCATCATATAAATTTCTGGATAACTCCATTACAACACATATATATTAATTTTTTCATGTTAATGTAAGATTCATCTTTAAAATTCTCCCTCCCTCTATTTTATTCCAAAAATGAAATTATATCCCTTGATGTGTTAATTTACAAACATTGTGGGTGCATCAATTTAATTTACCATTATTTCCTTCAAGGATGATTATAAATCCATTATAAGGTTTTATATATATATTTAAAAATTATGTTACAGACCAATATACTTACTATAAGTAACATATATAATTTTTTATAAATGATAAACCAAAAAGATTTTGTTTTGATTGAAAAACCATAGAAATAAACCTAAAATGATCATCATTAACATTTATCAAATGATTAATACTCAAACTATATAAAAAGATTAATTATAAGATAATATAAACTTCTAGAATATCAATACGTACATGGAATTATAATTCTTGATATTTAACCTCAGTTTACATGAACATCCATTCTTGTATACAAGTGAAACAATAATAAATACAATGTAACATAATAATAACAAACTGTGAAAATAAACTCTATAAATATGTGAAAAGAACATAATTAAACATGATAAAATAATAATGAATTATATTCATGTATAACAGGCGATTGATTTGTAAATTAATTAATCTAATGTGATTACGTGGGATATGAATGCGAATAATGCATTCAGACAAAGGGTAAGGGGAATTCCCGAACACAACTCACATCCGTGGGGTATTCCCTCTTGAACCACATTTTCGTTATGTATATTTCTTAAATTTAATTTATTAATAACTATATTATCTTTTTTAGATATAATTTCCTGCTAATTTAGTTTATGACACCCACAAATTACTTCCAAATTCTATCTTAAAAAAACACCGATTTTAATTCTCATAATTGTTTCTTCTTCACATTTGATTAATTATTTATATATCATGTTTGTTATTTCGACTTTAATTTTGGAAAATAAATTGTATTTATTTATTTTTTATTAAATGAACCCCATTTCATTCCATGAATTAGTTTATGTTCATTATTAATGAACAATCTGTGTGGGATTCATGAAAATGTGATTGTTATGATGTGATTGGTGAATCCATAAATATTTATGGAAATGTAAATGTTATGATGTGATGGGTGTCCCCAAAATTATATAGCAGTCCAATATGTTGTTTAATGTTATGAATCTCATGAAAAAATGTGAAATATGAAGGAACATGAATATAACCTTATTCACAACTACGTGTAATTAATGACCAATGAGACAATATGTTTGTTTTTGTACATTTCCTCATTCAATGCATGTATGTAATACTTCCCATCCTAATAATGATATGAATTTTATGATTATTATCAAAATATGTTATATTTTTTGGATTTCTTATCAATTCTATTAAGGGGATTTTAGCTCAATGCATTATATGATGTTCATCCTTAGGTGAAAACTTGTGATAAGTAGAAATCAAGGGACAATATGATTCCAAAGAAGAAAGAATTTAGTAAATGTTTATTTTCATTTAGTAAATGATATTTATGGTCATAATTTGGCCATGAAAATAATGAATTAGATCACAGTCATGGAATTAGTTTATGTTTTTTATCATATAACTAATGTAACATTAATGTAAGAAAAATCAGTGTCCTATAGTATCATTAGATCTCATGAGGCAAACCAGCTTGTATATATCAGGTAATCTTTATCTATTTTTGTTTTAGGTCTTACTATTTGTAATGAAAAGTATAATTATGATTTCCAAAATTATGAATTTATTTACAACGAAATATTTTGTTCTTATCAAATAATTTTGTAATTTTAATGTAATATAAGGATATTTTTTCCAATATGATAATTTATTTTATAAATTTATACATTCACGTCATATTTTTGATTAAATAATTTTATTTGATACCCCTTATTGAGTATATGGTATAACCACAAAATATGGTTTCATATTTCCCAAGAAATCTATGTTATTTTTACCAAGTGACATAATATTTTTTTGGAAGAAATAATTATTTTTCATCTATTAATCTGATACATATAATGTTTTTAATGAAATATAATTACCATTTTTATGTTGATACACCCTGAAAAGAAAAAAATTGAGGATTATATGAACTAGTTTCAATGTATTCTATAAAATTGTAATAAAATTACCATATGATCCGAGTTATTCGTTTCAAGGTGTTATAGTTGGTATTAAAATAATATCAGTGAAAACCTTTTGATATATATTTATATGAACATTATAAGACATCACAAATATTATGATAACACCATAAGAAAAACTAAATTATTTTAGAGTATATGAATATTTTTTAAAAATAAATCTATGTTATATAGTATGATTTTTAATTATTTGATACATTCATGATCTAATTATTTATATGTATTTACTTATAAATTGCTAATAATGAAGGGAAAAGACATGGACATCACCCTTAAACAATATAGAAATTTTTTTCTAGAGAATTTTCATGAGGCTAGGGTTTTAGAAGAGTAGATTATGGATACATTATGAGTGTTAACTCCTCTTATATCTAATAACATTTTCCATTTTGAATAATATATTTAACTATAACACAGTGTAACAATGATATACAACTCTGTAATGAATCAACCTCTATACATCAATGAGACCTAAAATATACTAGTAGATATATAATGTATGATGTTCCTATGTAATCTATTATGTTACATAAGATATTTAGATATGGATAGAGTAATCAAAACAATATTTCATATATATGGATAATCTAACCAACAATGGTATATGAATCAAAATGGATTGATGACGAATGTGATAAAAATTATGTAGTATTAGAATTATTGTCTAACATTTAAGAGAAATACATTATTCATGTGAAATTTTGTGTCATTAAAATATTTTTACTAAATTGAGGATAGAAGGAACAGAAGGATTCTTCATAATATAATGCTATATATACATGTGAATCATGACAAGCAGTGGTTAATAGACATAACAGAGAAATAAAAATTAGTTTCATATTTTTTTTGTATCAAAGCCTTTATAAGAGGATATAATGATTTCGTCAATCTACACTATGAATGAATTATCAATGATTATTATTATCAATGGGATTCACGAGAGGAAGTGGACATGAATGCACCATGTATGTTGATATTTGGAAATGGAAATGAAATAATTGATGAAAATCCAAAAAAGTATTAACTATGAGAATAAATACATTAGGGATCACATTATTGGAAATATAATTCCCTAAATTTGTAAAGATAATCACCATGAAGACAATGAATGAAACGGTAAAATAGAGATTCCACCAACATCCATTGTGTCAGTCATAGAGGCATGGTCAATGTTTAATTCATTGCCCAAAGCCTTATGGTATTCTATATCACAAGATGCCAAGGGTGAATTTAAAAGCTTATAATTATTAGATAACATAATTTAAGGTCATAAATGATCTTATATATGGTACATTGAACAAAAAAAACATTTTTAAACAATTCATTATTTTATTCTAGATCTATATAGCATATTATTTAGTATATAATTGGACTGAAAATTAATAAACAATTTTTTTGTATTAAAGGGGGATTTTTTGTCAACACACATGATTAAACTATTATAGATAAACTGAATATTTTTATTTATCTTTTAAAATGAAATGATTTTCATTGGTATAAAATTTTGTGTTAATACAAATAGTGATCTTTGATATAGTCCTTGGGATGTGTAAGACATAATTTGTAGACAAAAGAATTTAGAATTGGGATAAGTAGATTACAATATCTAAGGATATAGTAGAATATCATATCATTAAAATAGACTATCCATTTATAGAATCTTTTTTTGAAACACGTATAGTATCCCTTTTAAATAAAATTCACATAGTGTATGAAATAATGAATTAGAAAGATATATATAGAATACATTCATTAACTTATTCATGGCATTATATTGATTTATTTCATGAGAGAAAACGTATATATATACCAAAACAAGATGTTAAATTTTTAATTATTATCTCTACTAATTAAAACAAATATCTATGACTCGATATAAAATAAATATTGTAATATTTCTGAAATTCAATAAAATCCTAAAAGAGCTATGTGATAGTGGATTAAAATACAATACTATTTCACCTTAGTGAGTGGAAACCAAATTTATTAAATATAGGCACATTTTTATTAGAGTATTCATCTAGAATATCGAAATAAATTCCATTAGTATAATGAATTTGTATACATTACCTCATAATAATCATATTTTTTATTAAAATTAATGAGATCGCTAATAATCAAGGATTGATCTTCATTTTAGAAATTGTAATTTCAAATTAATGAAGTTTAATATAAAGAATTTATATTTTCACACACATTATAATAATTTATAGTTCATATTAAATTCATTTGGGTTAACAATTTCACAATCTATGTCCATAGAACTAATAAATTGAGTTTTCATGGATAATGCTGAAAACTCTATTATGAATTTTAATATTTCTATCTTGATGTTATTATATTTTATGATGAGAATAATGTAAATTTATGGATTTTAATTCAAAATGAATGGAGTAGAAGGTATAAAGCATTATAAAGTATAAATTTTGGAACTATAATGTTTCTTTTCATGGCTGTATTATCACAATATATGAAATGAAAATATCCCCTCCAAGAGAAACATTAACAATTATTGGAATAAAAAATTAATATAAATGATATATAAAGTTTTCAATGATTAAATGGGTAATATACGTGGTACGATAAATATTTATCCCATTTAGATAATATGATATCCAATTTGAAACTAATTGAGATCATATTTTCATTATATTTTTATTGTAAAGATCAATTTATGGAAATAAATAGGATATTAATAAATAATTCCATATTTAATAGACCATATAGAAAGGATGTAATTTTTATATAATCCAATTCATAAGGGAAAATATTTGAGGTTGTTCTTATGAAAAATGAATTTTTTTTTATGAATCTAGGCCAATAAAACTAAAAATTTGATGAATAAAATATTGAAAGTCAATATATTTACATGGAATCGAAAATCATTGAGTTGAAAATATAGAGGAACATTACTTATATATAATTTTGAGACATATATATCAATCAATGATTATGAAAGAATATGTTCACATAGAATAAGCTCTACTTAACTCAAAACATATTGTCGGATTTAATCAAAGACTAAACTTTTATAATAAAATGAAACCATCGAATAATAGAAAAGGTGGTTTATGTATTGATAATGAATGAACATGGAATTATTTCCTAGATGTCGATGTAAATATATAATATATTCAATAATATTGTAACATTATATATATAAATTATTATAGAATGTAAATAATCATACATTTTCTATGTAATTTCATACCTAGCATTATTATAGTAGACGAAGTGGTTCCAAGAAGATGATAGGGGTATATATATGATTATTAAAACCTTGTATAAATATTATCACACATCAAGTCTTAAGAAATTGATTTCATTCATTGAATGAGAATATATATAACAATTATACTAAATATAAAAAGCGAATTACAATATGAGGGTCATTTTTTGGACTTTTATGTACAACATGAAATTACTATGATATAATGTGTTATAAAATATCACTTCTCATAATAAAACATGAAGTATTTAATTTATAAATATGTTCTTAATAAATAGGTATGTAGAAAAGTAATATATAAGATAAAAAATCTACAGGTTTTCATTTAACATTTCTCTCTACCAATGTGGAAGTTTAATGTTATCATATTTGAATTGTTTACAAAATACTTGATAAATCATCAATAATGGTCATATATGGATCATATATCAATGATTTCTGATGTATAAACACTTCCTATAAATAAAGAATAATTTGACCCCTGAACATCTCTTATTGATATCTATCTTTTTTTAGATATTATGGTTCAACATTATCAATTATATATGATCAGAAGCCTTGATTGACATGAAAATTTATCGTATTTTCTCAATAGGATATTGAAACCAATATAAATTTTTTCAGAACCTATCCTCATTAAATAGAAAGATTTCTAAAAGGTATATCCAACCCATAGAGGGAAAATTTTATATAAGATCACATTATTTCAATCAAACATATGGAAAATTAATACCTATAATAGAGTCCACATATATAATTAGACTATATTAAAACAATAAAACGATATTGTATAATTCCTTTTATGGAAAATTTAATTGTACTAAAAAATTTTGGGATGTTGATTGTAAAAGGTGCACAGACGATATAGAAATACTTGAGAAATAAAATATGAATGTGTGACATCTAAATAATCATATAAATAACATTTATAGAACATATAAAATATATACTAATAATTGAAAGAAGTAAATCAATTTCCATGTAGGAGGTCTTTTCATTTGGGAGATACCAATATTAATGGGAGATATAATGTCTTGTAAGAATATGAATCTAATTCCGAGGTAAATTAGAGAATTTTGAAGAAGTATACCTCAAAATAGAACTATCATAAATTGGTAGACTTGTACATATTTTTTCATAGAGATAACATATAATGAAATTATACTTCATGACTATAAATAGATTTTTAATGGAAACAAAATTCGGAAAAGGGATCATGGGACCACGAGAATGTAATTTGGATGAATTAGCCTCATTTGGTCTTAGATAGATTGAGATCCTAATTATTAAGAAGAAATTATTTATGTTTTGGTTAATATAATACCCATGTATATTTTCTATCAAATAAAAATTTCTATAAAAAATAAGGGAATAGTGAAAATTCTATTATTTCATCCAAATAATTCAATAATATATAATATGTATAATATAATGAAATTACAACAATATAAAATGAAGAAAAGTTTTACAGTAAATTTTTTGAGTAAAAATATAACTTATAAATAATTAAATATATAGACCTATGAATAATAATATAAATACATATGTGTGATATAGAATAATATTGTGAAAAAATTTCATGATTTATGTGTCAAATATACGATTTTTATGTAAATACATATTATCATTTAAAAAAGAAATTTCACAGATATGAAGAGTTAATTTCATTAAAATGTCACTGTGATTTTAATAATTACATTAAAAATTATTTAATGGAATTATTTTCATATTTTTCTAATATAATATAATTTAAGAGAAATAAGAAAAATATGTTATCAATATATGATAATTATTATGATATAATTACTATATAAAGCATCTAATAAAAATTAAAAATAATTCTATGAAAAAGAAAAATTTATTTTGTTAACATGATTTTTTTAATTAAATTGAATCATTTTATAATCATATAATAAACTGAATAGTGTATAAAGTGGTGGTTGATGGTATTAAATGGTATTTTATTTGAAAAATGATACATTCCTATTCGATGGAAAATTTTATAATGGTATTTGGTAATAAAAATTTCAATTGTAAAAACCCATTAATTAAATAGAAAATACCATGGTCTAAAACAATCAGAATATATGTGGTTTTCATTTTATTATTAACCTATATTTCAAATACCTTTCTGTTTAAAATAAAAAATCCCCAATTATATATATATATACCCACCCATAACCAACACCCCATTATTCAGAAATCACATAACATGGTTATCTTATATTTTTTTATTTACAAATAGTTTCTGTAATTTTTTTTTGGTTACATGGTTTTATTATCAAGATTAAATATGTATCTTTTTAAGGGAAGGGTTCATGATAATCTACTTTAATTTTCATTTACAATCCCATTATTATGATATTATTAAAAATAATTCATCATGTATCATTATTTATTAAATTTACAAGTATTATCATTAATTTAATTTATTATTAATGTCAGATTAAATATTCCCCCTATTTATAGCCATTTCTAAAAATGCTAAAATACTGATAGAAGGGTTGATAATCACTTCTTATATCTTTTTTATGTAAAACATTCCAATTAATTATAATTTTAATGTAAAAAATTAATATTGTTCCTTTCTATTAATTACCTATAATATTATAAATTAACTATCACAATTCCATTTTAGTTCAAAACATTCATTTTACCCTTATAATGATCAAACATTAGAAAAACCCCAAGGGTAAAATTAAAATATCTAAAACAATGATGATTATATTTTTATATAAAAATATTATATATTCTCATAGAAACTAGATCATTATATAGATACTACCTATGTATTAATGCTCCTCATTAGAAGCATATATGGGGAAATGAAATTTAAATTACTTGGTTGGGTATTAACTCAATTTTCAATTAGTAAACAAATGTTCTAAAATGCATAACATGATTGATACACTCAAGGGATTTGATTTTGAGGATTCATAATATCATCATAAAAAAATTAATGGATAATAATATATTTCTATGGTGTTGAATTAACATTTATAATTTATATATGCATTTAACATGATTCAAAACTGTCAATATGTGGGAAATTTTATTATCATTTCTTTTTTTATCATTCTAGTAAAAACTATTAGAATTAATGAATATTTGCTATTGATTTCACTATAATGTAAAACATACCCATCCCTACTACCTTTATATCATTCCATTTGTAATATTAGACTTCATTGAATTTATAATATCCTATTTCTTCTATGTTTATTTTGGTATATTCACACACAATGAAATATTATATCATATATTGGGGAATTTTTACCTTTCGTATTTCTTGTATTTATTCATAGATAAACAATGATTAGAAATCCATGATTTTCAAAATGGATCCTTAGGGAACATTTTCATATGTATTTATTATTTATTATCTTTTTATTATTCAGTCATGAGTCAAATTTTATGATGTGTTGTCTTTGAATTATATATCAATTTAACACATTGACCGACCTCATGAGAAAAACTAGATTTAGTATTGGCTATAATACTTACCCATTTCTATATGATTTATTATTATGATACATTGAAGATATTTTATTGATATATATATATAATTATGTATTCCATCACTATGGGTTCAATTATTGTTATTCATATATTTATTTTATATTATGAAATCCTTTGATATATTATGATCAAATATATATTTGTTATGGTATTATTTTATTTCATCCATATTATTGGTTAAATGATTTTTTATGATAGATTATTCAGTAAAATACACACTAATGATTATATGAGCTCACCTTATTATATTTTTATCATTTTCGAAGAATGCATGGATATAACGATTTGATACAAATGAATTTGAATAGATGAAAGTCAATTTTAATGAATTAAATTAGTGTATCCTTTATTTCCAATTTAATATAATATTCAATTATGTACCTAGTGTATTTATATTATAAAAATGAAATATCCTATGTATTGTTTCCATTTTATAAGGTATCATAGTTCTAAAATAACCCCCATCTATAGGATACTGAATTTTGGGATTTACCAACTAATTGTGTCACACATTATAATAGAGTCAATATCTCATTTTGATTCAAATTTGGCATATAATAGTCCATAATATTTAGTAATTAATTGATATTTTATTTTATTTTTAAAATTTATGATGTTTTATTCAAGATAACGACACTAAATTATTAATTAAAATATTTGAACTTTATTAATTATAATAATTTTTTTTTCCAAAAACTCAATCATCAAACCATGTCACTGATGCTAAATATAGGTGAAACTTTATTATAATATCTATAGAAGGAAATTTTGTTTTGAATCTAATAGGATTATGTAGTCATTTTTTTGATTTTAAATTCGGCTACCCATAGACCATAGACCGTAATGAGACTAGAATAATAGATAAATAATTGTGATTGAATCCATATGAGTAATTAGAAGAAGGAGTTACAACATGAACTATCCAAGAGTCATATGTTATATGAATGAAATTAATATCTACCAAAAAACAATGGCATGAGAGAAAATATAATGAGGATTAAATATTAATGAATATATATCTTTTCTCACAAATTTAAATGATTAATATATATGGGGGTATCATTTGATTATGGATTAGTTTAATAATGAACCTTATTAAATATTCAATGGGCATGTAAATAACTGGTCAATTATTCTATTGTAGTTAATATTCTCCAAATCTAAGGGAGATGAAATTATAAAAAGAAAATATTAATTTTTGTTTCTGTTTATATTTTTACAAAATATTATAATTATTTAAAAGAAAGAGTGAAAATTGGTTTATTAAGAAACCTTTACCGATTTACATAATGTTGATGTCTTTCAATAAGTTGTTTAATGTTATTTTGATAAACATTGAATTATTTTCTAAAGGCTATAAAATTTCTAATTAAAATATTATCAAATCATTTTTTCCCATTCTCATGTACACAAGAATATTTAATTTTTAAATCAATAGGGGATAATTATTGTATCATCTATGAATAGTTAAATATGTTGATATAAAACTATAATGTATGTTTTTATTTTTAATAATGTTAATACCTTAGAAAAACATTTACCCAATTATCTTTATGTGATGAGTATGCGTGATGAAGGAATTTAATTTATAAGAATGATTTCTATATATATTGGAATAAATGATAATGATTAAAAATAGAAGGATATTATTTTATTTAATATATTTTTTCCCTAGTTAAGAAAAATAATGATTATGTTATGAAGTAAGGTAATTTTCAACAAATAAGGATTAAAATGGTATTATTTTTAAGGATTGTGGAAATTACATTGAATTTCAATGCCAGTTATTAGTGTTATAGAAATAAATTATTACATTTTAACCGAATTTAATACCAAATGTATATATTAAAACAATGTTATGTATGTAATATGTTTAAATAAAGGAAATAATTTATATAGATTATATTTTTACATTAAATAATAAGTAATTGGTTATTTAATCATGGATTATTTAAAAATAAATAACTCAACCAAAGATGAATATAAAACACATCATTATTTTCAAACCATTATCTTATTTGATGATTTAGTATGGTTGATATTATTTAGTTTTAATTACAAATATTAGATTGTGGATTTAATTTTCATGGTTTAGAAGTAAATATATTATATAAAATTATTTGAAATGTAGAAAACATAAAATTATTTTTCATAGGATAAAATGGGTTATATAAAAACAAAAAATCCAGTAATGTTCAGCTAGTGTCATACATATTAAATTTTAAATTGATATCAATTATCACATACTAAGGGGACAAATAGATTACTAGTTATGAAACACTAGATAAAAACATGATTCGAAAATCACATTGTTAATATAAAAGACATTTCATAAAAAATTTATTTTATCCATGATGTTGATTATAATATCATTCTTTATATTATGGTGGAAATAAAACAAATAAAATAGTGATATTATATTCTCATTAAGGGTATTTTCCAGCCAAAAATATAATTAGAAACATGAATAATAAACATTGGATGTTAAATAACTAAAAAATATTCAATTTAATCACTAACATGGGAGAAAATAAATACACTGATAAGATCAGTGTAGTAATATCAATGATAAAAATAACCAAATTCATAAAAAAATTAAATCATAAATATTGTGTAGCATGATCTCGGACATGATGAAGTCTATACCATCTAGGTTTTTATTCAACATAGTTAAAAAACGGTGGTAAGGGAAAATAATCCTTTTAATTATATCTAATTTATTTGTCACATGATACACAACGAAACATCGGGTGGATGTAAAATTTTAGGTGACACTTATCACTTCATGTTCAATGTATACCTCATATTTTGAATGATCTTTTTTGATAAAAAAAACTATACTTATAAAAAAAATCCTTATTCAGAAATGAAATGATATTTATTAATAATTTTCCTATAAAAAATTTATATAAATTTTATAACATCATATTAATTAATGGTATAATATTTTTGAAATTTTCATATCCTTGATACCCGGAATATGTAAATTTTAGATAAATGTAACATACAATGATGTCATGTAAGTGATTGATTCAATGAAAGGTATAATTAAGACATATCATAGTAGTGAATAACTTAATTAATGTGTTTTTTTCATTGTTTTATAATTGTAGAAAAAAAAGAAAATGCAATCCCTTTATATGGGAAGTATATTTTCATCTTCGAAAATCACTTTTATAAATGTAATAATTTCTCAATTATTATGGAAACTATTTTAATTCCAATTAACTTTTTAATGTATTACATAGGAATCAATTCATTCAATAGTAGTTATAGTTGAAATCATTATTTATTATATATATGTTAATTTTTTTTTCAGAATTTCATATGAAGATTATCGTTCTTGGAAAATGTAACGATTATTACTTTTTTTTCATTTTGTAAAAACACCAAACATGAGTAAAAATTTATTCTGACAAATATTTATTGAATTTTTAAAATAATTATGAATATTTTTAAAATGTAATATATATTTGTTGAAAAATATATATGGTAAAAATAGAAATGTTATCACTTTTCCTTTTCATCATTTATTTTATTAATTCATCGTTAAATAATAGTAATAGACGGATGAAAATGTGGAAAATATTTTAAATAGAAAATATTAAATGACTTTAATTAATAATTAATATGTTCATATTCATGTTAATTACCCAATAGGGGTAGTATATAATCCAAATTAAAAGTAACTGGTTCATAATCCCCATATGTCTAAATGGAGTTTCAATTACGACAAAATCATTTACCTCTTCTTCGACTTTTCGTATATGTGCTAGAGAATACTATATTATAAATATAAATTATTTATACATGCATAAAATAACTATATATATATATATATTTAATATCGTATATTTTCCATTTATAAAAATAATTTCACTTGTTTGATAATAGTATTGACGTAAAATGAATATTTCACATGTTAATTACTTTATTTATCATTTATATTATAATTTAGAAGCCTTTGTACACAAATTTTTACCATAGTTGAATAATATTAATAATTTCATTGAATATTTTTATGAATTATATATTCAATATAAATTTATTTAGTGTAATCCATTAAATATATTGATAGAGAAATTATAACACCATTCATGGAAAGGGTAGGTTGTACCTACGCATGTACAATGTTTTCAATTTTCAATGAATGGAATGAAAGAAAGGTTAATAATAATTAATGTTTAGATAATAATAATTATATAATATATTTCAGTTAAATGTATCTATATTAACATCTATATGAAACACGAAATGAAAAATGGATCTCATCGCTTGGTGGAGATAATAGTCTACATGTATGCGTTTGCAAAATTATCATATTACCAACTATTATAAGTTAATAAGGTAGATATGATATTATTGTTATATAAATATATTTATTTCATAAATATAACATATTTTAATTATTCCAATCTTTATAACCATCAATGTAAAATTTTGAAGGAAAATGAATTTCTCTTTTATGGGTAGAAGATGAGCTATGTGAGCACACAAGGGATGTTTTTGATTTATTTGGGATGATTAAGAGATTAGTGTAAAGTTGTAACATAATAATAATAACATCTATGTAAATTTATAAAAATGGATTTATAATCATACGTTGGGTAAAATAATTTTAAAGGATGTAAATAAAGAAATAATCTTGAAGGACTCAGTAAATATAATTACATATTCTTCTATAGACTCCCATTATATTTCTTATTTAGGGACCTAGGGAAAGAATTTTAGAAGGAGAAAAATATCCATAACATAGATAATGTTGTTTATTTGATAATAATATAGGGTTTTTTGATATAAATGGATCAATTTTGTGTGAATAATTACATTAATGGGTGCCCATGTTTAATGATTGGGGTGTAAAATCATGGAATTTCATTAAGTATTAAATTCATATAAATTATATCATCAATCCAAATGGGATAAATTTTTCTAAATTTAAATATAGGATGTGAATGATTCTACAGAATATCATAAAACAATAAATATACATGTGTTTGTTAATTTTTCACTTTTATCTTTTAGTTATAAAACCTCATTAACAATTCTGACAATTTTCGCAATATTAATGTTTTGGTCATTTTAATGGTTAATAATGTTACAATAAAAGGAATAAAAACAAATAAATGGAATTTGGATTATGGTTACAAAATATTCCATTAATCTTTCTAAATATACGATTTCAATTACTATATCATTTTTAAAAATATTAGTTATTATAAAATATAATTAATTGCTATTTTAAAACAATTCATTTAATTTGACTCTTGAAACTTGTTGAAAAAATGGAATTAAAATTAAATTAAAATAAAACACTATAACCTATAATTATTATCCATAATATAGTTTATCAGTAATAATCAGCAATATAGTATTATTTTTATAATTTTTGAAGTCATATTATTGATTTTTTACTACTTGCATTAGAACTGTGTTAATGTTTCATAATGTTATAGGGAAATTATGTTTTTAATTAAAAAATTAAAATAAATTTAAATTATGTAAAATATAATTTAAATAAAAAAATAATTATAAGTGAACTTATTTTTTCATTATCCCTATTTCAAAAATTTAATGATAAAAAAACAAAGAGAATGACATTTTTTCTCTTTTTATAAAAAATAATGTAAAATTTAAATATCATAGCTAAAGGCAAATAGGAGCCCATATATTAAAATATAGTATGATTATGTATTTTCCGTACTCAAATAATTAAATTGAATAATTTGTTAGGATCATTATTTAATGCATATCATTTAATTTTTATACATAATTATATGATTTACCCCTTTACTGTGATAACAAAATTATTAATGATTTAATTCGGAAAGATAAAAAAAAACGGGCATATAAAAAATTTGAACAAGTTATTTAAAAAGATAAATTGATTTTTTAGTATTTAATTCACCTAGGAAGAAAAAATAACTTTTAATATAAATTTAAAAAAATAAAATAGAAACTGTGTCTAGAAAATTGTTTTTTTAATACACAAAATTGTAATTATAACATAATCAAGTATAATGATTATTATTATGAAATTAAACATTTTATATGTAATTAAAATATACTTGTTTTTATAAAGATCAAATGAACATAATACTGATACTTTTATTGAATAGTAAATTGCAATATTACAAAAATCGTAAATTATCAACATTCAATGAAAAACATTAGAAAAAATAAACAATATCATCATCAAATAATATTGATATTAATATTTTATGAATATTATTAATTTTTTCTAATAATATTTTCCTATTCTCAATAAATTATTTATTATAATTTTCATAAAAAAATAAATCAAACCTATTTTTTCATGAAAACTTATTTGTTGAATAGTAATAATTAATCAATAAAAAATTATTGATTATTTTATAAGAATTAATAAATAAATATATATTAATTTTAGAATATATATATATAATTATTTATTCCTATTTATACCACGTAATTTAGTTTGATGTTGTAATAATGATATTTAAATAATAAAATATTTTGGTTTATTTCGGATCGAGGTTCAGTGTTGTGTAAGCTATCGATCATATAGTTCTTCATTTTAACTATCTGCATGTTAAATTCAACCCAACTTTAAATAATTAATCTCTTAAATATTTTTACATAAATATTAAAATTAACATTTTGGATTTCAAAACACAGTTTCAATAAAGTATAAATTAAACAACTTCCTGAAATGTTGGAAAGGGAATATATAGGTCACCATGAAACTTAGTATCCAAAATGGAAAATATTAGTTTTAATTGAAAATAGGTAGCATTTATATAAACACAATTCACATGGAATAATAAGAGTGATCGAGACTAAGGTTGTGAATATTTTTAACATCATAAAAATGTAAATATGTGATGGTTTAAAAGACCATTATTATATCAATATGAAAACAATATAGAAAAAGAATTCTAAGTCGTTTTCCTGATGTCAAGAAAATATTTTACTATCTAGATAAATCCCAACTAAAATTAAAATTACATTATTTCCTTTCTTATCAGAAGCTCAATTTCATCCATTTGATGTTCTACAGTAAATCTCTACTATATATCATATTCAATGAAAATGATATTTGTGATGATTTTTAGGCATAATTAAAATTTATTGATTCCAAATATCCATAAGTAAATATATAATCACAAAAATATTTAACAAAAATGAAATGGTCATCATAGTTAATCTAATTTGATAAATATTTCTTTTATAATAAAAATAACATCCAGAGGTCAACATAATTTAATCCTTAAGTAGTTAAACATAAATTCCTTCATAATATTAACAAACATATTCTAAACGCTAAAATTATATCAAATATTATTTCATATGAAACATAAATCAGCAGATAATCTCTCATTCCAAACATGTGAATACCATGAACATATATAATAAAATACATAATCACCTATATTTATATCATTATTCCATATATCCCATAAATAAACAATGTACTATACTCCACCATAAATTAATTTTTTATCAAATCAATTACCATTTTTGATGTAAACTATTCCATCACATTAACTTCATCATTTTCAATATTATATTTCTCCAAAAATATATTAAATCATCATCAGTGAAAAATTATGTTTTATCATTCCGTTAATCATAACTTCTTAAAAAATACAGAATCTAGAGATGAATCAATAACACATAATTTTCATGAACGCATAATTTTAAAACCATAAATAAGGAATCTCGTGACTATTGTTTCATATGAAAAAAATTTATGGAAACAATTAAATGAAACCGAGAGAAATGGAGGTATTGATAGTGGAAATTGAATATTCACATCATGAAAATATAATCTGATTTTTAAACAGTTCATGTAATGAATATATTATAGAGAGTAAAGAATATAAAACTGAATTAGTGGAGAGAATTACACATTAACGTCATGAATTCCATTACATCAACTAAAATTATGAGGTCAATGCAATAACATGCATTTGAAGGGATTTTGTATGATAAAGGTCAAATAATGACCTTGAGCACCCTTTAATACCCATGGTAGACCCTCCACTCATAATGAGTCATATTAATAACTGATTAAATTCAACCAGATACCCATATATTTTTGTAAATATATGGCCATTCTTCTAATAGAAATAAAATATTCTAGGGACCAATGTCTATGTGAGAAATTAAACTATTTCAGGATCCTATACCACTTTATGTCATGTGTTATTTCATTTATTTATTTCTTTAATATTACCCTCTCATCACTAGGATGAGGGGGTAAAACCAGCTGGTACTATGGTTATGTTATTGAGTTGGGAATGTGTCTTTGGATCTATTTATTTTATTAAATTCATTTATTTGGCATGATCAAATTTATTTTCCCAAATACAATACATTTTGTTTTTTATAATGATAATATATATATTAATAGAAAAATTGAATTTCAATATTTCCACTATTTACCCAAAAATATGCATTACCATTATTGAAATTAGAGTACCTTTTATAAGAAAATGGTATCAAGAAAAAATCATTTATATGACCCCATAAATTAATAGATGAAGGAAAATTGGAAATTACCTAATTGTGTAGGGGAAACCATGACTGATGGTTCTAACTCATGTGAACTCTAACAACATACATGGGTAAATTTATTTAATTGATAAAATCAATTTACACCCAACCAAAAAACTAAATAAACATGGCATGCATTTAGTTCGACATGATTTCCAATGAACTAATCTTCCACCATCTCTACTTTTTCGATCTACATCCAAATTCCTAATTTTTTTTTCATTATTTGTCAAAACAAATTCATAAAATACTTAATGTTTATCGATTTAATGAAACTAATTTAACTATCTATATGGGATAGACATTAACATGTTTTATAATACGATTTAATTAATTCATTTCACATGTCTGAGTTTATAAATATTATATATTGATTATATTCATTAGGAAACTAAAAAACAATTGTTCATGTTAAAAATAGAGGAATTTTTATGGATGTTTAATTGTTAATTTTTATATTAATTAATTTATTTAATACACCATTTCATATTAATTTATCACATTGGGTGATTCAGGATACAATTTTTGAGATTTTAAATATTAAATAATGATGAAAACAATTAGGAAAAAAGAATTTTCATCGATTTTGGTTAAAAAATGAATTAAATCCAAGGGAGGAACATGGAATACATGAGGATGGATGGAAGTTAAAACCAACATGTTATAAGGGGTAGTAATGAGGTATTACGATATGTATATTGTCATAGAAAATGAGGGGCCATCCAATAATGGATTTCATCAAAGCATCATGGAACCTCCCATTATTGTAAATAACATTTACATTAAACTGTAAATCATTTAAATGATTTAAAACATGTTAAATTTTTATGCACTACCTCCGTAAGACACAAAAAAACACTTAAGGATGGTCCTTAATCTATGCGACACAATTTAGTTCATAATGGTTTCATGATATTTTGCATAGCATTTCATGTGTAATTTTCCTTTGAGAGAGCATGGTTTTGTATGGTGGCCCATGATTATCATACATACATATTATATCTAAATAAAAAATATTAATTACATTAAATAATATAACCAGCCCATACCTATATAGGTTTAATTTATTTGGAGACTGGGAGAAATAAATAACAGATTTATTAAAAATATACATCATCTACCACTTATTACTTCATAATTGGAACCCTTTTTTAAACATATTATTTTATATCATTAATTATATCCTATTGAGAAAAAACACGAGAAAAGGTTGAAATCAAATTATTAGTAAGGATAAATCAATGGAGATAACATAATCATTACGGAATAATAACATTAAAATAACATTTTCAAATTATATAAATCATATCAAATATCATGACAATGTGTCATGGATGAAATAATAAAATTTCCTAAAGAATTATAGAAAATATTCTATTGGAGAAAATAAATACAGGCCATAATGGATTAAATTGAAGAATACAATATCATTTTCAAATTATTCAAGGCTCACTACCAAGACCATCATAGTGGAAAAAGTCCCTTACTTAACAAATTTCACTCCTTTTTCAAACCCATTATTATTGAAATTATTATACTACCCATTATAGTACTCTCTATCTCTTGAAATATAAATCATTAATAAATTCATTAAAAGTAGATAAAATTTTCACCCATAAAATAATTAAAACCATACATATTTGTTCCAAAAAACACAATCATGTCATCCAATTAGAAAGCATAAAAATTAGTGTGGTTCAATAACTTTTAGTCATAACATAACTCGTGGAAAATAAATATAATGCATAAACATGAATCCATTATAAAAACTAAAAATGCGGTGATAGAATAAGAATGGTATCCCTAGAACATACCCCAATAAAACATAATTAAAATTAAATAAAATTTTCATATCTAGAAAATTATTTTGAAATATCAATTGAAATATTTTTTTGTGGAATGTATCCATTCTATTTGAATTTTTTTAATGTCATACAATTTTAATAGAAAAATATTCATTGAAAATAAAATTCTTTTTTAAGGGGATGGTTTGATGAATTAAGGAATAATTAATGTTTAAAAATCCATTTTTTACATTTTATGATAAACATTCCACTCTTTAGTTCATTAAAAAGATAAAAATGACCTCATTAGGAAAATGAAAAAGTGATACACTTCAGTCTATTTACTAAAATTTCACACATGGGTAAAAATTAATTTAACAATTATAGAAGAATATTAATATTTATTTGGAATTTTTTTATAATCATGTCCATGGGAGATAAATATATTTCATCATATACATATGTATAATGAATCCAAAATACTAAAAAATAGTTCAATTAACTCTTACCTTAGGACTGATTTTCTTCATACTTATCTATGACTCATATATAATGGATTGATGAATTTTTTTAACAAATTATTGAACCATAGTAATATTTTTTATATAATATATGATGCAATTATATCATAACATCACTAATTTGTTAAAAAAGATTATTTATTTCCCTTATTTCAGGTGTGACATGATTTATTTCCTCATGTACGTTTTTTCATATATGTTCTAGTTAGTGTCCATAAGTTATAGTTGTATAAATTCCAGAATTTTATTAAGGAAAAAAATTTCATATTTATTTATTTTATAAATTTATATACTCACTATATAATTGTTAACATTTAAAATCAATCATATCATGTCATGGAGAAGGCATGTCATACGTACGCACTTGCAATGGTATCATTCCATTAATGGTAAAATAATAAGGAAGTGGTTGGTATATTAAATTCAATAATAAAAAAATTATTTTCTTATATATATATATATTGTTTCCATCATTGTCATAATAAAAATAAAGAGGTGATAAAAAAAATATTATGCCACGATGTGGAGATGGTAAGTCATACGTACAGAGGAACAATGATTTTTCATTTTTAGGATGTAGATATAATAGGGATATTCCAAAAGTATGATAATATATCATAATATAGGTTATAAAATAGTTATTAATTTATAATTGAAATAGCACATGAAGAGTAAGTATAAGAGGAAATGATATTGAAATAGTCGGCAAAGACAATTATCTCTTCCATTGAGAACATCCTTTGGGTATCCGCCCAAGTAGACTAGACATAGTATTTTAAGTGGGAAAATAACTCAATAAGGGTGATAGGTAATTTGGGTAGTAAAATTTCTAGGGGATGGTCTTGAATGAAGGTTCAATTTTAGGTGATCTTATGAGGGTTTTGTTCCCATTTATAATTCATGTGTGGGGAACTTTTAGGGATTTCTCCAAATATTAATTTATAATAAATTCAATATCATTTCTAATAAAACCATAAATCTATTTATGAGAAAAAATATGATATTTATTTTAAATATCAACAAATATATATAGTTTTTATATGTTTTTGTATTATTTTAATCCTTCTCATATTTATTTTCCCTTAAATGACCAATTTTAATTTTAGCTAAGGTATGAAATTTTTCAATATTACAAAGCTATGAATTTAACTTATATGATGTTGAGTAAATCATAAATGAATAATTTAATACATTTTATCCTATATTATAATATTTTTGTAGTTTTAATTTTGTTTTAGGATTTCTTAATAAATTTACAAAATGTTTTTTTTATAAAATCTTATTAGTGTGTATTATGACAGTATTCATAACAAGGTCATTTAAAATTATCAAGTTAAACATTTATGTTATAAAAATGTATTTTATTTTAGACATAATATTTCAAGTCCATATAATTTTTTTATTACACTAATTTTATCAAATTATATACATTTCAAAAAATTAACTAACATTTATTTCATTTTTTCAAGTCTAAAATAATAACAAAATCATCATTGTATAATTAATTAATATAGATATTTTTTTACTAAAAATTTAGATATTAAATTACACGATGTATATAAATAAAATATATTTCAAAATAATATTTATAGATAAATATATATTTTGTGAAAAAATATTTTAAAAATGATTAATTATTTAATACATGAATAAGACGTCTTTAAATTTGTATTAAATAAAATATTTTAAATATGAAAATTTCATTTCAGTGTCCACGAAAGTCAAAGAAAATTTTTTATCATGAAAATAATTTTATAATTATAAAATTTTATAGTAATATTCTTTCATAACATGTGGTTTTCCTCACATGGACACATTAGTGATATTTAAGGTAATGAAACTGAACTTTTGTTACATTATTTGATTTTAATATAATATTGTAAATTTTCTTTAAAAAGCATCCATTAATATACTTATAATTACATATTTATGTTTCAATGGTCAAATTACATTCAAATAATAATTTTTTTTTTCATTTTTTACTATTATCTTCTAGTAAATATAGTTTTATATTGGACCTAAACTATCCAATATACCATTTACTATGGTAACAAAATTTACAAAAGATACTATTCAAATTGGAAAATAACAAAAGGGACCTATTCATTGACATTTTAAATTGTATGTAAATATTTTAAATTCATTTTTTTAAATTTAAATCATAGATGATGTTATAAAAAAATATAATAAAACATGTATACTTCCAGAAATTGTTTTTCATATAATTCCATTTGATTACATAAAATGATTTTATAAATTTTTTTTGATTAAAATCCATTCCAAAATCAATAGTTGGTTTATATTATTTCACAATTTACTAATTAAAATAAAAAACTAATCGATAAAACAAATTTACCTAGTAAATACTATGATGAATATTTTATTTTCATTATAAATCAATAATTTCTTTTTAACATAAATATTTTCTGAAAATGGTAAAAAAATAATAATAAGATAATTTATTAATGATTAATGAATTTAATTTTGTCATATATGTTTAATATAACTTATAAAAATTGATTGTCAATCATAAAAATGAAATAAACACAATTTTTTATGAAAATAAAATATTAAAAAATAAATTTATTTTACAAACATTTTATTATTATTCTATAAGTACATACAAATAAATATGTGTTGATTTGAAACCTTATTCATATTTATTTGTGACAATTTTACAATGGGGTTATTGATCTCCTTTTATACTATTAATGATAGATTATTATTTTGAACTCACTATTGAATGCAACAAAAGATTTTGATGAATTGTAATTATTTAAATAGAAAAATTTATTAATAATACTAGTGTGTTTCATTATACAAAACATAAAATGAATTTCTCTATTAGAGATCAACATATGGATAAAACAAATTTGGATACCTCTGCCTCATCACATCCACATGGTCCCACATAGCTTCCTCAAATTGGTGCCTCTACATTAAAACTTTAACTAGGCATGTCTTCATACATTATATAACACTCTCAGTATAATCCACAAATCTATATCAGCTTTTCTGAATAATACAAAATTTTCTCTTATAGTATGAATTCTATGTTTTGTAAATGTGAAATATCATGTATGTACTTTCTAGATATAGAGACATGTAACAAATTATGAACTTGATAGAGATTTGGAGGAATCACCAATCAATATGCTATATTTCCAAAAAGAACAATAATTTACGCCACTGAAGTACCTATGGATTAGCTTGTAATTATTTCTAAATATCATAAATCTCTTATTAATATATATTCATAAAAATACTTTATCACCATCATCAAACTATAGGTTCTTTTTCCAATTTTCAACTTATCTTTTTAGTCGACTATGAGACGGTCTTTTTTTCAATTTAATAAATCTAACCTCTTGTTCCATCTGCTCAACTATATCATGTACCATGTTCTCTAATTACCTAAATTCTGTGAAGCATGATATAGTTTATCACCCATTACCAAAGAGGGATCTATAAGAAGACATCTAAATACTTGAGATAAAAACAATATTGTATGAAAATTCTAAAAAATTAGTTTTTGATCCCATCCACCATTGAAATCTATAGATTATGGTCTTAATATGTCTTCATTATTTTTAATGATCCAATAAAATTGACCATATTTTTTAGTCTGAAAACTAATAAAAAAACATAACATTTTATCCAGAGCATGCTGAAGTATCTTATAAAAAATTGAGGTATACCATGGGTCCCTATCAGATATAATGGAAATTAGTACTCCATATAATCTCAAACCATATATTATATATATCATGGAATGTTGTTCAAGAGTGAAATATTATCTGATTATAGTGATGCGTTTTGACTTTGTAAGGTGATGAAATATAGCCCATATAGAATTGTGGAATTTATATGTTTTTGAATGTATGATGATAAATTCAATTGTGATGATTTCCTATTTTCATTCTCTTATTGGTCATGCTTGTTAAATTCCCATAAACATTTATATCTCAATCTTAATTTTATGACAAACCATGAACCATGAAAAATACTCATATATAATTCTGGTCATGCCATCACATCAAAAATACTCTATCAGATCCATATACATCTATGTGCCTCTAGGTTAAACAGATAATGATGAACAATGATCCTCATCCAATATATTCATCATTAAATAAATTATATGAGGGGCAATATCATAGTTCCTAAACATTATTTTTCCATTTCAATCATACTCTAACTCATGAAATTTTATCCCCTCCTTATCTAGCTTTATATATTCACTCGACACCTCCTTCATCATCACTTGCATAGGCGATTGAAAATTCATTTGACAAAGAAATGATTTATATTCATCAATAAAAATTTATAGATCCAACCTTTTAAAATCTAAAAATATAGTACCTCATCATCAATAGGATAACACGGCGTTCTCAACATAAAGCATATTCAACCTTGTCCCCATTACCATTGTCGTAATTTATTGATCAGTAACAATTTTAACACAACCCCAACAACCTATTTTAGTTAAAATTCATCCATTTTTTAATGAAAATATACTTAATCAATTACTAATCATTTATATATCCAAAATTTCACAATATAGATTGTCACTATGCGTCCCCAGGGCCTGTTCTATGACTACCCCAAGTGCACCTTCCATAGGCCAAGGGCTGGCGACTAGCCCCAAAAGGCATATTCAATAAAACTAGGAATGAATTTCCCTTAAAACCTTTAATCTCACACAAATAAGCACAAATACGGATATAAGCACAAAATAAAACTATATTGTTAAGAGGATGTGTACAAAAAGGAAAAAGGGCCATAATACAAGCCCAATTGTAATGTACAAGAAAACCGGGATGTAAATGTAAATTGGAATAGATCCGGTGAACACCACCCAAGGATCCTATATGAAGGGTTGGTATAGATCTCCAACAGTCGTCACTAAATTATTCGTTGCCTAATGTCCACCTCCGAGCTACCTTTAGACCTGGAACCCTTATCCTCGATCAATGTAGTCTTTTATATATTCCAAACAAAATAAGGTGCAGTCATAGCTCATGAAGGGGTGAGTATAACAATACTCAGTAGTGACCCCAAAACCCTCGATGGTCTTAAAAAATCCAAAAAGGATAAACCAAAAAGCAAAAAAAAAAAATTTGACCACCCTAATTACATATATGCCCATACATATACCTAATTTGTCGAGTAAACCCATCTCAATCATGAGGAATCAAAAGGCCCCACTCTAAATCCCAAAGTTAAAATGACCCATGAAAGAAAGAATACCATGAAGGTAACACCACGAAGGTAAGTACCACAAAGGTAACGCCCCACAGAGTAATAACAGAATGTATCACCATGAAGGTACTTACAAAACATGTAATGAAACTTATAAGTATACCACAAAGGGGTCACCATGAATGTACGCATCATAATGGTATGACACACAGATGATAACCACCCAGGTAAAGACTGTTCACACATTAGGTAGAACATATGTAAGTAAGTAAAGTTGATTAGATGTAACTACTGAATCATCTGACTCTATTAAGTGGTAGACCCACATAGAATCCTAAATCGTCAGACCCACATAGGATCATAGTATAGAAGACCCATGTAGGATCCAAAAGTAATCCCATGGGTATTCTTATAGTGGATCCAAGTGGTATAATGGAACACATCCCCACGTAGGATTCCAACGCATAGACCCACGTAGGATACTAATGTAAAGAACCACATATGTAGTTTTTCTCATATTACAGCCTACTACAGGGTTCCCGTAATAAGATTTCATGATTCGGGGAGGGTCTTCTCATAAATCCAAAGGCAGATACTCATACTAACATGTAATCCATTGAAAAAATATCAAAAATTAATGCTACATAATAAGGGTTTTAACACAACAGAAGGTGCGTCAATAGGATGCACGGTATGTATGTTATTGACCATTAAGTCCTGAGGGCCTAGTAGGATTCGTGTTTGATTCAACCCATCCACACCCCAAATTTATCCAAAACCCAAATTGAATATAAAAAAAGTACTCTCTCGATCCAAGTTATCTGGAACCGCAGACGGTTCGTCAAACAGACACTCGTAGCTCATGTTATGGCCGAATTACTGGAAAAGGGTCGTACTTGGTCCGGGTCCAATCTAACCCTGTCGGACATACTCCGCCCGACCCGGTTCGGGTTGACATGGACCGACCCGAGTCCAGCCCTATGTCTGAATCAGACCACTAGGTTTGGCCTGAGATGCGGCCCATGCTTGGCGGCCTACTGGCCCGCAATGGCCCATGGCATGGTGGTCCTACGTTGTGGTCCTTTCTAGATGCCACCAAAGTGGGAGGCACCCATTGGGTACATGAATGTCTTGGTCATTTGGGTTTGTGGTCAACCATCCTGAGAGATGTGGCGCAGATAGTTGGCATGTTGGACACCCAGTCCCGCTCAGCTCAAAGACCATCCAGACAGCCAACCCACCAGAATGGCGCAGTCACGCGTTGCCTCACCACCGGAAGCTGACAGAATGCCGATCGCCCTCCTTCACTGATGTGGCCTCGTGTTGCGGCCCCTGCATGTTGGGAAGCACTGATGCGCGTTTCCACCCCCTTCATGTAGCCGACCATGAAACAGCCGCCGCCACTACTCCACCATGGCCGACGGGCCACGACCCCCCTCCAGCAGCGTGGTTCCTCAACCATTGTCTTCACGGCCGGCCGGCTGTGCACCAGCCTCCACCCCTAATCAACCGTTGCTAACATGCCACTAACCTCCTCCAAAAATGTTGTTGTGCCGCAGCCGTCTTCGAGGTCATCTAGATAGCTAGCCGCCAATCCCAAGCCCTACCAGCACCAGTCACCAGCACTAGTTTCCGGCCTCCTACATCATAAGGAATGTGTCAACAAGGTGGATGCAGAGGGATCATGCCATGTTACTTTGTCTCATACCCTCCATGTTAGATTGGTTGCAATCTACTCATGGGAAAAGATTCAACATTAAATATATTAATTATTAATAATAAAAAAATTCACCCCTACCTTGTCATTCATTGGAGGTGTCGATTGGTAGAATATGAAGTCGATGATGGGTGCACGAACGTTCATCTCTCCTGCTACATGATTCCGAATTCGGGCATGAGGTCAGTTCCTCATTTGTCGCTGGGGATCGTTAGATGGATTTCATCATTGGAGAAAGATTTCTTCATTAAAGAGAACGTTTCTCCACAATTCTCCCATGATCATTTTCCATTGAAATCCTTCAACCCATCCAAAATTAAAAGGCATCTTATTAAAAATAAGTGTAACAATTAATTAAAGTTGGAAAAATTTACCATGGAGAGATGAAATCTGTTCCTGTATTAAGAGGGGTTTGGGTTGTCCCCACCACCATTAATTATAATTGGGAGGTTTTCTAGCTCGGTAGGTCCCCACCTCCATAACTCAAAAAAAGAGATTTCAAAAAGAATAATAATATGTTAATTAGTTTATTTATCTTTTTCCACGTAAAATAGAAAAACTAACTTCCTCTATTCAGCCTAAAAAGGTTGAGGTGAAGGTCTCCTTATGCGAAGATCGGTTCTGCGAGCCCAAAAGTGTCCTCAGATATCAATTACGGTAATCGGTTCAAACGTTACAAAAACCTGCTCAATCTTTTATTGAACGTACTCAAAAAAAGTTCAGAAATTCATCCTGGGCACTCTGGGACTCAGAATCATGCATCGTAAATTTTTACGGACTCATAATATTCTAATATAATTAAAAAAACATTGAAAAATATGGGTCTCTACATAGCTAATCCCATGATATCAATAATGAAAATATTATCACAAGTTACCCCATATCATGAGTTGGAAAAATAATTCATATGGTTTTTTATATTTTTGTGAGGCATAAGCTTCATCGTATCAATTATCAAGAGAACACATACAATAACCTTCTCGGATGTATCAATGTTGATCACACACCATTCTCCAATATAGGGTAGTGTCAGCATAGGATTCTGAATAACATTTATTTCATATATTTGAAATTCTCTTCATATTCATCCACCCCTATAAACATTTCTACGTACTATGTCAACATGGGGAAAAGATTATATAATCATGATAAATGTTTCATAAAACATCAATAATATTTATACAGTCCAAGAAAACATCATATAATAGTTATCATTATTTTTAACATATAACTCTCAATAACTTGTTACTTTCCCAGATACAGGAATATAAATTCTATTGATATTATATGACATGAATATTAATATTTCTGAAGACAATATTCACAATTGGTAAATTTTTAATAATTATTATCCCTTCTCAGGGTAATCATTTGCAGCCTCAAATGATCTTTATGATCCTTAATACTATTTGAAAAAATAAAAATATCATCAATATGGACTACCACAAACTAATCAATATAGAATCTAAATAATATATTAATAAAATCCATTAAGATAGAAGAAGAATTAGTAATACCAAAATCCATATCTATGCATTCATAATTTCTCTACATTTGATGGAATTATATCATGGGTATAACCACTTTGTTCACCTTTAATAGATGATATCCATAAGGAAGATCAGCATTGGAATAATATTGAGCTCCAGGTATTTGGTCATCTAAGACGTTTATTTTGGGGAGATATTATTTTATATTTATATTGATCATGGAATGTTATTGATAAAAAATATATATTCTAATTGATCAATATTTATTCCTATCAAATGGAATATACACAGGCCAAGGTGACATAATATGTGATATAAATCCCTTTTCAAGATTCTCATGGAGCTTCTTCACCAATTCCGACTAGTTAATTATGGATCTTTTATAAAGAGTCATTGAAATATGAATCACAATTAGTATGATTTATATTGAAATATCTACTTATGTATTTGGTGGAATAAATATAAATTTTTCGAGATAGACAACAGAAAACCCCCATACAATAGTTATATTATTAATGATGAGTTTCTTCCAAACCATATAATATTGATAACATTCATTTACATGAATTGATACCCACAACATGGATATAATTTATACTAGATGTTTGTTTTCATCCTTTCATCGATATATGATAGTGTATTCATTCTAAATTTGAAATGTGATTTCCATTCCTCTTCAATTTATATGAGATACATATTGAGAATGTCATTCCACAACATAAATCACATAGACTGATTCTAAAGGAAGGATCATAATATTAACCGTAAGCACTTTCCCAAAAACCTAAACCAGATAAAAGTTATATATATGTGATTTGATCATTGTTTCATTAGTTGTTTTCATAGTTTACTAAACATATATTTGTTATGGAAATATTTTGATACCATCATAAAATTCATTAGAAATAAAATAGTGGGTGTATACATAATAATGTAAATAATTATCTATTTTTTAGTGGATTGTATGTGTATCATTCCCTACATCATTTTCAAAATATACTTCAATAGTATTGATGTAATGTGATTTTAATTTATTTTTCCATTAAGAGGTTTATGACATCGATAATCACCAATAACCCCTATATTAGGCAATTTTTTAAAAATGGTCATTTTCATTATATAGAAGAATTAATGTGTAGGAGATGCATTATATATATCCATTTCACTATTTTCAGTAGTAAATATCTTTTACACATCACTTTGGTAGTCAATTTCCTAATGAAATTCATTCTGGAACATTAAAAATTTACTAGTCACTTTAAGACCGATTCATTCATGTTTCATTCCACACATTCATCCTAAATGAAATTTCATCTTCTTTTTAGTATATTTTATAGATTTTCAATTGAAGTACATTTTTAAATCCTTATCAATACAATAATATTGATGGGTAACACTAATTTCATTCCAAACTTGTGAGAACATAGAATTATTTCGTCAAATCTACTAATGTCTGTTATATATAATTCACATCAAAGATGTAGTTTTACGCCATAAAATAAATAATGAAACTTATATTCAGGTTGGGATGTATTTCTTGAAGGATTCCGTGAATGTTATGGTAAAAATAAATTATTTGGTACAAATAGATTCATAAACCTATTTAATTATCTCATATGATACATTATATAATTTTGTATGATTAATATAAGGTAAGTAATTATTGAAAAAATGATTGTAACTCATCCAAATCAAGAAAATTAATTTCACATAATTACATAATATAATTGAAAGTATTGCACTGTTGATCTACATCCACTAAAAAATGATAGACTACGAAGATGACCCTCTCATGTTTTAAACATTAGAGATCTAAAAATATCATATATGAGGTACTGATCCTTTTTTATCAACATCTGTATTAGAACACTGACAGAAACAATATGGATGAAGAATAATTAAAGACTCAACAAAATTTTATTACCTCCTTTTCTCAATAGTATTTACCATATTATTAAAATACTAAGAATGTTTTGTGATAATAGTAATAAGATTTTTTTTCCATATACCGTAACATTCAGTTGATTAGGAGGAAAATAATTGCATTAACCCTAACATTCATCATTAATCGAGTTCTTTCATATTCCAGCCAATATCATAAACCAAAAAACATATTGTCCGAAACACAAATCATAGAGTTAAAACAAAAAAATCAAGGAAAATTACCATTAAAGTTTCAATTTATGTTTCCTTGGGTTTAATAATAGTTTATAATAAATTGTCGCAAAAACTATAAGATTTTACCCAATATATTGATGTATCTTTAGTGATCTTCCTAAGGTTTTCACAACCAAGTTATCTAGTATTAAATAAAACATTCTCTAGTTCCAACTATAAAGGCCCACACATCATATTTATATAAATTAAAACTAAATAGAATAATATTTAATACATTCCATAAAAAACCATACAATATTTATATTGGTTTAGTGTATTTGGAAATAAGGAAACATAAAAAAACAATATATAAAGTATCTAAATCATATCCCACTTATTCCATCACATATAGAACAACAGTTTTTATAAATCATACATAATATCATTCTTCCTATATTGGGGAAAATAAAAATAAGAAAAAGGATGAGCATAGATTCCTAGTATGGTTAAATCGAGGGATATAACATAAGAATAAGGTCATAAGAACATTAAATTAACTATTTAACAATATATCCAATATACCAATAATAAGATATCAAGTCATGGAATGAATCATATAATTTCATTAGAACTCAAAGAACATATTCCATTTGAGAATTTCAGAAATCGTTATGTTTTTGTATACACATAAAGATAGAAAATAACATCCATATTAATCAAGGATCACATATAAAACCATCATATCAAAAAAAGTCCCTTAGTGAACCATTATAACTCTTATTTTTAGTGATGTATAACTGAAATAAGTTTTCTACCATTTCCATTCCTTTCTATCTCATGAGATATAAATTTTTATACAATTAATTGAATGCTAATATAGGTCTCACATGTCACATAATGAAAACAATACAAATGTTTGAAAAAAAAACAATATTGACTTATGATATTATTACACATAATATTAAGTGGGTTTTTATAAATAATTCATCATAACCTAAATCCTAGAAAGGAAATAGATCATAATAATGAAACCATCATAAAAATTAACCATTCATTAAAATAATATTATTTCTATCATTGTATAATATGCAATTAAAACCTATGTAAAATAAAATTACATGGTCTTATATGGAAAATAATTTTGTAATATCACATGAAATTATTTAATTGTAAAGTATAATTAATTTTTTAAACAAAAAAATTTAAAATAAAATTAATTTTTAGAAGAAAAAGTTTTATTTTGAAATAAAAAATATAAATATTAAATGAAGAATCAAGGAATTATGGAAATATTAATGGGAAAATATATTTTCCTTCCATTTTAGGTTCGATAATCATTACAGTCATTATTTGGTTGGAATGTCAAAAGTAACTTGTTAGGAAAATGAAAAAAAACTAATTTAAAACATTTACGAAAAATTTAAGAAAAATATTCAAAATGAATTTTAAATTGACGAAGTATATTAAAAATAATATTTTTTAAACATGATTATGGATGATAAATATTCTCCAATAGATACATATTTATTAACAACCCAGAATAATAATGAGATTTTGAAATAAAGACTTCATTTGCTCTATTTTATTTTGTACGTATCTGACAATACTATATAATGGGAATAATAATGGTATTGACTTATTCCAATAAAATATTCTTATTTATGATATCATATATGATCCTCTAATATATTTAATAAAAATATTTTCTAAAATATATTACAATATTACCCTTCTTTTGGGTGTTTAATGCATCATCTTCTAAGGTATTTTTGTCATATAAATTTAGTTCATGTTCCTATAATATAGTTAAATAATATAAATTTTTTTAATAAGGTAATATATATAATATTTATTCATTATATATATTCATATAATTATTCAGGAATAATGCAGATATAAAATGAATCGCACCATGTCTTTGTGATGGTTGGTTGTGCTTACACATGAGTGATGATATCGTTTCCATAATAGTGAAATGTAATGGATATAATTGATATATAAATTTAATGAATAAATTTGGTTTTTAAATTGTAATTTATATTTATATATATTATTTCCATCCTTTAATCTATATAAATAATTTAACGATGAGAAATTGATTACTCCCTGGTGTGAAGAAGGTATTCCATACATACACAAAAAGGATGATTTTTTATAGGATATATAATATATGGAATATGGTTTTCAAATAATCATAATAATATCTCAGTATGTAAGATATTCTGAATTTATTAATTTATAATATAAAGAAGACATTAATAGTATTTATATGGGGAAAATATTGAAAGGGTCACAGGGATGATTATATATTCCTTGGAGAACATCCACTAGATCATCTTATATGGACTCTTGGTATGGTCTTCTAAGAATACAAAAACTAATATAAAGAGTCTAGGGATGCTTGGAAAGAGTAATTTGTATTATCTGGTCAATCATGAAGGCCTTATGTGATATGAGTAAGTGAGGGAGTATGTGCCCTTATATAATTGTTGTGAGGGGAACTTTTTTTTATTTTTCATAATTTTAATTTATATGGAATTAAATATCAATAAAATACCTCAAAAATTATGTGTATTGGAATATATGATCATATATTGTTTTATTACAACAAAAAACATATTTTAGACATCTTTTGGTATTAATATAATCACTATCATATTAATTAACACTTCGTCAACTTATTTTAATTTTAACTAATTTTACAAATATATCAATTTAAAACGTTTGTTAAATTTTCTTATAAGATGATAATTAAATAAAAATGAATAAAAAATAAAATTTTAAATGATATTAATTTTTTTATGTTTTTTTATTTTTAAATAATTCTTAAAATATTTTTGTGATATAATATAATTTATGTCATCTTTGAAAATATTCATTACTTGCAATTCTAAAAATAGAAATATGACTACTTTAATTCAGACAAAATATTTTATTATATCTTTAAAATATGAAGTTTACCTTTAAAATACAGTCATTACATTAATTATATCATATATATTATAATATTTTAAATATTTTTAGTATCATTGTTTTTATATTCCTATCAACAAAATAATTACTACACAAATCTTATATAATTATTTATTATACATACTATTAGGCTAAAAAATTAAAAAATTACCATGATCGAGATAAATATTATAGATATCACAGAAATTTATATTGTCTAATTTATCTTTGATGTATCAAAATATTAAATATTATATTTTTTTAAATTAATGTTAAATGATTAAATTTTTATAATTTTTTTTATAAATATTATAATATAATCTAATTGGGAATAAATGTTAAAAAGCGACCATTATCATAAAAATTCTACTTATGGAGTTAAAATATTTACTTTAATACTCATTCATTGCTTTTGGTCTAAACAATGTAGATACATTATAGATATTTATGAAAAAGAATGTGACATTTTGTGACTTTATTTTATATAGACATTATCTAATTCATTTTCTTGGAAAACAGTCCATTAAAAAACTGACATAGATACTTATGTGTCGAGGGTCGAATATTATTTTTCCAATATCATTAGGGAATATTTTAGGGTCATTTTATAGTGCATAATTTTATTTTTAACACGAATTACTTAAATGAACTACTATTGAGGTAACAAAATTTACAAAGGTTACAATACATATAGGCCAAAAGTAAATGGGACCTGTAGAATAATTTTGGACCATATGAGATAAAATATTTAATAAATATTCTAAAATTTAAAAAATAGAAATTATAAAATTAAATGTAATATAAGAAATTGTTAAACTTCCGTAAAAATAGTTTTTTCTGAAAAAATTCCCTATTAGAACTTAAGATTTTTTTTAATAATTTTTTGTATAAAATACATTTCTAGTATCATAATTTTATTAATTAATGATAACCCAAATAAATTTAACCATTTATATACATTAAATATAATTTAGTTTTCAATAAATTTCATCATTTTCAATAATCTATTTATGTTTTCAAAAAGTTAGAAAAAATAATTCTAAGATAATTTTGAAATAATGAATAAATTCATTTTTTCAAATAAATATTATAGAAAATATAAAAACTAACATTCACTCATAAAAAAGATAAAAACTCAATTAAAAAAAATATTTTTGAAAAATAAATTTATTTTACTATAAGATTTTACTATAAGAACATACAAAAAAAATTACATTGACTTATAAAATTATTCATATTAATTCTCTCCAATTTAAAGGACATTATATGAGGGTCATTTTATACAATGAACAAGTGATTGATCATATGAAATAATGTATGTGTGAAACACATGCAATTGAATAATTAAATTCTTATAAGATTAATATTTGATAAAAATATTTTCATGTTTCATTGTGAGTAGATTCAAAGCATGATAGGCCACTAAAACACATCATGGGATTAGTAGTTAAAAACAAATTCTCACCCATTTTTCCCTCCATATTAATCTATGAACATCTTGGTAATCATTTTGTAATGTTTTTAATTTAGAGATAAATCAATTTAGAATTCTTAGGAAATTTTTATAAAATTACATTTAAATAACCACATCCGGGTATTAAACTACATCCTAAAATATAATCCATCTATAAGGGATTTTATAGGGAATATTGTTTCATCCATATGTTTCATCTAAATGATCATTTTTATGAAATCCCCATAAGTGTGTCACAATACACAATATGAAATATCAAGATAATGCTTTCATTTTAATGTCTAAGGGATGAGATGAAGACACATCCACATGGATGAAAACAAAAGTATATAGAGACCTAGAAGGAATCACATAATTGAATGATGGAAAAATGATGGGTAAGAAAACATAAAATCCATTATATATATATATATATAATATGCCTATTGTAATTATTATAATAATTGTAATTATTTTGAAGTTTGAGGCATGAAAATAACCAAGGGAAAGTTATTAGCAGAATATTGAGAATACATAAACACAAATTACCATCACTCACATTCATGTTCAACGTTTTTGGGGATACTTCTACTACATTAATAAAATCCCATTATGATGTTATATGTGAAATTCCATCTTATTCAGAATATCATAGTGCATTAATAAGGGGGTGGTGATTTAATCAAGGGAACAACTTGTGTTAATCCTTAACCACGAGTGATAGGTAGGTACAATACCATAGAAACTCAGAGACATCAAATACATAATACTTATCTATTTCCCCAATGATCCCTGACATAATTGTTTAAATATTACATATATAAGGAGTGTAATAGTCACTCATGATAAATATGAATTAAAAAATGTAGAATATACAAATAATGTATGGATGGAATAGAGAAAGGAAAAAGAAGTTAATGAAGATGAAAAATAAGACCACCAAAATGGTAGATGCGAATGTAATTTCTAGAAAGAATAACACAATCGAATATTGAAAAAAAAAATATTTTTCCTGAATTTTTTTAAAAAATTAGAATTTAATATTCATTTTTCAGACGATATCATGATCATGCCAACATTCATGATGTTCATAAAGTAGTTGGTGACCAGAAAACGAAATATGGATGAACTTGGTATCATCCCACCCAAAGATGTATTCTCTACATTAGTGTCAAAGGATATTCCTATGAAGCATTGATATTAAGGTATCATTTCATTTCCCACCATTATTTGATAAAATAAATTTATTGATGCCTTATATAGAATATTTCATAGTGTCAATATCATGCGGTGCACCACTTCCATGAGATTGATTCTATATTTACAAAATAAAAATATATTTTCAATCCTACTGTTAGACATAAGAGTTAAATAAACTCTGGAGAGCAATGATGATATTCATATCAAATATAAAAAAAATATTTTACAAGAAATTTCATAGTTATAGAATTAGATGAGGAGTGGACATCACTCGGTTTTGGGAGACTGTTTTTTTTCCACATGGTAAGCGATGATTTTTATAAAACAAGAAGAACACTTATTGAATGACGGAAGTGAATTTTGTTTCAATATCCGTTTGTAATGGAAACATTTTGATGCGATACTTGAAACTGATTTTGGAAATGATAAAATACAAAAATACGTGTGTATATCTGAACATGTTGTAGTGCATGAGGTAGTTGTTGTGAAAGATGATACTAAATAAATATTTATAATAAGGAATTATAGATTAAGTTTCAATCTATTAAAACTAGAGTAGAGATTGTCCCCAACATATTTTATTAAAGGAATCATATATCAATTGTACATGACCTTCCAATATGTTCTTTAGTATTAAAGAATAAATGGTTGATCGAACCCATATAAATCAATCATGATCAACCATTAAGAAGTGTAATGTTTTTTAGATATGGAGGAAAAGTATATATATATATGGATAAGTCAAAGATGATTAATATTATATTCCTAAATTAAAAAATTCATCCAATCATCAATAAATGATCTGTAGCTAAATATGGTGATCTTGGACCATTAAAATTTAACATTTGATTATGTATGAGGAAACACATGTTTATAGAGTATTTTTTATTTTTTTATAGTTCCACATGTGCTCACCCAAACATATTTCAATATTCATTGATAATGAAATTGTATTATATATATATATATATTATTTTCAACAGTTTAACTCCATGGTAGGATGGATGTATAAAAAATAACCAGATAACACTATAGGACAACTACAAATTTTGAAATCCATTCACATCATGTATCTATGAAAATACACATCCCAAATGAGACATAAAAAGAACATACATATCCCATATAAATGAGTCATTCAACAGGGAGTAAAAAATTATATTCCATAATTTTATAATTTATTCTCTGTATTTAATTTATTTAATGCTTTCACCATCCATTTTAATTCTTACACATGAGTCATTCATTAATAAACCGAACTATGTAAAATAAATTTTCTATGAAACATACAATTCCCTGAACTAAATATTTGTTTCCAATAAATTTTACATAAAATAAGTGGAAAATAATTCATGTTATTTGGAATGTGTATTAGAATTTGATAAAACCTTATTTACGGAGAATTTAATTTTTTAGAAGATTTATTCCAGATATTGGGCATACTTGTAATTTCTATTATTTCCATTTGTTTATTTAAATATCAAATTCTTTGTCATGAGTAATTGTTCCAACCATTAATTCTCTTTATCAATATAGTCTATGAGTTTAATAATTCACATTCTATATTATTTAAAATTTCATGAGTAAAATAGGTGTGTTCACTTTTAGGACATCCATTGATGCTTATCAAATATTTGAATGAATAGAGTCACTTTTAATAGAATTTAGTCATTTTTTAACCCTTTATATGTTTTCACTATACATTAGTCGTTTTATGAATATTTAATCAATGAATAGAATTGTTATGAATGATCTGAGTTACAATACTATTTTTCCAATTCCTACATTCCCCTAAATATATTTCATTATCTATAAAAGATTATTGGTTGGTTGATGGATTCCATGAATGATATGGATATTTTTAGTTTAGTTGACATGGATTTGGATTTTTAATGTGAATTAGAGATAGGCCATAATTCCATTAATTTTACATTATTACTATTCAAATATTTTTCGTAAAAGAAGGGTTGTGTCATTGGATGATAAAAAATCACCCTTACTAGACCAATGATATTAACATCGTATGTGGTTATGTGGGGGAAGATGGAATTTTTTTAAATTTATTTTTCGTAATAACATATAAAATGAATGAAAAATAAAAAAATAAAAGAAATATAGGTTAGTTCAATCATCTATCTTACATTTACCTTGATCCCATTTTGAGATTTGTAAGGGTAATATTGAGAAGAAATCATATAATAGAGATTATTATTTGGCTTATATTTTGATACCATACAACATTATTTACATTCAAAACTCCATTTAGAGATTTAATTTTTACATTATATACCTATCTACCCAATTTCATAGATCCAAATGATCATGAAATGTGAATTAATCCTAATTAATTTTGAATTTTGTCATTTTTAGGTGGAGATTCAAGATTTCGTACAATAATGTCGCATGAGACATGTTCTGAATGTATGTGACTAATACTAGTCAAAATTATAATCAGATAATGACTATATAAATTGAATTTGGGTAAATTAAGAAATTTAATTTCTATAGAAAATTATTTAAAAAATAAAAAATTATGAATGAAAAGGATTATTTGTTGGAAAAGAAAAAAATAGTGTTCATTGATAATTTTTTTTATTTAAAAATTTAGCTGTTGTTGATTTTTTCCTTTATTGTGTATGAATATATAATTTTACCTCTAATAAGTTTTTTTAATAACATTAAATTTAATTCATGGTAAATTGGGATTCCGTTATATTATGTTGTTATTAGTTCCTTGTGTACATGATTGAATTCGAGTGAGTGGTATTTTATATCGTATTTTATACATACATGTATATATATATTTATTATGAATCAAGATGCTTAGAGGTGATGCAAAATTGAGTGTCTAATGATGTTTAATGATTTGGATGACAAAGGAAATGTAAAAGAGCTTCATCAAATTAGAATAAAATAAAAGAGAATGAAAAAAGTGTATGCCCTTTAAAATCTACCAAATTACATTAACATATCACCTCATTTATATAGTACATTTGTCTTGATATAATAGTGAAATTTTTTTCATACAATTAATTTTCATTGGTGGGAATGGTAAAGGATTTTTAATTCTGATGTTTTATGTTGGGTAATGAATATACATAATTAATTATAGTTTTAGGAAATCCACACCATAAATGATAATTTATAACAATACACATGGATGTCATTATTCAATGTAATTTTATTAAAATAATTACATAAAAACACTTGTGGTTAAATAATTTGAATCCTAATTTACATGATTCAATTATATGTGACACATTAAAAACATATTTATAAAACATTGTAGGGAAAATGATGATGGGAAATGGTTGACGTCATTCCCCACTCCCACTAATAAATTCATCATTGAATTTTTTATCTTATTATTCCATTTTTATAAATTAGTTTCTAAAATGATGAGGATAGAAATTCCATTGTGATAAAATCTGGGAGATTTCCAAAAGTCCTTATCTTCTAGATATCAATATCACCCATCATTTCATGGCCAACAGTGAAAATATTTCCTGGTAGATATGGTTTTTTCTATGACCATTAATGTACCAACTTTTCAAATATGGTATAGAAATAGCAATTTCATTATTTAAAATGGTGAGAATATTATTTTACATTTCTTATCCATTATTTTTTAAAATATTATTAATAACTTATCCCATAAATACACATTATTGATTTAATTCAATAATATCATTCTACTACAAATTATTTGAAGAATAGGGAGAAATTTGTTGTTTTGTAGAACTCAATGAAATTACAGTACAAAAATATGTAAACACATATCATGTTTGAGATCTATCTTTTCACAAATCTAATAAGTGTCCAACATATTCATAAATAACCAACTTATGTTTTGAACATTGTGAATAAATTAACCCCTACTCTTTGGATCCTTAATGGTGATTTTACAGTTTTTTATACCATTTCCTTGTATATGAGTATGATATGAACTAAAAATGTCAAATAAATTTATAGAAAATGATATATATGATCATGTATTATTTATAAGGGACATCTATTCTCCACGAACACTTAGATATGGTACACCATGAAGGATTTTTCTTTCAATATAATTTTGTGGTTTTAAAGGATAATTATATCTATCAAGATATCATACAAACATTATTGAACTTATTGAATATAATTCATTAAATTAACATTTCTATTGTACATTAAAATTACTACTTGATTTATGAACCAAAAATCCATTTTTAATATGTTCATCTTGTAAACTAATTCATAAAATTTACTTTCCAAAGTCTTAAATTTCAATATATTTCATCAAATAATATCATTCATTGAATAGTTCACCATTAAGCCCAATAATATTTAAACCATTAAGATATTCATAAATGAACAGAATAAAAAATATAATATTCCTAATAATAAAAAATTTGAAAATTGGATGACTATTATAACCTTCATTCATCTAATAGTTGCATATGCATTTATAAAATGTACTACTAGACTCCAATTATACTTATAATTTTTTATTTAGCATAAATAAATAAATATCTCATGATTGATGATATTTATTGGAAATATGAATACATAAGGTGTTTTCATGTATTCATCATTATAAATATAACCTAAATGATATCTTGCAATAAAATACCTCAGGAGTATTTCTGGTTTCACATGAATAAAAAATATATTGTTATAAGAATACCTTATTTCATCCATTACATGAGTGTATTTTTTACCATATTAACTCCATGTTATGAAAAAAAACCTTGAGAAAATGTTCATGATTTATATCTAAGGAAATCAATATTTTTTTATTTTCCAAATGAATTACCATTTATATCTGACAATATTATTCCCATATATGAATTTCCAAAATTACCCTAAAATAATGCGTTTAACCATTTATTCTTGCCTAGAATGGATTTAATTATTCCATTGATCCCAATATAGTCTTTCATGATTTTCATTATCTATAATAGTTTCATAAAATATATATGTATATATAATTACAAGGTCTACATTGATTGAAAAGTATTATCAATAGTTGTATGGACTCAGTTCCATCATATTCCAATGTTGATGAAATTTAATAAAATATATTCTTGATCATGATCATGTAATTATGGAAAATTTTAATTCTATTAAATTTCATTCATATATTAAACAAATATACATAGATTCCCATTTCTCTGATGAGTATTATTATCAATTGAACTATGAGTAACACAAACATTAATCATGGATAAGAATCATTGTTAATAATAGAATCAGATTGTCCCTCTAGGTCATATATCCTTACTGTTATATTCACTGAAAGAATATATGATTTGTTAACATTTTTTGAAAAATTGAATGCATCAAGAATTTTATTTCATAAATTTCACAAACTAAAGATCATTTTAAGGTCAATTTCCATAATATTTGTTCATGATAATGACTTAAAAATAAATTATCCTTCTATAATATTTCAATTGAAGTTGATTGATATTCTCCATTAAATGTGGGAAAATATTTTTCATCAAAATGAAAATAATATATTCCCAATGTGAATACACATATAGTCATAATATTATGTTATTTAATAATCAAGGGCCATTCAAAACCAAAATATATCATTAATTTCTAATTGGGGTCCCTATTTTGTTTTTTTTTGGGTTCTACATGAACATATTCCGCACGACATATTATCCATATGTTATAAATATTTTTTAATGTCTATAAGACAATTACTATGGGGACTGATTATGATAGCCTTTTGGAGATAATTTAATTAGTTTTTATGAATAAAAATTACATGTCCCCATGATAAATAATGTAATTTAGTTAAAATAAGCTGTTGTTGTGAGAGAAGTTTTAATAACATTGTGAAGGATCTAGGTAGACTATCATGGGTATGAACAAGATCTACATGATGTCAAATATATATTCTCAATTAAATTAAATAATTATTAAATTCTTGTGGTAAATTCTAACATTAATATTCATCGTTAATATTTTTATTGAATAATTTGGAAATTTAACCCATTATGATATTATATTGGAATGTAATTTAAATAATGACTAGTTAAAAGTGGATAGTAAAAAAATTGTTATTAATAATGTAATTAGAATAACCATTAACATAAAATCTATGAGTTATCACATGGTGGGTTAAAATGTCCACATAAATCACCTTGAATTCGATACAAGAACATTTCAGATTTCATCAGAATCATTGATAGTGTTGGTATTATAATTAATTTTATTTTAAGAGAATAAACACATGATAAATCATGGGGTGTTAGAACTGAATTATCAAACACTAGATGACCATCCATCTATTTAATCTTTTTCCCCATAGTTATTGATTCTGGATGACTAAAATGGTCATTCCACAATAAAATTGTATAATGGTTGGTAAATATATGGTTCACCATATTTGAATCGATTGATAAAATATTGTCAACAAACTATTTAGATAGATTTATTTAATTATTATTTAATATAATCTATTTCATATTATTAATACTTGTTATATAAATGTTTTCAGTACCTCATTTATTCATTGTATTGATTTTATATACATTATCATAAATATATTCAAAACATATAAAATTGAACTAATACATAGGCAAAAAAAGAAAATATTTATCATATTTATGTACCACCATGTATGTTTATTTTTTCTCTTCTAGTACCATCAATTTATTAAAAAATATATGTTACCCACATACATGGGAAATTTCCATTTTTGGGTGATAAAATATTTCTCATGATTACTTAATGTGTTTTTTTGTGGGAAAATCAATGATGAAAATATCTCTATTATTTAAATTGTTCCCAAATAATCAATTTATATAATACATATATATTAAAATGTAAACATCCTTATAAGGATTAAAATAAAATAAACAAAATTAATCAAGCGATATTTATTTTCAAAAGATTATAAAAACCATAGTTCATTTCTATCATAAAATGCCAGGACCCGTCCTCTGGGCCCGTGTCATGACTACCCCAAGCCTGCCTTCCATTGGACAGTGGCTAGCGACTAGCACCAAAGGCTAAAATCCTGATAAAAAGGGAAGTCATTGGATTTATAAATGTAAACAGCACAACATAGTACACAACAGAATTAATTACTAAGTAATACTGAACACAAAATTAAGTGCTGAAAGCAAACGGGATGGAAATACAAGCATAATAGTATGTACAGTACAACTAAAAAGCTAGTAAAACTGCAGTATGTAAAACAGAAACCATTGATCCATCCTCCAAGAATCCCACATGAAGGGTGGGTATAGATGGCCTCCCCAGCACCTCAAGTCATTTCGTCCGCTCCGTGTGTGTCACACCAAGTGGTCTACCTCTAGGTACTATCCAGCTCTACAAGTCTCTACCTCGATAAGTGTTGTCTTTCATCTGCATCCAACCCAACATGGTGCGGGAAAAGCTTGTGCAGTGGTGAGAACATGATACTCAGTAGGGACCATGAGACCCCTGAAGGTCTCCCAGAATCCACAAAGGATAAACCAGAGAAGAGTGATACAATCACAAAGTATCAACCAACCCTACTTAGGTATATACCCATTCATATACCTATGTTTTCAACCACAGTACGACTCTAACTCATGAGACCAAGAACAACCCAGTCCACAGAAGAATGATGTCAATCACATCAATGATAATAATTGAATGTCAAGACTTAGCTTACACAGATATACATCTTTCAAAGAGAAATATAGATGATCAGATGTAGTCACTGATTAATCTAAGCTATCGGACCCACAGAGGATACACGACCAGATAAGCTATCGGACCCACACAGAATACAAGACCAACTACTCTTCCAGACCCACACAGGATACAAGTACAAAGGTCAAAATTCCGGTCCCACATAGGATAAAATAATAGTACACATTGCCGTCAAACCCATGGATGATTCCACTACGGTAGTCATTGTTGTCGTACCCACAGAGGATCCCAGTAAAGAAGTCGACGCAGTCGCAACCAACTCTAGGGTTCCTGTAAATATCACTCTTGATTCCGGGAGGGTCCGCTCGTCGATCAAAGTGGGGATCAATACATAAACTATCACGAAGTCCTTAGTTGATGTATCTTGAAGTTCTATGTCATCAATAGAAAACCAATGTGACAGACGTCGCGATAATCAGACGCCTGGTCTGAGAGATATTGACTTTTCCATTTCAGGGACCCGGATGGAATTACACACGTTCCAAACCTAGTCGTTTTTAAAATTTGTCCAAAACTCACGTAGAGTATCGAAAAGAGGACCGACTCATCGCAATGGTCCATGTTCCGCAGATGGTGTGTCAATCGGATGCACGGTCGCGATGTTATTCACATTTAAGAGAAATGGCCCAGACCTGTCATGCCCAGTGGGTGGCCATTTTTACCTTCCTGGATCAGTGGGTCCGACCCAGCTGAGGGGTCATCCCTGCCCTGTGGGGGGAAGCCAGCCCTAGCCCAACACGGCGCGGCCCGATGCAGCGCGGCCCGACATGACGGGGCGTGGACCAGCATGGCGGCCGGTTGTGGCTCGACAAACTGGTCGAGCGGTCCGGGGGGGAATGACCCACAACTTTCCGAAATGGAAGCGCCGAACGGCGCCTTACTTCTAGCACGGCCGGTCGATGTCGGCCGGCTCTTCTAGCTCGAGTGGCCCGCACAGGTGGGACAATGTTTCATAATGCGGCACCTTCGGGTGACGCGACCTTCTTCAACCCGATCGTCCGCCTTCCCGTCGGTTCACCTATCGAAGCTACTAGCGAAGCGCGGGTTGCAGTCCTCCGCAGTGCGGCGCCACATGGGGCTACAGTCCTCTTGTCCAGCTGGCTACAGTTGGATGGTTCTTCTTCAGTCGAGCAGCCCAGTTTCGGGCCGCGGTTTTCCCCACTCCGCCTGGCATCCAATGTAGTGGTCCTCTAATAGACCTGTTCATGGCCGCAGTTTCCGTCACAGCCTCGGTAGTCTCCACCTCTTCCATATCCTCCTCCATCTCAAAAATAAACAAGGATTAACGGAGGGTCGTCCCACCATCTTCGTTCGGCCCATTCCCTCTGAGTTAGACGGTAGCAGATGACCGATGATAATCCTCGTAAAATCAATGAAGAATGGGGTACAATAATCACTTAAAGAACATACAAAACTCCTACCTAATAATTGATGTCGTACGTCATCAAGCTGCGGATGACGAGTGACGTGGTAGTTGGGGGTCGTGGAATACAGCGTCACTGATAACGGTGTCATCCCATCAACTTTTTAGGAAGTGTCATTGTTGTGATGCGGTAAGAGAACACAAAGACGGCCTAGATTTCTTTGATGCCAGGTTGTGTCCGAGGAAGAAGCGTCATTGGAAAAGTCCATCATGTTCATTTTCAGGGATGTTCTTCATTGAAGAACGATGTTCTTATTCGAAAAAGGATCACCTCTTTTGTAATTCTCTAGAGCCTCCCCAATAGTAAACATTCCCCCACAAAATAAATAAAAGGCTCCCCATTTAATAGAATTTCCATGCAATTAAAATTAATTCAAAATATGGGATTATTAATTAATGAGGATATTAATTAGATAGGTTGTCACATTCAATGGTTGGGAGGTAGAGAGGCTCCACCATAATAAATATGAGGAGTTGAAAAAATAATAAATAAGGGGTATTAATGGGTGGTTGAGGGGAGGAGAAAGGGTTTGGGTTTTTGTGTTCCCATCCAAACTAAATCCTCTCATTGGAGGTTACATGGGGTGTGGGACCTTCCCCAAAAATTCTCTTGGAGGTAATAACAACCTCATAAAATAAAATTGTGTATCACAACAATTTTATTTAATTTAAGATAAATCCCCAAATTAATACATTCAGCTCGCATAATGCACAACTGTGGTAAAGGTCCCCTTAAGCGAATACCAGCAATGCGAGTTCATCGATGTCCTCGGAATTCAATTCCATGCTTCGGTTCAAATGATTGAAAAACACTCACGTACGTTTACAGAACATACTCGAAAAAAAATCTGAAATTTATTCCGGGCACAGCGGGCCTCAGAATTAGGTGTCGTCAGAAACTGCGGACTCTTAAAATTCCAATGTATTTAAGAAAAAATAATTCCATGAAATTTCAAGGTCATTAAATTACCCCCACCTCAGCGATTTTATGTCCCCATAATGGTACAACACACACTAGGGGAACAAATGGTTGTACTGAGCTCACATCTGAGCCTCCCACTCCCAAGGTCTCTCCTGGAAGTTCTCGTGCTGCCAGCGAATGTGAATTAGAGGAATCAACCATCCACATAGGACCTTCTCATGTCGATCTTCGATCTCCACTGGGACCTCCGTGAAATTCGCCCCGTCATCAATGTCCATCTCCCCATGATCTATGATGTCGGATGGTTCGTGCACGTATCTCCTCAATTAAGATACATGGAAGACATCATGCACCCTGTGCAACTGAGGTGGAAGGGACAGATTGTATGCCACCTTGCCTACCCTGCTGAGGATCTGGAACAGTGCGTAGAATTGTGGAGAAAACATGCTGCCATGACAAAATCTCCGTAGACCTCATCGAGGTGAGACCCATTGGAAAACCTGGTCTCCATCCTCGAACTCCAGTGGTCTCCGTCTGCTATCATCATATGACTTCTCTCTGTTATGCGTAGTCATCATCTGCTCCTGGATGATCGGCACCTTCTCCATCATAGACTGCACCATCTCTGGCCCTACAAGTGTTGACTCCCCTGGGTCTACGCAGCACAGAGGTGATCTGCAAGGTCGGCCGTACAATGCCTCGTAAGGCGCCATCCTGATGGTGTAGTGATAGATGTTATTGTACAAAAACTCCACAAAGGCTAAGTGATCATCCCTACTACGAACAAAGTCTATGACACATTCCCAGAGCATGTACTCGAGTGTCTCAATGGACCTCTCCGTCTGTCCATCCGTCTGAGGATGGAAGGTAGTGCTCAGACGTAGATGTCTCCCAAAAGCATCATGCAACCTCTTCCAAAGCTAGGAAGTATAGCGTGCATCACAATTAGAGGCGATAATCGATGGCACACCATGAAGCCATACGATCTACTATACATAGAGACATCCCAAGCTCTCAACTAAGCCCTGATCTCTGATCGGTAGGGAGTGGGCTGACTTGGTGGGTCGGTCGACAATCTCCCAGATTGAGTCATGTCCTCTAGATGTACGGGGAAGCCCCATTACGAAATACAAGGAAATACCATACCACTTCCACTCTGTGACCTCTAAGGGATGTGTCAAGCCTGGTGGTACCTGGTGCTCTGCCTTCACCTGCTGAAATGTGATGCATCGTGAAACAAACTCTGCTTTAACACTCTTCTTACCCGACCACCAGTTCTGTCGACTAAGGTCCAGATACATCTTCATCACTCGTGGATGTACTGCTAGAGGGGAAGTCTGGAACTCCCTTAGAACCTCCTCATGTAGTGCAACTGGTACCATGGTACACCCCCTAAAGGGGATGATGTGCTCCCCTCCTTAAGGAAATCCATCAGGTTCCTGCCCTGTGGATATCTGATCTTGTCACATCTCACAGTCAACATCCCCAGGCTATTCCTCTATGACTCCATGAAGAAGTGGAGGAGTGACTGTGAGAGGCTGGATAAATTTTGGTCCATTTATATCCACTAAGGATAACTACAATGCGACTAGCTGCTCTGTCGACTATCCTAGCACCTGAAAGCCTGATCTCCGGCTGAGAGCATCAGCTACAGTGTTCCCATTCTCAGGAGTATAGACTATCTAAAAGTCGTAGTATTGGAGAGACACGAGTCATCACTGCTGTCTGAGGTTTAGTTCATTCTGTGAGAAGATTTACCTAACACACTAGTGGTCAGAGTTTACTATAAAGCACTCACCCATCAGATAGTGCTTCCACATATTCAAGGAGAAAACCATTGTTGCTAACTCCAGGTCATGGGTAGCATAGTTCTACTCATTCTATATCACCTGTCGTGAACCATATGTGATCACCGCTCACTCCTGAATCAGAATACACTCGACTCCAGTCCATGATTCGTCGTAGTAAACTACGTACCCATTACCCTCCTCTGGTTGCCTCAAGATGGGTGCACTGGTCAATCTCTTCCTTAGATCTTGAAAGTTTTTTTGGCATCTCTCTAACCACATCAAGGGTTTACCCTTCTTCTTCAAAGATGAATGAGTTTCTTCCACTCTGGAGAAGTCTGGCACAAATCTCCAATAGTATCCAGCCAGACCCAAGAATCTCCACATCTCGGTCACGCTCCTAGTTGATTCCAAGAAAGCACTTCCTCAATCTTCGCAGGATCCTCTTCTATCCGGGCCTCCGAGATGACATGTCCCAAGAATTGAACATCTCGAATCCAGAACTAGATCTTCGAGAGCTTACTATAAAAATGGTGCTCCCGAAGTTTGTCCAGTATTACCCACAAATGGTATGTGTGATCCTCCTCAGTAGTCGAGTAAATTAGTATGTTCTCGATGAAGACTATGAAAAATCGATCGAGGTAAGGATGGAAGATTCTGTTCATGAGACTCAGGAACACTACTAGAGCGTTGATAGCACTGAAGGGCATAACCAAGAACTCGTAGTGGCCATACCGACACCTGAAGGACGTCTTCTGCATGTCCTCGTATCGAACTCGGTGCTGGTGACAACCTATCCTGAGGTATATCTTTGAGAACCATCATGATCCCTTCAGCTGATCAAAGAGTTTGTTAAAACTCAGAAGTGGGTTCTTATTCTTCACGGTCACATGATTCAGGAGACGGTAGTTTACACATAGTCATACGCTCCCATCCACCTTCTTGGGGAACAAAATGGGAGAAGCCCAGGGTGAAACCCTAGGTCATATAGATCCCATTCCCTGCAAGTCCTGCAGCTCTACCCACAGCTCATGAAGCACAGTAGGAGCCAACTGATATGCTGTGATAGATTTCAGGGCTATCTTAGGGTAGAAGTCTATGTATATTTCAACCACACTGTGAGGAGTTCATCCTAGAACGTCGCCAGCAATAACATCATCATCTTGATCCACCACAATAGGAATACTCGGATTCCGCACATCAACTGCTCTGAGGATGAGACTAGCCAAATGATTAGTGATCGGTGGCCCTCTCCCCTACGTAAGTCCATCCTGCACTACAAAGGCTCCCTTATCGCCAGTGATGGTGATCCTGGTCCCATCAGTGCGGACACACCATACTTTGAGCCTAATAAAGTAGATGTGAGCATGGACTGTAGATAACCAGTCCATACCCAAGATGACGTCGTAAGTCCTCGACACCGATACAAGAAGATCCCAGTCGATGCTGTCGTCTCCTAGTGTAAGCTGACACTTTCATCACCAGTGTGTAATCGTCGAGTATGCTCCCTTAGGAGTCTCTAGACGTAAGGATCGAGCCAATGGCTCTGTCAGAATCCCCGAGCTCTGAACAAGGGCAGCGCTAAAAAAAGAATGACTCACACCTATGTCTATATGTACTACAACAAGGGTGGAGTAAACACAGATAGTACCTCAAATCATCTGAGGTGCGTCGTGGTCATAGGCCTCGAATGCTCTGAGCTGAGCATGCCACATTCTGCCAGCTCCCTATGGTCTGGGTGGACCTCTTGGTGGTGGGGGTGGTAGAGCCTCGAATTGCCGTCCACCAACCGCTACTCTGCCAGCTCTTCTACCTCGTCCGCCCGCTCCTGGAGGACCACCACGGTCAAACATATGCCTCTTCCTAGGAGTTAACCCTACTATCTGCTACTCATCTGCATGTTGGGTCGGCCAGTGGTGATCCATGTGGCCCTTCCAACAGCATGCATAGCACTGCCTCCTCCTCGTAATGCTTGCTCTGTTTCTGGTGCCCCGCACAACCTAACATGTATCCTAAGGATGCCTAACTGAGGGTCAGGTCATCTTGGACCCATACGACATATGTCTACTTCTGCCAGCAAAAGACTCTGATACATGTCACCAAGTGGTGGGTCTCTCCACTAGTGACTGCTCAGATATAAATATCTCCACTATAAGGGTTTGCTCCATCAGCCCCACCTATGTCGGGATGCTGAGGGGAAACGTCGAAGCCCTGATCTCGTGCCTCTGTCCCGACTCGAATGTCCATGCCCGGAAGAACGAGTCACATTCCATATCCCTGGAGTTGAGTGAGTGGTCAGTTAACATCGCTGAGTACTGAGCTACTATCATACTGCCCTATGGTAGATGTAGTAACTCTTGAATCTGCACCGCATGAAGGGTGGCTGGAACAAACTCTGAGAAGAAGAGACTCTCAATGTATGTCCAAAGAAGAGATTCCTCATCATGGATCTAGAGCATCAGGATCCACCATCTATTTGTTTCATCATGCACATGACTCGAGAAAATGATCACCATAAGGTCGGCTGATGTCCCTACCAATATGAAAACTCTAACGATAGCCTCCAACCAATCCTCAACAGCTTTAGGGTCCGTCTCTCCACGGAAACTGGGCGGCCTCTCTCAATGGAACTCATGCAACACACTCAGGTGGCATGCACTCTCTACTACTGGAGATAGAGGTATCTGTGGCCCAACGGGTAGTGGTACCGTTGGTTCCTCCGCTGTGATGGGGCCCTGCACTGAGGCCATGTCGCTCGGTGGGCTACCATCTCATATGTAACTCGTAACCCTATCTGGCTACCTTTGTGGGGCCATCCTAAAAAAGAAACAAGTGTTCCATAGTAAAACAATATACCTAGTGAGATGACACAATGTAATGACAAAGAAAACTTTTCAAAGGAAACACATACTCAATCAGTGTTTTCGTGCACTGAGTCAAAAATCTGAGATCAGGGTCCTTGTGTATGGATACGTTGGCCACCGCACCAACATTAGACTCCCTGGACTGAAAAGAACACTCAATACTATTAACATTATATCTCCACAGAAATAATTATCAGAGTACAGAGTTCTATGGTAGAACCGACTCCTCTGATACCAATTTCTCATGAACCTTCCTCGGAGCTCGTGCCACTACTACCCTAAGATCTCCTTCCATAGGTCAGGGGCTGGCTACTAGAACCAAATACGTAAATCCCGGTAAAAAGGGAAGGAATTATCTTAAACAAAGTAAACAACACAATAGAGTATGCAATAGACGTAAGTACTATGTAATATTGAATAAAAAAGTATGTGATGAAAGGAATGGGGATGGAAATACTAGCCCAACAGTAAGTACAATACAACTAAAAATATAGTAAAACTGTAGTAAGTAAAATAGATACCACTGAGCCGTCCTCTGGGACACCCACCCGAAGGGTGGGAACAGATGGCCTCCTCAACACCTCAAGTCAATCTGCCCGCTCCATGTACAACTCGCCAAGTGGTCCACCTTCGGGAACTGTCCAGCTCTACAAGTCTCTTCTTCGAACAATGATATCTTTCATCTTGATCCAACACAATGTAGTGTAGGAAAATCCCATGCAGGGGTGAATACATGATCTCAGTAGGGACCCAGAGACCCCCAAAGGTCTCCCAAAATCCACAAAGGATAAACCACAGAAGAGTGATAAAAACATGTAGTATTAACCAACACTACTTAGGTATATGTCCATACATATACATAAGTTATCAACCACAGTAAGACTCCAACTCTCGAGCCCATGTATAACCCCGTCCACCCAGGAATGAAGTCAATCACATCAATGATAATGATTTAAAGTCACGACTCATCTCACACAGATATGCATCTATCAAATAGAGATAGAGATGATAAGATGTAGTCACTGATTCATCTATGATGTTGGAACCAAACATGATACAAGACCAGCTAAGCTGTTGGACCCACACAGTATACAAGACCATCTACTTTGCCGGACCCACATAGGATACAAGTAGAGAAGTCAAACTGTCGGACCCACATAGGATACAAGAATAGTAGTCATCGTCGTCGAACCTACGGAGGATTCCAGTAAGGTATTTGTCACTGTCGAACCCCGGGAGGATCCCAGTATAGTAGTCGTCGTAGTGGAAACCATGTCTAGGGTTCCCAAACATAGCACACTCAATTATGGGAGGGTCCTTTCTATGAGAAAAAAGGTGTTCGATACATCAAATCTCACGAAGTCATGAGATGATGTATCCTAAAGTTCCATCTCATTAATAGAAACCAAACATGACAGACAGCGTGTCAATCAGACACCTGGTCTGAGAGATATTGGTTTTCTCTTCTAGAGGCCTAGTTGGAATTACGCCCATTCCAAACCCGCCCGTTTTCCAAAGTTGTCCAAAACTCAATTAGAGTATCAAAAAAAGGATCGCCTCACCACAAGAGTCCCAGTTCCGCATACAGCGTGTCGATCAGACGCAAAATCACGATGTTATTCACATTTAAGCGAAATAGGCCCGACCCGTCAAGCCCGGTGGGCTAGTGGGTCGGCCTGTCCTGGATCAGCGGGTCCGACCCAGATGAGGGGTTGGCATGGCCCATCCGGGAGTGGATCAGCCCTGCCCAGCGGGGTGCGACCTGAACCGTCGTGGCATGGCCCAGCCTGGTGGTCGGCCGCGACACAACAATCTCGCCGAGCGGTCCGCGGGGCGCCGCCCCCGACATTATGAAACGGCGGCACTAAGAAGCACCGCCCATCCTGCCCGGCCTGGAGGCCAGCCGCGACACAACCATCTAGACAAGCGGTCCGTGGGGCGCGACCCCTGGCATCCCGAAACGGAGGCACCGAGCAACACCACCCCACCTTCCCGGCCAGCCGATGTTGGCCAAATCTTCTGGCATGAGTGGCCCACAGAGGCACGTCGTTGTTTTCCCATGCGGCACCATTGGGTGTCACGACCTTCTTCAACACGTTTGGCCGCCTGCCGACCGATTCTCCCGGTGAAGCATCCAGCGGAGCGTGGGCTACGGGCCTCCGCAGCACAGTGCCACATCACGCTGCGGTCCTCTTGTCTGTCCTGCTATGGCTGATTGGTTCTTCTTAAGTCGAGCGGCCCAGTTGTAGACCGAGGTTTCCCCTCTCCACGCGACATCCGATTCCACGGTTCTCTAACGAACTGGTGCATGACATCTATTTCCGCTGCTACCTAGATCATATCCGCCTCTCCCATCTCCACCTCCATCGTGAAAATAATCAAGGATTAACGGAAAGTCATCGTGTTGTGTTCGTTTGTTCCACGCCCTCCGCGTTAGGTGGTAGCAGATGGTCGTTGATAAACCCAGAAAAATAAATGATGAATCGGGTAAAATAATCACTTATAGAACATAAAAAACCCCTACAACTTAATTGACGTCTTACATCATCGAGCCACGGAAGACGAGCATCGAGATAGTCGGGCATCACAGAAGACGGCGTAATAGAGAATTATGTCGTCTCGTAAACATGGGATGAGTAGTCGTTGTCCTGACGCAGGAAGAGAACCTGAAGATGACGTAGATTTCCATGTCGCCGGGGTGCATCCGGGGAACTAGCATCATTGGAAGAAGTCCATCACGTTCTTCATCATGGATGTTCTTTGTTGAAGAATGGTGTTCTTCGTCGAAAAAGGATAACCACTCTTCTAATTCTCCAGAGCCTCGCAAACAGTAAACATTCCCAAAGAAAAGAAATAAAAGCCTCCCAATTTAATAAAATTTCCATGCATTTCAAATTATTTCTAAAGAGGTGCCAACTAATTAATGCAGATATTAATTAGATAGGTTGGCACATTTAATGGGTGGGAGGTGGAGAGGCTCCACCATATAAATATGATGAGATGACAAAATAATAAATAAGGGGTATTAATGGGGGGGTTGAGGGGAGGTGAAAGGGTTTGGCTTTGTGTGGGCCCCAACACACTAAATCATTTCATGGGAAGTTACGTGGGGTGTGGGCCCTACCCCTAACTTCTTCTTGGAGGTAAAAACAAACTCTTAAAATAAAATTGTGTATCACCACAATTTTATTTAATTTAAGGTATGTCACAAAATTAAAACATTCAGCTCGCATAAACCACAACTACAGTAAAGGTCCCCTTAAGCGAATATCAGCATTGAGAGTTCATCAGTGTCCTCATATTTCAATTCCAAGCACTGGTTAAAAAGATATAAAAACCCGCATGTACATTTACTGAACATACCCAAACCCATATTCAGAAATTGATTTCGGGCACACCTAGCCTCAGAATCCGTCGCCGTCAGAATCTATGAACACGTAATATTACAAAGTATTAATGAAAAAAATATTTCCTTGAGATTTCCAGTTCTTTTCATAAGAATTCATTGATGATGTATAAGCTCAACACCATTAGGTTGTACAAAATAATCTGAAATTCCAAACATTATAATATCATCATTATCATTTCCATTATAGTCAGTAAATTTAATTTCATTACTATATTACTTCACATTGATGTAGTTTTTATTAAGATCATCCGAATTCTATTGTGTATGAAATGTATGTGGCCCGTTTCCCTTCATTCAACATAATAAATATTCACTTTCATCATTCTGTAATTTCTATAGTTATCATTGTAAATAAGTTAACCACTTCTAGTGTTTCCCTCTCCTCTTATTAGTTGGTGTATAATCACCTCAAGAAGATGAATATTTTCATTCTTGAGTAAGTTGATTGATTCCATAATCTTCATTAGGAATATAGAGATTCACATACTGTAATAGACTTCCAATAGTATGTTGGGATTCATGATTTTTTATTACGAGTTTGTTGTTTTTATTTACTAACAAGAAAAAATAATTTTTATATAAAGTATTTTGAAAAATAATTCTCATGATATTGTTGTTATAGAATGGAATTTGATTCATGGAATGTAGAATAGGGTTTTAAAAACATATTTGTTTTAGTGTTAATGAATCTATATAATTTTAGTTATGATGATATTTTAAACAAACATAATTTGTATTAACATACCAATTTATAGTCTTGGAATCATAAAAACCCCACTTAATCATTTATATTAGTTGTATTATAAGTAAATGTTGATCATATAGATCCTTATGAGTATTCTATAAAACTAATGAACCAATCACATTGAGTTAGTCTTTCATAAAATCCTAATAATGGTGGTGGAAGAGGAGTATTAGGGATCTTACACCAACTACTGCAGATGCATTGTAAAACCCCATGATTTCACGGTACTCTTCTCTTTGAATAATAAAGTAGCATGTGTTTTAGGAAACGTTGAGTTGTAACACACACCACAAAAAATAAAACAAGGTGTTATGAATAGTAATACCCACTTTTTGAAATTTTATAAATATTTTATTTCAAAATGGACTTCATTTTTGTATTTGGAATATCAATATTATCTTAGGGATATTTTTTTGTATTTATCTCAAAACATTCAATTTTTAATGAATAGTGAAATACACAAAGTTATTGTTTAAACCCGAAATTTAATTTAAATAATTATTTATTTTATTTAAATTTAATTAAGGTAAAAATAGATAAATAATTACTATATATGTTCAATGTAATTCATTGGAGTTAGTTTAGAATAATTTTAGATATATAAAAAAATTATTGAACTTTTCATTGTCTTTTACCCACCTCCTAGGAAAATTTGGAAATTCATGTGAAACATAATTCTAAAGATTTTGTGAGTGGAATTTAGAAAATCAAAAAGAACCGGTTAATATCAAGGATTAAAATGTGGTCAATAAGATAAAAATAATTTTTGGGGAATTCTAACTTTTTACTTTTATTTACAACGATTAAATGTAAATACGGCAATTAAGGGTAAAAATGATATTATTATTACACTAACACATGTACTAATTATATTGGATAATTATAATTCGACCCAAAAAATCCTTAGGAATAGAATATCAACCACTTTGGTCCACTTGGATAAGATTATGACATTTATTATTATTTATTTCAAAGAAGAGTTAAAAGAGTTAAAATCAATGTTTAATAATTAAACATTTTTAATATAGGGTTATACTTAAGATATATTCGATTATAAATATTAATTAGAAAGATTAAAATATTTTATACATAATAAAAGTTTAGTTATAATTTTTAGACATTATATAATTTAACTTATTCATGACACAATGATGATGCAGAAATTACCTTATTAGTGTAATATTGAAATAATTGATATTATAAATACCAAATTAAATATAATTATAGACTTTTAAGGAATTCCACGAATTTTATAGGTTAGTATGACCTTTTAGGGCTGATTAAATGAATTATGTTCGAAGTAATAATGCTGTTATGAATTTAGAAAAAACAAAATACAAAATAGTGTCAAGATTGACATAAAAAAGTTTTTTAAGAAAATATTATATTTTTAATTTATATTCAATTCCTAAAAATATAACGTTAATCAATGAGACTTATATAATGATATGTGTATCATTTATGAACCTCTTGGGGTTTTCTTGGATGTTTATAGTATTTTTATTAACCATATAATATAAAAATACAAAGAGACATGGTAAATGTGAAACTAATTAACTAAGAGTTAAAACTAAAAGTCAATGTTAATATTGTGACCCAAACCTGTATAAAACTTATTGGATGGGAGGTTTTAGACCCATACACACCTTATACTCTACAAAAGTCACTTTGGATCCATTAGATATCGAATATGAATTTATTATAAAAAAATATTTCTAGCTTTTCCTAAGGTCCCCTCACCCCTCTTATAAAATGGCACTCCCCCTTCACTCTATTTATCACCATCATAGCCTTTTGGATTGGCCAAACCCGGCCCAAATATCCTCCCAACTTCTCTAACATCATCCTAGAGTCCTCAGTTTGATCAAAATGTCATCCTATGGATCCCTTTTGATCAAATCAAAAGGAAGAACCCTTTAGAAGAGGTAATGACTTCTCCACCCTCTTTCAACTTCCTTTCTTATTCCACTTATTCTTTATTTGATATTTGTATTCTTAAATAATAACTCCATTATCTTCTATATACTGTGATTTTATTATAAATATGGTACAACCATATTCAGTATTATATTCATCCTTTCAATGACATGTCACCATACGTGTGTACGTATGGCTTACCGTATCCACGTCGTGGTGTAAATTTTATTCAATACATTATTATTTGGATGGGTATAATATTGATGTGTAATTCATGTAAATAATAATTATAACATAATAATTATTCTCTATATATGATTCACCATCCAATTATATATTATTTTAATATCAAAGGAATGATATTGTTGCTCGTGCGTACATAAGGACTACCCTCTCCACGAACACAATGAGATTCATTACCCATTGTATCCATTCAAAACTAATACTAATTTGATGACTAAAAATAATTTTTAATGACTTTATTTCATTCTTTATATGAATAAGATAAAACCAATGGATAACAGACATGGCTTATGTAAAAAAACATATAAAAAACGAGTATGTGAACACCCGGAACGACGATAATACTAAAATATTATTAATGAAAAAATATTAAAAGATCATATATGATATCATATTTATGTATATGATTCTTTTATAATTTAATAAAAATGATTTAACTAATATACAGGAGGTTAAACTCACCACAACTAAGGAAAAGTATATGGTAAGGGTTTATTTCACAATCTCTTCATTATTCGAGGTTGTTTATACGTAATTATCTACTGAGATCTCTTTATCATCCACATCCATGTTTCTTAAAAATGTAATTCAAAACATTATTATTATTTTATAGAATATGGTTTAATGTCATATATACACTTGTTTGACTTTTTATAATAATTTTATAAAGAAATATTTCTGTCATATTCCAAACAAGGTCCTTTTTAACATTTTCGACAGAATTAAGGTATGAATGTATTTTTTTAACTTATACGGTGGGTGTGGCTATTTTCCACCATTATATAATCGTCTAAGCTTACATTACAATATTATAAAAATATTTTCAAAATACTTTTTTTCTATATAATTATGATTTCAAAATATAAAATGATATTTCTCTAAAAATTGTTTTGATTTCATCTATGTCAACATCGTTCGGTGAATTTTAAGTTTATTTAAAGTTGATTTATTATGATACAAAACTTCCTTGTTGTATTGAAGGATTTTTGATATGTATGACTGTGGATGATATATTTTTAAACCATTAATGCTTTATGGTTAATGTAATGACATTTTGTATGGTATTTTTAATACGAATGTTTATGATATGTTTAAGCCTTTTCATATGTGGAATGTATTGGTCTTAGTAAGTGATGGGTGGAGCCCGCTATAGCTCTTTGATGCATTGGTAGATCTTATGAGACAACTAGATGTGGAATTGGCCGAGGACCTTTCCCAATTTGATATATTTTTTTTGGCCAAGGACATAATCATTTTTAGATATCTTGGCCGAGCCCTTGAAAAAAAGTTTCAGAATGTCTAGTATTATACAGTCCCTCATTATGGAAATAATATTGATGGTTCATGTGGACATTCGACTAGAACAATACTAATGATTATGTTTTATTACATACTCATTTACTCAGCTCATATTATTTCTATAAAAGTATTATGTTTATTATTGGTAAAGGCATGTGGTTTCAATTATTCACCTTGCTTAATATTTATGTCATTTTTTGCTGTATTAATGACCCTTACTGAGCGTTTGACCTCACCCCATTATTATGTTTCATTTTTCTAGGATATGAAGAAGTTATTTATGAGTGACCTTCATGCATAATCTAGGAGACTTGGATGTTTCTAATGAAATATATTTCTGTTATATTTCTCTTCAAGATGTAATGTTGAACTTATGAATGAATCTTGTTTCCTATAACACTAAACTTATCCGTTTTTTGAAAAATGATTTCCTTTTAATCATGCCAACATTACGTATTAATGCACATACTCTAGGTTACTAGGGTCAGGGCGTTACAGTTGGTATCATAGAATTTTAGTACAAACCATGGAAACTAGATTCAGATAAACACATATTAGAGCACGTATCCCTATGATAGACTTTGAGGATAAGTATAGAAGAAAATACTAGAAATTTTGTATTGTAACGATTTTGTGAGTTTTCCGAGAAATACATCCTTGTCTGGATACGAGAAGGTAGAGGCAGATCTGGCACAGATGCACCTAAGGGTAAAACCTAAAAACACCGATTTGAGCTAGAATCGAACATGAATTGTCGCATGACAATGGGCCTTGCTGCACTCTTGGTTTTGACCCTCTCGGGGGATATTCCTAGGATAATTCTCATTATCATTACAAAAAAATATGAAGGTTTTATGAGTATATACTTCCTCAAAAAAAACATTTTTATGCTTATGGATTATATCCAAAAACTGTTCAATTTATGTTATGTGTTTTACAAGATATGATTTATGTATTGCGATTCATAAACTAATCTAGTGAATGCAATTGTTTAGAAATGGCACCTAGTGGAAGAAATGGAAACTGTATCAATGAACGCACTCCATGTAGATATTTACCTCCTTCTAAAGATAATTATAATGGAGCTAGTGATGCAACTGGTGCTGATCAGCTAATCATCATATTGAGAAAACTCACTCATGCTATGAATAATAACCTTACCTTATGGATCACACTAATCCGTAGCATGGAGGATCAACGATAGATCGGTTCATGAAGAAACAACCACCAAAATTAAATGGGGGTTCAAATCCACTACTAGCTGAGCAATGGATAAATTCCTTAGTGGAAATATTCCACAACATGGTGAGTTGCAAAAGTGAGAAATTTGTCCTAGTAGTTTACCGCCTCACTGAAGATGCTGATCAATGGTGGTCATTGATTAAAAACACAAAGGAAGATGATGAAGTAACAAATATGGAATAAAGGTATTTTAAAGAGATTTTCCTAGAAAATTACTTCCCTCACGACCATCGAGCAGATATGGAAAGACAATTTCGATGTCTGAGGAAAAAGGAGGACGAGAATGTCAGAAAGTATGAAGCTAACATTACAATGTTAGCGAGGCATGCAGAAAATTATATATATAACCCAAGAAGTAATATTGATCGTTTCTTTAATGGGTTAAAACCATTTCTCAAATGAGTATTTGTATCACAATGCTTCTCATTATAAGAAGATATAGTCTCGTGTACTATCAAGATAGAAAAGAAATTCTCTAAGTCTTATTACATTAAATCAAAGCAAGATAAGAATAGAACTGCAGAGCACATTGGGAAAAGAAGTAAGGAAACTGGGAAGAAGGGTTGAATTGAATTTCTAACCTGTGATAATTGTGGGAGGAAGCACCCTAGTCCCTGTCTAAAAGGAAATGGATTATGCTACAAATGTTGACATAAAGGCCATCTAGATGGTGATTGTAAGGGAAAGAAAGACTCTACTAATGTTCAATTCTACAATTAAAGGGAGATGGAACATTATAAAATGAATGTCCTAATCTTCAGGGAAACGTTCCTCAGAAAAGGCCAAGGGATCAAGGCCAATCTTATGTTATCACTACTGTAGAGATAGAAGCTCCGAAAGACGCGGTGGAAGGTAATATAATGGTTTCCTCAAGTTTATAAAATCATTTAATTGATTCTGGATCTTGGAATTGTTTCATAGCTTCCCAGTTTGATAAGAAAATTTAATATTTCCAATTTGATTTAACAAGGGAGTTGTTAGTCAAAACTCCTAAGGGAATTATCCTAGAAACAACGTTTTGTGAATTAGTCCCCATTTGAGAACATAAATGTTCATTATCTGCTAATCTCCATGTCATACCAATGATTGATTTTTATATAATCCTCTGTATGGATTGGCATTCTGACCATGATGCCAAGAAATATTGTAAGAAGAAGGAGATTACGATTTTTGATGATGATGATAATGAACACGATATCTTTAGAGCAGAATCATCCCCACTGGATTCTTATCTAGATCCACCCACATTAGCTCAACTAAATTCAATTATCATGTAGGAAGTGAATGAAATAACCGTGGGTGAGGATTGGGATGTAGAAATAGAGGATGTACCTATTGTGAAAGAATATGTAGATGTGTTTCTGGAAGATTTACCTAGACAACCTCCAGAATGAGAAATTGAGTTTTCCATGGATTTAATTCCTAGTTCAAGGACCATATCGAAGAACCCTTTTAGAATGTCCACATTGGAATTAGTGGAACAAAATAAACAAGTAGAGGAATTGAGTAATAATGGATTTATTCTATCTAGTGTTTCTCCAAGGGGAGCCCTTGTACTTTTTGTAAAGAATAAAGATAGATCTAAGAGGTTGTGCATTGAATACAAGGAGATCAATGATATAACAACAACTAACAAGTATCCCATACCTCTCATTGATGATTTATTTGACCAAATGCATGGATATAAATACTATTAAAAGATTTACATTTGATCTTTATTCCATTAGTTGTGTGTGAAGTATGATGACATTCTGAAGAAAGCATTTCGAACTAGGTACATGCATTAGGAGTTTACAGTAGTGACTTTTGGATTGACTAATTCACCCTCTGTATTAATGTATCTAGTGAATAGTGTTTTCAAGGAATACCTTGATGCTTTTGTAGTGGTATTTATTGATGATATCATGGTATACATCAAAAGCTATGAAGATGAAGAATATAACTTGCGCATTATCCTGAAAAAACATTGAAGAAATGAATTATATGGGAAGTATAGAAAGATTGAATTATGGATTCCGGATATTTCTTTTCTTGGACATATTGTCTCAATACATGAAATCTATATTGATCCTTCTAAGATAAGAGCAATCCTAGAATTTCTAGCTCTGATGAGTATTATTGAGTTACATAGTTTTATTTCTTTAGCAGGTTATTATTGACATTTTTCCCAGAATTTTTCTCGGTTGGGTAACCCATTTACCATGATCACATGTAAAGGGGTTACATTTTGGTAGGACAAAAGAGTGTGAAGAATTAGTTGAAGAGCTGATGAAATGATTAGTCAATGCTCCTATATTGACTCTACCATTGTAGAATGATGGGTTTGTTATTAATATTGATGATTCAATGAAAGGACTTGGTTGTGTCATTATGCAGAATGATAGGGTTATTGCCTATGCATCACGACAGCTGAAAATTCATGAGAAAAACTATCCTACTAATTAGCTTTAGTTGGTAGATGCGATATCGGATTTGAAGATTAGGAGACGATACCTCTATTGTGAAAAATGTGAGAATTATACTAATCAAAATAGTTTGAAGTATATTTTCTCACAGAATGAACTCAACATGAGGGAAAGGCGATGTATTGATCTACTCAAGGATTATGATTTCACTATACAATACCAACCGGGGATGTCAAATAAGTTCGTGGATGCTTTGCGTGGAATGTATCATGGAGTTATGAACTAGATTAGAGTTGAAAAGGATCCTATATATATCGATCTAGTAATGATGGACATGTGAATAACCATGGAAGGCAAAACATCAATGATTTTTTAAATGGTTTCAAATCTATCTTACTAGAAAAGATAAAGAGTTCTCATATCGGTGATGAAGAGTTTCAAAAGAATATTAAAGCTGTGAATGATGGGAGATTGAGTGACTTTGTGTATGAAGATGCAATTTTGATGTTTGGGAAGAGACTTTGTGTTCCCGATATACTTGATCTAAAAAAGGAATTTTTGGATGATGCTCATAGTTTCAATTTCATAATACACCCTGGTAGCACCAAATGTATAGAGATTTGAAGGAACATATTTTGTGGGACAACATGAAGAGGAAGATTGCAGATTTTGTGTCAAGATGTATGGTTTTTCAACAAGTGAAAGATGGAAGGAAACAACCTAGAGGAGTCATGCATTCTCTTCTCATACCATAGTGGAAATGAGATAATATCAAGATGGAATTTGTAATGGGTCTACCAAAGACTCCTATTAGGAACTATGTAATATGGGTCACTGCTGATCGTCTAACCAAATCAGCATATTTTCATGATATAAGAGAATATCTACCACTTGATTGTCTAGAAAGGATACATCTTAATGAAGTTGAGAGACTTTATAGAATACCCCTATAGATTATTTCTGATCGTGAGCCCCATTTTACATCGTGATTCTGGAAAAGTCTTCAGAAATCCCAAGATAATGATATTTTTTTGAGCACATCCAACCACCCCCATACTGATGGAAAATCTGAACGGACTTTTCAAACCTTAGAAGACATGTTGAGATCATTATTACATGACTCTCAGCGTATGTGGGATAAATATTTACCTATTGTCGAATTTTCCTATAAAAATATCATCCATTAATGTATTTAGATGGCACCATATGAAGTGTTATAATGAAATAGATGTCGCACACCAACCTGTTGGGATGATATTGGTGAGAGAAAACTCGTAGGCCCAGAACTGGTGGAAGAAACGATGGAGATGGTATTAGTAATCCAAAACCACATCAATGGAGATTAATGTAGGTAGAAGAGCTATGCCGATAACCAAATGAATGATTTTGAATTTCAGGTAGGAGATCATGTTTTCATGGAGGTATTTCCATGAGAGGGAGTTATATGTTTCGGTAATAAAGGTAAATTGAGTCTCAGGTACATCGGACCTTTAGAAATTCTAGAACGAAATGGGGTTGTAGCTTACCATTTGGAAATGCGGCCCAATCTCTCCAAAGTTCACGATGTGTTCCATGTATCACTGTTGAGAAAATACCTTCCTGACCGAATGCATGTACTCACCTTTGAGGAAGTAGAACTGGAACCCAATCTATCTTATTGCAAAGATATTGTCATGATTCTTGATACAAGAGAACAAATGCAAAGAAACCGGATGACTCGTCGGGTAAAAGTTGTATGGAGAAACCATAAGATAGAAGAGGCAACATGGGAACCCGAGGAAATTATGATGAAGAACCACCTGAGTCATTTTTATGCAATAATATTCTATAAATTTCGAGGATGAAATTATTTGATGTAGGGGGGAATGTAACACCCCAAGATTCTATGATACGCTTCTATTTGATTAATATATTAGCGTTTGTTGTACGTAACTTCGAGTTCTAACACACACTACAACCAATCAAACTAGCCGTTATGTATTGCAATACACACTTTTTGAAATTTTATAAATATTATCTTTCAAAATTGAGTAAATTTTTGGATTCTGAATATCAAAATTAGCTTAGGGTTAATATTTTTTATTTTTTTGAAATGATTCAATATTTGAGGAATAGATAAAAACACTTAGTAATAGTATAAAACCAAATTTTTATATAAATAATTATTTATTTTAATTAAATTTAAATGAGGCCAAAATAGATAATTAATACCTATATATGTTCAATTTAATTCATTGGAGTTAGTTTATAATAATTTTAGATATATAAAAATTTTATTGAACTTATCACCGTCTTTTACCCACCTCCAATTAGAATTTGTAAATTCACATAAAACTTAATTTTACTGCTTCTATTAGTGTAATTTTGAAAATCTGAGAGACACGGTTAATATCACGAAGTAAAATGTGGTTCAATAACATAAAAATACTTATTGGTGAATATTTACTTTTCACTTTTATTTACAACGGTTAAATGTAAATACGGTAATTAAGGGTAAAAATGGTTTTATTATTACCCTAACACATGCCCTAATTCTATTGGATAAGTATAATTCAACCAAAAAAACAATAGGAATAAAATATGATTATCTTGGGTCCAAATGTATTAGATTAGGACATTAATTATTATTTAATTCAATGATGAGTTAAAAGAGTTAAAATCAATGTTTAATAATTAATACATTTTTAATATAGGGTTATAAATAAGATTATTTGTTAATTAATATTCATTAGAAAGCTACAAATAATTCCTACATAAGGGTATTTTATTTATAATCTTTATAAATTAAATAATTTAATTTAATTATGACACAATGATGATGCAGTGATTACAAAATTAGTGAAATATTAAAATAATTTATATTATAAATACCCAAATAAATATTATTTGAGACTTTTAATGAATTCCTAGAATTTTATATATTAATATGACTTGTTAGAGTTGATCAAATGAATTAGTTTCGAAGTAATAATGCTGTTATGAATTTAGCAAAAACAATATACCAAATTTTTTCAAAATTGACATAAAAGAGTTTTTAAAACAAGTATTATATGATTATTTGATATTCAATTCATAAAAATATAACGGTCATCCAGTAGAATTATATAATTATAGGTTTTTCATTAATGAACCACTTGGGGCTCTATTGGAATTTTTTAGTATTTATTTTAACCATATAATATAAAAATACAAAGAGAAATGGTAAATGTGAAACTAATTAACTAAGAATTAAAACTAAAGGATAAGGTTATTATAGTAACCCAAACCAATCTAAATCATATTGGTTGGGTGATTTTCGACCCATCCCCACCTTATCCTCGAAAAAGTCACTTTTTATCTATTAGAAACATAATATGAATTTATTATAAAATAATATTTTTAACCTTTCCTAAGGTGCCCCTCACCCCTCTTATAAATGGGCACTCCCCCATCACTCTAATTCATACCTTCAAATCCTTTTGGCTCAGCCAACCCCAGCCCAAATATCTTCCCAAATTCATTCAATTGAACCTAGATGCCTTAAATATATCAGAACGACATCCTATGGAGCACTTTTGATCAAATCAAAAGGAAAAACCCAAAGAAGAGATAATGATTTCACCACCCTTTTTCAAGTTCCTTTATTCTTCACCTTCGTCTTAATTTGATATTTCCGTTCTAAAATAATATACTAGTATCTTCTGTATAATGTTATGTTATTATAAATATGGTACAACCATATTCAGTTTTCTATCCATCTTTCAATGACATGTCACCATACGTGTGTGGGTACAACTTACCGTCTCCACATCGTGGTGTAATTGTAATTCAGTACATTATTATTTGGATGGGTATAATAATGATGTGTAATTAATGTAAATAATAAAACTAATATGATAATTATTCTGTATATATTATACAACATCAAATTATATATTATTTTAATATCAATGGAATGATATAATCGCTCGTGCGTACGTACGGACTACCGTCTCCACGAACAGGAAAGGATTAATGGCCCATCATATCCATTGAAGAATAATTTTCATTTGATGATTAAAAAAAGGTTTAAGGACCTGATATCATTCTGGATATGAATGTGATAAAACCTATGGATAACAAACACGACTTATGTAACAAAACATATAAATGATATCGAGTATATGAACACCGGAAACGACGATAATACTAAAATATTAATAACTAAACAATATTAAAAGATCATATATGATATCATATTTATGTATATGATTATTTTATAATTTAATAAAAAAAAATTAACTATTGTACAGGAGGTTAACCTACCCTCGACCAAGGAAAAGTACAAGGTAAGGGTTTGTTTCAAAATCTCTTCATTATCTGAGGTTGTTTATACGTATTTATCTACTAGGACCTCTTTATCATCCAAATCCATGTTTCATAAAATGTATTTGAAAACATTCTTACTATTTTATAAAATATGGGTTAATGTCATTTATAAATGTTTTTTAAACTTTTTAAAAGATGTTTATAAAAGAATATTTCTGTCATTTTCCAAACATGGCCCTTTTAACCTTTTCAACAGAATTACGATAAAAATGTTTTTTTAACTTATACAGCGGGTGTGGATATTTTCTGCGGTTATAAAATCATCTAAACTTCCCTTACAGGATTATAAGAATATTTTCAAACTAAATGTTTTATTTATAATTATGATTTCAAAATAGTAAGGGATATTTCTATAAAAACTGGTTTTTGATTTAATCTATGTCAACATCCAATGATGGATTTTAAGTTTATTTGATGTTGATTTATTATGATACAAATCTTACATACTTTAATGAAGGTTTAATGATATGTTTGACTGTGGATGTGCTATTTTTATAACATTCATGGTTTATGATTAATGTATTGACATTTCGTATGATAGTTTTAATACGAATATTTATGATATGTTTAATAATTTTCAAATGAGGAATGTATTGGACCTAGTAAGTGACGTGTTGAACACTCTATTGCTCCTCGATGCATCGGTAGGTCTAATGGGATAACTAGATGTGGAATTGGCTGAGGCCATTTCTAAATTTGATATATGGTTTTGGCCAGGGCCTTAAACATTTTTAGACGTCTTGGTCGAGGACATGACAAAATGATTCAGAATGTCTGACATTATATCTTCTCTCATTATGGAAAAAATATTGATGGTTCATGTGGTCATTCAACTAGTAGAATGCCCATGATTATGTTTTATTATGGAATTATTTACTCATATCCTATTTTTTCCATAAAAGTATTCATTTTTATTTTTGGTAAAGGCATGTGGTTTCAATTATTCACCATGCTTAATATTTATGTTGTTTTCCACTGTATTACTTACCCATACTGAGCGTTTGAACTCACCACTTTCTTATGTTTCGTTTTCACAGGATATGAAAAAGTTTGTTATGAGTGACCTTCAGTCATAATCTAGTAGGATTGGATGTTTCTAATGGAATATATTTGAGTTATTTTTCTCTTCAAGTTGTAAAGTTGATGTTATGTATGAATCTTGTTTCAATTAATTCTAAAATTCAGTCATTTGAGACATGATTAACTTGTGATCATTCCCATGTTATGTATTAGTGCACTGACTCTGGGTAACTAGGGTCGGGGCGTTACAAGCATTAAAAATTTAATTGATCCACCATGGATTTTTAATGAATTTTCATCTCTACTTATAGAGTCTATGAAATGTAATTTTCCTAGAAATTTCATAAGGGAAAAACCCATGTTCCATAATATTTTATAGGAAAAACATAACAATGTATTTTGACTAACATTTTAACATGGAATAACAGTTACTCTAATATCATGTTGTGAGAATGGTCAATTATAGGCAAAGCACAATAATGAATATTATGCCCTAAAATTTTTGTGATAATGATGGTGATGTCAAATGAATCTTTCGTAATTCAACAGAAGAAAAGATAAATAATAGAATTATATGACTTGTAATATCAACACAATTCAATTTATATATCACTATAATTATAGAGTATATATCTATTGATCAAATTCTTAAAGATAATACCAATTAATTAGATCCAATAGTGGGAGTACCAATGTTTTTGTCCATATGGAACATTGTGGTGATTAATGAAAAGACTAAGATAGTTATAAATGTATTCCATCCGTAAGATAAAATAGAATTTATATCATTTTTTTATTTCAATTCAATGATTTCGATAAATAATTGATTAATATTGTAAAAACGAGACTATTTAAATTGATTTTTGATAATTTGTAGGCGACGACCAATATTTGGGAACAATATAAAAAGTGACTTATTTGAGGTGTAGAATACACTTGTTCCAATTACATGTATTTGGGAGACCTCACACATGGATATTTAACCTATAATGGACTGGGCCAACAATGAAGAATCTAGAATAACTCATTTCCACAACATTAAAAACCATCACACAAAGGAAAATACTTATGGGACATTTCTGGGGAACCAAAATGAAGAACCGTTGTGAAATAGTGGTTTTAGATTTTGAAATTGATTATTCAAATCATGAATAAATTACATGATGTGTATGTAGTATAGGTAATTAATGTCATTAAAAGAATTATGAAATTAAAATTCAATCAAATGATAGCCCAACACTTTTATGTCATGAATCCAATTCATGCTTTGAATGTTTCGAGGTAGAAATAGTAATGTAAATTTGATTGGATCTCCTCTGGGAAGGGAAAATTAAATACCTAGAAAACCATTTAATACTCGAGGTGGACACACAACTCATAATGGGTTATATCAGTATAATCATTCATGCAAATCGATCCACCTACTGTATTATATGTAATGAAAATTGTTTTTATTCAAAAAAAATTTGTGGTGAATTTATATGGGTGACGTTTTACTATAGCATGATCCTCTATAACTATCTCAATGATTTTTTTCATGATTCATTTATTTAATTTCTTCAATATTACTCTTTCGTGATTATAATGATACGGTCTAATACACCTTGTTCAGGGGTTACGTATATCAAGATGGATGGTTTCATTGAAAGTATTTCATTTATTCTATTCATGTATTTATTTCAGTAATTCTTTTAACTAATTACAATACAAATCTATTAACATTAGCAATAACATTTATATTTTCATTTTAAATGATCATTTAATTATAAATATGGTAACACTAAATTATGTATGACCATGTTGAATATAGGTTACCTATGATATAAAATTGTATCAAGTCAAAGTAGATTCATAGAATTCCTAAATTACCCAACAAATGAAAATGAATGATTTTTTCATTGAGGAGGGGATACCATGTCCATTGGGTCATCCTTATCTTGACATCGATTCCAAAAATTATTCAGTGGATTTTGATTCAAAAATCTAATTTCACCAAAACCATAAATCTACCGAACCATGTAATGTCTTCATTCTAACATTATTTTAGACAAAACAATCTACCTTTAACTATCATTTTCAAAAAAATTCCAAAACCATTATTTTGTATTTTTTTTATTTCTTAGGAATAATAAAAATGAAATAATTTTCTTTTAAAAACATAATTAAACTAATTTTTCCAAATTTGTGGGTTCTATCTCAAACTTTATCATGTTATGTTTTAAAAAAGATAATTATTTGGGATGAGTTTCATAAAACCTCTATTTGTAATAGACACATAGTGAAATAAAAACATATATTGGTCCTGTCAAGACTAGAACAATTTATAAGGAGTGATAAAAATTATTTTTAGGATTCATTGAAATTTTTATTACTCAATTTCAATTTATTTTCTCCCAAATGGTGTTTCATGGAATTGTATTGAGGTTTTTAAATCTTAATTCATGAAAACAACAAGTGCACAAAAGGAAAATAAGTTTTTTATTTTGATCCGTATGTTGAGCAATGAATATGTAATAACAAAGAAGATACAACAATTTATGTTGTATAAAAATATATGTTATCAGATTATCAATGAGAGATTCACTGACATGTATGATCACATAATATATGTGGAAATCCAATGAATTTTTTCAATAGGGAATCCTATATCCTCCCATCACTAAAAAGTACTTCATGATTTAATTAATGGACACTCACCTCATTTAAAACATGGTAAATTTTTCTAACCTCCATTATGAAGATCCAAACATGCACGTATGGATCTTCCTCGAGTAATACAACAAATTTCACTTCCATATTGTTTCATGAGTTTTATTGACGCACAATCAATACTGATTTTATATATGGGAGTCATCTTGGTAGTGGATTCAAATATTTTTATCCCATTATATTACTTCATGGGATTAGATATAAAAATACATTCAAATTCTATTAATCCAACCATTTAAATATATGTACAACCAAGATTTTTTTAAATCATTTAAATTTGAACATAAATACATTTACTATACTTGAAATCCTAAAAAATTCTTCACTTGAAAATTACCACAAAAATGCATTGAACTAGGGATTTTAAAATAAAAATTATTTTAGGATCATTCTTATGGAAATAGGTTTATTCTATGTGTTTTTTCTATTATATCACTAATGAAAAAATCATAAAAAGATTGTTATAGTTTACTAGATGAAATTGTGACAAATAACTAATAATGGAATGAATAACTGAATCAGTGAAGATGCATCTATGTGGATAGAAAAAAAATTTGAATTGTATCGTATATTGAATCCCTAACTATAATGATATAGGCAATGATGGTCATATAATAACTCCCCCATGTTATACATATACAAGAAGTGAATTGTGATTATTGTTACCATGGGAATAATTTTTACGCTCGATAGCTAAAAAAATTCATTGTCTATGATATCAGTATATTGTATTGGGGTAATAGGATCCACAAAGACCACTACTATTATGATAGATCCATATTATATAGGATACATAGGAAACATTCATACCTTCCACTTGGGATATTATCAAATAAATTACATCTTATTCAGACTATCTTAGTGAATCAAAAAATGAGATAAGGAATGACTCAACAGAATAGGGGGTGACACTTTTGAACAAAAACTAAAATGTCAGAATTAGCACCGAAAAAACAAATGATACTGATGAGGAATACAACATGGATTCCTAAAATTTTACACCCATGTTGATTTTAATGTTTTAGAACTATGGAGTGATATAGAAATTCGGGATCAACCCTAACCCGGATAATCACAATAAGTTAAGATCAGACTGCCAGAAAAGTGTAAGGTACAAGAAGCTGGAGAAGATGAAATAGAAGAACCACCATAATACACACTAATACACCCTTTTCCAAAATTAATGGTGTGACTGAAAATTGATTTTAAAATCATATATTTTGTAAAAACATTATAAAATTTCTTTTATTTCCTTTATTATTTCTCTAATGATAATGATTACATTCAAAAAACATATATAAAATCTTGATGTGAATAAGAATATGATGTTGAAAATTGGATATATCCAACAAATACATTTGTGATTGATAATTGAATCAAAGGACCTATATAATAAAACACGATAATCTTGTATATTTATGATTCCCATCATATGTGGAGGTAATTTTTTTGAAAATATCAAAGTAAATTAGGTTATAGTGTCTATATAATTAAATATGCTACCTCCATGTGTTTGGTACTAGAGTTACTAAATCTGAATATGGATTCACTCATTCTAGAAAAATCAATAATGAAATACCCTCAAGGGATTATCAATTATATTTTAATAAATTTCATCAAAATCAACATTTCATTCATCATTTTATTGATGGATGTGTAATAGGAGTCCACTCTAATAATTCATGGGAGAAAATTTATTATAACAGAGCAAGTGCATATTTACTTTCAAAATGTAGAGCTCTTCCTTAGATTTGGGTATGAAAAATAATGTTTCAATATCAACTTTGTGATGAAGAAATATCATGTTAATTTAGTAATTTATTTTAGAGAAGATAAAATACACAATGTTGAGTTTATTATTAAATATGAATATTTGAATGCATTAGTTTTTGTAGTACAAGAGGATACTAAGAAAAGTAATATGAAAAATAGTGAAAAGAAAAAAGGCATGTACAATAGAGTGGATAGGAATAACCAACTCCCACACATTTTATAAAGGGAATCAATTATGTATGGTATATGAATATGTAATTAGTTTATCATGTTTGAGGAATAAAAATTAAATCTATCTGATAAAAATAAAGTATGTGCTTCCATTAGGATGAGTACCTATTATCATGAGGGAGAAAAAGGACCAAGCAATATAAACATGTCACTTCTGAGGCATTTTCTCGACGATCAGAAGGTAATATCAATACTAAAATCAATAACGTGATCTCTAGTTTAATAAGGTATGGTCAATAAAATGATGCCAAATAGAAGCTCTTCTACAAAACAAGATATGTTTCTTATGTTTATCATTGTATATTTTCTATTTTTTAGGTCGGTTTACACTCTCCAAAATATATTTGATGAATAATTGATAATGGCCTATAATATCACCAGTTTATTCATAATTTCATTGGACCATCCTGACCATAATAGGTATCACATAGAAAATATAACAAGAATAAAAAACATGACAAATACAATTACTAAATTCCATTAGAGTCATTAATCAACGAATATAAACATTGTGAATCAATAGTTAGATGAACCTGAAAAACTAACAATGAAGAATAAATCAAATGGGAATAATAATTTCAATTATATAAATTTATATTTTAATAACAATGATTAGTTTTCATATTCACTGTAATACTAGTTTCATTCCCCTACATGTTTCATTCTTTAATCCAAAAAACATAGAGTAAGAAAATTACATGTAAATGTACCATTGATATATTTATATTTCTATTTCAAAATATATTAGTGATAAAAAGTGATAAAATAATTTGTACAGATAACAATTTTCACTTTAATATTAAATATCCTGTTTTATGGGGAATGTTAATTCATAATAATGAAATTTATCTATGATTTTCCCTACTTAGAAATTTTGATGCATTCAATCATTGATATAATAATTCATATTCACTTCCACGATTAGTTGAACCATCCATTTCCTACATGCATAATAAATTATTCATCTTTAATATTTTTGATTATCTTATATAGTCCTTTTCCTGAAAATATCATGTATTATATCTTCAAAAAAATATATAGAATCATAAAAATACTATTACAAAATAGAATCAATTTTAATATGATTTAGGATTCATTAATGTATCTATTTATCTTTTTAATGACGATAGAATATTCATTATTTATCCCATTAATGCCACGAATAGCCTTTTAGGGTATGATTTCAGTTAAAATCATCAAATTTCAATTCATTCATTCGGATAAATGTTTTCTAGGATATTTTAAAGTATATGTGTGGGGGAGAGAGTTCCCATGGTGGATAGGGATGTATTTCATTACATAAATTTTTTTGGGGGTTTTAATTGTTATTTAGGGGGAGTCTATGATATCATTTATTATACATTATCAATATTTCTATATTATTATTATTATTAAATGGCTGTTCTCTTAAGAGGATTAAAAATTACAATTACTAGACTGATGATATTTATATTGAATGTTTTTAGGTGGTGGATATGAAATTTTTCTAAAATATAATTTTTCAAAAAAATAGAATAAATGATGGAAGAATGAAAAAATATTGAGGTTGAATAATTCATTTATCGTACATATAACATGACCTCATTATGATATTTTATGTTTGAATATAGAGATGAAATCAATTTAGGTATACTTCTATCAAGATTGTCATTTCGTATCATTCTTTATGATTTAGAATAAAATTTTCTTTTAGAGGGTTACACTTTATATAATTTAACTATATCCCCTAAACCTCATAATAATTTTATTATAAAGTATTAGTCCATCTTGATTTATTGTGATTTATCTCTTTACACAACTGATATGATAGATTTCATTCATTCTAATGATAATAGTGATGTTCTTGAGGTATTCACTAAAACTTATTTACAACTATTCCCTACTGAGGAGTTGAAAAATTCAAAGCTATGTAAATTAAAAATGGAATTATTAGAAAGTATATATTTGAAACCAATGAATTACTGAAACGGATTTTCTATTTCTATGGAAAAAATTATTATACTTGGTTTATCAGAGTCTTTGAAAAATGAGTCTTTGTTTTTATTTCGAATGTTATTGTTCAATATTAAATATTCCATTTAAATATTTTTGTTGATATAAATTTATTTTAAATAATAGTAAGGTTATATTCCATTTTAAGTATGTTGGGACTCCATAATTTTGGGAAAAAATTCATGTGTGTATTTATTTTATATGGAAATTTCATATATATATATATATATATATATATATTTGTTATGAAATAGCTGAAATGGAAGTGATAAAAAATTGATCATGTAATGATCTCGAATGTTTGAGATGAATATAGTGAATTCAAACAACTCTATAATAATAGAAAAAAATTAAAGATAATGAAAACTAGTATATGAGAAAGATAATAAACCTAATTAAATTAACATAAAATCACATTTATATATTTCATGTGGATTGATACAGTATGAAACTTTAATTCCATCAATTTTGTACCAACGATGGGAATACAAATGGTTTTGTACCTTTTATTGGTTTTTTGGGTAGTGAAAAGAGTTCATTTATTCTAATTGATTGAAATATACCCCATTAATGATAATTTATAACATTTGGGGAAATTTTATAAAACATGTTTTTTAATGATAGATTAATCTTTCCATTTCTGGGACTGTTTAGCTGGTTATTTGATTATATTCACCTGGATACCCAAATTTTGAAAAGCTACAATAACCGATGATGTGGAATGGAATAAAGAAATACATGTTATAATGGATCTTGGTAGTTTAATGAATCTGGAAATCATTATTTTCAAAACAAAAATAAATAAATATCATGATAATATATTATTATGGGACTATTTATTTTCCAAATATAGATAAACACGAGTGAAACAACAGTACTACTTATGGAAATTGAATATTCATTTCATGAAAACATTAGATGATGTTTAAATATAATGGGTTATTAATGTATTATAAAGCATGACGTGAATATGTCACAATCAAAGGATATATGTACACTTTTACAATGTGAATCATATTCATGTTGTGAATCATAATAGGCAAGACAAATGAAATGATTTTTATGGAATTTTCTATAGGTAACTCCAAATAATGAAGGGGAGTAATGTCTATTACCTATGATTGAACCACCACTCATAACATAATATATTAATGATGAATTAAAAGAAAACTAACCCATATAGAGTTCATTATATAGAGGGTCATGCTGCTACATCCACTAATAGATTCTATATAATTAAATAAAGTTAGATAAGCTAAACATATGTTTCACTTTCCACCACATTATCTCTAGTTATGTATCATATATTATAATATTTCCTCATTTCCACTTAATCAATCATCACTAAAACGAGATGTAAAATCATCCTTATGTTGGGGGTTTTTATTTGAATGGGGTGATATAAGATCTATTTCATGTAATATATTCATGTATATTGCTTTATGAAACCTATTTATACAATTCCAATCCTATTCAATTAATTTAATCGTCATTTTTGATATATTTATTTGAAAGGGGCCTTTTATTTAAATAGTTGGATACCCCAAATTTTTTAATAACAAAGTATAATTTAGGGTAACGAAGTAAGAAAATGGTATCGATAAATACTTGATTTGGAGGATACCAAAATAACTGGACTATAGAAAATAGGCGATTAATGGGACGTGGATTATATCTAAGAGAATGAAAACAAACACATCTTGATTTCTATATCAAACATGGATTAATTGATATAATTGATTAAATCTAGTTAAACCCAAACAAAGAAACGAAAAAAACATAAAACTCATTAATTAAAACATCATATAAAAATATATATACCATTATAACTATTTATCAAAACTAAATCAAAAATCCCAAATATATTTTCTATCTTAATTTCTGTAAAAAAATTATAATTTTTTTTTGAAAAACCGTATCATTCTAATTTTAATTTCATCATGGCTTCTACCCAAACCATATTCAAAATTAATTTTAATTAATTAATTGAAAATGTATGAGATTTGTAAATTTTTTATTTTTTCTAGATGAGTGGGGAAATAATAATGCCCTTTGGATGATTCACTATAGGAAACATTACCAGAAATTGTTTCATGTAAGTATTAGGTTTCTTTAATTTTTATTAAATTTTATCAATTAAATTTCTCTCAATGTACTTTCTGTGTCGTAGTTTTTTGGATTTAAATTCATAATTCATGACCAAAACATGGATAAAAAAGTAAATGAAATTTTTATTTTTCTTCTGATACATGAGAAAATACTAAAGAATTACAATGAAAGAGAAACCATGTCTAGGGTTGAAAATCCTCAAGTTTTTAGGGGTACTAATGAGATATTTGGGGTTACGTGTGATCAAATAATATGACTTGAAATCAAATATAAAACTGTAATAGAGAATATGGGTGTCCCATAATGAGGAAAATCACATATAGTTTAATCTCAAGATCTTTTAAATTATATCATACATGGTAAATTATTTTTGGCCATTATCATGATGACATGTACATGAATATTTCGAACATTTTCATTCCCTATGAGACATTTTAGTTGTAGAATGTTTCAAGAGACATAGTAAGGATTTTCAAATTGTGAAGTTATTTAAAAGAGTGAGTTCCGAAGGAGATCCAATACTTACTATCCAATTCCATCACTTCTATGGTTTAGCATGAAAAACATATTCACACATGTTTCATCCCAGCATAAAAAAATAGAAATCCATATAATGATTCTGAACATATGTTAATTTGATTATTAATCCCATTACAATGATTGGTAACTTTACAAAAACAAGGCATAAAAAATCACCAGTCCTTCTATTAAATTGTCTATACTAATCAAAACCCTATATAATTAACATGTATATGGAAACATGCATATTATAGATCCTACAACTAGGGGGAGAATTAGGAATAAATTAATAATATATGTATATATATACACAAAATTATAGATGAAAGGGTGGGAAATAATTTTTTAATTGGAATGGTGAAGGGACACAATAAATGGACGTCCATGTGGTTGAACACAATAACATGATGCATGAATAGATGGAATCCCTAACTACGATGACAAAAAAGATGATATGTAAAAAAAAACCCCAACATACATATAAAATATAATAAAATTACATATATTATAATCATCTAAATAATTTTTGTGGTTTTTAATTTATGACACCGCAATTAACCGTTTTACTTCACCGTTACAAGTCTATGTTAATGTATTTTTGATTTGATAGTTATAAAAGTAATATAAAATTTCACATCACATGTGATTTAGATATTTAATGACTACCACTGTTGAAAATAGAAAATATTATTTTTTCTAATTTAATTGTATGATGAGTTGATTTGGAGGGCCGATGATAAAGAGGAAGGAAAATGGGACAAACTTCATGGAAGCCCAAGCAATATTTTCAAAGATTTTACATATTTCATGAATTTTGTCCATAAAAATAAGATGAAATTTTCATGGAATATAAAAAATATTGTGTGATAAAAAATCATTCATCTCAAAAATAGAAGACCAATCCATTCATCACATGGGCCATTATAAAAAATCGATAGATGAACTAAATTTGTATGAATTCAAATGTTAGGTATTGTATTTTGACAATTTATTCCATTAAATATTTCCAATATCCACCATAATTAACATGGGGATATTATATATGTTTGAAAATAACTCTAATAATTTTCAATTTCATGATATCATTGTTTATGAGTCCAAAACTATGATATGTTTTTTAAACAAAAATTAGGGCCCCAAACCAGTACTAATTTTGGGTATAAAAGGGCACCATGGGAACCTCATTTAAAATTTAGAACATATGGTAATGTTATTTTTTTGGTGTATTAGTGGAGTCCTATCATAATACTTGATGTTATGGAGGAGCTTATCCTCATAGGGTGTCATGGAAGAGGAAGTATTTCCCCATGAGATTTATCCTCCTCTCATGTACCGCCTAAACCCCATATTTCCATGAGCGATTGTCTTACACTAATTAAATTTGCATGATTAAAAGGAATAAATCCCTAATGGAAAAAATAGATCAGGAATCTTATTAAACAAGACACATAAATAGTTAGAGTATTAAAATATAATGAACTAATTAGAACATATTTTTTCATTAAAAATATATAACATCAAGGATAATTTTATTCCATCCAGAAAATCGCATCATATCTTTTATAGTATATTTCATGGATTCCATTTTAATTAAACATAACGAGGGTGAAATCAATTTCACATAATAAATAACATATTGTGGATAAAATAATAGATCATTGAGAATAGTAAAAATATCAATGTAAATAATTGAACACATATTCCATGTAATCAATAAACTGAATTGATGTGGATAAACAATATGGGATTGTAATAAATGGAAACACATTACCTTAAAAAAACTAGATATAGAAAAATCAATATTGAAAGATATGAAACTAAAACAAAAATCATATAATTAGTAAGTAAATGAAATGTATTCATAAATCATCAGTGACAAAATCTCATGGAATAAAAATTATATAAAAATTATTAGTAAAAGAAATGCTTAATTATTATTTGTCATGTTTCCCAAGAACATGATGGAATTCCCATCAAAAAATAGTTTTAGTATTTCCATGTTTCATAGATAATACATCTAATTAGAATACTTATGAAAGAATGGGCATTAATTAAGAAGTCCCAATTCTATTTGGCATGCCTTAAAGGGTCCCAAACCCGTTTATTTTATGTCCAAAAAATTCTTCACATCGAATACACTATATGCCTTATCAAATAATTTTATTTAATAATGTTTTCAGATTTATCAATATTTCGCAATATGACAAATAATAATTTTCAATGTAAAAATTTTATGAAAAATTTAATATGGTTTTGGAAATAATAATTTCCATGAAAAACAACCTGGATATTTAGGGGAAATATAATTTTAAATAATGATAAGGAATTGAATATTTCAATGGGAAAAAAGTAATAATGGATGTTAAAGTGAATACTATCATTTAAAAAATAAATCATAATCCTTACATAGTATGATTAAATGTTATTAGTGTAACATAACCTATGTGGAGTAAAATAAAATTTATTTGATGTTTAATAATAAAAATATTTTTAAAAATATTTTTAAAAATATTCTACTGTAAAATAATATTTTGTTTGGAAGTTTTTTGAAACTATGCATTGAAAATTAATTTTGAAAATATTTTCATTAAAATTTATCCTTTTAAATAGTCAAGGGGAACTTCAATGAAATAATGGCAGGAAAATCCATACATATCGTACAAGGTAAAAAAACATTTATCTTACATAGTTAACTATTAGAAAAATGTATTGTATTGAAGGTGAAAATATGATTCCATTGAAAAAATTGGGAATAGACAGAAAGTGTAAAAATTTATTTACAAATTAATATAAAAAACATTTTTATAAAACATTGGTTTTGGAAGAAAACTTTTTCTCTAACTAAAGAGAGAAATAATATCATGTTTTCTGGAAAAACATTCTAAAACATTTTTAGTAAAAATGGTGTAAAATTTTACTAATATAAGTGGTAATGAATAACCTAGTTAGAGAAAATTTATTTTTTTATAGAATAATGGTCCTATAATCTCCATGAATGTAAATACCATTTAATGATCATTAATGTTATTATTGAAGACTATAATATTTAAACATTACAAAGGGTCCCATACCACTTTGAAAGAGTTTAAATCATAATCCTCATGAAGGAATAAAATTAAATGAATTTTATATTATCATGATAGAATTAATATTCATGATATATAATGTAAAATGGTTGTATATGAAACATTTAAAGGAAAATAGGTGCATAATAAAAAATAAGTTTCAATTAAATGTAAATTGAAACGAGATCCCCTACATTACATTTTTATTTTGATGAACAACCATTAACTTCATGTTTAATAAAATTATGTTAATTTTAAACTATTATGGGAATATTTTTCATTTTGATAACTAATTTGATTTCTATTTTAACTATGTTTTATACAACTACTTAAACATTTTTGTTTACATCAGTTATTTTTATCACATTCAGTTTATGTGTCAAAACAACTTTTGTATGTGCACTATGGTCAAAGGGGTCATTATATAACATCTATAGAATAATAATATTGAGATAATTATAATATTTATTAAAAATTAATACCAATAAAACCAATCATTAAATTTGGTTATGAATAATTAATCCACGTTATGTTCATTGAGACGAGAGGACATATATTTACACATGAGTAATGTTCTAATTTTTTAGTTTTCATTATAGAACAAAGGTATATTACACAATATCACTACTAAATGATAATTATATCATAAATACTATGTTACATAATCATATAAACTTATATATTTAATTATTGTTTTGTTAATGGAATCACATCTTGTCGAGGAGGTGGTAGTCTACATATCAAGGACTAACAATATCTCTTTTTAGTGTGTGGAATAATAAAAAATAAAATGATATATATATATATATCAAAAAATATAATAATGTAATTAATAGAATATATATGTAATTTTTGTATCATATTTTCAATTATAATCATCCATTATACATTCCATTGATCGTCTGAATGAATCACATTGCCTTGAGGGGGAGGTAGTCAAGAATTCTTCATGAAAATGTATCATTTTTTAATAATATGGAATCGATGAAGATATCTGTTTTAAATGAAATAAATATGTTTAATGGAATTATAAATATCATATATAACATATATAAACTGAGTTTCATTCATTATGTCCACCATGAGTGGTGGTAATGGTAAAATGAACAATCATCATTTCATGAGGCATTAGTACATTATAAATAGAAACAGTAAGTTCATTTCACATTAAACAGTAATGGGTGGAAGTGTAGGTTATAAAATTTACATATATTAATCCTAGTATATTGAAAATACATATTTTTATATAAGAATGTAATAAAGGGATTTTACATTTTGGAGAGTTGAATTGAATGTTGGGATCCTGAGATAATAAATTACATCTTAATAGTGTAACACCTCTTGGTTTGATCCAAAATGACTCCATAGATAGATTTATGCCCAAAAAAAGGATTCAAGGTAAATGGTATCAATTTTTTAAAACTATTTGGGAATTTCATGGCCCAACCACTATGTTTTGAGATGTGTAATGATTGCGGAGAGGTGGTGGCCTTTCATTTGGGAGAAAAATCACTCACATGGATTTATTTGGAATCAACTTATGTGTGCACATGTTTTTAACTAAAAATAGTCATAAAAATTCAAGGATGGATGTATAATGTACTATTTATGTCCATTGATCTTGTGTTTGACAAATTTGTAGGTCATTTTGGAACCCAATTTAATGGATTACTCATTATTAAGCATACATTTTCTTATAAAATTGTAATTAATATAAAATAATTTTAATAATATTTTTGTTCAAATAAACCTTATATTATAACACATTATAATTTATTATAATTACAAATATTTAATAAACATTTCCAAATTACAATCATATAATTGGTTAAAATTAATTTAAATTTAATACCAGAGATAGATAGATAATAAGGGTTTTAAAGTACAAACATCAGAACCATTACTTAGTTTTAACTACCAATTTTGAAGTGAAATTAATTACAATGACATAAATTGTATTAATTGTTAAAAATATTTTCAAATTAAAAATGAAACAAAATTAGTAATATAATCTATCCTTATAAACCAGGTAGATGAACAATAATTTTTTGAACAGCAAATCATTTTTAACTGATCATTAAAGAAATGAAATATTTCAAAAAAAATCAAAAAAAATAAACCTATCATATTTATTATGGTTCTATTTAAAAAAATAATAATTTTATATATTAAATCAATTAAAAATTAATATTTAATATTTAAAATGGGTTTACTATTATGTTGTTGTAAATGTGGCCTTAAAAACATGGTTTTATGTGAAAAATATGGTTTTTTCTTATCTTATACATTTCCAACATAATGGAATAGTATAAAATATTTTAGAATAAATAAAATTTTTTAATATTAAAATAATATAAATAACTAATTTTAATTAATTTAATATATTAAAATATAATAACCTTTAATAGGAAAATAGTTTTCTTATGATATTATCTGCATTATTTTCAATTGATTCTTATGGTAATTTATTAATATTTTTCAACGAATTAATTAATTATCTATTTTTATAAACCATTATTTTTATAATTATGTTATTAAAAGACATAATTAATAATTTAATGTCTGTTTATATCTCATTATATTTTAATAATATAATTTTTCTCATTAAAACATGGTCTTCCGTATAACAGAAGAAATCAAAGAAGGTCAATCTGGCATGTAACGTTAGATATTGAGGAATGTCTATTTATATTTTATCACAACACTACAAGATGATGTCAGAATTAGAATATATATATATAATATATTTTTAATAATAAATATATTATAATGTATATATATTAAATTCCCTTTTGTGTTTGGTGATGTGCTTCATATATTCTAGGTAATAAAATGTTATTTCATTATATTTGCAAGTCCTCACATATCGATGTTCAGATAAATAGTGGGAATTAATTTTTAGGGATCTACATATCTAGTAAAGGATGTTTTGGTACATATAATTCTAATATTTTAATATATTTTGGGATTAAAAACATTTCCTTCATAATTATCATATTTTTATTTTTGTAAGAATTATTATTTTTTATTAAACCGAATTTAATGTTTCTTAAATTTAACAAATAGTTTTGATGTTTTGAGTGGGTGACTTTTGTTGTTCCAATTAGACATCATAATAATTATTTTCATTCAATTTTATTTGAGATTTCAATTTTATTGGGATGTTATTTTAAAATGTATATTATTAGAAACTTCTCTATTTGATTATTATGTCATGGTTTGGTTCAACATGAATTGATATAAAAACATGGAATGCTACATGAATTTCTATTAATTTCATCAAAATAAAAAATTAAAAAATAGTTATTATTTTATTGAAATGATCTTTAGTTTTTTGTATAAAACACATAATTAACCCTTAATAAAATTTCTTCCAAATTCCACATTATTTTTAATCTATTATACACTTTAAATTAATTCATTTTATTTTTTAAAAACAGTTTTCCAAACAACACAAATTTTAGTACATAACCATAAAAAAACCTTAAACCACCGACCTAGATTTAGAGAGTACCTAGGGTCAGCCCTGAAATATAAATAAACATTAAAAACATAATAAATTATATATTTCATGATGACATGGTAATAGATTGGTGCTATTTCTGGAGATTTCTATGTTTTTATTGTATTTTTTTAGATGATGGTTATAAATGTGTTGAAAATTTATTTTGTCATTTATTACCATTACATATACATTGTTGATATGTATCTTATTTTGGTTTTGTGGATGAAACATTCTACTTTGGGATATTTAATAAATTTTAATCATAAACAGTGGAGGATCAAAATTCAATGACATAGAGACACACATGATAACAGTTTGACGGAGGTTACACAAAACATTAAAAATCACCATGATCCATCTTATAATTCTCTAAAACATGTTAATACTAAAATAAACCTTTTTAATATGGAAGAAAAATAACATTAAAATTAAATAACTGACCTTGAATAATGTATATATACATATTCCATACTTTTAATTAAAATGTGAGTCACCCATCATTGAATAATATCTGGTCTAGTTCACTTATTTCATTGATATCGTGTACTCGTTTGTAAGAACCACTTAAGAATTATAAATAAGTTAACATTGTCAATTTAATATTAAAACCATAGATATTGGATGAATAATAATAGAAGCACATTAAATTCCCTATATGATTAGAAAAAACTACAACATATTGGCTTCACATTGATAATTCTCAAACTTGATGCTGGTCGGACATCGATTTTTATTGAAAAAAATTTCCCAACCTCTTGAATGAAATCTATAAGTAACAAAATAGATTGTATATATGAAAATCACAGGGAGAAAAAATTTAGGAATACTAGTAATGGTTTTATTGGATTTATTCAAGATCACCAAACCACCATATATGTTATCAACTTATAGTATAGCATTTTTATAATGTTTTAATTCATATTGATCGATCCATTATTGATGTTGTTGTAGGTGGTGGACTAGTTGATTAAACCTCAATTTCTACAAGTGAACTGATTGGGAAAATGGCACTGAACACTAAATAATAATGTTCAAGTTACCATGTAATCGTCGGATGTGTCCATGGGGTCCAATGTTCTAATATCAAGAAGGTGATAGACATGAATAGTGAAGAGTTATGTTCCCTTCTTCAACAACATGATATTTACCCAAGGAAATACCAATCGCCTCATCCCATCAATCGTGGTATATATTTTTCTGAAACACATTATTCTTTCCAATTCCCTCAACTAAGAGACAATTATAAGTGTTACTATATAATATTCCTAGGACTCCCCTATAACAAACCCCTTATACTATATCCATACTATCAATACATATTTGGATGCAAAGACATCTAAGCCTATTGGAATGGGGGTATTCAAACCAATGTCATTGTACATGGAACCAAATAGAGAATAATTTCCATCCACCAACACCACCCGTAATTTATCTACCATTGTAATACCCTTACAAACTAGACCCTCTAAAAAATGAGCCTATCCTAGAATATATGATGAAACAAATGGCTTCCAAAAATCAACAATTGAAAAAAACTACACATTATTCCATATAAGACCTAAATACCCCAATTAGAAAAATTATTCTACTCAGTGGGTTAATCCATTATCATGGGTATGTTAAACTACTCTATCAAAATCTACACCACCATAGGCACAAATGTAATTTCAATGAAATAATATTTTAGAGTGGAAATAATATTAAATCTAGATGATACCTCTAATAGAGTCATCCCTTCATAATAAACCATTCATTACAACAATCTCAAATATCCTAAATAATGAAAATCATTATCAGGAGAGAAATCCCACTAATGGAAAGTGTGTGTCTGTCGATGAGCCACCTAGAATAACTATTTATATTAAGTTTCACCAAATATTCAGTCATTCTTGAAAACAAATGAAAACTAAAATATATAATTAAATATTGAAATTTCTAGAAATTGTACTGGTTATTATTCTATTGATTGATTTCATAATGAAAATTCCATGATATACCTTATTTTGGAAATAGATGAATATACATTGAAAGAAACATCATGGTGATGAAAATGTGAGCATGGGGTAGATAATATCAAATTGATAGGTCTATATATTCCCACCAAATGCATCAATTCATGAACATTCTCAATTACAAGCACCATGGGTGAGTATTCTGTTTCTGATATAATATTTGATTCGGGTGCCTCTATAAATGTGATTTCTCACTCTATTTTATCCTAATAAAATGTTGGGGAATTTAATCCCACAAGAATTGTTGTGAATCAGGAATACTATAGTACATCATACCCCATAGATCCATCAAGGAATGTTTTTATGATGGTGAAAATTTTAAATTTTTATTCTAAATAGTATGTTCTTAGAATGGTATATTATATGATGAATTTTCATTCACATGTTATATTGGGATTTCCATTCATTAAAACATCCAACACCATAACTAATGTACAAAATGGTACATTATCAATGGAATTTGGTGGTGTCATTTTCTACTATAGAATCATTGATTCCAGGGAAGACCCCTCAAATGATAATTCCTCACATTCGTTTAATTCAATTGATTCTACATTAATAAGAAACAAACATCATTTATTTACCATAATTAAATTTCTATGTTTTCACCCCTGATATACATTCTACACAATTAATCATGTATATAATTTTATACAAGTTCATAAAAATTTAATTATATTATATTAATTGATAATTTCACGAACATAGATGATCCCATATCCATCGATGATTCAACTAAGCTTCAAAAAGAACATTCTTCATCTAAGGAGTTCACCAACGAACAGTTAGATGAGATTATTGACCTCCCACATTCACATTCTCTCCCATCAATCCATTTTCCACCATAATTTTACCATAATAAAATTCATTGAAATATTTATATCTTGAAAATGGAAATAATCTTCATTTCATCATTGATAGTTAACTCTTGATAGATTATCAATTGTGTCGGAAAGGACATTTGAGGGAGTATAAACAAGAATTTATATTGACACATCCTGAAATTTATGGTATTATACAATCAACTTTCAAACATCATATATTGTTAATTAATGTGGATAAAACAATGAGGCATGCACTACATCGTCGAAACCCAAACATCTTAGATGTTGATGAAAATGAACTATCCAAATTACAAACTACAAGAGTCATTACCACATCTTTGACATCCAATGAGTCACTCCAACGAAAGATGTTCCTAAAATAACTAGTCGTAATGTAATTAATATTTAAAATAATGAATTGGTTCCAAATGTCTACTGAATAGTTTGTATATCATTGTACACTATAACCAAGTAAACCGACACACTAGGAAGGATGATTTCTTATACCATTTCATAGACCAGGTGCAAGAGAGGCTAGAATTCAATTCACATTAATATCTTTTTTATGTGTATTTTTGATTAATTCATATCCATATTACACATAGGGATCACAAAAACAAAACCATTACATCCCCCATTGACACATTTTTTATAGATGGATTCTATTTGGTATATGAAAGGATTTCTATACATTCCAATGATGCATGGTTAGTATTTTCAAAGATTACCTATATAATATCATGGACGTATTTATCTATGATTTCAGTATTTATGTATCCTATTTGGATGAATTTTTGAGTTTTTTGGGATCCTTCCTTTTTAGTTATATTGAAAAAAAATCATTTAATAAACTATGATAAATACAATTTCATAGTGAAACAAGGTATAATACCTGGTTATGTGATTTACCATGATGGTATCCCGATAGTGAAATTGAAAGTGGATGTCATTTCATACCCAAGATTCAAAAAATTATACTATATGTATGGTATTTCTTAAATCATATTTGATTTTATCATCATTTCATTTCTGACTTTACTGATTTTTCACTCTTTCTCTACAAATTACATCGAAATCAAATTGAATTTCTTTATAATAAAAATTCAGAGGAGACTTTTAAAAAATGAAAATGCATACCCACATCACCATCGTTATTCCAAAAACTGTAGTGGGATTTACCATTGCATCTCCTTTTTGATGCCATTAAAAAATCTGTTTGGGGTAGTCTTATCATATCATGTTGACTAAGTTCCACATTTCATAGCCTATTCGACATATAGACTATATATTTCCCAAAAAAATTACACCATAAATAAAATATAATTTCATTCCATTTTTTTCAAAGGTAAAATTAGTTATTACCTTTTAGTGTCCAAATTCATTCTATTCTCAAATCATGCATCCTTATTTTACCTCCAATAAAATGGAATCCAAACCACATATCATTCACTAGATGCTCCACCTTCGGGAATTTAAATTAAAAATTATGGGGGAAAGGTTGAAGAGAATATTGTGGATTACCAAATCAGTTGTGTCCTCCCACCCTTAGACAGATAATTATACCTTTATATTCCACTAAATCATTAGAATCCTAATTAGATATTTTACCAAGTGAAATATGTTATTCCTTGCTATGTTAAATTTGTTAATTATTTGGTTACATAATTCATTATCATTGATTAATAAAAATACAATCCTTCTAAAAAAATATTCATATTTATAAATTTTTAATAACACATATCTATGGTGTACATGTAGTGATAAATTCCTTGGGGTTGTCTTCTCGATAGGGAATTTCTATCATTCATTAGGTTCTGGAACACTCATACATGTGGGGGACACTTTTTAGAAATTAATATTTTGGGATGCCCATGGTTTCTATGAATATATTCCTTATCCTAAAATAATGGGGAATGAGTTGAAAATAAATCAATTTACACAGTCACCCTTTATCATCCATTGGAGTTCCAATGTTTGGTACATTGACATTTTGTGTCCATTTACCAATTCATATTGAATTATGAACATTCTAATGATATTGTATTATGATTCAAAACTGGTAGAAGAATGTTCCCTAAGGAATGATAAATCCTTGAATGTTAGGTAGTGCTTGAGAACACAAATTTTATATATTATTGGATTAACAAGGATCATAAAATGTGGACACGGTTATCATTTCAGCAACCATAGAGAATAATCATTTTTTCATCAGTATGAGGTCGGACATTGAGTGTCATGTACATAGCACCCAAAAACTGATGGTGAGGATGAGGTGTCTAATATTCTAGTAAAATAGATTGCATAAAAAAGATTTTATCCCAATAAAAATGATTGTATTCATAAATTCTATGATATATTATGGGATAACCATAATTACTTTTTAACTCCCACTATATTTTCACCATATCAGTTACTTTTTGAAAATTGTTTTTACCAACCTATTATGACAGAGCCTAGGCCTACTGGGTCTTCAAATAATCCTATTATGATATATCTAGGGAAGGATCACAAATGTAGTCATAGATTAAGGAGTTGGATTAAATCTGTAGAGATTCATATGAGAACTCTTGGATTTATAAGGATAGTACCAAATCTTCCCATAACCATTTAATCATTTATTGCTAATTACATATCATAAAAGAAGGTACAATTATACAATGCAAGGATTGAGTTACATCCATTTAAGAATTGTTACCACTACATAAGCTTATACACCATTACTAATTCTTATCCATTTTGTGTTGTTTAGTATACAAATGAATAATCAAAACAATCCTTCACTGTCAATGGGAAACTATTGAATTTCATTCACAAATTCATTCTGTAGTTCCTAAGGGAGGTACTCCATGTTCAAGAAGCAAACTACCAATGATAATCACATATATTTTTCCATCATTCCCACATTATATTTTATTATATTGATGAAACAAAACAATATAATTGTGGTAATATGAATATATTCTTTTGTATGTTAGGAATTTAAATTGTTTTTTATTCCTTAACTTTTATGATTAATGAATAGTATTTTTACCTTCCACCATATCCCTCCTAACTTTTTTACCAAAATATTCAATTGTTGTGCCTACATAATCATGGAAAATTATTCCCACATAATCATTTTAAATTATTCCCAATTAATCAAGGATGTTATTTTAAATGTATGTTTAATTTTCGGATTTTATGTTTTTTTTCACATTTTAAAAAAATATTGAAAGATTGTTTTTTGGAATGATTATAATAGTGATGTGTGTTGTTTAATATATTTATTTTTTATATCAATGATATAAATGGTTTTATCATTTTTAAACCATTATAATGACTGATATTCATTTTGTGATTATTTAAGGGAAAAATAATGTCACTAAATATCTTCACAAAGATTTCCACCCAACCATGAAGTGTGAATATTTCATAAATAATAGGACATGAATGTAAATATTTAATTTCAGTATTGGATTTTCATATGTGTCTGTGTTTGTTTTCAAAATTTTGTATTAAAAAAAATTAAACAAAAATAGAAAAATAAAAAAATATGTGTTCTGTATGAGGTTGGTCAGAAACCAACATTCCTCATATATTGATATTTTCATAAATATTACATTTACTTCCATGATGATATCAATCAATTGTTTGGTTATGAGTGGGATATTTGATCGATAATTAAATTTTGAAAAAAAATCGAAATTAATACTAAATTAGGGGTGTGTTGAAATGTAAAACATATGGTGATATCAAGGATGGGAGATAAAGGTTTGAAATTTAGGAATTATTAACTAAGTGGCTCTTGATATTTGATTAGAATGTATGTAGGACATGTTTGGTAGAAAAAAAATTTAATAAGAAAATTTTAAAATAACAGATATTCACTCTTTAGAAAATGGAATGAATAACATGAAATGGATGTCAAACACAAACTGGGAGAATTAATGACATGTTTATATATTAAAATAATATAAATTATTGGTACCATGAATCTTTAATAATTTAATTCAGATATAATATATGAAACATATTTTTCCAAGATCATTAAGAATAAATCAGTGGTGTGGTTTTTTATTTGATCACATTACCTGATGGAATTTAATTTTCAATGATAAATATTCATGATGTTAGGAATATAACCATGACTAATTTTTTTTAAAAATTATTTTCATTGGAGTACAATATTTAGTTATGGGCTGTGATCACACTGTGATTCACTATTTTATCCCACCTTTACACTACTGTGATAAAATTTTATGTATTGAAAATTAATAAAAAATTAAAAAATTTAATTCCTTTTTGTATTCAGTTATTTAATATTTATCAGTTTTAAAAAATGGGAATTATATATATTTTTATGAATTTGTTATTGAAGGAGGTGATTTGGATGGCTGGAGATAATGCAGAAAAAAATGGACCAAATTCATGGAATCCCTTGGGCACCTATAATCTATTTTTCAAATTAAATTAAATCCATCTCCTGGTCCATTTGAACTAATCTATTTAGGGAACTGAATCTACATGAATTCTCATGTAAGATTTAGTATTTTCAAAATATCTACCATTCCAGAGTACTAATGACATCCATATTTTTCATGGGGTTACTAAAGAGGCCGGAAAACAACTCTTATATTATTTATAAGTCTTTATAAGGACATTTGGTCATTGGAAACCAAGATAAAAGTGGTATAAAAATATTTTATTCCCAAAACCACTTAACATTTCAGTTGTAACAGGGCACAATGGTAACATTATTTTTACGTACTAACTGAATGAAATGTGATGATATTTTTTGTTTTAGAGGGTATATCATAAAATTCATGTAGTTATTGAGGCCACCATCTTCATAGGGTAGTCAAGGATTTATAAAGTGATCTACCCATGAATCCTCCTCCTATTGATGTTGGGATAAATAGTGAATATTCATTTTGAGGGAGCTAAACATCCTGTAATAGGAGTTAGGAAACAAGTAATTATACAAGTTTAATATATTTTGGGATTCAAAATTCTTTCATTAGAATTATCATACATTGATTCGATGATGAATTATATTATTGATTAAACTCACTAGAATTATCCTTGATTTTATTTGATTGGTGTGATTTTTGAAGATATTTTTTGTTTCAATTAGAAAAAACAATAATCCTTTTCCTCCAATTATATTTGATATTCCACTTTTCAATGGATGTAATCATATCATTCATTAGATCTGTAACGTTTTGTATATTCTTGTTAAGTCATTAATTTTTCCAATATGCTTTTATAAAAAAACATAGAATGTAAGACGGATTTAAATTAATTTCATCCAAAGACATATTTCAAAAAAAATTGTAATCTATGGGTGACAAACATTAATTTCTATAGTATACTCATAATGATCTATTTTTTACTTATATTAAAAATATTATTGTATTTCCAACTATTAACCTCTTTATAATATGTCATTCAGAAAAATAAAAACAACCAACCAATTTTACTAATGTTGGTAAAAAATAAACACATTTAACCACAAACACACTTTTAGAGTTGACATAGGGTCTACCCAATAATATAATTAAACATTAAAAACATAATCAAATTGTGGTGTTATGAAGATATTTTTAGTAATTTCAAAAAAACCAAGAATAATGATATCATTAGAAAACGCCATGATTCCTGGACATCTAATGACCTCACTCTGTAGTCTGGTCTACACGATAGGGGAAACCATTTATAGTTTCATAAAAAATGTTATATATTAAAGTATTTTTGGTTTATTAAAAAGATCATAGTGCATAAATAATTGATCTGATGTATAAATAAAAAGAATATGTCATGTAACTCAAGAACCTTAAATGCATTGTAGAAACATTTTATAAGCAACGGAAAGACATACATTTAGGAACACATCCTAGAATCACCAATGTGATCCCACATTAATATTTTAATTATTTAGAATTAATTAGTGTAAAAATTACCCATGATCATCATAAACCATCAAAATCAGCATAATAAATGTTACGAGGACTGTAAATGTGTAAGAAACAAGAATCTATAGATGATGAAATTGAAGAACCACAATAATAATAATTGACACAACCTTTCGAGAAAAAATGGCACAAGATAAGATTTATACACAAAATTTATGTCCAAAAAACATTTTATAAAATTGAATATTAATATTCTTATTTAAGATGATATCTTGAATATATTTAAATATGAAAAATTCATGAATGATTCGGTGAAATATATAAGTTGGTTAGTGAAAATTAGAACCATTTCTCTCACACATTAGTTCTGGATGGTGGTATTAAAGGAAATATATATGACTAATAAAAATCCGGGTAGGTTTTTATTCCCATATTTAGTAGATCTAATAAATTTTGAAAATCATTATGAGTATTCGGTGTGACTTTTAATATCATGTCATATACCACTTTCAAGAGTTTGGGAATCGGAATGTTAAATACCATAGAGGATTCACACAAACTAGACGTATCAATTGTTAAATACCAACATGGGATCATTAAATATATTCTAATTAATGTCAATAATTTATACTTACCATTAATTTTATTATTGTTGGGCATATAATATGAGTGGACTCCAATAATTTCGTGGATTCAATATTTAGAAACTAAGGGACTTCTGATTGATTCCCAAACTACAGAGCTAAATGTAATCATAGGATGTCAATAAGAATATTAAAATACACAACATGAAGTTAAATAAAATCTAATGTGATAGAAGACATTGATTTTGGATAGGATAATTTACCAATAGATTAGTGTAATTATAATGATTACGATGTCCATGATGTCATATCTATTTTGAAATATGATACTAAATATAAAATTACATATAGGAACAATGAGATGAAAAAGGGTCAGAAAATGATCACCGATGGAGATACTGACTGCCACATTTTAGAAAGGAAAAAATGCATTGAATGTAAATGAATGTCGAATTACATGTTTTAGTTTAGGAAAAAAATAATGTATCATCTTGATTGAAATAATGGAAATGATACAATTAGTAAGTAAAATTTTGATAGGAGATTGAAGACATGAACTAGATTATGTGAAAAAGTCACAGATGCAGAATTTTCTCTACCATAACCAAGTGAAATATATTCAATAATTAATAATGTGGGATAAATATAAATGAGGTAATTTAGATCCAATGATCTTACACAAAAGTTCCTCTATGAAAAAAATAATGTTTTAAATGCTTTTATTTTTTTATTTTTGTTTTGGAGATGTGAATTCACCCAACCCAAATTGATTCTAAATTCATTGATAATGTCAAAATATTTAAACTATTTATTAATAAATTTGAATGACCTTCGGGGCCCTCATATGATGTAATAAGGATAAATAAGATGACGAAATAGTTTGACTAATACACGTCATGAAATCCCTTCACACAATGATTCCTAAAAAATAACCTTCTTAAATATAGAGTAGGGAAAACCTATATAAATAATTCATCAAATCATTCAAATAGGATTAATCACTTAAATTTGTTAATTTTTTGATGTATTCCACATATTTAAATAATTTATATGTTTGATCTTCTAATTTCATTCCCAATAATTATTATTTACATAACAAACCAAAATAAGAGATATGAACTTCATAGGATACATACAATTCCATGAATATTAGTTTATTAGTATTTAATAAGAGAAGTGGAAAAATATTTAGAAAAAAAACCTATGTAACATTATTTTGAAAATTAATATTTTGGGAACATTTTAATTATTTTAAATGAAATTTTTAGAGATTTCTACAGCCTAAAATTTCTTATATTTGAGTTTATTTATTTAATTATTCATATGAATTGAAATGAATAATTATAGCAACCCTTCATTATTTTTATTGAGACATTATATGACGATAGTGTTTAACATTATCTTCTATAATATATTTCCTGAGATATATGATCATTTTTTCTTTTATAAATGTTTTAGAATCATATCAAATATATGACTGAAAAAACTGCCTTTAATATGATTGACCCATATTTTTTGTAAACTTATATCCTTGGGACTATAGTCAGTTAATCAATTTTATGTCTTTAGAATGAATTAATATCCATGTTAGGAAAATATCTAAGTTACATGCCTATTGTATACATTCATACTATCCTAAAAATATATTTCAAGATATTTAAAAAATAAGTGTATTGGAGATACCCTCAATGATGGATATGAATATATTTCAATAAGATATTTTTATGGGGTTTTATAGTGATTTTGGGAGAGGAAATGATACCAGTCACTTTTAGTGGTATAAAAAAACACATGTACTATACAGGCGATCATTATATAATATTTCATTTGGTGTGGTAGGTGATATTATTTTTAAAGAACATTTCATAAAAAAGTAAATAATAATGAAGAATAAAAAATAGATTATAAATATTTCACTATGATTACTTTTATCATTAAAAAAATTTAAATTGGAGGGGGGAGGAAAAGATTCCATCTTAGAGTGATACATTTATTGATCATGTCTTTTGAAATCATACATTATATTTTAGAGTCAATGTAGAATCCCTAACATTTATAATTATAATAACTTTAATTTTAAATAAATGACTTATAGATAATGAAAAAAAATCACAACTTTTGTTTTATTTTATAAACATAGATTTAAATGACCATTAAGTATAGTTACCATATATAATATTTTTGTAGTTTAGTGATCACATTACTATTATAAATATAGGGCTTTAACAAATCCTTTTGGAATAGAAAAAGGATGCCATGGCCTCGAACCGTATGATCATACCATATAAAGCCCATAGGTTATAGATTAATTGGGAGATATAATTTTTGATATTGTCCCATGAAAAATCCCAAGACAAGATACAACATCATAATCATGAGTGAAACCATTTACGGGAGATGTCAAGACCATCAAGATCATGACTCAAAACATGTTCAATGAACGACCCTAGAAAATCCTAAACACCTCACACCATACTATTAATTTGTTTTCTTGTGTAATAAAAAGATATGTATCATGAACCTATGATTATGATTATTATTTCATTGAATAATTTGTATACTTTTGTTATTATATTATTATATTTTAAATGATTTTCTAAAACAAGAAAAAAGAATTTTTTGTTAATTTTCAAATTTCGTTAAGGAATCTATATTGGTGAATTATTTTATTTTTGAAATAAAATATATATTTAGAAAATATTATTATTTTATTACATTTATTAAATATTATTGGTCATATATTTTTTTTTGAATTCAAAAGTATATTTTATTAAGGATTGAAAACTATTTTTTCCAAAACTTATTAATTTTCATCCAATGTCGGTTGTAATTATAAATGTGAAAATTAAAAAAATTAGAAATCTATACAGATAAAATGAGCATTATTTTTGGAATTAGTATTTCAAAATTATACAAAGGATATTTTTTCATTATTTTCTGAGATAGTCAAATTTATGAGTAAAATTTAAATACCGTATAAATATATAATGAGGTTTATAACAACATAAGGACTAAATAGAAATGTAATAAAATATTTTAAGAGGGATATTTGGACAAATATATTATGTAACTTTTAAATAATTTTAATTTGTATTTTTTTATAATGCTTTAATGAATCCTTAAATTCATATAAAATATTTCCCGATTTAAAAATAAATTCCTTGAGAGTGTGACTCACCTTCACATATCCAAGGATAATATTTTAATATCATCATTCATTTTACCTTTAAAATATTTTATTCCGCTTTCCTTGGCCACAATACATGGGAAAAATCCATTGTATGGTTTGTAAATTTTATTATTTTAGTGTGTAGAGTCAAAACCAAAAATGTTTTTGAATTCCCCCACATTTCGAATATAATCCCACATAAGCAACCATTTCTCCTTAGTTAGGCTCCATTACGATTGTCCAAAATCTTCTCTATAATCCTTATAGTCCTCCATAGTCACCCCAATATCCCAAGAAGCCTCTCCCATGACTCTGCGCTCACACATACAAGTAAGGCTTCCTTCCATTTTGATTTATATTATTGTTTCCTTAATGTCAGAAACTTTTATTTCAACTTAAAAATGATGTGGAATGATTTTATAACTCCACCAAACTACTTTTATTATGCTTTAATGATGATATACACCATTATCATTCATTAATTACACTTTTTTACACCCATTACAATGCATAAATTTCATAAGGGATTTATCTCTTCTCATTTCCATTAAAGCATTTCTTATTGTATTATACTTCTAAATACCCTATCATATACTGGGATATGTTCATAAATATCATTTATAACAACTATTTAATTCTTAGATGACAATATACATCATTCTATATCATTCTTTTTTTTAATTTCTATATGACGTCTTCATGCTACCAAAATTACATCGCGATTTTCCATACCAAAATCATCATTTAGTGAATACCATATCCATTTATCTATCAAGGGTATTCACCTCAATGAAAATATACATATTGATATGGGAGATACATGAATGTTTTCAACATTACATGATCATGGAATTACTTATGATGTTTAATGAATCCATGTAATATGATTTATGTGGAAAACATAAACATGAGATTGATATCATTACAAAGGATATGCCTTGATAGAGCTCCAATGCAATGTGTAAAGTTTAGTATCTGGATATTCCATGTGAAATGAGGGTTTACTACTGATAATTCATGTTCATGGATGGTTTACCCAAACTAATTCATGTTCAATGAGGGTTTAGATAAGTTAATCCATGTGTAACGAGAATTGACACATGCTAATATCATGTTGTATGTTGTTCAAAAAAATTTCAAGTAATTAATATCATGATATATCATGCCTTCTTGTTCATGTTTCTTAAAAATAGCATTGATATTTCTGTTTACTTGCTTGTATTTTCTTCTTTATTTTATGCCATGTTTATTCTCTTATTTCGATTTATAGCACACCCTTTTCTTATGTATGTCTTCAGGTTATCACATGCAAAGGTATGTATGAAACAAATTTTGTGGTCTTGTAAAAGAATTTTTCAAATATGATGTGTATATCATGATTTAAGTTGTTATATAATGTTCTTATTCCCCAAATACGCAATAATTATCTGTATTTTGAGTTTTATTATGTTCGTGTTTATGTAATATATAACATTTAAATAAGAAATAAAGAACTAGTTTATTATAGTAGGTATCCAGGGATATGAATAGTTTTATTGGGATATGGATTAGAAAAATATAGTGAATGACCTAAGGATAAAACAAAGAACAATAAATGAAACCCTAAATATTGGTGATTATAGAGTAAGTGTTTTATCTAGAAATGCATCCATGTATTGATACGAATAAGTAGAGGTGGATCTACCGCAAATGTGTCTTGGGGTAAAACCCAAAAACATTTCATTGATCTATAGTCGAATGGAACTCATGCAAGAAAATAGGCCTCACTCCACTTTTGGTTCAACACACTCTAGTGATATGCTTTGGTAAATCCATAAGCATACTATGAAACATTCTTAATGGGAAAAAATTACTATAAGAATATACGTTTAGATGTTGATAATGGATAACATACATAAAATACTAGAAATTAATATGTTAAGGAGATAAATTAAAATTAAAATTTTTCCATTTAATTTCATTATATTACCCATTATTTGTTTAAATATTTATCTTACTCATCCATAATTTTATATTTATTCAAGCCAAATGGATAGTAATATGTAGAATCGAAATAACAACCATTGCAACGATCAATGTGATGACTTCCCTAATGTCATTCCCAATTTAATGGGAGTGGGATTCATAATATTTTTCATCATACTCTACCTGTTAAAACACTTTTTTTATAGAAACATTTATCAAGAAGAATGTATAACTCCCAAAATAAATAAAAATTCACAATCGAGAGATTCATGAGGAAAAGACATCGTACATTTATTGGATCATATAATCTCTCAATAGTCTAACAATGGATAAGAAACATTGAGAATAACTTGTCCATCCTTTAATTCTCTAGTTAATAGAAAGATCTTCTAGAAGATTACTATATAGAGGGAGAAGCTGATTAATGGTGGACATTGATAAAAAAAATGAATCCTTGGGAAGAAATCATATAAATGGAATGGAAGGATTTCTGAATAATGTTTTTTCATAAAATATTACCCTACAACCCATGACTCAATATGTAAAAAAACTTAATTTAACTTATGAAAAAATAAAATGAATCCACTAGAGAATATGAGGAAAAAATGACAATTCATTCATGAAAATTCTCTGGATTTTTCATTATCCCCATGTATATGTTTGTATACATATTAGGTGGTCTAAAACCTATCCTACAGAACGTCCTGGAGATCAGTGACATTGATTGCTGTGGGTAAATTTTCAAATGTTCCCTCAATATGAATATGTATATTGGAAACCGCCGTGGGTATCATGGGGAAAATATGTGGAAATTGTTCTTCAATTCTGGTGGTCCGATGGATAAATCCAACGCTTCTATAAAATTCCACCACTCCTCTTGTGAAAATTGTTGAACAAAGGACCTATGAAATTACTTAAAAGGACCATGAAAATGTTAAATGTGTGGAAGATATGGGAAGCTGGCCAATACATACCAACTACAAAAACCCCTCAATGTTGGGAGAGTAATTGATTGATCAAGTGGACCCACAACACATCATTCATTAACAAAACTACACAGACCCAGGTCACTTAGTGAATCATTTCTTATTGGAAAAGGTAATTTTAGGTAACCAACAACATAAAAGGTAACATAGGTGATCTTTTCCATCACTACCACTGAAGTGATTCCTGATGACGATGTGGTGATATGTATGACATGTATTCATTCAATAATAGAGAAAATAATTTTTTATTATGTATATATGAATTATTTTAAATCCTGAATGTTTAGTATATAAATCCAAATTCCAACTCAAATCATAGATGTAGAGATTCTGATGAGAATATAAAATGTGTAAATAATTGAATTATATATATAGATATATAACTCCACTCTTGTCGTAATTTGTGGAATGAACATCCTAGAAAACATCATCATACTCCCTTTGGTGGTATTTTTTTTACAATTATTAGCATCGATTTTCTTTCCCTATATTGATCACATATAAATTTATGTTAGAGGGAAATAACTCTCCATATGGTGAATATAACTCTGTTACTATACAAGTGATATGAAAGGGGTGAATCTTCTTTAGAACCATCATCTCAAGAATTGATATAAATTACCTATGAGAACGTGTATCTAGAAAAATGTTTCATAAACACAAGAGATTCACCATGTGGTGAACTAGTACATTTTTTCATGATGAAAGATGGTTCCATAAACATTTCCATTGATTATCATGATCTTAGTGAAATCATGATAATGAACAAGTTTCTTTTACACAAATTGATGAATTTTTCAACAAAATATGTGTAAGAAAATACTTCTCCATGGTGGATCTAGGGTAGGGACATTAACAAGTTAGGATGAAGAAGGAGGATATCCCCATAACTACTTTTAATATGTGGTATGACAATTATTAGTTTATAGAGATTCCATTCAGACTCTATAATTCTCTAGAAATATTCATAGAATTGATTAAAATATTATTTATAGATTATATGAAAAATTGGTTGGTTTTCTTTATAGAAGATATTCTAATATACTCCAGTAAACAAGGAGGAGCACAAGGAGCATTGAAGCATGATGTTAGAGACCTTGTGAAATGGTAATATCTATGAAATGTATAGAAATTGTGAGTTGTAGTTGAAGGATGTATCATTATTGGGTCATATCATAAGAAGTAATGGGATATCTGTGGATCCTTTAAAGAAAAATTCAATTGGGGGATAGTTGATGCTGACTACTATGACATATATCTATATAGTCAAGAGTTTAACTGGATATTATCACTTATGTTTGAGAAATTTATCATGGTTTGCAATCACAATTACCAATATAACATGGAAAAGAGTCATGTATTCATGGAGTTATGGATTTTAAAAAGGATTCATGGTGTTGATGAATAATTTTATAACATCCCATGTGCTCACACTACGCACAAGTGGGGATCTTCTTGTAAACATAAACGATGATTCAAAGATGGTTCTGAGTTGTGTGTTGATGCAAGCGGACAATGTCATTCCCTATGACACAAGGTAGTTGAAAAATCCTGAGAATAACTATCCCAAATATGAACTATAGTTGGTACCTGTGATATTTTCATTGAAAATCTAGCAACAATATCCCTTTATGGAGATGTGTGAAATATATACTGATCACAAAATTATCAAATTTATATTCACATAGAAAGAGCTGAATATGCGCCCAATAATATGGCTATATTAAATAAAAGATTATGACTGGTCATTTAATTACTACCACGGGAAATGGAAAAAGCTATAAGATGATATAATTATATAGGAACCAACAGTTTTTCATTAAACATAATTTAAAAGGATCCAATCTTCATAGATTTGATGAAGGTGGACATGGAAATCATAATGAGGGGAACATCATAAATCCTTCCACATATTATTTCACAACCTTATTTTATCAAGATCTATGGGAGCACAGTTGGTGGTATAAAATGAAAAATGAGATTTCGAGATATATATTTCAATGAGGCTGGTATGTTTGTATGTGTAGTATGATAGGCATAAGTCTTTGAGGATGATGCCACCATTACCCATACCAAAATAAAAATTTAAAAAATCAACATTAAAATTTTCACCAGACATCCAAAGGCATCCAAAGGAAACAATGTTATCTGGGTTGTTGTGGATTATCTTTCAAAGACTATACACTTCATTTGAATTATAGAGGATTTCTCAGCGGATCAAATATCAATGATATACATCAAATAAGTGGTAAGGATGAAAGGATTACAAATATCAATTGTCTATGATCAAGATCCATAATTCACCTATATGTTGTAGAAGAGTATCCAATACGATATGAACACTGAGTTGAACATTATCATGGCCGATCACCCTCAATGTAATAGGATATCTTGTTGGACAATACAGAAAAATGGGGAAATTTTGATATATTTTCTCAGTGGACTTAAATGGTGGATGAGACCAACATATTATATTAATGGAGTTATCTTACAAAAATAGATTCCACTCAGTCATCCAATTGGATCCCTATGAATCCATTTTTGGGAAGAGGTGTTGAACACTGACATGTTAGGATGAATTTGGTGAACAGAAACTTCTAGGTCCGACAATGGTAGATGAAATCATGGTGAAGGTTAATAATTTATAGTATCATATCAATGCTACCCAAAGTCAAAAAAAGAGTTATTTTGAGGATAGTTGATGAGACGTGAGTTTGAAGATGGAAACATGGTATTTATCCACATATTTCAATGGAATTGTGTTATGATATTTTGGTAAAAAAGAAATCATAGGACAAGGTACTTTGATCCTTTTGAGATCATTGATCACATCAGAGTAGTGGCCTATTGAATAGAACTCCCCCTAATGTATCTCAAGTATATGATGTATTCCATGTTTCGTTATTGAAGAAGTAAATACCTAACCCAAAACAATTATTCAGTCCATAGGTGGTACCATTGGAGAATGACATCTCTTTTGAGCAGAAGCCGGTGAAGATCATAGATTCTTGAGAAAAAGATATATGAAATAAGATGATACCACTTGTCAATGTTTTGTGGAGAAACTAAATGTTTAGAGAAGGAATATGAGAACCAAAGGAATTGATAATGTTATGTTACCATTGCACATTTTAATACTTGAAAAGAAAATTTGGAGGGTGAAATTTATTAAGTGGGAAGGTTTTAACATAACCCACATCTATGAATAAAAATCTCATTCCTTTAATGAAATGGAATATGGATATAGAAGAAAAATACACTCATATTGTTTTATTATATCCAACTTTATTTAAATTACTATTTAGTATCCTTACCAACGATAATATATTATTTGATCTATGATCACATTACTAGTATAAATATAAGATTTTATCAAATCCATCTATCATATTAAATTGACGTGATGGCCTCAACCTGTATGATCATACCCTAGGAATCCCATTTATCAAAGCTTCCAAGGGAGATTGCATGTTTGGTCTTTTCCCAAGACCAATCCGAATATGGAATCCATGAACTTAATCATGAGAAAAATAATTTATGGGAGATGTTCAAAATCATCGAGATCATTGCCCATACCGTGTTCACCGAACGACCCTAAGAAGGCCCCATCAACACACAAATTACTTTCAGGGTGTATGATGGTTTAATAAGTGGATATGTATGAAGAAAATATCTATATGATTGTTTTTTCATTTAATAATGAATATAAATTCATTTTGTTTTTATTACATTTAAAATGATTTTCTAAAGAATAAATATTATTTTATCTCAATAGTCTAATTCTATTAATTAACATATTTTGAATAATTAATTTATTTTTGAAATAAATAATATTTTTTACAGAATATTATTATTAAATTAAATTATTAAATATTAGTGACCTTGCTATTTTTATATAGACAAATGTTACTTATATAATGGTTTGAATAATATTTTTTCCAAAGCCCATAAATTTTTAGTATATTTTTTTTTTATTTCAAAAGATAATATTCTCATATTTATAATGTAATTGAGATATAATTAAAATTGTTTTTGAAATATAAACATAAAATTTATACAAAATGGATTTATTGAGAATTTTCTTAGGCAGTCGATTTTTGGGGTAAAAATTAAATACCATATAAATATATAATGTTTTTGAGGACATCATAATGACCCAAATAGTGATATAATAAAAACTAAAAAAACTATTATTCATCAAAATATATATTATAACATTGAAATAATTTTATTTTTTATTTTTTTAGCTTTATATTATAAATATTTAATGATTCCTCCAAGACTTATTAAATATTTTAATATTTTAAAATAATTTTATAGAGAGTGTGACTCACCTCCACATAAGAAAGGATAATATTTTAATATATTAGTGCTCAATTATTATAAAATATTATTTCCCACTCCCATTGTCCAGAAAAAATGGTAATAAATATTTGGATTGTTTTTGTTTTTGAATAATTTATTATGTAGTGTCAAAAACCAAAATTATGAAGAATTCCACCAACTTTTCTATATTAACCAACCCAAGAAACCATTCACCCACACTCAAATTCCATGAAGTGAATACTCACTATTTTTTCTACTCTCTATAGTCCTCCTATGTTTCCTCAAGCTCCCTAGAATCCTCTCCCAAGCCTTTACGATCACGAATCCATGTAAGGGATCCTTCCATTTTTTTATCCAAGTTTTTATTACATTGTTACACCATTTTATTTTCAATTTAAAATTATTTTGTATTTTTTAGAAAATCCCATGTATATATGTTATAATATTTTAATGACGAGATACATCTTTTCCTCTCATTAATCCTACATGTGTACACCCACTCCCATGCTGAAATTCTGTAAGGGATTTTCCTCTTCTCATTTACATTCAAAACATTCATTTATATTATGATTTTAAAATACATTTTATATGTTGGTATATGTATTAAAATATCACATAAAAATCCCAATTCAAAACAATATGATAATATTCCTTTCTCTATCTAATTATTTAATTTTTTTTATCAATTTCCATATAACGTTTTCATGACTGAGAAATTACAAAATGATTTTCAAGGACAAAATCATCATGTAGTGAATACCATACAAATTTATCTATCAAAGGTATTCAAAAAAATTTACATATAATTATATAATTTTGAATTATATGTACGGTATACACATTTCATTATCATATAATAACATATGATGTTGAATGAATCAATGGTATATGATATATAGGGCAAACATGAACATGATATAAACCATTAAGAAGGGTGTGCCTCTATAGTGCTCCAATGCATTGGGTAATGTTTAGTATCATGATACTCCATGTAAAATGAGGTTTTACGCATTATTATTCATGTGAAATGGTGGTTACTTAGGCTAATTATTGTGCAATGAGGGTTTACATAAGCTAATACATGTGTAATGAGAGTTGTATGGTGCTACTATCATGTTGTATATTTCTGCCACATTTCCATGTTGTGAATATAATGATATATCATGAGATAATATTCATTTTATATTTCAACTTTATTGATATTAATATTTACTAACATGTATTTTATTCCCCGTGTTATATAATATTGATTCCAATATTGTTTTTTATATATCATTCTTTTCTTATGTATATCCTCTGGTTATCCCATGCAATTCTAGGTATGAATAAAATGTTGTCTTTATGTCAAATAATGTTTCAATAGAGTATTATATTTAATGTTTTTAGTTTTTAGGTAACATTCTAAATCATTAAATACTATATACCTCTCGATATTATAATTTATATTAAGTGTTTGTTTATATAATAAAGCATGTTTGAATATGATGTACATTTTAGGGTAGTTATTGTCAATCCTCATTCTCAATACATACATTTTAGAACATTTACCTCCATACACTTAACCTGAAAGTAATTGGATACAAAATAATGAATCCATCATTATTAAATATTATTTATTACTTTACATGGTATAGATTCTATATTTCTTTTAATCATATGGTATATGAAATTTTCCTACGTTATGTGATGAATTCCATTTAAAATTAGACCCTAAGGATGAGTGGACAAATTTAGAGGTAAATTGGAAATAAAATTCATATTAATAATGATATGAAAAAAAATCTACGAATGTAAAGGATTTTCAATTTCAATATTGAAAATGTAAGACATATTTTTGATTTGTTTTTTTTTTAAATTGTTGGATTTATTAATTTTTCTATGTGATTAGTTAATATTCTATTTCAAATGTATTCAATTTCCCTTTTTAATATAAAAATGAATTCATTGTATGTTTATTGTACATTTATGTATGTAGACATTCCATAATTAAGGACAATTATGAATTCATGTATGGGGGGATTTGATATTTTAAAATCATATATATATATATATATTATGTTTTTTTCGTAAATAGATTAGTATAAAAAATAATTAATCTTTGTAAAACAAGAAAACGATGAATTGTATTTTGATAATTGGATAGAGAAAAAATTATATGGATGTGGAAAAAAAAGGGATGATTTTGAGAAAAAAAGAACATAAATATATGAAGATAAGAAGTGTGTAGAAAAAAAACAAAATTATAGATAAAATAGATATAGGAAGTGATGTAGAATCTATAAAAAATCATTTTTACTATATAAAAGAATGAAACCCAAAATTATTTATACATGTGGTGTTTGTTATATGATTAAAAGATGTTTTTATTTGTAGATTGAAGATATTTATGTTGAAGGTATTTTATTTTTCAGTCAATGTATTGAAAAAAAATCACATTTTATAAGTTGATTATAGTACACAAAATATTAATTAGCTGATCAGACGGAAAACAAATTTGACTTTCCATCGGTTTTTGAGTAATTTTTTGTGTTGAAAATGCTCATTGGACTCACCATAGGTCTCAAAAATTAAAAGATAATATTGATGAGGTGTTTAGTAGTTTGAGTTTTTTATATGTAAATATGATGATAAATTAATGATGTTGGATTTCCAAAAAATCATATGATGTCTGGAATACATGTGGTGAAAGACTTCAGAAGGAAAGGAGGAGATAAAGTGCCACCAATAAGTTTGAGGTTTATATTGGAAATTATGAAGTCATTGGAAGGATGATATATTATAATCAATTTTGTTTTAAAAGAGATGATGTTGTACAAATCACAATTTTTCTCAAATTCATGAAGTAGACATGATATGAGAGGGGGGTTTTAAAATAATAATGTATAAGTTTCCATGTATTGGTATATCAGTGTGAGATCATCAAATGCAAAAAAAAAATTGAAGAATGTGATATTATTCGTGGAATGTGAGGAGATATTTTTTATTATTTTAAGTTGGAACCAAAAGACATTAGATAATAAAATTCAAAAAATAAGTTGTTGAATGTCTCAAGATTTTGTGAACTAGAATCATAAATGAAAATATGTTTTGGTTGAGGCTGGTTCATCGGACGTGGTTTTCCCCTAATATATTTTAGGCAATGATTTTTTATTTAGGTTGTAGGGACTAATGAAAAAGAAATGAAGTTGTATGTTTTTGACCGATGCATATAAAAAATCCAATGGCTGATCAACTAAATTAAAATCAACAATATACAAAAAAAATTAATCAATGTAATTTTTTAAAAAAATTTGATCAAGAAAACGATAAGAACACAAATATGTTTTGATCAAATAATTCAAGATTCATCAGAAAAAATGTGAAGCTTACCCATTTGGATATATGTGACACTTATCCATAATAATGAATCGTATACGGATTCATGAGACACTGGATTACAAAAATGATATCATGGGATTATTTACTTTATTGGACACATGATCATTGATCTGAAGAAAATAAAAAAGGGGAAATGTTTTTTTAATTTACAAATGAACTATCATAGTGGGGATGTATATTTTATTGAATATTTTTTAATCTTCTATTGATGTGTTTCTATGGAATGATGACATATATAGAAATTTCTACTACATTTATGTGATCATAATTTCATCTGAATTCAAAGAAAGTTGAAAAAAAAATTATTGAGAATTGTTTTTGATGATTTTTTCTACTAGTTGGTCTAGTTCAACTAATGAACAATATGCTATCATATATATTACATAATCATAATGAAAATATATGATTGAAAATCAGAATCAGGATTATGAATGGTTAGATGGAATGATGCGAGGTGATGTTGTGAGAATACATGAGAAGGTTTTAGAAGAATATAGAAGAGCGTTGAAGCACAACTATAGTCAAATATTAAGCTACAATGAAGGGGAAATTTATTGTTTATGAAATTTGGTTATGAATTTTTTTTCAGATTCCCACCAAAACCATTTTTTCTACACTTATAAAATTAAATAAGTACATGGTAGTTTCAAAAGGATCGGAGCATTGCTGACATGTATATGAAGAGAGAAGAGTTGTAATTTGTTTTTCAAGAGAATGTGTTTTCGAACATAGCTTATATAATAGTGTTTTTATGATAGAATAAGAACAAGGAAGATCGTATTTATTGGTTCTAGAATGGCTCGAACAATTAGACCAGTATTCCTGGATTGAGACACAAGTAGTTATAAATTGATTTAGAGGTTATCTAACATATTTATATTTATTGATTCAATAATCATACTACAGAATCAGAATGATGTATTTGGAAATCTATCATTCTAATGTCCATATATTTTTTTTACAAATTTCACCGAAGGATTGTGGAGAATTGTTTTATTTGTATAATATGAATGTTAACATGGAAGTAATGTAACTTGATTTGATGAAATTTGAGAATTACTATTAACTATTTAAACAAATTGTTTTACTTTATTTCATGCATCTTAATGAATATACATTGTCGTATTAAACATGTTTTTATGATGGTATAAGAGTATATAATTGTTGATATATCCACACAAAATTACTATTTCCAGTGGATTCTGTGGTTTTTATTGTTTACAAACAATTAAAAGTACATATATACTCTTATTGTGTAGTGGTACATATTAATAATGTTGTTCCTATGTATGTGTGATAGTTTATATAAGTGATTTGAAATCTATTTCAAAATAGGTGAAGTTTGTTTCAAAACAAAGGAAATATAAAATGGAAATATATTGCTGATTTTTCCATCCACTTATTTGTGTACATTGATCCTGGATGGGAAAAACCAATTTGTATTACATCCAACAATTCTGTCAGTTTTACATTACATATTATTTTGTAGAGTATTAATTATGGGAAATTTGGATTGTGAAGACATTAGGATAAATTTGTCCCTCTATGGTAAGAACTATAATATCAAGAAATTTAGAATGATTTGTTACCATATTTCTTGTGGGTATGATAATTTTTAAGCTGTTGTAGATGGATTTCCTCCTATCAATGAATATTTTCATCTTACATCTATTTAAAATAACAATATTGATAATGATTTAAGATAAATGAATTATTTTACTGCATAACGTTTTAATTTGAGTACTTATGATTGAAGGTTGTTTCCACTAAAAAATATATCTTGGATAAAATGATTAACATTGACAATATAAATACAAATGTTGAAAATTAAAAGTTACATGTATATGTGATGAAGTATGAAGATCTCATGATGGGTGAGTATGAATGTAACGACGAAAACTTTCATTAATGTTTATCACTATTGATCTAATTAAATGACCCTTTGTGTAAAATTTTTATATAAAATGTCAAATTCTTGGGTTTTATGTTTTCTGAATTTAAAATCCTATTAATAATTGTGACCATTTCAAATATAGTTGTTGAACAGTTATCACATGATTATTATAAACATAGGGATTTAAAAAATCCAATTAACTCATAGAAATGATGTTATAGCCCCATCAAGTAGATGAGACCCACATGAAGCCCATTTTTTAGAGCTTGGAAATGAGGTTGCATCTTTGGTCATTGCTCTTGGTCATGCCCAAGCTGATCCTGAATATGTTATGCTTGAGCGGAACTGCCTACGAGAGAAGTGGATGTTGATAGTAATTACCTCCCAAGTAATGTTATACGAGCCACCCCAAGAGTTTATCACCATGGCACACCATACACTTTTGTCTTATGCGGTTCTTATAAAGGGTTATTTAATAAGACATTAGCTCTATGGTTATATACATTATTTTATTATATAATAATGAATATACTTTCATTTTATTATTGTTACCCTATAAATAGTTTTTAAAGAAGAAATAGTATTTTTAATTAATGGTCAACTAAGAAATATATTTTAATGAATTAATGGAAATTTGAATTAAATTATATTTTAGTAAAATATTATTATTATTATAAAAATATTTTTTCATAAATATATATTATTGAATAATTTTATGAAGGCAAATGTATTTTTCTAAGGATTGAAAGCCATTTTTTTTCAGAACCCATGAATTTTCGATAAATGTTGGTTTTTATTTTAAATGTGAAAATTTAAATATTTACAAAATTATTTAGATAAAATTAATACTATTTCTGGAATCCGGATGTCAAAATTATCCAATAGTGATTTGTTCATAATTTTCCATGATAGTCATTTTTTGGGGAAAAATTAAATACCGTGTAAATATATAATGTGTTTTAGGACATCATGATGACCCAATAGTGATGAAATAAAATACTATAAAAATTATTTTCTTCCAATATATGTTTTACCATTAAAGAGTTTGATTTTTTGTTTGTTTGAATTATTTTACAAAGCATTAGTGGATCTTTCAAAACCTATTAAACATTTTGTCTTATTATATTTTTTTTCCTTGAGAGTGTGACTCACCTCGACAGAAGCTACCCCTTTATTTGAAGATGTTAGGACCTTGGAATTATTAAATATTGTTTTCAAATTCCCTTTTATAAAATCCATGGGAAAACCCATGGGAGGGTTTGTGGTTTGGATTAGTTTAATGTGAGGTGTCCCAAACCTAAATAATAAAGAATTGATTCACATTTCCTATATAAACACAACCATGATCCCACTTTCTCCTCAATCAATGCCTTTGGAGTTCATCCAAACTCTGCCCACCTCTCTCTATAATCCTAAAATGGTTCCCCAAGACACCTAGAAGCCTCTCTCAATTCTCTCTCTAGCAGTTGGAAGCACACATCTAAGTAAGGGTTAGCTTCCTTTTTAATTTTTGTCCAAAATTCTTATATATGGGATGTACTATTAATTTCAATTATAAATGGTGGGGTATGGTTTCCAACCTCACACATACTTCCCTCACTATTTTTAAATTATGTTATACCACTTTCAATCTCATAAAATGTATCCCATGTACACCTATTACTATGCCGAAATTCTAAAAGGAATTTCCCACTCCGCATTAAAATTCAAGAAATTCTTATTTGTCATGAATATAAAGCCCATTAATGTTTTTGGTACATGTATCTATGTGACCCCCTTACTGTCTATCTCAGGTAAATAAGATGATACCCCCTTTTCTCTCTCATCAACCATTTTTATGAGTTCTGATGTCACGCCGTTATGCTGCTGAAACATCACTGCGCTTTTCCAAGACAAAGTCAATGTGTAGTGAGTTCCATGCCCATTTCATTATCAAGGGTATTAAAATTTATGAACATTTACTTATTGTTTAATTAGTTTCATGTATGTATTCCACATAATTTTATCATGGAAAAATTTATTATGTTGAATGATTCAATGTTTTATACTCAATGTGCCACAATTATACATTAAATTAAATGTTTAAGAAGTATGTGCCCTGATAGCACTCCAATTCATTGGGTATAGTATAATATCATGATAATTCATGTGAAATTGGTTTTTAATCTTGATAATTCATGTCTAATGAGGTTTTACTCGTTCTTCAAGTGCAATGAGGGTTTACTCATGATCCATGTGCAATGAGCATTGGATCATGCAAATTCAATGTTAATTGTTGATACCACATTTCGATGTTATGAATTTCATGCATTATGATGACTTTATAATTATTCGTTAATTGATCTCTATTTATATGCCTATATTCTAACATGTATTGTATTACTCATGTTATTCCTTGATTATTCCCTTACTGGGATGTGTACCTCACTATTTTCTTATGCATGTCCTTAGATTATCCCATGCAATGCTACATACGTGGGAATGTAGTAGTCATGAAAAGATAGTTTTCAATAAATAAGTTGTATTTCATGTTTTAAGTTGTTATTTAATGATACTAAGCCACAATGACAATAGACCTCTTCATCATTGATGTTTTTTCATGTGAATATTATGTAATAAATCTGGATTAAGTGTTTAATAAAAAGCTGTGTTATCAAAGTTCATATCAGAGGATAGGATTAGTTATTTTTGGGATTAGGATTAGAAAACCCTAGTAAAGACTTAGAGACAAGACTAAGTATAATAAAAACATCCCTATTTTTTAGTATTTTGTAAGTGTTTTATCAAGAAAATACATCCATATTTGGATACATGCTGGTAGAGGCGGTTCTAACACATATGTATCATAGGGGTAAATCCCGAAAACACCACATTGATCTTGACTCGAAGAAGAAATAATGCACGATAACGGGACATGCATCCCTCAAGGCTACGACACTCCCGTGGGATATGCTTTGTTAAATTCAAAGTCTTAGTATGAACCATTATTAATAGATAAAAAATACACTAAGAATATATGTTAGAAAGTAGAGTAGGGATAACATAGGCTGAATCCAATAGAATCATATGATAAGGAAATAAAAGTTATTTATAAGTCACAAGTTTTGTCCTTGGATTACAATTTAGGTGTTACAAATAACATTACTTTTATTTCATCCAATGGCCAGTAATAGGAGGACTCTGGCTAACAACTGATGTGAAGATCAATGTGATTACTATAGTAATGAGATTCCCAATCCCATGTGATCGGGAATTGCAAGCATTGTCATGCTTCCCTCTCACCTAACTTATTAATTGAATAGAAACATGGGTCATGATGAACGTTCAACCCCCCTATGAATGAACAAGTCACTATCTAGATCTTCATGTGACTAATGCCTCCTACTTTTAATAGATCATCTAATACCTCAATTGCTGAACAATGGATCAAATCCATTTAAATGATATTCTACATCATTCAATGTAATAAACAAGAGAAGGTTATCCTTGATGATTATCATATGGAGGGTGAAGATGATCAATTTTGGGGGTTGATAAAAAATACAAAGCCTGAGGAGGAGATCGAGTAGTTAGAATGGAATTATTTCCTGAATATGTATTCTGAAAAATATTTTCCATGCACCCTTCGGCCTAATATTTGAAGGTACTTTCATTCTATCAAGAAAAAGTTTTATAATCTGTATGAGCATATAGGAAAAACATCACAACGCCTACATGATACGCTTCCGGCATTATTGTTACCCATGAAAGTATGGTTGACTGCTTCATTGGTGGGTTGAAGCCTATCATGTGGAAAGCACTGGCAATCCGTGACTTCGACAGCTCTGAGGAAATTGATCGATGTGCCCTCCAGGTCGAAATGGAGATCATTGAATTACATGGGATTCATGGGTATAATAATTATAAGATGGACATCAATTCTGGTGTTCTGATGGATAAATCCAACATTTCTAAGAAGATCCATCACCCCACATGCCAAAGTTATAGAAAGAATCACCTTAGAAATTTCCTGAAGGGTATGAGAAAATTCATTAGGTGTGGAAGAGAAGGGAACCTAGCTATTATTTATCAATGAATAAAGACCTGTGGCTGCAACAGAGGAGAGGAACACTCAATTCGAACCTCAACACGTGGTTCACTACAACAACTACGCATAACTAGGGCAACATTCAAATCAGTTCCCTATGCCAAGGGTTTTTTGAGGCAAACAACGACCTCTAAGGTAGCAAGGGTGAGATATTTCCCATCACTACGGCTGATGTGATCCCTGAAAATGATGTGGTGATATGTACTCTAGTTACACCTTCAATAATAGAGAACATAATTATTTATTTATGTTCTACACATTCTTTTATATCTCAAAATATTATTAGAACAATCCTAGAACCACCATAAACTATGGAAGTGAAGACGTAAGTGAGTACAGAAAATGGGGAAATCAGTACATCTCATGAATATAACTCCTCCCCTATATTTTTATGTGGATTAAAATTCCCGTCGAACCTCACCATACTCCCTCAGGTGGAATTTGAGGCAATTCATGGCATACATTTCCTTTCCTTTTATAGATCCATCAAAAATTATATAGAGAGGGAGATCACTCTCCATGTGGATAATAGACCACCGATTCTATACAAGTGCAAGGAGGAAGATGAATCTTATTTAGCTCCATCATCTCAGGAATGGATATAAGTTCCCTTTGAGCTCGTGTATGTGGATAACATGTTTGAGTCAAAGGAATCAACCATCCTTGAAGACATGCCTATTGTGAGGGAATTCACTTATGTGTTTCCCAATGAATTTCCCGGTATTCAACCTTTAAGAGATGTTGAATATTCAATTGATCTTATACTCGTGGCATTTCCAGTATCCAAAAATACATATAGAATTGTTGTTGTGGAGTTTTAGAATATTAAGAAACAACTATAGGAGAATATTGGTAAAGGTTATATATGCCCAAGTGCTTCACCATGGGGTGCACCTGTCATCTTCGTCAGAAGAAGGATTTGTCAATGTGCCTTAGCATTGATTATCATGTTCTTATCAAAATCACAATAAATAACATGTATCCTCTACCATGAATTGATGAAATGTTCTATTATTTGTGTAGATACACAATACTTCTCCAAGATAGATTTGTGGTGAGGATATTATCAAGTAAGGGTGAGGAAAGAAGATTTTCCCAAGACTACTTTTGGTACAAGATATGGGCACTATGAATTCATTGTAATTTTTTTCAGACTCACTAATGCTCGAGAAATCTTCATGGACATGATGAATAGAGACTTTATAGATATCCTCAACAAATTTGTGGTAGTCTTTATTGATTATATTCCTATATACTCTAAAACCAAGGAGGATCATGTGGGGCATATGAGAACTCTACTAGAGTCATTGTGGGAGGAGAAGCTCTATGCATTTAACAAGAAGTGTGATTTCTTTTTGAAGGAGGACTCGTTCTTGAGTCATATCATCAAAAGCAGTGGAATATCACTGGATCTCTCCAAAACAGATGCAATTGAGGGATGGAAAAGGCCAAAATCGGTAATGAATATTCGTATCTTCTTGGGGTTACCTAGATATTATCAATGATTTGTGATTAATTTCTCACAATTGTCAAACTGTTCTACCAAGCTAACTCGAAAGGGACTAAATTTCACATTGAGTGATGAATGTGAAAAATAATAAAAGAGTTGAATAGGAGTCTTATCATTGCGTCCATGGTCACTTTACCCACAGGTGGATAAATTTTTGTGGTATTCAGTGATTCATTGATGAAGGGCATGTTATGTATTTTGTTGTAAAATAAAAGAGTCATTGCCTATGCTTCAAGGTAATTGATAGTTCATGAACAGAACTATCCAACCCTTGACGTTGAGTTGGCTGCAGTGATCTTCGCATAGAAAATTTGGTGGCATTAACTCTTTGTGTAGAAGTGTGAAATATTTACGGACTAAAAACTCCTCATGTATATATTATCACAGAAAGAGTTGAACATTGCGACAAAGAAGATGGTTAGAGCTGATAAAATCATATGACTACTCAATCCACTACAATCCCAGTAAGGCAATCAAGGTGGAAGATTCTCTAAGTAGAAAGCATCCTGCATCTTTATCAATGATGAGAATTTAAAAGGATTTGATATTTTTATATTTTCAAAGGATGGACATTGGAATCATTATGGAAGTGACATCATCAATCATTTTTCAAATTATTGCACAACCATCCCTCTTGGAGAGAATAAATGATGCTCAATGAAATGATGGGGAAATTTGAAAAAGGGTACAAGCTATTAGAAATGGGAAATCCTATGATTTCTAAGATGATTAGGAAGGAGTGGTAGGATTTGGGATACAATTGCGTCTACCATCTAATGCAGAGATAAAGGAGGATCTATTTAATGATGCACACCGCTTTTCATTCTCTATCCACCCAGGGAGTACAAATATGTATCATGATCTATGAGAAAACATTATGTTAGACAATATGAATAGGGAGATTTCTCGGTATACATCAACATGTCTGGTATGATAGCAAGTGATGGCTGAGAGAAAAAAGTCTAAGGGGGTGATGCAACCACATCCCATACCATCATGGAATTGTGAGATCATTAACAAGGACATTGTCACTAGACATCCAAGAACATAGAAACGAAATAATGCTATAACAATTGTTCAGGATCATCTTACAAAGACAACTCACTTTATCGTGGTTTGGTAGGACTTCACAATGGTTCAAATTGCGTGGGTTTACGACAAAGGAGAGGTAAGGATGCACGGAGTTCCACTATCTATTTTGACTGATAGATATCCAAGATTCACCACTATGTTTTGGAAGAGTCTACAACATGCTGTGAATACTGAACTGAACATCAGTATAGCCTATTATCCTCAAACTGATGGAAAATCCAAGTAGACTATCCAAATAGTTGAGTACAAGTTGAGATCATGGTCAATAGACTATAAAGGAGGATGGGATCAACATCTTCCTCTAGTTTAGTTCTCTTATAACAATAGTTTCCACTCATGCATTCAAATGGAACCATATGAAGCCCTTTATGGGAAAAGGAGCATAACACTGGTATGATGGGATGAGGTCAGTGAGTGTAGGCTACTTTGACCTGAAATGGATAAAGAAATGGTGGAGAAGGTGAAAACCATTATGAAGCATATCAAGGCAGCCCAAAGTTGATAGAAGAGTTGCGCATATAATCGTCAACAAGACCTTGAGTTTATATTTGGTGTTAGGGTATTTCTATGCATATCTCCATTGAAAAAGGTCATTAGGTTTGGAATGAAATGGATGTTATGTCTGAGGTACATCAGCCCCTTTGAGATACTTGATTGTGTCGTGGTTGTGGCCTATCGACATGCACATCCACCTACCATGGCCAAAATACACGAAGTATTTCATGTATCTCTATTATGGAATTATATAGTAGAACCTTCACATATACTCTCTTATTAGGTGGTACAGATAGAGGATGATATTTCTTATGAGGAGAAACCAGTGAAGATCTTAGATCATAGAGAAATAGTTCTACGAAATAAGCTAATTACCCTCATCACAGTGTTGGGGTGAAACCATATGTTTGAAGAAGCGACATGGGAATTGGGGGAAACGATGAAGAAGAGATACCTACATCTATTTCAGTGTGGGAAAAGGAATTTTGAAGGGTGGAATTTCTTCATAGGGGAAGATTGTAATGACTCAAACTTTTATTAGTGGAAATCCCTCTTGATCTAATTAAATATCTCTTTACATGTAAAATGTTTATATAAAATGAAATCTTATTTGGTTTTATGTTTTTTGATTTTAATATAATGTTATGAATTGTGACCGTTTCTAATATAGTCATTGAATAGTAATCCCAAAATTATTATTAATATAGGGATTCAACAAATAAAATTTACTCAGACAAAGAAAGTGATGGCCTCTTCTGGTAGACGTTCCCCTTACGAAGCCCATTTGTAAGAGCTCAAAAAGGAGGATGGGCCTTTGGGCTTCACACATGACCAAGCCCAAGATGAAATTTCATATGATAAGCTGGAGCAAGACCACTTACGAGAGAAGTGGATGTTGATAGAAATTACCCACTGAGCAATATCATCAGAGCCACCCCAAGATTATGTCACCATCACACACCTTATTATTCAGTGTTATACCGGTGTTTTATAGGGTTATGTAAAAAGAACATAAAACTATGGTTATGTACATTATTTTGGTATATAAGAATGAATATACTTTCATTTTAATATTGTTACGTTGTAAAAAAAATTTAAAGAACAAATTGTATTTTTATTTAATATTCAACTAACAAATATTTTTTATGAATTAAAGGACATTTGAATTAAATAATAATAAAATAAATTATTATATTTTTATTATACTAATTTTTATTAAATAAAAATGATCATATAATTTTATAAATGCAATTTTTATTTTCATTAATGTTTGAAATCCATTTTTGTCAAATCCCATGAATTTACGATAAATGTCAGTTTTTATTTTAAAAGTGAAGTTTAACATATTTAAAAAATTATTTAGAAAAAATTTCTATTACTTCCGGAATCTAGAAATAAATATTATCAAATGTTGGATTTTTCATAATTTTCAGAGCAACTAAAATTTTTGTGTAATGATTAAATACCGTTTAAAAATAAAATGTGTTTTATAACATCATAATGAAACAATAGTGATGTAATAAATTACTATAAACATTATGTTCGGACAATATATAGTTTATCTTTAATATAATGTGATTAAAGTTTTTTTGACTTATTTTACAAAAATTTAGTGGACCATTCAAAATATATTAAACATTTTGTCTTTCAAAATTGTTTTCCTTGGGAATGTGACTTATCTCCAAAAAAGCTACCACATTATTTTAAGATGTTTGGACTTTAGCCTTAAAAAATATATTTTTTTCACTTTCCTTTTCTAAAATACATGGGAAAAAACCATGGGTTGTTCGGTGTTTTGCATTAGTATAATGTGAGGTGTCTGAAACCTAAATAATAAACAATTCCCTCACCATTCTTATATAAACCCACCCAAGCTCCCACTTCCTCCTCACTCAAAGCCTTTGTAGATCATCCAACCTCAGCCATTTTCTCTCTATAATCCTCTTAAGGTGCCACAGGCTTTCATGAAGCCTCTCTCAACCCTCTCTCAAACCTATGGAAGAACACTTCTATGTAAGGGTTTTCTTCCTTTCTAAATTTTGTCCAATATTCTTTAAGTTGTTATGCCGTTTTAATTTAAATTATAAATGTATGGTGTATGGTTTTTAATATTTATCATACTTACCAAAGTTATGTTAGAATGATGGGAGACCCCTTTATCTTTCATTATATTTCTCCCATTTACACCTGTTACTGTGCCGAAATTACGAAATGAATATCTCCCACTACATATACATTCAAGCAATTCTTTTATATCATTAATCTAAATTCCATTACATTTTTTAGGAAATTTATCTATGTGACCCCCCATATTGTCCATATCCTGTAAGTTAGTTAATACACCCACTTCTCTCTCATCAACCATTTTTATGAGTTCTTATGTCACGTTGTTATGCGGCCAAAATTGCACAGTGCTTTTCTAAGAAAAAGACATTTTGTACTTAATACCATGCCCATTTTTCAATCTAGGGTATTCAACATGATGCAAATATACTTATTTTTTAAATAGTTTCATGTATTTATTCCACATTCATTTATCTTGGAATAATTGATTTTGTTTAATGATTCAAATTTTTATGATCCATGTGGCACACTTATGCATGAAATGAAGTGTTTATGATGAGTGCACCCTGATAGAGATCTAATTCATTGGGTAATGTATAGTATCATGATATGTCTTGTGAAATGGGTGTTTACTAATACTAATTCAAGTGAAATGTGGTTTCCTGTGTGACTCATGTGCAATGAGGGTTTACTCATTCTCCATGTGCAATGAGACTTGGCTCATGCTAATTCCATGTAAAGTGTTGTCACTAAATTTCGAAGTTATGATTATCGTGATTTATCATAACATTATTTTTATGCTTCTATTGTGCTATATTGATATTCCTATTGTCTAACATGTATTTTATTCCTCATTTTATTCCATGATTATTCCCTTACTAGGCTTTATAGCTCCCCCTTTTCTTATTCATGTCCTCGGGTTATCCCATTATATGCTAAGTATGAGGGAAGGTAGTGCCCATGAAAAGAACATTTTCAATAAAGTTGTTTTATTTCATGTTTTAAGATGTTATGTAATGATCATAATACTCAAAGAAACTATACCTCTCGATCTTGTATGTGGTTTCTAGTGAAGTTTATGTAAAAAATCAGGTTCAAGTGTGTAATAAAATGAAGGGTTGTCATAATGAATTTGTTGGTTAATTCATTGGTATGGTGAATTTATTTTTTTCACTATTATATTTCTTAGTGAAAATTTGGAATTTTATAATGTTATCAAAAATTATAAAGATAATTCTTCCTTACATGTTTTATTCCAATGTTTCCCCATTGGATGTTGGATATACAAAAAAATCAACTCTGAATGATTCTCATAGTACTAATATCACTAATGATAATATAAGCTAGAAACAATTAATGGATAAAACAAAATATCATAAAGATATTTACTTAAATTTTTCTAAAAATAATTATTAATGTTTCTTGAAGTAGAATAAGTTTTTTATTAAATATATTAAAATTTGGTATTTATATTCCAAAATATATTATTATGCCTTTTTAAAAAAAATATGATATGTAGTTAAGACAATAATAAACCTTTAATTAACATAAAATGTTTTGAGTTTTACCATATTGAGAAAATTGGAGTTAAATTTACATATAGAAATAAATAAAGTTATATTGTTAATGATGATATAATATAGAGAATATTTTTTAAAAAATATAGTGATAAGTCTAAATCATATACCATATGGAATGATAAAAAAAATCTACAAATCAATAGATATTTGTTTCTTTATATTTGTTATTTAGATAAATAAAATGAATATTATTCGGAAAAAAATACATCCAATTTTTTATATAATACCTTCTTTGAATTAATTAACTATGAAGGAATTGAAATATGTAGTTTTAAGAAAAATTAGAATCTTGATTTGAATTTCATTTGAATTTTGAATAGAAATAATGTTTGAGAAATAATATAAGGCTTGAGAATGAAATCATGAAAATGAAAAATTAAAATTATTTAAAAAATAATGAATAATTTTTTCATTATGATAAATATAATATCCCAGATTGTACAGATAATACAAAGAAATCCATTGAGAAAACAATAATTGAAATAAATATCTAGAAGTAAAATTGTAGGTAAATATAAAAAGAGTTGGAATATGTCAATTAAAAAATATATTAAATAATAGTGTGATGAAATATTCATTATATATATTTTTATTAATGGTTAAATTAATGTAGTGGGAGAAAAATAGAAAGATAAAATGTTACACTCCAAAATCTTCAACAAAGTTGAATTTGTTTCTGAGAAGAAAAATGAATGGAATGTTATATGTCTTTCTAAAACCAAAAAAGAGGTTAATTCATAAATTTAAAAAAAAACTCTATTTTATAAAAACATTATAGTAATCCTGTTTTGATAAAGATTAAAATTAATATGAGTTGAAAATTTTAATTCTGTGTTATAACAACATGGTTAGTGGTCAAAAATGTTTTAAAGAGAATGATAATATAGTCTCTAGGAAACATGAACATATTTGTTTTTCTATTTGGAATTTACAATGATAAGAATTCATTATATGGATACAACTAGTGTTTTAATTTAATTGAGTGTATGAAAAATATTTGTTAGTTTCTTCAACAATATTACTACTATTCTAAAAAACACTGAATGAATAGTGTGTGGGAGGATAAATCCTCTCAAATGAATATTTCTGGGAGGTTGTTTTGAATAAAAATGAGAAGGTCTGTGAAAAATATGAAGATAAGTTTTAATATTTGGAATTCATTTATGATATATATGAAAAAACCAAACAGCTTATAAATATATTTCCTATTTTTATACTGGTGAAATGATTTTTTGACAGTTCCCATTAACTTAATGTGATGAAAGATAAAGGAAAATAAAAATATAATGTTGTGGAAACTCATCTCAAATCTAAAAAAGTACAATTAAACGGGATATATGATAGTGGTCGTTTATATCTTATAATAATAAAGGAAAACTTGTAGAGGAATGTTAGAATTCAAATAAGGTATAATGAAATATGTATTTGATGAAAATCTCCAAATAAATTTTTTTTCATCATCCATCAGTATGGAAGAAAAGATGAAATCCATGAAATTTTTTATGGGATAAAAATATACCTCCTAGGTGATTCAAAACATTTTTATGTAAAAAAATGGTAATAATAAGAAAACATTCCTTTTTTGTTAATAGAGGGGAATATGAGTATATTGTTACAAGCGGACAACGAAGTCAAAAACTTGTTCCATGTTGGTGAGGTTTAAATCTATTTTTACTAAAAATGGTGGAATAAAATCAGTTATTCCATAAAAGTCTTGGACATTTGTTTTAGATAAAAATTAAGAAGTTATCAAGGAGAGATAGCGTCGATGGAATTCCTTGTATTTCATGAAAAAGAGATTAATGTTGCACAATTTTTCAGAAAGGTATGATTAAAATATCAATGGAATTGAATGTTTTCATTTTTCCAAAACAACACCTATATACAATTCATTTATATATATGTAGTAAAATGTGAAAATAGTCAAATCATTGAGACATGTAATTTATTACATTCATTGATGTCATTACTCGGATTACATGTGTAATGTATATGAACCAAAATTCAAGTGATCTAAAAATGTTTAAAAGTTTTAGGAGGACATATGAGAAGGACTATGAGTATTCAGTTGAGAATTTTAGAATAAAAAATGGTGGTGAATAAAAAATTGTAAAATTTGAATGTTTTCATGAGAAGAATTGAATTCATCATAACCTTACAACACCATATACTCCACAAAAAATGGTCTTTCTTACAGAATGAATAGAAGTCTTGTTTAAATAGGTGGAAGAATTGGTTATTTGAATAAGGTATCACTCATTATTATTAGAGGAAATCCAGGAGCACTAGTATATAAATTTAAAACTAATGTTTCTATAGGACATATTTTGATATGACTCCATCTAAAATGTTTTATAAAAAAAGATAGTGATTTAAATAATTACGAATTTTAGGGGGTCATGCATCAAGATGAAGAAAGGTGGAAATAATAGAAATATTGAGGATAGAGGTGATGATGGAGTTTTTTTGGATATGTTTCATAATTATATGGATATTGAAATTTATAAATGTTTAAGAATATTTGTTGACATTGATAATGTGAATTTTATTTATAAATATGGGGAATACTCTAAAAATACTCATGTAGATAAAAAATATGAAAAGGATGAATGAATTTTATTTAATAATTGTGAAAAAGATAATTAAAATTATAATACTACAAAATAAGGGGAATAAGACACATATATCACTAGTGATGAGGAATAATATTGAATATCACATATTATGAGGAATAATAATGTGGAATCTTGAAAAATTATTAGTGATCAACATCGAAGGGTTAAAAAAAGAAGTATATGAAAGGATATTACGCATATAAATTTTATTTAAAAGTTGAGCCAAATGATATGACTTACTATTTTGATAATCTAGATTGGGATTCTGATATAAATTTAATTTTGGACAAGATTTAGAAAAATGATACATGAGAACTTATAACTCCAAAAAATAAAAAAAATAGTACAAAGTGGTAACCAATAACAAGGTAAATATAAAATGTATTGTGATTTGAAAAAAATGAATTATTTTTGTGAAAATTGTACTCATAGATAGATGTAATTGAGTATGATTACAATTTTTCACTAGTGGAACCATTTGAAATAATCAGAACATTTCATGCAATTATTGTACAATAAATCAACCAAATTGTTTAGATTATTGTGAAATGGCCATTTGTGAATGGTGATCATGATTAAGAGGATAATATATATTAAACACATGGATTTTTTGTGTTAATTATTAATTATATGTTTTCAACTAGAATAAATCCATGTGGGGGAAAAATATGCTCTGAGGGGATGGTTTTCCAAATTTGATACCCACATAATAAAGATTAGTTTTAAGAAGTAAATGGATTATAATAATATTCATATCAAATAATTTCATGAGTTTGCAATCATTTTAATTTTTTATGATGATGATAGTATCTTTTTTTGGGAATGATGAAATAACATGTGAAGGATTTGTTTCATGATACAAAAAGTATTATTAAAATTTCCATGATGGATAAAATGACAAAAATCTAGGTAAAAATTATAAAAAAGAACAAAATAATATTTCATTTTCATGAAATATATTGTATGGAAACTATTAATACATTTCAAGTGATTTATTTGAAACCTATTTCCATGCTGATTTGTATGGAAACCAAGTTGAAATAATATGTAAAGGGAAATGAATTTGACTATAAATAGTTTTAGAAGCTGATTGAATGTATTTTATATTTGACTACATCAAGAATATAAATTATTTATCATATTAATATTCATGCATGATTTAATTTTATTAAAAATTAATTACATATTTTGGATAAAAGAAGAATATTCAGATATATCAAAGGCACAACAAAACTTTTTAATCAATTATGGAAGCTTGAAATGTATTGACGTCTGTGGGTATTCAAATGTTGATTGGATAGAAATATTGATGATATAATATCCATGTATTTTGTAGTATTGTTTTTATTGACTGGTTTTGATATTTGTTTTATTATGTACCTATATTCAGTAACTCTTAGCAAGGATGAAGTTGATCATGTTGCTTCCACACAATATGTTATCCAGCTTGTGTCGATGAAAAAATAGTTGTAAGACATACATGTTGATGTAAATTTACAATTTATCTTTGGTTGTGATAATAATATATCAATAAATCATAACAAATTACTAGTAAAACATTATATATTTAATCATATTGATACCAAATAAAAATTTATTAAAGATAATGTGGAGATGACCAAATTGAAGATTGTGTTTTTTCCAACATCGGAACAAGATGTTGGAATATTCACAACATCCTGAACAAATGAATCATTTTTCATACTAGGGATCATCATGGATGTCCAACCTCATTTGATCAAAGTTTTAGGTATGTATTTTTATCCCCTCTCTCCTCATTTCATTGTATTTTTTTCATAGTGGAAAATTATTTCATTAATATATCCTTTGATATGTGATAAACATTTTAAGGAAGCATGATTGTAGGGGTAGTAGGATTTATGTTGTGCTATCATCATGTAAGTGTTTAAAATATTCTAATAGTTTTTTTAGTGGTTTTAAGAACCATTGGTTTATAATAATGTTGGAAAATTGGAGAAATATACGATAAAAAATTGAATAAGATTCACGAGTCAATACATTTGGGATTTTTTTTAAAATAATTTTTGTTTCATACAATGATCTAGAACACATAGGATTATTATTGTTTATATTTTATAGATTGATTACATTTAGAATCTTATGTATTTATGAAACTCGGTAGATAGAAACATCCAACTATGGAGATGGTTGGGGCCAAGATGGCAATATGTTGTTTTTTGAATCTGGGTGAAGCATGTGCTGAAGGTATTGTATTTTTTTCAATAGTATAATATCATCTCACATAGTAAAAGTTGGTGATAAAACACACTAGTATAATCATAATATTAGATACAAAATGATTTATAATTTCCATCAGGTTTTGAAAACGTTTTTTGGGAAAAAATGATCATCAAAATCTATATATGTCCGAAAAAAAATATTTGATCATAATGATGAAGTCTTTTAGATTCTGAATGGACATAAAGAAAATATATTTATTCATTTATTATCATAGAGTTAATATAAATGGAATTTTTTCTGGTTAACGTACAGTGCGATACTTATGAATAAATATGGGAGAAAATTCTATCCAATTGGGTTATGGTATATATTTGAATGAAAGATCTCACTGGACAGATATGATGATATAATAAATTTATTCATTACATCATATTTTTTATGCTAATTTAAATTCTATTCAATTTCCTCAAGATGTAATGATACATATAGTATTTTATAAATGAATAAATTCAATGGTTTCTATATTGGTTTGTTGGTGTGAGATCACTAAATTAATAATTGTTTGAAGGCTTGGATGTTTTTTTGAATATTAGAAGATGATGATCCTAATTTTTATTCATTAAATTAAAAACTAAGATTCAATTCATTAGTGTTAGAATATGATGAATGATTGAATTTCATGTATACTATAATTCGAAAATGAATTATGTTGTTGATGATACCTATTCATCTAATGTGTTGTTCCCCTGATACATTTTCTGCAAGATTTTTTTGCCAGAAGATGTTGGGAAGAATGAAAAACCAATGATGTGGATTGATTCGGGACTAATGCCTATAAGTAATCAAGCGACTAATCCACTAGATGAATGCTAACATTGAATTGAATTATTTTCTTCAGGTTGATATTTTCAAAAAATTGGGCCAACAAATAAAGAATAAATATGACATGTTTTCATCAAATAGTTCTATATTCATTTGAAAAATTGTGGAGATAGTTCCTCAGTCATGAGGTGACATTGATCTAATAGAATAAAATTACTACTAATTCAATAGACATAGGCTGACACTGATAAATTCATCATGGGATAGAATTCATAAGGTGGTGTTTCTTTGTTATAATGATTTATGTCGTTGATACATAAGTTGTTTGTTGAAGAAGTCATTTTGTTTCTAAAGAGGACTATTGAAGAAATTGATGTCATGAGTTAGAATTTATTCATAATTCCTAAAATAAATCATATGATTCTTTTCTTATCAATACATTATATTAAATCATGAAAAACATAATGATAAAATATTTTCTAGAAATGGTGAAATGTTATTGAAATCATATTCACATAAAAGTTTTTGAAATCAATTCACTAAAAATAATGACTAATCAGATTCACTGAAATGTTTTATAAATCGTATTCAATAAATAAAATTGAAATCAGATTCAATGTATATTTTCCAAAATCATATTAATTGAAAATTTATATTAATAAAATTCAATGAAAAAACTTGAAATTATATTCACTGAAAAGAATTATAAATTTTACTCACAAAAATAAAAAATTGAAATCGGATTCACTAAAGTTGATTATCTCAAAAATAAAATTACATATATATAGGTGGTAAACCATGATATTCATTTTTTCATCAATGTATGCAAAAAATATGGAGGATTTAAGAAGTCAATGTGGATGTTTTATATGTGAGTGATTTACGAAGAATTGAAATTTCAAGAAGCTGGGTAAGATTGAATTTGTCCTACTATTATTTTCCAAGAATATTATAAATATGTTATTAGATCAGTTTTCCATTTCCAACATTCTATGTTATTGTGAATAGAAGAGATTTAGTGAAATAAAATTGAATGTTACCATATAAAGGAAGATGAAATGTATTAATTATTCATTTAGAGTTTATGTAATAAAGAATATTGATGATAATTGGGTCCATCATTCATAGAATATCCGATTAGACATTCTGTGAAAATTATATTCAGCATCCGGAAAATATCTGGTCCCACATTATGATAATTTCATATACATAATTCTGTGAAAATATGATCAACCATTTTGGAAAAATAAGATCCATCCTTATGAGAAAATCGGATCCAGCATTCTACGATTATCAGATCCTACATTCTACAAAAATCATTACTAATATTTTTTGGAAATCGGATAAAAATTGTATAGAAAATGGATCGAAAATCCAACATCATTATTTTGAGAAAATTGTATCTATAATCTTGCATCATTAAATTGATAAAATAAGATCCTAACAAAGCAGGCTGAGGATTTGAGCTATGAAATTATGGAACTGATTCAATGAAGACATTATTAATTTGGTTGGATTAATAGTTTAATAAGAAATCATAGTAAATATATGGGAGTAATTATAATCATTTCTATCGAGAGATATATGGTTTCTTTCGGGAGTTGGCCGATGTTGAATTCCCTTCTACATAATAGTGGATTCTCATATACGCACAGGTGTTTCTATGGCAATGATATTGGTTCCCACAATAAGGTCTAACCTTGTAAATCAAGTGTGAATTACTTTCATTCGAACATTTTCATGCAAGATTATTTACTAAATTTTTATAAGTAAACAAATCATATAATTTTTTATGGGTTATGTTTCTAATACGTTTAAAACATTATAAATGTGAACAACTGATTCAACCCCCCCCCCCCCATCTCATTTGTTATTTGATCATTTGGAACATCAATTTTTTGGAATTGGGTCGATTTAGATGATGAGGTAAATTATAATGTGGTAATGTACCTTATTTTAAATACAAACTATGATCCTTCAAAATATAATAGAGACAAAATTTTCAAAGAAAATAGATACACTACCAAATGGTTAGTTTTCAGTTGATCCAATAATAGATGTTTTAGAACAAACTGCCAAAAGTTTAGACATGAATAGAAGAAGTTCTAAATTAAGATTTTACACAGAATAGATGTGATACAATGGAGATAAGTAATGTATATTAATTGATAACATAATTTCTAATTTAATTGTCAAAACTAATAAATTAATGTGAGTTTAATAAATTCTATGTGAAGAAGAATTGATGTAGTTAAAGAGAGTGACATAATCTTATTAAATGTGTATCAATGAAACAAAATAGTGAATAATTAGTAAAAAAATTTAGTAGATAATATTTTATGTTATACGATTCTATAATTTAATTGATATTTTTTTAATTATGTGATTTTTATATAAGGTTATTGTAATATTTATTTAATATTGAACTATCAACATCGTCCGAACATTAAATCCATATCAATGCTAGATGATGTTGATGTTGATGCACCAAAATATGAAGTTATGGAAATAAAACATTATTCAGTGTGAATAAAAATATATTATATCAACATAGAATGGGAATAAATAATATATAGCTATAAAATTTATCCATAAATTTTGTTCATGACTATAGTGGATGATAATGACCAAGGTTGAGAAGAATGAAATAAATTTCTATGTGATATGATGATGGAGGAATATGATTAGTTTATAAAATACACTACCATTAGATGGTATATATGATAAATTCAATGTAAAAAAATATTTTATTTAGTCATTCAGATTATATATTCATCAGATGATAGGAAAAATCATAAATTCACTATGATAATTTTCTCAAAATATACAGTGATGAAATTTTGTTTTGAGTTCCCAAAATGTTCAAAGACAATGTTCCAACATATTATATTGAAACATATTAAGAATATTTCATCCACATAAGAATAGTAATAAAACATTTTACATTTCAATGACTATGGAATGTTTAATTTTTGATGAGATTGTGATAGATGTTCAAATGATATAGCATAATAAATTTTAAAAAAGAATTCTTGAATTCTATAAAGGTGGTAAATATATAATCCATTGATTGATTTCTTCTAATGGTATTCCTCTTGGATACTCCAAGAGTCATCTATTTACTACATCATTGAAATATATTTTGATATTTCAGATAATGACATTTAAATATTCAGAATTCATGATGGAGTATTTAATATTATTGACAATATTTACTAAAGATTGGATGTTTTTTTAATCCATTATTTAACGTTGGTTGAAAAAATTAAATATTTATTATATTTATAAGCGTTGAAAGCAGTCAATTTCACACTTTGAGTTTGAAGGAAAATAAATATCTATGGTCTTGTTTACTATTTTTTTATATAATGTATGGTAATAAAAAATAACATCACTCTTAATTTGAGGCATTATGTGTGAAAAATAGTTGTTTTGTTATAACCCCAACACTAGTTCCCCACAACTAGTGTAATAATTTATTTCATTGGAATAGATATATTGATTAAAATCCCCAATGAAAAATCTATTTAGTAGTTTTAGCGAAGAAGACACAAAGATGATACCAATTTTACATTGGGAATAGATAATAAAACTTATTACATAACAATAGAAAATTCTCTCCCTTCATGAAAATTCATTTAAATGATTCATCTTTAAAATGTGGGGATAGTGAAAAAATAAAGGAGAACTCAAATTCTCATTATTGTTTATGTACATCCAATGATAACATGAATCAATATGTTTAAAAATATGGCATCATAAATAACTTGGAAAAAATCCATTTAGTTAATTTATCCACATGAATATATAAGGAATAATAAATATTGAAATTTTAATAACAGATAACTCATTCCATATAATCAATAAACATAAAATTATATTTTTCTATAGATAACATTACATAGAATATATCATGGATAATAAAAAATGAATTTTTATTCTTGAAAATTCTTAATTATTGTACATCAATATTTCAATGGACATGATACATTTATCATCACAATCTATTCTCAATAGAGTTTAAAACTACTCAGTAAAAACCCATCTTATTTGGTTAAGTAATTTGTCTCCAAAAAATATCAATGCTTTGGTGGGATATCACTAATTGATCCATATCTTTGTATTCATTTATAATGCATTCCTTATATATTGAATATTCAAATTACTTCATGAAAAATATTCCTCATCATAAAATATTAAAATTGAGTAATGTATAAGGATTTATAAATATTTCCCCAGTTAAACGAATAAATTAAAATGTAAATAGCATGTATAAAATTTTAATTTTATTTGGTAAAAAACTCATATTAATTATTAAATAATTTTTATATTTATGAGAAATGATAATTATATTGATAAATGTCTACAATTATGTGATTTATCATGATAATGATAAGAATCATAGAAGAATTTGAGATTGCCTAATAACATTTACAAATTGGTAATTTTCCAGTCAATTCCATTTTGATGATATTATAAAATTTTAAACAAAAAATAACATTACTTTTGAATGAATAATGAAATTTCATTTCAATTGGTAATTATATAGGCTACATAAAAGAGAAGTGGTGAATAATAACAGAGAATTATTAATGGAATGTATGTTGAGAAGAAATTACAGACCTCACAGTTCATTCTGTTTTAATGTTGATTATATTAATTTATAGTGGTATAAAAAATTTCATTCACTTAAAAAATAATAATATTAATAAATATAATATCATTTATTATCATTTATAACATCTTATTATTGTATTGGATGAAATATTTCATTATTCCCATTGTTTAGGTGTTAATTACCTAAATTTATCATTCACTATAAACATGGTGGTTTTGAATCATAAAAATATTATATAGATGCGTAACATATAGTATAATAAAAATTACATAATTAAAATATTTAAATATCAATTAAAAAATTCTAATCAATCAAGAATTATTTTTATGAAATGTTATGTACATTACGATCATTGAGACAGTGGGTTGTTTGTATGCATGAGTAACACTTCCACATTCCAATGGTCATTATTGAAAGATGTATTGTATTATATAATATTTCATGAAATATCATAATATCAGATATACCAAATAATATCATTATATATTTCATCATGGCAATGTGGTGATGAAAATAGTGTCACATCAGTTTAGGATGATTGTAGTCCACACGTACACGAACGATGTTATCTTTCTTATGTGAGGAAAAGTGAATGAAGAAAATAATATATATATATATATATATATTATTTAAATATTGATAACTATTTCATTAATATCAGTTCTATTTAATTTATTTAAATTATTATCATTAACGATATTCTTTATCATAATCTATGTAAAGCAATATTGGAAGAAGAATCACATTTCATCGAGAGGCAGCAGTTTATTGTACACCCGAGATACATTATAGTGTCTCATATGGAATGTAAATTAATAATGTATTTATATTATATAAAGAATAAATAGGTATATTTATGTTATTCATATAATACTATTACATTAGATCCATCAAAATAAACAACCATTAGAGGTGATAATGTAAAAATAAACAATATTATTTTATGATGCATTAGTCCACCATACACATGAATGATGATTTCAAAACCCATTTGATGTAACTGGAGATAGATTTTCATCATTACCATATAAAAAAACATAACATTATATTTAATATACTTTTGTTATTATGTCATAATTATATAATAAAATTTTTTGGAGGTCGATAATGAAATAAAATGATGATGCTCATTGGAGAACATTACCTCATATTCATGAATCATCATTTTGTTTGATACAATGGAACCATATGTCATATTTAAACCAAATATAAGGATTATATATTGTGGGGAATAATTATGGGAATTTATTATGATGGTTGTATTCTAATACATGTTGTTGTAATGTATGAATAAGAAATAATGGTTCACCTTTTATATGTAATTGTGATTAGAAAACAAAAAATTTATTTAAAAGATTTAGATATACATGAATATTCATGGTGATTTAGCTTCGCTCTTTGGTGATGACATATCTCTAATGTTTTGGGGAATCTATCCCACCTCCCAATCATAGGGGGAGTTCTGCATCCTCCTATTACTTAGAAGAGGTGTTCCTCATTGTCATCTTCAAATCCAACTTTTCTTCCCGCCTTCCCAATGATCCTGCATTGTTTAGAAGTTCAATATTTCTTCAAGAGGAACCGTAACTCACCCTCTTCCTAGGGGTGTTCAATGGGGCCCAAAACCTATTAAATTTCAGTCTGGAGGCAAGATTTTTTCATCATCTCCAATTTATTTACGAGTTCGACCTGTTCGTCTCTGAATCCTAGGGGCAATAGGAGCATACGATTGTGAGATAACATTACCGGAGGCACATCATTATTTGGTTTCTTTTAGAAGAGGAATTGATTAGTATTGGGTCTATGGCCTCTCAAATATGAAATTGTTTCAACTTTTATCAATTTAGATGGATCTTTGAGTTTTATATGTGGCAAGATCCTTTGACAGTTTTGACATTGGTATTCCTTACTGGTCTATACCATTCCTTTCAAAATCCCACCATTCTGGGACCTCTGGAAAAAATTATAGGGTTCTACTTATGTTTTGATCTCTGAATAAAAGATATTTATCACCCAATTTGTCTGCAAATTTTCATCATGGTTGATGTTGTATTACAATCAATTAATTACGTCTGGATCAAGGATGAGAAGGAATTCAGTTATAAGAAAGAGTAAATTTTATAGAAGTGGATATGTTATTGTGTTGCTATCATAAATTTTGGTCAATTGGGATCAGTTTATCACATTGGTAGATGAAGGGTTCCATACAATTGGTGGAGAATATGAGCATCAGTTTTTGTGATGACAATGGATTTTGACAGGTGATGTTGAAGGAGAATATGGTTGATACTCTGAAAAGGCGATGGAGTGTGAATGGGGGAAATGATGATCTCACATAGGTGTGTAATGGGACGTCTCTTTGGTTAAGGAGTATACTATTATGGTCATCTATTCTAATATGTGAGTTTGAGTGGGGGATTCTCCCATTGTATGTTCAGATATTGAGGAGAGGATGTCAGATCCTATAGAGGCCACTATTCCTCAAGATGCAATGAAAAAGGTGTTGTTGTCACTGAATCATCCATTAATGTTTTTTTTGATCAGCTATTGTGTGATATTGTTGTTGGGAACCTCCCCTGGTTGGAATTTTTTATAGGCCCATTTCTTCTACAGTTGATAGCCAGCCCTGTAGAGCCCTTAGGAAATATGGACTTTTATTATGGCACAAAAAGAATGGGTTTTCAAACATAATGTGGAGAGGTGAAAGTGAATGTCATTATATGAAATCGGTATTAAGGATTTTAGAATGATGATGTAACCCTTATGACATATGGTCCTCATTAGCTCTGAGATGTCATCATGCTGACTATTTCAAAAAACCATAAATCATTGATTGAAGATGATAAATAATAAAGGAGTCCCATGATTTTCATTACCATACGGTGCACAATCAATGATTATCTCTGATTGATTTTAATATCCCCCCTAGTTGATTGGATGTGGGATTTTATATGCATCAGAGGGTTTTTTATTGGAAAAAAATGATGGATTCAAGAGTTATGGCGGTAGTACCCCCTGTTTTGCATACATAACCACTTTCCTCTTATTTAATTATATTTTCTTTTTTATTGGGTTTCCATAAAATATATGGTTTCCAAAAAATAAAGTTTTTCCATAAAATAGAGAGTTTCCATAAAATAGAGTGTTTCCATAAAATTGAGTGTTTCCATAAAATAGACAGTTTCGATAAAATTGGATGTTTCCATAAAATAGAGTGTTTCCATAAAATAGATTGTTTCCATAAAATAGAGAGTTTCCAAAAAGTAGGGAGTTTCCATAATGATCTTTGTTTCAAAAAATTGGATTTATTCCATAAATTATTGTTTTTCGATAAATTGGGTTGTTTCAAAAAAGTTGGTTGTTTCTATAATTTTGGTTGTTTCCATAATGTGGTGTGTTTCCATAAAGAATGATATTTACATAAAAAATGTATTTCCATAAAAAGGGAAAATGTGAAAGATGGGAGTGTTTGGTGATTTTATAATGAATTTTGGGACCAAAAGGAAGGTAGCATGATCCATACACAGTTGGCCCAAAACATGTGGTCAAACCTTGAGCAAAGGTCAAATCTATATCACATTTTATAAAATCTTAATCATTTTTTTCCTATGTATTTTTTTTTGATTCAAACCGCCCATGTTTCTAGATTACACTCCCTAGATGGCTAGAGAACCCTCCCCACATAATTTGGAGGCATCCCAGAGCCATCCCTTGGTGATTTCAAGTCTGATTCTTGAGGTATGTCACTATTCATTCCGGATTTTTCACGTTTTCGTAGATCTTCTTAGATCTACATCACTAATCTCCATTAATTGTCAAATCTGAACTCATAGATGGTATATATATGTTTTTGGATGCCAAAAAATTCAATTATGGGTCGTGATCTTTCTAGGATAAGAGATCCGAGTTCAATCTTGGAGAATCGACCTGTTTTCTTGTGCATTCTTCATCTGTAGTCAATGTTCCTTCAATACCATCAAAATAGGTGGCTTATCTCTCAACTCCTCTTGATAGAATTGATTTTCATATATTCAAATTGTTTTATTGATTGTTAAATTCATGGAAAAGTATTCATTTATGGTGATTTATGGATTTTGTGAAATTGTGTGATCTTGGTGAATAGTTGTGAAAAAGGGGGCTTAGTTTCAGGAATATAAAATGATGATTTTAAATTATGGATTTGATGGAATTTCTAAATGGATGATGAAAAATCTATTTTCAATAGAAATGGTTTTCAATATAAATTTAGTTTTATTGAAATGGTTTGGAATTGAAATGGTTTGGCATTGAAATGATTTCGGCCGAAATAGTTTCCAATTAAATGGATTTTTTATTTAAAGGGTTCTTTTGTCATGATTGTTGTTAATATGTGGTGTGTGTTGATTTTTCATATACGAGTCTTGGTTGAAATATGACATTTTTCTTGGTTCTAAAGGTTTAACGGAACATGGGATTTTCATACATGGGTCTTGGTTGAAATATGACCTTATGATCAGTTTCAAAGGTTTAATGGAACCTGAGAAAAAGTTACCATATTACGACTTGGTAGATCGACGAGAAATAACTCATGAGTATGGAACATTCATAAAGTAGATTGAATGGTCGTTTGCATGGGTTTGAGGAATGGTTGGGTATGACGGTAAAGGGATATTATGGAATGGTTGAAAATATTGTTTATTTTTTTTGTAAAAATATATTGATGGTAAAAATTGGTTTCAATTGAACTGGTATGCATTGGTGATGAAAGGTTTTGGAAACTTGTTTATATTTTTCTATAAACTATTTTTGAGAATTTTTTTTATATAAACAGTTTTATATGATTGCTTCTAACTCTTCTATCCTTGTGGCGTGAGTATGGAAGTCATTGGGGAAAGTCTAATGTGTTTTATACTCAACCCAGCTATGTCACATTGGTGCTTTTGTAGATGATATCTTCTGGGACAAGGGAAAAGGTAATGTTTTACACGTGTTTAGAAATACATAGGGATGTCTGGGATGTTCAGAGATTTTGGAGCATGGTGCTTGTAGACCATGGAGTCTTGAGAGAGTAATTTGTAGCTTTTCTAATATGTACTTTGATACTTGGGTTTTCTTTGTTTTTTGCTTATTTTTTTGTTGTTTTGAGTTACATGAAGTTGTCGAGTTTGCATTCATTTGTTCATGCATCATATAGTGAATTTTGGTTATGGTTGGTAGGTTTTTTTTTCCTTATTTATTAAAGGGTAAATTGTCCTCCACTTGCCTTTGAAAGACATCGTTATTTATTTCCATCATTTCGCATCTTTTGGATGTCACTAAAGGCCTAGTAATGATTCTTTGTACTATCAATAAAATGTGAATTGGCGGGTCATTACAAATGGTATCATCTTGTTCTATAGTAACTCTCTGACCCCAGTTACCTAGAGTAAGTGCATTATTTTAATACATTGACATGATTACAAGAAATCAAGTCCTGAAAGACCGACTAGTTTAGCAGTATTAGAAAATAGATTACATACATGAACATTACATTACACATTATAATATAAAACACAACATAAATGATATTTTTATAATTCCATTAATCCCATAGCTTAACCCTATTTATCAATCATAATTCATTTCATGTAATCGTGAGAAAATTATAACATTGAATGGGGTGAGCTAAGATGCACAGTAAGAATAACTATATAGCAGAAACATTCATAAATATTCATAAACATTTAATGAATTGTAAATGACTAAAACAAAAGGATTTTAAATGTAAACATCATCATAATATGGAAATGATAAATAAAATAATGGCATTTACATATTCACAAGGATATCTTACCAGTCAAATAATCACATGAAATATCAATAACCACTTTTATAATTATGGAATGCATAATTCCAGACATCATAACCACATAGTCCAGGCCTTGTTTCAAGACTACAAATAAGATTTTGTCAATAACATGTTCAATGAAACTAGTATGTCACATGAGACCTACCGACTCATCGAGAAGATATAGAAGGCTCCACCCGTCACATACTAAGTCCAATGCAGTCCTCGTATGAAAGGGTTTCAACATAACATAAACATATGTATTATAACATGTGTACAAAATTTCAATACATTATCCATAAACCATGAATGGTATAAAAATAACACATCCACAACCAAACATATCACAAAAACATCAATACAATATGGATGATTTGTATCATAAAAAATCAACTTCAAACAAGTTTAAAATCCATAAAGGGAGGTTTATATTGATTTAAATGATTTGTAAAAATAATTAAGTGATATATCCATTTTTCATAGAAACATATTAATGAATAGAAATTTAGAAAGGAAGTCATTTAATGACATTTTGGAATCAAAGTGTCCCATACCACCTTGAAAATTTTGATGGGAATTTTTATTTTAAAAACATTCATGTCCATATAGATAAATCCTTAAAACCCCTATTGAAAATATGGACATTAATGAGAATGATTTAGAAGAATAAATAATTAAAACATATATAATGATGTTTTAGTAAAAAGTCCCTTAATATAATTCCTTTTAAAAAACTTTTACGAAACATGGACAATGATAATAAATATGTAACAGTACATACATACACATAAACAATCTCAGATAATAATGAGATTGAGAATTTAACCTTACCGTGCACTTTCCTTTAGTCGAGGGTACATTTAACCTCCTGTATAAAGACCATAGTATTATATTAAATTATACCACAACCATATTAATATTTATTAAATAAAGGTTGTTTGATAAAAGATACTTCCTTGTTGGGTTCTGAGTTACCCTCTTTCTTGTTTAATGGCCAAGAGCCCAATTGGTATGATTTTTGTATTCCTTCTTCTTGTTTTATGATGTGAGGATGGATTGAAATTATGATATATCGGGCCTAGGAGGCTTACTCATTGTGGCAGTAGTTGATGCCTAGAGTGGAGAGATGCATCGGTTTATGAATGTGGGTGTCGGGAGGAAACTAGGGGTGTTGAAATGGGTTGGATTTTAATATTTGGATTCATGATGGTTCTTATTATTTGTTTTTGGGCATTAATTTATCCATTACTCAAGGCACCTGGTCTTGCATACCCTTCTTCTGAAAGGGGATAAGAAGCACAAGGTATGCCACATGCATTCCATGTTTAGCTTGTTAAGGGAGGATATGTCTATGAAATTGCTATTGGTGGAAAAGACACAATCTGTAGTTGATCTACTCACCGTATTGAGACTCTGTTTGTTGAGTAACATAGAATGCTTTTCTTGAATTCTTTGTAATATTGGATAGAAATGATGTAAATAAGAAATTGAATAAAATATGTAAACCCATGGGGTTTGAATTTCTCAGAAAAAATGTTGATGTTGTAATTTAATGGGACAGTGGATTTTAGGTGTGATGATAATTAAATTGAATGTTGAAATTGTTAATAGTTAATTATTGTTTAAATAATTAATTAACGTAAATTGATGTTGTTAAAAAGGGAATTAAATAATGTAATTAATCTCTCTAAATGGTTGTGTGCCTATAGGATACCTAGTCTTAGAAGTGGTAGTTGAGAGTCTGAGAGACGTTAATGGCAGTTGGGTCTAAGACTAGGTTATGTCCATAGTGTGTTTGTGAGCTATAATATATTCTCTACATTTTTTTCTTTATATACAATACTCCACCCCCATCAGTTAGGGAAACTGACACCCCAAGGATTCTAATCCCTAGGGTGGTTTTTTCCCAAAAATTCTGGTCCGAGGATGGATGGATGAATACCACCTTTTCACCGCTCTCTTCTCATGGTAGATTCTTGAGATGGTAGGCACAATAGTTATTTTCTCACATATATGTGTTTAGAATTCTGTAACGGCATGTGGTTATCCAAACACACATATTCTTGATATAGTTTTCTATGGAAAACTATAGGTGAAATGTGTATAGGATGTAATGGACTGAGGATCCTTTCTCGGTGTTTGTGATATAATGGCTTGAGGTTTAATACCCAATGTATGATAAATTTTAGGCAATCATTGGAGGCTCCCAAAATCAACTTTGTTACTTTTTTGTGTGTTTGTGGTGGTTTGGTTTCTCGAGGTTCATGTTGTGGTGCTTTTCCCAAGTGTCTGTGGGAAATACCTTTTGGAGAATGATGCTTATTGTGTGAGACAATATTGAAAATCAACAAACTATTGGTGACGTAGTAGAGAGGGACCCTTAATATTCATTATTATTTTATCCTGTATGAATTACTTGGTGACAATATCAATAGTGAGGCTGTGAACATAATATAAATATTTAGTTGATAAGTGAGTTTCACTTCTATTTAATTGTTCTTTATAATGATTTCATTACCATTTCACGAGAGGAATTGGGAAGGATCCAACTGAGTATATTGTTACACTCACCCTGTTTCTATATAATCTATTTTTAGCACACTGGGAGTAGGTTGTAGATCATGCAGCTTTATACTAGTTTGGGGTAGTAAGATCTGTTGGGGCTTCGTGGATGCTATTGTTTTTACTTTATTTTGTGTACTTGTAGTTTTCCCCTTTTATTTGTAATTTTTTTTCATGACATTACATATGTGTACTTGGTTATTCATTTATATTGAAGCCTATCTTGGAGTTAGTTATTGTTTATCTTATTTATCTCATATATAAGTGTTCTCATAGTGGGTAATTCCTCCCATCGGCGTGTTCACTATACCATCAGTGCTAGTCGTCAGCCCGAGGGGTACTGGAGGAGTGAAATGGGGTCATTATATCCTTTATCACATTTCTGGTCTAGGAGGGGTAAGAATTGTGGAGAGGGGATCTGACATTTATATACCACATATAACATATCTATATACATAATAACAATGAATCAGTTATATTTACGTATGGAGAAGTATGATACCCTTATATATGCAACTCAGGAATTGTATCTTGGATTTCTATTAGATAAGAACACCCATGTATACATAATATTATAGAATCTAGAATTTTTTATTTAAATATCTAAAAAATATTGTTCCTTTAATATTATCTATGTTCAATTTGTCATCATTATGAAATGAAATTGTCATAAATCATATGAATCTATGTGAGATCACATCAGTCTGGTGATCACCATCAAATCCATCATTATCCAAAATAATATTCTCATTGTATTAATCCAATAATGAATCTTGGAACTTGTATTCTATCTGAAAAAAATTTATGGAACTTTTTATCTATTCAATTAATTATACATGACCCACATCAAAAATTTACCCTATTTCAGTACCTTCAAATTTCACAAAGTAATACATATTTTTTTTGATAATGATAATCTTATTAAAATTAGGAACACGATGGAAAACACAACATCATTGTAACATTTATAGAAATTTTATTAAAAAATATTAGCAATATTTTATTGAAAACATGATAAATTTTCCACTCCTTCATTGGAAAAAATTTGACTTCCATTTGGTTTTTTTCCTTCTATAACTATAGAAATATTTTCAACCAATATTCTCTATAGGAACATATTGAAATATTGAATATAAATGAATAAAACCTCAATTTGGAAAAAAATAACGATATTTAATTCGAACTAGAAAAAATCATATTATTATAAAAATGAAATAACTGATCAAATAATAACTCTGACAATTAAATAATTCAATGTGTCTAACTACTTGTAGAAATACACTATAGAAATTATAATAATAAACTATTAGCGGTCCATAATTGGTTTATCCACTATTAGATCACTTGTTGATGGAGGTAATGTAACATAAAATTAACAAAATGATGAATAATTAAATTATAACCACCAACTATATTATTATCACAGTACAATATTTTCCTTCGGTTGGTTGTTGAAACAATATCTATTATTTTTGGCGATACAAAATAAATTTTTTGGAAAATAGTGCATTAGTCAATATTAATTTCACTAGGAAATGTTTCTTTATAATACATGAATGTTATTTATCCTAGGTTCCAACTAATGTACATAATAATTTTGATGATGAAACTCCATATTAAGGGAGTTTGAACTAAATAAATTATTATTTAAGATGACAATCATTTATAATTTCTTAAAATAATTAATAATATTAATATATCATATAATTAAAATAAAAAATGTTAATAAACTTATTCCACATCAATATCACAAAATAAGTTCTAAACACTTAAAAAAATTAATAATAAATTCTAATTAAATATTTACTATAGAAAAGTGTCCATCACAAAAATATTATATTAATTAATTTCAGAAAAATATTGTTTCATCAGGTTATAAAACCATAAATTTATTTAATTTCATGAAATGATATCATATAAATTTAAATGTTACAATCACTTTTCTGGGAATAAATGTAGATGAAATAAAATTATTACACCTACCAAATTACATATGAAATTAACATATCGTTTTTTTAATTAAAAATTTATTTTAGAGGGAATAAATAATCCAATTTTTATAACCCATTTCAAATTCATGAAGTAACATAGATAAAATTATTATTCTATTTTCAAATGATCTTTATCTATGAAATATGATTAATAAAATATGAATAATTGATTATTAGGTTCCATAGAAATGACTCCAAAATTTATGTAATGAAATTTCAAACCCTATATGATATATCAATGGAAAATATTGAACAAGAATAATGATAATTGAAGAAATTGAAATGATATAATAGTAAGTAATTTAGATATAGTTGTAGGAATATTTCACATGTTGTAGAGATTTACCTTGGAATATTGGAAACCATATGTGATTTTTCCTACATGTTATCAATTTGAATTATTTTTAATATTTATTTAGTAGAGGATCATGGATGAATCATGGAGTTCACAAACATGTGTATTGAGTAGTTGAGAAAATATTAACTATGAATGGATTACGATTTATTTAATGATTTTGGAATTCAATGAAACCTGACGTTTTGGTGTACTATTAAGAGATGAACTCACTAAATTTAATAGAATAGTACAATTAAAATATAGAAATGATGGATGAATTTTGATGAATAGTTAAATGGATTATTATTCTTCTGGAACAATATTCATTCAATTTGGAATAAATATAATCATTGTTGATTTTTTAGGTGAATTTAGATAAGGTTTTTGATGCATTTATAGTAAATTCGATAAAGAATTGTTAATATTTCAGAGAATTAGATTAATAGTGTATGTATATGAAGACATTGAATTTTCCTTGAGATATGAATTATTTAAGATAATAAAAAACTATAAAATATATGGGTTTTTAGGAATATTAATAATACTATTTATTGTAGATGTATTGTTTTTAGATATATTCAGTTTTGTAGAGGGGATGAGTTAATTCGAATATTTAAAATTTAGTACATCTAGATTATTATTTTTTATTTGTAAATTTTATATTTTTGGTTCAATATATCGTTAAATAAAAAATATAGGGGCTATTATAAAAATATCTAGGAACTAATATTGTTATGAAAAATAATCATCGATCATTTGTCAAAATTTCTATACATTTGCAGCACCACGTATTGATTAATACACAATGAATAAGATATCGATGAAAAAAATAGGGCTATATTATAATACAATCAATGATATCTAGGCTATGTCTAACTAAAATAGTATCTAGGTTAGAACATTTTGATCAATGAAATACTATTTAATTTTTAAACATTGAATTTATGCTCTATATATGAGTATTTTTGAATCAATATAAGAATAATGAAATGTAACATAGTGTAGTATATGAGTAAATGAATATTAATTTAACAGTAAATAGATTTTAAATAGAAATATAAGGGATATGAAATGGGAAATATGAATAAAAAACATTCTATGAATCATAAAAACAATATAATGATTATTTTATTATTAATGATTATAATCCTAATGATTATTTTTAGATATTATGATAAAATATGATTTTATGTAATAAAATGATATTACAAAGAGAAAAATGTTATTCTGTAATGGTGTAATTAACTGAAGATGCTTTAATAAACATGGACAAGAGTATAACAATATATAATAATAGTGCCTTAGAACATGATTACCATTATTTTGTGAGATTAATATAGTGTTATACTTATAGTCCATGATATTCTTTATATAATAATATTTTAATAGAAAAAACACATCATACAATGATATTACATCTAATTATATGAATATTAATTTTATTTAACATTAAAAATACTGAGAACCATAAAATATTTTGGCCTAAGTAATCTTTAATTCATTATGAATTGGTTTAAAGTAAACCATATCATCTCCCACTATTTCTACCACAACTATCACCCCTTATAATAATTTCATACATAATATAGTTATTTAGAACCTCTGTAGACAAAATATAATAAAGGGTGATCTCATATGCTTAGTATGGGTTAATAGGGGAGATAACAACAGGACATGAGAATAGAGTACTAAGAATTTGAGTATAAAATTTGAAACCTATAAAACTAATATCAAATATCATAATATATCATCATGTCATACTAGTTGGATGTTAATTAGAGATAAATCATAGAGAAATCATTGAACAGATGCCATGTGAAAATAATAATGCCATATATGATGGATTTGTCGAATACTAATTAAAATATAATGTAATTTCCTTTGTAGTCAAGATTTATTTCATGAAAAAATTATTTTGGAATGGCTTCACTCCCAAAATCATCATATTAATTATGGTTCTATCACAATACTATCATAGTGAAAATGACCAATAGTGAACTCGGTTCACTCACAATACTATCACAGTGGACAATGTCCCTTAGTGAAGTTTGTTCACTCCACATTTCAGTTATGTTTGTCTCATGATATATCAATACATTCCCTATGTAATGTTTGGAGATATATGTCCCACTAGTCACATAATGAAAATCATAAGAATGTTTGGAACTTGATTATACTACATTCTTAATATCATAACGCAATGAAATAAATGGGTTTCATAAAATATCATAATATCATATTCTATAAAAATGAAACAGGTTTCATAATCAATTCACATAGTATCATAATATTAATATTTTAAATGAAAAGGGTTTCATAAAAATTATATCATCATAAATATAAAACATCCAGATAATCAATAATGATTTATTAATTGCAACATATCCCGATTTGAACAAAATAAAATTCTATTGTGGTTGTATTTTTTGAATTTCAATTCTATAAAATGACGAGGAAAACATTTTAAGAAAAATATATTCTCTATTGTTTAATCAAAAAATTTAGGTATAAAAATATCATAAATATAATATTAAGCATTTAATTTTAAAATAACCTTGATATAAAATTTTAAAAGCGTTAAATAATTGTTTATCAATGATGATGGAAATTTTTTTCAGGTTGTTCCCATTAAAAAAAATTATTTCAAATTTCTTATATAAATCCAAAAGTAAATTTAATGGAAAATAATATGATGAATCCTTTTAATTTTATCTAATAAAATTCAATAATGGTTCAATGATACTTTTAAAAAATAATTTGATAGTAATAAATAAAATTAGAACCCTTTTTTTGAAAACATCAGTACATAAGAAAAAAAATCTACCTATTTGATAAATGTTATATATTTTACAATAAATCATATTTTTATTATATCAAGAGTACATAAATATTGGAAAATTAATGTTAAATATTTTTTATTAAGAAGAAAGAAATGTATTTGAAAATTAGATTTGTTTTTGGGAGATAAATTTTATATTTTCATTATCAGAAACACTATCTATAAACAATATCAGAAAACAATGAAATTCTAACTTATAAATATTAAATATTTCTTAAAAAAAATTTATTATACTAATGATATGAAGGTCATGTGATGGATATGTATATATGAATAATTTTCTATTCGTAATAATAAAATAAATTAATGGGATGTATATACACCTCATAAAAATAATACTACTTTGTATAAGACATGGGTCGCACAAAATGAAATGTGAGATGAAAGTCCATTAAACGGTTTAATAACATTTGAATATTGACCATAATGAAAGAATAAAAGTAAAATAAACTATAAATGTAGAGAAAATAAAAAAATTGGATATATTAAATTCCATTGGGGCTTTATATAAATATTATAATATATAGAAAATTCATTACATAACATATGACATAATGAAGACAATCTCAAACAAAAAACCCTAACATGATTCAATAACATTTGAACTATAAAACCCATGAAAGAATAAAATTAGATGAATAATTATATATCATGTTAATAAATAAATATATTATATGTCTTTTAAAAGGTTTTGTGCATGATAATCGTAAAATATCATAGAGACATACCATAATATATTTACCAAAGAAGAAAATTAGATGAAAAAATCCATTACATAGTTTGGTAAAATTTGAATCGTAGGACCCAAAAATGATTAATATTAAATAATAATTTAAATATCACGTGAATAAATAATATAATTATATAAAATTTCAATAAAAAATCATATACACCTAAGGAACTAAGATATTGGAATTTAATAACCTATGTCTATAAGAGGACAATTTAAGACAAAAATCCATTTCCACATATTCAGAATTTTTTCATACACATTCAAACCACATGTAAAATAAATATCATATTTTAATAAAAATATTAAATGTGCATAATAATATATATCATACCATATAATATTTAATTATGACCATTTTGATCCATTTAATAATAATACGTTGTTAAATTCATGATTTAAGTAATACATGCTTCGTTTTTCAAGGATGTAATGATTTAGTATTCAATGTGGTTTTATTTTTTTTCTAGCATCATCAAATCCAAAATTAACATCATGATATAAAGAATATTTAAAGACCATATATTATTATTTTCAACAATATATAAATGATATATATATATATATATAATTAAATTCTCATTTCATTGAGATATTTGGGTGTGTGTATACCAAAACATATTTTCAATTTTCTTTAACGATGGAATGAAAGTTATTTCCAAATTAATTTAAATTTAAATAATGATTTATATATAAAATATATTATATATATTAAATAAATATTTTTTTTATTTCCAACCATCTCAATGTAAAATAAAAAACTTATCACATCGCTTTTTGGAGGTGGTAGGCCAGATGTATGTATATGCAATGAAATTATTTTACAATAGAAATGATGGTAAGAAGGTATATGTAAAATTATAATTTCAAAATTAATGTTATATAAAAAATATCATATATATATATATATATTTAAAATCAATCATTATATCTTCCATGGTAGGTGTTGATGTAAAAAATTTAAATCAGTTCGGGATATTGTAGTCCACAATACTCACAATCGACGATTTTGATTTCCATTTCAGGGAAAAGGATATAGATATATGCTATTATATTAATATAATACAATATTAATATATTTTATATATGGATTTTATTATATTGTAATAATTAAATCATAAATTATGGTTGTTTTGGTTTATTTAATAAAGAACTAGATTAATGACAACAATTTATTTCTCTTAGAAAAAAAAACCTTTAATTTCTTATTACGAACACTAGGGTTGGAAATTTTTGAATTACAAATGATAATATAGGACATAAATAATGAAATTGTGGAGGAATTTTTAAGTAGTTGTGTGAAACTCGTATCTATTGAGGTGTTATGAAATGAGGGGTCCCCTTTTATAATTGAGGAGATGTATTTTTTATATACCCAAAACTATTCAATAATAGGATGTAACTCTCAATAATTTTCTAAAATATATTATAAATAATTTAGTAGAGACATTAATTTTTTTAGTTACCCATTAAAAAAAATGTCACATTTTTTAATCATGTTATTCCATAATCCTCTAAGTTAATTTTTTTTACCATCTTGGTTTTCACCACAACAGCTAGACTCATTTTCTTTACTATGGAATTTATCCTTTAAGAATAAAAAATTGATCATATTGATTATTTGGAAACAGTTATTCTAAATATGAATTTAAATTTATTAAATATTGATTCATTTTATGTTGAATATTAATTTTGACACATGTGTATGTAATGTGGATAACAATATTTAAACCATAACAATAATAATTTTTTTTCTAATATTTTTTGGAAAAATTAATTTAATATTATTATATAATATAAAATTTTATTATGAAATTTATTTATTCCATTTTTGTAGATTAAATTCACTGATTTGGAGTAATTAAATTTGATATACAACCCCCAAACGTGACGAAGAACCAGTATAGATTGATAAATATTTCATTAGTATAAAATGTTTAAATTATAAAATTAATAATTATATGGAATATTGTGAAACAAATTTAATAAATATAAAATATTGTATCTAAATTTAATTTTAAATTATATTAATTAAAATTATAAATATTAATTTTTTTTTAAAAAAATGGTACTTTTCAACAAAATCTAATGTTTTTTAACATTCAATAAAAAAATAAAGACCTAAAAAATTCCCAAACATTCCATCAACAATATTTTTGAAATACTAATTCCCAAAATGGTGTTCATTGATTCAAAAATATATTTCATTAAATTGGAAAAAAATAATTTTATAATTTTATCCACAAAGCAATAAAAAACATTTTTCTATGAGAAATGTATTTTCCAAGAATATATTGAAATTATTAGAAATTATATAATTATTTATAAATATAATTATTTGATCTATATCTTTTATACATGATTTTAAAAAAACATTCATTAATATTATTACCTCAATGAATGGTGGATAGGATTGAATGTTCATGTTATAATAATAATATTAATATAATAATTTGGTTCATTAAAAGTTGTTGTTGTGTATAGGATATGAAAATCCGGAAAGTAAATTTACCTAAATTGAAAATATTTTATAAAATATGATGTTCTAAAATTACACCAAATTAAAATGAATCCCCCCCAAATTCTATCACTTTGATAAACAATATAACGGCTATGCCACATCATATCCTTGGGTTCCAACATTGCATCCTTAATTTAGTGGGATATCCACCTACATTGACCCATTGAGGGTTCATTCTTCACCTCACATTCTTAATATGATACATAATATCTATATTTTATTCATAATACTAATTATCATGATACATCTAAATGGCCTTTGATTTTCGTACTAGTGATGGATTTGGTATGTACTTTCAATGGAGTGATACATTGAATGCAACATAAAATTCAGAGTGGATTAGTGGAAGACCGAAGAGGTAAGAAAACTCCCATACTCTATCATGAATATATAATGAGATAATATTCCAAGGGCTTATATTTACATTATTATTTAATATCATATCCATATTACACTAAAAAATTAATAGATACACCTTCTCAGCATATTCAAAATTCATAACACATCTATGATTGCGAACATAACATTTTTTCGACATTATGTTGAATTTATGTGTTGATAAATGTATCATACCTTATCTGAAATTTTGTTAAATTTCTCGTGTCCCAATATACTCAATTCCCCATCGTTATCCAAGAATGTTGGGGTTCTACACTTATTTATATATAGTTATTATTATGTAGAAATCTAAATGCTTAGGTGAATGATATTTTTGTAATTAAATCGAATAGGAGGAAGTGTTGATCCCAACCACCATTGAAATCCACATTACATTACATAATAAAATCCTATAAAAATTTAATTATTCTCTCAAAATGAATATATGTATGATTATGATATTCTATTCATAAATGTAACTATATATCCATAGTTTGTTCAAGAAATATCTAAAATGTCTAGTTAAATCAATGAAAATGGTAAGATACAATAGAATTTGGAACTCCATAAATCCTTTCTATTTCTTTAATTTAATACTTATAAGAATAATTTAGTAAGAAATCATTGTTGATAGCAATGATCTTTCCCGAATTTATAATGAAATATAACACAACCAACATATCATTATTCACTTTATATGTTTTAGGGAGTCTAATGAAAAAATCAATGATGATGTTTCCCATTTCCTTTTCGTAGGTGAAAAAACATCAAGGCTAAGAAATGGGTCCCCAACATGTTTTATCAGCGGTTGGTTTACTAGAATTCTATGTGTGGCTCTCTGTTGGAAATCAAGAGACTTACCTTTTCTCTCAAGTTAACAGTTTGGATCCCTCTTCAATCAGGATATTGGTGAACTATACTTCTTACAATTGGTAGACTGGTTTGGATGTGGTTGAAGTTGCTGGGCTAAAGGATTAGGTTAACCAGACACCATGGGAGAATGGTAAATGGCCAATGGTTCTATCTCCCCCACGTGACGTGAGAGTTAAGACTGGCAATCTTCAATTACATATGCAAAATAATCCACTAATAATGGATATGAGTTCAGGTATAAGTACACTAGCGAAATCCAAACTGAAAAGGGAACAGTTCAGTGAGTCCCTCTCACACCCTTAGAAGGAGATCATGTCTCTTGGGGCCAAAGCCAATAGAAAGAGTTACCATTGATACCCATATTCATATGGAACACTCGTGGTCACGGGGTGAGGATCAAACTGATTTCATATCATCGGAGACCATTAAAAAGAAAACTCTCATTGATGCTATTCTAGATCCCAAAAGGACTCGACAAAGATAGGGGATTTCACCAATAAGATGAGAATGCATGCGTCCATGCATGTTTCTCTAAAAAACATGAATATGTGGATCTTTTGGATGAGTGATGTTTTAGTGGATCTGGTTCATGGAGGGTACAAGCTCATTAAGACGGTGGTGAAAAAGGGGTTGCTCAACTTCTATGCATCCTTCGTCTATGGGAGCTGCGATAATGGTATTGTAGAATCTATATGGTAGGATCGAAGCATGTTTGAATGAGGAGATAAACCTTGGATCATTTGAATAGTCTTTAACTGCATTACGAAGCCATTAAATAAAAGAGGAAGTGTGGCGTTCCCATGTTGCGTGAACACTATATTTATCCAGTTCATGTCTGGAAATGGTCTAATGGACCTGGTGTACTCTAGCGACCACTATACCTAGTGTATAAATCAACGAGGGACTAGGTGATGCTGGAGATGGTTAGATGACTGCCTTTCCAATGTGCATGCTCTGTCCAAGTTCACAGATACAAATGTAATTAACATTGTGAGGGGGATTTCTGATCACTCACCATTGTAGGTCTCATTGTCCTCAAAGAGCGGCCACCAACACAGATTCATAATCTATGAGCATTGGACCCAGAATCCATAGTTTATATAGGTGGTTAGGTCTTCATTTGCGGAACTGGTTCGAGGATATCTCTGGGTGGATCTTCATAATAAGTTACGGAGACTTAAGATAGCTTTATAGTAATGGGCGGGGAACCTCCTTGCATTTAATCAAGAGGAGGAGGATTTCAATGTGGACATCGAATGCCTAGAGTCCATCCTCATGTAAACATTGAAGGATGTTATTTTAGGGAAACATTCAATTAAAAAGAACAATTTAGTTGTCCTTATCATGGGGTATGAGTGATAGGCACGGGACAAATCATGGATAAAGTGGCATCATGAGGGGGAAAACTCGTTGTACTTCCATGCTTGCATCTAGGAGAAGAGACGACCCATCAATCCCAACATCAATATCAAATATGGATCTTTTATGGATGACATATACGTGGTGGGTGGAATGGATTTTTCTTTCGTTAAGGAGCATCATCAAGGTGAAATATAAGGATTTCTAGCGGGAACCCGTATGGGAGCTCAGAGATTTGGGAGGCTATTCCATGTTGGGTTACCCCTAAGGATAATGAGTACTTTGAATAGGACCCTGTTGAGTGAAAGATATACGAAGCTATGAGGAAGCTAAACCCGAAGAGTGCTCCGAGGTCTAATAGTTTTCGAGGTTTTTTTATAGTGCCTCGTGGGAAGTGGTCATGGAATACATGGTATCAACTATTCAATATTTATTATGTGGTTGTTCCCTCCCATGGGTTGTAACTACCATGATTTTGGTCCTCATCCCAAATGTGAAGGATCCCACCTCCATTCAACATTACCATCCCTTGATCCTGAGAAACATCAAATATAAGATCTTCTCAAGAATAATTAACTCGAGACTGGGTATGCACCTCACTCGATTGACTTCCATGGAACAGAACGACTTCATGTGGGGCCGCTCGATTCATGGGGAAATTGAGCTGGCGCATGAAATTATGAGGTACTTTAACATCACATCTTATTGTTCCAATATGGTCATAAAAGCACATATGAATAAGGCATATGAGAGACTGGAGTAGGGCTTTGTTAATAGGGTGTTAGCGTGCATGTGTTTCTCTCCCATAGCAAGGAATTTGTTGTTTCGATGCTTTAGCTCGTCCTCAATGGTAGTGTATATCATGGTGAAATCCCATTCCTTCATCAATCCAACATGCATCCTCTGTCAAGGAGATCTGATATACCTGACTTTTTTTATTCTAATGCAGGACACTCGTAGCAGTATGTTGAACTGGGGAATTTCCAATGGTAGCATTACACTCTATCAAAGGAAAATGATCCTTCCTCCCATATCCAACCTCATGTTTGCAGATGACATGATCATCATCTCAAATTTTTGAATGAGATCTGAGAGGGATATCAAGAGGTTCTAGGATGAATATTTCCACTATATCGGCCATATATTCAATCACTCCCAATGTAATATTTTTATCTCAAACAAATGTTCAACGAGACGGGAAAACTCCATTAGCATGAATATCGAAATGTATCCTAGGAAATTTATGATGGAATAACTTGGTTCTCCACTTTCACCATGAAAAATACGCATTCGGGATTTTTACAATGTGGTTAGGAATATTGTGGGTCGAGTCGTCAACTATAATAGTCACTTCTTATCCTTCGGAGGGGAGAATTGATTTGGTGGACAACGTACTGGCCACAATTCTGGTGCATGCTATGGCAGATACTTCGGTGCCTAAAGGGGTGATCAAAGCCATCAACAAGGACTTGGCTATGTTTCTTTGGGATGTACTGGAAGAGGGGAAAAACACTGGGATTCGTGGGACTGGATGGATCAACCGATCCAGGCATGGGGAATATGCTAGGAGTTTGAGGGAAACTCTCAGGGGAATGCATCACAAACTTTCATGGGATATTGTGTAGGGGTGTAATATCTGGAGGAGAATGATGTGGGATATATTAAATACCAACATGGAGATGTTAATAATGCAAGGAACTCCCCTATAAAATTAGGTTGGTACTATTATCCAGAGCCTCCATCATCACTCTTGTTGGATTGTGGAGGAGAGTAAATTTTCATTTTGGAAATAGAATTGGGGACGCTCTATGTTGTTCCTCCTGGAGTGTACAGTTCCTTGGATTACCTTCTTGGATGCGAGCATGCATCCCGACTACATCAAGGCAGTACTGGATGGAGGCCACAAAGAAATCATCGACTCCATTATCCTCAGCTATGAACCAGATCATTTTGTCTTCACCCCCTCGCCGTCTGGGATGTTTAACAACAAGGAAATTCGAGAGATCTCAATGCCCCTGGTTCAGAAGGAAAACTCGAATGATCTGTTAATATGAAAACAAAAATTGACCAAATTAAATTTTCTTCTGTGGTGGATCAGGAACACAGCAATTCCATCTTAAGAAGGTATCAAAAAAACGGGATTCATTCTTGCCTCCCATTGTCAGTGCTGCAATTTAAATCAGGAAGAAAGCACCATAAATATATTCGTTGAAGGCGCATTGTCATAAGAGGTCTAGTCATTTTTTGGGCCTCCATCGCGGCATCATCCTCAGGAATGCGCGACATGGAATTTCTAGAGAGATGCATCTAAGGGGCTCCAGACAGAGGCCCCGAGAGGGTGGTGAGGACCATCTTCCTCAGTGTCGGGTGATGGTGCTTTTGGTAGTCTTGTAATAAGGTGACATTTGAGGGGCCGGTCTCCATAGGTTGATCCATCATTATGAGAACCTGGAAGCTACTGATCGACTTGGTCACCCTTGTTGTTAATGGGCAAGACTCCCGTCGATGTAGTTTATTCTGGGTTGTCTTCCTTCTTACTCATCCATCCATCCATCAAATGGAGCACGTGGGCAGTGGATCTAGTGGTCTCCACCCACTTAAGGATTATATTTAAATACATAAGGTTAATGCATAATGAGGGACATGTGAAGTGGTGGAGTGGTTCGAAATCCATATGGGAGTGTGTTCCTGGACATCCCATTCCATTATGACGATGGTAGTGCTCTTTAAGCGATGGCCAATGTGGTTCTCTTTGGGCTTAAGTTATGCAAGCATAAAATTATTACACTCTCCAACGCGGAAAGTGACTCAAAGAATATTTATGACTCTATGATGGCTAGAATTAATAATCCTTGGATAGTGGCTTACATAATCTGGATGTGCAAACAACTGCTTGACATCAGGACTCAGATCACTCCCTTGTGGAGAGAGGGGAACAAGGTTGTGGATTACCTGGCCTCCAAGGCTGTCATTTGTTCAGAAGAGATTTTCCTCCTCAATGAAGTCAATCACAAATTTGTAGGGAATAATCTAATTCTAGGTGACTGCCTCATTCTCCATTACATCAGGCCCCCCTAATCCGAGGATTCTCCTGCCCTCCCTCTCCCACTGCCTCTTACTCTTCCTCTTTCCCCCTCATGTTTTCTCATTTTTATTGCTCTCTGGTACATCATTTTGAATAAATATAAAGACAATGATCAATATATTTAACAATATAATATGTATAATTAGAATGACCAAATGTAATAGCATTATATTTATATGTCACATACGTTGTATGGAATACTCTATCGGGTATATCCTAATTCTTGAACATCTATCAATGGTATCCAAAATTATGGTAAATCATGGAATTTTGTTTATCTCCACATGTTTGGTAAATTTTATCATCAATACTGGGTGGATGTTCATTTTTCAGGATTTTTATCATTTTTAGTTCCTTATAATTTATGTTGAGTCTCATCGATCCATCGTTCATCTTAAGAAAGGATTGGTTCAATGCATAGTAATAGACATAGTTGATTGAATATATTTTCAATATTCTCATGTAGTTTCATCATCAATTCAAGAAACTCAATTTGGGATATTCTATATCAGGTTATTCATTTAATCCTAGTTCTATGTATGAGTTATATTGAGATAATAAATTAATGAGTTTATCAAATAACATGTAACTAACCTTTGAAGAAATCAATAAAATCATTTTCAATAAGAATATCATCGATGTTGATATTCTTCCAATCCATTTTACACAGACTTCTACAAAAATTTACATATAAAATAACCCTTCTTCATTATGAAATTACATTATTTAATTTGTAATAAATTTATAAATATTTATTTGGTACTTATAAATATTATGGAATCTATAATAATAGAATATTGACCTCACAATTGAATGTTTAAATATAATTTATAAATAATATAAGTGAGAATATGATATATTTATATCATGTAAAACGTAAATACATGTTTTAGAAAGGAAAAAATTAAATGTTGATATTTTTTGTGAAACATAACTATTTATTAAAAATTTTGAAATTGATATAATGATTTAAATGAAATGATAGTTCTATAAAATATATTTAGAAATTAATATTTTTTTCTAATTATAAAATTTTTATTTTGATATCTTCATTATATTTTAAACATTTGATATAATTTGTTATATTATTATCTTCTTTGTTTTTAGAAGAAATGGATAAATTATTTAGAAATTAAATTTCTCATATACAGATAATTATATTCCAAAAACTGAGTCTATTTTTTAATTTGTAACATAGAAAAATGATTAGGGAGAATTTTTGGATTTCTTATAATGTTGTTAAATTATTGTACAAGAGTCAAATACAGTAATTTACAGAATTTATAAAATACATGAATTGTTGAATCATAGTTGATGTAAGGATATTTTAAGAACCATAATTTTGAAAAATCCATCTCACATTAATGTATTTAGTCTTGAAATCAAATCTATAAATAGTATAGAATAATATTATAAAGCAATGAATAAAATAATAAAAAACACCCCTTTCCACATTAATAAATACCTCCCAAACCACCTATTCTCCTAACACCACAAAATCATTTTACATTGTGCAATATCAATTACATTACCTTCTGAAAAATATTCCATATTCCCAAGAGATAAATTCCTCATGAAACAACGAAAACTAAGAAACGTAAAGTGGTTTTCAACAAGATGAATTCAAGAGGGGGGTTCAACACATTTTAAGGTACTCAAACCTGATGTAATGGTCTTTTATTTAAAAGATAACCTTTACATTTTTACTCTGACATAATTCAAAAGTAATTTTTTAATGATGCATTTATCCATGTTTTATGTCTATGTATTTATTCCTTGGAATTTTTTATGATGTATGGGGGTCAATGATATTACTCCAATTCATTGGGTATGTTTATGTTGGAATTTTTCCAAAATGATTATTCCATGTACAACTGCGTTGGTTACACCATATAATATTCATAAATTCAACATTTTATATTATACATGATTGTTACATTATATGATATCCATGATTGTTAAATTCACATTTTAACCACAATTTTCATAATATTATGTATGTATGGTTAGAATAATTTTATTCAAGTTACTGAAATATCTAATTTATATTTTATATGGTTTATAGAAATATTATTTTCCATCAAATTGATTATATGACTCTTTTTATGTAAGAAGTTTATCATTTTGAAAATTATTTCTTATCTTTTTAAGTATTAAGGGACTAATGGTTTCATATCATGTTTTTTTGTTCCTTACTGAGATTTTGGGAGTTATCCTAATTTTTAAAATGACCCTCACAGTGTTTAAGGATGGGTAAAAGAAAATAAGAAGCACAGTTGAATGTTCTGAATATTACACTTGAAAACAATTCATGTTATATTAAAAAATATTTTGGAATAAATGGATATTTTTTTAGATAGCATCCACATTTTCCTCATGTTGGTTATAATGCATGAATTATGACATATTTTTCAAAAAATATAAATCAATACTATCTTTGGGAATGGAAGAAAATGAATTTCAGTTGAATTAAATTGAATTTGTTATTTATATGGTTGGGTCCATATACATGGTACTAGATAATAGTTTATATGACATTATAGGTTAGGATTATGATAATAGAACACCATAAATGTTTTTTAATTTTTTTAGGTTGAAATGTTTTAGAATATGAATATTACTATCTTACAACCATTTATGTGTGTTTGTTAAGAATTGTTTTCTGTATATTAAATCTAGAAGTTGATGAAGGAAGACACAGAGAGGATGATATATTTTCGAATCTGAATCCATTAATAGTGTGAATTTTATTTGCATAGTTAATGAATGTATATGTTATGATTGTGTAAGCTATAAATAGTTGTGGAATCCATGTATGATAATAGTTAGGGATACCAAAAAGTAGCATGGAGATAGATTAAAATTTTATAAGTAAAAACATTTTTGTACTCAGTGGATCTCTAATCCTAGTAGTGGGTGAAGGTTGGATTAAATCCCTTGAAAATATATATTACGTCAATAGGTGTTTAGATAATAAAAAGGATAATGATTATGTTTACCATTTAAAAGGTGAACCCCACAAGTAGTGGTAAATGGTAAAGACTATTATGGGAATATAGGGGATTGGTGACTTGGAATGGGATGAAATAATAAATCTTCTACATCTAAAATATTTTACTAATGTCGTTTGACAGAGGATGGAAAATAAATTCCGTTAAATGAAACAAAAGGTGGGATATTTAATCATTGTTTATGAAGCGAGCAGAACCCATTAGGAATGGTATTATCCAAGTATTATTTGAGAACATTATAGTAAAAAATAATTTTTACATAGGATTGAATCAAATATATTGAAATAAATTGGACTCCCTTGAATTCATAACATATAAGAAACATGGTTGATTTGATGAGAGGGAATAAATCGATATTCCCAGTGATCACAAATTGAAAACAATATGAATAAGATATCCATTTAGAAATCAATGGCAAGAATATATAAATAAATATAAATGTATGAATGTGAATCTTCTAGTTTGTGTAATGTGTGAGAAAAAATAAATAGGGAAATTCTACAACAAATTCAACTACTATTTCTGATGTGGTTAGTTTAGACATACGACCTAAATTTTAATTGAAAATGATATTGGTATTTAATTTTTTATTCTGAGAATAAAATTAATAAGTTCATTAGATGTGCAGAGATGTTTTATTATGAATATAACTACCCAATGTAGGATATAAATGAATTGAAGAAACCAGAATATAAGAATAAAGGTGTATTAAAATACATTGAGACTACTTCAACAAATGTGAGGACATCCAAGGATGTAAAATAACATATGTTTCCTTTAATAATAATTATCTAATTTATTGATTGTTATTGGGTATATATATTCCATTATTTTTGATAAATTTTATGTAAAATTGGAAATTTCACCTCAATAAATGAAACTAGATATTAAATGAAGAATACTTGTGAAAAAAATAAAATAAATAGGAATTAAAATAATATTCAAGTAGTTTTCTATCAAAAAATATTACCAGCAAACATTTTTGTTTTTCATTATAGAGTAGGATGTTATTTTATGTATGTATTGCCTTTATGATTACCATACTATGATTGATAGTAAGGGAAATGATGTTTTTTAAATAATGACTTCAAATTTGTATATACCAATGTACACATACCATTGATGACATATCTAGATACAGAGAAACTATAAAACAATTGTAATGAATGATAACTTGATTAAATTTTTGAAATTAAGGGATGTGTTAATATTAATGAATTTCCACTGGTAAATTAATACCCTTTTGTTTTTTCAGATGAGTTCTCATGATGTATATCTAACTGGGAAGATTAATTTACAATTGACTTAGTTCTTGATACTAAACCAATTTCAAATCCATCTTATTGAATAAACAAAATTGGAATATCAGGAATATAAAATGTAGTTTAAGAAGTATATTGATAGAGGTTTTGTTCATCCTGGAACATTTCTATGGTTTAACAAATTTATTTTAAAATTAAATATGGTTCCATGAGGCTTTTCACTAATTATAGTAATTTGAAAAGAATTAATGGTAAAAAAGTATCGATTGATTCATATTGATGACTTGATTGGCCAGAACTAGATAAATATGTATTATTCATTTATTGTGTTGATATATGTGTAAAATCAACTATAGGTGATTAGGGATGAAAATAAGGAAGACAATATGAAATAAATATGGTCATTTTCAGTTTATTGTTATTCACTTGGATTGAAAAATACCCCTTCTATATTTATGGATCATATAAATAGAATCTTCCTTCAATATCTAGATAAATATTTTTTTATTAATTTTTTTTTATATTCAAAAATATATGAGGATCATGAAAAATGACTAATGGTTTTTCTAAAAACCCTTAATGAAAATATGTTATTCGATAAATTTAATTAATATTATTTTTGTTTACAGAAGAGTTCTTTTCATATTCACATTTAAAATAAGGATGTCATGATAGTAGATAACACCATAAAATAGTTATTAATTAATGGATAAGAACAATAAATGATACCATGATTTTTAGTTTTCTTTTATTTTTAAGATATTACTGATGGTTTGTTAAAAAAAATTGCATGGTTTTCTATCCTTGTAACATTGTAAACAAAAATGGCATAAAATTTAATTAGAAAAAATGGGATTTTTATTCAGAGAAATTTTAATGTATATTGTTACATTATTCAATTATTACAATTCCATTGATAAATTGAGGTTATTTAACATATAGAGGTTCTTTATTGAAGGTAATTTGTTGTTTTCTAATTCATAATGATTGGATAATTTCATATGCATCATGGTCACTAAAATATCATGTGTTAAATTATCCTAAACACGATTTGGAATTAACAGCTATGGTTTTCACATTAAAAATTTTGGTATGTCATTTATATTCTTTCAAATGTGAGATATATATATATATATATACTCCCTAAAGATGTTTAAAAATTATATTCACTCAAAATAAATTTAACAAGACGTAGATAAATTGTCTGGAACTGAAAAAGGATTATAATTTGATTATCAACGAGTGCCACATAATTGAAAATAAACTGGCATTTGTCATTAGTCAAAAATAATTATACATTAGCCATGATACATTAAGAACATGACTTATTGGTTAATTACTAGAGGAATTTTCGCTTAAACATTTTTTTGAAGTAAATGTTTCTACTATGTTTCAAGATTCAGTGCATTTTTCGTAGTCAAATAGAATTATTCTATTGCATGTACAAGATGTTGAGTTATAGAAAATGAATAATTGGTGAAAATGTTGATTATCAAAAAAATTACAAAAATTAAGATTGTATTTGGTGATTTTTGAAGATATTATTTTTACCTTGTCATTGACATTTGATGAAAGAGGAATTAAAGGGAGCCCATAATTCTTTTTTTCAGTTCATTCTAGATGTTGTAATATGTATACAGACCTTCAGCAGTTTTAATGGTCGGAAGGAATGAAAATAGATATTTCAAATTTTACCATAAAATTTTTTGACCTATTAAAGATTAAATTAGAGTGACAATTACTAAAGGTGGTGAATCAACCTTTTTAGGTGTATAGTGGAAATGTGAAAATATATCCATGGAATTTGAGGTGGTACTACCATATAATTCCCGAGTTAATAATGTTATTTATGTAATTATTTATATAATACAAAATATTCAAATTTCATTCAAATTCAATGTAATCTATCATTAGATAAAAATTATTAGGTGTACCTAAAAGATATTTTCATGTTACATGGTGTCTCTTTCTATATTAAATTATACTATGATCCCATTTTCAATTATATCTTTCTGAATGGCCTTCATATTTTTTTGGGAACTAAATTAAATTCTATACATTTGTTTATCTCTAATATAATTGATAGAACGAGTGAAAATTTCAGACATTGCAAGACATGATTTGAGATTGATCAATTAATTACCATGGATGTTGGGTTTTATGTATTTATTTAGTTCATTTATCTTATAATATGTTTTTTTCATTCCACTATATACATGGATCCTTTTGAGGTAATGTGTGGTAAGTGGTTTTTAACACTATTATTTTGTGATGATGTCTGTTAAACGAACTTAATGGAAATATAATTAGAATTGGATGTGGCTATGAAGGTAAAGATGATCCAGAAACATAGGATGACATCTTCGAGCGGGTAGGTAATTTATACAAATGTCCACAAGAAGGACATTAATTATTAGGTAAGAGGTGATGTATTTCTCAATATTTCTCCATGGAAAATTTTGATTCATGTAGGAATAAAGGAAAAACATAGTCCATGATTCCTTGGACACCATGAAATCCTGACGAATGTGGGATCATTTCTATTCTGAGTTGATTTCCCTATGAGTTTTTCCAACATACATAATGTTTTTTATGTTTTGATGTTGTCAAATTATGTTCAAGATTCATATCATGTTTGGAGGCTAGAATTTTTTTATTCTTGAATAGATCCTTTCATAATAAGAGAATCATTTTTAGATTGGTAACATATACAATATATATTGTGGAATAAGGAAAATCACCAGATTATAGTTTTGTTGTGAAACCACATGGATGAAGTATCAACATGGGAATATGAAAATTCTCTGAGTGAAATGTATCCTCCATTTTTTAATAAGTAAATAAAGATTTAATTTATTAAATTTAAAATAGGGGATAATTTATAAACCATATAATAATAAAATTAATTTAATTTCATCATTTAATTGAATATTTAATTTCATTACAAATTTATAATCAAATCATTAGTATTTATAGAAATTAATGAATATATACAAATAGAATAATATACATATATATTAATGTATAAATACATTTTTCATATATTATAACTTAATTTATCAAATACTTAGGTAATCAAATAAGTAAATATTTTTTTAAATGATTATATTTTTAGTTATTATTATTTTGGTGAAACAGAAAAGATCATTTCAGTTTTATAATATAAATATAAATTAAAAATTTATCTACAAAAATTATATTCATAAATTAATATTTTATTTTATTTCAACTATGATGAATTTTTATGAGACCCTAATAAATATTTCATGGAGTCAGAAATTTGGTTTTATTAAAATATGTATTTTTTAAAATCAATGAAAAAATTATATATAAATTAAAATTCACTTATTTATTTTATTATTTTCAAAAAATTAATTCAATTTAAATTCAACACATCTAAAAAAGGATTGGGTGGTTTCTTAGGATTTTTCAAAAATATATTAATTTTCAATGTATAGTGAAATTTACTAATTTTGGGTCTTTAGAAAAAAATTATTATCCGTATATGTTATATGGATTATATAAGAACGATAATATAGAACTATCATTCTAAATTTAATGTGTTTATTCTTGTAATCAAAACTATTCAAATCCTTAAACAATAATAATATTCTAATTAATTAAATAGTTAAAAATACTCCTCTCTTTGAATATAAATTACACTCGTCACCACCTCTTCTCTTCACACGTACAGAACCTTGTAGGTTTTATAATTCCATCCCCATTACAATCCAAAGCCACTTTCACATGTCTAATACCTACTTGTCTAATCAAAAGTCCAAAACCAATGTCCTTATGGTGGTTCTGATGGATAATAACTCAAAAGGGTGATTGAACACTTTTGATAGAAGCCAAACATGAGGATGGGAATTTCATTAAAAATAATATTTTAAATTTATATTTTTTAATATATAAATGAAATGTTATCTTGATGAATTTATTCATTATATATGATTGTTTTTTGATTCGTAGAGATTTTTTATGATGACAGTGGAGTCTATGATATCACTCAATGCATTTGGTAACCTTATAAAGGATGTTGACAGATATGGTAATTACATGAATAATTTAGATCATTACTCCATAAGGTAGATATGAGGTATAAATTCTAAGATATACTTGTGGGTTACAAATAATATGTTAGCTATAAAGGTAATAATAATATTTAAACATATTATTAAAATGATGTCCTAAGTTACCTAAATTGTTTATTTATACATTATATTTATCATATAAATCATAAATCTTCCCTAAGTGGGTATAATATTATTTATGGGTTAGATATTTATCATTGAGATAATGATTTCATATGTTTATCTGTATTCATGGAATAAAAATATCATTATTACTTTTTTTAATCCTTGATCGAGTTTTACATCCTCATCCCATATTTTACAATTTATTTAATTGGGTTTATGTATGTTTAATAGAAGATAGGAATCCAATATGTGTGTTGTGAATATTTTTCTGGAAATGATTTCATGGTTTATTTAAATCCATATTATTTTTTTATGAAATGGATATTTTTTTTAAGTAGTGTCCTTTTTGTATGCATGATTGTTGTCATGTATGAATTATGGAATAATTTTCAAAACATATAAACCAATAAGATTATTTCGGAATAAAATAAAATTAATTATTATTGAAATGATTGGAATATATAATTTTTTAGGTTGGGTCCTTAAACAAACAATCCAATTGAATATTAATCAACATAGAAAAATTAAAGAACTTCATATTAGATTTTCATATTTATTATTTCACTAGAATAAGATAAATAGATGGTTTTTAAAATAATATTTAATAACTCTTCCATAGAAATTATTTTATAAGTCATATAGATAATGGAAATCCAAGCCCTGTATAACATAAATTTCATCCTGTGTGAGTATACCAAGATATCTAGAATGAAAATTCCCAGAAACTTCAATGGGATAATAATTGGAGACATGAGAATTTAACAATATAAATTCATAGGTTTTCAGTAATAAATCAATTACAAGTCATTGGGGTCTAATTTTGGTAGCCTCGGGTTATAAGACATTATTATTTCTTGAGTAGATGATAAGTGTACCTTTCACCGCATTATTATCATACCACTAATTGGGAATACTAATTTACTGGTATTTACCTTTATCACCTCACATAATATATTTATTATGTCAATAATCATCATTAACCTGGAAAATTTAGAATTTGTTAGAATAATCTCCATACTCATTGCATTTAAATCAATGTATAATTAGTGGTGTTATTTATGGTTATTTCTATCTGTCGACATAATTTACATACTTATCCCATCACATTGGAACTAAATTTCTCAATGAACAACCTTTCTTCACATAAAAAATTAACAATCCACTTTTGAAAAGTCCCTCCACATTACTATGTATACATTGATCATGATGAAAACTCATATTTTTCCCCATGGTTTTCAGATTTTTTTGAACTCAATCATTCCTTTCATATTTAAACTATGAGAATTATGTGTAAATCCAATCATCATTTCCACCTTGATAGTACATTGAATAATTTATTCATTTCTATTAATTTTCCTTTTGATGAACACCATTCAGTTACTTGGTTTGTTGCCCATTAAATGTTGATCATCCTTACATTCATGTTATGTGATAATACAATAAGCGCACCTCAAAACTATTTTAGATTTTTTTTTCATTTGTACCAATATATTTGTTATACAATTATAATATATCCAATTATTCATTATGAATTTTAAAATAAATAATAAAATGTAATCACTTAAAAAATAGGTTATTAAAATTATCCCACTACATGGAGTAATTTACTTCATATTTCCTCGTATTAATTTTTAAATTATACCATTAATCTGCATCACCTTTCATGTGATGGAAAACCAAGATGAATTTTTCATTCTCTAAACATTATATAATGGAATATAACATTTCAATGGTACTGTTAACTTTCTAAAAAACATCTGGTTGAATGAAACCACTAAATGATGGAGGGTGCTTCCTTTTGAAGGACCCAATATAATGATTTTCCACTATTCCTCATTTGGAAGTCTAGAATGATTGATTGTTTAAAATTTTCAGTGAGGGTAGTTAATATATTTTTCATTACATCTACTAAAACATTTAGTTGTTTCCGAGTAAAATTATTTATTTCCATATCTTATATATCTTTCACCTATTTCATTCTAATTATAACCATTGAATAAAATAAAAAATGATTTTGTAAGAAACAATAATCAGAGTGCAGAAAAAATAATTATGGAAAATAAAATATAGTTTTTCTAAATCATGAAACATTAATTTGTTAATTTGTCATTGTTGGTGTATCATTTATAATTCGAGGACATTTTTAAAGTCCCCTATAATGTTTCCTAATGAGTTTGTGAATTTACAAAACAAATACCCTTTGACTAAAAAATAATGTGTGCACAAGGCACTTTTCTTTGTTCCCGATGATGTTCGAGTCAAATTCCAATGTTCACTCTACATAGTTATCACCCTTTCGTAGAAATGTTTTAGAGCCACATCCAACATGTAATACATAGATGGGGACTCAATTTCATGGTATGGACTCACTCTATAATCTATAAATATTCTATGATATTTTCATATACATAAACATAACATTATAGTTCTCAAAAAAATATATCATACTTGCTCATAATGGTTCACGAAAATTGTCCTTTGATTCATTTAAGAATGACACAAATTATCATATATATATAAATATATACCATCTCTATTAATGAATATTCATTTCCTTTTTCAAAAAAATGTCTAGGGAACATACTTTTTTACTTTCATTAGAAACGTTAAATCATAAAAAACCTCATTATTAATAGACTTCATCATCACCTACTACGTTCTTCATAACTAATACCCCCTTTGAGATATATTATAAATAATATCATTCTTCATAACATTGGGAAAATAAACATAATAATTGGTGAGCTCAAATTATCACTAATGGTAAACAAGTGATATATCAATATCACATTAGAATAATTATATTAGAAGATAAAATTAACATTTGAAAGGAATACCCTACAATAAAATATCATAATAATATGTCACTGATTAATTCATGAAACTTAATTACACATAAAACACAATTTTATATAGGAACATAATCCCTGGGAGAATATCACATAAAAAAAGATAGATTTATGGAATAAAAATAATAATATAAAAAATAATATCTTTACTAATAAATTATCAGTGAAAGAACTATTATTTTCGAATAGTTTTTCCACCCAAACCATCATTGTTGGGAAATTTCACTCAAAACACTATTATAGTGAACAAATTAAATTAATGAGCACTAGTAAAATTTCATTATAAAACTATTAAACTCATAAGATTTCATATATTACCCAATTCAATGGAGGGATATGTGTCACACCAGTCAGATAATGAAAATCATAATTATATGTCAAAATAGATCGTAACAAATTCATTACTTCAGAATCCACAAAATAAATGGGTTTTATAATCCACACATACTATCATAACCAGTGGGAATGATCCATTATTGATAACCCTTTAATCATAGAGTCATAACATAACACATGAAAAAGGAATGGTCTTCATTAACATCACATATGAATAAATAAGATATATATAAATAAATAATAAATATGGTATCATTGTATCATAAACATAGAAAAACATCAAACACAAAAACGAATTTTGTCAATGATAAATAGAAATTCCATAAAATATCATTCAAATATTACTACTGAGAATATCCTTTACATTTAGAAATCACATCATTTAAATCAAAAAATATCTCCAATCATAAAAATTAAAATTCACTTCCAAATAAATTGGAAGACATATAATATATGAGTAAAATATTTTATTGATCATTATGGTGTAATGTATCATTCATACAACAAATGTAAAAATAAATACCCCATTTTCATTTTTTGCAAAAAACTAAATGTAACTTTTTTAGAACACGAGAAGACGATTTATTTTAATAAATTCATTAAAAATTAAAAAAATCAAATAAGTACCTTCAAAAAATATTTGTATAATATTGAAAAAATTATATTTTTTTATATTTTGGATTTGGAAAAAATGTTTTTTCACATTATAGACAAAACAATTATATAATATTTATGATAATATTTTCTATATTATGTATACATAAATAGGATGAAATTAATTTTAAAAAATGTTTTCTCTATAAAGTACGTTATTATAATAAAAAATATTTTATTGATACATAGATCATAATATTTTATAATTGGAAATTTACTCATAAATAATCCTGATAAGAAGTATATTTTATTGTATATCCTTTACCATTGGGTTAAATAATGAATAATAATCCCCATATAATAAATAACATTATATTGATATATATATACCCAATTTTGTTTGAGAATAATTTCAATAAAACATTAATGGTAGTTATATACCGACACAAAAAGATACAAGATATGAATAAGGATTAATTCCCACTTAAAAATATGTAATATGAAAATAACTTACACGATTTGATAGGTTTTGAATATTAAGGCCCATGAAAGAATAAATTTAAGTAAAAATTTAATTATAATGATTATAAATTGATTCATTATATAAATTTAAAAGGTACTATATGTAAAACTCATAAAACAATCTAGGTGCATAACATAACATATGTCCCAAAGAAGAAAATCTAATAAAAAATCACAATCATTTGAAAGTAGATTTTTAATCATAATATTAGTTGAATGAATTAAAAAAACAGAAAATATAAATATAAATATAATAAATAAAGTTTACAATAAATCATGTCAATTAGTATTTACATACAATACTTAATGGAAAATATGTTCATAACACACATCTATTTTAAATAATTATTTATAACATAAAATTCCAATACATGCATTGGTATCTTTGGAATCGAAATCCTCATTAAATATTAAAAATAAATGAATCCATTAATATTAAGAGAAAAATGATATTATAAATAAAGAAAATTAAGTGTTAAAATATATATCTCTAATGAAATAATATAGGTTCATAACACAACATATGTGAGAAATGATCCAATTTTAGACACAAATATCATTACACAAGTCTCAACATTCATTGTACACATAAAACCATCTATATAATAATTATATGTTTATTATAAAAATAATAATGAAATATATAAATATATATCACATCGTATATTATTTACATATGATTTTTTATTACTTATTTACTAAAATTACATGTTAAAATCATGATTCAAGTAATATATGCTTCAGTTTTATTGTATGTTTTCTTTTTTATTTTTAGTCCTTTTATATTGATCATGATTCCATAAAATTGAAAGAAATAAAATTGATTTAAATTTAATACATATTCTTTATATATTTATTTATAGTGCTCCATAAATATTACATGTATAAAAGCAATTATATTTTCTGTAGAAATGGTATGATGTACATATGAATGAACAATGTTTCAATTTTATAAAAAAGGAATAAAAAAAATATAAATTATACTTTATAGGATTATATTCATATAATATATATATTATATATATTATATATATCATTATTATAATTTATGTCAATATAAAATGAAAAATATAACTCATCCTTTTGTGGAGGTGGTAGTCCACAAGTTCACATGAGGAATGGAATAAATTTCCAAAATTGTTGAAGGTATGAAGTTGTAAAAAATATTATAATTAAAAATGTATAATTTTTCCATAAATATTATATATATTATTTGAATCTATTATTATATCAATATTTTGGTGAATGTGAACTACAATTAATTAAATCGGTTCATGAGGCGGTATTCTGTCATACATATGATTTAAGGTATTATTTCACACTTGATAGAAGAGGATATGGATATAGGTTATTCATTTAAGAAAATCTCAGTATATTTTATATATTGACATATTTAAATTGGAATTACTAAATAATTAATTATTTTTCTTGAGAAAAAATTCACAATGAAATATCACATTGAAGATAATTACCATTTAATAGAAAAACCCATTATTTATCTCTTTTTACGGAACCAAGGATTGGTATTTTAGAGTGTAATTATACTCTAGTATGTTTATAATGATGTAATGGGGAGATTTTTTAAGGGTTTGTCTAATAAAAATTTATTAAATAGCATGACTACATTGGGGTAGTATGTCACTATTTAAATCATTGGAGTAGAATTTATATAAATACCCAAAACATCAATGTAATGGTAAGTAACCCACATGTAATATTCAAAAAAAATTATAAATAATGATGTGGATGGATGATATGTTCGATATACATATCCTTCATTCAAAAAATATATAGGTTTTACACATTATGTTCCCTTTTACCCAATGATTACTCAATTTTTTTATTTTAGTATCCACCATTGAAACTAGTTTATATTTATTTTCCTAGGAAATTATACCCTTAAAACTTAAAAAAAAATTAATACTACAAAATTTTTCTAACCTTCCTAATTTAAATAATGAGATAATTGTATTAAATAATAATCCAAATTATTTGTCAAATTAAATTTAACACAGGCCTATGTAAGCTAGAGAACACTTTTATGACCATCACTATAGTAAAAAAAGTATGGTTTTTTATTATTTATATCCACAAAATAATTTGAAAATATTATATTAATCATATTATATTTATTAAAAATATGTAACAAATTTTGTCTATTTTTATTCATATAATTGTCATAATTTAACTTAAAAAATTATTAAATATGATGAAAAATAGGATTTCTAATTTTAAATATTTCATAACTTAAAAATTATTAATATAATAAATCCATATAAAAATTCATGTGGTGAAATAAACTGTATTATTGATAACAATATTTCAGTAATTTTAATATTAATCTATTTTACAAAAAATGATAATTTTAAATTATTCAAAAATAATAATAATTTAATAAAAACCTACATTCTACTTAATTCCTTAGATGATTGAAATTTTATAAATTAAATAAAATCACCACAATTTAATTTTGTTGTGTTGATTCAAAAATTGATCTTAATTTTATAAAATAAATTTATTAATATTGAAAAAACTAATCTTCTAATATTCATCTGAAAAATTAAAAATCTTCCTAATGGAATGTATTTATTAATTGAATAAAGGATTTTCAAATTAATAAGTACTTATTTATCAATATATTTTCATTATCTAAAACCATTAAACATTATTTTCATAAAATATTTATTCCTACTGGTAGAAAAAAAAATTCATGGATAGTCTAAAAAGGTCATGTTTTCCTAATAATATATATATTATAATTCCATTTTCTAAAAACTAGTGTTTCTTGTAACACAAGTTATTGAAAAAAAAATTATTTGATAGGAAAATATTTCATAAAATCATAAGGTGTTGAAATAATGATTATACATAATATATTGGAAAAAAACTGAAAACCGAATTCAATATATATATATTTGATGTACCAAGGGAACAAACTCATGATAGTGAATAATATTATCGCAGTAATAAATATTTTCATTCAAGTGAAAATATATTCCCAATTTAATTATGATGATTGGGTTTTTATTAAGAGAACTATGTTAGGAAATATATGTAATATAATGAAGTGTAATAAGATGTTTATATAATTGTAAAATTTATTTTGTCCACTGATCATCAATTATATCCATTAACATTTGTAAATAAAGAATTATAGTCCAAATATTTTGAGGATGAATATATTGCAAAATACGGTTTTGAAATTCCAAAGTATTAAAATAGAAAATTATGGAGACTTAATGATGTTAAAAATATAAATCATTATTATCTTTTTTATTGAGGGATACTATATATATTGGTTATATGAATAAAAAATATCACTGAAAATTATGTTTAGTGGATTACAATATTTGAATATTTTTATTACATAATTAATTTCTGACATGACTGTTTTGAAGATTATCAATTTAAAGTAGAAGGAGAATATTACGTAGTAATATTGGGATACATATACTATTTAGAAATCTATTACTAATTATCATTGAGAAAAGTGATAGAACCATAAATACCATTAAATGATACTCAATTATTTGAATATGGATGTATTATAAAGACATAATAAGTAAACATATTTTAAAATGTTAAAGGAAAATAATATGGGATGATAAACCAATATTCATTAAGCCCATTATAGATTATTCATGATAAATAAAATGATCAATTGATATATCTATTTTATATTTTGGTGAATGATAATTTATAATACATGACCTTGATGAATGTTGTAAAAATTAAATGTAAGGTATGCATTTTATAATTTTGAGTGAGTGATATTGCATATTAAAATACCATTTTTGAGAGAATATTTTTATGTATAAAACATATCAAAATTTAAGAAGGATCCAATTGAATGAAAAATTTTAATATGATGAAAAGTTTAGTGCTATTTTTTGAATAATTTATAATTTATTATTTCATCAGAAGACTCTTCTGGAAAAATAAATTAAATGATATAAATCATCATGTGCTTCATAATGATAATAAAAACTATATACTGTGTGAGTCGTATAAAACCCACTACATATAAATATATAGTCAAACACATAAATATGATCCTCATTAATATATTATTTTATTCTTAACTATTTTAATTCTTATTTATCATTTTTTTATTCTATACCATGTGTGTGAAAATTAATTTGAGATCTAGTAACCCAAAGTGGGCAAGTGGTAGATATTGATTGTTAATTGGGTAATAATTAGTTAAATGTTTTAAACCCTACCTATTAGTGTAACTATATATATATTAGTGGAATATAAATTAATATTATATATATATATATATATATATTTTTTGAAAAGGTGAATGAAATTATGTTTTCAGTTTATATTATAATGAAATCATGAAGTTAATACATAGATAAGATATATCAAAATTTAATATAAAAAGTATCTTCCAAGACACTAAAAAATAGAATGAAAATTTATTTGATAAATAAGAAAAATAAATCCGTCATAATGAATGATTACGAAAAAAATTTATAAATGATGTTATCATGAATATATCAGACCTAGAATGGGTCGAGATGATCTTTTTCATATGTCTACATTTAATTATACATAATAGACCTGTAAAAAATATGTTATAAAAATTTTATATGATGAAATTGTAACTGATATTACTTCACAATATTATCCTATCATGGAATGTCTCACGATGGGTATTCAAAAATAAAAAAAAGAAATGTTATTTATATATATATGAATAAAGAGGATCTTATTTCCAAATTCCTACTATATATTATAGAAATAATATCATGTGATCATATAATGATAAATATTATGTATGCTTTTAAAAAATTTACCTTTGGTTCTATATAATACTATGTTCACTAATAATTATACATGAATAATCTAGTTTTGAACACAATATATGGAAAAGTATTGTGTTTAAAAGTATTCATAAATCCACCATTTCAACTATTGTCGATTTGACTAACATTATTTTAAGGGGACATTGAAATGGATCTTTATAAAAAAATTATTTTTATTAAAATCATTAAGGATGTTATGCACTGAATTTGTTCTATGTGAAGGATAAAAATATTCATTTTTCAACTTCATTGTTAAAAATGGTTCATGTATGAGTCTAATAATAATACAGATAATATATTTAATCGTTGGATGACAAATAAATCTTTCATAAAGTGGTGAAAACTGGATTTTATGTAAAGTACACGAAAAGAGGTAAAAATATATCTGAAAAATTTTATGTTTTAAAATAAATAGATTTTTGTTATGATAATGTTGTTATATTTATGGGGAATATTGGTTCAAATTCATAATGAATGTGGAAAAAAAATTAATATAAGACGGTCAAATATAAAAAAACAAATTAATTAAATATGATGAATTATGATAATTTTATAAATAGAAGTTGAATATTTGATTTGGAGAACCAAATAAGTGTTTGAATGATAATATATTATGACTTAAATCATTCATATATAATAGAATAATAGGACTCAATTTGAAAATTAATAATAGTCCTTTTATTTTAATATTGATAGAGGATGCTATATCAAAAAATTAAATAATTATTCCATGAATAAAACATAAGAATTTATATTATTTAAGACATCCCTATAGAGAAATATGAATCCCATACGATGTTTCCAGCAAACGGTAAATTATAGAACCGTTAGACATCTTATGGATGATCCCATAAACAACATCATATTCCAAAATAATTCATAAATATTCCTCACAAAATTTAAATGTAAAATAATATAAATTAGATCAAGAGAATGTAGATAAAATTATGAAATTATTTTTGAATAGATAGAGAATTATAATTTCATCATTGGTTTTAAATAATTATGACCCATGAATTTATGATGAGATATATAAATGGTGTACCAATGATGGTCATTTTATCAATTATTTCATCATTATAATAATAGTTCATCTATAAATGATGATGAAAATTAACCTACAAACACTAATTTAAAATAATTTAATAGCTAGAGTTGTTAGGGAATTTACTTATTGGGATGTATATGATAGAAAAAATATAAATATTCTCAGTAATATAAAAAAAAGACGAAATGATGATTTGTGCTATGTTTAATTAGAAATGGGGATAAAGGTAAGGTGTTTCATTATTTACAAGATACTATCATGAAATTTTAAATTAAAATGAATCTGTGGAGCCCCACTTTATTTCCATATAAATATTATTTATTCTCATTGCGATATAAATTTTTGGGGATTAGTGATTTTTTTGGAGAATTAATGAAGATATGTATTCTATAATATATATAGTAGATTGATATTACACATATTTGGAAGTGATCCATCAATTTTAATCATGTCAATTATTTGATTAAGAAATCATCATTGATGAAGATATGGATAGATTGTACCAATTTATGGGGAGTTTGAGAGTCTACTAGTATAGATGATTTTAGGTGAATTATTAATTTTTGTAAATTAAATCAAATGTTTCATTGATAATGTATGTGTTCTTATTCAAATATTTATTTTTTATTGAATAAATTATTCTTTACCATTAGAAATGATATTTTGTGTAACATCCCAAGTAAGTAATGAATAGTAGATATTTTTATCTATGTCTATTAATGAATTAGATAGTGTTTTAGAGGCTTAAAATGAAAATAAATCCAATCTTAAGCATGGAATACACTAATATTTTTAAAAGATTGTTTTACTACCTTTTGATGGAAAACCATTTTTAAATGTATCTTTTGAAAATTTTATAAGCTATATTTGTCAAAATAAACTTATTCTTTATGATTGGGACATCAAAATTTACTTTGTGTGAATTTTTCGTAATTTTCTGACAATGTTCATTTTTTTATGAATAGTGAAAAATACTGCATTATACATAAAAAATATTTCTTAATCTAATTTATTTATATGATTATATTATCTTTTTAATTGGTCTTAATGTTTAATCTGAATATATTTTTACAATTTAATGTAATTGTGGTCATTGGAATCAATTTCAATTTGAAATTAGACTTAAACTGGTGTCAATCTTTTGTTACTTATTGTTTCATAAAAACACGCTATTTCCTCTGACAGCGGGAATTAATTATTAAATTAATTAATGTGAATTATATGTTTTGAATTTTGTAAAATAGTCTTCATTTTTAAATTCGGAATATCAAATATAGCTTAGGGTGAATTTTTGGTAATTTTCTGAAAAACATCAATTTTTGATGAATAGTGAAACCACTAAGTGGTACTTATAAAAACTGATTTTCCGTTTAAATGAAATTTTTCCATCATTTTGTTTTGAATTTAAAAAATCCCACATACATGGTTTTCATTAAGATGTAAAATGTGGTTCAATGAGATTAAAATAATTTTTTTGTGAAAAGTAACTTATTAAGTTTTTAATCGCGATTAGTGGTAATTACTGTAGTTTAAGGTAAAAATAATGCATTAATAAAATGAGATGAGCTTGACACATGTCCTAGCCTCATTGGTTGTGTCATGGCAGACCAAGACAAGACATGGTTTAACCTGGGGACCCCATGGAGCCACTTTGGTTGGGAAATGACATAAATAACTTTTTATTTAATGTAAAAGTAAAAATGACACAAACATAATATGTTTTACGAAACCAATTATTACATAGGGTTATAAAGATCATATTTTTTATTATAAATATTCATTGGAAATATAAAACTATTTCCTACATCATAGTATTTATTTTATAATTTTTATACTTTAAATAAATTAAATTATTTATGACATCATGATGATGCAGCGATGACCTCATTATTTAACAATTTAAATAAAATGGAATGTTAATGTAAAATATAAAACCTACACATGGCCAAAACCAATTGGATGAGTGGATTTCGAACCCTTATTACCTTATACTCGAATTATATCAATGTGGGACCTTTTGGATCCGAAACTCATTTTAAAATAAAGTAACTTATATTTACTTTCCAAGAGTGCCCCTCCTCTCCTCTTATAAAAGGCCCCCACCTCTACCTCATTACCCAAACTCCCAAAGCCTTTGGCTCGGCCATCCCCTGACCATTTACTCTCTACACATCCCTCTACTAATCCTATAGGATTCCCTTTGGGCATAATACTTTCAAAGGAAGCCTTTAGGCTCAAATCAAAAAGAGTTACACTTTTAAAGGTAATTCATTCTCTCAAGTTCATTTGTTTTATTTTGCTTCTCCAACCCCCCTAAAATCTTTTTATTTACTTATTTTTTAACAACACCAGTATCTTCAATATGATAAGATGTTTTTATAAGATTTATTCGAGCTACACTCTCACAAAACTACATCAAATGGTTAAAGAACATACGGTTTCCGTGGATGGAGAAATTCTGCCTCCCGAAATGATGATTGTTCAATACTCATTTAACACCTTCAAAGGTGGCCATTATGATGTCACTATTTTTATATATGATATATAATATGTTTATTCTTTCCTTAAGTCTCTGTATTTTCATTTATGGCATACCTTTATTGTTTCCATTATGGGTAAACATGATATCTTCATTTTAGGAAGTGCAGACTACCGCCCCCTGAAAGTGATTTGATTCGTCAATACCATATGTGGGATGTGTAAAGGATAAAGTTAATGATATTATATATGTTATTATACTGGAATTATAATATACTCTTTTATCATTATTATTCCATTCCAGAAAATACGAAATAGAGATGGAAGTAGCATTCATGCGTACGTACGGCTTACCGTCTCCATGAACGGTGCATTTCATTTTCATACCTCTAAATGTGTTGTAATATTATAAATACATTTATATTCTGAATATATATGATATATATGTTTTCCAAATCATTAATATCATTATGGATATAACAAACCATTGACCAAATTATCAACATGTAATTGTAAGAAGTCTATTTTTGACTTAAGAACCAAATACCGACAAAATGAACATTATTAACTTAAATGATTACATGATGTTCATAACATGGTATAAAAGGAATAATGACCTTGAAAAAGGTTCATAATCAAGTAGAGATTAACTCAAGTTTATTATTCAGGAGATTAAAGAACGGTCGGGTCATGTCGGATACGAGGTATGGGACTTCGTCTCAGTCTCCTTTCATTGAGGAATATTTTGTTTTATACACAACCTTCTTTTATACGGTGTATAAACCCCTTTGACTTTTACGTTTATCCAAAAGGAATCTTTTTTATACGAAGAGTTTTACTAAACGACAAAAGGGAATGTTTTTGTCGTACATATGCGGCGACAATGACTTCTCCGCCGCCGTGACCGTTATTTGAGTTTCGGCTTCCTCTACAAGCCATACCTTCTTTTTAAAAGAAAAATAAATACCATGTTTTAATTTTCTTCTATTTTGGTATTGAAAATGGTTTTCATGATGTTTTTATATCAATGTGTTGTATTGATATCTTTTGATTGAAAGGTGGAAATTTTATGTTTCCTTTATGCATGTTTTATGTGATACGATTATGTTGAGGTTCTTGGGCATTATTTTGAAGACGGGTGGTTCCGTGATAAACTAAGGGTGGGTTAGCCCGATATAGATCTCCAGTGCATTGGGTAACGCGAAGGAGTGAAACGTTAAGGTTTCTCTGAAGAGATTTATGGAATATACTGTGATGGGTATTCCAAACATAACCAAGAGGGTTACTCCCTACGTAAGAATGTTATGAATGCCTCATGTTACCTTTATGTCTTATGATTTCGATGATTTATTCATGATTTGATGAGGTATGTTAAAGTGCTTATGTTTTATGGGTAAAGTATGATTTCATCCTTATGTATATATGTACCCATGTTTCCTTTCAATATTTTTATATCCCTTACTGAGCTTTTTATGCTCATCCGAAGTTTTTTTGAAATGTTTTTCACAGGTCAAGGGAAAGGTACATGATATGATGATAGTGTCAAGGAAGTGTCAAGAAAGAATCTATGTTCTATTTTAAATATGTTTCCGCTGAATGGGAAAATGAGTACTATACTTATGTAACCACTTTGTTTATATGTGGAATGTAATGCATGTTTTATGATCTAATTCTCTAAAACTCTAAACCCGAAAAGATCCTCAATGTGTAATCTTTTAATAACTCGAGATTAAGTAAGGTTTAAGGCTGGGGCCTTATTGTTGGTATCAAAGTTCGGTTTAGATAACTTTAGGAGTTATAATTCTATTAAATGATTATCCAAAAATATATTTTTTTGAAATGATATAGAATTTAAAGATTACCATGTTGCTTCATCTAAGACATGTTTGTTCAGAATGGTTTTCCACAGAGGAAACAGGGAAGCAGTGCTAAAAAGGCATACAGAAGGAAATAACCTTCCAAATCCGCATCTTGAGATGGTCGGAATTGGAACTGAACAGTTTGTTGTAGTAATGGCACAGTTGACTCATGCTATAAATGGTGGTGGTATCCATGCACGAGATTAGCCAGATCAACCGAAGAGGAACATGTCAGTGGTGGAACATTTAATGAGGCAACATCCCCCAACATTTAGAGGACCATCTGACCCTGTGCTAGCTGAAGGGTGGATTAAAGCACTGGAGAAGATTTTCGATGTCATGGGGTGTTCAGACAATAAAGAGGTTAGTCATTCCATTTACCGTTTGGAGGGTGAGGCGGATCAATGGTGGTCGATGGTTAAAAATATTTGAGACGCTGATGAGATTGATGCTCTTGCCTGGGATGAATTCAAAGGTATGTTTCTTGAGAATTATTTCCCTAAGGCTGTTCGACTTAGGATGGAAAATAATTTCTCAAAATTGAGGAAAGAGGAAGACTCAGTGGCTACCTATGAAGAAAGGTTCACTCGATTGGCAAGGTTTGCTACAAATTATATCTGAGACCTTGATAGTAAAATCAGTCGTTTTTACATAGGATTAAATCCAAAATATCGAAGGGCATTAGCTTCTCGTGAGTTTAAAAGTTATGAAAATCTTGTTCGTTGTGCTGAGAAGGTGGAAATGGAGTTTTCCAATGATCAAGTGTCCTATAAAAACCAACAGAAGAAGAGACCAAGGTGGCAGGAGAAAGGTTAGAATTATTCAAAAAATTCAGATGGTAAGAAAACTATGTTTCCATTTTGTGATAAATGTGGAAAAAGGCATGCTAGGGAATGTCTTCTGAATTCTGGAAAGTGCTACCGATGTGGTAAGATGGGACATAAGACTCGTGATTGCACTGAAAAAGATCAGGGTGATGGTAAGACCAAATTTGATTTACAGTTAGTGAAATGTTATAAGTGCAATGATATGGGTCACTATGAAAATGAGTGTCCGACAAAGAGCTTGAGTGATGGGAAGCAGTTATACTACAAACAAAAAGGGGTGGTGAAATCCTTTACAACTACTTCAGCAGATGTCGAGCCATCAAATGAAGTTGTATCAGGTAATTTGTTTGTTTTTTCAGATTATCCTAGTGTGTTGTTTGATTCGGGGTCTACACATTCTTTCATCTCTAAAACCTTTTCTAGTAAAATGGGAATACCGTCTCAAGAAATGACTCCTGACCTTTTTGTAAAAACACCTGGGGGAAATGTTGCGGAAAAAAGAATTTATAAGAATCTTCCTATCCTTATTTGTGGAAAGAACCTACTTGAAAACCTTATTGTTCTACATCTAGTAGAGTTTGATGTTATCCTGGGTATGGATTGGTTCTCTATTTACCATGCTAAGATTGACTGTAGAGCTAAAGAAGTTTCTTTTCAGAAAGACTTTCAGTTTGTTTACAAGAATGAACCCTTACTGTTGATAAATTAACAAGAGGCCAAGAAACATGTAAAAGATGGAAATGAATGTTACCTTGCACACATCGTTGAAAATAAAGAAACTGTTCAGATTAATGATGTGCCAGTGGTAAATGAGTATCTTGATGTTTTTCCTGACGAGTTGCCTGGAATAATACCAGATCGGGATGTTGAGTTTACTGTTGACTTAGTTCCTGATGCTAAGCCAATTTCAAAACCCCCTTATCGAATGGCTCAAATTGAACATTTAGAGTTGAAGGAGAAATTGCAAGATTTATTAGAGAAAGGTTTCATTCGACCTAGCACATCACCATGGGGTGATCCTGTCTTGTTTTTTAAAAAGAAAGATGGTTCTATGAGACTTTGCATTGATTATAGAGCCTTGAGTAACATCACTGTTAAGAACAAATATCCTTTGCCTCATATCGATGATTTGTTTGATCAGCTCCATGGAGATCAGTTTTTTTCAAAGATGGACCTGAGATCGGGGTACCATCAGCTAAAGGTAAAGGAAGAAGATGTTCCGAAGACTGTGTTTCGTACAAGATATGGCCATTATGAATTTTTAGTAATGCCTTTTGGCCTAACCAATGCACCTGCTGTATTCATGGACATAATGAATATAATTTTCCCTGAGTTCTTGGATAAGTTTGTAGTGGTTTTCATTGATGATATTTTGGTGTTTTATAAAACTAAAGAGGAGCATGAAAGACATTTAAGGGTTATCTTGCAAACCTTAAATGAAAAGAAACTGTATGGAAAATTCAGCAAGTGAGAGTTTTTGTTGCAACAAATTTCATTCCTTGGTCACATTGTTTCTAAAGATGGAATAACTGTTGATCCTGCAAAAACAAAAGTTGTGGAAGAATGGCCAATACCCAAAAATGTAACCGAGATTCGTAGCTTCCTTGGTTTGGCAGGCTATTACCGAAGGTTTGTTAGAAATTTTTCACGGTTATCTAGTTCAATAACTAAGCTAACTCGGAAGGGTGTTAAGTTTATCTCGACAAAAGAATGTGATGATTGTTTTCATGAACTGAAAAGAAGATTGGTGAATTCTCCAGTTTTGGAACTACCTTCCAGAAATGGTGAGTTTTTCATCTACAGCGATGCTTAATTGAAAGGACTTGGTTGCATCCTAATGCAGAATGATCAGGTAATTGCTTATGCTTCACGACAGTTGAAAACTCTTGAGGTAAATTACCCTACACATGATTTGGATTTCACTTCTGTTGTTTTTGCTTTAAAAATTTGGAGGCATCATTTGTATGGAGTAAAGTTGAAATATATAATGATCACAAAATTTTAAAGTATATATTCACTCAGAAAGAATTGAACATGAGACAAAGGAGATGGCTAGAATTAATCAAGGATTATGGTTGTACAATTCATTACCATCCAGGAAAAGCAAATAAACTGGTTGATGCTTTGAGTCGAAAAAGTAATTCTTCATTAGCAATGTTGCGTTTGGAACGTGATCCTTTGGTTAAGGATTTGATTAGATTTGGCATGGAAGTTGTTGGTGCAGGAATTTCTTCTGTTTTGTTTCAGGTATCAGTGAGATCATCTCTATTAGATAGAATCATGCAAGCACAGAAGCAAGACAGAGAGTTGCAGAAAAAGGTAGAGCTGGTTTGGAAAGGTAATTTTCCTGAATTCAACAATGATAATGATTGTGTTTTGAGATTTGGGAAGAGATTGTGTGTGCCTTGTGGTTCATAGTTGAAGATAGAGTTGTTATGTGAAGCTCATAGATCTTCGTTTTAAGTTCATCCTGGAAGTACTAAGATGTATAGAGATCTGCGGGAGTATTACTGGTGGGATGGAATGAAAAGAGATATTGTTGATTTTACTGTGAAGTGTTTGACATGTTAATAGGTTAAACCAGAGCGACAGTTACCGAAAGGGATGCTTCAGCCTTTACTACTGCCATAGTGGAAATGGGAGAATATATCCATGGACTTTGTTGTGGGATTACCGAAGACATCTCGAGGTAATAATGCAATCCGGGTTATTGTTGATCGATTGACTAAATCTGCTCATTTCCTTGCCATACAAGATACTTTTTCCCTAGATCAACTTTCCCGTTTGTATCTTAAAGAGGTATTAAGGTTACATGGAGTTCCACTCTCCATTGTATCTGACCATGATCCTAGGTTCACTTATAACTTTTGGAAAGGCCTTCAGAAGTCGTTGGGTACTGAATTAAATTTTAGTACAACTTTTCATCCTCAATCAGATGGGCAGTCAGAACGAACAATTCAGACCATGGAGGATATGCTACGTTCTTTCCCAATGGATTATCAGGGAAGTTGGGACCAACATCTTTCTTTGGTTGAATTTTAATATTATAATAGTTTTCATTCTAGTATACAGATGGCACCATTTCAGGCATTATATGGGAAGTGGTGTCTAACTCCAGCTTTCTGCGATGAAGTGGGTGAAAGGAAGTTGATGGGACCAGAATTGGTAGAAGAGATGGTAGAAAAAGTTCAGCTGATTCAGAAGCATATGAGAACAGCTCAGAGTTGGCAGAAGAGTTATGCAGACAATAGGAGGAAGGATCTATCTTTTGAGGTAGGTGATCATGTTTTTCTCAAAGTATCACCATGGAAAAGTGTGATGTGATTTGGTAAGAAAGGAAATCTGATCCCAAGGTTCATTGGACCATATGAAATTCTGGAAAGAGTTGGATTAGTTGTTTTTTGAGTGGATTTACCTCCGAGTTTATCTCATGTACACAATGTTTTTCATGTTTCGATGTTGAGAAAGTATATGCCAGATCCATCTCATGTTTTGAGTCCAGAGGTAGTTCAGCTGGAAGGAACCTATCTTATAATGAACAACCGGTCCAGATTCTTGACCACAGGGAGCATGTGTTACGGAATAAGGTGATTAAGCAGGTAAAGGTTTTGTGGAAAAACCACATGATGGAAGAGGCAACATGGGAATCTGAAAATGCAATGAGGGATAAGTACCCCCATTTATTCGATATGTATTGTGGGGACGCAATTTTCAAAAGGGGGAAGGATATAAAATCCCAAGTAAGTATTTAATAATAGATATTTTTATCTATGTCTATAAATGAATTAGATAGTGTTTTAAAGGCTTGAAATGAAAAAAAAATCCAATCTTAAGCATGGAATACACTAATATTTTTAAATGATTGTTTTACTGCCTTTTGATGGCAAACCATTTTTAAATCTATATTTTGACAATTATATAAGTTATGTTTGTCAAAATAAAATTATTCTTTATGATTGGGATATAAAATTTTCTCTGTGTGAATTTTTGGTATTTTTCTGACAATATTCATTTTTTAATGAATAGTGAAAAATACTGCATTTTACATCAAAACTGCTTCTTAATCTAATTTATTTATATGATTAGATTATCTTTTGAATCGGTCATAATGTGTAATATGAATATATTTTTACCAATTAATCCAATGGTGGTAATTGGAATCAATTTCACTTTGAAATTACACTTAAACTGATGTCAATCTTTTGTTACTTATTGTTTCATAAAAACACGCTATTTGCTCTGACAGCGGGAATTAATTATTAAATTAATTAATGTGACTTATATGTTTTGAATTTTTTAAAATATTCTTCATTTTTGAATTCGGAATATCAAATATTTCTTAGGGTGAATTTTTGGTAATTTTCTGAAAAACTTCAATTTTTGATGAATAGTGAAACCACTAAGTGGTACTTATAAAAACTGATTTTCCGTTTAAATTAAATTTTTCCATCATTGTGTTTTGAATTTCAAAAATCCGACATACATGGTTTTCAATAAGAAGTAAAATGTGGTTCAATGATATTAAAATAATTTTTTGGTGAATAGTAACTTATTAAGTTTTTAATCGCGATTAGTGGTAATTAGTGTAGTTTAAGGTAAAAATAATGTTTTAATAAAATGAGATTAGCTTGACACATGTCCTACCATCATTGGTTGTGTCATGGCCGACCAAAAAAATCCATGGGTCAACTTGGGGACCCCATGGAGCCACTTTGGTTGGGAAATGACATAAATAACTTTTTATTTAATGTAAAAGTAAAAATGACACAAACATAATATGTTTTACGAAAACAATTATTACATGGGGTTATAAAGATCATATTTTTGATTATAAATAGTCATTAGAAAGATAAAAAGATTTAATACATCATATTATTTCTTTTATAATTTTTATACTTTATATAAATTAAATTATAAATGACATCATGATGATGCAGCGATGACCTCATTATTTAACGATTTAAATAAAATGGAAAGTTAATGTAAAATCTAAAACCAACACATGGAAAAAACCAATTGGATGAGTGGATTTAGAACCCTTATCACCTTATCCTCTAATTATATCAATGTGGGACCTTTTGGATCCGAAACGTTTTTTAAAATAATGTAACTTATCTTTATATTCCAAGAGTGCCCCTCCTCTCCTCTTATAAAATGCCCCCACCTCTACCTCATTACCCACACTCCCAAAGCCTTTGGCTCGGCCATCCCCTGCCCATTTACTCTGTCCACATCCCTCTCCTCATCCTAGAGGATTCCCTTTGGGAATAATCTTTTCAAAGGAAGCCTTTACGCTCAAATCAAAAGGAGTTAAACTTTTAAAGGTAATTCATTCTCTCATGTTGATTTGTTTTATTTTGCTTCTACAACCACCCTAAACTCTTTTTATTTACTTCTTTTGTAACAAAACCAGTATCTTAAATATAATAGGAAGTTTTTATAAGATTTATTCGAGCTATACTCTCACACAACTATATAAAATGGTTAAAGAACATACGGTTTCTGTGGATGGCGAAATTCTGTCTCCCGAAACGATGAATGTTCAATACTCATTTAACACCTTCAAAGGTGGAAATTATGATGTCACTATTTTAATATATGATATATAATATGTTTATTCTTTCCTTAAGCTTATGTATTTTTCATTTATAGCATACCGTTATTGTTTCCATTATGGGTAAACACGATATCTTCATTTTAGGAAGTGCGGACTGCCGCCCCCTGAAAGTGATTTGATTCGTTTATACCATATGTGGGATGTGTAAAGGATAAAGTTAATGGCATTATATATGTTATTATACTGGAATTATAATATACTCTTATATAATTAATATTCCATTCCAGAAAATACGAAATAGAAATGGAAGTAGCGTTCATGCATACGTACGGCTTACCGTCTCCATGAACGGTGCATTTCATTTTCTTACCTCTAAATGTGATGTAATATTATAAATACATGTATATGCGGAATATATATGATATATATGTTATCCAAATAAATAATATCATTCTGGATATAATGAACCTTTGACCAAATTAACAACATGTAAGTGTAAGAAGTCTATTTTTGACTTAAGAACCAAATACCGACAAAATGAACATTATTAACATAAATGATTACATGATGTTCATAACATGGTATAAAATGAATAATGAACTTGAAAAAGGTTGCTAAGCAAGTATATATTAACTCAAGTTTATTATTCAGGAGATTAAAGAACGGTCGGGTCAAGTGGGATACGAGGTATGGGACTTCGTCTCAATCTCCTTTCATTGAGGCATATTTTGTTTTATACACAACCTTATTTTATACGGTGTTTAAACCCCTTTGAAATTTAAGTTTATCCAAAAGGAATCTTTTTTATATGAAGCATTTTACAAAATGACAAAAGGGAATTTTTTTGTCGTACGTATGTGGGGACAATGAATTCTCCGCCGCCGTGACCGTTATTTGAGTTTTGGCTTCATCTACAAGCCATACCGTATTTTTAAAAGAAAAATAAATACCATGTTTTAATTTTCTTCTATTTTGGTATTGAAAATGGTTTTCATGATGTTTTTATATCAATGTGTTGTATTGATATCTTGTGATTGAAAGGTGGAAATGTTATGTTTCCTTTATGCATGTTTTATGTGATACGATTATGTTGAGGTTCATGGGCATTATTATGAAGACGGGTGGTTCCGTGATAAACTAAGGGCGGGTGAGCCCGATATAGCTCTCCAATGCATTGGGTAACGCGAAGGAGTGAAACTTTAAGGTTTCTCCTAAGATATTTAGGAAATATACTGTGATGGGTATTCCAAACGTAACCAAGAGGGTTACTCCCTACGTAAGAATGTTATGAATGTCTCAAGTTACCTTTATGTCTTATGATTTCTATGATTTATTCATGATTTGATGAGGTATGTTAATGTTCTTATGTTTTATGGGTAAAGTATGATCTCATACTTATGTATATATGTACCCATGTTTCCTTTCCATATTTTTATATCCCTTACTGAGCTTTTTATGCTCATCCCATGTTTTTTTAAATGTTTTTCATAGGTCAAGGGAAAGGTACATGATATGATGATATTGTCAAGAAAGTGCCAAGAAAGAAACCATGTTTTATTTTAAATATGTTTCCGCTGAATAGGAAAATGAGTACTATACTTATGTAACCACGTTGTTTATATGTGGAATGTATTGCATGTTTTATGATCTAATTCTCTAAAACTCTAAACCCGAAAAGATCCTCAATGTGTAATATTGTAATAACTCGAGATTAAGTAAGGTTTAAGGCTGGGGCCTTATATTTTGGATAATAACACGAAATGTGGTGTGATATTAGTTATTACATGATATGAATTATAAGGGTTATGATGTTCATTTTTCCCCAATTATTATAAAAAAATATTTCATCAACTATACATAGATATCTATAATTTATTACAATTTTTTTTGGAATCCTCATTTTTATCAGTTTTTAATAATTGGTTGAGAATAAAATTATCGATAACCTTTGAAAAGATGTTTTTATAAGTTACTCAAAAAAGGATATTTTTTGAATCTTTCAGGGAAATGTATATCATTTTCCAAAAATAATTGATATAAAAATGTATTGAGAGTATAATCCTGGTATAAGGGATATATTACCATGAAATCAATGGACTTGATGATGAACTTTGTGCCCATGTATAGTTATTAATATATGATAAATATTTTTCGAACACCATGAACCATAAAGTTTTAATAAACCCATACGATATACAATTAGTTGATTTATTAATAGAGATCCATTAATATATTGAAACAAATAAAGAATTATATTAATGTTTCAATTGAGTAATGTTATTATTTGAAAACAATCGTCAATAAATGAATATTTGTGTGAGTGTGTGTGTTTATTGTTTAGTAGTTTGATGAATGATTATATATGTATTTTTTTTCAATAATTGATAAATAAGTAATAATTTATGAAATTTATAGATAATTCATTGAAAATTTAAAGGTTATTAGTGAGATTAATTTTTATTGTAATGTGTAATATTTTATTGAAATAAACATTAAAAATATGATAAAAATTTATGCAAAATGACTAAGATATTTTAATTTGTTTATAATTGTAATGATATTTTTATATGTAGATGGGGTAGATTGGAAGAGAAATGTATGAGTAAATATATAAATATAAATATGTGTATGAATAAAACTATTATTTTTGTGGCTAAATATGATTAAAATAATTGTAGAGGTGCCCCAAAATAAAAAAAAGGCATTGTGTAAATGTGTACTAATGATTTCATATCCTATGTAGGATTAAATCTACCAAATATGTCAGGTGTAAGAATATTTCTAAAGCCATGGAGATGTGGAAGAATATAATTGATATTGTATGAATAAAATTCATCGATGTTTAGAGACATTAGATAAAAATCATTACTATTGTAGATTAATATAATTACATGGACCCTATATATGAATAACTCATTGAATCACTGGGATAAATATTCGTATTTGTGTAGCTACGTCACGTTAAGTCAATGTTACCATACGTCAGTTGAATCTTACTAGTAGTTTAAATATTTTGAAATAAAAGTAACTATATTATAATTGATGGTCATAATGTGGCTTTTAAGGATAATAAATTCATACTAGTGACTCATATGATAAAAAATTATGATGATTCAATTGCCACTCTTCTTAGATTTTCATGTCATGTTAAATTGATTAGATCATGAAACAGGTTTTGTTTAAAGATGTTATGGTTATTCCAATTAGATAAGTGCGACAATATACTGGTGTGAGAAAATTAAGATTCATAAAAAAACTGGACATAACCACGTCATAATAATATCGAGACAATACAATTTATAAATTATAATGATTTTTGAGATGATTTTTACACAAAAATTAATGATCATGATCAATGTTTTAAATAGTAGAATGTGTTGGAAGAAATATCACTATTGAAACATCTAATTACATTCCATAGTTGGGTATTTCATATACCCATGGAAGAAATCGTATGTGATAAATGATATTATTTCACAAAAAAAATATTTATTTTCATACAAATGTATATTCTTATAGGGATTAAGAAGTATTTTTTTTTTGAATAGAGAATGTATTCCTAAATATTTTTAAGTGTTTAGGAAGAAATAAAGCCCATTTTTTGGAGATAATGATTTTATCCTCCTAGATATTTAATGATATTATTTAATTATTGTAAATAATGAATTAAAATATGATTATTTAAAGGGATAGTTAATTATGAAAATAATTTTAATTGTGTCATTATAAATAAGAATTTACACTTTTCTATTGTCAAATATGATATTTTTATAGACCATTAATATAACATTTAACTACAATGATTATGAGTCTTGAATAAATGAATAAATAACATCGGAGATACATGTTTTTGAGATATTATATATATTTGAATATTTCAATTCAGGAATTTATTTTCATTATGATTCTTATAATATTATACATTTTTCAAAAAAAGTATAATAATAATGAGTAATGGTGAGATTTTACACTAAAAACTATGTTTTGTCATCATAATACATTTTAGTTTTTTAAAGAATATTTCCAATGTTAGGCATAGAGTTTGAGTAGGATTTCATGTCCTTGGTGTTATAATCTTGAACACAATATCCCAGATTCATTGTTTAATTTCATAAAATTAAATAAGATAAAATTGATCATATCCCAAATGAATAAATATTATTAAAGTTGTGTAAAACTACCTATATAATTGAATCTAACAATACCATTCAGAAAAAATAATGCAACATCGTTAAACTAAATACACTACATCATTGAACTCGTAAAATAATTCCACCTGTATAACATGAGGAACGGTGAAAGGATAAGGGTTGAGATTATTATATCTGTAAATGTTATATAAAGTGGAATAAATCATGAGTAATTAAGATATAATCAATATAAAATGTTTCATAACTAAAATTGGATTACATTTAGCCAATAAAATGAACATGAAGAATAATATGAAATGAATAAATAATTATAAAATGATCATTATAAATAGTCACCTGAGCATTAAATTTATCAATAGATTTCATAACAATTTATACAATCACATTAAAATCAATAATTAATGACATAACAATGGAATGAATAATTTTGGACATCACAAACATTCAATTAAGTCTGTATTACAAGTAATATTATGTAAATGGTTAAGGACTTGTCCAAATAACAATGTTATTTTTTCTTATAAGACATAATGATAAATCTTGGGGCTATAATTGGCCCTTCCCATCACATAATAACTCCAAATAATTGATCATTTAAAGTAGATAACAATAAATGTACATAAAATCCAAAAAATTGTATTGAAAAATAAGGATATGAATGTAAATATATCGCTAGTTAAACTAATTATAAACCATCCAATGAATGAATAAGGATATAATCATTAAGCATGTTCCTTGTGGAGAATATGTAAAATAAATGTTTCATTTATATTATGAATATTGAAACCATAAAACTATTATTAATAATTTTCATGGGGAAAATCTCTATTAAAAGACAAAAAATTTGAGAATACTAGGATAAATTTTTTTTGAAGAGAATTATGATATAATTTTAAGGAGTTTTTTAAAGAATTGATAGTTTTAGATGACATGACATTTTTTAAACATAATAAGATAAAATAATTATCACTTTCTATTTTTTGAGAATATAAAAATTGATCCTTGTTTGGAGAATGATAAAAAGATTCTATTATATCTTTAAAAAAAAACTCAATATTGGGTAAAATTATATTTAACAAATCATGGGATAATAATAAAAATACTTATTATAAATATATTATGAAAAATATGGAAATGGAAGAAAAATATTCTCAATGGAATGGAAACCAATGTAAAGTTTCCTTAAAAATTTATTTCTATCACCTGAATACATAAAAATTAATAATAAAAGTGAAATTATAAATATGAAAAATTTATAGTAGAGAATAAAATATTTTTTAATAATATATAAATTTCATATAATAACCCCATTGAATACAAAATTAAAAACCATACAAATTAATGATTATATTTCGAAATAATACCTTACTAATTTGAAAAATATTGAATCATAATCCCTATAAAATAAATATTTAAATACAATAAATAAAAATATAAATATGAAAAATAATATCAAATGGTTATTATATATATATATAATGAATGATTCAAGTGATGAAATTATATATGACTCATAGAAACAAATTTTTTATGAGAAATCATTAAAATGATCATATGATAAATTTGTGATTTAATCAGTGATTTCCGATTGTGTGAAAAATGTAAATAAACCCAAAATAATTTTAATTACAAAAAATGAAATCATATTTAATTAAAAAAATAATCATGGAAGATCATAGTCAATGATGTAGAAGTATAACCAAATAAATGGAAATTGAGTTATGAATCCACTCTCCCCTGGCAAAATTTCTACAAAAATCACGTATGATTAAAAATTTTGAATTTAACTTTTAAATAACCAAAATTATAAATCATTCATGATATAACAGGTTAATGGATTATCACATACACTATTCAAATGATATCAGTTCCTAACAAAAAAAATTCTCTATTTAGAAAAATTTATATATAATCCCTTACTATAGGACTGAATAATCACATATATTATTTATATTCATAAATAATAATCAAATGAATAATATTTACATTATTAATAAAAAATTTATTCATTTGTATTCCATTAATTTTATTTATTTCCATGTCATATTTAATTACTTAATAAATGTAATTTGTATCAGATATTATATGATATTTGGTTAATACGTCCAAAATGAATTCAGTATGTTGACTATGAAAAAGTTTTTTATTATTTAATAATTTATAGAATAATAGTAAAGAAATTATAATTAGTTTATTAAATAAATATTCTAAAAAACCCAACAATGAAATATTGTTTCGAAAAAGGATCTATGGTATAAACATGGAGATGGTATGTCATATAAGAACATGAGTACCATTTACAATTTTCTATGATCATGATACAAAAAGGTTATATATTATTTTCGTGTTATACATTTATAATTACATAATAAATAACATACAATTTCATTAAATTGGATTATATATATAATTCATCTAATGTGATGATGAAAAATGAATCACATTTCTTTTTGGGGGTGGTCGTCCTCACATACATTCAAACAATTCTATCCATTTTAAAAGGATGGAAAGGTAAAAACTAGATGATATATTATATTTAATAATGAAAAATTCCACATAATTATTAGAAATAATATATAAATCCATCATTATAAATATCATCTAGAGGCTATTCTGGAAAAAGATTTCATCGGTTTGCATGGTAGTTGTCAATATTTCTCGTGAATAACAACTTCACTTTATATTTGAGGAAATAGGATATGGATATAGTTTATTAAATTAAGAAAATAATATTTTAGTATATGGTACCTAGTTATGTTATTATATCTTAATTATATAAAAATATTTGACGGTTGTGTATGGAGAATCAAAACTAAATCATTTGAATAAAATTAATACTTATCCTTTGAAAAATCACATTATTTTCAATGCTTATCCACTCAATTTCCATTATTATACTCAACCAATAACCTATATATTTAGTTTTGTTATAATATAATTGGATTTGGTTTGTAATTTACTAAATATATAGGTTTTTTTGTTGAAAAAAAGAGGATAGGGTAAAAAGTGGGGTGGGGTGACTGTCAGGATTTCTTAATTTATGATAATAATATTAAATATTTCAAATGAAAAAATTGAAATACAATTATATATATATAATATATAATATTTATGTGTAATTATAATCAATTAAAATAATATTTGGATAGGATTTGGTGATTATTACTTCGATGTCTTTTTTTAATACAAGTTAATAGTTTTTTATGATTACCACAACAACATTTTTTTTAATGTTTAGTGGTCAAAATGTTTTTTATAACACTAAATTGAAACAAAAATGTATCTTTTTTTATTATTTATACCAAATTCCAAAAACATGGAAATATATAGTGTCTTTAATATGTTCAAATAATGTAAGAAAATGTTATTTATTATAATATATAATAACTATTAATTTTAAAACTATTCGTAAATATGAATTTGAAAATTACATGATAAAAAAATAAAATCATTTATAATACCCCCACCCATCCTTAATATGTTATATTTGACTAGAAAATCATGGAAGATAATAATTCATTCTAATTATATTAATATTTATATTTATTGAATCAATTTTTAATTATTCAATTAGTTAAATATCTACTATGTTTGCATTGAATTAGAATTTAAGGATAATATATCATTATGAAAATTAGAAGTATATTAAAATTTAAACAATTATCAATTAATATTTTAAAATAATATTTAAACCCAATTTTTAGTTATATTTATCCAAATGATAAAATATTATAATTGTTAATATAATTATAGTGGCATTTCCCTCTTTATTTTTTCAGTAAATATTAAAAAGGTGAAAATAAATGAAATATGGAACCAAGTGGCTCTAGATTAAATGATTTTATGTAAATGAACGAACTAACAGTGTATAGTCATAAAAACTCAAGTGGTGGTGTCAATTTTTTCACTTATCATTTTATATGTTTCTTTATAAACAATTTGTCCCTTTGTTTGGTGATAATAATTTAATATGATTGACGTTCATTGTGAACAAATATTAAAAGGTACCTTCTGAAAAAAATTTAAAACTCCTCATTCCAAATATTTTAATATATTTACTTTTTCAATTTATATAATTGGGGGAATATAATTTAAAATAATAAATCCAAAATGTGGGGAGGTGGTGTTTTTCAATAACAAAATTTTTAAATTATAATATTTTTTAAATTATATACATAAAAAAAATTTATTTAAAAGAATAAAACTAGATTATATTTAATCAATAAGAAAAAATTAGTGATTAAAACTAATCAAAAAAACTACTTTACTGTTTATAAAATTAATAAGAAATAGAAATTTCGTAAAATTTTATATTTATCACTATTCACTAAAAAATCAATTTATAAAAATAAAAAAAATCAACCTATTTTAATATTAATTTTATTATTTAAAAATAGAATAATTATTTTCCTATAAAATTTCTAAAAGGTCTATATCTTTATAAGAAAATTTTACCAAAAAATAAAAAAAACTATTTTTAATTATATTATATTTTTGAAGAATAAATTTAATATCTCATTTTATGAATTAGTATGAATTTAATTTATTATTTTTATTAGTTAGTGAAATTATAGATATTTCATATTTTAGTTAATTATTTCATAAAATCTAATTTAACATCCTAGTTAAGATGATCATATTTACAAAATCATAGTTCATTTAGGCCTGGTTTGTCGACCTGTATATTCCATAGAATATAGTCATTTAATTAAATATCATGGTATTATATTCTCCACGCATAAATTAATTTATTAATTTCAATAGTTACTATTTCTGGGTAGTCATGTGATTGAAATTTTTTTTAAAAAAAGTATGACCCATATTGAAAAAACGGTTAATATAAATTCCACAGAGAACGAAAATATGAGAATTATGAAGGTCATCATGAGTGACACATAACTTTTTATTCAAAATGGATAAAACAAATTTTAATTTATAATATGGAAATTTATGAACGTTTTATTTCAAAATAATTATAGAGAGCGACATATAACATTGATCAGATGAATGTGAATCATCTTGAGACTATTACCAACCACAAAACAATAATCCACTAATGGGTGAAAAGTCCATCGATTAATCATATATTAAGGTTAAATGGGAAAAATTATCCATCCCGTAATGTGGATGATTTCCATTACAATCTAGACTATGAAAATAACTATGTATACAATCTTAATTTTCCAATTTATTCATTATATCAATTCCACAACAATGACATATATTTCCCTAAATGAATAGTATTAATTTTTTATTTTTCAAGTATTTAGATCTAAATAAGTATAATGTATCACAAAATCCACATACTTATAATAAACTATTCATTATATCATTAATAAAACACAAATTCTTATAATAATTTATGAAAATACCAAAATTGAATTTACATTCTTTGGAGAAAACAATACAATAATCTAAAAACATCAAAAAAATTGTTTAACATAGATTAATAAATAACATGGTATCCAAAAAAACTCAAATTAATGTGCCTTTTAAACTCCAATTTTATATCACACCCATTAACATTAATCTCTGACAATTTTATATAAATATTCCTAAATAATAACTTTATGTTAATCAAAATGTGGATAAGTAACATGACATAGTGAAACATCTATTTTAATATCATTAATCCATTTAAGATATAAAAAATTCAATAATATTTGATCCTATGATTTTTTATATAATAATCAAATTAATCATAATCCATCAAATCATATTATTAAAGAAATTTATACTAATAACGACATCAAAAAGGAATGTGGTAGGAATTACACTCCTATCTTCCCTTGGTTATGTATTCTTCCCATACATCCCTACCAGATGTGATATGTTATTAAACACTATATTTGTTTCCCTTATTTTAATATTATATTAACATACTTACTAAAATATCCTTATTCAAGATAAATTCCCAAAACAAAAAATCTCCAAAGAGGTATGTATGAAATTAAACATATAATAAAATGTATATGTATTTTCTAGATTAATTTTAGTTCTATCACAAATCATAATGTAATATAAAATTTTTCAATTTGATATATTCACTGAATCAACCTAATTTTTCATAGAAAAAATTTAAATAAACCCAAAAGTTTTCTTTGGGAGTTTCAAAATAGTTTTGTAGTAAGGGAACAGTCATTATGCATAGGGATGACGATCCTAATATACATGAAAATAAATTTATGGAGATATTACCCCTATATTTATTTGTGTTAAAATCATATCTACATGTAGTGTCCTGATAGGGTTGTAATGTTTGGAAAACCGTATAATATCTATGTTACTAATGCTTTTGGGATATATCAAATACATAGACAAATCCACAAAGAAATTCAAAAGTTTATGTTCCCAAATATTTGTTTTCTTACATTTAGTTCTATTGTTTTCTAATAATCATGATCAGATATAATTCATAATGATCCAGACCCTAGTTGAAAATAGATATTGGTAACATTATTACATTAGTTTACAATAAAATCTATTTCATAACAATGGAAGAAATATTTTACTATTCATGGTCAATATATATATATATAATTGATCTCTAATTACATTTCATAATATAAATAACTATTAAATGGAAATATTACATATCCTTGAAAAGATTCAAAGATCCATTCATCATATAATATTGAATGGAACCAAAATAAAGGGCGAGAAAAAATGATCATAATATGTTTCATATGATGGTAGTTATCAAGACTAAATAAAGAAAAATAAATATAGATGTTAACTATTTTAAAATAGATTCCATTGAATCAATAAATTTAGAATGAAGAATAATATGGTAGGAATAAAAGAAAACCTAATAATTCAATTTAAATAATAAACTAAACATAATTTGTATCCATGATATCATAAAAATTAAAATAATTCCATTGAAATGTATAACTAATATCATAATGATGGAATTCATAATATCGAATATCATAAAGTAATTTTCATTGTCTCATGACAAGATATCTTACATAAAAAGATATGACCTCGGCCAAATACAAAATATATTTTTCCTCAGGAGTCCTACTAATGATTCAATGGGGAATATAAGCACCATCCATTCAATTATCACGTCGAATGATTTCATCATATGAAAGGTTTGAATGTCAATTCAATAAAAATTCAATATAAAAATACACATTAAAAATTTACCATATGAAATTTTTATATCCTCAAATAGAAAATGATCATTATCCATCATGTGAATGAAACAAGATGTTATTGTTATAATATGATTTCATAAGAGTATATATAAAAAAAGGGTTTTCGTCATTGTTGAATTAATAATTCATAAAATATTATTTAAAAAATGATGAGTAAAAGGAAATAATAAAACATATAATTTCAAAAAAAATTAGTGAAAACATATTCTTTAAAATATAATATTATAAAATTTTAAAGGAATCCTTAAATAATTGGGTTTTCAAGAGGGAATGAATCATTTTTCATGTCGAGGATGTAAATAAAAATATAAAATTCACATTTTTAATAAAAAGTCAAAATGAATAACATTAAAAAATAGTCTATCTGATACATTTTTTGATAATTATAACATGAATAAAAAATCATTATAACCTAAGTAGAAATGAGAAATAAAAATTCAAAATAATTGTAAATTATGTGACGGAATGAAATATATCCATGGATAAATAGAAAAAAATTCTATTTTCCTATAACAAATTAGATTGATCTATTTAGTAAAAAAAGATGACATGAAAGGAAAAATAATGTTTTTTAAAGATAACAATATGAGAATAAAATATATTTTTTTCTTATACAAATATCATATAATTCATCTAATTCTGACATAAACATAAAAAATCATATAAAATTTTGTTATTTCAAAATAATCCTTCACCACATTTGAAAAATATGAATCCCAATTCTAGTCAAAAAAATAAAATTGTTCTTTTAAATTAAAATTGTATATGTAATGTGTCTTTATATTATCATTGGTGTTTTGTATATAAAACATAAATGAATAAAATGATGGATATTATATGTCTCACTGGACCAAAAATTGATATGATAAACACAAAAAATGTGAATATCAATAATGTGAGAATTAATCAATGGAGCGATTATGTGTGAAAAATGTTAAACTACAAAACAATAAAAGAAAATAATATCCAAGGTAATTCAACACACAATTATGGAAGTAATATTCAATCAAGTTTAACTATAAATCAATGAATTTAAATGAAAATAAGAATCTTATAACAACTAGGTAATGTTCATGTAAAATCCACATCGTTGTAATAATTTTAATTGAAGCATAAAATACCATGAATTATTAAGGATTAATCAAATTGAATATAAAAGATAGAGTGTCATCATTATTTAATAAACCGGTGAATAATAATAAAATATGACTCAATGAATGTAAATTGAGATAGAATCACATACCTCTAGTACAACTAATCATTTATGATATTTATATTTATAAATAATTATAAAATGTCAATTATTTATGTTTTAAAGAAAATATTTCATTTTTTTATTAATTTTATTTCATTTAATATAATTTTATATTTAACTCCAAATGCAATTAATCACTCAACAGATGTTTTGATGTTATTCCATTCATATATTGAATATGGCATTGATAGGTTGAATATAGTAATATAATTTATTTTTATATCATATAAATAATAATAAAAATGACATAATTATAATTATTATACATTTTTTTACTATTAATCCCATCCATGAAATATTTATATGAAAAAAGAACTAAATTACAATCATAGTGAAGGTATGAAATGTTTATAAATGGGTAATTCTAACATTTTCAAAAGATAGTGATGTAAATAATGTATTTATTATTTTATCATTATAAAATGATAATTATTTTAAAAATACCATATAATTTCAATATATAATCATATATATCATAACCATGTGATGTAGGGATGGGAATAATCAGATCGCTTCGTGGAGGTGGTTGTCCACGCATACAATCTAATAATGTTATCAATTTTACGTTGTTTAAAATATATGAAATTAGAATATATATTACGTTTTAGTAATGTTAAATATTTAATTAAAAGGAAAAATAAAAATTAATTAAATCATAATTACCATATATGAGTTGTGATGAAAAAAAGGAGGTGAATTTTTTCATAAGGCGGAAGTCCCCTTTACACTCAAATAGTTGATTGTTTTTTATTTCATTGATGAGGAAATAAATATAATTATTCTTTTAACATAATTAAATTTGAATATATGTTATATATTATTATTAACATATAATAATTGTAGAATTTTATTGGAAGGAGGTGGATAATGAAATAAATATAAAACATTCGGCTAAAATATTTTACTCTTCTTCAGACTACAACTTTATCATTACACATTATGAACATTAAGAATGATATAATGCACAGTATAAGACCTCTAAAATTAGGTAAACGATATATGGAATGGTTTTTGGTATGATTATCCAATCGAAATGTATTTTTAGGTTCATAGAGAATATGAGGAGGGGGGGATATCATATATATGTGAGGGTATGAAACCTTTTTTTATGTTCATAATCTATTCCATTCATATAATTTATTTCTCAAGGATAATGGTTCTAAACATATATATTTTATAAATTAGTTGAGAATTTGTTTGAAAACTCATAAAAATTTACATGTGTAGTGTAACAACTCGGACCGGAACAGCCACCCAAATAGTGTTAAACTAGTCTTGTGTTACTACCATAGTCACACCTCCCTAAACACCAAAGGATGCCGACTAGGAGTGAGGGTCTTATAGGTATCGTGGGGAGGCTATAACCACTCATAGAATATTAATTGTACTGGTTCAAGTATAAAAATAAAAATGTAGTGGAATAAATGACTCGCATACTAAAACCAGACCCGCAGAGCGGATGAATATTCAATATCAATATACAGTATAAGTATTAAATATAAACAACAGCTGCTGAAAGTAAACAAAATAGCATGTTTTACACTTGTAACTACCACTGAACAACAAAACATGCATCCAAAGAAGGTCATAGTTATCAATATATAAAAAGGAAGCTAATGGATATCCAACTATAGCTACAGACCAAATAAGAATGCTGCAATACAAGGTAATCTCTAGCTGGGCTGGACCTTACGGTCTCTAACATCCCCACGTGATAGCTAATACAGTCCAGCTCCTGAAGCTGGCCCCTTTCCTGCACGTAAATTCATAAAGTCTGCACGTTTCCCAAAGGACCTCTATAGGGTGTGAGACAAATACTAATAGGATACCACCCAATGGTGGATACCTAATAGAAGTTTATAAGTAGGATTTCAGATATACGGAAAACAATACAACGTACGATGCACAAATGAATACAAACTCCGATGGTGCTAAGAAGCCACTATGGAGTGTCACATTCTTCGGCCAATACCGTAATCTCTATCAGGTAACCAGTCACCATGTGCCCCCTGACACCATGTGTCTCAAGTCCCGACGTCCCAAAGGAACGCCCAGGAAATAGTAACACGGATGAACAATGATACCTATCCTCTAATAAGTAACCGGAGGGAAAGTGATGTATTCCCTCAAATAAAGTAATCTAAGGGATAGAGATGTCTTCCCTAAAAGTAACAGCGAGCCTCATCCCCCAACCAGATATCCTCAATGATATCCCATGATGGTTCCTCGCTTTCCATGTGGGTTCCCATAGAAATCACCCCCAACAATTACTACCTAAACTACTTCTAACATGGGTCTCTACCCACATGAGTTGTCAAAACCACCTCATCACTGAGTCTCAATATGTGTACATTACTCAAATTTCCGAGTGAGCGATAATCAAAAAAATAGTACCCAAGACACAACACCTCTGACACCTTGTGTCACTATGACCATGTCACTCATGTTTGGTGGTCTCTCCATCCCTATGACCCAGGCCATGCCCAACATGAGAGTAATCATGCCTCAAACTAACGCCTATGAAACCCAATCCCATGGTTAAAACTACCCAACATAACTCGGCCAAGCCTATCTTATGATCATCATCTCTAAATAATATGTGGCCCATTCCCAACTCATCCCAATGGTTCTAGCATATTCAATTCAACAATTACATATATAAATCATTTAATAAAACATATAAATAGGGAAAACAATCTAAACTATTATTTCTGCTAACCAAGGGTTGTCCATAACAGCACTTGGGTCTTTGTGGTCCCCAAAAATTCATATCAAGGTTCAATAAACTAATCGCAATAGTTTAAAACAATAAAAAAAACTTATAACCATTTTGGCATCCCCCTGCCAAAATTACTTGATGAGCAACGACACCACTCCCATCCTTGCCCAAGAAAAATAGTAAAATGTCATACCCAATGGAATCTAATAGGTGAAATAAAAAAGTTAAATAGTAAATAGCAGGTAAATCAGGGTCTCACTCAAAATACCCGAAAATGCGCCACAAGCAGTGCCACCCAAAAGCCTATGAAAACACAAAAAATAGGCATGCATCACCTAATTGAGGCTCGTACGGTGATACTACTCTGATAACAACCTCCAATTAGGTCTAAATCACTATAGATATAAAATAGAATCAAAACATCTCAAACCCCATTAACATTATCTAGAAAAGAAATCAAGAAGAACAACTCAAGAGGAATCAAGGCCTTACCGATGGGGGTTCTAACGCATCTAATGAAGTACAATACAGAGTTTAGACAGACGATCGGGAGAAAAAAAACCTATGTCCAACTCTCCCTGTTGAACCCATATAAGGGATGAGTTTCTACCACAAAATGATGCTACTACCCATTTTAGATAATAAAAAGAAAGTTCACGGCGTGTACTTATAACTACACATCGTGTATCATTTCACAATTCTTAAGGTGTCTTATATCTCACAGAGGACTTTCCAACTGGCAACACATCATGTTCCCATGGTACACGATGTGTACCTCTTTTCCATGGTGACATCCCCAATGCACCATGGTTATCACAATACACGACCCCTCTTGATTGCATGTACAAATAGTACACGACTTGTACATGCTAAAAACATTCTCCCAGCAAACATTCCAACATGCCTTGTATGGCCTCCACATGATCAAGGGTACATGATGTGTCTATAACTACATGTTGTGGATTATGAACTTCCTACACGGTCATCACATTGATTTTACTTGGGGAGCACAAGGCCGGTACTCAACCCACCCATACATGGAGTGAACTTTAGAGTACACCGTGTGTAGTCTGGAAATTTCCAGAATGTCCATGATTTTCGCAGTTCTCACCAGAACAAGTCGAAAATTCAAATAGGGTCGAGATTTAGACTCGTTCTAAAAACCCAGGTTCTTACAATATCCCCACCATAACATAGCTCATCCCCGAGCTATCAAAACAAACCCAAAGAAGCCACCGAACATACATCTATTATCAAGTAACCGAATTTTCCATGTTTTCAAATGATCTTAATGAATTCCCCAAGGGGATCCCCACCTTATGAATTTCCTAGCTCGTTCTAAACTAGAAAAAACTCAAAATAATCAATGATTCATTGACATATATTACGGACACATGGTGCTCTCTTGACACATCGCCACCCCTGCGCCTCATTGGTTTTTATGTGTTGTTACTGACACCCAACATATTGCACACTGCATCGGTGTCCCCCTCCATGAGGTCACGCCTCCCATGGATTCTCAAATAAAACCAGATGCCATGAATCTCATGTAACCCACATACTTGATGCACCGATTTTCACAACATCTCATGTAACCTACATCATCAATGCCCTGATGCTCAAAGCACCTCATGTAACCCACATCCTCGATGGTGCTGATTCTACGCATCTCATACATATATATGATTATATCATGTGCCCGATATGGCGCCAATCCCACTGACCGACATCTAGTAAGTCCACATAGATCATGTGCTTCAGGTGCACTCAAAACAGACATGCTTCTACAAGTCATGCTAAAAAAAATATGGAAGTCAAGGCCACTATGTTGGTGTACCTCTAACAATTGTTGGCTCACCATTCTGCTCAGCCACTGGAAACTCCATGATGAGGAACTAGCCTGAAGTATGGCTACCTGATTCCTGAAAACCCGGAGGTGTAGCTCAAGACGCCAGCCATTGAACCCTCATCTGGGTACCGCTATCTCCTTCAAGTCCTACGGGTGTAGCAAAACCTCGGATAACCTCTCTTTGTACCCAATCTGAACGAACTACAAATGACACCATCTATCTTGGTCTATGCCTTCATGATATCTAAGAAGGCTACATGTAGAACCTCTCAAGATTTCTGACCTATCCACATGCCAGACACTACATTGGAGGCCTATCACACTGAGTCCGAACATGTAATTGATGTCTACAATGAAAGAAAAACCCTGAATAACTGCTATGAGGTGGTCTAGCTAAGTCCATTTCCTGACTAACCTGCTATAACTCATCTCTTCCTTGCTTCTTGAATTTCGAACCATCACCTAATGCTTTTTTCTGACTAACCAGGGGCTTATCAATCTAATTTCTCTCCTCTATAAGCACCTAATAAAAATCCTATATGAATGAACTCATGATGAATATATTCACCTAGATCCAAATGGAAAGTCGTATTCCATCCTATAAGTGTCTCACCCTTTCCACGTAACATCTCACCATACCTGGTGAAATGAAAGACATCTTAGTAAAATTAGATGTATAGTCTTTAATGGACATTCATCACTATTGAAGGCTCAAGAACTCTTGATCACTCTCTGCTCTCAGTGTGTCTGGGTAGAAGTGCTCGAAAAACCTAACCTTTAAGTCTTTCCATGCTAGTCCCTAGTTCCTATGAGACTGAACCTGCACATCCCACAAGCACTTTTCCGGTCCTCATATCATGTATGTTGCCATCTTGACCCTCCACCCTGAAGGTTTATCGAGCAACTTGATGACCATCTTCATGCTCGTTATCCAGTTATCAGAGTCTTGTGAACCACACTCACCCTGAGAAACTGGGGGGGGGGGGGGGCAGTGACTGGAACTCTCATGTCAGATATTCTATAGATGGTTATGTAGCCTACACAACTCTGTCAATTCCTTGGAGGACATGTACCATGCTAACATGGGGCTGCTCATCGAGCCACGGTCTGAACGCTGCAAAACCCGGATGATGTCCTGCCTACACTGGATCCTGAACTTGATCCAATCCCTGAGCCTGTATATGTGGCTCATACTCTACCTATACTGGATCCAGAACCTGATCCTGCTCCTGCGGCACTATACCATCTCCCGTCCGACGCTCCATCTAAGTGGCACAAAAATGAACCCGCTGAATACAATAAATGGTCAGACAGCCCACATATATAACAATTTATACATATATAATGTATATAATGAAATCAGTAAAAGGAAGGGTACAACTACTACCCTTACTCACCCCCACCGCAACCATGCCCCATGAAATCCCATCGTCGTGGCCTCCTTACCCTCCATTAAAAGAGCCAAGTATCAAAAGTACCTTGGGCCATGCCCTTCTTGGCAGTTAACATTTCCTCAAACCGATGACCAATTCAGCCAATCGTGGTAATCAAAATCATCACAACCATATTACTAGCCTGCTCTCATTATAATCAAACCCAAATACCCTACAACATTTAATTCTACAAATATACAAAGCATGGCATCACACACAATAAATTTGTAATTCTATCAAGAAATTAACCTATTCGCATTCCAATTCATACAAATAAATGAATTTGACATTATTCACATTGTATTATCACATCACAAAGAATACATATAGATATGAAATTGAAATACCCAAAAACGTTCCTATCAAAATCCATGAAAACAAGACTTTCCATACTGGTCCATGTTCCAGTTCTCCCCTACCATACTGGGTCATTGGTTATAAATAAAAATAAATTACATCACACCCCATGTGAACCAATAGGTGGAAATCATATAAAATGTAATTTGAGAAAAATAAAACAATAATTCCCACCCATAGAATCTCAGTTCATCCCTCGTACCTAGGGTTACAGGAACCCAAGCACGATCTAGAAACCCAGTTTCTAGTAATAAGCTATCTCCAGTCTACCATATCCCAAATAGTAAAACCCGCAGAAATAAAAAATGAAGTCTCAATATCATTAGTAGTCAGTGAAACACTCTTACTAAATCCATGTCAAAAACTCCACAGATACCACTTTGTAATAAATCGGAATTGAAAAGCCACCCAAACAGTACTAAACGGGTCTGGTGTTACTACCTTCGGCACACCTCCCCGAATGGAAAACGATGACAACTAGCAGCGAGGGTCTTATAGGTATAGTGGGGAGGCAATACCCTATTGGAGGGTAATAACGGTACAGTCCAAGAATAATAATAAAAATATAGTGGAATAAATGACTTGGTAAACTCGAACCAGAACCATAGCGCAGAAGCACATTCATTATCAATAAATAGTGCAAGCAATAATTATAAACAATTGCAGCGAAAAGTAAACACAACCGCGTGTTGAACACTTATAACTACCACTGAAAAACAAAACATGCATCCAGAGTAGGTCATATGTATACTAATATAAAAGGAGAACCAATGGAAGACCAACTATATCTAAAAAAACCATGATGATATATGAAATAAAGCCAAACAAGGTCATCTCAAGCTAGGAAGGACCTCATGGTCCCTTCCATCCCCCCGTGATTTCTAATGCAGTCCAGATCCTGAAGCTTGTCTCCTTCCTAATTAGAAATTCATAATATAAGAAAACGTCTCAAAGGTCTCATGCAAGGTGTGAGACAAATATTAGTAGGATACCACAAAAATATTCATACCAAATATAAGAGTTTAAGCATGCAAGAAGTTATAAGGAAAATAGTAATGTGTTCATTGCGAAAATGAACACAAACTCCACTGGTGCTCAATAGCCACCATGGAGGGTCACCTACTTTGGCCAGCACCAGAATCTCTATCATGTAGCCCGGTACCCTATTCCCCAGACACTGCCTGTCTCAAGTACTGATGTCCCAATGGAATGCCTAGGAAATAGTAACCCAGAGGAACAATCATAAATGTCCTCAAATATGTAACCAGAGGGACAGTGATGTCTGTCATCAAATAAATTAATATGAGAGACACCGATGTATACCATCAAAATAATGGTGAGACTCTGCCACCAAACCCTAAAGCCTCAACGATATCCCTTGAAGTATCCTCACGTTCCACATGTCTTCCTACAGAAGGCAAATCCAAACCAATAGTACCGATATTGCAACTAACAGGGGCCTATACCCACACGAGTGGTCAAAACAACCTCATCACAGAGTATCTCTGTGTGCACACTACTCATTGTTCATGGTGAGTGGTAATCACCAAATTATTACCCAAGCCACAACAAATATGACACCTCATGTCCCTGATACCATGCCTCTCAAGTCTGACGGTCTCTCCATCCCTGTAACCCGGGCCATGCCCATCCTAACAGTCATACTTATTCAATCTGACGGCCATGATGCCCAATCCTGTGGTAAAAACTGCCCAACATTACTTGGCCAAGCCCACCCTACGATCAACATCACTCAAGAATATACAGGCCATGCCCAAAACAATCTAGAGGTTCCCAAATATTCAATTAGACAATTACATATATAAAACCTGTAAACAAAACACATAAACCAGATACACAATCTAAAAAACTATTTGTTGTAACTAATTGTTGTCCCATACCATCACAAGGGTCATTAAGGTCTCCAACAATTCATATCAAGGTTAAATACACTAAACTCAATAGATTAAAACAATAAAAAAAATTATAACCATTTTGGAATCCACTGGACAAAATTCCCTAATGAGAAACGACCCCTCGCCCAGCCTCATTCATGAAAAATGGTAAAGAGGAATACCAAATGGTACCCCATAGGACAAATAAATAATTAAATAGGAAATTAAAGGTAAATTAAGGTCTCACTCAAAATACCTAAAAATTCTTCATTGGAAGCACCACCCAGAAGTCTTCGAAAACACAATAAGTGTTATGGTCCACCTACCTGAGAATCGTATGATAATATTCCTCTAATAACAACCTATAATTAGGTATAAAACATTGTAGATCTACAAAATATTAAAAACTGGTCAAAACCCTATAACATTCTCTAGAAAATAAATCAAGAAGAACTAGTCAAGAGGAATCAATGCCTTACCTACTAGGTTCAATCACATCCCACGGTGATCGAAAAGGTGTTGGAATGACGGTTGGAATAAAAAACAAGCGTTGGTCATCTCTCCCAACTCAACAAATTGAAAGGATGAGTTTTTGTCTCAAAACGAGGCTACTCCCAGTTTCAGTGAAAAAAATAAAGTACGCAGCATGTACTTATAACTACATTCCATGTAACATTTTACTATTCATAAAGCGGTTGATATCTCAATGAGGACTTTCCGACTAACAGCACGGATTGTACCCATGGTACACGGTGTCTACCTCTTTATCATGTCAATATCCCCAACATGCCATGTATATCACCATACACGGCCCCTCTACACGGCGTTTACAAATAGTACATGACGTGTACATGCTAATGACATTTTACCCAGCCAGCAATCATACACGTCATGTATGGCCTCAACACGGTCAATTGTACACAGAGTGTGTATAACTAGACGTCGTGTAATAAGAAATTACAACACGGTCATCAAACGACACATACTCGGTGAGCACATGGCTGGTACTCACCCAATCCACACATGGAGTGTACTTTAGATTACACGACATATAGTCAGGAAATTTATAGAACATCCCATATTTTCATAGTTCTCTTAGGAAAAAGTCAATAATTCAAATAGGGGATTTTGAATCGTTCCAAAAACTCATGTTCATAGAATAATGTATGTTTTTCCATTAAAAATTAATTTTTACCTGTGTAAATCCTTCTTGTTTTTTAAAGTTATAAAAAAATTTCTAACACATTATGTGTCCTGGTATTTACTATTAAAGAGGAATTATTTTTTAAATGGACCTTGTCTAAAATTTTGAACCACAAACCAATCACTTGAACATGAATGGTATTTTTAGAAATTTATAATCATTTAATAAGTGTTATTTATAATTAATTATATTTAATATTAATGGTTAAATTATTCATTTAATTTGACTGTGAAATATACATGGAAAAAATGGAATGGTATATAATAATATCAAACATCCCATATTTGTTATATTTAACTAAAAAATTAATGGAACATAATAATTCAATCATATTATTATAATTTTTATAATTTTTAAATCATTTATCATATTAATTGTCAAAATAAATAATAAATTTAACAATATTTTATTATATTTGATGGTATTTATTTCATTCATAAAAATGAAAAATAAATTCCCATGAATCCAAAATAATAAATCTTGAAAATTACTATATAGAACTTAACATATTATGTAATCCCTGTCATAAAATATTATAGATATTAAAACAAAAATGTGACATTTTTCCGTTATCTTTTAACTAAATAATATTATGTTCGAAATAAAATTAATATATCACTATGTAACCATGTATTCAATACATGACCGAAAATTTACAAATTCCACTCATACAATAGATTAAATGAAAGTGTAAGGGTCAATGTTTAATCCTTATTATGTTATATTAAATCGTCATTATGTGATTTACCATTTCAATGGAGATAATTATTTTCAATATTTACTACTCATATTAAAAAAATAGGTCATATATACAAAAATTGTACCTCTTGATTCCCAATACTAAATTGATTTTTTTATTGAATTAAAATAAGTGGTATAAAAAATATAAATTTAATCTTTTAAAATGAAATCAAATATTGTTTTTAAGAAAAATTCATTTTCATGTATAAAATGGTTTTTACACAAAATTATATTATAAAATTTATTACAAGGACTTTAATTAGATTAAATCTAATTAAAAGGAAGTAATTATGTTTTAAAAATAATTGTGAATATAATTTGACATTTTAGATACATTAAATAATTGATACATCTTCCAATAAAAAACAATCGTTTTCATTATTCATTGAAAAATTAAGCTTTTATAAAAAATAAAAACAAATAACCAAAATACGAATTCCCTTTTCTGAATAAAAAAACTGAATTCTTTTTTGGGAAATAAAATTTATAATTTTTATAGAATTGTATAAGAATTTTTTTCACATAACAAAAATAAAAATCATTTTTATAAAAAGTTGTTTTTGAATAATAAATTAACAATAAAAACAATTGAGTGATTTTTTACTAATAATTTATAAATATGTTTTTAGTGATAAGGATGTTAATATTTATTTTATAATTCCATTAATCTTGTTCTTACCCTCTTATTTTAATATTGGTTTTTAATGGTCAGATTCAAATAATAATAATACATTGATCATTTAGGCTCTATTTTGAAAGTCATTTATGACATCTGACATAGTCAAATATTTAAAACCATTGACAGTTACACATTGACCCGCCATAATGAAATAATAAAATTAAATATATTTTATCATGTGAAGGAATATTTTAGGGAAAAAATGAATAAATCTAGAATAGTAATCTCTATAGGAAATATGATTCCACAATTTATGTTTGATAATGGGTTTTACAATATATTTTATATAACCATTTTGTTCAGTGGGATGTTTTTTAATTAATTTTTTGGTCATTGTTTACTATGATCATATTTGAAAATTATTTAATAACATTTTTGAAAAAATACTACAGTTAGACTCATAACCCTTATGATTTGAAACATTCATTATGTATAGAATTGGTGGAATTCATAGGATCATGGAATGATAGTCAGTTTTCTTATGATATTTCCATATTCCATGGAATTGATAAATCTATCCAATGAAAATAATGAATGATTCTATAATTTCCATTGATCATTTTAATCATGTGGTAGGATTTTAGAATTTATTAGATTGAGAATTTTTAGTGACTACATAAAATCAAAATTGAATTAATTCCATTTGTGAAATAATTCAAAAATACTCGTGTGGTCTGCATTTCAAGATACTTCTATGTGATTAGGGAATTGAAAATTATTTTCAGATTCTTCACCATTATTCTTGGATCATTATTTTATTCATCAATACATCATGTCTAACCTAAAAAATATACAATATATTTTTTGTCAGTTTTTTATTTTTTTATTTTTGTCCTAATAGTCATTGACCATTCATAATCATGGTTTCATTTAATTGGTCGGTCGACTATAGCTTGAAAATTATTGTCGAACATCGATCATTTTCGTAATAGATCATTTTCATACATTGGTATTTTTTATCGAATTAATGATCGAGGTATTATTATTGTTTTTTATTATTAGAGTCCAAAATATTAGTTTTCAACAACGGTGTTGGGTTGTGAGAGTTTCATGAAATTAGAGTACATTCCCTATAATAAGAGTTCATTGAATCCAAAACCAATGATTTTTTAGTTAAAATCAAACATAGATCTAAGATATAGACTTAAACTAAGGTATAATTTTGGGTGGTAGTGGTATATGTAATGACATGATATAGTTTATTACTATCAATGCAATGTCAATATACATGGTGTATTGTTTGGAACAACACAGTTAGTTTGGTGAACCCTTCCATTGTTTCTTGGATTTACTTTTAGAGGAAAGAATCATATGATTTCTGACCTTTCACATGTCATGTGATCCTTAATCATTGAAACAATTTGGACTACTAGGAGTATTGGGGAATGGGCATGGTAATGTTGGAGTGTTCATAACTAGAGTACATGGGGATAACTAGTGTAAAATAGTATGAATAGAGTTCATGAGATCATGGAATATAGTAATGGAATAGGAACACACATAGGTGTATCATAACTACCATTAACACACCATGTTTCCTATATATATTCTACTTACTCCTTATAAGACAGTTTAAATCCCCATTTCTCTTCAATTAATATTAGAATCATTATGTTATTTTCTTATTTTTCTACCATTATGTTGGTAAATTGAGCCATCTTGTCCTTCGAAGAGGATGAGTGTTCCCAACAATGGTATAGTTAATGATATAACAACATATACCTCCATATGGTCTATAGTGTGATCTATATCATTTTTCGTGAGGTTATTCAGTGTATCTCATTACCAAAATCTTTTTCATGTGTTCATTATCATTGTTGATTACTCAGGGTAGGTTTAGGTATCCCCAATTGGCTTTTGTTGGGATCCCCTATTATATTATCAACATCTTCTTAGTAATATAATTTAATTATTCATGGAAATTTATGATGGGAATGACCACTCCAATGTGTTCTATTAGTGTTAGAAATACTCATTGAGTGATTTCTTTAATAGAATGTTACCTTGAATCCATGGGTGGGATCCTAGATAGGCATTGTGGTTGCGAGATTTTACTATGATGTAATGTGTATCTTTGATTCTATCCAGGTTTTTACTCTAATTGTTCATGAGATTACTGACTATAATTTATCAAGTCATGCAATGTTTTTGTGTCTTGTTGGATATTTTAATATTCACCCTTGAATGTGATCTTCCAAAAAATCTCATGTCTTATGAAAATGAAATTCCATTTTGTGGAGTCCATGGAAATCTATGGTTAACTGTGTTATAATTATGCATGATAGAGCACAGTCTGTTCAAGGAGTTGTATCTTGACATCAGTCCCATTATAACAAGTAGGTTGGAAAATTTTATTGTTTTTGGTGGGATTGTATTTGTCCATTTTTTATATTCCCAACATGATTCTTAATATGATGCGGGATTAGAATTATTAATTCATATTCAGTGTAAGATATATTTTTTTTAAAACATTATATTGGTATTTTTGGATGTGTAGTTTTGTACAAGTACATTAAGCTTTGGCCCTACATGTTTGAGATATTCAAACACGAACCTAGTTTAAAAACCAAGTCTTATTGGATGTTATCTAGTGCTTTCACACATGGAATTCCACCAACTAGGTGGGCATTGGTGGATCAGGTCATGATATAGTGGTATCTAAATGTGATTATCATAGGAAAAATTTTATACATAGTATTTATATGATGATTTTTTGGGAACTAGGGTAATCATTTTAATTAATCTCTATTATAGATGATACACTATGGAAAATAATGATTTCTTGGAATCCAATTTATCAATTTACACGAAATATTATAAAGAACATGTAGAAAAGGTATATTTTTGAACTTACTATTTTAAAAATATGTGTAGAAGATCATATAATAATGGGATTTTTTTTCTTAGTACCTTGCATGAAATCTCACGTGATATTATCTTTCACCAAGATGCAGCTTGAATTATTCAAGATTAATTCAATATAAGATAAATCATGGATTCTATAATAGGATCAACATGAAGATCTACATAGTGATAATGCTTCAATTCAAGGTTAAGTACATGAGGTGGCACCACATGGTGGTTTTCTAATCTTACGTCCACCAATCGAGTAGTAGGTTTTTGTATCTATTCTTGATGATCTTGTTCATAGGCTTGGTTCACATGATCAATTACTAATGTGAGTACTAATCTTGATTTATTGTGATCCATACCCCCATGAAGTAAAGGATTGCATAAAATAAATTTAGAAAGTTCTTATATATTATAGGGTCCCACCAAATCTAATTTTGGTCATATTGGATGTTATTATCTAGGGATATATATGGTGTTCGAAGAGTTTGGGGACACATACACATTTAGAGTTAACTCTTAATTGGATATATATCATGTTTTTGTTCATAGTGATTTGTTGACCAGTGATGTTTCTTACTATATCTCACATCGAGCTTGTTGTTCTCCAACATAGATTCATGTTTGTAGAAGAGTATAAATATTGGATCAATATACTCCCATGATCATCCAAAGGTATAATTCATGAGGCATACATTTTCAAATAGATCATCAAGAATGGTCTTTTTCAATATATCTAGGATTCTATGCTATCTATTTTGATTCTATATTATTTTGGAAAGTTATATCATGTAATAGAATTTGGTATAATTTTCAAGGAGTAGTATTTGAAATTTAGTACTGGTTATATATACCGTAGAGATGAACCATCATAAGATGGAATTTAATAAATGAATCATATATAAATAAACGAAATATGATTCAATAAATATTCACAAATATATAGGAGTGACCATCCATGGTTCCCAAGATTATTCCTTATAGTCCAAGGAGAAGCGGTGATATTACTCTAACGGTTGTCTAATATATCATGTGGGAATGTCAAAAATGTCATCCAGATAAATTTGGCATAGTAATTTCATCACCAAAAAGGTGACCGTTTCAAGATAAGGAAGGTCCACATTGTGGGGTATTTGGAAAATGAGCATGGAGATAAATGGGAGCTAGTTCACATTTTGTTCAGTTTACACACCTTCCCCCAATTTTTTCATGCTATGATCTTGTATATAGTGGTCAAGCGAATAGTCAGTTGAAGGTAGAGGACTCTTTTAAATCACAGGCTACAAAGATGATATAAGATATTATATTTTTTCTGACTTATAGTAGCTTCAATGATTATAGAAACATGTGTGATCGACACTTTTAATTCTACATCGCATGTTCTATATCATGATATTCAAGTGGAGGGTTTGGAATGACCCATCTATTTAGAGGGTCCTACATAGGGATATTTAATGGACACAGAATTATGAGGCGATTGATACGTGGACCATGTAAGGGAGAGCAAAAAAAAGATATTTTTATGGCTATGATAATTCTGGCGTACCTCATTCTATATATAGACTAGAGAAAAAATATTTATGAAAAAATTGATTATTTTAGTGGGAGGACATGATGTCTACTTATTAGAGGGATGGAGTATTGATTAATTGGTTAGAAGTAAACTAAAGAAATGTATTATGGGATTATACACACCTATACATATCGAATTTCTCATATATTTTCCATGATTACACAACGGGTAATGGTTGTAATGGGCATTCAATTTCCTAATCTATTAGAGGAATTCATAAAGGTATTCTATAAGTAAATAATAGGAATAACTTCCCAAGATGATTTAAATTATTTTATATACATACATCAATGAACATCCAAAATATCTATGAAAAAGTATAAGATATTCATGATGGTTTTTTGGTTTATGAGGATGTAGTTATGATATTTTACTAGAAAGTGATTTTTTAGAATAATTATGTCCATATGGGAAGGTCGAATGCTATTTTTAGATTATTATGATTTGAGAATGATGATATATATATATTTCCATCACTAAAATTAGGTACCCATCATGAATAGGTTTCATTTTTTTAATAAGAAACTATTCATATATTTGAAATGGGTGTCGATGTTCTTGGAGACTAGCCTCATGTCAAGCTCTCTCCAATCCCGAGCTCAAATGGAGGATATAATGATGATGAATTTTTTATTTCACTATGGGAATTATGATTATATGGTGATACTATTTATTATGAATAACCCCCTATAAGAGTTCATGGGTATTATTAAATGAATCAATCAAAACTTCTTTGACATGTTCATAAATGTCTTCATCAATAAATTTAATTATGTACTCGATGTTAGAAGACAATCTTGAGACACATTTGATGATGGTCCTAAAAATAATATTTGATAACTGGCCTTATAGGAAGATCATAATGTGTCAATTGTGAATTTCAATTATCTAATTCATGTTATATTCCATCTTAGATGTGGGAGTGGAAATTCAACCAACAAAGGATGACATAATGTAATCTTGGGCGATACAGAAGAGTGTTATAGAGCTAGGAGGAATCCTATTATTAGTGAGATAAAATTGAAGATTTATCTAGAATATTTGAATCCTTCATTTCATTGACCTAAATGGAACATCCATTTCTTTTTATAGTTTGGCGAGAATGGTATTTTCAAGTGTTTAGGTAGATTTTATTGTGTCCCCCATTATTGGGACATATGGTTGAGGGTTTTGAGAATGTGAGATATAAAAAACCCTGTGGAAATAGGTTAGTATTTTTTATGATGAAGAGGTGGGTGTTGTTTTGTATGATTCTATGAATATGACCCACCGTGATAAGAACTACAATACATAACATCACTATCTCGACATATTGGCATTCTCCCAAATTATCCAGTCACATCGCCTTATTGGAGAGATATTTATCATCAACATAGACAAAATATTATCAATTAAGACATTTAAAATAATTTTACTAATATGATGCAAAGGTTATTATCAGATATCATACATGATGTTGATATTTTTATATTTTATACCTTCAGAAATGAAAATTTGGGGGTTATGCACTTAGTATGAGATATTGTTTATAGTTTTTGATTGAGTATTTTATGTGATTAACCACATTTTATTTATCTATAACATATATAGATTTAGTTCCTTTACTATAATTTAATTTTATTACACCACTACATAATTATAATTATATAGGGTCCCAACCTACAAATGTATGTATTTATTCTATTCATGATCATATAATGATAGGATGTGATACAAATGTAATTTTTTAATTTATGGAGCATGTAATCCTTTTCCATTTATGGAAAAATATTTCATGAAATTGAATGTTTTTTTGATATGTAAATTTTACACACCCCATTATCAATAAATCGTAGAGTGGAATATATTTACCAATACCATCTAAATCATTTATTAAAGAAGTAAATGAAAATTAGAATATAAATGATTATATTTCAGTTCTACGAATGAAACTATATGTAGGTTGGGTACAAGGTTCCATCATGTTTTTCTTAATAATTTGATTATCTAGATTGTATGTGGGATAGTATGGATATATTAATTTTAAGAGGTATTATATAATCTTTCTTGTTCATGGCCCAATATGGTGCAATTTAGTCTATGTAACCAAGTCATCCCACATCTTATCTATTAGAGAAGGGTGTCACTAATGATCTTAGGATTCCATTAAATTGCATAGATAGTCCATATTCATGGATTTACCTTGAAATTAATCTCATAATATTATGGATGCATCATGTAATGATTAAGGGAATGAGTATTTGTGGCCTTTGGAACTGAGTTACAATGGACCACAACATTCCCCCACATCCAATAGCTAGAAGAGAAACCCAATTTTGATCTACAGGAAACAGTATTGGGGTTTATCTTAATTAGTTGTCTTATTTTGTAAAACCACTAACATATTATGTTTTTTATATAACAACTATAATCACTCCGCCATCTATAAGGATACCATCATGGTGTTCTATATTTGACCTGTTAGGTATCCACTATACATGAAAAATGAAATGTTTTAAATGCATATGGGACCAGAGATAGAGTGAATGATGACAAAAAATGTTAATAAAATCTAGGATAAGATGAGGGATTCCATTATCAATCACGCACCTTATGAGGGATGATGAAAGAGGGATATGGATCTCGAATAGAGAGACATTGTGTTCATGATGGTAACAACTCAATAAATATATTCATCTTCTAGATAGGTAACCATGTTATGTATGAGAATAATTGGTCCTTCCAAGATAATTAATTGGGTTGGAAAGGAAAAAAAATTTGTATCAGTTACACTAAAGTAAAATTGGTTAGCACATGTATTCTATGTGTCGCATCTGATGAGGTTTGTGCATAACCCATTTCATGTTATCAATTTAGCCAAGATGAAAAATAATAATGGATCTACCATCATAGAGTAATTTGTATATATATCATGGACCAGCATGAGGATATCATTTAGGGTTGATAAATTATATTGGATCTTGTTGGAAGGAAGAACATGATTCAGTAAGAGAATACTCAAGAGTTGGAGAACAAATTCCATGCCTAGTACATTAACCAACTAGAGTATGAATTTTCTATTATACATAAAAATAACTAATTCCAAGAGAATGTAATGAACTTATTTATTATTTATAACTATTAATATTTTTAAAATTATTATTTTTGGGGTTTATAATGAAGTAGTAATGAGATTATAGTTCATGTGGAGCCTCGAAATTGATATAGTAAAATAATATTAAATAATTTATATCATGAAAGAAATGTTTTTCTCAAATAGTGGATTTCATAAAAATTGGGATGAAAATTATTTATTCAAGATTCTTATTAAATATAAAATTCAGGATTTACCCTATTTAAGAAATAAAATTTTCACACAATATTTGTTTTTAGGGTTCTGACAAGAAAAATAATAAACAAGTAAATTTATTAATTTATATATTTTTTATTTCAAGTGGAAACATAATTATTCCTCCTTTTGAAAATTATTTTGGAAAAATATTTGGGTTATATACATAAGCATATTTATTTTAATGGGTAATTATTTACTGTTTTTGATATATCAATGGTATTGTTGATCGACAATGTTTTTACCAAAAAGACTTCCTTCAGTAATGTAATTTGGGAATCATGAAATTGGAAATTAAACATGACTTTTTCTTCATTATTGATTGATCAAAACCATTGGTAGGATTTTTTATTGATTAATCACATTTTTCTATTGTAAATTTTAGAATGTGAATTAATTCATTAATAAATTTAGTTCATCAAATAAATTTTGATTTGCGGTTGATGATATTTATTATCCAGATAATAAGGGATAATGAATTTTGGATTATTCCCCATTATTTTGAGATCATTTTTTATCTATAAGTGGCTCAAGTCCAAACCAAAAATTTTCAACCATTAACTTTCATAGAAAAATTAGTCATTTTATTATTGTATCAGTTCTTTAGAATTCATCATCAATGCTCTATATGATATGTATTTTTACTATACCTCAAATATTATCATTAAAAAGTGAATCAATGTCATAATGGGTCATTTATATGGGTTAAAATTCTTGATTTAAGGAACTATCCTGGTGGAATGATAGTAAAAGAATATTGTATATGCGATATATATTTTTCATTGGTATTTTTTTTTGTGGTTGTGCGGTCTGATACAATCTTTTTCCAATAAAGATGAGTTGAATGATTAGGTGTATTTGTGACTAAGAATGTAAGGTAAACATTTTATCCACTATATGTAGAAGATTCTATTTCAAAATCATAGGTGGTGGAGGCATAGGGGATTACAATAGTGTGACTTTGAAAATCATTAGAATCCATATACATGACATGTAGTTTTAAATAACACATTCTATATGGATCCTCTTACATGAAAATATTGATTTTTGCACTAGGAAATTTATAAAAAACCATGTTGCCATTAAAAATCATGGCGAACCTTGATGTGTTCCCTAATATAACCCCATGGGGTTAAACATTCATATACACGGTCATTGTGTAAAGGAACGACCATTCTATATCGAACAACCATTGTCCATATGATGATTAGGAGTATATGGGCATTGGTTGGAGGACACTAGCATGGGGATTGATCTATGAAATTATTAACTATATTGGAAATTCCATGATTTATATATACAGGCCATGTAATTATTCCAATTTAGTGTTGAGTCCACATTGTCTTCATTCTATATTAGTTTTATTTGGGTATTTTTCCATAGACTATTCATAATTATGAATTGTGGGGAATTTCAACATTAGAATTAGATGAGTGGTTCCATATATGGTTTAGTTCTCGATGGGGATTGGTATTGTATCGAGTTTCCAATGGTTTGATCATATATCATTCATCCATAGGATGGGTATGGTATCCAATTACCAGCTTCTACTGCGTATGTTAAAACATATCCCTTTATGGGATCTTCACATATGTGTCATTTCAAGTGCCAACAACAGGACTTTTGATGAAATCCAAGGAGGAACCAATGTAGGCCAAGTAAATTTATGGTAGATTGAATTCTATCAGTTCCATTAGTTTCATATTTACAATACTCCCTTCTCATTAACATGTTCTCCCTTTTTATATTTCCAAGTAGTCTTGAAAATGACCCTTCAATATTTCATACAGGTTTCATTATATATTGTTTAATTGGACACATGAATTAACATTATGCATCATCTATATCATTATTTCATATTTGTATTTGTTCTTTTTGATGTGTTCATGGGTATTTGTAAATTAATTTGTGGCTTCCTATATGTGAGACATTACTAGACAGTGTTAATCTCTATCCCTTAGCCTATAATAGGTGGGCTTGGAGTTCCACAATCATAATTTCTCTTGCTAGGAATTCCCCAATGGGTCATGTCATAATAACCACATTTCAGAATTATTAAATTCATTTTTTATTGTTAAAAATATAGAGAAACACATATATTGTGATTTATTAGTTTCTTTATCAAAGAAAGGATTCTTCCAAATTTAAAGGGTGTGATCATATTAGTCTTTGAATAAGAATAAAACAAATAGTTAAATAGATCCAACCATATGTTCACCCTAAAGTAGTGTATTATTTCTTAAAACAATGAAGTAGTTAGTTAAGAAAATTATATTTTATTGTAGGTGATGTTAAAAGGATCAAAATTGAAGAATTTTTTTAATATGAAAAATGAGTTGCCTATTGGAAATTATTAGATGACTATGGATGTATATCTAAATCATATTGTGGATATGTGAGTTTTTTATACATAGTGGATCATACATAACAAGGGTAATAAAAAATCTAGTATTTGAATGAGTATTGATGGTTTGTGTTATACTGTTAATAATATGTAATGGTAATTTCTTCTCTATTTGGGGCCATGCATGTAACAAATATAGGGATAGAAATACTAGTGAAATAATGTGACAACCCAACCTCTAGAAGACCATAATTTTTTCCATTAAATGAATCAGATACAACGGATCACATCACTAGGGACTCATCAAATTTAGTATTTTAATAGAAAAAAATTAATACATGATTCATTAATACAATTTTAACTAAACATAGACCATTGATGGCCCATAGATATCATAGGTTCTGATTATTCGGATAACGGACCACTAGAGAGAGTTTGGTGTCCCACGGAAGAACCAGCTGGGATGTTAGCGCCAGAAGAAATGCTGGTGATGGCCGGCGGTGGCACTCGGTGTTGGCCACTCACAAGAGGTAGCATGACATGTCTGGAATTAAGAACTGTGGATAGCATGTGTGTGTGAGGTGGTACACCTGACCATGTGTGAGGGGGTGGCTAGCTAGCTGTCAGCCAATTGACACGGAGTGGACATATTAACTCCCACAACTAGGATGGACAGAAAGGACTATCCTGTGTGGGTTGGGCCAGATAGTGAACAGGGCTGCTGGGCCACCCTGTGGGTTCGATCCACACACAAATGGGAATACCCCATGGTCTCGATAGGGTCAGGTCAGCTCTGGAGAACCAGATCATGTATGGACCATCTGACTTGGTCATAATGGACCAAACCCCACCGACCTCTTTTTATTAAAATGCTCTTTACATGCAAACTGAACATCTAATTAATGAGAATATTGTGGAGTTGGAAAACATGTGTTGAGTATTTCATTTTTGTATATAGTAAGTTGACTTTCTTGGATGTTGGGATACAACTAATGGATTCTCTAGTAGATTATATTGGAATCAAATGTACTGTGAGAGGGAATCATGTGGCTAGATGTGACAAGAATGAAGTGAAAATAAGATTTCAGTGGCCATGCAGACAGGTGGAACTTAGTGTCCTATAATTCCTCATTGATTATAGAACTTTACGGGCTAAGTATTTGTGATGACCTTAGTTTCATATCTGACCCTAGTAATGAGAAAACTATAGTGTCATAGTAGATGAGAGTACAGCAGTGGCCCAATAGAACTCAATGATGAGAGGACCTATGTGGCCTAAAAGATGATAAGACATTTTTCCCAGCATTCCTCAGTGACAAGAAGACCATAGTTTCCTAGTAGACCATAGTGATGAGGGGACCTCTGTAGCCTAGTGGACAAGTGAACCGTAATGGCCAATAATACCTCAGTTTTGGGAAAACCTCGGTGGCCCAGTAGTCCTAAACACTTATTTTGGATGAGAGAATTTGAGGTACGAGGTTTTATGTGTAATATATATTAGTATCACATTAATTTTTTTATGATTTATACCTATGTGAGATAACTCTAGTGGATCTCTCTTGCTGTAATTATTAGGGGATACACTTTTTATACATTTTTGGTAGTCTATTTTGTGAAAACATTCATTTTTGGTATTACATTTTTTTTTTGGTGTCCTTACTGAGTATTGTGTTACTCAACCATGCATTGAATCTTCCCACAAAACTACTGTTTTATGTAGAATATATATGATTCGATAGAGAGCATGGTCCTCTGGGAGTCAGGGGAGCATAGTGAGATCCGATGATGATATGTACGTCTATGGATTTATGCATAGACATCTTCACCAACCTTTCTGGTAGGTTTTACGACTGAAAGACTTTAGGATATTGTACTTGTCGTTTCTCTTTCTTGTATTCTGACACCTTTGCATTTAGTTTTGTATGGTTACACATTGTTGTTATTTAAGTAGCATGTTTGTTTACATTTCATCATTGTGGGGCAGGGATGTGTGAGTAAATATAGTCTTGAAAAATCCTCCCAATTGTGGCCTAATGCTTTTGGTTATAGTCAACATCCCATGGATATTGGGAGCCAATCCTTGGATAGTCACAACCTGGGCCTTGTGGGATTGGTCAGGATAGAGTGGTATCAGAGGAGGCGGTTCAACTATAAATACCATGAGTTTGTGGTTTCTATTTGGGGTAAGATTGTAAAATTATTCGAGATAAACTTCAAGACATCTAGAGTCCACTGTTGGGGCGGCGACCGATGTATCTATACACAAGGGCCCGTAATTCTACTTTATAGATATGTATATGAAAAAAACGGTTTCCTGTATCATATAGGAATCGAGGGTGTTCTTGAGTCCATCCCGAGATAGAGTCATCTCACCTTGTATAATCTTTTGACTATGGTTCATGTTGATCTTTTTTAGGATGCCACCATGTAGAATGCTATCCAGGATTTTAGTGTGTGACCATGAGGATGTTATGCCTAGATATTAGGAGTCAGTTTCGGGACCAATACTATAGATGGACCCATTGGGTGGTGCACAGTTTCTACCACCACCCATCAATTAGTAGTTCAAACTAGTATTCTTAGAAGATGATTCATGTAGGTTTAGTTCCTTAAAATGTTTTTAGAGGCTGAGGCCTCATAGGGTTAGGTGTGATATTGATGCCCTGGTGTCCAAGGATTGTCTTGAGTGTGTTATGTGTGTCTTCCATTTATTTAGGATGACAATCGAACATATGGATATCTAGTTTGGGAGCCTTCATCAAGGATCAATGGGGAGAGGGTGGATCATTACAATTTATAAATATGATGGGGCGACCCTCACCTAGACAAACATTATTCTCCTCTTTAGGGAGGATTTATTCTATATGACATTATGATCTATACGTAAACAAGAGATATTGCACCTACATAAGGGTATCATGACAGAAGAAGGGTACTCTGTGAGATTCACTGATCTTTCTCGCTACACGATAGAAATTGTGTGAGACCTGTTCTTATAGGATCAGAATTTTGAGCAAGAAATATGACAATAGATCTGGGCATCACTGGTATCTCTTAGCATTCCCACATAGGAAGGGGTGCTAGAGTGATATCTACTTGAGCATATCTTCTAGGTAGAGCATGCACTAGCAGTAGGACATACCAGTATACACCATGAACCGATTCATTCAATTGTGGGTAGACGGAAGCTTTTAGAGTGAACCAATATGGTCATTACTTTAAGGGGATGACCCTAGAACATAGGATCTAAGGTACGATGTCACCATGGTATAGGGAGTTCATATAGGAGCAAGGTGTGCTACTCATGTGGTGGTTAGGGACACAAGGCATGTGACTGCCCAACTCGCCATGTAGACGATCAGATGATGGCCGAGGGACACCCAATTCAAAGGCAGGGGGTCGATCATGGTTTTCAATAGGGATGCTGACAAGCTATGGTTGCGGGATGAGCAGCAGGTGGTGGATGGAAGTTCAATGTTCTGCCACCAACACCCCCAGGTGGTCCACCATGGGCTCCAGGAGCTAGTGTATAGGGGTGAGGATAGCTTCTCATGTTGGAGTATTAAGAACCTGGTACTCTGTAGATGATTAGAGGTATGATATATATCTTCTCCACCATAGCTACAATTCGTATAGGCATAGGTTCTATTCACTATTTATATTCCACAGACCATGTTTAGATCATGAAAATTCATGTGAATCCATTGTGTATATCCTTATGATTACATACTCATACATGAGGGGGATTAATGGTCACACACTATTGATGGTAGGGAGATATTACTCTTGGAGTTGATAGCTTCGGATATTATCTCCTAGTAGCGATATCAAGGCCTTACGACGTTATTCAAGGGGTGGAATGGTTATCCATAGTACATGATTTGATTTACTATTTTATGAACAACATGTGGTCTATTCATTGAGGTTGATCCAAGTAATCATTTACTCGTGAAAATGGAAAATTTTATGTGTACCATGGACTTACTCAGAAGAGGGTATAGCCATCACTCACCGGATTACAAGACCCACCCTCAGTGCGGTGGACGAGAAGAGTCCCCACTTTCCTGTTGTGGAGGAAGAGTACGAAGACATATTTTTTGAGTATTTTCCCGGATTACCCCCTTATAGGGTGTTTATCATGTTCATTGATTTTTAACTCATGAAAACACTGATATATACTTCATCATATTAGATGGATCCCATGGATCTTCATGACGTGAGGGTACCACTAGATGACCTGTAGAGAATGGTCTCTGTGAGGCCCAGTGGTTCACCTTGGGTGGCCCCAATTCTCTTATCCAAGAAGGAAAGTAGATGATTTGGGATTTGTATATAGTATTAATGCCTAAATGAGCAGATTGTGAAGAAAAAATATCCACATTAGAGAATTATCAACCTCTTCGTTCAGTTGAAAGGAGTGAGGTGGTTCATAATGATAGACATCATTTATGGCTATCATCTGCTTCATGTACCAGATGAGGATGTATCGAATACAACATCTTGATGAATATATAGACACTATGATTTCATGGTGATGCCATTTATTGTGAACAATTACCAAAACATTTTCATGGAACTCGTGAATAGGATCATTTAACATTACCTTGACTAGTTTTCCATGGTCTTCATTGACGATTTCCTGGTGTACTCTTCATCCGAGGAAGGGCACACAACACAACTGAGGATGGTCCTGGATATGCTCTAAGAGAACTATCATTAAGGGAATCTCTTGAAGTGTCAATTTTGGATTTGGGTGTTCCACATTCTAGGACACATCCATTCAAAGGGTGGCATTGTATTAGAACTGGCGATGAAAGAGGCAGTGCTTGCTTGGGAGCCACCCAAGACCGTGACTGAGGTGCTGACTATATTTAGTTTGGATAGATACTACCAGAGGATTGTCCCTAACGTTTCCAGGGTAACATCACCCTTATCAACATTGAAACGGAATGGAAACCCCATTATGTGGACATAGATGTGCCATCAGAGCTTCCAGAAGTAGAGTCGAAGGTTGATGAGTTCCCCTATATTGTATATTCTAGAGGAGGGCATTGGATATGTAGTGTTCCGCTACGCATTAGGGATCAGAATGGGTTGTGTTCTAATGATGTGGAATGAAGTGATTTTCCATGGTTTTCTACAGTTGATGAATCATGAGAAAAACTATGAAACCTGTTATCTTGATATAGCAGAAAAGGTCCTCACATTAAAGATTTGGCGACACTACTTGATGGGTGGGAGGTTTTCAATTTACTATGACCACAAATGTCTCGAGTGTATCTTCTACCAGAAGGACCTATACATGAGGCATCTCTAGTGTCTACATATCCTATAAGACTATGAAATAAATATAGACTATAATCCATGGAAGTGAAAATTTTGATAGACATGATCAGTTGGAGAACCGGGTTTCAGTTGCTGGGTGAGGTGTCAGAGCAATTAGCAGCGATGTCGATATCCTTCATGGATGGAGATGGGGAAGCCTATCATCAGTTGAATGTTGTCACTCCCCCACACTTATGTCCTTTAGGGAGACCCATATAGGGGATTTCTAATGTGAGACCTATCATTTTATGTTAACTACAAGGAATTCCCATGATGGATATTCAATAGGAGGGTTCACATCTTCATTTTAAATGGTTGCACCATTGTACAAGTTGTGTTGTAGGAGGAGATTCTGAGGGAGTTCCACAACTTCCACTTGGAGGTCAACTAGAGAGTGAAGAAGATATACCATGAACTCATATGTTAGTAATGATGGTCAAGTATGAATAAGGTAGTATAGTAGTTTTTTCTCAGTTAACCACATGATTGAATGTGTAGGGAGCAAATCGTGTTCTAGCAGGATTTCCTCTGCCACTCGAGGTGCCAAATTGATGTGGGATGGTATCTCAATGGACTTCGGGAGAGGTGTACCACAGAAATACAAGGAGCACTATACCTTCTAGGTGATAGTGGACCAATTTCCCATGTCTCCCCAATTCCAACACATCCAAGAGCAAGGTTCTTTAGAGGTCATGCAATGCCTCTATGTTCAGGAGATATGTGAGGCATAATGGTGTACTATTGTTGATCATTTCGTACAATTATGCTCTCTACAAATCATGGCTATTGAAGGGATTAAATGAGGAATTTGGGAGTTATCTACATTTGAGAACGACTTTACCACCAGGCATATGGTTGGAGGGAGAGGACTATACATGTCTTAAGGGAAAACCTTCATTCTTGTGTCCGCGACTCGAGTCGTGGTTAGGAGGATCACCACCCACTAGTGGAGTTCAGGTACAACAACATGTACCACATATTTAGTGGTATGGAATCGTTTGAGTCACTATATTGGTGACCATGAAGATCCCCATTATACATGATAGACATAGGAGGGTTAGAACTCAAGGGTCTATAGTTAGTACAGGATACCTCTATGAAGGTTCTGATTATCCAAGAGAGGATGAGGACTGCACAAAGCAGGAATAAATCTTATGCTAATAGGAGACTGAGGCCATTGGATATCATGGAGGTAGACCAGTTTTTACATCAGGTCTCACCTTGAATGGGATTGCAGAGATTTGGATGGGGTGTTAAGCTGTCTCGATGATTCAGTAGCTCTTTCAATATTCAGAGAAATGTTGGGGAGGTAGTTTATAGCCTAAAACATCCCCCAAAAATTCACCAGGTGAATAACGTATTCCATGTAACATAACTGAGATGATACATGCATGATCCATTACATTTCATCGACTTGGGAGAGATGGACATTGATGATGGGCTGCGTTTTAAAAAATTCTTAGTGGAGATTAAGGATTGATAGGAGCGGGTCCTTCCGGGGTGGTTGATTTATATAGTGTGCATTGATTGTAGCAAAAGAATCTCTAAGAGAGAACATAGGGGTGGGTGTCTTAGATTCGTCCTCAGTATCCCCATTTGTTTTTAGCCCATGTTTTCGATTTTCAACACATAAAGCCATATGGTGGGGAAAATGCAATGAACTAGAAATTCCATGTAATTTTTTTTTAAAATTTTATATGATTATTTCGAGACCATGTGCTGAGACAACACATGATTTCGAGGCCTGATGAGAATGAAATAAATGATTGATTTTATTTTAAATAAAATGGAACGTGCACAATTTTTGAATATTTTAAATGGTTCCATGGATTAAAGAATATAGGGAACAATTGTGTCTTAAATTACGACTTTACCAATGGAAACACATAACCTCTACTGGAACAGGTCGAGGGAAAATGTTATTTTTCACACTATTTAAGAAAAATATTATTATTAATTCATATGGAATAATAAAATTAGTTTTTAGTTTATTTTAATCGATTTCCAAATTTAATTACAATGTAACAACATTGCAACCTGAGCATAAAAGAAATGATGTTCAATTAAATAAATGAAACAACATAACTATGCAATGTCTCAGCGTAACTGATAATGATGAAATGAGATTCCCCCATTTAATTGATTAACAGAGATACATGATCCTTGGAATATTCTCGAATAGCTCTCAACATTTAGAGGATTTTCATTGGTGAGAGTCAAATGATGAATAGAGACCAAATACATATTAATGATCAAGGAATGATGTAAGATGATAATGAAACTCCAATAGTCCATATCCAATGGTCCATCATCGATGTAGGGTTTTATTTTTTTACATGACTATTTTCCCCCTGTTCATTTTTGAAAATGACGAATGTGGATAAACCCACAATCAGGTTGATCTATGGTTCATTCATTCATGTTAGAGGGGTTATATAGAGTTGGGGTTGAATGGTTAAAAACATATTTTATATTCCATTATAACGATCCATTTTATCTATCATGACTAATGATGGACGAACATACAAGGCTGCCATCAATCCCTCTTGTTTTCATATTGCCTCTCCTTCGTCCTCGATGATGTGTTCTTCCCCAACGGACCCCCACGGTCGCATCTACCATTACCTGGATGATACAAATATTTTAGAACCCCCATATAGAAGGTAATATTATTTGGAGAAGTTGACATTGAAGATTACATCCCAAGGATCATTTAATTTCTCACGGTTTGTAAAATGGTCCAACGAAGCGAGCCCGATGGCATGTGGAAGATCCCACCAGCGTGCTAGCAACAATGATTCCTCCTTGCATGAGGCTGTATGCACCTATAGCATGCTATGGCGATGGAGGCCATAGCTAGGTGGGTCGTAGTGGTGAGGAAAACTAGCACCAGTGGCACATTGTGTCATTCTGAAAGACAGATGGATAGGGTGTGGGTCTTCGGTGGCACATGGTATGCGTGACAAGGTGAGTTTGGGGGGGAGCTACCAGCCGCCAGACATGGAGAGAACACAGGGCCTTAAATGTATAGCCTAGGATGAATCAGCTAGCTAGTGAGGGGCAATCCAAAGAGAGAACCGTGACGCTGGACATCCCAAATAGGTAAAAAAACAACCCGCCTGTGTGGGTCGTGCTGGAGGAAGGGTACCAAACTAATAAGTAGCCTGACGGGCTGGACCAATGACACAACGGGCCGAGTCTAGTATGACCAATGGGACTGACCTATAGGCCATGAAAAATCAGGTCAGCAGAGACCCAACCACTTCAGGTCAGACCGGGTCAGGTCGGACATGGTCCATACTAGGACATTTTTACAAAAATGATCAAAACATCCAAACCATAAACACGATTGATGAGTTTTTTGCTTTTTTGGGATACCCAAAGTGTGGTGGTACTTTTGGTATACACTATGTGGAGATTAATAGTTGTTGGTATACTACCAATGATGGGAGGAGTATATTTTCCTACAAAAAAGTACACTACGAGAGGGAATCATGCGACTTACTGTGACGAGAAGGAAGTGACGAGAAAACCTCACTGTTCCAGTAGACAAGTGGACCTCATTGTCCCAAAGGACCTCAGTGAAATGTGGACCTCTATATCCCAATAGACGAGAATAATTTTTATTCCCAATAGTCCTTAGTTATGAGCGGTCCTCAGTGGCCCAACAGACGATAAGACCTCAGATTCCCAGTAGAGGAGCAGACCTTAGTGTCCCAATAGACCTAAGTAATGACCAGACCTATGTGGGCCAATAGAGGACAAGAACATAGTCGTCTAGTGGACCTCAACAATGAGTATACCTCAATGGCCTAATGGATGAGCATACCTCAGTAGCCATGCTAACCATAGTGGCTAGCAGACCTCATTGGCCCAGTTGGCCTAAGTACTATTTAGGGATGATTGTTTTAGCAATACAAGGTGTTATGTGTAATGATGGTTAAAAATACCTTCATTTATTTATATTTATACCTATGTGATATAACTCTAGTTACTCTCCCATGATGTTACTTATTAGGGGAACCATTTTGTGTACAACTTGGGTTGTCTACATTGTCCATTGTTTCCTTTTTGGAAGTTACATTGGGTTTTGGGTCCATACTGAGTTTTTTTTGCACATAACTGAATGGCTTCTGGCCGCTTGTGTAGTGTTTTGTGTATATGAAAAACGCTTCGATAGAGACCTTGGTGGTCTTGGACCTAGTGGTTCTTAGTGGCATCTGACAGATGAGGCATACTTCTATGACTTTTTGTGGCACACCGTTCACATACTATTCTAGTAGGGATTATCGTATATGAACATAAAGATCTTGAACTTTGCTTTTATTGATCTTCTATTATGCCCCCTTTTATTTCAGTTTTGTACTATTTCTCTCATTGGTTCCCTTTATGGAATGAATGTTTATATTTCATCATTTTTATTTGGGGATGTGTGTGTGTGTGTGTGCATACAGGTACACTAGAAAATGCCTCTATCATTTTGGATAATTCCTTTAGTGCTAGTCTCCAGCCCCAGGCTCTTGGGAGGTGTGCTTGGGGTATTCACAACACATGCCCTGGGGGACGATTTGTGACTATGTTGGATTAATATTACTCATAAAAAAAGTTTAAAAAATTTCTGGTTATATTATAATCATTGTAATATTAATTTACACATAATTACTTGATATACCTTCAATATTGGTAAAAAAAATTTTTTACTATTTATATAGTACAAAAATAAAGGAGACTTATTTTCTAGATTTTTTAGATCAAATTAAAAATTGTTAAATAGATTTGAATTTTTTTAAAAAAATTGTAATAATAATTATTAAAATTAAATAGTAAAAAGAAAATAAAATTAGTTATCAAAAAATCAATTTTGGAATATGAGATTTTTTAACACTAAATTAAATTCTAAAATCTATTTTGATAAAAATTATTTAAATATAATAAAATAATAATAACTAATAAAAATTTAAAACTAATCTCAAATACAATACACCCTTTAAAATATATTAGATTTTAGAAAATAGTCTATATTTTTCACTATTCATTGAAAAATAATTGTTTTCAGAGAAATACCAAATATTCACCCTAATAAAATATTCTTATTCTGAATTCAAAACTAGAATTTAATTTTTAAATTTAAATGTATTTTAGTGATAAAAATTAATTATATTTATTCTCTAAAAAAATTAATAAAAATAATTTTTTCATGAAATCATACCTTTTTTGAAGAAAAAATTGAATTTTCTAGATATTAAATATTTTATTTATAATATTTAATATATGTATATATATATATATATTCTGATTGAATAGGATCTTCAAATATTTTATCATATTATTTTACATATTCATACACAATAATTTGTAGGCCTGGATTGAATGGTCATATTTAAAAAATATCATTTCCTCATTTTATTAAGCATGGTGATGCGTGTTGTATACTATATCAAACATTTAAATATTCATTTAAACTAATGAGGATATATGACCCACATTTTATAAAATAAATTTATTTAAAAAATTACAATAAAATATTGAGGTTTTACATTATTCTATCCTTTATTAATTTCATCCTTGAATGTTTAAGAATTTCCCCATGGGAATATGTATGGGTAGTTCTTCAAAATTATATATTCTGGTTCCCCTCTCGATAGCCCATTTTATGATTTATCCAAAGTAACTTTTCGAGTCATGTCATTGGGTTTCTCAAAAAAAGATCCCTAATGTCATTATTATGATTATGATAATTAGAATAAATAGTTTTTTTTCAATTCTATTTATTATTAAGTGGGTAAAAGCATTGGGGATAGAATATACCTCTTTAACAACTATATGTGGAACACATCATGTACATTAGAGAGACTAGGTTTCATTTCCAAATAGTAAGCCATAGATCTAATTCCGTCAACGACATCAAATGGTTTGATGTTCTTGGGTGTTAATTTCCCATTTTTACTGAAGTTAATGACACCCCCAATATAGATTCTTTTAAGAAAATGTGATATCCCACCTGAAATTCCAAATCATTCCTCCGAAAAAAATAACTCTCCTACTACCTTGAAAACATTAATATTACCCAAATAAGTATTAATATTTATATTTTATTCATTGATATGTTGGGGCTTATATGAGTCTGTTCATCAAATTCATCCCAATAAATAAGACTTGTACATCTCATTCCAAATAAGACTTTATATAGTTAAATTTTAATACATGAATGGAATCAATTATTAATGTAGAAATCTAAAAAAGTAAATATTGATCCCAATTATAATGAAATTTATGGGATCTTGATCTCAAAATTTATTAAAATATTTTAAAGTTAAATATATATTTTCTGAATGTTTGATGGTTATTAGAAGTAATAAAATAATGATTAGTATGAAAATCCATCTAAATATTCTTTCAGAATATAGATGTAAAGTGTGGATCTCTATAAAAAATTATATATGGATTCATAAAAAATCTGTAAAACATAATTAATATAGATATGTGCAAGGTTATCATGATTTAAATATTTCCTTATTGAATGGAAATGTTCCATTTTTTAAGAAGATCAATTGTAACTCATATTGTATAATTATGTATGGGATTATTTTGTAATATAATGATGAATTAAATGGTAATTTCATCCAACATCCACAAAAGAGTAGGTAGAGGTATCATGAATCCTTCATGATGTTTCCGTTATGCCTTCACTTCTCGAAAACCCAATCATCTTTGTTGATAAAAAATAATTTACAATTTGAGGTTATGAAACCCAAAATGATCCCTTAAGTCCATAGATGTCTTGGTTCTAACATGGTGTAAGGGGAAATTCGAACTATGAGCATCATCCAAAAATTACCATTTCAGATCATCTATTGATAGAACACATATTCTCTTTCCAAATATCATAACTCCATCCTCAGACATGAAGTATTCCTATTCTGAATCCCTTATGAATTCAATATTATTTTAAAAATACCAATCATCATATTGAGAAGTGTTTATCATCTCCAATTAACATTTTTTCAAAATAATTTCAAAAAGGATTAAATCTTCCCTTCCCTTAATAATCCCCATACCAAGCTTTACAAAACGTGTTAAAATAAGATATTATTCAATCCTTATTTTGGTCATGAAATCACGATCTTTCATACTCAATGCATGAGATACCTTATATTCCTTCTCTTGGAAGTAGTGTATTGAGAAATCAGAATCCCTGAGTAGCTATAAGAAATATGTTTTAAATATATTCTGATATTTCAATGAAATAATATAATTCATGATCTTATGGTTAGTTTATATCTCTCACATTTCACCATAGTGATAATTTCACCATAAATCATGTTAAATATTAAAAATTCAAACTAAATATCGTTTTGTGGATAGTTTTTTTCAAGAATAATCAATTTCATTGATGTATAAGAAATAACATTATCCCTTTAAATAATGATAAAACCAATTCCTTTCCTTTATTAATAAATAAAGGAATATATATATATATATATATATCCCATGTTTTTTCTGATGGTAAATTAAAAATATGATCATTGACCAATCACATCTTAAATTACTAAAAAAAACTTCTCATTACCTTTTCAAAAAAAATTACCCATTTTTATATAATCAATGTTAATGGGTCTGATAATTAAGAAATGTTTTCAAAATAATTGATGATAGTAACTGTCCCCAAATGGAAGACTATGTACCTCTCTTACGTGTATTGTTGTAGGATATTATTTGACGGAATATTCATTTATTGGATCAAATGTGATTCCATAATTGGATACACTATATCAGAAAAAAATTATAAAGCTCAAATTCAAACATGCTAAATTTATCTTATAAAACATTTCTTTAAATAGTATCATGTATGAGCTAAAATTAATCTTCATGAATCTCATAACAATTATAATAAAATATGATATCATCAATGAATTCAAAAAATATGTATTATCAGGATATTAACTATAAACTATACTCATTAGATCTATGAAAATATAAGATGAATAAGTGAGTCCAAATTGATTTATAGTAAACTTATAATTTCAATATTTGATTTAATGTGTTCTTTTGTATATAATCATTCATTACCTAGAATTTATGAAACACTGAATGATGGTCAATGTTTGAAAAAGAATAGAATCTTGGACTATGATTGAACATGTTCTCAATGTTTTGTAGTGGATACATATATATTATTATTATAACATAGATTTCACTATAATCTATTCATAACAGCTTGGGTACATCTTTCTTCTTGACAAAAAGAATAAGTCCTCCACATGTAGAAAAATTAGGGCATACAAATAAATCATCAAACAATTATTTTAGTATTTTCTTCGACTCCACTAATTCTATAGTGTCTTTTTTATTGGGTGTCTTCAATATTTTTCTTTCATTGGAGGTTAAATCAATTGAAAACTCCACATCATATTCAGAAGTATATACAAATAATTCTTCATGAAATATATCTATGTATTTTCATATAATAAGAAAATACTCGATTTGGATATTACAATTTTTATACATAGATTGTGTTTCCTCTTTTTCCTTTAAAATATTATTTGGAATATCTTTTGGTGTTAGTTCTAAACATGAACTAGGTGATGAATTATCCTATATAATGTTAAGGAATTACACATCCTAATTAAAAAATCATAATTTATTTATCTATAAAATTACATTTTATTTATATTTTAAAATCTAGTACATCACAATGAAAATATAAATGTCGACCATATTTATGATAATAAGGATATAAAATATATCATGATTATTATTCATAATTGGAACTTTTTTAAACATCCTTGTTTTCCAATATGATTTTTCACTCCAAAATCTCCACTTCATATTCTATGAAATTAACATATTTTATGGGAAAATACAAGGTATAAAATGGTGATAGGATCCTCAATCATAAAAGGAGTTAGTTAAATTGTAGGTAGTTAATGATGCACCATAAACCACATCATTGGGAACATCAATCTCTATGGTAGTGATCATATATGCTTTCTCTTATCCCTATATCAACTTTTATGGTATGTTACATTGATACTTGTAAAAAATTATTTAATAGTACCCCATTTATTTACTGTTTGAATCTGGATGACCCTTATCACATAACATATTACAATCTCCCATACACTTTAATCATTTTCCATGATGAATCTTGTTACAATTTTTTCATAACGAGAATTTCTTTTCCACTTTTCGCATATGATGCTTTATATTATTCAATAATATTATATAACCTCTAATTCTACTAATTTACCATGTATACATAGGATGTGTAAAATTTCATCTACATTTTTATGGAACACAGTACTATTTAATTATTTGATGAAAAAATTGGAGAGGATAATTCCATTAAATGATATGACTTAACACCTACAAATTAATGAACAGTCATGTTTTTAAATAATTTATTAATCTGTACCATGTAATTCTTGTCTTGTGATGGTATCCTCATACTCTAAAATTCCACCTTATTAAATTTTCATACATCTATGTAATTTAATAACCATTTCATTTTGTTTCCTAGGAGAAATTTTTTTGATTAACAATGATTCCTAAAAACATCATTATTCCTTGTGTATTATTTTATCATCCTCGATAGCATTCTGTATCAATGACCACCATTGATCAAAATATAGAGTGAGATAATATACTACCAATACTAAATTTTCCCATTCATCACATCAAAATTCCACAAATATGGTTTCATGGAAAATGTTAAACTACTTAACTAACAATATATTATTAGTCCCACTAATGTTGGGTGGATTCTAGAATGATTATTCACTATATCCTGAGCAAATTATTCTAATATTTCATACACTAAATGTGTATGATTGTTCAGTAGTTAAATCCCTAAATTTTTCTCTGGTATTGATTCCCCTCCTACCATTAGGTTCCATCAATAAATATTGGAAGAAAATAGGTTAGATAATAATCATCATGAGTGTTACTAAATGGAATTAAATTTATTAAATTATTATATTTTTCAAAATAATATAATAAATTATTTTATATCTCATATTTTCTATGTTTATTTAACATCTACTAACCATGTAATATAATATACTTGATCAAATACAAACTATAATAACCCTAAATCCAGAATCCTAGAAAACCTTGGTTATTTAATTACCATTCCCCATATAAATTGGAAGAAATTCCCTAGGTTAAATCAATTTATTAATCTTGATGAACTAGATACATACATTGTTCCCTTCTTAAAAATGTAATTAATCATAGTTTATATCAGTGAAATGAAAAATTTCATCATTGAATCATATTCAATGATTTCATCTTATTAATATGGTGATGGAAAAAATAAAAGTGGTAGGTCAAAATCTCAATAAGTGTTAGATAATTTTGAAGGAGGAATCAACAATATGTGATTCATATTCAATATTTTCAATTAGTAATAATCAATATGGAAATGAATATTACTGAAAATATGTTTCATTTGATCAATAACGTGAGAATGAAATGATTCCCAAGATAATATCCCCATGAAACTCTCATGAATAATAATAATTGAATTATTAATGAATTAGATTACTAATATTTGGAAGTCATTTCTCAGGATCATGATACCTATATCATCATGAACATTCATAAAATCATTTAAAATTAATCATAGACACCATTTTAAATTTTCCAACTTATTTTCTCATTGGAGATGTCGATGAATCAAGGGGCTATATAATGTCAGGAACCACCCATGACAACAATTCCAAATAATTATAACATCTAAAATAGTATATTTAATTAATTAAAAATATTCCTTATTGTTATATATCAATATTTAGTAGGAAATACTGATATATTTACATTTCCCGAGTTAACCAAATTATTTTAAAATGAACCATAATATATTAAAAATATATATTTTTTAGAAAATATTGAAATAAAAGATATAAATAATATATATATTTAAGAGAAATTTAATATGAAATGAAATTTTGTTTCTCATATGGGTAGTATATACCCAATATAAAACTGATTTCATGCACAATACCGCATTATTCTCAATGATATATATATTAGGACGATGTCACGTACTTCGCACATTATATTGGATGAATATAATTAAATATCATGCATAATAGTTTTTAAAAAGTCATTAATTTATTTCAGTAACATTTTTTTATATATAATATATGATCATATTATATCATTTGTAAATTCAGTTTTTTAAAATATTTTATTATTATCCATGTACTAGGTGTTAGTTGTTTCATTTTTTCATGCATGTTTTGTATTGTAAGTCCTAGTTATTGTGCGTTGTATATAGTACCATAATATAAATAATTATTTAAATTTCAATGATTTAATATTTAATATTTATATTAATTTTTTGAATCATTATTTATTGGTGAATATAGAAAATGAATCATAGAGTGTTGTAGATACTGATGGTATCATTCCCTCAATGGATAATGTTTATGGAATTGGAAGGTATATTGATGTTTAAAGAATCTGTATAAATTCATAAGTATCATATATCAATTTTTTCTCTCATTATACACATCCATGTAATGTTTTGATGCAAAAAAATACAACACTACATGGAGATGGTAAGTCATATGTACACACGCGTGATGCTTTTGTTTTTCATAGGATGGATAAAATGTGGAATATTGTTGTACCATATTAATTACAAAATATAATTATAGATATGATACTAATTTTTTTGATTTATTATGGGAATAAAATATACACGTGGATGTATAAGATCAAAAATACATTATAGGGTTGATAAAAATGACTCCATATTCCTTGGTACAACTCCTTTAGATATACGATAATAGGGTATTTTATATTTTAGAAAGACTAAAGCCTCTCGAACATATATAAGGATATTGATTAGATAAATTAGTGGATTATGGAAAAGCTACATTAATGAATGTCGTGTATGTATTTTATGGAGGAGGTTCCCTTTTAAAATGGAGGTGAAGTTTACTTAAGGAATTTCACAAATGGTTAAAATATTATATGATTATTGTAGATAAAACGACATAAAAATATCCTCTAAATGTAAATAGTATTATATTTTAGAAAATATATTATACCTTTTTTGAATATTTAATTTTTTTTGTGAAATATTAATCATTTAATATAATATTATGTTGATGAAATAACGTTATTATCAAATTTGATACTATTAATTATGATTATTTAAAAACATAAAAAGTGTAAAAGTACAATCAAAATAATTTTATATAATTTATTTTTCATATTAAACATTATAATTAATTAATCTTTTATCTCCATGATATTTTTCGAAATATTTCACTACAAATAATTGGAATTCATCAAATATCATGCATTACATGCAACAATGAGTTTAAACGAAACCACAAGTTCCTATTTTTATATAATGACCGTTGAAATATAGATATTAAATTTATTGGAAAAAATATAAAAAACTATATTGTGAAAATATTTGGTTGAAAAAAATAGAAGATTAAATAATTTTTCACCATCTAAATAAGATCTAAAATATAAACCAATTGAATGTAAACAAAATATTTCAATTTTTATGCTCCCAATGGTATTCTGAAATAACAAATTAAATAAAATAAAAATAATCAATAAAATTAATTAAATATTTATGTTATATTTTAAAATAAATTTTTCTATATTCATCCAAAATATTTTATTGTCATAGGATAAGAAAAAACCCAATTTTATGCATAATAACCTATATCATTCAAAAAGGTAATTTTAACACCTTTTAAATCGGAATCGTATTTAAATCAAACTATTCACACATTAGTTGTTTTTATTTGAAGAAATAAATTCTCCTTTTTAAAAAATATATAAAACTACTTATGTTGATTTTTTGGTGTATTTTGAAAAAGATTAATATTTTGATGAATATTAGTAAAATATTTCATTTTCATTAAAACTGTATTTTTTTTCTAAATATTTTATACTATCAAAATATATTTTTTATTCTTTATAAATAATAAATAGATAAAATTTTTATCATTTAATTCAATTTTGATAATTAGAATTCATTTTCCCATTATTTATTATATAAAAAAATTTCAATCTATAGAATGTTATCACTTTTGAAACAATTTATCTTGTTCTATCATTTTGATTAATTTTAATAAAATTTATCCAACTTATCTTTTTTGAGTTTTAAAAAAATTGATTTAATTTTTGAAATAATTGGTTTCATGTTAGGTAAATAGGTTTATTTTTTTCTACAGTGTGTATTTTATTTTTAATATTTTTTATTAAGACTATAAAAGATAAATTTGGTAATTGTGGGTAAAAATAATATTACAAATATCATAAAATTCCCCTAAAAAAGTCATAAATTCATTGGATGAGTTTTACAATGAAAATATCATAATTGTTTTTTGGAAATTACATTATTTTGAAGCCACTAACATGTGTTATTTAAATTCCTTATACTTTATTTAAATAATCATTAAATATGTCATACTCATATTTTTAATATGTATATCTTTTTTAAATTGGTTATACTGAAGATAAATTCATCTATAAATTTTATGTTGGCTCAAAAATTTATTTTTATTATCATGGTGATTTATTTTATTTATTGAAATATATAATTAAATTAAAATTCTATACAATGATGAAGTATTTTTATATTATTGGAAATATAAAATAAATTTTATATACAATATTAAATTAAATAGTTTTTTTTATTTTTAATGTTATACATTTTTTTTATAAATGAACATGACCCCTCTTATGGATATATTAGTATATATCATATGATCATATCTTTTAATGTTGACCGTATTTAAAATTAATGAAATAAATTGTGTCAAAATTGACACTATTAATAATTTATCAATTTAATTTTATGTTGAATTATTTAAAATTGATAAAATATATTAAAAATAAAATAAAATTTTATTAGGGAAAAATGATTTATTTTTTCAATTATGGTCAAATTGATGTCAAATAATTAAAATTAAATTATTTAAATATTGAAAATTTTGTTACAATAGTCAAAATTAATATTTTTTAAATAAGGGTTAATCAAAATGATATTATTTAAATTAATACATAAACATGTTAAATTATAATTATTACGGAAATTAAGAAATTATAAGATCATATATTCAAATCCATGTCATTTTGAAGGTATTTAAATTTATATATAAATTATTTCAACTTAATATTTTCAGAACATTATATTGTGACCCACACATTAATTATAAAAGGACTCCTCTTGAGTCACTTATTCACATCACATTGATCCTTATTGATAGAAAATACCATTTCTATTTACCTTATCAACTTCCCTAGTAAAATTCAGGATTTTCTGGTATTATCAAATGTCTAAATCTTCTATCCATGAGTAGAGATCCTAAAGGATCTCGCTGAAGAAGATGCAATCTCCTTCATTGACTATTTTTAGATTATTTTTATTCCACATCAAATTATTTTTTTCATACCATTATAAAGAAATATATCAACTTTCATATATATTATTATATTTTATTATTATTATGGAACAACAAAATTCATTATTATTATACTCTCTATGAAAAACAAAAGCACGAAGCATGCATACATATGTCTTAATGTCTCCACGCAGTGGTGTGATATATTATTCAACACTACTTTACTTGGATGATTATAACGATCTAAATAGTACATATATATGGTAATTATAACATGATATTGATTATGGAATAGAATATACACCATCATCTTCCATATCATTTCACTGTTAAGGAAATAATATCCTATCTCATGCGTTTGTACAACATACCATCTCCACAACGCAGTGTAATTCATTCCCCAAGATAACCATGAATGGTTGGTTATATAAATGAATTTAATAAATAAAAATGATATAAAATACCATAATATTATAATGGAAATGAAATAACTATATCATATTCAATTAACTAAGACTTATATAAGAATACAATGAAAAAAATGATGTTGTTAAGAACCAGATGAAGAGTAATATTATTATAAAATTATTGGTAAATATTATCATATATGAAACAAAAATTATTAAGGGGGTCATAAAATATGATAAAAACATTGATTAATAAATTATATAGTATTTTAATATTTGTATGTTGGAAATAATACCTATTGTATTGGTAAATTTTATTATCTCGTTATTTTTCAATGTTGTGTATATATATGTATTTAATGGGGAAAATTTATCGTCCATGTCAATGTTTCATTAAATTTAATTGTATAATATATTTAATATGGTTCTAAAATATTTTAAAGTCATTTTTATCCCTGAATTAATTTTTACTAAACTATATTAAATGAATATATTTTCGTATTCCTATTGAGATACTTTGTGTCTTTTCTTGAAAATGTATGAAACAAATGTTTTAATAACCTATATGATATTATTTACATTTTTCAAAATCATGACACATTACTTATTTTCATATTTCATTACAATATTCCATGTTTATTTTCAAATAAATTATTTTCATTTTAAAAAACATCATTTTAATATTGAAAACTTTTTTAAATTAGGTATAATATTTTCCTCAAGAATTGTTTTTATGTGATACCTCGAAATTATTTTCCCTCTAAGATAATATTATCTGATTTTACTTATGTTTTACCTAGGATATGATTCAATTATAAAATTATTTTTATTTATATGAATGGTTTATGTTTATAATGGAATTATATTTATGAAACCCATTTCTATTTAATGGATTATTATATTATTTACTGAATTTTTTGAAACTTATATCATTGAATGGGTTACGATATGATGAAGGATTTACGTTATTATGGAACACATATATATGGTTTTCATTATTTGATGGTTTGGAACAATATATCTTATGAATACATTGGGTAAATAATTATATCACAATTGATAGACATGATTGTAATGTGATATGATCTCATTTTAGTAATACAGGGCTGAAATGGGTGTTAAACATACTTTAGTATCATAGGGTTGGAATGATGAGTGAACTCAACTCAGTGAAGGACTTTTTCCACTATTATTTTCATGGAAATATGAATTCAATAATATAGAAATTATTTTCTTTGTTATTGAGTATGAAAAAAAGTATGGTATGTATGTATTGATCACTTTGAATATGTTATTCATTGAAAATCTATGATTTATCCCATGAATTGATGTAATTATATTTATTGTGATCAACTAAATTTATAAATGTTATATTTATGTTCTAATATCTAATAATTATTATATGATTGATATCTCCCATGACTACCCTTGTTGAGTGTATGATCTCACACTTTCATGTGATTATTTTAACAATGATAGGAAGAAGGATATTTTTTTATATGTGTCAAAAGTTCCCAATATATTAAGAAATAAGTATGAGTAAATAATGATATTTTATGAACATGTTTTTCCTGTATCCTAACTTCTAAAGACACTAAAAATATATGCTCCTTTAATGGTATTGTTATGTTTTGTATTTAATATTAATCAATTTTGATTTAATATATATAAATGAAATGTATTACCCATTAGATATCACCTAGAAAATATATTAATTATATTTATTCTAATATTTATAATATCATTTATTTGTTTTTCCAATTAATTTAAAAATTCCTACCTCATCATTATGTAAGAGTTAAATGTATTTATATCTTCTATAAAAATTTAAAATATATTTCTAGGATGTGTAAAAATGAATTCGAATTCAATTTAGTTTTTTTGGTAGAACGCATATTTGGGAAACCATATATTAATATTTGATACGAATTAGAACCCATTTGGTGAAAAGTTTGACTTTTATTAAATAAAAAACTCTAACAAACATAATGTCATCTATGTGGAACAAAAATGACCTAAATTATACTCATTAAGATTTTTCTAGAATAAAAATAATCCAATAAAATAAAAAAAAATTAGATTAAATTTATAATCCTTTCTATATCATTTTTACCCTTCATTAACTGATTTACCCTTAACCATAGTAATATAAATTACAATGTTTACAATTTTTATATTCAAAATATAAAAGGATCCTGTTTAATAATTTTTCACCTTCATATTCAAAATATATAATCAATTTTTAAAAATTTAAATCACAAAATTGAAATAATTCATTCTATAATTAAACCATAAAAACACATTGAAAAACAATATATTTATATATTCCCCTCTTAAATATGAAATCAATTTATAAATAAAATCATGTGTACAATATATTTTCAAAAATCAATTGGATAATTATAATTTCATATGAAATAATTGAACATCAAAAGTAATCCATTATATGATCTTATAATTAAAATAAATTAGAGTCTCCCAAATTTTTATAATTTTAAAATATCTATTTAAAAATCAAACTTTTCATAAAATTCTAAAAAGTAAATTTTAATATATTATTGAAATGATAACTCCAAAAATAAATGTTGATTAAAATATAATCTCTAAAATATAAAAAAAATATTATATTTGTATTCACAAAGAAATCAAATAATTTTTTGAAGAAATTATATTTTTGATGAATAAAATGGCATTACTATCAATTTTGTCTTTATTTACTAAAAATTAAAAAAAATTATTTAATATGACCTTCAAAAGATTCATAACATTTTTACTTAAATTTATACCCACAAATTCAATGTATATTTTGGAACAATCATATATAAATAGTAATATTTCGGTGTCATATTAAGCTTGATGTTTCTTTTCGTATACACTGTAAATCATTGAACTATTTTTAAAAATCCTATGTGTATCATTCACATTATTCTATTAAATAAATTTATTTAAATCACAACATCAAACATTGGGGTATCCCAAAATACATAAATGAACCAATGATTTATCTTGGTATGATTAATGATGAATCACGTTAGTGGATTATCAAAAAAACACTAGAGATATAACTGTTCACATTGGATATAAACCACCTTAAAATTTTCCACTGTTTCATAAAAAATTATTTACAATTAAATATTATAATCTTTTGATCAATGTGAGAGAATAATAATGAGATATCTATTCACCAAATGAATTATATAGTTAAAGAAGAAGGGGTAACTGGGAATAATTCCAACACCCTGATTTACCTCTCCTTACTCTCTCTACAATTGCTTCAATCCACGTAGAAAAACATGAATAAGGTGGTTGAATAGTGGATTAATTTATGAGGAGAACCTAGAATAATCTTTTCTATTTTAGTGGAAAATGAGGGAATCCGACCATTAAAATTAAGTTCATTTAAAAAACATGTGTCTGACGTCGAATCATATTTATGAATGGGTTGGATGTTCTGGAAACATACTTATGTAATTCTATAACTATAACATGATTATAACCCATTTTCCTTATTAATTAAATGTGAATGTGTTTTTTAGTGCTTCTATACTCAGAAATTTTGGAAAACTCTAAACTCATATATATTTTGGCTGAAAATATTAATTTAAATTATAATATAATTGAACATAAAAATAACTACTAATAAAATTAATTTTTGGGGTAGAAAAACATCCCAAAACAATGATCTTAGTGGAAAACCCATTGATGACTTCAAAAGTATGTATATTATAGGGATGTATAACATTCCAAAAAACATAAATTGGGTCAAAACTGAATAAATAAAACCACTCTTAATGATTTTGATAGTATATTCTACCCAATGATGACACATAATAAAGGGTGTAAAAACATAGGAGACAATTGTGTGATGATTATCCCGGGTAGGTGACTGAGAAAAAAACCCGATTAATAACATATAAATAAATATACTATTTTAAAAACCCATTATAAATTCCACCTATATTGGGAATATTTAAATAAACATATTATTTTGAAAACCTTTTCCAAATTCCCAACAGATTGAGAATTAGCATATAGTTTTACCTAAATGGGTGGGTTTCCCAACTAATGATTTAGAAAATTTAGAACAAATGAGAAGTAAAACACTGAATGATAAATCAATGTTGTAGTATATCCAACCATCACCTAAGATGATTCATATAAAAAGAATAATATACATCATTTTAGGATCCATAAAATTGTGATTTAATTCTATATATGGTTTCATGAATAAAATAATCTTTAGTTGATGTCATCATCATCACAACTCTGTGTACGCACCACCCAAATAAAAAATACAGAGGATGGGAATGATGAAAGAAATAATTAAATTAATTTAAAATTTTGGAACATAATTTCATACATCATATCATACTAGGGTTAATGTACATTTTGGAGATACATAGAACCATTCCAGATCCATTACTGTATTGTAATCATATGATCAATTTTAACATTAAATATTTAAATATTATATGTGACATTGGGAAAAATATGATTTAAAAGAAATATAATTAATTAATTTTAAATACTACATTGATTTTTAAGGTATATCTAATATCCCCAATCATAAAATATGAAAATATATTATAGTTTTTATGGTTTACATGATTAATCCCCTACATGGGAATAAATTATTATGATGAGGATAGTGTGGAAAAAAGGATTATAAAATAGACACTTTAATATTTCAGAACCTAATTTGACTATTAGTAAGCCAAAATAAATGTTAGTTGATTCTAAATGTATTATTAGACTGAATAATATAATGATTAATGATATGCATATAGAGGAAATAAATGTGGTTTCATTGAAAAAAAGTAAAATTCTATAAGTCAGTTATCATTTATTGATGCACTTATCAATTTCATACATTTATATAAATTTTGGTTGTATTGAAATGATCCCAAATTAATTTAATTTGAAATTTTATTATCTTATAATTATTTAAAATAATCAAACTTGATAGAAATTTGATTATACAATAGTGAATTTAATATTTTATAGATCCACATTATTAACTAATGGAATCCATGAAAACATTCATGACTTCTGCGCTCTCCTCCCTCGATATACATAGATATTTGTAATCAGTTTTAGAATATTTCTTTATTATATGAGATTTAATATAAAAGATATAGGGTATTTATTCAAAAAATATAAATTAAAAAAATCTCTAAAATCACCTCTTTATTTAGACATACCATTATTGAGAACTTGACATTTTGACTATATATTGTTAAAAAATTATATGGCCAAAATAAATAAAAATATTTTAACCTAGATTCATATTTTGGAAAATTAATGGAGTCTCCACTATACCATAACATTATTCTACAGCTCTATGGTTAATAATTTTATTTCATGAAGAATTTGACCTTATACTATCAATTTTTTAGATGAATACAAGAATATATTATTATTAGATGAGTACTTAAGTACATAATGTAATTATATTGTAACAGTTATAAATATATATATAATTATATATATATTGAATTAAATGGAATAAAATTACAAATGAGGAGATATATTTGAAACTAAAAATATGAAAATAATTATATTTATGGAATAGAAATAAAAATATGGTAATTCCATTAATATATTAAACGGTGAATCAAAATAACGAATATAAAATATAAAAATTTCTAATATCCATTTTCTATAATGAAATGTGAAAAAAACTAGGTAAGTTTAATAATTATTAATGAATTGATTAATTTTTTTGGTACCAGTATATTATTTAGAGAATATGTGGGTGATTTAAGAACTTCTAATGAAAATTTGAACAATTTATTTCACATTTAGAAATAGTTGTATCTATAATCAGTGAAATGGATTTGATGACATTATTTATTCATGTTCCATAAATTAAATAATATTAATATGAATTAGGGATAAGAAATTGATAATCCCGTTAATGTATTAATTTCGGGTTTTGGATATCTAATACTAATAAATAAAATGCTTATAATAAAATTTACTATGAAATACTTTTTTGTGTAATTAAAGAATATTTTTTCATAGTTACTTTATTTTTAAATCGAATTAAATTTTTGTATTTTTATTCAAATAAATAACCTTAATTTACTAACAATATATCTAGATCTAATCAAGTTTAATGAAAAATATATTTTCCATCAGTTCAAATCATGTTCTGTGTTGTAAAAAATTACAATTGAAATCTAACCCCACCTAGTGGCACACACCCTCCCATAGTGGAATAAAATGTGATTTATGTCTAATGTGTGGTGAAAAAAATAAAATGTTAATATAAAATGTTCAATGAAAATGTATATATTCCCCCATCACATAAATAAATATATATAATGGCTGACCAACTGGCCTATTATAATTATTTATTTTAAAAAAAATTCCACGACCAATAATATGAATAATGTATCTATCCCATATATACCATATACATCATTAACTGAGTTTCCTCTATAATCTATACTAATAAAGATAAAAAATCATTAATTTCAACAACACAAGAACTCACAACCCTAAAATATCTGTTTTATCAAGTACCAACAATCTATTATTTATTTTTTCTTTATAACCCCATTAATATATGAAGAAACTTTATTTAATTATTTTTAATAGATTCCCAAAAATATATTTACCATATCATCCACTACTACAACACCATCCAAATTAGTCAATGATGACCAACAACATAACTACCATAAACTCATCCTAGTTAGACCCGCACTTCTAAGTCTAATTTATTCGGTCCACTTACAATATGTACATTAATAAAACAATATATTATTTTCAACCTATGTAAATTTTTTTATTTTGTTAATAAATTCTTTAAAAACAATTAATGAGATAATTTGGAATTGGTAAATCTTGGATTTTTCAAAATATTAAGTGTTTTAATTTTAAATATTAATTTATATTATTATATTATCTATTTTTTATGATAATATTCCGACATTGATTTTTTTAGACATGAATGGATGAATATTTCAATAATATTACATATTTATATTGGTTTTTTCTTATGAAATACATTTTCTATATATTTTCATCATAATTATATAATTATTTAATAAAATTTTATTTATTATTTTTTTGTTTTTTATGAATTGATTTTTCATCTAAATTATGATTATCATTTAACATATCATTATTATATGGTTTTTATCCACTACTATTGTAATGTTTAGTAATTTATTTAGAATTATTTTATATCAATAATTTTGCATAATACATTTCATTAATGTAATTTTGTAAAAAAAAATTTCTCTTAATAATATTTTTTATTTCATATTTTTTCAATTAATAATTTTTAATCATGTTCTAATAATGGAAGTTAATTTAAAATTATTTAATTGGGTTTAAGGACCCTAATATTGGTTTTAATAAAAAATATACATGTATAAACTATCCTGATGAAAAAGAACTATTATATTTATTCAAATAAAATCTATACAAAAAATCTACAAAATAATGTTTCTTCATCTATAAAAATAATGATAACGACTGTAATTATACAATTTATTAAAACAATCATCCATGTCTAAATATGAATTTACAAGTACAAAAAATATTGCAAGCTCATTACCAATTTTTGTGGATAGAAAATATTAGGAAGTATTCAACTAAAATGTAATGTTAATGGGAAATAATTAAATAAAATACAAATGATGGTTTGTGTTTCCTAACATAATAATGAAATCAATTGTCTCATGATATAATATAGATATTACACTAGAAAAAAATTAACATAAAATATAACTAATTATATTTTAACCATCCAAATAAATCCAACTGTAATAGAATATCTAAAATGGAAGCATCAACTTTTTTATTAAGAATCGAATATAAATAATTATTTTGTATTATCTACCACAAATGTTGATAATTTATTGAAAAACAAATTCCATTATTTTTTATTTTAAATATTTTAAATATATTGAAATGGTATATCAAGGTTACTAATACAAGTGAAAAAATGATTTTAATCTTATATATAAACCCTTAAAAGAATACATTATTATGGATTAGAGTAAAATATATCTTACGATAATAAAAATATGAACATATTATTCAGGAGAAATTGTGTATACTTGTGATTGATAACTTACTATTTGAAATTTTTTCAGAAACGACATGATCTTTTTTTGAATACCCACTTCATAAACAATGAATGGATATTACAATGAAAATTATTATATTATATTTAATTTAAAAACATAAATGATGGAAAAATAGAATTCATATGTAAGAATTATTATTAAAATAATTCCTAATATCAATAGAATTTGATTTCATTAAAATGATACATTGGTTTCATACTTAAACATTAATTAATGTAAATTGTTATGATTTATTAAAAATTGAATGTGTTGTCTTAATATCTGTGTGAAATTTTTATCACTGTAACCAGCTATATTTGTTTCATTTTAATATTTATTTTCCATGTTTCATCCAATTTCTATGATTTTTTTTGGGAAATTGTAATTTTAACATGACCCACAAGGATACAGAAATTAAAATTTTATAAATCATTATTTGTAGATAAAACAAGAAACACATGATAATTCTGTTATTTCTATACAAATTCTTTTTAAATGTAATATTTTATTTGGAAATTTTATCTATTTAATAAATAATTAGTGATATTTTTTTAACATGGAATCCGTATTTTTTAAAATTTAAATTCAAAATATTATTTATTTATTTGATTGATACATATTTTTTATTTGTAATAATGAATTTTGAATTAATAGTTATCCTTTTTCAAATATATACCACAATAAATTTTTTTTAATATTATTATTGAAAAAATTATTATTCATGAACTAGTTATTATCAAAATTATAATTTTTTATTAAATAACATCTTTTTTGTGTAATTTAATAAAAAATATGAAAAATGTTCAATTATTAAGAAATAAATATTTTTAAATCTAGATTTTATTTTTTAAATTTTCTTTTGATTTCATTGAATGTCTCAGATCAGTATGAATTTGGGAAAAATGTGGAAGAATGTATATTTTTTGTAATTAAAAATATTCTATGATAAATAACAATTTTATATTTATCTAGGGATTTACAATTTTAGGTCTTGTTTTTTCATCAGTTATTTATTTCAAATATCTCAACACATTCACATGAACGTAAAATTTTAATGTAAGAGGAATTATTTTTTCATTATATTAATATATGTTCAATTCATTTTTATGAATTATATTATAGTACATTGAATATTAATTTATATTTCATATATTTTATTTAATTTTAAGGGAAATGATATCTGGTGTACGTATATTAATTTATTTAAGGATAGATGATTCATGATAGACATTATATATCTATGGAAACTAATGTAATTTTATAAAAAAATCCTACTAGATATTTAATCATGAATGTAAATTATAAAATTTTTATATAATAAAGTAAAATATTCAACATCAGTATTATATATTATGAAATTAAACCCCATGGAATTCACATTTATAAATTAATTGTGACGGTTTTATTAAATATTACGATATCGAAAGGTATTTTTTATTTAGTTCATAATTCCATTATTATATACTAATTGACATTACATGTTCTCATTTGTTGTGATATTCTTTTAAACATTTAATATTGGTGATTCAATTTGATGTTTCTTTAATATGTAGTATTGGATATAAAAAATGAATGATTCCGAATTAAGATTATCTAAATTTGAGAAGGTTGTGTATCCATGTGCCAGAAATTATTTTATCTAAATATACTTATAATTTTAATTATTTACTATTATAATCCACAAAAATCTATATACTATCATCCTAAAAGTACCAAAAATTGATAAACACATTGCCCTTTAATGTTTGTATCATGGAATATTTATATATAACATATTGTCCTTCCACATTGGTAACATGAGTTATATTTGAACCTGATATATTTTTTGGTGTATGTTTTATTATATATTTCAATTTAGACTAAACCAGTGTAAACTGATTGTTCATTTTAATATAGTTTTAATTTCATCCACTATTTTTCCATTTTTAATTAAATATCAATTATCCTTAAATTACATTCAAACTAATTCTCGTAATCTACAAAAAATATCCACAACCACCTTCAAAATTGAATCGTCATAAATATAATTTAAATAAATAAAATGGTCCACCAAGAAATAATATATAGAGGATTGAATTTACTAATAGTTGGAATTTAATTCATGTGACCTCATGATGGTAAATTGAATGTTTATTATAATGATTCTAGTAGCTTGTTTTAGAAGTGAAATGATAGGTTACCTTGATAAAAAGTAACCAAATTACATCTAAATACATAAATTCAAAGAAGATATCCAATTTGATTAATAAATAAGAAATCATCCTAAAATATATTATTAGTAATTATAAATTATGATTTATAAAATTATTATAATAATAATATTTTAGTAATTAAAATAAATATGGTAAATAATATATATTGGAAATCTATTAAAACTGTGAATTTTAATTAGTAGACAATATCAAAAAAAATTATACCATTCAAGGATATGATAATTATTTTTAGAAATTTTATTTACTTAATGAATTTAAATCATTAAACGAGTGTTTCCATTTCGTATTAGATTGATGTATAATGAAAGTAGTAAAAAAACATAAAAATATTATAATGAACCTATTTTTTTAGATATATTGGTTAATGTATTATTAGTGATATGGTATTAATTAAGCTATTATATATTCTTATGAATGTGAATATAGAAGATGAAATAGGTATATTTGGATAAAACAGAATGCATTGGGGATTCTATGATTTATAAGAAACCACTATATTCATGTTAGAATGAATTGGGAACCTTATAACGATAACAGAGATTAAGGGAGGCCTATATAGAACTTATACCTAGATATTATTATTTTTTAACAATTTATTTATAATTACAAATTTTTAATAACCATATATTTGTCCAATTTTTTTATAGAATTGGTTTTTCATTTGAATAGAATTGTTAATGACTGGTTAGTGAGAAATGTTTGATTACTGCATAGTAGGATTTGTAGTTTTTAATAATGTTTTCCACATGATTACACATAGTTTATTCAAATATAGACAAACCAAATGTGTTTCATAACATGTTTATAGTTCCATCAGCACATTTCATGTATGATTTAGATATTCATGCAGCGAAAAAATGTGGAATTTACATGTTTTTTATATACTTGTCGACTAACATTTCTCATCTAGATATACCCATTTGAGGTCTCTATCATTTCTCATTAAACCTAGTAATGAATGGATCCTATCACCTACAATTTCCCTATATATATTTTTGATTCCATGGATTTCAAAAAGAATAAATTCAATATATTAATTATGAAATCTTTCAAGGGTTATTCATTATTTATTTTCTCATAATTTATACTAGATTTTTCCCAACTATGGTCATATGGAACTAAGGTAATTTTTGTTGTAAATTTATTTTGGGTGTTCTCGTTTTAGGGTTTCATGTGTCCATCGAAGGGATACATTTATCTTGTTAATGTGTTTTGAAACTAGTAATAGTCTAATAATTGTGGTTATGGTAGGTCCCTCCTTATTTGAGCATTCAAATCGAAATCTTTGAATGCTCATAATTTTTATCATATTTTTGAAAAGGGTTTTGAATTATATAACGTTCATTTATAATTTTTTTACTAAAAATGTATATTTTTTATGTTTATATAATTATTATAAGGATTTCGTTTGAATTTTGACACATAAATATGTTTTTTCAATACCTTGGACTCCTCGGGGTTGACTAAATTCATGTATTTCCCTTTTGAATTATTAATCTAATTTAATTTTGTGTTTATATTTGAAATGATTTTATATATGGTTTCTAATATTTTTTGAATATTTTGATTCTTGGTTTAATATTTATATTTTATAAATATAATGCATTTCAAAATATTTTTAATTATCTTAAAACCACATTACCAAGTAGTTTTTTAAGATGTTTTCAAAGTGATGTGTTAGATAAAAAATTGATACCTACAATGTTTCTAGAATTTCTATTTTCTAAATGGTTGTGTCACATATTGAAAATCCATATTATTTAGACACCGTAGATAGATCCTATTAAGATGGGTTTCTAAATATTTTAACACCAATTCTTGAGTGCATTATTTTAATGATTCTTATTATGTGAAATGGGTATGTTTCCTTAATGGATGAGTGAGGAGATGATACATTAATTATAAATATTTCATGAATTATATATATAATTGTAAAATGGAAATTTTATTTTTTTCCATCACTAATTAGTTATATCATTGGGACACTATACACAATATGATTGATCAGAGTGATTTATACACTATTATATACAATACAATAGCTATCATTATATTTCTGATTGTGTTATACTAGGGGTTACTTATTAGTAATTCTATGATGGTAATCATGGGTTGAGTGATTTAATTTTAACTTAGGTTAGTTTATTCCATATTAGGTGTTCAATAAAGGATATCTAGTTGTATTTTTTAGATCCCACAGAGTATCCAATGATTCCACATTTTTACTCATGATTCCTTTAATAAGTTCTAATTTTTTGTTTGATTATTCCCTATTATTTTTATTTTGTGGAATCATTCCATTATTGTTTTTACATATTTATTCCATAATATGTGGGCTTCCATTATGTATGATTTATTTCATATAGTTTGAGTATAATTTCATTTTCTAATAAAGTTGATTTATTTAATATTATCAATAAAGGAAAATGTATATTTCGAAAAATTTTGAAACATCATGTTTCCCACTCTCATATATTCATTCGTTCTCAATTTAATTTTCCCCTTTATTTGGTTCTGTTTTGGGGATTTAAATGAATTTGGGTGTTTGTAAGGTAAATACACAAAAATATAGGTGATTTATGTTTGATTGATATAATGGAGCCCATTTATAAATGTGTCTAAATCTTTGTAGGGTTCTCCCCGTGTTTGTAGAATATCATAGTGGGTTTCTATTTTTTTCTCAGAGTCATGACTAGTTACTATCTTATATATGTCTTTTCATCCATAATGATTTATGCAATGTAAAATTCCTATCAAGAATACATCGTGAATTGGATAAATCTATGAATGAATAACATTGTTTGAAAAGAGTTCATGTTGTTAAATGGCTGTGATCATATTATTAAATGACGCAATCCATTTTTTACCGTAATTTGTTAATTGATAAATTCACTTCATGAATTTTTTTTATGTAAATAATGATTCATGATTTTTATTTAAACCATGCTACCCATCTGATATGTTTTCTATTTAGTTTTATCCTTATCTATCAAGTCCTAGGATATCTCAAAAATATTTTTTGGATTTCAACTCCTTCAAGATCATTCATTTGACAATATATCAATGTGGAAGTTGTGTTGTGTCTCTCTTGGTAAGTTCTCCTTCTACTTATTTGTTTATAGTGATCATGGAAATATTTTTGTACTATATTTTTGGATTCATTTATCATTGAATATTATATTATTGATTTGTTTTATGTACTACCTCTAGAGGTTGACCATCTGTTATTTATGGTGGAACATGGACATTCTTTGATGTGTGTTATGATATTCCCTCTCCACAAACCACATTAATTCTAGAATTTATTCCAATATGTATGGAATGATTCATGGGCCACTATTATTTTCAATTCATTCACCTATGTTGGAGGATCCTGTTACAAGAATGTGTAACATAACATTGAGTTATGTGGTTCCATCTCATTACTATTTTCAACGAAATAGAGTTATCTATTCTTATGAATTATTTAATAAATTATCTAACATGATTAGATTATTTTTAGGAAATAGGAGTTTGAGAAAATATAGCTTCCCATTGTTTCATTAAATGAAAAGGATTTTTCAATCAAGAGTAAAATGGATTTATGAAATTATTTTGAAAGAATAATTTTGATGAAATTGTTTGGAAAATGTTTCTCATAGGAAGGAAATGGTAATTAGCTTTATGTTGTATTAAAAACCCTAATATTTTGATACATACACGGGGTTCACTAATTGTGTGTTACTCTACCGCATGATTTCATAATTCAAGAAACATAATTTAACACATTATAGGTTGACTAATTGGGGTGATCTTATGATATCTAGTTTCCATGATTAGATCAATAAAATTAATTCATGTGATTTATATTGCATGGGTACTTGGGATTTTGAATATATAAACTATAGTGATACATTTCATGATTTCATCTATAATTTTGGTTGGAAAATATTTTTATTTATATGATATGTCAAACATTTTTTAATTTAAAATCATAGATATAGGATTGATTCATTGAGCCTATTTTACCTATATTATTTTGGAATTGTAGAAAATGGTGTAATGTTTTTACAAGGGTTTGAAATAAAATGTTATTACCTATTAATCATCCTTTATTTAATTATAATTTTCCATATTCGTATTATTATAAAAATAAGTGATATGGAAAAACTAGGTACTCATTTGGTTTTTCTCACATTATGATTAACCCTTCAGTGATGGGTATACAATAATATGTATTTCAATAAAGGGAATGGAAAGAAATAGTGCTGAGATGGTATGGATTCTCTCAAATCTATCTGGGTTGTTGGTTGATAGATTTTTGGATTTTACATATATTATAAAATGGAATTGTAATGTGGTATTATTGTACTTTTCTATTCGACTAGTATGTTTGATAGTATTTTTATTTTTTTTAATATATTCCATTTTTATATGAAATATGATACATATATCCTTTCTCTTATTTCTCTAGTATTTTTGTATTTAACTATGTTTTCTAGTTTATGCATGGTTAAATTGTTCTCTTTTTCAGTAGTTGATGCAAAAAATTTATTCTCTAGTCTATAGGGATCATAAATACCCTTTTGGGATGCGAGGATTCATGTCAGGTATAGGTATGAGAGGGTTTAGGGGTTTGGTTTATCAATGTTTTTTATTATAGGTTTAAGTCATCTTTAGTTTTTAGAAGTTGGTTTACTAGATATATGATTTTAATGAATTTGGAGGTCTGTTGTGGTGGGTTCCTTTCGAGAAAATTCCATAATGAAAATCATATTGTCGTGAGATATTAGGATTCATGTCTCTTGTTATGATTTCCTTCTCTTAATTTTGTTTTTTCATTTTTTATTTACAGTTTTAATTGTGATTTTCTTATTGTATAATTATTTTATTCTATTTCATTCTGGAGTGGTATGCCACTTGGACATCATCCAGGGGTTTATCTGGTGCGTTCTTGGGATTCTCCTAAAGTAAATGTTCTTATAGATAACAATGGTATCAATATTATCATGTGGAGAGTTCATGTTTTCTACCAAAATTTATTAACTATCCAAAACATTGTTATCAATATACATCATTGTGTTATATGATAAATTTATTGATCATGGGAGATCTTATGAGATAATCAACCATCTTTTAGTGGTATTAATGAACCTCATGTTATAAAGGACTGGTAAGAAATTTTTTATCATATCATTGACATTTTAGACACGCCTAATTCCCTTCAACCCAGTGGTTACATTAGTGAAACATGGGGTAGTATGAGGGCGTTTCCTGATTGTATTAGGAGTAGTTATTACATTTCCCAATACTAGTATTCCTCTGAACATTTAGTTATAACATGTAGTATTCCTATGTCTTTTTTCAATATGGGAAGGATGAAACAACCGACATTCTTGTTACTAACATGGATATATGAGAAATTGTTATATATGCTATGGTAATATGATTTGTATCTATACGGATATATCTACACCAAAAATTGGTCAATGATTATCATGTTGGTAGGATACTATGACATATTCTGATGGTTAATAGACAACTAGGATTTTTTGAAAGTATTCAAGTGTGAAAACCCATCATGTAGTGGATGAGTTTCTTATAGAGGTATATGGGGTTCCAGTTAATATGATAGACACAAATGTTATTTCATATTTTTTTGTGACAGTATTATTTAATATAGTTTTTTCCCACTAATTTTTATATTTCCTGATAAATGGATATTCATAAACATATAACGAAGATCATTTATATTTTTATTGTGCTAGAGAGACTTCTATGTGGGACGATAGAGAAGGGGTTTCAGTGTCATTATTACTAGTAATTACCTGATCTATGTTATTATAGGATTTCATCATTCTTGATTTTGAACTATTTTGTTTCATCATGTAGATGGACTAGTACATCACTCACAATAATTAGGTTGATTGTTATCATCATCATGATTGTTTCATTTATAATGATGGGTGATCTTAATGGTTATAGGGAGAGATAGATCATTGTTATGGCCATAAAAAATCCTTCCATCCAAATTCCAGGAGTTGGTTTTCATCAGTATAATTTTAGGGGGATGAAATTTATTTTGTGGGTAACCTTTACTTGGTTTTCTGGGATTTTATTAATGTTTTCATATACGATATACATTTTCTTCGTCCAAATTTCTATGTAGAGTTCAAAAATTAATCCAATTCAAGGTAAAAAACATGTTTTGATACTTTCTGGTATTGTAAAACTAGTAGATCCTAGATATCTCATTATTCATTTGTATGACTAGATGGGAAAGTGGTTTATTCTCCCAATAGGATCATCATAGACTGACCCAATGCATCTTGTAACGATGGAAGTTGTGTCACTTGGATTGTGTATATAATTTCAAATGTTAAACTTTGAAGTAGTTTATAATAACTATCATTTTCCCCATGTGGATGATCTTATTGAATTATTAATTAGTGGAAATTGGGATTTTGTGATCTATCATTAGTTGGGTTATAACCATCTTAGGGTTCAAGAGGCTGATATGTTTATTAGTATGACAATAGGTGGTCTTGTTATTTCAAATATATGTCTATGACATTTGTTCTGACTATTTATCTTACAATTTTCATGGATTTGAATAAATATATATTCAATAAATATCTTACCACTTTTCTAGTAGGGTTCCGGGATGAATTTTTTTTATTTTTGATCTAGGAATTTGCATGATCCCTAGTTGAGATTGGATCTGGATATCCTTATGAATCACTATCTGTTAGGAAATATTTTGATATTTAATTTATAGAGTCATTAAATAAAGTTATTTTTCATGTGATTTATGATATTTCATTGTCAATTGATCATAATAAGTTGAAAAAATATATTTTCATGGAGAAATCTAACAAATGCCTTTCAGACATAGAGCTTACATGGTATTTATTGATATTATCGATTGTTTGTCAAGGATTTATCAATGATAGAATCAACATTGACTACTTTTACTAGGTATGGTGTGAAATTTATATGGGATAGAATGTTTTTTTCTTTGTTATATGTGTTATCAGAATTTTGAGATCCAAACCTATTCTGATCTTACAATTTCATATAAAGGGGTAAGTTTTTTTTGATCCTTTTAATGCTACTTTGGGATACCATTATATAATATTTGGTCACATGGTTACTTATGAATATCAAAAACTATGACAGAAAATATCAATTACCCAACTAATTATTTTGATGATGAAACTACTATGCACGCATTTAAATGTTTGAAACACAGTCTTTTTTGTGGTGGGATAATAGTCTTTTTTAATGTAATGTTCTATGTTATTTCATTTCTCATAATGAATTTATTCTTAATTGGAGGTTGTGGATGGAATTAATTCATATTTATGAATTTGAAATCACTAACACCTTAGTGTAGGGGAGTGTCATTAAATACAGTCTTATCAAGAATTTTCTATTGTAGGAATTTCCAGAGTCGAATGTGGAGTGTAACAGTATTGGTATAATCAGTTATATTCACTACGATGATTTATATGATATTTCATGAATGATTGTGAATACATTTCAGTAATAATAATCTCACTCTGAGAATATTTTATAGAGCTTGTAACAAGAAGATGTGTTCATTGGGATTAGTTAAATTCTATATAGAAGGGAGACTGTTTCTAGTATGCCACTCACCTTAGATATTATTGCACATTTAATTAATCTATTTATCATCCCAGTATATGTGAGGATCACTTCTTTTTATAATATAATTTTTCCTTTTGTCAAATTCATCTAGGTATTAAAAATATGTTACATTACATGACACTGTGATTTTGGTGACCAATTATGAATTATAATATTTCATATTATGTGTCATTTTGTTACATCACCCACAAATTTAAGGTAGAGTATCCACAACCCTAAGGAATTCTTCATCTTCTTCCAGTTCTTGTTTGTAAAAGGGATGATGTATCCATCTATATTTATTTAGATTATCAAAAACACTATATGGGATGAATTACATCTTTGTGGTTATTTATAATATGAATGATTCATCTCACTTCCTTCTAATGAGGGACACTATTAAGGATAAAGATATAAGTTATCTATATATGTAGTAGCTTTTAAGGTTTCATAAGGATCCCACTGCCATTGTTTTAATAGGGATACTAGGTTTACCACAATATTATGGATGATTCACCAAGAGGAAATGGGGACTCAAGTTATCATGATTACAATATACCTTCAAATGAAAGATTTCCAAACATATTATGAAATTCATAACCTGTGGGATATGCATTATTCCTTGGTCTAAGATTTTGGTGGATCATGGGATTTCCATAAATGAATATTTGAGTATAAATTTTATAAATTTCCTCACTTTTCTCTCATAATGGTTAATTTTGGTGATTTTTTTGGTCTCACATGTAGGCCCCCTCTTTTTTGGGAATATGTGGGTGAGGCCTCTCTTGTTGGACGATGCCTAGTTCAAGAGACTATGGGGATATCTCAGAATATATTTAATGATAGCTTATAGATTAGAGTCGAAAAAATGTAATATTTTGATCATTAACAAAATAATTTATAGAATTACATTGGTAAAAATATATTCTTCAACGTATATCATCAATTAGGTCACATTCATCTTGGAAAATAATGAATATAGGCATTGTGGTATGTGGAACTGTTTGAGGTTAATAATCAGTTGGGACGGTTACTTATAAGTTGGAATTCCATGTTCAACTGACCAATATTCATGATATTTTCTACAAATATTATCTTAAGAAATACGCTATATATATGGCCCCAGACTTAAACTTTACTTAACATTGAATTAAATGAATAATTCCCATTGAGGATCTTTTCAGATTTAGAGTTTTCGAGAATTAGATCTTAACTATTACATCTCAAAATATTACAATGTAGACACTTCTAAAAAGATTCCATAAAATAAAAACTCTTAAAATGAAACATGTCTAGTTGCATGTTTTATATATCATGACTATTCCATGATCCCATCCTTGACCCTATTCCACATTATGTCCTGTGAGCAACATTTCAAAAACTTGGGGTGAGCATAAAAAGCTCAGTAAGAGATACACAAAGAAGGAAAACTGTTAGTTTTAAAAAACAACCTGTAAACCAAGAATACATTATCAAAGTAATAATTTTCACCTTTATGAAGAAGAAAATACTCTTCTTTGAATAAAAGATCATTACTTACCCTTTTTAACCAAAATATTACCCTAAATCCCATTAAAGAACACATAAAATATAAAGGTAACTTGGGACATAATCATACTAAAATGGAATAACCATACAGTTGAGTTCCACACATATCACTTAATCGAATAGCCATACAGCCGAATTCCATACCCAATGCATTAGAGGTTATAACGTGACCACCCATCCTGGTATTCACAGCACCACCTGTCACATGGTTTATCATGTAACCACCCATCAAATCTCCAAGTACCATTATAAAATCATAAGACAGAAAACAAATATAATGGAACGAAAACATTGTCACAATATATCACTAAATTATATTGACATAACAAAACCATTATAAAAACCATCTTCAATACCAAAATACATTAAAATTATATGGTATTTATATCATTTTAAGAAACATTACAGCTTGTTGGGGAAGGCAAAGACCAAATAATACTCGCGGCGGTGGAAAAGGTCGTTGTCACCGTGTACGTTAAAAGAAACATTCCTTTTTATCGTTTATTAAAACTATTCATAGAAAAATATTCCTTTTGTATAAAATTAAATGTCAAAGGGGTTTATACAACGTATAAAAGAAATTTGTGTATAAAACAAAATATACCTCAATGAAAGGAGATTGAGACGAAGTCCCTTACCTCGGATGCGACTTGACTCGATCGTTCTTTAACGTCCTGAATAATAAACTTGAGTTAATTTATACATTCTTAAGAACCATTTTCAAGTTCAATATTCCTTTTATATCACTTATTACCATGTTATTAATACTATGTAATTTTTTAAGCTAATAATTGTCATTTTTTCGATCAATGGTACATGAGTCAAAAGTAAACTCATTATAATTACAAGTTGTTCATGGGGTAAAATATCCATTATATACAAAATTATATTCAAGATGTAGATATCATATATGTCAAATATATCCATTATAAACAAGCATTTATTATATTACATAAAATTTAGAGGTATGAAATTAAATGCACCGTTCATGGAGACGGTAAGCCGTATGTACACATGAACGCTACTTCCATTTATATTTCATATTTAATGGAAGTAAAACAAAATGATACATAATAGTATAATAATTCCAGTATTGTATCATATATAATATCATTAAATCTATCCTTTATACATACCACATATGGTATTAACGAATCAAATCACTTTGAGGGGGCGGTAGTCTGCACATCCTAAATTAAAGATATCGTCTTACCCATAATAAAATAATAAAGGTATGACATAAAAGAAAAATACAGAAGCTTAAGGAAAACATAAAAATATTATATATAATATATAAATATTGTGACATATTAATGGCCACCTTTGAAGGTGTTATATTAGTGTTGAACAATCATCATTCCGTGAGGCAGAAATTCGCCATCCACGGAAACAGTATGTTCTTTAACCATTAGATGTAGGTGTGTGTAAGTGTATCTCGAATAATTATTAAAAAAACATCGTAGAATTTTGAGGATACTTATGTTGTTAAAAAATAAATGAATAAAAAGATTTTATGGGGTTGGATAAGAAAAATAAAACAAAATAGCACAAGTGAAGACGTTACCTTAAAATCGGGTAACTCCCTTTGGTTTGAACCAAAAGGGTTTCTTGAAGAGCTTCCTACCTATGTTAAGGGTTCTAGGATGAGGAGAGGGATTCTTAGAAAAAAAAATGATTAGATCTTGGACGAACCAAAGGCTTTAGAGGTGTGGGTAAGGAGGTAGATGTAGGGGCATTTTATAAGAGGAGAGGAGGGGCACTCTTGGAAAGTTACGAAAAGATACTTTATTATAAAATGAGTTTATGTTTTTAAAGGTCCCAAAATTATATATTTCGAGGATAAGATGATTAGGGCCCGAAATACACCCATCCAATAGGTTTTTGACAAGTATAGGTCTTAGATTTTACATTATCGTCTCATTTTATTTAAATCGTTAAATAATGAGGTAACCATTGCATCATCTTGGTGTTATAAATAATTTAATTTTTTTAATGTCTAAAAATTATATAAAAAATATCATGGTGTAGGAAAAAAATTTTGATTTATAATGAATATTTATAGTCAAAATTATTAATTTTATAACCCCATTTAAAAATTGTTTTAGTAAAACAACACATGTTTGTGTCATTTTTACTTTTACTTTAAATAAAAGGCATTTATGTCATTATCTTACCTAAGTGGCTCCATGGGGTCACAAAAACTGACTCATGGGTTTTCTTGGACGTCCATGACACATCTAATAAGGGTTGAACATGTTTCAAGGTCATTTCATATTATTAAAACATTATTTTTACCTTAAATTTAACTAATTACCTCTAATCGCGATAAAAAACGTAAAAGTTACTATTCACCAAGAAAATATTTTAATCCCATTGAAAAAAAATTTACTTTATAATGAAAATAATTTATATTGGATTATTGAAATTAAAATTACAGAAGTGGTAATGTTCCATTTATATGAAAAATCAGTTTTTTTAACTACCACTTTGTGGTTTCATTATTCATCAAAAATTAAGGTTTTTTAGAAAAATACCGAAACATCAACCTAAGATAAATTTGATATTACAAATTCAAAAATTATGTCTATTTTACAAAATTCAAAAAATATAAGTTTCATTAATTATTTTAATAATTAATTCCCACTGTCAAAACAAATAGCGTATTTTAATAAAACAATATGTATCAAAAGATTGGCACTAGTTTTAGTCCAATTTCAATGTGAAATCAATTCATATAACGGCCATTGGATTAAATGGTAAAAAATATATTCTAATTGAACTTTAAAACCAATTCAAAAGATAATCTAATCATATAAATAAATTATATTAAAAATAGGTTTTGAATTAAAACACAACATTTTTCACTATTCATTAAAAAATGATCTTTATCGGAAAAATACCAAAAATTAACACAAAGTAAATTTTGATGTCCCGATTCAGAAGAAGGGTTTTATTTGGTCCAATAGAATGTATAAGAGTGTCCAAAACTATATTCAATGAGGGTTTCCTTCAAAAGGTGATAGTTTGACCTTTTAGTGAAAAAAAAGAGTATATATGCCTAAAATTTATTATTTTTTCTTATTTTAATCCTTTATCTTTTATTTGATAAACATAAAAACATTTAAAAAACATATATAATAATATTCTAGTTATTTCTATTCACCCCGCCAATACAACGGCTACGTGATGACTACCGTTTAAAATAATATTATTATATTACTTGTGTGAAACGTATGATTTAAAAAAAATCTTTGTTGCGTTTTGGGTAAGCTATCAAACATAGGAACCCGTTTAAAGTAAAGTTAATATTTAATTTGTAAATATTAATAAATATGAAAATGGTTTATTCTTTATTTACCTAGGATGTTACATCCTTCCCATCTTTTGGGAATTGTGTTCTCGCAATTTTATTCACTTATCAGAATAAGTGGGGGTATTTATCCCTCATAGAATTTTCAAATTCTTAGGTTGCCTCTTCAACGATATGGTTTTTACACAAAACCTTTACCTCGTGAATTACCTTTTTCCGCAACACTTGCTCTCTACAGTCAAGAATCTGGACTGGTTGTTCTTCATAAGAGATATTCCCTTCCAACTGAACTACCTCTAGGCTCAAAACATGAGATGGATCTGGAATTTACTTTCTCAACATTGAAACATGAAAAACATTGTGTACCTAAGATAAAATCAGAGGTAAAGCCACTCGGTAACAACTGATCCAAATTTCTCCAAACTTTCATATGGTCCAATGAACCTTGGACTCATCTTTCCTTTATTACCCAATTGCATCACACTTTTCCATGGTGAAACTTTGAGAAAAATATGATCACCTACCTTGAAAGATAGATCCTTCCTCTGGTTATTTGCATCACTCTTATGCCTGCTCTGAGCTGTTCTCATGTTCTTCTGAATCAACTGAACTTTTTTTGCCATCTCTTCTAACAATTCTGTTCCCATCAGCTTCCTTTAACACACTTCATCCCAAAAAGCTGGAGTTCGACACCGTTTACCATATAATGCCTCAAACGAATCCATCTGTATACTAGAATGAAAACTGTAATTATATGAATATTCAACCAAAGAAATATGTTGGTACCAACTTCCCTGATAATCCATCGAATGAGAATTTAGTATATCCTCCAATGTCTGAATTATTCTTTCTGACTGCCCATCTGACTGAGGATGAAAAGCTATAATAAAATTTAATTCAGTACCCAATGACTTCTGAAGGCCTTTCCAGAAGTTAGAAGTAGACTTGGGATGACAATCAGATACAATGGATAGGGGAACTCCATAAAACAAGACTATCTCTTTAAGATACAATCGAAAAAGTTGATCTAGAGAGAATGTATCTCGAATAAGAAGTAAACGAGCAGATTTAGTCAATCGATCAACAATAACCGAAATTTCATTATTACCTCTAGATGTGTTCGTTAAACCCACAACAATGTCCATGGATATATTTTCCTATTTCCACTCAGGCACTGGTAAATACTAAGGCATCCCTTTCAGTAACTTCCACTCTGCTTTAACCTACTGACAAGTAAAACACTTCATAGTAAAATCAGAAATATCTATTTTCATTCCATCCAACCAGTAATACTCCCGCAGATCTCTGTACATCATAGTACTGCTAGGTTGAACTGAAAACAAGGAACTATGATCCTCACATAACATATCATTCTTCAACTGTGAATCACTAGGAAGACATAATCTCTTCCTAAATCCCAATACACAATCATTATCAATGTTGAATTCAGGAAACATACCCTTCTGAACCAGCTCTACCTTTTTCTGCAACTCGCTGTCTTTCTTCTGCGCTTTCTTAATTTTGTCTGATAGAGAATATTTCTCTGATACCTAAAACTAAACAGAAGTAAATCCTACACCATCAACTTCTATGCCAAAGGTCATCAAATCAAAAATGAAAGGATCTCATTCCAAACACTTCATGGTTAATGAAGCATTACTTTTTTGACTCAAAGCATCAGCCACTTTATTTGATTTTCCCGGATGCTAATGAATTGTACAATCATAATACTTGATTAATTCCAACCATCTCCTCTCTCTCATGTTCAATTATTTATGAGTGAATATATACTTTAAACATTTGTGTTCAGTATATATTTCACACTTTACTCCATACAAATGATCCCTCCTAATTTTTAGAGCAAAAACAACAACAGCTAATTCCATGTCATGGGTAGGGTAATTTACCTCATGATTTTTCAACTGACGTGAAGCATATAAAATTACCTGATCATTCTTCATAAGGACACAACCAATTCCCTTCAATGAAGCATCACTGTATATAACAAACTCACCATTCCTGGAAGGAAGTGCCAAAACTCGAGCATTCACCAATCATTTTTTCAACTCTTCAAAACAATCATCACATTCTTTTGTCCAGATAAACTTAACTTCCATACGAGTTAGCTTAGTCATTGGACTAGATAACCATGAAAACATTTCAACAAACCTTCTATAGTAACATGAAAAACCAAGAAAACTATGGATATTGGTTACATTTGTTGGTTTTGGCCATTCTTCAACAACCATTGTTTTTGCAGGATCAACAGTTAACCCATCTTTATAAACAATATGACCAAGGAATGAAATTTGTTGCAACCAAAACTCACACTTGTTGAATTTCCCATAAAATTTCTTTTCTTTTAAGGTTTGAAAAATAACCCTTAAAGGACTTTCATGCTCCTCTTTATTTTTAGAAAACACCAAAATATCATCATTGAAAACAACCACAAACATATCCAATAACTGATGGAAAATTCTATTCATAAGGTCCATGAATACATCTGGTGCATTGGTTAACCCAAAATACATAACTAAAAATTCATAATGGCCATATCTAGTACAGAACACAGTCTTCGGAACGTCTTCTTCTTTTATTTTCAACTGATGGTACACCGACCTCAAGTAAATATTCGAAAAATACCTAGCTCCCTGGAGCTGATCAAACAAATCATCCATATGAGGGAAAGGATACTTGTTCTTAACAGTAATGTTATTTAAGGCTCTATAATCAACGAAAAGACTCATTGAACCAACTTTCTATTTAAAAAATAGGATAACAGCACCCCATGGTGATGTGCTAGGTTGAATGAAACCATTATCTAATAAATCCTGCAATTGTTTCTTTAACTCTAAAATTTCAACTTGAGCCATTCGATAATGGGGTTTTGAAATTGTCTTAGAATCAGGAACTCAGTCAACAGTAAATTCAATATCCCGATCATGAATAATACTAGGAAACTCATCAGGAAAAACATCAAGATACACATTTACCACTGGAACATCATTAACTAGAAATGTTCCTTTATTTTCAACAACATTAGAAAGGTAACATTCATTTCCATCATTTACTAGTTTCTCAACTTCCTGATATGTTAACAAAATAAAGGGATCATTCTTGTACACAAACTGAAAATCTTTCTGAAAAGAAACCATTTTAGCTCTGCAGTAAATCTTAGCATGATAAACAGAAATCCAATCCATGCCCAAAATAACATCAAAATCTACTAGAGGCAAAACAATAAGGTTTGCTGGTAGATTCTATCTGCACACAAGGATAGGAACGTACTTTTAATTTCTTTTTGTCTCAATGTTCCCTCCGGGTGTTTTTACCATAAGTTCAGGATTCATATCTTGAGATGGAATTTCCAATTTACTAGAAAACTTCTCAGAAATAAATGAATGTGTAGAAAATGATTCAAACAACACATTTTCATAATCTGAACAAACAAACTGTGTGCCTAGTACTACTTCATTTGATGGTCGAACATCTGTTGAAGTAGTTGCAAAGGATTTAACCACCCCTTTCTGCTTGTAGTTTGGCTACTTTCCCCCAATTGATTTGTTCATTAGACACTCATTTTCATAATGAACCATTTAATTACACTTAAAACATCTTATCATTGGATTTTCATTGCCTTCTTGTTCATTATCCTTACAGTTACGAACAATATTACCTAACTTACCACACTGAAAGCACTTTCTAGACATTGATAAAATTTCTCCAGGATGCATTTTACCACAATTCTCATAGGATGGATATTTGGTTTTCTTACCTCCTTGTTTCTTTGATGAATTCATCCCCTTTTCCTGCCAACTGGACCTCTTATTCTGTTGTTTGTCAAAGATCACCTGATCATCGGAAAACTCCATTTCCACCATCTCCGCACATAGAAAAAAAATTTCATAACTTTTAAACTCATAAGAAGCTATAGCCCTTCGATACATTTGATTTAACCCTGAGTACAAGTGGTTGATTTTACTATCAAGATCTCGTATGAAGTTTCGATCATACCTTGCTAGTCGAGTGAACTTTACTTCATAAGCAGCAACTGAATCATCCTCCTTCTTCAATTCTAGGATATGTTTTTCCATCATTAGACGGACCACCTTAGGAAAATATTTCTCAAGAAACATACCTTCGAATTCATCCCAGTGAAGATCATCAATCTCATCACTATCCCTAATATTTTTCATCATCGACCACCACTGATCTGCTTCACCTTCCAATTAGTAAACAACAATACTATACTTTTGATGTTCTAAACAACCCATGACATAAAAAATCTTCTCTAGTTCTTTAATCCACCCTTCATATAGCACGGGTTCATATGATCTTCCGAATGATGGGGGATATTGCCTCATTAAATGTTCCTCCACTGACATGTTTCTCTGCGATTGATCTGGATGATCTCATGCATGGATAGCACCACCATTTATATCCGATGTAAATTGTTCCATCAATGAAAAAAAACTGTTTAGTTCCAATTATGACCATCTCAGGTTGCTGATTTGGAAGGTTTTCTTCCTCTTGATGTCATCCCAACATAGATGCCTTGATTCCTCTGCGGAAAACCATTCTGAACATAGAAATATCATAGGCGAAGAAACATGGTAATCATTAAATGCTATATCATTTCAGTCATACGATAAATTAATTTATAATTTAACAATTTTATAACTCCTAAAGATGTCTAAACAACCCTATGATACCATCTATAAGTCCCCAACCTTAAACATTACTTAACATTCAATTAAATGAATAATTCCCATTGAGGAACTTCTCAGGTTTAGTGTTTTAGAGAATTAGATCATAACTATTACATCTCAAAAGATTACAAAGTAGACACTTCTACTAAGTTTCCATAAAATAAAAACTCTTAAAAAGAAACAAGTCTAGTTCCATGTTTTAGATAGCATGACTATTCCTTGATCACATCCTTGAACCTATTCCACATTAAGTCCTGTGAAAAAAATTTCAAAAACATGGTGTGAGCATAAAAAGCTCAGTATTGGATACACAATGAAGGAATACTGTTAGTTTTTCAAAACAACTAGTAAACCAAGAATACATTATCAAAGTAATACGTTTCACCATTATGAAGAAGAAAATACTCTTTATTGAATAAAATATCATTACCTACCCTTTTTTAACTAAAATATTACCATAAAACCCATTAAAGAACACATAAAATATAAAGTTAACTTGGGACATAAACATACTTAAATGGAATAACCATACAGTCGACTTCCACACATATCACTTAATGGAATAGCAATACAATCAACTTCCATAACCAATGCATTGGAGGTTATAACATAACCACCCATCCTGGTATTCATGGCACCACCCGTCATATGGTTTATCATGGAACCACCCGTCAAATGTCGATGTACCATTATATAATCATAAGACATAAAACAAATATAATGGAAAGAAAACATGATCACAATATATCCCTAAAATATATTGACATAAAAAACCATTATAAAAACCATTTTCAATACCAAAATACATTAATGAGTATATGGTATTTATTTCATTTTAAAAAACATTATGGCTTGTTGAGGAAGCCAAAGACTAAATAATACTCACGGCGGTGGAACAGGTCGTTGTCATCGTGTATGTTAAAAGAAACATTCCTTTTTGTCATTTAGTAAAACTCTTCGTAGAAAAGGATTCCTTTTGTATAAAATTAAAAGTCAAAGGGGTTTATACACCATATAAAACAAATGTTTTGTATAAAACAAAATATGCCTCAATGAAAGAAGATTGAGATGAAGTCCCTTACCTCGGGTCCGACTTGACTCGATCGTTCTTTAACGTCCTGAATAATAAACATGAGTTAATGTCTACTTGATTAAGAACCTTTTTCAATTTCATTATTCCTTTTATATCACTTATTATAATGTTATGAACACTATGTAATTTTTTATGTTAATAATGGTCGTTTTTTTGATCAATGGTACTTGATTCAAAAGTAAACTCTTTATAATTACAAGTTGTTCATGGGGTAAAATATCCATTATATGCAGAATTATATTCAAGATTTATATATCATATATGTCATATATATCCAATATAAACATGTAGTTATAATATTAGCTAACATTTAGAGGTAATAAATGAAATGCACCGTTCATGGAGACGGTAAATCGTATGTACAGATAAACGCTACTTCCATTTCTATTTCATATTTAATGGAATTAAAACATAATGATACATAATGGTATTATAATTAAAGTATTGTATCATATATAATATCATTAAATATATACTTTATACGTACCACAGATGGTATTAACGAATCAAATCACTTTGAGGAGGCGGTAGTCCGCACTTCCTAAAATGAAGATATCATGTTTACCCATAATGGAAACCATAAAGGTATGACATAAAATAAAAATATAGAAGCTTAAGGAAAACATAAACATATTATATATCATATATAATTATAGTTACATCATAATCTACACCTTTTATGGTGTTATATGAGTGTTGAACAATCATCGTTTCGTGAGGCAGTAATTCGCCATCCATGGAAACAGTATGTTCTTTAACCATTAGATGTAGGTGTGTGTAAGTGTATCTTGAATAATTATTATAAAAACATCATAGTATATTGAGGATACTGGTGTTTTTACAAAATATATGAATAAAAATTGTTTATGGCGTTGGAGAAGAAAAATAAAACAAAAAAGCACAAGTGAAGACGTTACCTTAAAATCAGGTAACTTCCTTTAGTCTGAACCAAAAGGGTTTCTTAAAGAGCTTCCTTCCGAAGGTAAGGCTTCTAGGATATGGAGAGGGATGTGGAAAGACAAAATTATCATATCTTGGCCGATCCAAAGTCTTGATAGGTGTGGGTAAAGAGGTAGAGGTGGGGGCCATTTATAAGAGGAGAGGAGGGGCACTCTTGGAATGTTATGAAAAGATACTTTATTATAAAATGAGTTTCAGTTTATAAAGGTCCCAAAATTATATATTTTAAGGATAAGGTGATTAGGGTTCTAAATACACCCATCAAATAGGTTTTTGACAAGTTTAGGTCTAAGATTTTACATTATCGTCTCATTTTATTTAAATCTTTAAATAATGAGGTAATTGTTGCATCATCACGGTGTCATAAATAATTTAATTTATTTATTGTCTAAAAATTATAAAAAAATATCATGATGTAAGAAATATTTTTATATTTATAATTATTATTTATAGAAAACATTATGACTTGTATATCCCCATTTAAAAATTGTTTTAGTAAAACAACTCATGTTTGTGTCATTTTTACTTTTACTTTAAATAAAAGGCATTAATGTCATTATCTTACCCAAGTGACTCCATGGGGTCCCAAAAATCAACCCATGGATTTTCTTGGTCGTCTATGACACATCAAATATGGGTAGGACATGTTTCAAGGTCATTTCATATTTTTAAAACATTATTTTTACCTTTAATTACACTAATTACCTCTAATCACGATTAAAAACTTAAAAATTACTATTCACCAAAAAAATATTTTAATCCCATTGAACCACATTTTACTTATTAATGTAAATCATTTATATTTTATTTTTTTAATTCAAATGACATAAGTGATAATGTTACATTTAAACGAAAAATCAGTTTTTGTAACTACCACTTTGTGGTTTCACTATTCATCAAAAATTAAGGTTTTTCAGAAAAATACCAAAACATCACCCTAAGCTATATTTGATATTCCAAATTCAAAAATGATGTCTGTAACAACCCAATATTTTATGATAAGTATTCTTTTTAATTTATTTTATGTCATATGTTTTATGCTACAACAATATTATCTTGTGCTATACGCCAAATTGTATTAGCTTGAAGTATACGCAGCACTATTCTTAGATTGTGTTACACACAATTTCATGTTCATTTAATAATAGTAATTCTACGAAACATTGAGTATATATATATATTCAATGTATAAATAAAATATGGTTGGATTCTATTTTACGAAACAACGAACGAGTCTTGCACAACACGTAACCCTGACTTGGCTTGCATTACACACAATCGCGACTTTCCTCGATAGTGTGTGTTGTACGCAATATCAGGTTTCACTAAACAATGATATATGGTTATAATATTATTATGAACTAGACATTATGAATATTAATAAACACTTTTTAAAATTTTTTAAAATTCATCTTTCAAAATGGACTTCATTTGTGTATTCAGAATATCGAAATTAGCCTATGGTGAAATTTTGGTATTTTTCTAAAAACATTCAATTTTTTATGAATAGTGAAAACACTAGGTTACAATTTAAAAAGAAACTTTTTATTTAAATAATTATTTATTTATAATTATTTTACATCAAAATTGATACATTATACCTATTTATGTTCAAATTAATTCAGTAGAGTCATTTTATAATAATTTTTTATATATAAAAATTTTATTGAACTTTTCACTGTCTTTTACCCACCTCCTAGGAGAATGTGGAAATTAACATAAAACATAATTTTACCGCTTCTGTGAGTGGAATTTCAAATATCTGAGAGACACAGTTAAAATGAAGGACTAAAATGTGGTTCAATGAGATAAAAATAATTTTTGGTGAATAGTAATTTTTTACTTTTTTTTCACGGTTAAAAGTAAATAGGGTAATTAAGGGTAAAAATGATATTATTATTTCCCTAACACATGTACTAATTATATTTTATAATATTAATTAGACCAAAAACAACCTTAGGAATAAAATATGACCATTTAGGCCCACTTGGATTAGATTAGGACATTTATTATTATTTATTTAAAGAAGGGTTAAAATAGTTAAAATCAATGTTTAATAACTAAATCATTTTTAATATAGGGTTATACATAAGATACATTCTACTATAAATATTCATTATAAATATAAAAATATTTCATACATATTGTTGTTTTATTAATAATTTTTAGACAATAAATAATTTAATTTATTTATGAAACAATGATGATGCAATAATTATCTTATTAATGAAATATTGAGATAATTGATGTTATAAATACTCAAATAAATGTAATTTGCAACTTTTTATGAATTACAATAATTTTATAGGTTAATATTACATGTTATTATTTATTTAATGAAATTTTTTCGAACTAATCATTCTGTTATGATTTTCACAAAAATCAATTACCAAATAGTGTCAAAATTGACATAAAATAGTTTTTAAAACAAATATTATATTATTAATTGATATTTTATTCCTATAAATATAAGGTTCGGAAAAATGACATAGATAAGGTTATATATATTAATAATAAACAACTTGGGGTTCATTTTCCTTGTTATTGTAAGTTTATTAACCTTATAGTGTAAGAAAACAAGAAGACACGGTAAAAGAAAAATTATTTAACTTAAAGTTAAATCTAAATGATAAGGTTAAAATAGAAAGCTAGACTTGTATAAATTCTATTGGATGAGAGGACCTCGACCCATCCCCACCTTATCTTCGAAATAAATTAAGTTTTCGCTATTAAAAACCGAATATGACTTTATAATAAATTAATATTTTTAGTTTTTCCAAAGGTGCCCCTCTTCTCCCTTATAAAAGGGAACCTCCTCCCTCTCTTCCTCACACCACTTTGAGACTTCAAGCTCGTCCAAACCCTAACAAATTGTCTTCTCCACTTCTATAGAAACATCCTATAGGTTTTGGTCTTCTTCAAAGAACAATTGTACTGCCCTAAGAGGAGGTCTTAAAGAGGCGCTTCAAAGAAGCCGTAATGTCTCTTACCGATTAATTCAACTTTATTTCTTCATCCACTTCTTATTATTCAGTTGTTTCACTATGAAGTAATAAAATAAGTTTCACTAATATTCTTATAAGTTATTATAAATTTGAAACAACCCTATTTCACCATCTATCAATCATATGGAAAATTAAATCACCGCGCGTGCATACTTATGGAATACCGCCTCCACGCTGTGGTGTATTCTATTTTCCACCACCACCGTACTTGGATCGGTATAATGGTGTAAATAATTACTATATATGATTATTTTAAAGTTATATTGATTCTTAAATAGTATATATTAACTCCAATACAATTCCACGATCATGGGAATGGTATCATCGCTCGTGCGTACGTACGGACTACCGTCTCCACGACACGATGAGTTTCATTCTCCATGTTAACCATTCATGAATGATTTTAAAGTATATAAACTAAGTAATCATGAAATATATGACATAATAATGAAACTTTATTTATATATATGTATATATGTATTTCATCTACTTAATTCCATTCAATTCAAGAAGGAAATGAAAACATCGTTCATGCGTACGTACGACCTACCTTCTCGATGAATGTTGTATTTCATTCCATCTATCATATATATATGTATATGATGAATTTATATTACATATAAATCATTTTTCAAATTCTGGAATTAAGTAAATCAGGATATAGGTAATAATATCAAGAACAACAAGTCCAAACATGTACGATAAATAAAACGATTTAACCCAAAACACTGCTTTACCATGGAACTTACAAAAGAATGGGTAATATAAAGTCATAAGTGAACCATATATGATATCATAATAATAAATATGATTCTTTAATAAGTCAATGACATTATTTAAATCATTATACAGGAGGTTCGAATACATACGAAGTATATCATACCTAAGGTAAGGGATAAATTTTCAATGTCATTTTTTATCCGAGATTGCTTATACGCAAGTATTTATTGGGGTTATGTTTATCATCCATGACCATGTTTTCTAAAAATGTTTTCATAAAAAGTTTACTATTCTTCCATGAATGTTTAAAGTCATTTTTACCCTTTTTACCACATTATATGGATGGAATCATTTCTTTGGTTACCATATAAGGTACTTTTTGACATTTTCGACAAAAGTACGAGGAGAAAGTTATTTTTATCTTATATGGCGTGACCGGATTTTTAGGGTTTTATAAATCCTTATTCTCAAGAAGCTTCCTCCAAAATATTTCATGGTTATTTTCAACAAAATCCTTTTCTTTTAAAATTTAATGACATATTGTGGAAAGAGAATGATTTTGAAGAATAAAGGATATTTTCCTTAAGAATTCATTTAAATTGTTTTATCAAAACCATTTTTCATCTAAGATGACATTATTTCATATGTTTATGTTTCAAGTATCATGTATCTATGATTTACATGATTTCAATTTTCATGTTATGAAATGATATCCAATTCTTTTATATGGATTATGTGATAATGGGATGATGTTTATGAAACCCATTTTATTTATTGGGTTACTATGAATGATGTATGTTTATTTTGTGGAACAAGTAAGAATGATTTCATTATGAGATGGGTGGGACCAATATCTACATCCATTGCTTTTGGTAAAGATTTATATCTCATGACGTAGACATATCTGGAACGGTAAGTTAATCTGGTTCAGTGTTACAGGACTGAAACGAGGAGTGAACCCGATTCAGAAAAGGACTTTTTCCACTAATATGGTCCTGGAAGCAATTCCTTGGCTACTATGGAAATCATAACATGTGCTTAATGGTTTCCACAATTACATGTTTTATTCCCATGCTATTTTATCATGATTGATGTTCCCTTATGATATATGCCTTACATACTTCCAAGATTCTTGTCATTGATCATGATTTTGATGTTTAGATTTTATGTTCATGTTTCTTCATTCAAGTGATTATGGAATTTTTTATATGTCCTCTATGTTTACCCAAAATGGGAATTTGATCTCACCCCTTTTATGTTTTATTTTACAAGGATATAAAGAAAGGATTTAGATATAAAAAGAAGGGGAAGATCATTATGGGAGATGATGAAGATCTTTAACCACGATTAGAAAATTATATTCCGAGTTTCCAAAGACACTAAACTATTACGGTCCGTGTGTGTCTGTTTTTGTTATTTACTAAGTATTCCACAAAAGTAATGTAATTTCCATGTACGTCAAGCTTCAGGTCACTATAGTTGGTATCAGAGGAAAGGTTTAGTCAACATTTGGGAACTAGGATGCAAGAACTTTAGTGATATCCCTAGAGATATTTCTAAAGTATTTCTAGGGATGTCCCTAAGGTTAAGTATAAGTATAGGTTATAGTCCTAGAACTATTTTAACGATCTTAGAATTTAACCAAAGATTTTAGATATTGAGGGTACTCCGCCTTTACTAGGTTTTCTCCCTTGCATGATTTGTGCCTCTCACACTATTCTTTTTGGGTTTTAGAAAATGGATGGAAACCGGAAGATTCACGATAATGGAGGATATGAAGGAGAATGGAATGATATTCTTCATGAGAAACCAAGTGAAACGGGATTTGGAAGTCTAAACATCGTTATTATTCCTAATCAGCAATCTCATAATATGATCTATAATCTCAACTTTGGTAAGTTTCCTAACTCAGATAATAAGAGAAAGATGGAGTTTCATGATGATCATAGAGGAAAGAAAGTTCAATTTCCCTCTTGTAAATCATGTGGGAAGAGGCATCGGGGAGATTGTTTCAATGTAACTGGAAGATGCTTTGGGTGTGGAAAAGAAGGACATAAAGCCAGTAAGTGCAAAGGAAAAGTTTCAGTTAACACCATAGACAAGGATAATGGTATTTCTACGACATCAACAATGATTAGATGTTTTAAATTTGAATGTATGTGCATTATGAAAACCAATTCACTACGGTAAAATCTCATGAAGAGAATCAGCATGGTCATATGAATATTATTTATGTGGATGATGATGAAGAGACCACAAATGAAATATGAGATGAAAGAAGTGTTGGAGCTCAATCAGTTGTTTAACAAGGTAGTGGAATGATTTTATGTTTATCAAGAGTTATGTTGTATAGTTAATGGTACTATGGAATAAAGAATCATCTAAGGATTGTTACACTATTGTTTTTCCTAAAGTATTTGAATGTATATGTTGAATGGTACAGGTAACCATGAAAGGTTATTCCGATATTTTTGTAAAGTAGATGATATGAAAATAATGAAGGGATAAGAAGATAATGAGATGTTTGATTGTATTCATGACCTCATGACTGATATAAGGACTAAGTGATATTATGGTTTGAGTATATTGAATTTTAGGGGTTTTGGTATATGAAAAGTGTTAAAATTTAACAACATTCATGATTTCACTAAGGTTAAATGGTTATCCATTCTTCAAGAGAATACATTATTAAGGTATTCAAATGTTTTTAATTTGGTCAAAAAGATATATATTATGATATATGGGGGATAAATGATGGAATTCATGTGATTGTTATGTGACATTTCAAGTAATCATTTTCTTTATACTATGAGCATGGACCGAAGTATTTTAGATAATCCGAAAGATTGGAATGGATTATGTTGGACATAAGTTATTATTGTTTAAGTATAGAACATTTTTTGATATTATTGATTTGATGTTATAGTAATGTATTTTAAGAAAAAGTACAACCTGCAGGATGGGCGATAACCCATCACGTCGGACATAGCTGTGGGAATCGAACCCCCAACCAAAGTGCGACTGGCCTTTATCGCCTACCGCTGGCCTACAGGAAGTCCCCGGTTAGTTGAAAGAAGTTTTATTATATTAAGAGGTATGATAGATGAAGTATAAGTCCATTTTGGAACCATATATGATTAATATCACCATAGATGAAATTATGTATATAACTTTTTCTAACTTATGATTGAGACAGATGGAATGACCTATCATTCTATCACATGATCTGCTAAAACTTCATGAAATACAAATTCACTTTAATTTCTTAATGATATGAAGTGTAAATTGTTCAAGTCACGAACAATAGTGAGATTATACCAAAATAAATTAAGTATTTATTCTAATTAAAATTCTTCCACTTTAGGGAAGTGATATTGAAAACCAATAATGTTGTCCTAGTGCACTTATATCTGATGAATGAGATGGTACCCTAGATCATCACAAATTAATGGCTTTCTGATTGCTGGCTTTTTCATAGCCATGTTCTCTACCACTCTCCATCAGAACATGACGGTTATATTTCTCTTCCATATCCATATTTTCACATATGTTCTCCTATGTGGAATCCCAGTGATTAGTTAATTTGGGTAATCGGTACGTTTCATACTTTAGTTTTTAATGTTAAGTTTGGGTATTTCATTTTACGATGTGTGTTGCAATTAAAGAAACTTTTAAGTAGAAAATGAGGTATAACCCCGACGAATTTCGAGGGCGAAATTCATTTTAAGAGGGGTAGAATGTAACAACCCGATATTTTATGATAAGTATTATTTTTAATTTATTTGATTTCATATGTTTTATGCTAAAATAAGATTATCTTGTTCTATATGCCACACTGTATTATCTTGAAGTATACACAACACTATCCATAGATTGTGTTACAAAAAATTTCAAGTTCGTTTTATAATTGTCATTCTATGCAACATTGAGTGTGTATATATATATATATATATTCAATGTATAAATAAAATATTGTTGGATTCTGTTATATGAAAAAATGAAGGATTATTTAACCACACGAAACCATGACTTGTGTTGCATTACACGCAATCGTGACTTTCCTCGATAGCGTCTGTTGTACGCAATATCAGGTTTCACTAAACTATGATATATGGTTATAATATTATTATAACCTAGTCGTTATGAATAGTAATAACCACTTTTTGAAATTTTTTAAATTTCATTTTTCAAAATGGACTTCATTTTTGGATACAGAATATCAAAATTATCCTAGGGTGAAATTTTGGTATTTTTCAAAAAACGTTCAATTTTTGATGAATAGTGAAAACACTAGCTTACTATTTAAAAACTGACTTCTAATTTAAATAATTATTTATTTAAATTTAATTTAGGTCAAAATTGATACATAATACCTATTTATGTTCAAAGTAATTCATTTGAGTCATTTTATAATAATTTTAGATATATAAAAATTTTATTGAACTTTTCACCGTCTTTTACCCACCTCCTAGGAGAATTTGGAAATTCACATAAAACATAATCTTACCTCTTCTTTGAGTAGAAATTATAAAATCCTAAAGACATGGTTAATATCAAGGACAAAAATTTGGTTCAATGAGATGAAAATAATTTCTAGTGAATAGTAACTTTTTCTTTTTTTTACCACGGTTAAATGTAAATAGGTTAATTAAGGGTAAAAATGATATTATTATAACTCTAACACATGTCATAATTCTATTGGATAAGTGTAATTAGACCAAAAACAATATTAGGAATAATATATTACCATTTAGGCCCAATTTGATTAGATTAGGATATTTATTATTACTTTATTTAAAGAAGGGTTAAAATAGTTAAAATCAAAGTTTAATTACTAAATCATTTTTAATGTAGGGTTATACATAAGATAAATTCGACTATAAATATTCATTAGAAATATAAAATGATTCTATACATAGTGCTGTTTTATTTATAATTTTTAGACATTTAATAATTTAATTTATTTATGACACAATGATGATGCAGTAATTATCTTATTAATGAAATATTGACATAATTGATGTTATGAATACCCAAATAAATGTAATTTGAGACTTTTTATGAATTAAAATAATTTTCAAGGGTAATATGACATGTTATTATTTATTTAATTAAATTTTTTCGAACTAATCATTCAGTTATGATATTCACAAAAATCAATTATCAAATATTGTCAAAATTAACATAAAATTGTTTTTAAAACAAATATTATATTATTAATTGTTATTTTATTCCTAAAAATCTATGGTTTGGAAAAATGACTTATATAAGGTTATATATATGAATAATAAACATCTTGGGGTTCGTTTGGATTGTTATAGTATGGTTATTAACCATATAGTGTAAGAAAACATGATAACATGGTTAAAGAAAAATTATTTTACTTAAAGTTAAATCTAAATGATAAGGTTAAAATAGAAACCTAAACTTCTCTAAATTCTATTTTATGAGATTATTTTGACCCCTACCCACCTTATCTTCGAAATAAATCAATTTGGAGCTATTAAAAACCGAATATGACTTTATAATAATATAATATTTTTTGTTTTTCCAAAGGTACCCCTCTCCTCGCTTATAAAAAGGCACCTCCTCCCTCTCTTCCTCACACCACATTGAGAATTCATGCTCGGCCAACCCCTGCAGAATTCTCTTCTCCACTTTCATAGAAACATCCTAGAGGTTCTGGTCTTATTCAAATACCAATTTTAGTGACATAAGAGGAGGTCTCAAAGAGTCACTTCAAAGAAGAGGTAATGTCTGTTACCGATTATTTCAACTTTAATTCTTATTACAATTATTCTTCTTTAGTTGTTTAATTATGAATTAATAACATCAGTATCACTAATATACTGATATGTTATTATATATATGAAACAACCCTATTTCACCATCTATCCATCCTACGGAAAACGAAATCAACGCGCATGCATACGTATGAAATACCGTCTCTATGTCGTGGTGTAATCTATTTTCCCCCACCACCATACTTGGATGGGTATAATGGTGTAAATAATAACTATATATGATTATTGTAAAGTTATATTTATTCTGAAATAGTATTCATACACTCCAATACAATTCCATGATCATGGGAATGGTATCATCGCTCATGCGTACGGACGGACTACCGTCTCCACGACGCGATGAGATTCATTCTCTATGATAACCATTCATGAATGATTATAAAGTATATATAATAAGTAATAATTAAATATTTGACATAATAATGACACTGGATTTATGTATATATATATGTATTCCATTTTCTAAATTCCATTCAATTCAATAAGGAATCAAAAACAGCGTTCATGCGTATGTACGGCCTACCGTCTCCATGAACGGTGTATTTCATTCCATCTATCATATATATATGTATATGTTGAATTTATATTACATATAAGTCATTTTTTACATTATGGAATTATGTAAATCTGGATATATTAAATAATATCAAGAACAACAAGTCCAAACATGTACGCTAAATAAAACAATTTAACCCAAAACGCTTCTTTTACATGGAACTTACAGAAGAATGGGGAATATAAAGTCATAAGTGAACCATATATGATATCATAATAATGAATATGATTAATTAATAAGTCAGTGACATTATTTAAATCATTATACTGGAGGTTTGAATACGTACAAAGAATATCATACTTAAGGTAAGGGATAAATTTTCAATATCATTTTTTATCCGAGATTGCTTATACAGAAGTATTTACTGGGGTTACGTTTATCATCCATGACCATGTTTTCTAAAAATGTTTTCATAAAATGTTTACAATTATTCCATGAATTTTTAAAGTCATTTTTACCCTTTTTACCACATTGTATGGATGTAATCATTCCTTTGGATACCATATAAGGTACTTTTTGACTTTTAATACAAAAGTACGAGGAGAATGTTATTTTTAACCTATATGGCGTGAAAGGATTTTTATGGTTTTATAAAGCCTTATTCTCATGAAGCTTCCTCCAAAAGATTTCATGACTATATTCAAAAAAATCATTTTATTTTAAAATTTCATGACATTTTGTGGAAAGAGAGTGATTTTGAAGAATAAAGGATATTTTCCTCAAGAATTCATTTCAAGTGTTTTATCAAAACCATTTTACATCTATGATGAAATTATTTCATATGTGTATGTTTCAAGTATCATGTCTCTATTATTTACATATTTTCACTTTTCTTATTATGAAATGATATCCATTTCTTTTATATGGATTATTTGATGATGGGATGATGTTTATGAAACCCATTTTATTTATTGGGTTATTATGAATGATGTATGTTTATTTTGTGGCACAAGTAAGAATGATTTCATTATGAGATGGGTGGGACCTATATCTCCCTCCAATGAATTGGGTAAAGATATATATCTCATGATATAGACATGGATGGAATGGTAATTTAATATGGTTCAGTGTTACAGGACTGAAACGAGGAGTGAACTCGATTCAGAAAGGGACTTTGTCCACTAAGATGGTCTTGGCAACAATGCCTTGGCTACTATGGAAATCATAATGTGTTCTTAATGGTTGCCACAATTACATGTTTTATTCCCATGCGATTTTATTGTGATTGATATTCCCTTATGATATATGCCTTACGTACTTCCATGATTCATGTCTTTGCTCAAGATTTTGATGTTTCGATTTTATGTTCACTTTTTTGCATTAAAGTGTTTATGGATTGTTTTATTTCCTCTATGTTTACCCTTACTGGGCATTTGAGTTCAGACCTTTATGTTTTCTATTCCCAGGATATAATGAAAGGATTTAGTTAAGAAAAAAAGTGGAAGATATTTATGTGATATGTTGATGATCTTTCACCACAATTAGGAGATTATATTCCGAGTTTCCAAAGAAACTAAACTATTATGGTCCTTGTGTGTCTATTTTTGTTATGTACTAAGTATTCCAATAATGTAATGTAATGTCCATGTACGTCAAGCTTCAGGTATCTAAAATTTCGATTTTAAAAAATTCAAAACATATACGATGCATTAATTAATTTAATAATTAATTCCTGCTGTCAAAACAAATAGCGTGTTTTTATGAAACAATATGTATCAAAATATTGACACTAGTTTAAGTACAATTTCAAAGTGAAGTCAATTTCAATGACCACCATTGGATTAAATGGTAAAAATATAATCTAATTACACTTTAAAACCAATTTAAAAGATAATCTAATCATATAAATAAATTTTATTAAAAAGAGGTTTTGAATTAAAATACAACATTTTCACTATTCATTAAAAAATGATCTTTATCGGAAAAATACCAAAAATTTACACAAAGTAAATTTTGATGTCCTGATTCCAAAGAAGTGTTTTATTTGGTCTAATATAATCTATAAGTGTTACCAAAGATATATTTAAAGAGGGTTCTCCATGAAAAGGCAATAGTTCGACCTTTTAGTGAAAATTAGAGTATATATGCCTAAAATTGAAATCTTTTCTTATTTTAAGACTTTATATTTTATTGGATAAATATAAAAACATTAAAAAAACATATATAATCATATTATAGTTATTTCTATTCATTCCTGCCAATACAACAGCTACATGTTATCTACCATTTAAAATAATATTATTATATTACTAGTGTGCAACGTAAGATTTCAAAGAAACTCTTTGTTGTGTATCGGGTACGCTATCGAACATAGAAACCCCTTTAAAGTAAAAATAATATTGAATTCGTAAATATTAATAAATATTAAAATTCATTATTCATTATTTACCTGGGATGTTACACAATAAATCCTTATAATGTTCTGTTATTGTAGGACATAAAGTAAGATACAATTTTTTCATATACTGAGATGTTAATGGAGTTACATTTCTCTTTGGTAGTTGTCATGCGTAAATATATGATTACATTTAATACTATAACGGAATCTCATAGGAGATTATCATGAGACATGGGTGATTGAGTCATTGATGAGGGAGATTTTCCATCACCTATTTTTGGAAGAAAAATATTTAAATTACATTATAGTGATGTCATGTCTTATTGTGGGGTGTTTATATTATCCTATAACCCTCGCTCTGGTATTACTCCTCTAACTATTTTCATTTCCCCCTTATTTTGGTTGTGTGTTGTGTTATTTAATAAGAAATTTATTTTTATGGGAAAATTGAACAAATTTTCTTTGATTCATAATTTTTTTATTATTATTTTCTGGGTATAAATTTTCAACAACATTGTAGTGTTCTCCCAGTGTTTGGAGAACAATGGTTTTGGTTGGGGTTTTTTTCATCATAATCTAGAATTACATATTTCATATATATTTTTTCACATCTTAAACAGTTTATGTTATAATAAAACCAATTATATGATATTTCCATAATTAGTTAATGGAATTAATGTATTATAGGACATTAATTGTTTTCACACCATGAAATGGTTGAAAATTTATTTTTTAGTATAACACAAATTTTTTTAATCATATATCATCAAATAAGAAATTCAAATTATTCATTGTTTTTAATAAATGAATGATTCATGAATTTAGGGTAAAGCCACACTTCTCATCTGATTATTTTATCCTGCCCAATCTTCACTCTCATGAATTGAGATCTGCCCCAAATGATTTTTAGTATCCTTATCCTTCCTAAGTAGTCATTTGTTCATTAATCGTCATGGGGGTTGTGTTGTGTCTCTTCATGTAATATAACAATATTATTCTTCATTCTCATGGATCGTGATTACACTATTTCACTATGTTTTTCAATCAATTGATCTATTACGATAATATTCATGTTACATTCTTGTTCTACTATGTGATATTCCTCCATAAGTAGACCTTCGTGTTTGATGTTGTTTGACATCTATGTTATTTATGGTATATTGTGATTCATCCAATTCTCTAATTGAAATTATTTTTTAAATTGAATCTAATATGTGATGATTTATTTTAAGTTATTCTATAGTTTACATTCATTATTATATGTAAGTGGGTACCATTTTAGGTGTATATGGAGTATTTTTTTATATAGGTGGATTCATCTTTATAATATGTTGAAGGAAATTTTTTACTCTAGTTTTATAAAAAAAATTATAAATGAATTGGATTAATTGTATTGGGTTTTTGGAAATGATTTTTTTTTGAAATGTTGTGTTTCCCTATATTTTGGAAAATGAAAATTTATTTTCAAACCATTTTAAAATGGTTTTATGAAATCGAATACCAATAATGGTTTTAATTAAATGTATTGGAAATTTTATCACATAGAAATCCAAGGTAATATATGTGGAATGTGTTTTAAGAGGTTTCATCCAATGATAACATTAGTGGATTATCTTATTGGAGATCCTCAACTCCCCAGGCCCATTGTTCTATTTAATTTTTTTGAAAAGTTATGAGGTTGACATGATGCGGTGTTCATTTGATATCTAGATTCGATTAATATATCTGGAGTCAAGATGAAGACTATTGTCTATCTCTTGGGTATGATTGTACGAGTTATCATGTCCCATAGTGAACCATGGAATAATTTTACCTATGCTTTAGCATAGAACAATTTGGTATTGATTTGAAATGTGATACAAATATTCCATTGACTTCATTAATTAATGAGATATTCTATGAAACAATTTTTCATGTATTATTTTAAATCTATAGGAAAAGGTACAGTGTTTTTCCATGGGTTTGATTTATAATCTATTAAAATCGTCATCATTCCATGTATTATTTAATGACGATAATTTTTTTATTGTTGTATAGGGAAGTTACAGAGGATAACTAGGTGGGATCTTAATAATCATGTTGAGGTCACAACCTAAACTCCCTATTAGTGGCTCAAGTACCTTGCTATTTACTTTCATATAGAGTAAGGAAAGGTTTCATAGTGATGTGTGAATGGTTCTATCAGATGTGTCTCAGTAGATGTCAGGGATATTATTGTAGGTTTACAATGCTATCACATGGAGTTTCAATTTTGGATTTAGTCTTCCATCTCATTTTGATATATGTCTTGTAGATTATGTATGTACATTTTAGTTGTATCCCAATTGTTATGGAATATTTTTCATTTTATACATTCCACTATTTCTCTCCAAAAGGGGTATTTATTTCAGTTTTACTAGTTTAGATTTGGTGAAATAATTTCATCTATTTGATGTTGATTTTTTTTTGTTAGTGACAGGCTCGTGGGGATTGGGAATGCTTAACGGATATTTGAAGGATCAGCTCGTGTACCAGGTTGGTGTAACATCTTGCCCCATCCCATTGGCAGGAGAGGGAGGAGGAATGTTACTTGGCCTTAAGCGACATTCCCATGGCACTAAAGGCTGGAAATAAAAGTCGAGGGCTACGTGAACAAATTGGGGAACGATTTTCCCTTAAGACAGAACCAACCAAACCATCCACTAACAGTGACTATATGAGGAATTTTAAAAAACCATTCAATAATGTATTACCAAAAGGCAACCAATTGGTTCCACAATATACCCCAAAACTAATAAAACCCAACACAATGTCATGGTACTATGTGGAAGACTAGACAGGAGACCCAAAATAAACCGCAACACACTCCGCAACTCCACACCAAGATCCATGCTCCATGCACCAACAGATCTCAAAATAAAAACCACATGCCACTAGAAATTAGAGTCTTTACCTTCACCTGTGCCCCGTAATAGAACATCTACAATATCACCCAAGTTCCAAAGGAGTGGATGAGTACTAATACTCAGTAGGTTTTACATAACTATCATCCTTACACGTCACTATGATAAAACCATTAGCATATTTATATAATGTAATTTATATTATATAATCTCAATTGAACCCATTACCACAATCCAAACACACCCTTACGATGCCTCCTAATTCATGACATCAAAATGGGGGAAGTACCAAAAAACATTACCCAGTCCATTTAATTATTTTCTTATAAGAAAATGTTTTTCCTTCATTCAATGCAATGCACAACATGGCTACCCAAATGGTGGAGCTACCATCCAACCTGTTCCCTCATTCATAATAGTGGTACTTCACGTCCACTTATCCTTTGATGGTGTCCCTTCCATCCACCAACCCTCCCCATACTATTGTGTAACCTCACACCCACTTCCACGAATCTTTTAAAAGAAGTCAAAACCAAGAATTTGACCCTCCAAGGCCACAACAACGTTCAATCAACCATTTCCATTACATGCGAAACCAATTAATTAAATACAATGCTTATTGAAAACACGCTTCATCCATTTTACTAGACAAATTCCCATTTCAAAAGAAACAACCCCTTTAGTGACAATCAATTTTCATCAACCATTTTCACAAATCCATCATAGCAAGACAATTTAAAATCTATTTTTTCAATTTCAAAATGAGATCATTTCACCACAGAACCACATTTTTTCAAAAATCCCCAAAACATCACCAAAGGGATTTGTAACAAAATATTGACATCAAAACCTAATTAATTTTATGAAAAAAATTTAAATGTAACCAATATTCACGTTCTATCAAATTGGAGTCGATAGAGAAGTTAGCTACCTATAGGGATCCGGTGAAATAAAACCACAAGTAATTAAACCTCAAATATGATGAACGCACCACTGAAACCACTCTAGTTCCCCCAAGAAGAAGCACCTGAAATACACCAAGAACCCCATTATATTTTCTTCCAATATGAGTTGAAGAGAACCTTCCAATTTTTATTACTAATAGTCTCGAGTGAGGATAATGTTAGAGTATAATTCGAGTGAAATAGGATAGGAAGGAAGGGGCCTAAATTTAATAAAACCCTTCCTTTAAGGGGCTATATGGTTAGTCTGCATGGTTTGGAAAACTGAGTGCTAATGGTGTGAACACCACTGTCTCAAGAGGAGGGGTCCTCATGATTTCATAACACAGTTTGGAAAACTATTCACAAGCTATGTGATGCCTTCTATCTCCGCCTTTATGGTTTCCTTGGGAACGCACATTGTTTCCCCTAACTGTGCTCAAACTGTTCTCCCTTGTAAGAGTCCCCAAATGTATTCAAAACCATTCTAAACACTCACATCCTCATCCCAATACATCACATGAACGTTAAATACATTAAAAGGTTTAAATAATGATGCATACCTCAAACCAGGTGTGCTACATTCCCCCCACCATTGGACTTTTCGTCCTTGGTATGTAGGGAATGATTGCCTTGCTGAAAGAGGTTGGGCCATCGCTCATCCATCTCATTCAACCACTCTCATATCTCTTCTAGAATCTGATCATGTTTCCACATTACATGATCTAAATTAATTCTTTTACCAAGAATGAATTTCTCATTCCAATCCACAATCCACACTGGCTTTTGCACCAAGGAAGCATCTAGTTAAAGCTCCACATTATCCCAACAAATCACAAGTTCACAATACGACTGATAATTTTTTCAATTGCGACACATGAAACACATTTGGAACCACACTAAACCATGGTGGAATAGTCAATTGATAAGCCACCTCTCAAATCCTATCAAGTTCTTCAAAATGCCCAATCTACCTCAGAGATAATGTACCATACTTCCAAAACTAATGATGTCCCAACCTAGGTGAGATTTTAAAAAACACAAGATCACCCACTTCGAATGAAAACAGTCACCAACAACTATCCGCATATGATTTTTGACAAAAATGAGCTGTATATATCCTCTTCCGAATCAACATTATTTTCATCGTTGTCTCTCAGACAGGGATCGGTTTGATCATTTATGTCTCACTTATTTCCATCCAACATAGTGCAGAACTACATGGATGCCAATATAAAGCCTCAAACAGAGCCATATGTAACAAATCCTAATGATTTTTATTATAGGAGAACAACACTAACAGTTGGTTCTCCTTCCCTGAACTAGTAAATTCCATCATACAATCCCTTAACATATCCTCTAAATTTTTTATCATTCTCTCAAATTTCCCATTTTTTTGAGGAAGATATGTCATGCTCATAGTAAACTGTATCCTGAGGGCATGCTGCAATGATTTCCAAAAACAAGAAATGAACTAAAAATCACTATCTAATTCAATAAAAACAATAACATTATGGATCTTTACAACCTACCAGATATAGATTTTGGATAGATCCACCACTGTATGAGATTCATGAATCTGGATGAAATGGGATAAATTTGGGAGTTGATCCACTATCACCCATATGGAATCGTGCTTTTTGACCATTCTTGGGAGACCCATCAAAAAAATCCATTTCAATCTACTCCTATTTACACATAGGTGAGGAATGCAATATACTCGCTGGCCACTAATGCTTTTCCTTGACTTGCTGAAAAATAAAGAATCTCAAAACAAACTCGACCACATCACTTTTCATACCTAACCACAAAAACGGCACATTCAACATGTTATATGTTTTATGTATTCTGGGATGGATATCCACCCTGAATGATTATAGGACCTAAGGAGTTCCACCCAAAAAGCCACTGGTACCACCATCTAATTCTGAAAATAGTAGACTGAATAATCATTCAGTTCCTAGTTCTCAATGGTCTCCCTGAAATTGAGATTCGACCTCATCTCAATATAATTGAAATCAGATGCTTTCACCTCTTTAACCAAACCAGCCATGTTAAAAACCAACAAAACCAGAATGAAGACCACTCTGTCACCCCAGTTCTGGCATTCCAACCACATATCGTCTTTGAATGACATCAACTTCCACTAATCATATATCTTCTTCACCACTTGAGCATATGATTTCCTACATAATACATCTGCTACTGAATATCCCATAATCGGTGTGTACATTATGTTGAAATCAACCAACTGGGGATATTCCATCCATCCCATTTGACTCATGTTCAAATCACATCATGAGAAAACATGACTTAATCTCTTATGGTCATCAAACACTATAAATTAATCCCGAAACTGATAATGATGCATCATTTTTAAAGCATGAACGCCTACTTCCAACACCAAATCATGTGTTTTGTAATTCTTCTCATGAAACCGCAACTTTTGTGAGACATATGGAACAACATGATCCCTGGGCATGATAAAACACCCAAACCTTGATCCCGACGCATCACAATACACAATTTACCCTTTACATGGATCTGAAAAAACATGGATAGGTACTGAGTTAATGAAACCCTTTAGCACATTAAAAAATTTTGAACACTTATCATCCCATTAAAATGGAACTTTCATCATTTTCAAAGCTATCATCAGTGAATCCTATTGTTAAAAATCACGACCGAAACATCAAAAATGCAGATCCAGACAAAGGAAGCTACATATCATGAAAACACTAATTGTGGTTTCCATGAGATAACAACCTCTTTCATTTCTGGATTAACATAAACACCCATTTCATATATAACATCGACAAGGGATGGAACCTAATGTATTCAAAAGTCACACATTGACAATTTGACATAGTACCTTTGATCCCTCATGATCCCCAATATGATTTCAATGTTCTACTCATTCTCTACACTAGTCCTCGAATACAACAGTATCTCATAAATAAATACCACCACCAAAGCATCCAGATATCTCTTAAATATCCAATTCATCAATTCGATGAAATCATCTAGTGCATTGATTGGACCAAATGGAATAACCACAAACTCATACTGGCTATCTCTACTTCTGAATATTTTTTTTGGAATATCCTCTTTCTACACCTACAGCTAATGATACCCTGATCGTAATTCAATAATGATGAACCACTGACCGCCCATCAATAGGTAAAAAATCGTCAATGTTTGGAAGTGGATATCTGTTATTTATCTTAACCTGATTACGTCTATGATAATCAAAAAAGAGCTGCAAGGATCTATGCTCCATTTTAACAAACAAAATTGGTGCTTCCCACAAAGACATACTAGGAAGAATGAAGAATTTCTTTTCTAACTCTTAAAACATCACCTTTAATTCTAAAAATTCATTTGGTGATATTCGGAAATATGGAAGTGAGATATGACTGGTCCTAAAAATGAGATCATTTATAAACACTACTTCTTTCAATGGTGGAAACCCTGAGATTTATGGTGGAAATACATTCTTAAACTGATACGCAACTACTGTAAGAACACTCTACTCAATACCTTAAACTGTTTCCAATGATAATGCCTCTAACTGTTATGATATCGTGCCTACCACAGGTGCCAACCAGCCTATTACACCTTGTTAATCATTCATTTCTCCACTAAATAGATTCCTCATTCCATCCTCTATCACAAAACTAATAATTCATTAAGAAAATTCAATTTGGGACATAAACATTGTCAACCAATATATTCTCAGGATTATATCATACAAATCCATCTGAAGAACTGATAATTCCCACGTCAATTCAATTCCCTCCACAACTAAAAAACATCCTCGACATAGGAAGTCTCAAAACACTCTTTCACCTATAGGACGTTGTAGTTTCAAAATTGAAAGTATCATTTCCTCATGTAAACCAAAAATATATATGATGCGAGAAGCAAGAAAATAATGTCAAGCTCCATTATCAAATAAAGCTTTAATCAATGAGGAATTTAAAATAATTTTTCCTCTCACCATCGATGGTCATGACTGATCATCTACCACAAACATATCATCTCCAAACAACTATATGTTTTCCATGCTCTCCTCTTTATTTACCCTTTGGGGAATCTTGGTATTCTAAGAAACACCATGACAAACTTTACTATTCTTCCAAGGGGTACGATGGTACCCTCGTCCTGTCAGGGTATAAAACCCCTAAGGCCCCTGAGGAGTGTAACAGACACTCGACCATGGAGAATTATGACAATAACATTGTAGGTACCCCATTGACAAAAAATTATGACTGTCTTGAGGTTGTGTCATACAATCCCACTTAATGTGGCCCATAGAACCACACTTAAAACATCCAGACTAACATTGAGCCTTATAAAGAAGATTTACTGATCCTATAGTTGGATTCTGAGTCATAGTACCATCATGGAAATAAGTATCCCTCCTCCACTTGAACCCAGCATTTGAGTTCCCACTATTCCCCATGGGTAATAATAAACTTCCTCCACTCACAGTCCCCAAGAGATACCTTTCATCCACCGAGGCTCTATTCACCATCTTCATATAATAATATGTACATAGCACTGCTATCATGAACTGAATGTCCTACCTTAAACCAACTTTGAAGTTACGTCCTTTCAAAAATATACTACCCTCCACCTCGGGTGAAAACCTTCCTATATTCATAAATGAAGATGTATACTCCATTACAGAAATGATCTCCAGTTTCAAATGGAAGAAATCCATTGTGCGCTAAACTATCAATATAAAAGGGTAAAATTGTTATTTAAAAAAATCCTCAAATCCATCCCATATCATACATTGGTCTGTTCCATCTTGGATCGCCAACTCCCAGCACTTAAGGGAATGATCTCCCAACATATATGTCTCCAAAATCACATTAAACTCTTCCGGTGTTCCCAAGAATTATAATATCTTGTTCATTCTATTCAACCATGATTCTACCCTCTCTGGCTCTAAATCACCCCTAATGATGGATGGATTCTGCCTTGGAAACAAAAGCGCATGATCCACATTCCTTGGTTTATCATATTTATTCTCACATCAAACTACATGGAAAGCATGAATTGTACACTGTACTAGCTGCTGGATCACATGGGGCTCTGGTGAAATCAAATTTTCAGCAACCTCCTTAGGTTGGTCTCCATGACACCAACCTAGTTCCATTTATATCAATATAAAAACAACTATAAGTCCTTTATTTTTAGAAACTCATGATTCAAAAATTCCAGTTCAATTATTCTACAACTATAACAACCAGGCATTCCACAAGTTAACAACACCCATATTGCATTATTTTGAAAAATTACACCTTGTTTTGAAAATAAATACATTATAAACATACTTCCAGTTTCATTGTTTCAAATACATCAATTTTGAAACCCAATACCAATTTTCAAAATCATCACATTAATATCAAAAAATAACTGATTATACACTAATGAAATATTCATCCTAGTGGTATGTCAGTTCAACCATTCCTACCATGCTCATCTCATTGGAAACGCCTATGACAATGAGATATCCACTACCTATTAGGGACTGTAAACACATATTACCCAACTCCCCGGTAACTAGAGGTTCTGGATAAACGGGTTAGATTCATCATTTTATGTTATAAATTCCATGTTCCGAAAAAACTACACCATGCGACCATCCCAGATAATGGAATAGGCCTAGAATAATTGTAAACCCCAAAACAAAAAACCAATATAAAAGATCGAACAATTACTCTCACTTGAAATACATGGACCGAACAAACGGCTACCTCTTGTAACATCATTACCCAACAAATTTTCTTGAGTGAGTGGTGGAATGCTACTTTTCCTTAAGAAACTTTCCCAAGGCGCCAAATGTTGTAAATAGATATAGAGGGCTTTGATAACCAATTTGGGAATGATATTACCTTAATAAAAACCTTTCAAACCATCAACTAACAATGAATATATTATTCTTGTCAAAAAAAAATTCATGTATGTATTACCAAAATAAAAATATGTTGTTCCATAATAAATCCCAAAACCAATACCACCGAACACAATATCAGTGTACTATGTGAATGACTAAACAAAAGTCCCCTAATAAACAAAGACACACTCCATAGAACCACACCATGCTCCATGCTACATGCACCAACACATCTCCCATGAATCACCTTAATCCATTGGCAATGAGATTATTTACCTTTACCTGTGTCCCGAAATAAAACATCTTCAAAATCACCCATGTGACAAAGCATGGGTTGAGTACTAATACTAAGTGTGTTTTTCCAACTGACTTCCCTACACACACCACTAGGATAAACCATTATCTTATTTATATAAATTAGTTTATATAAAATAATCACAAGGGAAATCATTACCATAATCCAAACACACCCATACCATGACACCTCACTAAAAACAAGAAAGCATGGGAATGCCAAACCAATATGCCATAGTACATTACATCATTTACACATTATCACAACATTTTACATCATGAAAATTAATGCACAAAAAAGAATCCAAAATGGTGTAGCTTCCTTCCAACTCGTTCCCTCATTCATAGTAGTGGTGCTTCTCACCCACTTATTATTTGATGGTGGCCCTTATATCCACTAACCATCCATTTTTTATTGTGGTACATCCGACCCACATTCAAAAAACATTCAAAAAAATACATAATCGAGAATATGACCCACCAAGTCCACAACAATGTGAAATCAACTATTCCCACTTCAATTCATTCAACGTCAATAAATCAAAAATTTATTTAAAACACCCTTCATCCATTTTACACACCAAATTACCATTTCAATAAAACAACCCATTTAGTGGAAAAAAAATTTCCTCAACCATGGAAAAAAATCAATCCTCACAACTCATTTTTAAATCTCTTCTTTTAAATTCACACCAATATCATTTCACCACAAAACCCCATTTTTTCCAAAATCCTAAAAATACCACAAAAGGAATTTCCACCAAAAATCGCACATAAAAAATAGTTTTACGAACAACATATAAACGGAAAAAAATAATAATGTACTATAAAATTGGAGTTGATAGAGAAGCCACATACCATTAGGGTTCCAGTTATATCGACCCACAATAAATCAAATATAAAATTTGGCGAATGCACCACTGAAATCGCTCTAGATCCCCTAACAATAAATGCCTTAAATCCACCATGAAACTAATTCTATTTTTAGGAAAACTGAATGGGATAGCACCTAACACTTTTGACAACCGAAAATCATGAGTGAGACTCAAGTGGGAGTGGAATTATAGAGAAATTGGTTCATCCTGGGGGAGCTCATATTTTAAAAACCATCCTTTAAGTGGTCACACGGTTAGTCCCCACGGTTTGGAAAACTATGCTCTAACCGTGTGCATTCAACTATATTGAGGTGAGGGGTTTAAATGGTTTCCAAAAATGGTTTAGAAAAATATGCGTAGGCCATGAGAATCTTATTGTCTCCCCATGTACAGTTTCTTCGAGAACATGCACAGTCTGCCTAACCATGCTCAAACCGTGCTCCCTTGGAAAAGGCTCCAAACTTGTTCAAAACCATTCCAAACAATCCAACCTCACCCCAACTCATACCAAGAACTTTAAAGACATAATAAATGCATAAAAAATTCTGTATACCTCAAACCAAGGGAGCTACATTTTGGGCCGTATCCAGTTCATGTTCATCACAAACATGGATGCCAACCTTTATTAAAACTTTTTGATTTTTGATTATTTCCATTTTTTTGATAATTTTTTTAGAATGATTAAAATGGATGAAATTAAATTTATTTAAATGGATATGACATGTTATATAATATTTTTAAGGTAAAATAATAAATATATATTTATATATAAAAAATTCATTGCATGGATTTATTTTTAATATTTCTGAAATTGATGCGTACAAGATACATATTGTGCATGTTTTATTTTTCCTATTATAGTATTTTTTTTAGTTTAGGTCCCTATTTGACATATCATTTGGTTTTTGTTTTCCAGTTCATGTAAACTATGGTGTAAGGTGACCATGTTTAGCTTTTTATTTTTAGATAAATTTTTATTACTTGTTTTATTTGTTGTAGTCTTTACATATGATGCATCACGACATGACTAAAAAAAATTTATCATTACCTTCTAGTTAACTTAGGAATATTAATAAATCATTGAAATTCTTTATTTTATCTTGTTTTAGATGTGCTAGTTTGGATTTTTTTAACAACATTGTTTATGTTTTTTTAATAATTGGATTTATTTTATTATTAATTTTATAGTAATTTCTTAGGTATGTAGTTATCAAATATTTTGAAGGGTGATTATAGAATTTTGATAAACAAATATCTATTTTCATAAAATTTATCATTTGATAATGTTTCAAATTATGTTGTTCTTGATTTCTTAGCACCTTTTTCTAGCCAATAGGGATCTGCAATTCCCTTCAATCGTAATGTCATATTGACTTAGGAACTAATTTAAAGGAATGAATGATTTATTCATTAAAAATCATATTGGATATATTAATTATTATTAAGGGATTATGGAAGATAAACATAGATACATCAGTACTAATGAGTTTATTCATGATAATGTTCATGATCACCGCCATTCATGATGATAAACAAACTATGATATCTAGTAAGGATTTAAATATTGAATTTAATTTAAATTTCATTAATATTGATTTGATTTTTACCCCTTATTATAGGATCATAAATATAATGTATCTCTTCGATGTTTTATGATATAAATATCTGAATAATAAGAGATGTGTTTTTATTCGTTAATGATATTGGAAACCATGAAAATCTCTTATTATTGGTTCATGAAGCTATTTTATTGGGGTTTTCATGAATTTTGAATAATTTTACAATAAATGATTCCAATGCATACATATTCCTATTTTTCCATCAGATTTTTTCTGGTATATCCGGCTATAATCATTTTCTTAGGAAGTAATTACTTTTATTGTGGTTTTAACTAATAAAGTATGAAATTATTTAAATGATGTTAATTGTTTTTTATTAATGAATATTTTTTATTATTATCCTTATAATTTAATAGTTTCTTTTATGTTTTACAAAATTGGTTTTTGGTGGGAAATAGAATGATGTAATTAGACGAATCATAATAAAAACTATTTTAAAGTAGTTTTTATATCATGATTAAATTTAATGTTGTTTTATGATTTAGTTTTAACTCGTATTTGAAGAATTTTTAAATTTTAGAATATATTTTTGCGGTATTTTAGAACTCATGATCTATAATTTAAATAGGTTTGGGCACAAACCAATAGGAATGGAGTTCTTTTGGTTCTGCCCCTACCACTAGAAATCATTTGTATGTAATTTCTTCCATCAAAATTCATGTGTTTCATGATCTAACTGATGTATTTCTAATGGCTTGTAAATGTTGAACAAATATACCCATGGTCTTCCTGGAGAAACCATATTATTGGCCAGTGGAGGCACCAACTTGTCAGTTTTGCACACCAAAAAGTCAATGGTGCCCATATTGATTATTAATCATGGAGACTCCAATATTCCCCCCATTAATCCAGTATTTGAAATCTCACTTTTCATGGATTTACCATAATCAATCCATTAAAATAGAGAGACTCGTTATTGATGGATTTATCTCCCTCAGCCTCATTACTCAACTATTTGATGATGTATTTGATATATTAGCTTCCATATAATATTTCTACGATGAGATAGCTTGTAACTACACTTTTTATATGATGATTCATATAACTCTAATATGCAGGACAATTATATATATTCATATATGATCTAATTTGTGACTCCTTGATCACCACATGATAAGTGACCCAAATTAATTGGGAATCACTTTCTCTTAGTTAATTTGATTTAGGCTAACTATTGAAGATTTTTCATGATGGGTATGTGTAATTGAATTGTATCCATTATCATGATATTCTTCATGGATCGTGATCCTAAAACATTCATGTAATTCACTCATGATGGATTTATGGATATTTTGTGTATAATCATGATCTGATTAATAATTCATGGATTTGTAATTTTGATACTCATAAGGAATGAATCCTTTCTATCTTGGAATGAAATTTTGTATTATTTTATATCTATTGGTTAATTTTTATCCAAAGATACCTTCTCATCATATCATTTTCATGTGGCTAAATCTATATAATTTGATTCCATTTCATGATAAGATTAAAATATGGGTGTGTGTATTGACAAAGAATCCATTTCTTGATATGATTCACATTTTTATGTGTTTGTTTTCAATGAAAAAATTTATTAATAGAATTCACATGTGGATATGTATGTGTCCATGATGTAATTATTTTTATAAAATTCTTCATACTTCATATGTTATAACCTTTAAGTGTGTGTGTGTATTGCCTATGGAAACAATAATTAAATTACAAAAGAGACCATGTTTCATTTGATTGGCATGTTTTTACCATAGAGAGGGAGAATATATGACAAGATTGATATCTCATAGAACTGTGTGGAATGATTATTAGAGTGAGAAAATAGATTATTCATCAGATATGTGAATGACTATTGATCATTACCAGATGTTCATAATTTGGAAAGTTATCACATAGTATGGTTGATGAGGAAACCTATTGTTGATTAGTGTCACATTGAATCTATGGAATTAGGTTCACATAAAAATATGTGAAAGGGGAATAATCATTAAGTGGTGATAGGATGATTGATCCAAATGATTAATCCATAATGGTAGATATCACATTTCAATAATGGAAGGCATAAAATATTTATATAAAGGTGTATGAGTGATATTATAATGATGAATGAATCTATTAGGATTATTTTTTGGACATAAATCATATTTCATGACATGAAATGTCTTTTTTTACCTTCGTTCTAGTATAATGTCAATTTAGGATGAGGTAGGGATCATTATATGGTTTTTTGCAGATGATGAATTAAATCCTGATTGTTTATTTACAAATTTAACAATATTTAATTTTAAATACTATTATATAATGTTGTAAATATGATAAATATTAATTGGGGGTTTCATTCTTGGTTAATAATTATAATTTTCATGGGAATATAGGTGCAAATATAAAAATTATATCAACAGATCCAGTGAAGGGAACCATTCATTTTTTGGGTTGTCGAGCATATTGAGAATGGGTGATAGGTGAAATTATTGGATGGGATTTGGATAATTTTTATAGTAATTCTATTATTTCTTTTTTCCTAATTTCTTATATTGGTCTACCACAATTGGAGATCATTTGTGTTATAACTATGAATTTTAATGAATATTTTATAAAATGAGGATAAGTTTTTTTAATGTCTGAATTATTAGGTTCTTTATCGATATTTTATTATTGGATTGACATAAGGATATTTATTCCAATGGATAGTATCCTAATTCCAGCATTAATGACCTTACCCCTTACCAAAATCCTCTAATGTTTGGAAGGGCATGTATCTGTTCATGGGGACCTCTAACCGAAACCTAATGATTTATATTAGGGATTAAAATAATGGAATAAAACAATGGGTTTTATTTATTTTCTCCACAAATAAATTTATGGAATATTAGAGATGATAAATTTTTTTGACACATGTAGTTTTTTCATGTCACTTTCTAGAAAATTTCAATGGAACATACATCATATTTATTTGTGATGTCATTCTTTTTACTAGGCATGATTTAAAAATTTCATTTTCATGCAATGTAATTTTGAATTATTGTAGTTTACAGTATCTGGGATTATTCACACATCATGAATAGGTATATATGTTTATATTTATTTAATTTTAATTTTTTTATTGATATGGGTTCAAATAATTTTTTACAAGTTATAATATATTTTATGTGCTTCCTAATTCATCTTTTTGAATTGAAATTATTTGAAACTGGCCATTCTATACATTCTTATATGTATATTTCCATGACCATGACCTATATGTTGAATCATATTCCCAAAAGACAAATATTTATATTTAAATTAATATTTAATTAATAAAAATATATATATACCCATCCCTAATTGTAAAATTTAAAAAAAAACTATCGAATTTGTCACCTAAAAATTAATTTTTTATTGAGGGAATTAGATTGTTACGAACATCCAGAATTATTAAATCCAATTAATGGATATTTTCATTGCATGATACATAAAAAAAATTAAGTCCTAAAAAAGTATTTATTTTCTCATTCATATTATCCAAACAAGATAATTGGTTATAAATTAATTTTATAAATCATTTATTATTAACCTCATGAAATGAAATAATTCTAATGGGTGAGATTAATGTCTTATAATGGAAATACCTGCAACAATGGAATAAATTCCATAATCATAGAATATATATTATATTAACAATATTAAATCATAATAATTCTGTAACTAAATGAAACTAAGAGAATAATATATAAATGGACAATAATATATATATATATATATATATATCACATGGATAATAATAACTCATTTCATAGTGAAGGAATTTGTAAATACAATTATCCAGATAAAATTTCCAAGTCTTATGCAAACTCAACATTCTTGAAGAGAAGGACCAATAAATGATATGATTTATATGATTAATAATATAGTCAAGAATAATTATTGAATTTGTATTGAATATCCAAAATACCAAAACAAGATTTATTCAAGAGGCCTATACATGAAACCAGAGGATATATAATTCTAGGACCCACATGAAAAATATGTATGAAAAATTTGTAAAACATGAATGGTAATGAGTAAATAAAACTTAATATAGCTTACAGAATATTAAAAAATTATTTTATTATGAATAAAAAGTATAAAAATCCCCAGTATTTCCCCAATCAGTCAATTTATGGAATATATGTTAGACACCATTCAACAAACTGATGAAAATAAAATGTTTTCATAAAGAAAAAATAAATTGAATAAAAAACATTCTTATACATAATGAATTGATATAAATGAAAAGTTAGTGAAGAATCATTCTTATGATTTTAAATTTTAATTTGATAGGAGATTCATAGAGAGATGGGGGATAGTTTAAAAATAACATATTCATATTGTAACAATGGAAACTCATTAGTATATTTACATTTATGAAATAGAATCATTTGGAAAGAATTATTCAAATAATATCACATAATAATGGATGTGGAAACTTATTGCTTGATGTTATGAGTTCAACATCCCAAATTATAACTATATAAAATTATTTATTTTAGAATAAAAAATATAATATAATTAACATTTTTGTAAATCCAGTTGAATATAAAAATAAAACTAATGGTGAAAAATCAGTATTTCATTTAATAATCATTCATAACACTAGCATAAGATAGAAAAATACATGAAACTATTGAATGTTAATTTTGAAAAGGTGGATTTATATATTTAGAAAAATAGAATTTTAAAAATAATATAAAATAATATGAATGTAAAAATTTCACAAAATTTTAATTTTAAAATGAAGAGCCTGTGATAAATCATTTGAAAATGTAATGAAATTATAATTTTTAATTCCTTTTAAAAAAAATTTAAAAAAAATTATAAAAATTTAATAAAAACATATTTATAAAATAAATCATTTTGAAAATTATTTATAATATATTATATAATAACATATTATAGTAGATTAACTAAAAACAAGGAAAAAATCATCATGATAAAACATTTGAGCTCAAGGAATGAATAATTGAGCTAACAACATCACATATGAAAAAATACTCTTCAATATATATTATAATTGACAGAGATGTATGTAGAAGATATGTAAATCTATAAAAAAATTGGGAGTATAACACATAATACATTTGATGGTATAATTTTCCCAAAATATGATATAATATCCATTAAAATATCAAAACATAATGGCCTAATGTTATGTTACAAAAAATCCATATAAATTGAATAAAAATTTCATAAATAGTTGTTTCAACAATGTAATATTCTTATGATATGAATAAACAAGTAAATATAAAAAATTATTGTTAAAAAATTAATCCATACCAAGTAAATACACTATACATTGAACACAAATTTCGTTAAATGAATTATATCATAATGAATCCTAATTGAGACCAAGAAAAAAGTTACATATTATCATGGATTCCGTTAACACCATCCCAAATCCAATATAAAAACATGGATTTCTTAAAAAAAATTCATTAAACTATAAATAAATTTTCTATTTATATTCATCCATTATAACAATTCTCAATATGAATTCTAGTATAATATAATGAATTTTGAATATCATTTTTAAATAATCATTATTGTTTTGGTCTAGATTGATATGAATAATATTTCAATTCATCTGTGATATGAATTTCATTATGTAGATATCATTAATTTTAATTTAATATTAACTAATCATATTCATAACGAATTAAAATAATTCCATGGTAGTTCTGGTTACAATTTGTGAAGGTGAAATTAACTATGTTAATGATTAAATGATTCATATTATAGAAAATGATTGATTTTAATTAATAATCCGTAAAATAATATTACCATTATATAAAGAATAAATATTTATATATTTATATAATATAATACTATAAATTATGTTTCCAAATTCATCCATGGTAAAAAATCATAGTATTTTTCATGTATGTGTTTTAACATGTCAAAATATGAATATACAGTGATTATTGGATGATTATGTGGTGGTCCAATTGTAATATCAAAATTAAATAGAAATAATATTATTATTTTGTTAATATTAGTATGATTTATGATAATTTAATTTAATTACAAGAATATGTTTTTTAAATGAAAATATTATATAATGTGAAAAAACATATTTTTGACATAGTATAGTTTTCAAAAATATTGTATTAATGATGATAGTTATTTGGTAATGTTATAAATAGGTTAATCAATTTTTTATAAAATAAAAATAATGATATAATAAATATAATATTTATCTATGAAACCCATTATTATGACCAACAATGATTCCCAATTAATGAAAAAGGGGTCTCCTTTGTAGAGGTAGTAGTGGAGAGAACCAATTGAATTGTGTTACATTTTTTATTAAGAGATGAGGATAATTTTTGTTAAATGATATCACCATTGAAAAATAAAATTAAGGTTACAAAATTAATTATTTCATTATAAATTTACTTTAAAATTATAACTGTGATGTTAGTTTAGAATGCCATGATTTTATGGAAAATGATTACTTGCATCAATATCATTTACTCTTCGATGGAAAATTTCATAAAAATGATAGGATTAGGATAATTCTTTGGAATATATTTTCACAGTTGTCAATTATGATTGTATTAGAAAGATTATTGGTATGGTTTTTGATGGAATCAAAAATATTTCAATGAGGTGTGTAGAAGAACCTTTTATAATTGAGAAGGGATAACATTTTTGTAAATATTAATAAATATTCAATAATAGGAAGTCACAATCAAGGAATGTTTCTCCAAAATATTTGAATAATATAATGTGGAGGAGATATAATCTATATAGGCCACAAAAACATATTACCACACATACTTTTAACATTTTTTATCATTTTCACATTATTTGACCCTTTCAACTCTATTTTACTCTTATCGCGGTAATTGGTTTTCCCCTAGGAAATATATCATTTATTTTTAAAAATAAAATAATCATTATTAAATAAAAAATTCCTAATGTTTTTTCATTTTACCTCAATATTAGTTATTTCATTTCTAAAAAAGATAAAAATATTTAACATATTAAATTTATTGTGTAAAAAAATTTATAAATTTTATGAAAATGTTTGAAAATATGAAATTTATGTATGAAATAATGAATCAATATTTTTTTATTTATAATACCACATATCAATAAATATTCTCATTTAAAGACGCTTTAAAAAGATTTTATGACATAATTACATAATAATAACATCATTAAATCATGTAAATTTTAAAATTGTATATTTCACTGTTTATCTTCAAATCAAAATTTTCATGAAAACACCACTATAATATTTAAAAAAATTTACCTTGTTGAATATGAAAATAATATTTAATTTTATAAATTCAAATCCAAAATATTATAAATTTTTATACTATATTAAAAAAAATTGGAAAATAACTCTTCAAAGGTATATAATAATCCCATAAACCCATATAATTTATTATTTTGTTAACCAATTATTCTTATATACAAATAAAAATATAAAATAATCATAAAATTATTTTGTTATTAAATGAAATGCTGATAAATGGAATTTTTAGAAAATATTATTTAAATGAAAAAAAGATCTTATTAGTCTTTTTATATATACAAATTTAATTTCATTCATATTTGTGTGGTAATTTATTTTATTTTATTAAAAATTTTCTAACGCAGATATATGTATAGGTTAAAAAATTTAGATGGTTATATTTTAATGAACAGACATTCATATTTATACTTTTTCTAAATATATCTCTACTTCATTTAATTTCAATGTCGTATATGAAGGAATCTATTAAAAATAATGTCTTATCTATATATAATCATATATTAATGTAGTAAAGTGTTATAAGCTCACCATAAAAAAATTAAATCCTCAATATTTTACTCATAGAATTAGAGTAATTTCAGTGTGGCATGCATAATTAACCATACAATACTAGATGGTCTCTCGTTTGTTTATGATGGGTATTTATATTTAACTAAATTAAAATTGATATAAAACATTTATAAAGGGCGAGGAATCATACCCAATATCACATAAAAAATAGCTGGAAAAAATATCTATGTATATATGAAATAAAATTCCTAAAAACATGAAAATGGTTTACTAATAATCCTACAATCAAGTGTTTTTTTATTTACTTAGTATCCATTACATTTTCAAAAAATTAATGATCTTAGAAATTAGTAAATATTGATTGAGAATTCAATATACATGAAATTATTTGTAATTTATGATTATTTTCCTTATTCTCATAATTGTTCTAAATGATTTTCCTCATAAGCCCTTGGATTGGGGCATTGAGTCACACAATTCCAAATTGCAATGTAATTGATGAAATATATTATTATAGCCCTAATATTTGATTTATATTTAAAATATGTATGGCCTTAATCTCCAAACATATAACTTATATCTATTCCTTTAATGAAATATCTATCCAAATTATTTCCAATATTATTTTCATGAAGGAAATTCTATCATCTTCCACTCCTCTTATTCATCCACTAATAATACTTGAGACATATTCCTTATATTTCGTGTTCAGTATGTTTACTGTGGTCACGTGTTTTATTATATCATGATATATGTTTTAAATACTAACAAATTGTATTATTTAAACTTATATATTCTATGGGTTGATCAGTGATACAATCCCCTCGTTTTCCTAACATACATTGTAAAATTGGTTCCTTTTATCTCAATCCATTATGAAAACCAATAGTGGCTAGATGAAATGATAAATAATTAAATTAATATGTGAAATATGAAAATTTATCCTCATGATATCATATATTATCACATTTTCATGGAATGATATTTTTATTTTATTCCATCCTATATCACCCTTAGTTCATCGTATATAATTTTAGGTTAAAAAAAGTAACATTTTTGATTGGGTTATTTCAAAATCCTTAAACTATTATCTTGAACTAACTATTAAATCAATACATCATTTTAGTTTAGAAATAAAATATTATAAACCAAGTAATATCCCATGGGTTCCTCCTACTTGATGTATAATATTAGGTCAATTCACCATGCACTGGTGATAAGAAACATTCAATGATTAATCCATATTGTTAGCGTGACTACAAATAGATACTTCTCTATCAAATCCAAATTATCCTTCTTGAATACTAAAATGATTTTATTTATATGAATAACAGTTATCCATTAATTTATAATTTTTTTTGGATTTTATATTTTAATTATACTTAGTTCTAGGAATTTTTTCAAATATTCTTTTATTCCAATCCCTGTTAGTATATTGATCATTACCATAACATTAAATCAAATAATATCTCATAGTATTAACAATAATATTGAAATTATGATCAATAATACCACAAAATTGGGTGTCTGTAGCGCCACCCATTAATAGAACTAAAAAAGGTGTTGATAAAAGGGATGCCTTTATTTAGGCCAATAAAATCCATTACAAGGGGTACTTTTATCAGCGCTAAGAATGACTTGTTAAAAGTGACCCTTCATCAGTGATTTTTTTAATGCTGATAAAGGACCCCCCCCCTTATCAGTGCATTTCTTAGAGCTATTTAATGGGCCCCCATTATTAGTGCTTTATTTAGTAGAAATGACAAAGGTGGGTATTTATCAAGGATTTTTCCCTAGTTCTGATAAAGTTTACTATCAAAAAAGTATTTCAAAAAAATAATATATTGATATAAAAATATAAAAATATATTTAAATTGATATAACCATAATATATATTTTTTAAATATTTTTTAGGTAAGTATAAATAAAAATTTCCACTAAATATATATGATATGTAGTGAAAATGAGTTATAAACCATCATAAATTGTTTTAATTAATAATTTTCTAATTATCGTAGACTAATAATCATTTAATAAATATTTAAGGATTCAAAAAATAAAAAAAATTATTAAAATATCTAAAATATGTTGAAAATGTAATTCAGATTTCAAAAAACCATACATTTTGATCGTGGTGTTCGTTTGAGAACTACAAAAATTAAAATCAAAGCATCCTATGGGATATACACACTAATGACCAAAGATAACCTTTAACCACATTTTGTGAGGCAGAAAAGTCCCAAAAGACCACCAAAACTAAGTTTTAGTCCGTATACCCAAATATTTTAACATTTGATAGAATATAATCCTAATTTAAGAGGGTATTTTTCACATTTTTAGTGATGAATGAATTTATTTCAAGTTAATATATTTATATTCATATTATGGATTTAAAATTTTATCTTTATTCATAATGTAATGTTAATTATAATCAAATATATTACAATATATAAATATTTTATATATATTCGCACATAACAATTTAAATAAAAAAATATGAAAATAGACATATTTACGTATAAAATATATTTCTCAATATATAAGACTTATATATATAAAGATATATTATTCATATTATTTAAAATAAAAATATATCAATATTTTTTTACCTATATAATGTATACGTATGTGAGTGTGTGTGTGTGTGTTTGTGAATGTGTATTAAAAAACATATATATATTATATATGAATTCTAAACATAGGTATATACATATTAATATATAATATTATTAAATATATATAAATATCTATAAATATACATACAGATATACATATTATATTTATGTGTGTGTGTTTGTGTTTTATATTTGTATTTATTTATATATAAACACACACAAAACAACACATTTTATAAATGTATATGAAACTGATCTTATAAATAAATATTAATATTAGATTAAATATAACGATAAAATATATAAATATTAAAGGGTGGGTGGTGAAATGTTAAAGGTTGGGTGGGGAACTGTTAAAGGGTGTGTGGTGTTATTGTTGGGGTATGTGGGCTGGGGACTATTTATGGGGGGCTTCAAGAACTGTTGAATAACCCTCCTTGAATTGAAGAAATATTTTATTTAATTTTTTTATGTTTTTTATCTCTTATCAGCCATAAGATAAAGCATTGATAAAGGACCCATTTATTAGTATTATTTTAAGAACTAATAAAATAAACCAATTATCATTGGTTTTTTAGCAATAATTAAAGATACCCCCTTTTATTAGTGTATTGATAAATTACACTTTTTTAGCTCTATAAATGGACTTGTATAGAACTTTTATCATCAATATTTTCAGTAGTGAAACAATAACATATGAAACCATAAATTGACCCAAAAAATCTAACATCCAGTGATATCAAAAGTCTACTATAACAAAAACTATGGTTTCTCAAAGATATACTCCTGATCTTGGTGACATAAACACTTAATATCTATTATATCTTTTCTAAAAACACTAAAATCAATGATAAAACAATCCTTAATTTCAAAACCAGTAGTTTTTCCCCATAAATCTAAAATTCCATTTTATGTTTATAGAATTATATTTTATGGACTCATAATTAACTATTATTCCTATCAAATCGATAATGTTCCCATGTAAGACTAAAAATAGGTTAATCAATAACACTTCCTCAACATCATTTCAAAAAAAATCCAACTATATATCCAGTTAGACCTATTATGCATACTAAATTTTTCATGACCTGGGGATATAGATATCTATGAATGGGTGACTATAATTTCTCAATTAGGTAAATAATAAAACACATGGAACAACAGAACAAACTTGAAATATGTTTTGTATAATGAATAATTAATCAATAAAATTCATTAATAAATAATAACTGATAGCCTAATATATCAATGGAAAGAAATAAAATAAAATTCAAATGGATCAAAAAATTTAAATTCATGGTAAATTATTTCATAGTTCTTGATATATTGATATAATAGTCAGGGCTTCATCCAGGACATCATTATATATCTAATGAACATAACCAAGTAAATATTCATATCATCAAGAGCATTTTTTTGAAGTAATGTTGATTTGGTTAGTTATACACCAATCACATAGACATGTTTTCATTATTTTACTGACTAACACGTATAGAGGATATATAATGTCATTTCATACTCATTAAATTTTTAATTACAATTTCTTATTCATATTAAATAATGAGTAAAAAATAATGTTTCCAAAAAATGTTGGACAATTAATCCAAAAGAATAAATTTTTTGTTATCAATGGTGGTTGCACAATTGTTAATTTTTGTATGACCATATAGGTCTCTAATTGAAACTCGTAATGGTTCCCACATCCATGAAAAGTCATGAACCTTTTTTTTTCAAAGGTGGGTATTCAATTGGGATTTCAATGCCATTTATGCTTAGGAACACACATTGTTTGACATAATTGGAGTTTGGTCCCATAACACCGTTTTAGGGATAATTATTTCATATAATGGGATACTCATATAGATTTATAATATGTTTATGAAATACATTATGTGACCATATACGAGACTATTTACCCTCATAATAATGACTTGATCAAAATCATGGGATGAAGGGAATAATTATGTGTACCACATGTGCTCAATTAATCACTTATTTATTTACGAATCATTATTTTATACTCACATTAAGAAACACATTAGTTTATTGAATTATATGGAAGAATTTGGTATCAAGGAGATGGGATTGAAAATTTACAATATATAATAAAAATACTTTTAGAACATCTGTCAAACCCAACATAGTTAATGGGTCTTACTTTTAGGATCACTGTATAGAATATACCATGTTGTTGAAATCATTGAAACATGAAACATACTTTGGGCCCATACCTCATGTAGGATTAATATATATCTTGGATATAGTAGAAACTAGTTTCGATATTATTTATCTAATGGGAATCTACTTCATAATGGATTTGACAATAAAGGCCATGGGTGGGAAATATTTTTTTAAGGCCACCCTAAATCACTTCATAGGGAGTATGAACATGTGGAAAAAAGGTGATTTAATCTAGAATATATCCTAATGAATAACATTCATTGATAGAATCCATGAAATTCTATTTGTATATTAATAACTAGTCTCTCTGCCCATATATGTCAAGATCGGTGGGAGAAACAAGTGATAATGGGAAATCAGAAAATCACATGAGAGAGAATTTGTACGAGGATTACATATAAAAGTCTCATGTATAGAGGATTTATTTCACAGCCCATGATGAATTTGGCATGATTCTCAAACCTTTTTATGGAATTATTCATTTCTATTATATTGTAGGAATAAATGTTCTTATGGGAAACTTTTTCGCAAACGTAGTGGTGGGTTTTGAGTAATTTAGGGCCATGTTATGGTACACATAAAATGATTCAATGTATAAGACCACTTCTCAACCGCTGATGGATGACAAAGAATCGTAGAATTATTTGATGTTTCATTCCCCTAAGTTATGAATATTTGTAATATAGAGGTACTTACACTTGGGTTGATTCCGATTAATGATTGGGACATATTAAGGCATCCAACAGATCCTTCTTGGAAAAGAATTAGATTCCATAAACTTCATTCAACAATAAACCACTGATTTGTCTAAATAGATTATTGCAGTTAATGGAATAATTGTCATCCTTGAGTTTTATGGATATAAGGAATTATATCTAGGTGGATTACTATTAGAGATTATTCATAATGATATAATCCTACATATAATGTTTATTGTAGGAATAAAATGACTCAGAGATACGTTACCTAGGAAACATTGAAAGTATGGGATGGGAGATTATAGTCAAAGGAATTACTGTCATCCCTTAGGTTCATGAAAACTGTGGTCTTAAAATTAGATTGATTCCCATTGGAGATCGGTCCTTCAAAAATCGTCCAATATAACTATTTTATAGTTCTAATAAAAGAAATCATATATATGTTCATACCTATCCCACTGATGGGATTAATGTTGTTGAGGTCTTGTATAGATATAAATTTTAAATGATTCCCACATAATAGACCAAATAACATATATTCATCAACAATGAATGATGATAGACATATTGGGGAATTCATTCCCATGAGTTAAAAGATTTTGAATAGGAGAGACATACACCAAGGTGTATTCCCATTATATCTTCGGTCATAGGATGTTATCAATCACATCTTGTTTGTATGGGAATCAGAGACCTTATTCTTCCTTCACCCCAAACCCACTAATGGGATAGAATGGGTAATATCACTATAAGGAAGTATTGGAATACTAAAGGTAGTGGAATACAAGGGTATTATACCATGTTGTATTCCCATTGGATATTGGGACATTAGAAAGCATCCATCAGATCTAGTTTATTGGAGGAATCGTATTCCTCATATTCCAATTATAATATTTTTATGATAGGATTACATAAGTGATTTCATTTGAAGGATTTTTTTCATCATCTAAGTTTATGAAAACTAGGGTGTTATTCTAGGATGGGTCCCCATATGATTTTTGGTATTATGAACAATATATATATATATTATTTTAATATCTCGAAGAAGAGACCTCATAGTTTAGTTTCCCTGGGACGACTGATAAGTTGGGATGGACCATTTCACTCGAAGGAGTTATTATCAACCTTTAGGTTTAGCAAAACTAGGGGCTTACACAAGGATGTATTCCCTTGATTCATATTTAATCTATTTCTTCTGAAATATAATTAATTATAATTACCATGAATGGTAAGTTATATATTCCTATCATGAAATAGACATCACATCTGATAGAATGAAAAAATCGAGGTCTCGTGAGTGTTTAACACCAACCCCTTACTGTATCCCCCCTTAAAAAGGAGGTACATAGAAAATCCTTCCCCGAATGGGGGTTACATTGTGTGCATCCATGTTAGTATTTTAGACATGTTTGGAATTCCATTGGATGTATGTTTGACAAGTTCACTATATCTACCTGGCATATATTTTTTATGGGCCCAACATTTTAGATTTTCTACAAAAAATATCATGGTTGAATTCCTGAAATTTATGGATTGTCAACAAGACATGAGTTGATTTAATTACAAACATGCTCAGAATAATGGATGAAAATTAAGAAACGTTAAAGGGTGTCTACATGAAATTTCCCAAATGCTTCACAATATCATATAAGTCATGTATTGGGCCTTTCGATTAATCCAATTACTATTCCATAGTCTATTTCATGTTCAAATTGACATGAACACATAATGATTGATAACTATCCTGACTTAACTATATGTTATCACAAATACAAAGATAATTTCGATTGATTTAGTTAAATAATAAAAGTTGATAAATCTAGGAAATCCTTGCATGATCTTAACGAATGGTCCAAGGTTTATCTAATGACCATTGTGTTTTGTCAATGGACACATTTGGAAAACATAAGTCTAGTGAGTAGTCTTGAGATTATAAGATCATAACCGTGTCACACTAAGGGATCTCATGAATATGTAAAGGATCTCACACATATTCATGTGTTGACATAACCTTCCCAATGGAATCATGTCTTTATACTTAGTGGAATGATTTTTTCAAAGTTGGAGGAGTAAATGGAAATGAGTTATGCCAAGACAATACATCTAATTGTATTCATTGTGGGAGAAGGGAATTTAATTCCGTGAATACAATCGCTGTTAATGGATTGTGTATATGGAAAAATACATGGGTGTCCCTCATGTCTGAGGTATTAATTCACTTGGATGATCATAGCTTCCATAACACCAAGGGGACTGGTTTTCAGCACATAAATGAAAGGTAATGCATAAATGAGCATTATATGTAAATTTCTTAATAGTAGACCTGACGATAAAGTCACATGATATTCTATTACTAATGTGATCATCTGAACCGATGGGTTTTTTTAGTGATTTAAAATATTTTTAGTGGATACATGTTGGTGTTGCTGAACTGTCAATGGTTTTACACCATAATGAATATGTGTGCATAGATGATGGTTTATTCGAAGGCCACAACTCATATTTCCTTTTGTAAAAGGGTAGAGAGTTTCATAAATTCAATATGAATGGTTATGAAAACATAAGGCTGTAGCTTATCAGTCATGTACAACATGGGTGAAATACCAAGTCAAATTTATGTGTTCTATAACTCATGGTTTCAAATGATATTATATTAATCATATGATCACATGATCTTATTGTGATAAATTTATTGGTTGTCAAGATGAAATCCAATGGTAGGTTCACATGACAGGAGTCCCATAGATTCATAGAGGTATCCCCCAATGTTGGAATCCAACTACCCCTCTATTTATTCTCTAGCCCTTTTTTATGTATTCTCCCCTCAATCCCCCCCCCCTCGAATGTGTGTTTTTAAGGGTTTTATATTTTTATATTGGTGTAGGATGCATCATTTATCCCATATTTTCATGAATAATATTCCATGTTCTCTATCTTGAGGAGGTGTGTCACATTGTATAATCAATATCATGAGATCAAAATACAATATCATGTGATGGATCATATTTCAACTATTGAGGATGCATGTAACATTTTTTAGGGTGTCGCATGATACCTTTCTATCGACAAATGGATTCCTAGAAAAAATCTAAGTGCTTCTAATCTTTTCATTACCAGATTTAGTGGCATCATATGGTCATCCTTCCTTAATATCATAAAATTACATGGTTACATGATCCTTTATCAATCATATAAATGATTGGAGGCTAATACGATAGAAACATGAAGGTGCACAATGATATCCATGTGATAGTTTCATGGAAATTATTACACATCTACAGCCCATTTTTCACTCTCATGATTTCGTATGGATGCTTTATAGTGGTATTTAATAATATTATTCATTTCATTATACTTTATAATGAAGGGTTATGAGGTGGTTGAGTATTATTTGTTTTTATTTATTAGTTTCACAAAATAAAAAAATGAAATGACAAATGACTGAGGTATCATTTATCCTTGTTTTTATGTTACATCAGTAATGTAAGGATAATTTGAATTATCATCATTTTTATCATGTAATATACATATAATTAGTGATATGTGACTCACATGGTATATAACACATAACATAGGATCTTCTTGAGAATTACATTCGGTTGGGACGTTCCATCCTTCATAAGAAAACCATGCATTCTAGGCATGGAATACTTTTATGATGGAATATATGATTTATTTTTTATTGATTCTTGGAAAATCACACATTTAGTAAACATCATGTGTCATCTTCACCAATCATTTTAACATTCCTATGCACATGACGTTATATTCTTGGATTCAAATTCTCAATTGTTCCTTAATTTCATGGCTTTATTGTTCAGATATGTTTTCAATGAGGAAGTCTACTAATATGGTGATGTATAGAGTATTAGGATTGAAATAGTTTCATCACGATCATGGTGGAATAGTTAGAAGATAAATATCAATCGAGATTACGATCAGAGGGCTTGGGTTAGATTGTTCTAAGGATGAAGGTTATGCCGGTTTGTTTTTACCAAAGAACATTGCTGAACCGGGATCTTGTCCCACATATATCTATCCCTCATTATGGCTTCACATAGTATGTGACTATATAGTAGCATCACATCTATCTATTAGTGGGGTTATCACCCACGATAGATGCACCATGTCATCACCAATCACACCCAACCATTGCACATCCCACTTATGAACACCTCTGTAAACACCATGAATACAATGCGTGAGATATGCTCACCCACAGCTTAATCTACCCTGGTTGACTTGTTGGATAGCTCTCTATGTGCAGTTGATGCTACACTGACATGACTATTTCATGAAATGGAAGAATGTTTTGATTTTATGGATTTCTATTGGCTAAAGTTGTATTCATATATACCTTCAATAATATTACATGTAAAGTGAATTTTATAAGGAAAAAAATATTATCCCTTAAAAAAGCACACATTCCTATTTTTCAAGAACACCTTATATTAGACCTTTTTGGAATTTATATTTCATTTATTGTCATTGGTATCATAATACATGAATTACTAATGGAATAGTGTCTAATGTACAATTATGGGATCCAAAAAAATTCCCCCCATTTATTGTGATTCCAATGAAATTAATAAAAAAGATATGAATCTAAATAAAATGTTCAAAACATTAACATATATTAGAACACATTTAGAGGATTGATATTGATCCCTATGTCCGAATTCGTTGAGTTTTTCTCAACGGAGGGCATTTAGATTCTATTAGGAATATATATTTGATCCTGAGTGCTTGGATGAGTCCAAAATAGAGAGGTCCCTTAACATAGGGAAATAATATCATCCAATTGGAATGTGTATGAATTTTAGGATTGAATGAGATTGGTTAGAAATTATATTGTAGTTGGATCCAATGTATGGTACTTGGAAATCTCTATGTATCCCATGGGAATGTGATTCAAATCATATATATTTTTAAATAATTTTCAATGATGATCAAGCTCATGAACATTGAAGATATTTTCTTGGATGAAGAAATATGTGATAAATTTTCACCTATGGATATATCTATTATTTATATAAGGTAGTGTCACTGTTTAATGTAAAAATAATGTGTAGGGAAACATGCTTCTATAGATATATTCATGAATCTGACACATTTTACACAATCTTGGACACACAAAATAGAACATTCTGTAATTAATAAGGTCATAAACTATGGAAAAAGTATCATGTAGTATTATAGTATTAGTGGACCAGGTAACATCATGTTGGTCCTAATAACTATATATTTATTATATTTATTTCATATATTAGTGCATATAGCATGAATCGATTGATTTTTGAATGTAAAAATATTTATCCTTATAATCATTGTATATTCATTATATGATTATAATAAATTTTTCCTATGATCGATATTATGGAAAAATAATATGTGTAGACTTATAGTTTCCTTAGGACAACCTCATATGAACTTTTCACCTAAATTTTTTATTCATTATATGTTTTAAATGTGATCAATTTTTCCTAGATTTCACAATGTGCATGCCCAGTGAGACGATACCTGACTTTTTCCCCACATGAACATTAAGAGTCTTAAACATTGACATCATTTATTACATTTCAATTTGGTTGTTTATGATCATACATAATAGACCATGGATGTGATATTATTTGGGGTATTATAGTTAAAACCATCTATGGTTATAGTGAATTATGTGTATTCATAATGTGTTTGTAAACCTGACACACCTCATGGGATTATAAGGAGCATGTGTATCAGAAGGGATCAAATACATTGTAAAATTAAATGGTATTATAATGAATTAATTCTCTAATAGTTTTCTATTTACCTATGATCATGTAGAAACACAAATGTTTAATGTCCATGATGGGTTGTTACACCCAATATCCTTAATTTTTTTAGTCAATACAATTTAGGGGAGTGTGGGTGGTGAAATATCTGGGATGCCTGGTCTCCATGGACTTTTGGATTTTGGGTAGTGTAAATTGTTAAAATTAATTATCCAATAATTATGGAATTTGGGGAATGCCTTCTGGATTCAATGAAACAACATAAGGTGATGAGTTACACCATGGTGTAGTTGGGGAACATTATAATTACTATTCATTCCCCACAAGGAGGATATTCCTTTAGTTGCTATGTCAAAAGACCTGATGCATATTTTCATATGGATTTGATACCTGGATAGGTAATGGATATCTCCAACAATTTCCATGGTCCATGGATGATTTTCAATGACATGGACATGTGAATTATAATTTTGGGTATTAAGGAATATTATCCAATAGTTGTTCTAAAACCATATGGAATTTCATCATTTTTTGTGAGGCTTATACCAGATTCCATGTGGTATAATTTCTTGTGGTGTGGACCACAAAAGTAATGAAAATTGAACATCATATTACGTATTAAAGAAATTTAATAATTCATGGGGATGTATTGTAAATCATTAAACTACTCATGGATAGTATTTTTTAGTGATTTTAAGTCTTTAACTATGAATATATAAGTTATATTGAGTTGGAAATCAGTTGTTTTATGTCAATCATTTATAATTACAGAATCTGATATTCCCCACAGTTAGGGAAATAACTCCTGAATTTTAGCAGGGCCTCATATCTAGGACCAAAAATATTCTAGGATCATTCTATTAGTCATGGTTATCAATTATTCAATGAATCCTTAAAATATTTTTATGATTATCCAATTCATATTAATAGTTTTCTATTGATTATAACTACGTTAAAGGGAGCCTAATTTCAACCGGTATGTTTTGTTAGTTCATACATTATAGACATGAAGGTAGTTTATGGAAAAAGTAAGATTCAAGAAGTGTCCGGGAACACAAAATTGGTTTCACATCCCAGTGAGCACATGTTCAGGATGATGATATTTGAAAATAATTACTATAACTTTTTCCTAGCCAATTGGGGTCTAGCGATCTAGAGTTATATTTTTCTATGGCCCCAATATGGTCCCTATGAGCTTTATGCCTCTTTTGTTTATTCTCTATTGTTTTACTAAATGCATAGATATGATTAGTTTTGTGAGAGGATGCCTGAATTTTTCATAGGAGTCCCTTTGTGGGTTTTTATCCTAATATGTTTATTTATCCATCATTGGAAGTTTAAGGTCTTCTGATTTAGACCAAAAATGTATAATGTTTTAGGTCATGTATATTTGACCAATGTGTGTGATGTTTAGGGTCCTGATGCACATGATCATTGTATGAGTGGGTGTCATATAACATCATAATAATGATACACATGTTCAGAATTACTCCAACATCAATTTGATAAGTATATGAGAGTGTTTTAAAACATGGGTTATAGTTCTCGAGTGCAGATTAATGGTTTGGGACCATCATGTTGAAAACGAACAAGAATCATACTATTATGAAGAGATCAACCACAACGATGATATGTAATATATGGATTGAATGATCCTTATTAAAGGTTAAGATTCATCTATTTAATGGTTCTATGACCCTTATGAATATCCACCTCTTACATGGTAAAATAATGATATTATAACTTCATTTTAGGGGCCATGACAAGATATTGGTAATAAGAGTTGATCATGACATGAAGTGTGATTTATGGGTTGACGTTCTTAAATGATGATTAAATCCCATCATACTCTGCTAGGTCATGGTCAGAATCATGTTGGCCATTGATAATGAGTGAAAGGGTTTTATGTTCATCATATTTTATATTCATGTAGTGGGGAAATATATTTTTTGCAGTAATACATCATCAGATAGATGTATTTTCCTTGTAGTTAAACATCATGGGGTATTTGTTTCCTGAAAATTTAAAGTCATATGGTAAGGACATGGGAACCCATTATAAATTGTGAATCTTATCATTTGGGATCATATGTTTAAGTTAGTGGAATTTATATATGAAGAATTTTTTTTATCCCGGATTGGGGTTATTGTTGGGTAAAATAAATTTGGATCCATTCTATTAAATATATATCTCAGTCTAAAACATGTCGTATGGAGATCTGAATCTTACATAGTCATAATGGGTATTTATGAATTTATCCTCTTTAGTTAGTGGTATATTCCATTTTAACAGTTCGTATTCCATAGGATTCCATATGAATATTTTAAGGGAATGAATCATGGAACTATAATATCTATTATGAATATCACTATGAAAATATCTATGTCGTATTTGAGGGATAAGGTATTTATACATTCATTCCTTAAAATGTCATGAAATCATGGTCAGTGATGGGGACCTCTATATAGGTTTTTCTCATATATAGTAAAATTATATTTCTTTATTTCATCGAATTCTCAAGGTGGAAATTAAACCCTAAATTTTTTTTGGATAATATGTCTACTCTAATATTTTATAGTTATTGAAGGATATAACATATTTAACAAAATTTTATGTATTGTAATTTTGAAATATATATAAATGTTAGCATCATATGAATAGGATGTGGCCATGATGTTTAATGTCATTAGATGATGACATTCTTGGTCACACCGAATGATGTGACAGTCCTATTTCCATAAGCTCACATGAGTCATGTTATGCATGAAAAATAAATGATAATTAGGTAGTTTATTATTTCTCATGATAGTATGTCTATAAGAAAAACCTATATTAGTCCAACCCATATGTAAGGGAGATATTTTTCCCTTTTTATGATGGGGCTGGGGATAGGATTTGAAATTCATGTGTCACAAAACATTGATGCTAATTGAAATTGTGAATGTCATAGTTCATGAATGGGAACAATCTATTGTGATCTAAACAATACAAATAATTTCTAATTTTTTTTTATTTTAGGTGAACGTAATATTGAATTTATGAGCATCGATATATGTTCTTAGAAGTAAGGAATCCCACCTCATGTAGTTCTTAAATAAGAACACTGCATACAAGGTAGACCCATTTTTAGAGGTGGTAATTAATCCCATGGATTTTTGGGTTTGGAAAAAGGATTTGAGATCTGGTTGTTACTACATATCTTATGATGATAAGAATCAAGACACGCCTAGTTATTGAATGCGAACTCTCTATGCAGGTCCAACTCCCAACGCAATGGTGGAATTGTTTCTATCTATTATTAAATATGGATGTAGCATTAGATAATTAGGTTTTCTGTATGTATCCTTCTAAGGAAATAATCAAGCCACATATAGTTATTTAATCAGAAATTATCCCTTCTAGTAAGATCCATATGATAAGGAGACAAATTCCCAATGGATTATTGTGGCTAAGCCTAGGAAAGGGGATCTTGGTGTTACTATGTATCAAATGATGGGAGGAATCAAGAGAAATGTTATTATTGAATGAGAACTCTCTATTTTGGTCTAACCCTTTGATATGTGGGGGAATATTCCTATATATTATAATTGTAGGGCCTATGATGGGATATTTGGGTGTCACTATGTATTATGTGTTGGAATTAATTTGCCCACATGTAGTTGTTGAACATGGTGTGGGGGAAAACTAAAACATTCATGGTAGAGTACTAAAACGTGAGGATGGAAAAAAATAGAATCGGGTATATTTTTCATGATAATTTTTGGGGAATAAAACATTTTGAATAACGGGACACAAGGGTGTATTTGTAGATAGTTCAGGGTTATAATGATTGAGCTAGGTGTGATTGAGGATATTTGTGTGGGACAGTAGAGGTAATACTAGAGGTAAATAGAGTGTAGATGTGGAATGGTATTCCTCTCAAATACAATGAATTCAATTTCACATATAATAATTTGATAATTCTTTAACATGAGTGTGAAAATGTACTCCGAGGAAGTTCGGAAGGTGACGAATACATAAAACCTGGTGTGAAATAGGATCCCAAGAGTCCCAATACAACTCAAGGAAATAAAAAAATTTGTCCCAGGATGTTTATGGACATCAGGCATGGATATAAAAATACTATCTGGTGAGTTTATTGAATCATATCAATGTTATCTTATGATATATCTTATTATTGGGACATTGGTTAAGGCACTCTATTAACATCATGTGTGGAAGCCATCTTCTATATAGTTTTACAACGTATGTTAATGGCACATATTTTTATGCATTTTATATTCATCATACTTGTACTACTATAAAACTTATGTGAAATAATATTTCTAAATGTGTGGAATCTCTTAACACAATTCCAAAACCCACATGATCTATTATCATTGTTATAATGAAGGAACATTGGAGGATTCCTACAAAAAAAAGATACAATTCAAAGAAAATATATGGTAATTCTTATTATGTAGTGGATGGGGAATTATATATCAACTTTGTGTATCTATATATCACACTGTATTGAAAGTCAAACCATTCATTGTTCATAGAAAACAATACATTTTATCATCATGTTGAAATGAAAATGGCCCTCATTGTGAAAAAAGAATGCACAAAGCCTTATAAATGCTTCTCAGTCATTTGTGAAATCATATGATAAGTGTTTTCCCTTATTTTTGATATAATTATTCCTCATATGGTTTCCCATGTAATTTCATGCTTTTTATATAGGGTAATACAACATTTTAATGCCTTGAGATAATGACACTATTGCACAATTTGATGTCATGTGTGCGGGAACAATATATAGAAACCTATTATAGGATTTTAGATCTGAATTCCACTAAATATCAAATGATGGTAAAAATACATACACATGTATTTTTAAATATACGAGATTAAATATATAGTTAAAACATAAACACAAATATGGGGGAATATCTTTTTTCTTTTTCACTGATCTAGATCGTGTGTGGTCAATGATCCATGATTTGAAATCTCTATGCAGTTTATTATCAGCTGATGAGGATGTAGTATGTTTTTATTTTAATTTTTTATTATTATTTTCATTCAATTTATTTTATCATCATGATGAAAACAAATTGTATTCTATTCGGTTTACAATCATTCTACCAGGAATTGGGATCATCCGAGGTGTGCATTCTCTGGGATATCATCCTCAAAACTCAATAGTTATCCGGAAATCCAAGATAGTACATATAAACATCATTTTTCATGCCTGTTATTTATGTATTATTTAAATATAACATGTATTTTTACATTTTGGAATATATATATATATATATATATCTTACTCCTCGAGAGACAATATGACACTAATCAAAATTTGTCGGGGGTTTTCTTATATTCCTAGATTCATTATACTAAGCAACACAATGGTTGTAAAGAAGACTTCCTCAAATACAAAAGGGTATTTTATGAGGTCGTCAAATAATTATATGACCACTATATTCATGGATCAATTTTTAGACATGGATGATGATATAAGGGAATCCCTATTACTTTTTATTAAATAAAATCCATGGGAAGTGGAATTGTCTAGCTAAATTGTTGGACTCAATATAGAGGGTTCCTAGAGTGAATTAATTAATTTTATATTATGATCTGGGGAACTTGGAGATTTGAAATTCTGGGATATATTTGACATCCTCAATCAAGCTTACAGGAAACACAGAATCACTACTAAACATACTCAAGGAATTTTAACGGATTTTCTCTAAGCCATTAGGGGATATATCCTACACATAATCATCTACCATTGTTTTCTTTCATTACATATAGTAGAAACTATCATTAGTATATGTGGACTCGAAATACATCGAATGGGGAACATTCACTATGTCGTATGACATATTTCCCATCAATGGGGTAGAATAGGAATATTAACATTCCTCATTGATGTTGTCAGAACATGTTGATTTGTGCCTACTATTGTGTGGATATGAGGCCGCATATGAGAAGCTTCTGGGGTATCTCAGTATGCATATAAATTTTTAGAAGGAATATGATCATACATTGAGGTTTCTGAAAAATTCTAGTCAATGACATTGATTTATGTTGGAATGTATACTCAGTCTTCACATTTTTTAGTTAGAATATTCTAATGGGAATTATTCATTATGGAGTAGATTTATTCTTGCCTAATGATTTCTTCAAAGATATTATTGCCGAATTATTCATAGCTATAAGGTATTTGAGCTCACTAACTAGTCACTACTAAAATATTCTGGTGGTATTTTTCAGTTGATGTGGGGACATGATCCTACTCTATTTGGTCTGTAACATTATACATTAAAAACTGTGTCATTATTACCCAGATATGTGTTTCCAGAGAGGTCACCCATCTGTTAAGGCCCTAAACATGAAATTGAGGGGTATTGGAATATTTATGATATTTCATTACACATTATTGTACAATATTAGTGGTTCTAATGCAATAAATAATTTCCACCTACTGTTGAAGATGTCTCCTAGAGATTGATATCTCATGCATTTTACATCCATATGATCGAGAAGTGTTCTCTTTGGTTTCACATCATGCAGTAATGATGTATGCATTCATCTTAATGTTGAGTGACTAGGAAATTGTCATGATAATTAGCATCATGTGATAATTTCAAAGTCATGTAGTCTAATATCATTTAACTGGGATTTTTTTTATTAGTTTTACATTATCTAACACATTAATGATTTGTAACTAGTAAAACCATATAGTTTTTCATTTGGAAACACAGACATATCATGTCATAACCGATCCAAAATTATTGTCTTATAATGTATATTAGATGAATATTTTTGATATTTCGTGACTTTTATGATACTCTAACTCCATACCAAATTAATTTACTCTCTTCTCTATCTTGTATTTGAAGATGATGTAGTCTACTATTGTGGGACTGAGACATCTATGGTAGGGGATATAACTTTAATTCCCCATAATCCTCACATAACATGGATTCCTAATTGGTTGGAGTAAATTACAACATGTCTCTATGGAATACATAATATACATAGTGATATGTTTTCTAATAAGGAATAAACATTATCCACCTGTCATCACTGGTTGGGTGACCATGCAACTTTTCCTCTGTTCTACTTGTACTTCTGTTGGCTTGGGAACATGGTTCTATAAGGAGTTCATTAAACACTCTATTATAGGGTGGAAATAATATAAATAACAAAAAAAATATTGTATAAGGTTCATTACTATATTAAAATTACACCATCCCAATTTGATAAAGTGAAGTGGAATAATGTTATAATTTTATCTAGTGAAATGATGAAAATATGATAATTCCATTATCCATATGCGGTTGGGAATATAACTGAAAGGATGAGATCTTTAGTAAGCTATTGATGTGTCATTCTGAGGATGTGATCACATGAGTATTCCCAAAATTATTTCATCAATACTTTTTTTCATTGGATTATAATGTTATGCTCCATATGAATTTCCATCTCATCCTTTTCGTGTCCACTAAAAGGATACATGAAAACACCCTTTCCACTATCATTGGTACGATGAGTAAATTATGGGTAGAATCATTGTATACACAAGAGAATGACTCTACTATTTAAATGGTATATATTCATTTTTTTATTTCACTTTGGAACACCAACATGATTGATAATACCATCTACAGATTCTGGAAAGATACTAATGATCTTTTCATGTCATCTGTCGAAGGAAAAGTCTAGGTCAAAAATATATGACATAGGTTTATAAATCAGGGTGGTTATTTTACCGTTCAGGTGTGTTCTCCTTCTGATCTAATGATAATTCCTCAAATTCAAAAGATAACTTATTTATAGAGATATGTGTGGGGTAAAGATCCTATTGAATGAAGTATCTTGTTGTACGGGCCGGTGCTCGATATGCCAATCGATGGATTGGTTACCTTTATATAATTAGGGTGGTTGATAAACATTGTACCTTTTTTATCACATAGTACCATTTTGGTGGTCTGTTCCCATGTTGATAATGAACCCATGGTAAAATATGAGATTCTAATCCTACATTGTTGACTTTGGTGCTCTTGGGGATTCATAATTCAAAAGCGAATGTTGTGATGATTTCATAATCTCATTGATTTTGAGGATAAGGGGATGATTATGTGCCACTATAATGATACACTAGTTCTAAATAGATATATTGGTGGTACTAGTAATATTTTACTACAACAGATTTGAATTTCTCGGATACCCCTGGTGTGTTCTTCTATTGGATGCCAAAATTTGGATGGTTGGGGTGATCAAGACTTCAACGACATCTACATGATGAATTATTACCATATTTTCATGAAGGTGACCAGAATTTAATGGATCAATCATAGGTAGCTCTTGAATGGGAGATTTGACATTGTGATTGGACACATCCCCATCTCGTAGGAATGGTATGTTTTTATTTCTCCTCTCTAGGGGTATTCCCCTAATGAGTTTAAACATTGACACAATTACCACATATAATTTTTTAGATATTCATTTAAAATATTTAATATGATGATTAATACTGTGATGGATTAAATTTGTTGATTCAAACGTTGGGATCGATATGGTACAGTTGTATACCCATCCAAAGATTTCCACCAACGATCAATGGATGTGTTTCATTGGTGTCAACTTACATTGTGGTCAGGGGTAAAATTCATATAGGGTGGAAAATTAAAATGATCAATGTTTCCGCTAGTTTTTCAACGAAGTATCATGTGTTTTTTTGGAATCACTATATCATCAAAAAATATTTGAATCCATTGGAATATTCTAATTTTCAATTAGGATTTTATAAAATTTTAGATGTACTGGAGAATAAAAAATACATATTTTTATATGAAAATTATATATAATACTACACATTTGATAAATTGAAATCATATTTAATGAATAATGTTTTGTACACCTCTAAAATTAAAGGTTTTAGGATGTTAAAAATTCTTTTTTGTCTGTCCTTTTTTACATGTGAATGGGATGTCAATGTTCAATAATTTCATTTTTCTTCTCCATTTTAATTTTAGAAAAAATGTGTTATGGATTTTTCTTGATGTGTGTATAGGAGTGACTGAGGGTGGTGGAATAATATTTTTTATTGGGATTGACCATATATCTATTAAATTTAAAATACTATTAGTTCCCAAATATATGAAAAGGTATAAAAATTATTTCCAATGGTTGGTGGTAAATTTGGTATTGAAACCCAATGACTATTTAGAACTAACATTAGTTGAGAGGATGTGATGAATAGATCACAACACCATTTTTGGGGGAATTGTTTTAAAATCTAGAAATTTCATATGTATTTAAGATAATTTTATGAAATCCCTCCCAATCCCTAATACGAGACTGGTAACCCTTGTGTGGATAACCTGATCAATTCCATTTTTTGGCGGGAACAATTGTGTTTTCCATAACTGGTCTAGTATAATATTATTTATCCCTGAAACATTATTTAATATTATTTTTCATACACCATAGTGTTTATTTCCATCCAGTGAGGAACATGGTTTCTTGGATATTGGATTTAATAATAAAAAAAATCTTACACATTCTACGAAAATATGAATCAAAACCCATGTAGGCCATGTGAGATATTGTATGTTCATATAATAGGATTATAATGTGTGGTTCTATGTGATTTGGTAATGACAATATCAATTTTATCAGTCCTACGGGAGGCATAGTATATATCTTGGTTAGAGTTGGATTTAGATACCATGTAGTTCATCTTGTGGGATTCTACATCGTAATGGATGAAAAAACCGATGACAAGACTGGGACATTTTCATGTAATGTTGTCCAGAATTTTCCCATATATAGTATGAACATTTGGGAGAAGATGATATATAATAAAACATATGTGCCAATGAAGTAACAAAACATATGGATTCCACATCATACAATTTTTACAATCATATCCAGTCTTTTAGACCACATGAATCATCCTCGGTGTGAGAAACAAGAGATTGTGGGATATCAGACCCATTACAGGAGGGAGAATTTATTCAACGTTCACACATCAATTTTTACCTTAGATAGGTATGATTACCCATATCATAGATAATATGGAATAAAACTTGATACTTAGGAAGGAATCCTATCTATCATCATTATTGTAGTAATATGATTCTATATTGTTTAGTTTTTATGGAACCTTCTAATGAGATTGAGGTACTTGAGGGCCTTATCTATTATTACACTTAATGGTATACAAGTTTATAAGCCTACATATAATCCACTAATTTATGATGAAGGATGTTAGACTTATTGTATAATTAAGACCGATGAGTAAAGAATATTTGGATTATGGAGAGATTTAAAATAGGGTTGACAGATATTGGAACCCATGCCTCAGGAATGAGTCCTATATGCCATATTTGGATAGTAATTTGAGTACATGTGGTCCATTCTCCCCTAACATACTGAATGGTTGAAATTGGTGATTACTGTTGAATAAATTATTTCCAATTCCAAAACATTTAGAAAATTAATTCCATATACTACAATGGATTCTAATTTGAGGTAAAGATTTATGAATCCATCTAACATATCCAATTTATAGTAGGAATCAGAGTTCCTAAAGTTCAGTTACCCCTATCCCACAGATAGGTTAGTATTGGCGATTTCACTACAAGGAATTATATTCATCCCAGAGGTTTAGGAAAAAAATGTTCTTATAATAGGATTGATGACCATTAGAGATCAGTACATAGGAAGACACCATGTATATCCTCTTTATAGAAATAATGAGAGTCCAATTAGTTTTATTAACCCCTTAACAACTAGTGGGTTTGATGTACATGAGGCCTTGGTCAGGTTATACCCTTAAATATAGGACAATGCATAATCCCACTTCATTTCAAGTAATGTTTGAGGATGGATGGTATAAATATTAGATATTTAATTCCCATGGGCTATGAATATTTAGAATTTAGAGAGAATTATACTAGTTTCAATTCCATTAGATCCCATTCCATATAAAGGAATCATGAGTATCAATGTTGGATATGATTTAGAGACCATGTAGTTCACTCTCCTCGAACCTGCGGATGTGTTGGACTAGGTGATTACATTCAACGGAATTATTATCATACCAAATATTTAAAAAACTAAAGGATTTTACTAGGATGGATTCCCATTTGATCTCAATCGTTAGGAAAGTTTCATAAATATATAGTTTAAAGAAAGAATCTTATTCCACATATTAAATTACCCTTAGACCAGTAATTGGTTGGGAAGGTTTATTTCCCTCAATGGAATTTTTTCATCCCTGTGGTTTATGAAATATTGGAAATTATACCAAGAATTAATCCCTTTAGATCTTAGACAATATGATAGAATCGAAAATAACTTTTTCACAAAAAATTGGATTCCCCATAGTAAAGCTAACTATTTCCCTTTGATATCATGGGATGTGTGATTTCACTATAATGTGTTTTTTCATTCCTATGGTATATGAAAACTATTTTAATATTCTGTGATGGATTCCATTGTCTCAATTAAATTCACTGTATTCAAAAATATAATGATATATGAGGAATGTGAATGTTTTCTTAAATATAATTGACACGACCCAAATTGAGTTTACTTGAGCATGAAACAAATCAGGTCTCATGAGTGAAATACTCCAACTCATTTAATAAACTCCCCATATTAATGGGTTTCCTTGACAAATGATCATGGCTGACCATTCACATGTTGTATGTCCGAATGTGTCTATTGGTCAAGGATGGGGTTACCTAGGGTGTCTTCTTGAAACTTCTATAGATTTTTCTAAAGGAAATGACTTGATTTCGTGCCTCACATGTTCATATTATCATTCATACATTTTTTACACATCAAAATGTATATTAATGTAAAATCCATGAATCAATGTATGAACATAAAAAACATGTCCCAGGCCATTCCCATTATTATATGACATGTCCATAGGTTATCACATGATCCGCCTGATATGTCCATTCGATATTGCATGACCATCCTTGTACAATGTTTTTTCACATGACCAAAGTTATTTCTCAATGATTCCATCTCATGATCAAAACATACATGTCTGGGGAATATTCATATGAACTGGCTAAATAATCCATGGAATTGTGTGTTATTGAGGTGGCATTTTAATGTTCAGATAAGGACATCACAAGGAAAATTATAATAATTTAGATCATTTGAAATTAATATAGTCCTTTAATGGATTCCAATGAACATATCTATTATTTCATGCATTTACAAGTGTTGAAGATAAATATCCAAAGGGATTATTCCTATAGGGAACATGGAAACTATTATTCATGGAAGGATTAGATCACAGAAAAGGGTTATGTAAGGACTATAAATTAGAGGGTCTTGAAAGTGATAGTAGGGGTTTCCCTCGAATTTATACATTACATGGAAAGGGAGTATGTCTATGGACGGTGACATGTGGGTTCCACAAGGACAATGGATTCCATTGCATGGAAAAATAGTGTAAATAGTAAAGAAAGGGTTTTATCATCCCACTCTAAATGAAATTTAGTATGCATTTGATACCTAATATTATATTTCATAATCTGATCCACCAGCTTGGAGTCACATAATTTTCTATTACTCAATAGATTGCATGAATTTAAGGGGTCTATGGAAAGAGGTTTCACAAAAATGTCTAGGGGATTCATGTTGAGGATATAGGATTTTGTGATAGTTTACACAATAATGAAAGGGGTTAATGGATGAGGATTATTACATAGGTCGTATATCATATGGTTTTCATGGATATGGGTCCGCAGTTTCCATGGAGTTATATTCATGGACGAGGACCCATAAGGGTGACACTTATTAATTCCACATGATAGTGAGGCACATACCCAAGCAACATATATGTGTTTCATAAATAGTGGGTATACATGATGTTAATTATATAAAGTGATAATATGGCCTCATTGTGAAAAAGTGATGGATTCCCTTGATAGAATCTCATAGTTTATTCTTGTAACATGACTCCCATAGCTACCAAGAGGTATTATACAATGGTGGATGATAAATCCTCCTCAGTTTCTCTTCTCCCCTTCACTATCTATCATCCATCATCCATAACCACCCTAAAGTTTGTTTTATAAGGGTGAATGAGTTTATCCAGAAAATGGTGTCCAGGTATATCATTTATTTTCATTGGGAAGATGCATCATCCACTTCCTTGAGGTAGTTTTCACCTTTACATGATCAATACAATGAAATTTCTAGATAGAATCATTTTTTGGAATGATTGGAGGCCGCTGAGGATTCATATAGCAGTTCTAAGGGAATCAAAATACCATTTTTTCACATGTTAGATTCATTGAAATATATATATGTTATTTAAATGAATGGATTCCCATGATCATCATAAAAAAGAATCATATGATCCACATAACTTCATGAGACGGAATTATGTTTTCAAATTATCAAACATTGATCTTGTAGACGATGGGGGGATCCTAAAATGGATTCATGTGCTTACAAAATTAATGTCATTCAATATTTTGTTGTAGATTTCCAACAATAAATTACCTTTTATTCATCATCATGATCTCATGAGATGTCTTTTCTATGTGACTCACATGATCATCTTCAGGTGATCATCTTTATGAAGAAATTTTTTGAGGTAGTGGAGTTTGGATAGTTCCATGTGTTTTGTTTCACTTGAGAAAATAATAAAAATTACAAATGTTGGAGGCTTGTTTCATAAAAAATTTCTACTCACATATATGATTTTATCCTTGATCACATGATCATTATTATTTTCATGTCATCCATAGGGCATTCTTGATAAATAGATTACACAGTTCCAAACACTTCATAGAAGAGCATCAATTGAAGGATATTTAGCGGGAACCTTCTATCATTCAAAAGAAACCCATTACACAATATGTTGATTCTATGAATAGAGGTTCAATATATTCAAGATCACGGTACACCTTATATATAAAATTAATGATGAAAATCAAGTTATTGCTCGAACATCCCTTCTAAAAGGCCTATTCATGAAGGGTTTCGTACTTGGATTTTATTGGTCGATTGTTCCTCAGTTTCATAGCGTGATCATAAAGAATTAATATCATTGATGATGTTGGGTCATTGGGAATCCTTGAATGTATCAAGCATGAAATTGTGCCATCTATAGTTTAGAAAGAGAGTATGAGAATGATGATTATGTTAGAGTGGGACCAAATTACATGGATTAGATTGATCGGAAGACAATGTTTATTATTGTATTTTCATACAATGTAATAGTGTCAGGCTGTGATCCTTCCCCTAATTGATATATCAATCAATAGTTCATTTCATAATTATTGATTTTTTAGCAACAACTCATTTATCTGTCAGCAGGGTCACCACCTGCAACACATGCATCATTCCTTCATCCACCATGCCCTACAATTTCATTGTTTACCGAGGCACACATCCACTCACCCTATGATTTCATCAGATAATTTATTATCAATGGAACCTTCATCCACCTAGTTGGATAGATGGTTACCCCCAGGGAATTGTTGAGGCTACTTCTGCTGGTGACCATGATTAAACTGTCTTTTTTCCTAGCATGCCATGAAAATTTGTCTCATATACATGTATCGATATATTCATAGATAAATATTTCAAATAATGAGAATATAATAGGGTCCAAAAATTTATTCACGTATTAATAAAATCCCCATCGCATTCATTAAGAATACCATACCCAATTCCTTCATGAAAATTATATTACTAATTTTTCATGGGATTCATAATTCTCAATTGACTAATAACAAATAATCTAATCCATAATTATGTTTTCCAAAAAAATATAGAGTATAATTTCTTTATTTATAAATAAATATCAATATTAAAATTAAATTTTTAGGGATTAAAAATATTGTTTTATTCATTAAAACAATTAAATTTTGTTGAATAAAATTAAATCATTCTAATGGAAAAAAGAGAGTTCTCAAAGGGTTCGTGTTGATAGAAATACCCTGACTATAAAAACAGGAATTATTTTTTTGAAAAATTTACTAATGGATCATTATTATGAAATAAAATTAAATCCCATAACCAATATAGATAAATTATATTGTCATTACAAATTAAAAAATACTTACAATGAAAAACTAAAAATAGAAGGATATGGAAATAGTAAGAATGTCATGGAAATAATTCTATGAATAAAATCATATATGTAGTGATCAATAAATGAATTGTCTAATACAATGAGTTTAATAAAAAATTTACAAATATATATTTATTAGAGGATAAAACATGGAATAGAAATTACATGATAATTATTCATTTGGAATAAGAAACGGCTCATGGATGTGAAATGATTAATTACTATTTTGAAAATATTTTAAATATATATGTAAATAATATATATACATTTCACAATAATTTTTTTTAATTTGATGTGATTTATTTTGAAGATCTATAGATTTAAAAATAATCTCAAATAATGTATCCTTGAAAATATATTTTTAATATAAAATCTGGATCTAATGATGAAACATTGTATAAGGAAAAAATAATGGGACAGTTTTAATTTTTTGGATATTCTTATATTTAAAAGATGCATTGTATAAAGACTAATACAAAATTAATTATATAAAGAAATATCTCATCTATAGTGGACTATAATAATATTATATTATAGTATTTGAATTAGAGAAACTAATCCTAAAAGAAAAATTATAAGTATAATAATTTTTACCCAGCCAAAAAACATTTATATGATCAACATCACCTATGTGAAAAATAATACATAAGAAAATAAATCTTACACATGTACTTATAAAGAAGGATATTAAATAAATATAAAAATTAATAGAATACCAAAAAATAAAATAAAGGGTTTTATATAACCATATTATTGGAGGAAATTTAATGTGATTAAATATAACTCATTGATTTAGGGAGGAGTTACAAGAAATCCATTTTATTGGTATAATAATTGAATCTATACACATTTGAGAAATGGATTATTAATTTCAGAGTATATCCCCTGATATAAATTTTTTGATAAAAATAAATCCATTTAATGTAATTACCTTTTATCAAAAAATCCAAAAATTCCCTGTGAATTTTTGTATAACAAAATGTTCTAACATAAATGTTTTATAAATTTTGATTATCATTTCAATTCATACTCTTCAATTATAAACATTATATATTTAAACACTAGTTAGTTTTTTGTGTTTTCATTTTCAAGGGTAAGTGATGATGATCATTTAAAACATGTTTTAAAAAAAGTTTCATGTAATTATTATAATAAAATTTAATTCCATTATTAAAACATTGATGTTAATATAATATTTGTTAATTGATATTCGTAAATGTATAATATCATTCCATAGTATAATTTTTTTAATCCATGATGATGCAACTATTGATGTTCAAGTTTCAATGATTCAAAACGATTGATGTATATTTTTATTGTTAAATAGTTTAATAAAAATATTTCATTTAATGAATTTAAAATTCCTTATTTGTATATTTATTTCAGATAACACATTTATATAAATTATTATCATAATCCATCATATAAATTGTTAACATTTTTTGTGTTTATGGATAAACGGAACCAAACCTGACATTTAAGGATTATAGTTCACTACATTTTTCTTTTCTTAAAATATCACTATACCAAATGAATTAAGATTAAATGTATTATTTATTATTTTTATATATCATAATTTTATGGATGTGGAGTATGAATCATTAGATATAAAAATATTATAAAATATGAATAATGTGATTTTATTATTACTGTGCATGATTAAGATTACTAAATTAATGATCACAATTTGATGATCTAATTATTAATATGATATCCAATTTTTCATTAAAAATATTATTTATATCATTAAATTCATAGCTATCCTTTAAAACCACTGTATATATTATCCATAAATGTTTGTGGTTGAAGGTGATCATGTTGCTTTATAAAGGTATTATTCTACACATATTAACAACTGATATATTCATTTATCATTATGAAAAATGGGATATGGGGTAAGTTGTTACAACGATAGGATCATAATATTATAATATATAAAATATTTAATTAATTAATTATGTATTTAAATGGGAAATTATAATCATATGATAGTAAAGAATTATGTTATACAAAAATATTACTCCAATTTATGACATTGGGTTTTCATTTGTGAATTCTCAGGAGTTTTAGGGAATAAGATAATATCATGTGACTAGAAGATCGAGGAGAAGGAATATTACTCTAGGGGAATGGAAAGTGGTAGTTTTAAATGTGTAAATATAAATTTAACTACGATATTTAAGGGGTTGGGATATGTTATATTTATAATTGATAATGGGTGACGTTTATATAAATAAACCCATCATTTCAATAAGGAGTACTTACTCTAAAATAAAGTACATCAAAAATTGAGAACTATTTGGGTGGGGAAGTGATAAGGTCACTAATATACTCAAAATAAGATTATCAAACATTTAATTAAAACATTTTACAATTTTTCAATATAGTATACCCCTTCAATCGCAATTAATAATTACAAGAATTACCCATTTTTTCATAATTAATTAATAAATTTTGAGAAAAATTAAATCTTCATTGTCAAATAATTTATTATAATTAAATAAAAAATTCAAATTAATTATATTTTATTCATTTTAATAAAGATATGGAATTAATTTTAAACTAATTAATTTTTTTTATTTAATAGATTCATTATATTTAAAAAAATATATTTATTAATGTCCATAAAATTTGATTTCATTTTATAATCAAGAACATTTATCATTATATATATAAAATTACTTAATAAATACAAATTTTTTATATAAATTGTTTTCAAAATATTCTAAGACACATATAAATTTAAAATTTTCATTAAATCATGGTATCTATAAAATAGACATATTAATCTAAGTACATTTAAATTAATATTTTTCAGAAACAATAAATATAAAAAAATAATATAAATAATTTTATTGTGAAGGATCAAAATATAGTATTCATGTTTCCTAATAAAATTTATAAAATTCAAAAAAATTTCTATTAAATGACATTACAAAATATATTGAAGAAGGTTTTTAAAGGGATTACAGATCATTAAAACATTATATATTCTTCTTATTATTTTGTACCATCAATATATTATTTTTAGTTAGTAATTAATATAAATATATATCTTTATCAATTAATCATATGTTTATAGGGATTTATAATTATTCATCTTAAGGGGAATTTTTTAATACAAATACAGTTCTATGATAACGATGAATCTATTATTCATTTATCCTATAACACTTGAATTTAATTCATATTAATAGAAACCATTATTTTAATTCTATTAATATTTCATACTAAACTCACTCTTATTCATTCATGATAAATTAGTTGATATAATTTTATATTTATTCAGAAATATTTATATTTTATATAAATATATAATAGTTTGATTTATGTTTAGTGATTCGGTGACACTGAGCAATTAGGAAAATTGAAATATATATAGGAAATCATAAATTAACATCTCAAAGAGTTAAATATATGAAGATGAAAAAAATGAAATAATGAGAGACATGGTTTATGAATTTGGTTTTATAATGTGATTCATTATAAATATTTTTTTTGGATATTACGATGAGTCTCCATAAAGGGATTCAAACATGAATTACCCTAAATTTATTTAGTGGGGTGTTCATTTATATTATTTAGCTGTATCTAATTTTATGTTATTGTACTTTATATAATTTCACAACGAGATTTTCTTGTGGGATCACAAATTTATATATTTTTTAATTTCACTTAATTTGACGTTACTCATATAGTTTCACCGAATTTTTATATGGTACTAGTTGAGAATGAACAAGTAGTCACTCAAGTGGTCACAAATATCAAATTAAATCATACCAAATTAATTATTCTAGTTCCTATTTAGGTAGAAGTAGATAATTGTTGTAGTTTTACAATGTATAATTATTCTTTAGAATTATTTCATCATAAAACATAATATTTCAATGAAAAAGGGGGACCCCAAGATATTAAATATTATATTATATTCATAGATTAAATCATCGACATTACAGAGACACCATATGATTTTAGTGTGAAATTGGATTAATTAATGCATTTTGTTCCTAGTTCAAGGTGCATGGTTATGAATAATCAAACTAAGAGGCATGGGTGAACATCATGTACCATTTTGTATAAGGAGATATTCCTCAACAGACTAAAGATATACAACACACATGTCTTCTTGGACGATCAATATTATATTATATCAAAAACTTGATATTCTTCATGATTTAAAGAGTTGCATTATTCATCTCATATATTGTCATGTAATGATGTGTATAAGGATTGAGTATTGAAGAATGAACATTGACCATTTATGAGGCTCCATGCTATATATTTCGTCATGGAAACGTACTCTAATGTGATTCATAATGATCTCATGACTATGAAGGGACTATATGGGAACATACAACATGGTCCTCTCCAAAAAAACAATTTTATAGTGTGGTTAATCATTAGTTGTGGTTTGGGATCATTTTAAACTACTAGAAGAATATTTAAGGGGTCATATTCTAGTAAAATGATATATATTTAGAGTAGAGTAAGGGATTATTAACTCCCACAGTGTGTGGAAGTTCTACAATGTGTTAAAATGTAAATTTAATTGGAATTACTCTATTAATTTCTTAAAAACACTTATGGTTTACCATCAATGAATCCATTTGGGTCTTCATTAGTTATGTTTTTATTATCAATAATATTTATTTATGGGGGGGCCATGATTGAATATAATTTTCGCTACCACATGGATTGTGTCAAATAAGATGATGTACTGAAGACATCATCTAGGAGAACATATATCACTAACCAATTGGTATTTAATACCACTGAAGGAACCCAATTTATAGTGTATCATGTCTTGATGGGTGTTCTTAGTCCCCACAAACTGGTGAAAAGAAGATTAGTATAAAGATAATGTTTTCAGAAATGTTTTTCTATAATAGGTTAAAATAACTAATTCCACGTGAAAAGCATGGTCACTAAAAAATTAGTTAAATTATCATTCATATATATAATAGTGATCATAATACCATGTAAAATGATAAAAATTCGATGATTATCCATGTTCATGTAACAAATAGGTCACAAATCACATATGTCACTACAAAAAATATTCATCACATCATCATCAATACCCAACACCTACAAGTGTTGTCTTACAGTTACATGGACCTGGAAAAAAATATTCTTCATATTTCCAAATTATTATAAATTATGAGAGAAAAAATACGAAGATGATAAAACTACTTTACTCATATGAAGTATAGGTAAAATAAACAAATTTACTCAATTTATCTCCAAATATTATATAAATTCCATTTTAATTGATTTTAACAAAACATGAATATTACTTATCCCATTTTCTTTTTATAATTATGTCACGAAGAATATATTTTTACAAAAACTAAATTTAATTAAATGATTAAACAACTAACATAATAGTTTTTGTGTCATCAAGTAACTAGACTAGTTACCACAAATCCTCACACAGAGAATGATTCTTATATATCGGATAATGCATTATGATAAAGGACTAAGGGTTAATATTAAACCCATATAGGTTATATCTTACATCATTAATATGTAGTTAGTCCTATAATCATTATTTACATTTCTCAGTAGAGGAAAATATTATTAACCTGCATTTTTTATGTACCTACTTAATAATAAGGATCCAAAGGGGTTTATTTAAAATATTAGAAATTAATTCTCATTATCATCAAATATGTTTTGAAACATATAACTCTTGTGTCCGTAATTTCAATAAAAAATTTCCACTACAATATTGTTAATGAAACAATTCTAGGAACTAATCTTTAAAAAAATTCATTCAATTTAAAAACAAATTTCAAAAAAATTTGTCGAAAATTGTATAAAGAAGCAGCTTTTAATTAAGGATTTAGAATTTATAATGAAACATGAAAAAAATTCACCATGTCACAAAATATTATATTTCAAAAACATAGAATGAAATTCCTATATGTTCAAGAAATAAATGTTTCAATTGATAATGATACCTTATAAAACCACATACCTCAAAAATTAGATCGTCAAAAATTATTTATGTACCAGTAATTTGAAATGATGGAATCAAGAAATAGAATATGAGGATTTCAATAAAATAATTCAAAAATTAAAAAATAAACTCCAACATTCTATATATGAGAACATATGTCATTGACATCAAGAATATGAATATAGAGGTAATCAACAAAGAAACTGAATGATTAACTTATTAAAATATGATCATGGATTCGACTATCACTTTGATTAACCAACGATGGGGAAGAGGAATCAAATGTATTCCCAATATAACCCTATTATTTCATAGAAATTAAGTATATGTTGAGTTAGGGGTAATAAGTGATTGAATAATTGTTTTATTGATATTTTTTAAAATATCTGTCACTAATATAATCAATTGTGTTGTAATATTATACCCACATGTTGGAGCCTACTAGAAGATTGATTTACGTTCATTTATGTGGATAGAAACTCTATTGGATTTGAACCTCATATATTCGTTATTATTCAAATTCATTCTCCCAGCTAGTTTTTAAGTCTAACTATCAATCCATTATAAATCTTATAGAATTTGAGGATAAATATTTTTTTCTACACAAAGAAACAACAATCAATCCTAACTCTAACCCCAAAAAATATTCATATAGTGTGATCTAAAATGGAAGACAATTAAACTAAATTAATTCATCACTAATTTATAATTAAAAACATGGTGTTGAAATTATCCCCAAAATATTTTTTTTCCAATATAAATTCATGTTTTATAATTATAATGCATAATAATATTATTGATTTATTATTAATATCATATTTCCATTATCACATTTAACATCATGGATCCATGCGGCCATAAAAATAATTCAAAAAGAATAAACAAAACATTTAGAACATTCAATAAAGTTTCAACTATCAAATTAATCTTCTTAGAAATTGAAACATTAGGTTCTAGGCCTTGATCATTAATATTATGAATGTGACATGGTTCGGGATCATAATTATTAATCCATGATACATGAAAATTATTTTTTGATTGATGAAAATTATACTGGTAATGAAAATAATTAATAAACCATTCTAATCCACCCAATGTTCTTATAGGGTCCATATACCTTCGATAAAATCATTCATTACATCCATGCTCTATGAGACCTAACTGGGGTCATAAATATTGGAACAATTAAACAATAATAATATAATTCAATATATGATATGTGTTTACACATATATGTTTTGTACTACAATTGGTACACTAACAATCCTCGACGAATAATCCTGGTCATTATTGATGTTTCTTGAACCCTGAATTATCATATAAATAAATCATAACCAACACTAGACTAATTGTTATGTGAGTTACAATGTCCAACATACAAACCTCTAGTGGGATCCATCTTAATGGATTAGTACTATTTGTTAATATAACAAAACTCATCTATTTTTATATGGATTTACTAATTATCTCAAATGTCCAGAACATAGGAATAGAGAATATACCCAGGAATCATAATATCAACATTCATTATTTTGTGAGTATTTTCCATCTATATCATAGAGGGCATGTGTTCCATTGGATAATTTAAAATATTCACAGTGTTAGTTGAGAAAAAATTGTGTGGTATATTTATCAAAAACTATAGTTTCGAATTATTTGGTAATAAATATAATGACTACCACATTCAATGGTCCCAGTTATATCTCCATCGGATGCACCACCACTGGGTTAATTATCTTATATATAGAAGTATTCTACTATTTAATATCATCTAGAGTTCATAGATTCATGTAACACTAACGATAAGATGAGTTAGCCCATGAATAATAATATAATGTCTGGATAATTTATTCATTAAAATAATATAACTACACTATAAACATTGTAGGTGTAGAATATTTTATACCAAAATGCAGAGTGGAAAATATATCATAAAGTAATTCAATGTTTCAAGTGAATCAATAATAGTATTATATATTTTCTGCATCTAGGAATAGACTCATTGAGTTCATAGTTATTACATAGTGGCAAAAAATCAAAGAGACCCTAACATTTATTTCCAATGGTCTATAATATTAATTTTGAAGGGGTAGAAAACATAGGATTCCACCATGAGACTCACCTGTCGTTAATTTCACCTTATAATACAAAAAGAAACAACTATTTATGTTAAGGTAAATCTCAATAACTCTTGACAATTTACCTAGGTAAATGTCATCCATTAAATCCCAATCAATCACCTTAGTAAAAGGGTAATTATTTTGAATCAATACCTATGAAAAAATATATTTATGACTAACAATCTGAGTCAGTCATGAAATTACTTTCTCTTTTGATAAGATTCATGTGAAAATTGAGTGAGATCAATGGAGTGATTAAAAATTCCATCATGGATTGATCTACATTTTGAAGGTGGAGGAACTCTGTGGACATCATCATATTAATATAACATAATTATAAAAAATATATAAATAAGGATTTCAAATATTTATACTCAAAGGCATAATTCTACATTACAAAACTTGTGAATCCCAACACCTTCAACAACATCATTCTTGTTTAATGACCTCACAAATCACCTTAATAGATTCTAATATTTCTAAAAATTACATGATTATTATGATATTTTATTTTCTTCATAATACTGTACTATTTTCCTTTATAATTATTTATTTTACAACAAGATAACATCCTCTAACTGATCCTTACCAAATTCCATTAATGAAATTAACACATAGACTAGTATAAGAGAATGTGTTGCACCGTGGCATATGGATAATAACACATATACTATATCCTCATTTAGGATTTGGTTAACTAGTTTGTTACCATGATGTGTTTCATTAATTAATTACTCCATTAGTCTAATACTATTTATTTTATGGTGTAATTTACTACACAAAATCATGATATAAATCAATTAAACATTAAACTGATAAACATGTTTTATCATAGACAATGAAAAAGTGAAAATAAAAAACCCAAAAATAAGAAAACATAAAACAAAGGACTCATTTCTCAGACACCCATGGTATCTTAAGGATATCTACATTGAGAGATATCCATGATTTTTCTGGTATCCTAACCCTTATGCTGAAATAACCCCAGCTATTATCAAAAGATACATCCTAAAATAAAAAACTGAATTCCTACAAAAAAATCCAAACACCCCGTTGATATAGTTTTTTACTAATATAATTAGGGTTCAAAACATATCAAGTATCTATTTGTAGCCCACAATATTTCCCTAATAGAATTAATGGTCCCCATAAACTTGAGATAAAAACTTGGGCATTATGACTGTTTTTGTCAAATGGTTTCATCAAAACAGTTTTTAAAAAATAATTCCACATGAAAGAAGTCACCAACAAACAAGTTACAACAAGAATTTAAATACATAATAGTTATTGTAATCACAAGATAATAGATAAAAACATAGATAAAATACATACCTTTGTATCATTTAAATTACACTCCACACATATCCCTTCCAACAATACTCATCCCATCAACATATGTACCCACCACCCCGGAGTTATTCCATTCAATTGAATACATTTATAAAATTATTATTTCACATAAAGAAATATTTATATTGTAATAATTAAGCCTAATAGGTTACCATAAATTAGTCTATATGCATTAAATATGAAATAAAAAAATATGGATAATTTCTGTAAAAGCATGAAACAGTGTTCAATTTCACCATTCATAAAAAAATATGAATATCAACAATATCGTAAACATTTTAAAAAAAATTATAATTTATTATTTATAAAAATGTGATCTCTGAATGTAATTTAACAAATGAAACCACTGTTAAAAAAAGTAGCCAGGAAACTACTCCATTGGCCCATAATCATCACAACAACACTAATTATTAAATAACTCTGAAAAAAATACCCTATGATAGTAATCTTAGGTTGTAATTTTCCACACATACTTGTGACTATCTTCCTAAACATTTTATATCTATTTTTTTTATCATCATTTAAATTTTTTTAAATTCTTACATTTATAGAGTTCATGTCATGGACCACCAACATCCATACCCATGTTCCCATGAAAATTATTTAACTATAAAACCAAGGGATAAACATTAAAATTAAATTAGGTTCAATATGTATAACTCATGTATAACCAATTAAATTTCAAAACATTCTATTTTATTTTATATCACGAGTCATTATAATGGGAAGGTCATTAGAAAATATCATTTTAATTAGTAACCATATTTTATCCAAATTCCCCCAACATATATCAATAACCAATATCAAATAGGGTTTCATCATTAATAAATCCTTTTGTAAAACAATATTAAGAGAATATAAATATTTTTCAATGAAATGGAATTAAATAACATTACAAGAATTTAATAGAGGATTTAAATAATAATAGAAAATTATGAAACCAATAATAAAAAAAATCGAAGCAACATATATTAACACAAGGATCTTCAAAAAAAAGAAAATTGACCATCATATTATAAAATTATCATACAATATAGAAAAATATGGGATCATACATGCTTTTTTATCAAAAAAAAACCTGAATCTAACAAAATACATAGTCCATACTATTCATTAAATATGTTGATAACAATGGATAAGGGTATCTATAATCCAATATGGATTCACACACCATTAGTGGATCATAAAGTTGATATGAATTTTTATTTTTCAAGAATAAAGAATAGAAAGAATAATTTATCCCATGAGTTCCATTTTAAATCATTTGAAATTGGTTTATATAACTGGAAAAGTATGATAAAATAAAATTGGGGAATGGTTAGTGAAAATATTAAAAAAAACCTTATTAATCTAATCTTTGGTGGTGCTATTGTATAGGAAATGGATTCCACTAACTAGCAACTGATATTAGAAAATATTAATGAATTTTATTATTTCCATCAAATAGATGAATTATTTTCCTCTTATATATTATAGACCATATAGATCCTTGATTATTAATAATAATTACACTATCTGGTTGATTCCACTCACTAGGAAGTTGGTGGACATCATATAGATTTTTTATATATAGCTTCATTTACACATACATGTTGAAAACATAATCTAGTCATCAACACCTCAAATGAATGAAAAATGGTAGATAAGAAATTAAATATGAGGAAACTGAATATGTATAATTTCATACAAGAAATAAACATAGAGTGTTACAATATATTGTTTGTATAGGTATGTGATAATCCCATTTTGGATTATCAAACCTCTAGTAGTGTACGTGGATCTACCAAATAGTATCTTCCATCGACACTTAGATTCCATTTTCACTGTTTTCACTGATGATATCATGATTTTATAACTAAAATCAGATTATTAGGATAGACACCATGAGATAGTGTTGATTATGATTTGAAGTCATCACATTTATTATAATCCATCAATATTATAGTTTTTTAATGATGATTTATATTTGATAATTAATTTTTTTATGTGACTGTAATCATAGTTTATCATGAGATAATAAAGGGAATTATTTATTAGGAATGAATTATTTTGATTTTTTCTCTTTAGTATTTAATTTTTTGGTTTTATATTACAAGAGGTACTTTCATGAAATTCCCTTCTTACTAGATCCTACCACTATGATTACTAAAAAGGATATAGTATTTGAATCAATTGGCCAGTTTGAATAGAAATTCCTAGTGTTGAAGGGAATATTTTCTTCTGAGTGACTATAATTTTTCCTAACCAGTGAATTTTATATGTTGTTTACTAAAGTTATTCTATTTTATTATTTAGAGCTTTTGTAATGTAGATATATTGTGATGTTTTTTATTTATCATGTCACCATTGATCCTACTAATTGAACAACCCTTATAATGATCAAGAGTTACATATATTGGTTTATAACCTAAAATGATGGTCACTCATAATATTTAGTAAGAGGTTTTTCTATTATATAGACATTATAGGATACAATATATTTTCTCCAAAATAAATACATATACCATCCATATAGGGTTTTTTTGGTACATACAAACTATTGAATTTGAGAAGGCATAAACCTATGGGAAATGTTTTGTTTATTAGATGATCTCAATATAAACAAATAATAGTATTGGAAATTATAATAATAACAAGATATAATGTTTATTATATTATTAATATATTATTTTAATTGGTGTATCAGTGGATCCATGAGTGATGACCGATAATACTTATGTCATCACTTTTAAATTGGTGTCTTGATTTAAATCATTCTCATTGAGTCACCCTGGATGAAATGTGATGCGGGAATATTTAGTATGGAATATACCATATATTGGATATTATTTGGATGTATCAATGTGATCTACAATCACAATTGGGTTTCAGATCCAACATATATGAGAGAATTTTAGATGACAGAATCTAATGAAATATATTAAGTGATGTTCCCTAGTTTAGTAAATATGTTTCATTATATAATTTGATGTTTTTGAATGATGGTTATGAAAAAGTATATTGTGATATTTTACTCTCATTGTATTACATATTATATTATTACTGTCATGCATTAGTAATCAAGTGGATTACTTTAATCTCTTGCACTAAAAGTTTGATGTGGAATGATTTAGCAATAGACATAATTGCACTAATACCAATGGTTCTGAGATGTAGAGATTTTTTGTTTGTTATAGGTGATTGGATGATGAAGCTATAAGAATTAATTCCAATTTGCGAGACATATTAGTGTATCTATTAGCTGATACATATGTTAGAGAGATAATAGAGAATCAAATATTGTTTACGAGTTTATTGTGCACCAGATATTCTTATGTATTTTAATGATTTGTGGTGTTAATTCATAAGGTGATGTTATAATTTTTGAATCATAGTACATTTTATCAACCTCATATTTTCAGACATATAGAATGGTTGATTCAAATTTATAATGATATCAACTAGGAATGTATTATGGATTTCATTAGAAACTTGAAGGATCATTGATCCATAATAGAGTGTCAATATAACAGTGTTTTTTTACCATAAAGGTAGATGGATATATTTGAGTCACTATATGTTAATTCCTATCATCCATAATATTATTTTCATGATTTTGTTGATTTACGAATTTTTTATTGGAGTTTTTCGATAGAGACAATGGAACTAATGTTGTCAATTCAAAAGAAGTAGGTAACTTCTCAAAACTATTATATTTTTTATTCTGAACATATGTGATGAAATATAGTGTAATTTGTAGTTCATTTGGTTTCCATGATGGTGAAACCTCTTTAGGGGAATCAATGATTTTTTAAATTCGTAAAGGTAAGAAACATAGATTAAGGAACATTTCAAATTCAGTGGCTCCATCAATAAAATGTCTTGTAGTTTTGACCTTTCTAACCATTAAAAAGGTATGTGTAATTTTTTTATCTATCATTTTTTAATGTAAATTAAATATTAAATCAATCTAATTGAAGTAACTCATATTTAGTTGATTTTGATGAATCATTCATGAATCATCCAATTTCAATAATAGAATGAAGAATGATTGTGTCTTGTAGGAAGACAATTCCCCTTTTCCTATTTTTTGGAAGCATTTAAATATCCAATTAGAGTCTTAAAAGACATTGTAAAATGATTTATATTAGGCGCCCATGTTATTCATCAATGGACTCAAGAGACACTCCTCAAAGATGTGAAGCCGCTAAAGATGGATATTTTTAATATCATCATATTTAATGGAACATTTTTTAAAAGATTTAATATTACATTGTTTCCATTTATTTAGTTATAAAAATGAATTGAGGTATTTTGGACACCAGATAATAGAATTTATGGTGGTTTGGGAACCCACCAATATATTATTAAAAATTTGTTCTCCTCCAAATAGCTATTAGGGGTGCCTTTGGCCACATAACATGTTAAATGCCACCGAAAAGTAATCAAATTTCCACCATCTATCATATAATAGATTCTATTTCCCCAAAATATTAATTGTGCTACTAGAAAGAATGAGATTCATATCGACCAGTTAGTGTCACATATTGGCTAGCTAGGTGTTCCAAAAAAAATAGGGTACTCTTATTTATTCATCTCATAGAGACTATTTCATATCCCAAAATATTAAAATAATACTTATTTTTATATAATAAATGTAGAGGGTCCCTTATTGAAGATATTTTACTCTCATCCTCATCCATTAAACATTTTGAGATTCTGTTAATCTCAAGACTTCCTTATGGTATGCCTATGTTGATTAATCTAAAAATTCTCTCTATCTATTAATAAAGCATTGATCTGTTATTTGATGGAAGTATATACATCATCATATATTTTTCAATAGAAAAATATTATATCATTTGAGGATTAGTTCCTTAATCTATTTAGTATTACATTGTATCCCATGATCGTATCTCGATCCATTGGTGGTGGTGGTTGTCACTTCCTACATTTAATATAATTCTAGACATTATAGTGTTCTTATTCTATGATTTAGATTGTGAAATCATTATCTAAATAATAAGGGATTTCTATATAGTTATTTTGAGAAAACAATTTATTTGGTAAAAATAGTTGATGTTGGACATTGATTCAATTTATATGATAATTCCATACTATTTGGGGAATTTTATGTAATTATATATATTGTTATGGATGTCCATGAATTTGTAGGCCATTTGACCCTTTGTAGATATTATTTACATGTGAGTTAATGTGTATCCCCTGATAACCTATCATTTTATAATTCTAATTTTTTTGAGTGGTTTTCATGTGTGACCCTAGTATAATACGATTCACGTGTGGGGGAGTGAGTGGAATATGAGTCTTCTTCCTGATTTAATTCACATGTGGCTCCATGTGTGGCCATGATTTCATCATTTATATTGTATTCTTGTATTTATACTTACTATAAAAACGTTTTAGTCATCCATAAAAATTAATATATTTTGATTTATATGATTTTGAGTTATTTTGATTATGGTAAATCCATTCCCTGCCTCTTTTCCATCACATGGATGGAAGAAATCATTTATCATGTGATTCTAAAGCTTAATGTCTTTTTATAGTGGTGTAATTTATTTTTACTCACTACATTACATGAATGGTTACAATTAGATAAAAATTTATTATATATGATATATTTTTATATTTAATGTTTTTTAAATTTAATATATCGATTAACTTCTTACCCCACCACACTTAAATAAATTATATCATCGGACAAGCATATATGAGGACTACCACATCGGCAATGTGATGAGATTAATTTTTTATATCCACCTATTATGGATGATATATATATATATATATCTACAATGAAATTCAAGGATATTTATATAACTACTATAAATATTTATATGATGGATTAATGACATAGTTTCAAGGAATTAACATTCCTAACCAAAACATACATGATAAATGATATTGATAACCATAAAAATTGATGATTTTAATAACAGATTTTTAATAAACATGAAATGAAATATTATAATTGGATCACATATGATACTATAAATATATATAGTTTCTGATTACATGTATTATAAATTTATACATGTCCCAACATTGTATGAAATAACTTTTAAAGAAATAATACATTAGGTAATGGTTTATGTCTCATTATCATCAAAATTATAAATTGTTTATTTTTTTATTTCACTTGTTGAATTATTTGATATTTTAATTATAAATCCCAACATTTTTATTATCCTGTTTATATTTCCGGAAATTACATTGTTTCCATCTATTTTACTCTCTCAATATACTCAAAATTTTAAAAAAATAAATTTTTTAATGAAAAAATGCATTCTTTATTTTTAATGGAATTTTTTTATTCAATAACCATATATTATTATAAATTCATTGAATAATCATTTATATATATGAAAATAATTTATTAACATTATTTTTACTTATTTTTTAGATTTTTTAAAATTTTAAATGTAATATTCATGTATTATTTCATTTAAGGAACATTTTATCAAAGGATTGAATGAAATCATTATTTTAACTTAAATTAACTGAATGACTTTTTCCATTATCAAGTCAAATATTTAATTTGATGATTTATTATCAATTTTCCATTATATATTCTAAATAATATTTATATGATAATAATGGGAAATTTTATAGTTTTCATATAAGTGATTATAAAATGAAATGAGTATTTCTCTCAATAAATATTTGAAGTGTCTATTAATTGTTTTTGACAAGTTTCAACATCCATTGATTGATATATTGCTCTTATTAGGATATACTCTAAAGATAAAATAAATCATATTTTTCAAGCAATAAAATTATAATTTTGAATTGGAAATGTACTGAAAATCTATATACTTGTTCTTCAAATATGAAATCTTATTGATTATTATGTCATATTGATTAAGTTATATTTTTTTACAAGATTCATTTGATTGATGGGACATTGAAGTAAAAATATTCTCCTTTAAATTATTGGAATAAAGTGATAAAACATGTTTAATTTTTGTAATAGAGCTTACACATTTATGTAATATGTCTTAGTGTGGGACCAGGACAATATATTTTTAATGTCTGACAATATATGTTAAATCATTATAATGATAGTTATAATTATACATGTTATTATTAAAAAAATTAATGTCATCCATATATAAAATTTATTATCATGTTATTATTTATTTGTTATTATGTTACCGTTATTTTTCCTAACAATTTACTCATGGAAAATTTATTATATGATAGATTCATCTATATTCACTTGCTTACATAGAATTTAATATAACCATTTTTTTCATTTCACCAATGAGTTTTAAGATATTTACAATGATTTATATAGAAGTGTATTCTAGATATAATGTTCATTTTCTCAATAATAAATCTATGTTGTATTTTATGTTTTTAAATTTTATTTCAGATTATGTTTTATATCATGTTTTCCAAGATTAATACACTATTAAAACCTTCATGATATGATCATTTGTATGTATTAAAAATTTTATAATTTAATAACTACAACTGTGCTACTAGGGAAAATGTTATTACTTTTTCTTTTTGATAAATTTTTGTAGAAACTATAAGAAGAAGATTTCAAAATGAATTAAATAGATACAATATATATTTCATAGATTATAAGGATAATTTAATGTCTAGTATAATAGAAAAATGTTTTGTAAAAACAAATAATGTATTGTTTTCTTATCAAATACAAAAATTTCTAGATACATGAAATTGATAGAAGTTATGGAATAGTTTCACCTAGGGGTAAATGAGATGAATGGGGTTGATTAAGATTTAATACGATATTAATTAGATAACTATGAGTGGTCTTAAGAGTAAACATTTATTTACACAATCTTGATGACTATGATTATGTTAATTGTGATTTTTTTATTATAATTCATCAGGAATACCCAATAGAAACCTGTGATATTAAATTGTGATAAGGGGCATACATAATGTTCCCATGTTGATATATATATAAGGGTTTTATATAATTAACAACATAGATACCACTTTTGATTGTTTATAATACATGATACTTTTTGGAGACATTTATATAATAAAACCATTTGGTGTTGTATCAATTTTTGGGAATGTTTATTGGATAAATAATGAATTTATATTTTAAAAAACATATGATTAAAGGGAATAATAAACTTATGGGTTAATCTGATCATTAATGTTGAGGTAAACTTGGGATATAAAAATTTGTAAAAATATTCATTAGAATATAGATAAGCATGGGATAGAAAATGTAATATATGATCTAAGTGATTAATAAAAAATATGTTCTCTATATTTGTAACATTATATTTATAAGTCATATGTTGATATTTTATATGAGGTATTATTTTTAAAATGATGGTTGAGTTATATTTTTTAGGATTATATGATTTTATTTTCCAGTTTATGGTTGTTTTGGTTATTTATTTGAACTAATATCATATATTATTGATTATATGATAGAAATTATACATTTTTTGTTTTTAAATTCCTGAGGGATTTATGCATTTTAGTGATAAATGATAATTTTACATTTTTAGAATATGAGATTGAATCTTTTTTATTTTATGGTTTTCAATGTGGTTATGAATTTTTTTTATAGTTTCAGTGTTTGTAACTAATGTAAGGATTAATATTGACATAAAGGTTTAATTTTTGTGACTTTAATGAATATTTTATTATTTTATAATATTATGATTTTCCATATTGGGGTTATTATATCTTGTAATGATAATATAATTTTTAGATATGAATAATACATATTCATCATTTTGAGGATCTCATTTTCTATTAAATTTGATTTTATTGATTCATGCTTTAAATATTCATTATGGTGATTCACATAGAATGTTGAATATATGTTTATATGTTCGAAATAAATCTTTTATTTATATTTCAATATATTTTACAACCAAATTGGGGATGCTGGGGCCTGAGGAGAGAGGGAATAACCCAACCCTACTAATCATGGATCACACAATAAGAGGAATTTTGTGGAAATCATAATATGTGAATCCAATATTAATCATGTGTGGAATAATCTGATGTTATAATTATCTTTTAAATAAAACATTCAAAGGTGTGCATGTGTCTATGTCATGAAACTGAGGAAATTTTTTTGTATGGTAGGTAAATATGCTCCCAATCTCTCTTTCTAGGATTCCGACTCAACCCCTATAGGGAGGATTATATGGAAAATAAGGATATTAAATGTTTCTTCAAATAAATATGTGGTTGATGAATGTGTTAATACCTCTATATATAATATTTTAGAGCTAGTTATTACTCATCATTGTGAGATAATAAAGAAATATAATGATCTTACCAAATTTATAATAATGATATATGTGTTTGAGGATGGGAGAATGATGAAAATAGGGAGGGGATTTGATCATGGGGGGTTTCCTTATGTTTAATTTTAAAGATGAACATGGAGTCTTGGTTGAATCTCCCTAAAAACTTACTTCATAAGAATTCTGAAATGGTATAGGAATTTTTACCGTATTAATGAAAGTAATTTTCATTCACAGATCCTAATATGTATCTTTATGCCGAGTTGTCTCTACTAGAAACAATATATTCTATGGGATATTGTGTACTATATTGGGAATCCTATTCGTATGTATATGAAAACAGATAAAACAATATTTATTAATTATAATAGAATATATTAGGACTTCAAAAGGAAAAAAATACGGTATAACAGGTGGTCCTATAAACATGTGATGATTGAATAAATCATGGAATTTAGAATGTTTGGAAGCCAACATTTAATGGGGGAATGAAAGATCATGCATCATGTATCAAACGATGACATAAATACATAATCATCCTATATAGGCCATGTAGGTATAGATGTTATGGGGATAATGAATCATTATATTGTTTATGGTTTCTTCCCACATGAAAAAGCCTCTCCATCCTATGTGTTTGATATGAATGACCTAGAAAAATATATTCTATATCTCATTGGAATTATTCATTCTAAATATGTTGTGATAATTTATCAATATCAACACTTTCTGTTGGAAGTCATGAATGGAATAACAGAACTGAATGTACATGAAAAATAAAAAAAGGATATTTCTCATGTGAATGATGTAATTGAACCTCAGTCTACAATGAGAATAATTTAATATCAAGGGAATGAAAATGAAATTGAGATTACCAGTGATGGATAAAATGCATTGAATCCAACTAATGAGGTTGAGGAATATTATTTTGGAATGATATCTAAAGAATATAAATTCTCAGTTAACATAGATCTCCTGGGTAGACATAAACATATGTGTCGGTAGAAGACTGGAAAACATGTTGAAGTGGGTGATGTGGTTAGAGAATTAACAAATGTATCATCATTTAAAGATTCCAAGAGAAGCCTAATTATAGACAGATCCCATCATCAAATGGAATAAAGTTATAAATTCACTCCACTAAGTGGAAAATTTTGGTATGATGAATCATAAATTTCTAAACTAATGGAGAATTATCAAAAACTTGGTTATCCTAAAAATATTGTACCTATTCTGAATGAGGAAACAATAGTTGAATAGAATTCAATGAGGGTGGGGAAAAAGAGGAAAATAATTGAGGATGTAACTCAGATGAATGTGATAAAACAAGAGGAAAATCCCTCTAACAATGAGGATATGTTAATATAATTTTCAAGGGCTAGGTAATTCACTAAGGTCCATGGGTATTTGACATTATATCATGTAATATAAGCATAATGACTTATTCAATTTCTAAACTAAAAATTGTATATGGGAGTTTAAAGGATTTATTAGGGGCCTCCCATGGATTGGGGTTTCTCATTAATAATCCACATTAATCCAGTATGGGTAATTTATGGATTGAGAAACATGAAATTATCCTTATTATTAAATGTAGTAAGTAGACCCATAATATCTCAATTTCATTTAATACCTTATGGGGAACAATATTAATTTCTTTTTTGTATTCATTCCCATCTTACATTAGGATAAGTGATCTATGAATGGATCTTGAGAGTCAATGAGAAACAATTAACAAATAATTTGTGATAATGGAAGATATTGTTTACTATTTTGAAACCTTAAAAAAGTAATAGTTCACAATAAAATAGAAAAAATGCCTTGGAATTATCCTCCTTCATTGATCAATTAAATATTTTGGATGTCACGATTTATAGTGATAATATTACAATAAATATGTACACCATGAATAGAAAAAGACATTGTAATATTAACAGATTATTTGATAAAATAGATGAACTATATTCTAAAAATGGGGTCTCAGTTTTCACACTCGTAAATCATCATTTATATCACAACCACACTATTAGGGAGATCTTCAGTAAAATTACAAGGACATTTCCTCTTCAATTTCTCTTCTATAACGGTTGTCTTAAAACTCTAGAATACATAGATGTTGTTTTATTGTCTTGTGATGTTTTACCTCGTTCCTATAACATTAAAGCACACAAAAGTATTATAAAATGAATGAAAGAAGATATACTCTCTAAGACTCATCGTCAATGAAAAGTTGATGATGTAAAACGTTCTCAGAATAAAATCACAAATCACCATAAGAATTGACCATCAAGGGTGGAAATTTTGGGTCTTTCCAAAATGTGTGACCTTCTATCTTTGAATGAATGGATTCAAATAAGTCAATTTAATGGTACATGGTTGAGGAATAATTATATTAAATCTGGGTTCCTTTATCGACCCCATAAATTAATTTCAGTAAGAGTTATTAATAATTATAGTATCACTGAGGGACACCAACTTACCCATGAAAATGAAATTTTCATGGATGTGGTTGATTATTTACAAGTTATGTTTTATGATGATCAAATTGAATACATAGTGAAAATTACTGACATAGTAATATCATTAATAGAGGATAATAAAAATCATGAATTCTTTAGGGAGACCTCGAAAGGTGATGTCAATTTGGCTCTATTCATAATTAATATGGACAATGTTTCTAGTTCAGATTGGTTTACAAAAAAATCATGTTCAATTGGAATATTTTTAATGAAGATGTGACCAATGGTGTGATGGTATTTTTCACTCATGAACTAATTCCCAATGTATTAAACTCATATATCATTTCATTGATTCATCAAATGAATGATGTCACAGAAATAATATATTTTGTTTCATTTTTTATATAGAATACTATTCCTAAAATTATTACTAAAATAATAAGGATCGTGATAGGGGAATTTTTAATGAACACATAAATTATAATTTATTATGGAGTATTACTAGATAGAAGTATAAAATAGCTTATTCATAGAATCATAAAAAATTAATATGATGAAGTTATATGTAATGGATTGTAAGGGTTAAATAAATATTGACATCTTCATGATGGTTTATAATTTTATATGGAGATTTCTTTTTGTGGTTCTTAGTAAGTATGGTCATTCAGATGTTTTGATTACCATTTTCACACCATTATCAAATCTACAAGGGATTATATGCCATTATATGGATCACCATGGGGGGTATTTCAGTTAACAATAATTGGTAGACATAGTGATCTAATCTCATGGATTTTTTTCATTACTGAAAATGTATAAGTATGTGTATTATTTATTTTGTTCAACATGAAATTTAATTATTTATCAAGGATGATAGAAATTAATTCTCCCCATCACCTATATTGTGTAAAAATGAAATTATTCTCTATGACGAGACTTTCTAGAAAACAATATATGCAATTAATTTTGCCTTCACATATTTTAAGGTGTTTTAGGGTAGGCCCTCAGTTGGAACAAATTCACCGATGTGTATGATAAATGAATTATGGTTCCAAAGAAAAACATAATAACTAGGGGAATTGTTGTAAAAAAGGGACCCAAACATTTAATTAATTTCCTGTCCCCTTATATTTTTGAAATTTTAGCAGGAAGTACCTTTGGAATATCTTCTCTTGAATTATTAACGAGTTTGATAGATAGAATGGGAAATCCATGTCCAATGTTTGAAGGGTATACATTGTTAACTCAACTATTACATCTAAATTTGTTTATTACTTCTCTATATATAGTTGTCCATGAATATCATAACTGAAATATAAGGTATGATAAGGAACATCATATGTACTTCATATAATCATGAGAGGTTGTTGACTAATGTGGCACAGATAGATTGTATCAAACATTATGAAATCGTTGGGAATAGAATATATTTTTTAAGGATATTTAATGAAGCTTTTATTGGGAAATTCACAGGGAATCATGAGAATTGTAATAATTGTTCTGATGAATTTTTATCAAACTGGTTCCAAATATTGTTAATTGAAGGTACCCACACTACATCTTATTAATGTTTGTTCTTGAATCAGGAATTATTTTAATGAAATCATGATGAAAATAATTTTTTTAACAACATTCAGTCGAATATAAACTTTTAGAGGATTTTATGTTTATATATTGAGCTTAAAGAAATTATAAATGAACAACCAGAAATAGAACATATGTCAATCGATGGTATTTTGATGTAGAAAAAAGAAGACATGATGGATGTATCCCTATGCAGACTAGAATATTGTTCTAGAATTATGCTTTCATGGATAAGTATTTTCTGATCATGGGGATCATGTGTAATGGGAAATTATATATTAATGAATTATTCAATATTCAATGTTAAGGCTTCCATGTACAACCAATATGTCTTTTAAAATTTAAGGTACTTTTAACATAATCCGTATGATTTTTTCTTCTTATGAGGATATAGAAAAAGTGACTTCCCACACATGACAAATTACAATCGGACACATAATATATTGTTTTGGAGTTTTATTTATTTTTGACAGAATTATATGTTATATATAATAATTTAATGGGATGAAAATTATCCTAGAGTCCATATTTTTTAGGAATATGTTCAGTATCCATATATGTATTGGAATGTATCTTGAAATACTCATTGAGGTACTATGTACCATTGGGCATAGTGAAGAGACATGCACTCTGATACTAGTTGTAATCGATTTTTCCATCTTATGGTTTAGAATGAAAATAGTGAGAGGTTGTTTGTTAACCAATCACCATTAAAATAGGATGATATACATTATATAATTATATATACATGTATCCTATAAGGAACAACTCGGATATATGAAAAACAACATGAAAGACATGAATATTATATGAATGTTTAGTGTCTAACGAAATCATAGAAAACCTAATATTATTAAATACACTCAATTTATTATACCAATCATCCGACAGATTATAACAATCAATGATGGTGTGGCCATCGAGCCCTTGGGTTGTGGGATTTTTTCCAAAACATATTGTGGTTTTGTCAAAAGTTGTTTTTATTATTACACATGCATTACATTTTCTTAGGAATCTATGTTGTGGGATATTATATATTATATAAAACATGTTTTATGTCATATTTGGAAGACATTATTGATTGAATATGACTCTAAAACTACATTTAGTGAATTAATAAAAATATCAAGTGATGTTACTTGTATGTTCATAACTCATCGGATGTATTGAATTAATCATTCCACAAATTTCAATCTGACTATTTCACATTCCTATAAGGAAGTGAATCAAGTATAAAAATATTTTTTGAAGAAAGATATCAAAGAAATTATCTCAATATGTTCCTTAGATACCCCACTCTACTATGCACTATGGGTGGATGCCGATATCAAGTGAGTGATCCTCTCCTATCTTTGGAAAACCTCTTTTAATACATGATTTATTATGCACTTTTTCATATTTAATTTTTTTGGCATGGTTGGATTGGATCCCATACATTCATGGTATATCCAATTGATAATGGATTTTATTAATACTCAAAAAAATAAAAGAAATTTCTATTTAATTTTATGTAGAATGTGACAAAAAAATACCATGTTTTTTTTGATAATTTCATTCAAGGATTATAGAGACACATGTATAATAGGCTTTCTAGTCATAATATATGAATCAATGTTCATGATAAAATCATTATATTATTTTATTATTATGTTATATTCATCTATGTTAAATACAATTGAATGTCTGAATGAAATTTTTCTAAGGAGGGTAGAATGTAATACCCCTGGATTTTAGTTTATATTCTATTTTAAAAACTATATATTTTATATAATACATCATAGTGAACTTTGGGATTCAAAAACATGAAATATTTATATTTATATATGATCATAGTAGACTATTAATTGGATTTATGCCTATTATTATAAGTAAATTCGTTATAAAATAAATATATAAATTCCCTACATAATAAAAAATTAGTCGTTCATTAATAGAAAATATATACTCAAATATTCAATAGACATTTAATATCTAAAAATTGAATTATTTTTAATAAAATTATTTTTTAATTTTATATTGTTAAAATATTATTATACATAATTTCTTCCCATTATTGAAATATTTATTGATAAATGTGATATAATTTTGGAAGTCATCATATAAAATTTATATTGTATGGATATTTCTGTTTCTTTTGGATGTGATTGTTTTTTTCTAAATATTGAATAATAATTATTCATATATTACATAAAATATTTCAATAAATTAACTAAATTAAATCTATTATTTTTTTAAAATTTTATTATATTGTAAAATATTCCACATTTAAAAATAAAAAATTTAATGATTTTTATAGAAATCAACATTGTACTAATGTTGTTTAATTTCAATTTAACCGTTAAAAATTTCCAAAAAAATATTTCATCCCCTTTTTTGGGTACATTTTCAGTGAATTTGGTCAATGTATATGAGTATAATTTTATTTAATTTAATATATTTTATCTTTTTATCAAGTCAAATTTATATGTTGTTGATTTTTGGATAATTTTCTTAATATTTCATACCATTTATGAACATAAAAAATTAATAAATATTATATCTCTTATGATATATCCATATTAAATATATGGTATTAATTTTTAAGAAAATTATGGAATTTTTTTTATTATAATATTAAAAAAAATATTATACATAAATAATTATAAACATTTAAATTACTATTTATTTCATGATAAATATGAAAAGCCTTTTTACTGTTGATACAGTACATGTGCAGCACTATAAAAGTGAAATTTATTGTCCCAATGATATTATTTTAGAATTAATAAGTATTATATAAACATTATTGATTAACAATATCTATTACTGATATTATGGTGTAATGTTTATGAATTATTATTTGAGAAAAGATGAATGATACCCAAATGATTATGTCGTACTTGCCCAAGTTTGAAAAGTCAGAACAACATAATTATTAAGATGTGATGAGATAAATGTGATTACATATACATATTTAAATGAAATAAATAGTTTTCATTAAATAAAATAATTAATTTTATTTTAGTAACTTTATTAAAAATATTAAAAATTAAAATAATTTTCATAAACTATCATTATGTGGTGGCATTAAATTTATGAAAAGAGAAGAAACATTATTTATATAATTTTAATACACTATTAAAATGATAATATTTAAATGAGTTTAGATATGACATGATTATATAAATATAACTTCCATGTAATATTATAATATTATTTTGTAAGTTGATTGATGTCAATTTATTTTCAATGTCAGGATAAGATGATAACAATGAAAAAAACTATAAGTGTCTTTATTATAAACGATATTATTATAATTAATTTAAAATTTATATAAATAATATAAATCAATAATTATTATTTAATGTGGTTTATATTTTTTTCCATGGATTTTGGAATTCCAATTGTTACCATAAAACTATATTTACAACCCATATATAATGAAAATTCTATTATTGTAGTAACGGTTGTAGTAGGTCAGTGAAGGGGATAAAAAATACACAAGGATCCAAATGAAATATAAAATAATAAAAATTTAATTTGAAACTGATATCTTATATAAAACCAATATTCAGTTTGAATTTTTTCTTATATGGTGCGACTTACACTTGAAAATAAATAAATAGCATTTAAATCATTTATGTGATTCTCTTATATGGTGCTATTTATTTATTAGACATGATGAAATTATTAATTTAAAAATCTTATAACTCTTCATGATTGATTTTGTTTAATATTATGTTGGCAGAATTAATTTATATTTTTCGAATTCAATATACTTTATTATCCACCGAATCATTCTATAATTTACATGTCATTATTTCATTTTTCTCTCCCCATATATTAAAAACAACCAAAAAATATTTCTATGTAAAAATATATTATTTTCAATTCTAAGGGGAATATATATCTTCCATGTCCATATTTTATTTAATATGTAATAAAGAATTTTTTTACTATTCAAAATTTAGTAACTATTTTCAGTTTTTTACCCACAATAGATAACTTTTTAATACTGTTTTATATGATTCTTCTTTTCATTTTCTAAACGAGGTTCTTTTTATCGATGGATTAAACAGAATAATTCTTTTAGAATACAACAAATGAAAAATAATTTCTTTCATCAAGACAACTCATTTCATTGAATCTTCAATTACAAGATTCCTTATTTATTTTTTAAAATATAATTTTTTACCTAATAATAGGTAATTCTAAAAATTAATATAACTTCTTTTAAAATTTTTCATTTAATTTCTTGAAGAAAACATTTGGTGTTCTTTAAAAATTATTTTCACATATGAAAAAGTATTTTGAAAACACATGTTCATTAATTAGAATATACTATATGAATACTATATATTATATTTACATCAATGAGCTATATAATTTTTTATTAGGGGAATTATTTTAATTTAATGTAAAATTTCAGTCAATAACGTAAATTATTAATTATAACGACATGCTGATTAAGATGTATTATATATTCACATAATGAATGCATTACACTTATTAAGTGTAATGTATGGCCTAAAATTATAGATCATCTTGATAAATATATATGTATTATGAGAGAAAACTTGATATGTATTTTGATTAATCTATACACATTTTTTTAATATTTCATAGCGTAATTCCTTAACAGTAACTTCTTGAATGTAAAATAATATGCATTCTATCATTATTATAATAGTTATTTATTTTATTTTAATTATTTATATAGTTATGTTATCCAGTTATTCATTTATAGAACATATAATTATATATATGAATTTTTTATCTTTATTTATTCTTTCAATATTTTTAATACATTTTTTATTCTATGACAGCTTACATTGGACACATTACCTTATAGGTCATCTGAGGTAACATTTTTATTTTTATTATTTTCACCAGGATGTCAGTAAGTGTATAATTATTGATATAAAATGTTATTTTAGTTGGAAAACTATTATTATCCAAGAAAATGCCAATTTTATATGTTGTATTGTCAAATTTCTTGTGATATTTGATATTATATCTTATTTTTTAGGACTAATAAACTAAAAAATCAATTGGGATTTGATTGATTTTTTCTAAGGACAATGTTATAATGTATCCACCTTCCCAATGTTACTATGGTCATGGTTTTTATACATAGTATTTGGGAAAGTTACATGTAAATTATTGAAATTATATGTAGGAAAACAAAAAATACACAAATAACATTATGAATGATTCTGGGGATAAGTCAAACATTATGATAACAACCCAATATTTTGATGGAGTAGATAATGTGTGGTTTTCCCTAAAAATAAATCATTTTCTAGAAACTATAATGTGGTTCTGTCTCTGATTAATATTCTTTGATTGGAAATAATTTTGAATTAGGATGACTGGGTAATCCCTTTATCATTACCCATGCATGATTCAGGGGGCCTATGGTTAGAAAACAAGACTATCACTACTTAGTGATATGATTTGATTAATTCAAATTTAGTTTAATAAAAATTATATTTAATGATAGTATAGAACCATTAGTATCCGCTGATATTCCACAAATACGTGGGATATTCCTAACTTATATTCTGTTGATAATTATATGGTCGATTATATGATTAAATTTATTGATTCATCTTTTGAGGTTATTAAATTAATGATATTATAGAATAAAACTATAAAATAAAAAACCTTGGTGTAGAATGTATTTCAGTGAAAATATTATATGATAAATAATGTGTTTATATTTTTTGGAACTACATTTTATGGGATTAATAATCATAAGGGTTAATATGATTATTAATGTTGAACAAATTTTATGTTAACATAATTTTAAAAAATAACTTAATAATACAGATAAAAATGTGATTTAAAATTGTATTCGTAACATATTTATTAATTTAATATTTAATTAATTTCCTCATATTTTTAACTATAAATGATCAAGTTAAATGGAAGTAATTTTATATACCATGGGGTTTTATTTAATGAATATTTTTTATCAACATTATGGAATGATATTTTATTATGTTTTCACATTATTGTGATTCATATTATTTTGGGGAAATATTAGCATATTTTGGAGATTAAATGATTAAATTTATATAATTTTTATACATTAAATTATGAAGAAGTAATTTTTTAGGGACAAATTTGAAATAGATAAAAAATCATTCGATCAAAAAAGTAGGATTTCATCATTTTTTAATTATTTAGGAATATTTTTTATACATTTTTAGTTTAGAAACATATGGAATTATTTAAGATAAATTATTGGTGATATTCATGTATCATAGGATTGTAAAGTTGTATTTTATAATATGAAGGATTATTCATATTGGTTATTATTTTCTCATGCATTAACCACTTATATTTTGGATATAATGAATAATTTTTCATAATTTTGGGAATCTTATAGTAATTTAAATGTATTTTAGTTGTTAAGAAATGATGAATTCATCTTGATGATTCCCATCAATGGTTGATATTTTTCTGTGAGAATGGGATGAATTCATGTAAATAGATTTTATAATATTTTCTAGCTGAATGGTGATGAAATTTCTCAAAGATAGGTTAGATGAATAAAATATATCATGTTTTATGTGGTATATAAGACTCAACTACCATTGTTTTTTTTTCATAAAGTCATTTTAATCTTACATTCATTCATTCATAATTGTTCTCTTGTCCACAGCCTAGAAATTAAATTCAATGATATAATCTACATCTGATGTTATTTATATTATATATTTATTTATGGTCAAAGAATTCAATTTTGTAGGATGTAACTTCTTTAAGGAGGAGAGGATGTAATACAGTAAGATTTTATTTTATATTCTCTTTTAAAAAATACATTATTAGATATATTATAGAATATTTAACACCATAATTAAACAAACAATGATATAATTTTACTTAAATATGACTATAATATGATAGTCATTAAATACAATGTTATGAGTATAAGTATCAAAATTATGATATATATAGTAAATAAACAATAAAAATATATTTATTTCATAATAATACTTAAGTACTCGCATTTTTAGTAAATCCATTTTAGGCCAAAAAATAACAATCTTCACATAATTGGTTTTGAATTTCACTTTATTCACATATAATTATACATTAATACTATTTATTTTTGAAATTTAATATAATAAAATGATATTTATTTTTTATTCATCATAAAAAATTATCTTAGAGTAAAATTATGGTATTTTTCGGAAGAGATGATTTTGCATTTGAATATCAGAAAAAAATTAATATATCTCTTTTTTTACTTAAAATAATATAGAAATAAATTCTCAAAAATATTTGAATTTTTTGATATTTTAATTTTATTATTATTCAATTATTAGAAGTACTATTAAATACATAGTAATTTTCATTATAATGGATTTTGGCATCAGTTCATTTTTACGTTAACCAAAATATTTTCTATATTAATCATTTTTCATCAAGTTTTTTAAAATATTTTTTATGAAATTTATATCACTTGTTGGAATTTAATTTGATGATGTTTAATTAGTTTTTGGATATATCAATTAAAATTTATCCTAGAACTAGTTATTTATAATTTTCTAAAATAGTTTCATTTTTTTAAAAGATTATAAAATTGGTGTTTTTATGAAATATAATATCTCTTATGATATCACCATGATATAAATGACATACTAATTTTCATGAAAACTACATGAAGAATAATTTATTATAATATACTAAAAGTATAATAAAAAATATTTCAAATATATAAATTATAATATAATTTATGATAAAAATGCCAATAAATTCATGTGGGGATGAAGTTCTAGTTTAACACTATCAAAGTAAAATTTGGTGTCCAGAATGATTTATTTTAGAAGAGTTATTATTTTCACAAATTTATTAATTAATAAAAAAATTTAATTTATGAATTTTGTTAATATTTTTTAATTTTGTATTTATATAACTAATATCGTATCCAAATTCGTATGTATTCCACATGTAATGTAAAAACGTCAAAATAACTTCTTAAATATGTTTTCATGACATATATTTGATTAATTATACATATTAAATGAAATTAAATTGAAATTTCATTATATAAAATACTATATGGTGAATATTTTTTATTAATTAAGATTGTAAAAAATGTCAATAAAATATAATCTATGATGAGATAATGATTTTGATAAAAAGAATGACAATTATGTTTATTTTTTGAAAATAAATATTAAAATGATATTTTTTATATTATTATAGACACTCAATGAATCATATAGATAAATAATAATTAAAAAGGATATTATAAGTGACATAATTTTATATTGGTGGTTTTCATGTAATTTTTAATTAATATATAAGAATATAACAATGATAAATATTTTATATATAGTTTATGATACTATTTTAGAAATTGAAATAAAATTAAATAAAAATTATATAAATAAACCAGTGGAAATTCATATTCTCAAAAATATCATCTCATGGTATTTGGTGATCCAATGGTTCTCATATTTATATATTTTTTACCATTTAATAATGAAAAATATTTTACCATGGTGAAAGATAAAATTGGGCAATGAAGTTGTTAAATTAACTGATATTGTTAAAATTTCATATATACCTTTTATTTATTTTTTTGTTAGTGTATTTTAAAAAAATATTACCTTCAATGTTTTGTGATATTTTTTCATTTCCACTAAAATATTAAATTATTATATTTAACATGTTTGTGTATTTATAAACGTTTCTTTTCATTCATAATAAATGTACAATACCTCTCCTACAATATTCACATCACTTTTAGAAACAAATATGGATAAAACCCTAGAAAATCCACTTATAAAAAGTAATAGATACATTGTTGAGGAACATATATTATCAAAGGAAAACAATAGGTTCCATACCATATGATCTTACAGTAGATTCTTAAATAATTTCTAATCGTTTTTACAAATTCATTCTAGTTTATTAATTCTTCTACAGAAACTAAATCAGTTACAGAGATCCAAATTAATTAATAACTAAGAGTAAATATTATTTCATACATTTATTATATGGACCCAGCCTTAAATATTACATAATCTTGAGATATTTCAAGAATAATTATTGAGGATCATTTCAGGTTTAGTATTTTAGAGATATAGATCATAAAACATGCATTACATCCCACATTTAAACAAATTGGTTACAATAAAATAATGTATTCATTTTTCCCATCAACGGAAACATATTTAAAATAAAACATGTATTCTTTCGTGAAACTTCATTGACACTATCATCACATCATGTAACTTTCCCTTGACCTGTGAAAAACATTTCAAAAACATGGGATGAGCATAAAAAGCTCAGTAAGGGATATAAATGTGTGAAGTCAAAATATTAGTCCATGTATGAAATCATACATTACCCATAAAACATAATCACGTTAACATACCACATCAAATCATGAATAAATCGTAGAAATAATAAGTCATAAATATAACATGAGGCATTCATAACATTCTTACGTAGGGAGTAACCCTCATGGTTACATTTGGAATACCCATCACAGTATATTCTGTAAATATCTTCGGAGAAACATTAACGTTTAACTCCTTCACATTACCCAATGCATTGTAGATCTATATGGGGCTCACCCGCCTTTAGTTTATCACGGAACAACCCGTCTTCATAATAATGCCCAAGAACCATAACATAATCGTATCACATAAAACATACATAAAATAAAAATAACATTCCAACATTTCAATCACAAGCTATCCATACAGCACATTGATATAATAAAAACATTATGAAAACCATTTTCAATACCAAAATATAAAAAAATTAAAACATGGTATTTATTTTTCTTTATTTTTAAAAAGGTATGGCTTGTATAGGAAGCCAAAACTCAAATAATGGAAAAGTCGACGGAGATGTCGTTGTCGCCGCATACGTATGACAAAAACATTCCCATTTTACTTTTAATAAAACACATTGTATAAAAAATATTCCTTTCGGATAAACGTAAAAGTCAAAGGGGTTTATACACCGTATAAAAGAAGGTAGTGTATAAAACAAAATATGCCTCAATGAAAGGAGATTGAGACGAAGTCCCATACCTTGGGTCTTACATGACTCGATTGTTCTTTAATGTCCAGAATAATAAACTTGATATAATTTATACTTTCTTATGAACCTTTTTCAAGTTCATTATTCCTTTTATATCACTTATTACCATGTTATTAACATTATGTAATCATTTAAGTTAACAACGATCCTTTTGTCGATATTTGGTACTTGAGTCAAAAGTGAACTTCTTATATTTACAAGTTGTTCACGTAGTCAAATATCCCTTATTTCAAGAATGATATTCCTGATTTATTTGTCATATATATCATATATATCTATTATATACATGCATTTATAATATTACATAATCATTTAGTGGTAAGAAATGAAAAGCACCGCTCATGAAGACGAAAAGTCGTACGTACGCATGAGCGCTACATTGATTTCTATTTCGTATTATATGGAATGGATTCATAATGATATAAAGGTATATTATAATTCCAGTATAATATCATATATAATATCACTAACTCCATCCTTTATGCATCCCACATATGGCATTAACGAATCAAATCACATTGAGGGGGCGGTAGTCCGCACTTCCTAAAATGAAGATATCGCTTTTACCCATAATGTAAACCATAAAGGTATGCCATAAATGAAAAATACAGAAGATTAAGTAAAATATAAACATATTATATATCATATATTAATATAGTGACATCTTAATGTCCACCTTTTAATGTCTTATATGATTGTTGAACAATTATCTTTTCGTGAGGCAGAAATTCACCATCCAAAGAAACAGTATGTTCTTTAACCATTAGATGTAGTTTTGTGTATGTATAGCTAGAATACTTATCATAATAACATACTAGTATATTTATGATACTGTTTTTGTTACAAAATAATGTAATTAAATGAGTTTAGGGGGTTGGATAAGCGAAATAAAACATAAGAACACAAGAGAAAACACTACCCTTAAAACGGGTAACTCTTTTTGATTTGAGCTCAAAGGAATCCTTGGGAAGACTTATTCCCAACGTGAGGCTTCTAGGAGTAATATTGGGATGTGGAGAGACAATATGGGCAGGGTGTGGCTAAGCCAGAGGCTTGAGTGGTGTGGGTAAGTTGGTAGAGGTGGGGGCCTTTTATAATATGGGAAGAGGGGCACTCTTAGAATGTTATAAAAAGGTTACTTTATTATAAAATTCGTTTTGGATTTTAATGGTACCAAAATTATATATTTCTAGGATAAGGTGATAAGAGTTCTAAATACACCCATCCAATAGGTTTTTTAAATGTTTAGGTCTTAGATTTTACATTATCTTTTCATTTTATTTAAATCATTAAATAATGAGGTAATCGCTGCATCATCATGGTGTCATAAAAAATTTAATTTACATGATGTCTAAAAATTAAAAAAAAATTTATTATGTAGGAAATATTTTTATATTTATAATAAATATTTATAGTAAAAAATATTACTTCTATCACCCCATTTAAAAAAAAATTAGTAAAAAAACACATGTTTGTGACATTTTTATTTTAACGTTAAATAAAAATTTATTAATGTCATTTTCCAACCCAAGTGGATCCATGGGGTCCCCATGTTGACCCATGGATTTTATTGGTCTGGAATGACACATCCAATAAGGTTAGGAGATGTTTCTAGGTCATTTCATATTATTAAAACATTATTTTTACCTTAAATTACACTAATTACCTCTAATTGCGATTAAAAACATAAAAGTAACTATTCACTGGAAAATTATTTTAATCCCATTGAACCACATATTAATTCTTAATTACAACCATGTATGTTGTATTTTTTTGAAATTCAAAACATAGAGGTAGTAAATTTTCATTTAAACGAAAAATCAGTTTTTTAAGTACCACATATTGGTTTCACTATTCATCAAAAATGAAGTTTTTCAGAAAAATACCAAAACTTCACCGTAAGTTATATTTGATATTACGGATTCAAAAATGATGTCTATTTAAAAAAATTAAAAACATATAAGTTACATTAATTAATTTAATAATTAATTCCCGATGTTAGAACAAATAGCTTGTTTTTATGAAACAATATATATCAAAAGATTAACACTAGTTTAAGTCCAATATCAAAATGAAAGAAATTACAAGGACCACTATTGGATTTAATGGTAAAAATATATTCTAATTTCACTTAAAAACCAATTCAAAAGATTATCTAATCATGTATATAAATTATATTAAAAAGTAGTTTTGAATTAAAATACCACATTTTTCACTATTCATTAAAAAATGAACTTTATCTGAAAAATTAAAAAAATTGACACAAAGTAGATTTTGATGTCCTGATTCTAATGAAGAATTTTATTTCATCCAATAGAATTTATAAGACTGACCAAAATTATTTTTAATGATTGTTCTCCATCAAAAGGCGATACGTGGACCTTTAGTGAAAATTATAGTATATATGCCTAAAATTGAATTTGTTTCGTATATTAAGCCATTATACTTTATTCGATAAATATAAAAACATTTAACAAACATATATAACCATGTTTTAGTTATTTCTATTCATTCCCACCAATACAATGACTACGTGTTAACTACCATTTAAAATAATATTATTTTATTACTAGTGTACAACGTAAGATTTCAAAGAAACACTTTGTTGCGTATCAGGTACGCTATCGAACATTGCAACCCCTTTAAAGTAAAAATAATATTTAATTCAAAAATATTAATAAATATGAAAATGATTTATTCTTTATTTACCTGGGATGTTACATCCTTCCCCCCTTTCAAGAATTGTGTCCTCACAATTTTATTCACTTTTCAAAATAAGTGGGGGTATTTATCCCTCATAACATTTTCAGATTCCCATGTCGCCACTTCAACCATATTGTTTTTTCACAAAACCATTACCTGGTGAATTACCTTATTCCGCAACACATGCTCTTTATGGTCATGAATCTGGACTGGTTGTTCTTCATAAGAGAGATTCTCCTCCAAGTGAACTACCTCTGGGCTCAAAACATGAGATGGATCTCGCTTATAGTTTCTCAACATCGAAATATGAAAAACATTGTGTGCCTGAGATAAAATTGGAGGTAAGGCCACCCGGTAAGCAAATGATCAAACTTTATCAAGAATTTCATATGGTCCAATGAACCTTGGACTAATCTCTCCTTTCTTACTGAATCGCATCACAATTTTCCATAGTGAAACTTTGAGAAAAAGATGATCACCTACCTCGAAAGACAGATCCTTCCTCCAGTTATCTGCATATCTCTTCTGCCTACTCTGTGCTGTTATCATGTGTTTCTGAATTAATTGAACTTTTTTTGCCATCTCTTCTACCAATTCTTGTCCGATCATCTTCCTTTCACCCACTTCATCCCAAATAGGTGGAGTTCGACACCGTTTACCATATAATTCTTCAAATGAAACCTTCTATATACTGGAATGAAAACTGTTATTATTAGAAAACTCAACCAATGAAAGATGTTGGTCCCAAATTCCCTGATAATCCATCGACCAAGCACGTAGCATATCCTACAATGTCTGAATCGTTCGTTCTGACAGCCCATCTGATTGAGGATGAAAACTTGTACTAAAATTTAATTCAGTACACAACGACTTCTGAAGTCCCTTACAAAATATAGAAGTAAACCTGGTATCACGATCAGATAAAATGGATAGAGGAACTCCATTTTCCCTGAATATCTCTTTAAGATACAAACGAGAAAGTTGATCTAGGGAAAATGTATCTCGTATAGCCAGGAAATGAGTAGATTTAGTCAAGCGATCAACAATAAACCCAGATTGCATTATTACCTAGAGGTGTCTTCGGCAATCCCACAATGAAGTCCATGGATATATTCTCCCATTTCCACTTCGGTAATAGTAAAGGCTAAAGAATCCTTTTTGATAACTTCCGATCTACTTTTACTTGTTGACAAGTCAAACATTTCACAGTAAAATCAGCAATATCCCTTTTCATTCTGTTCCTCTAGTAATACTCCTGATGATCTCTATACATCTTAGTACTGCCTGTTGAACTAAAAATGGAGAACTATGAGCTTCACATAACAACTCTCTCTTAAAATGTGATTCACAAGGCACACACAATCTCTTCCTGAATCTCAAAACACAATCATTATCAATGTTGAATTCAGGCAACTTACCCTTCAGAACCAGCTCTACTTTTTTTCTGCAACTCGCTGTCTTGCTTCTGTGCTTGCTTAATTCTGTCTAATAGAGAGGATCTCGCTGATACCTGAATAAAAATAGAATAACTTCCTGAACCGAAAACTTCTACTCCAATGTTCATAAAATCCTTAACCAAAGGATCATGTTCCACAGGCAACATTGTTAATGAAGCATTATTTTTTCGACTCAAAGCATCATCCACTTTATTTGCATTTTCCTGCATGGTAATGAATTGTACAATCATAATCCAAGATTAATTCTAGCCATCTCCTCTATCTCAAGTTCAATTATTTCTGAGTGAATATATACTTTAAACTTTTGTGATCGGTATATATTTCACACTTTACTCCTTACAAATGATGCCTCCATATTTTTAAACCGAAAGCAGTAGCAGCTAATTCCAAATCATGTGTAGGTTAATTTACCTTATCAGTTGTCAACTGTCGTGAAGCATAAGAAATTACCTGATCATTTTTCATTAGGACACAAACGTGTCTTTCAATGAAGCATCACGATAGGTAACATAATCACAATTCTTAGAAGGTAGAGCCAAAACTAGAGCATTCACCAATCTTCTTTCCAGTTCCAAAAAAAATCATCACATTCTTTTGTCCAGATAAACTTAACACCCTTATGAGTTAGCTTAGTCATTGGACTACATAACCGTGAAAAATTTCTATCAAATGTTCGGTAATAGCCTGCCAAAACAAGGAAGCTACGAATCTCAGTTACATTTGTGGGTCTTGGACATTCTTCAACAGCTTTTGTTTTAGCTGGATCAATAGTTAGGACATTTTTTGAGTCAATGTGACCAAGGAATGGAATTTTTTGTAACCAAAACTCACACTTTTTGAATTTTCAATACAGTTTTTTTCTTTTAAGGTTTTCATGATAACCATTAAATGAATTTCATGCTCCTCTTTACTTTTAGAAAACACCAAAATATCATCATTCTCATCACTGTCCCTGATATTTTCCATCATCGACCACCACTGATGTGCTTCACCTTCAAAATAGTAAACAGCAAGGCTAACCTTTTGATGTTCTAAACACCCCATGACATAAAAAATCTTCTCCAGTGTTTTAATCCACCCTTCAGCTAGCACAGGGTCAGATGATCCTCTGAATGATGGGGGATGTTGTCTCATGAAATTTTCCACCACTGACTTGTTCTTTTGTGGTTGATCTGGCTAATCTTGTGCATGGATACCACCCCCATTTATAGCCTGGGTCAATTGTGCCATCACTGCAACAAACTGTTCAGTTCCCATTTCTGACCATATCGGGTTGCTGATTCGGAAGGTTATTTCCTTCTAATTGCCTTCCTAGAACTGCTTCCATGTTTCCTCTATGGAAAACAATTCTGAACAAACTTATCGTAGATGTAGAAACATGGTAATCCTCAAATGCTATATCATTTCAATTTGACCATAAAAAATATTTTTGGATAATCATTTAATAAAATTATAGCTCTTAATGTTATCTAAACCGACCTCTGATACCAACTATAAGTCCCCAGCCTTAAACATTACTTAATCTTGAGATATTTCAAAAATACACATAGAGAATCATTTCAAGTTTAGAGTTTTAGAAAATTAGATCATAAAACATGCATTACATACCACTTTTAAACAAAGTTGTTACAATAAAAGAAAGTATTCATTTTTCCCATCAACGGAATCATATTTAAAATAAAACATGGATTCATTCATGACACTTCATTTACACTATCATCACATCATGTACCTTTCCCTTGACCTGTGAAAGACAATTCAAAAACATGGGATGAGCATAAAAATCTCAGCAAGGGATATATATGTATGAAGTGAAAACATTAGTCCATGTATGAAATAATAAATTACTCATAAAACATAAGCATGTTAACATACCTCATCAAATCATGAATAAATAATATAAATCATAAGACATAAAGGTAACTTGAGGCATTCATAACGTTCTTACGTAGGGACTAACCCTCATGGTTACGTTTGGAATACCAATCACAATATATTCCCTAAATCTCATCTGAGAAACCTTAACATTTAACTCCGTTGTGTTACCCAATTAATTTGAGAACTATATCGGGCTCACCCGCCCATAGTTAATCATGGAACCACCCGTCATCATAATAATTCCCAAGAACCATAACATAATCGTATCACATGAAACATACATAAAGTAATCATAACATTTCAATATTTCAATCACAAGATATCAATACAACACATTGACATAATAAAAACATTATGAAAAACATTTTCAATACCAAAATAAAATAAAATTTAAACATTTTATTTATTTTTCTTTTTTTAAAAAAGGTATGTCTTGTAGAGGAAGACGAAACTCAAATAATGGTCACGGTGGTAGAGAAGTCGTTCGTCGTCGCATATGTATGACAAAAACATTCCCTTTTGTCGTTTAGTAAAATGATTTGTATAAAAAATATTCCTTTTGGATAAACGTAAAAGTCAAAGGGGTTTATACACCATATAAAATAAAGTTGTGTATAAAACAAAATATACCTCAATGAAATGAGATTGAGACGAAGTCGTATACCTTGGGTCCGACTTGACTCGATCGTTCTTTAATGTCCTAAATAATAAACATGAGTTAATTTAAACTTTATTAAGAACATTTTTAAATTTAATTATTCCATTTATATCACTTAATACCATGTTATGAATATTATTTAATCATATAAGTTAACAACGGTCGTTTTGTCAATATTTGGTACTTGAGTCAAAAGTGAACAACTTATATTTACAAGTTGTTCATGTAGTCAAATATCCATTATCTCAAGAATTATATTCATGATGTAGATGTCATATATATAATATATATCCATTATATACATGAATTTATAATATTACATAATCATTTATAGGTAAGAAATGAAATGCACCGTTCATGGAGATGGTAATCTGTACGTACGCATGCACGCTACTTTCATTTCTATTTCCTATTATAGGGAATTAAATAATAATGATATATTGGTATATTATAATTACAGTATAATATCATATATAATATCATTAACTCCGTCCTTTATACGTCCCACATATGGCATTAAAAAATCAAATCACTTTGAGGGGGTGGTAGTCTGCACTTCCTAAAATGAAGATATTGCATTTACCCATAATGGAAACCATAATGATATGCCATAAATGAAAAATAAAAGAAGCTGAAGTGAAACATAAACATATTATATATCATATATAAATATAGTGACATCTTAATGGCCACCTTTAAAGGTGTTATATGTGTTTTGAACAATCATCATTTCGTGAGGCAGAAATTCGCCATCCACAGAAACAGTATGTTCTTTAACCATTAGATGTAGGTTTGTGTAAGTGTTGCTCGAATAATTCTTATAAAAGCATCCTACTATATTTACGATACTTGTTTTGTTACAAAATAATGGTGTGAAAAGAGTTTAGGGGGTTGGAGAAGTGAAATAAAACATAAGAACACAAGAGAAAACACTACATTTAAAACAGGTAACTCTTTTTGATTTGAGTTCAAAGGCTTCCTTGGGAAGTCTTATGCCCAATTTGAGGCTTCTAGGAGTAATAGAGGGATATGGAGAGACAAAATGGGCAGGTTTTTTCCAAGACAAAGGCTTGAGAGGTGTGGGTAAGGGGGTAGAGGTTGGGGCCTTTTATAAGAGGAGAGGAGGGGCACTATTAGAATGTTATAAAATGTTACTTTATTATAAAATAATTTTCGGATTTTAAAGGTCAAAAAAATAAATATTTCGAGGATAAGGTGATAAGAGTTATAAATCCACCCATCCAATAGGTTTTTGACATGTGTAGGTCTTATATATTACATTATATTTTCATTTTATTTAAATCATTAAATAATGAGGTAATCGCTGCATCATCATAGTGTCATAAATAATTTAATTTATTTAATGTCTAAAAATTATAAAAAAATATAATGATGTAGTAAATATCTTTAGATTTATAATTAATATTTATAGTCAAAAATATGACTTGTATAACCCCATTTAAAAATTGTTTTAGTAAAACAACTCATGCTTGTGACATTTTTATTTTAACTTTAAATAAAAATATATTAATGTCATTTTCCTACCAATGTCGCTCCATGTGCTCCCCATGTTGACCCATGGATTTTATTGGTCGGCCATGACACATAGAATAAGGGTAGGACATGTTTCTAGGTCATTTCATATTATTAAAACATTGTTTTTACATTAAATTACAATAATTACCTCTAATCGCGATTAAAAACATAAAAGTTACCATTCTCCAAAAAATTATTTTAATCCCATTGGTCCACATTTTAATTATTAATGACAATAATGTATGTTGGATTTTTTTAAATTCAAAACACAGAGGCGGTATAATATCATTTAAAGAAAAAAGCAGTTTTTTAAGTTCCACTTAGTGGTTTCATTAGTCATCAAAAATTGAAGTTTTTCAGAAAAATACCCAAAATTAACCCTAATATATATTTGATATTCCAAATTCAAAAATGATGTATATTTAAAAAAATTAATAACATATAGGTTAAATTAATTAATTTAATAATTAATTCCCACTTTCAGAACAAATAGCGTGTTTTTATGAAACAATATATATCAAAAGATTGACACTAGTTTAAGACCAATTTCAAAATGAAAACAATTCCAATGACCACTATTGGATTGAATGGTAAAAATATATACTAATTTCACATAAAAACAATTCAAAAGATAATATAATAATTTAAATAAATTATATTAAAAAGTGGTTTTGAATTAAAATAAAACATTTCTCACTATTCATTAACAAAAATGAACTTTATCGGAAAAATACCAAAAATTTACACAAAGTTGATTTTGATGTCCCGATTATAAAGAATAATTTGATTTGGTATAATACAATGTATAAGAGTGACCAAAACTATATTTAATGACAGATCTCCATCAAAAGGCGATTAGTGGACCTTTAGTGAAAATTAGAGTATATATGCCTAAAATTGAATTCTTTTCATATTTTAAGCCTTTATCCTTTATTGGATAAATGTAAATACATTAAACAAAAATATATAACCTTAATTTGGTTATTTATATTCATTCCCGCCAATACAACGGCTACGTGTTAACTACCATTTTAAATAATACTATTTTATTACTACTCTGCAACGTATGATTTCAAATAAACACTTTGTTGCATATCGGGTACGCTATCGAACAATGAAACCACATAAAAAAATTAATATTTAATCCTCAAATATTAATAAATATGAAAATGCTTTATTCTTTATTTATCCAGGATGTTACATTTATGAATATAATATAACCATTTCCACCTCCTTTCAATCTAATGGAAAGAGAAAACATTGCTTGTACTTACATATGGAATATCATCTCCATATAGCAGTTATTTAATTTTTCATAACAAATTTACATGGAGGGTGATAAATATATTAATATATTTATAATTATTATATTTATCACATAATAATTATCCTATAAATATAATATATATATACAATCATACCATTACACCCATTAAAAATGATAATGTCTATTGTGAGATTGTGTGGACTACCACCTCTACGAAGCAATGTGATTCAATTTTCATATTCAATTTTCATGGAAGATTTTAATATATATATATATATAATTAATATAAATTATATTTATAATATGATTATAATTCTAGAGAAACGGTAACAATTATGGACACACAAATATTAGAACCATTGAAACGAATCATACAAGTAATATGATATAATTGACACTCAGAGAAAATGATTTAAATAATGAATTATTAGTGAATGTGCATTTAAATATTATAAGTAGACCATATATGTTATTATAAATATATATATGGTTCTAGTATATTATTATAAAAAAATTATTATTAAGGAGGTTAAAAGAACCTACAAAGCAATTTTCACAATCAATATACATGATTTTCTACGATTAAATTTACATTGCGGTTAATAATATGATATTTCTATTATCAAAATAATCTATTTCATTCATCTGTATTAATTTTTCAACACTATATAATTTCATTTTTTCAAAATTATACATACTCAAATCTATATATGAATGTTGAAATATAAAACTGATTATGTTTTTCTTTTATATGGGAAACTATTTCTTCCAAATCAATTTTTTCATTAAAATTTTTTCATGAACGTTTTTACAATTATTTATGAATCGATTAAAGTAATTATTTCACATGACTTTCATTTTTTAAAAACCTTTCAATTAATATTTTTTTCCTTCACCAAATAAGGTAATTGTTTAAAAAATGTAAATAAGGAATATATTTTTTAATATACAGCAGCCACGGGTCACCACCAAATCTTTTTTTCAAACATGTATACCTCCCAATGCTTCCAAATTACTCATATGTTTTGTTCCTTATCTCCACCTAACCCTATGACACCACTGTGTCCATCTCCTTTTCCTTTGTGATTCATGATTCCCCCATAAATCCTCCTTTCTAGAATCCAAACAATCTTCGCCTACATCACATCCCCTACCTCCACCACCACCTCTTCTCCTTATTCACCTCATACACTACCACCACATCCTCCACCACAACTAATTCATACCTTCCCTGGGTCTATGGCTCCCCCCGATTCCAACCAACAACTATAGGTTCATAAACATTGTCAAAAACATTTATTTCATCCAGGTACATTGATTTGGAATCATTTTCCTCATTCAAATCAAAATACTCAACCTCTACCAATGTATTTTTCTCCATCTATAAATATTTATTCATTAGCATTCTCATTTAACATACCTACCTCACCTCTCTGTGATTACTGTATTCTATATGGTCCTAGGATCGCGAAATGGGAAATGGGTTTTAGGGAATTGTTAGTGGTTTTGTCATTCCTTGATTTATTGTTGGTTGGTTTATCTGTTCATAGGACACCTTAATTTATTAATTTTGTTAAAAATGGATAATTATTTCAATTATAACAGTTTTGTGAAGAATGTCATATGATTCTTAATTTTGATGATTTTTTGGTCAATAACTTCTTCAGTGTAATTTTATATGAAAACCAACAATTAAAACATAAATTTGTCATCATGGAATATGATTGGAAATACTATTATGCAGGTAATTTACAAACATTTAACAATATATATTAGTTGGGTTCGTAAATGACTTACTATTTAATGAGGTTGTGAATTTTATTAATTTTTCATTGTTTTTGTAATTGGAGTATTGTATTTTAGTTTTCTAGATGTGGGTTATTTTTTGGTTCAATTCTAATTTATCATTATTATTGTATGGAAGCTAGATGGAATATTGTGATAGAGGTATGATTTGTAATGTACAATACTCATAAATAATCACCATGAGTGTCATTTTTTATTTGAATAAAAAATCTATTATATTTATAAATTAGTATATGATTTAGTTAAATGTGTAGTGTTGTGGAAGACATAAATTGTTTATATAGAATGAATATTCATGGTCTGAAGTCAGATAAATGGTTCTTTATGATTGAGTAATTTTATGTAATGATGAGTTTTTGAAGATGAACCATCTTTATCATTTTACAATTCATGAAGTCATGGAGCACCAACGTGAGTACATTGAAACAGCTACATGTTTTTCATGTGGATATATTTTTTGATGAATTTTAAGACATAATATGATTTATTTGAATTATTTCATCATTTAATACTCATATTTAATCATCATGTGTGTCATAGATATATTATTGGGGAAAATCACAATATTATCAATTTGAAAAATGACATTTCCATATAACATTTTATTTTTACTCATTGATTTTTCACTCCAAAAGATTTAGTTGACCCCCTATATTGGAATCACTTGATGTATGGCCTTCCAATGTATATCATATGACATATTTATTCAAGTTATACAAATCATTTGAAACTGTTGCTATAAGGTTTTTTATTCATCCCACCTAAACAATGTAAATAAATCCATCTATAATTGTGTTTCAAATCCTGATGTTAATTATACTCATTAGTTCCTTTAAAATTATTTTATTTTAGATATGTTGTTCGTAGGATCTTTTAAATAATTTTTCACATCAAAAGGAAATATTATTTAAAAATTATATATTTTTTCACATTTCATATATTATTCAGTAAAGATGATTTTAAAACATGTGTTATTTTTTATGCATAGAATTAGATAATATGGAACAATAAACAACATGTGATTATAATGGAACACCTATTTTTTATTATATTATCCTCCTTCCATTATTCATTTTCATTTCTCACTTATTAAAATTTTAATACATTCTACATTTTCAAACAAATTACATTACTATTTTTATTTTTATAATAATCAAATGGATATTAATTTCATTGTAATATTCCATTATTAAATCATTCCCAAATTATGAATTTTATGATTTCTAAATTTTCAGACCCATGTTTTTATGATTTTTTTTAGATGGGTGCAATATATGGTAATTCATTCATTCTAGCATGTTAATGAAATATGGATAATGATTTCTTATAAGGAAATGAGATAATGTTTTTTAATTTAATTTGAAATTTTATATTTTTATATAATTCATGATTACTATGAAGTATAAAAAAAGTTCATCAGTGGAATATTTTTTGGGTGTTAATTTATGTGGACTGAAAAAATATTCCACATGTGTTTCTCATTCTTGGAAATTATGGAAAAATCTGGAACATTGAATAACATGCGATCATTGAGGCATATATATTTGGTTTGCTTTTATTTTATCTCATTCCATTATTCATAGTCATTTTTTTGAATTCTTAAAATCTGTCAAAAATTACAATTCGTGATCAAATAAGGTATACATTCCACACCCAATGTGATACTTGTTAATTGAGATACTCTGGTGAAGTTACATTATCCATATAATTTCTCCCTATATACCTTACTCAATCAATTTATTAAATCTCAGTTATATATCATTTGTTCTTGTATAATGCCCAATTATTCATCTAATTGGTTATACTTGCTGTCTGATTTAATATGTAAAAATGATATAACATATCATTTATTTCATTGGATTTTCTATGATGATCAAATTTGGATATTTCCTCTCTCTCATATTATATTTTTGGTACCAATCTATTAGTTTTTCCAAGTAATCATTCATATTACATAATTGTACATTTAAAATTTTCTATTCTTAGTACATTTATTTATACAATTCTTCCCAATAAAAAATCATACTTTTGTCAATGATTTCATTTTTTATCATTATAACCTATGTTCCAATTACTTGAATCCCTTGGTTTCAACATTTCATACATATATTTTTCATTCAAGAATTTCTCTATTTTTAATTTTAGGATATTATATTTCTTATTTAAATAATAGTTTTACCAGTCATTGTGAACCTATACGATAAATTTACTTTTTGATATTTTAGAAACTTTTCTTTCATATTGTTATATCCCTTTGATGTTTTAGAAGAAGTCCTCCATTAATATTTTTTCCCATTCAATTCCATGATCCTAATTAGAAAAATTAAATGTTTTTCCTGTATTATTTATATTTTTTCATATTGTCTACCAATATATTCAATATCATTTTCCTCTTATTATAAGATTATTCATCCGTATTAACATTTTTCGTGTAGTATATGCTTTTGTTGTGTAAAAATATTGTATATACAGCTATCATACTATATTATCACAATTATTTTCCATATTGTATCTTCATTTCTTATATATTCCATTTAACTCCTAATCCAATAAAATACTCTACATTAATATTTAATGTCCATTTACTTTCTTAATTTGGTATATGCATTGTATGTATACATTTTCATATTTTATATGTCATTAGTGTATTAATTCATTGTAAGCACTACCTATATGAATTTTTATATTCTGTGTGGACTTCCAACATGCATATTATGTACACACATTAATATTAATGCATTTCCCTAAATAAAAAATCCATACTCTATTATCTGTTTCTCCCCAACCAAATCCTCCTTAAAATCTAATGTCCCACCTATTTACAACCTATTACGTCTTGTGAAAATATCAATCCCATGAAAATACACTTTATTGAGATATGTAAGGTTGACTTATTTTTGTCACACAAGAGACTATTTTTATTTCAATTTATGGTGGGATGACATGTTTGAAGTACTTATCTTCAATGATATGGGATATATTGTTAAAGGAGTGAAAATTATCTATATCTTACTCAACATATCTAAATAAAATCATGAACTCAAGTAGAAAACACCAAAACCAATGGCATTCAACTATACTATTAATCCCCGAGGGATAATTGATCATATTTAATCTATTCATCTATAGTTTTTTGTTAATATGAAATATTCATTTTTGAGAAACAATTAGTTTTAATATTAATTTATTAATGTTAAAGGATATTGTTGGTTCTATAGAGATTATGTCGGAAAAGACAAATTCATTTTCCTTATTTATTATATAATGTCCCATATAAGTAAATATTAAAACAAAATGCATGTTTCAAGAGGAGTTTTTTCATGTAATTATTATTAATTCAATAAGGGGTTTTCAATTCAGGTGTAATTTTATTCATCTCAAAAGAAAATGTTGTTGAATCCTTTATGGTTAATGTCAAGATGATATTTTGTGTAAGATATTAAAATCCATTAACCATCATCTATTCTTGATATATTTCATTGATGGATATAATATTATTAACATTATCTTCCTGATTATTCATTTTTATATTTTTTTATAACAATTAAAATTCATATATATACTAGACAACTCACTTTGGATTTTCCTTCACTTAAATTCTCTCTATTTCTATTTATTTTAATATTCCCTTCAACATAATTCTAAACTAATATCATTAGAAAAATATTTCAATATTATAGTTATTTCTATTATTTCTGGATTTCCACCTGGAAAATAATATAAACATAGAAAAAATTATAAATAATTCATAGAACTATAGGGAGACATTAAGATATAATGAATATGGTAGGAATAAATCTAATTGAAGTTAGTATCAAAACATGATATTACTTATTTTAGGTTTTAATATTTTTTATATAATGAATATATGGAAAATGATTGGTTTAGGTTTTTCTAATATTAGGAATTGAGTTATTATATTAAATAGAATCTATAGATTCCCTCAAAGGATTTTCGTATCACATTAATTTTATGTTATTATGTTTCTGACAACACCTCCATTATCTGGTAACATTTTTTATTTTAATTGATTTCTATTCACATTGTAAACTGCATTCTTCTCTATTAATATTCTATCATCCCTATAAAGATTATCAAAGGATTTTATGTTTTATAAACTCAATTTTATCTGTTTTATTTTTTTTAATTATATAATAATTATTATAGCATTGATTGTATTTTTCATTGTGAAACATCCATTATTTTTTGATCATATAATTTATTTGAATCAATATATTTTGCTATGTATATATATATATTATTCATATTTTCCTTAAAATTACATCTATCGATCTATTGAAAATTTACTTATATATATAAATAACTAAATAATTAACAAAAAAAAAATTATGACACAAGATATGAGTCCACTGAATGGATCCTAATATATCCTTGATCCATTCCTCCCAGGTGTTATGAGTTATTGATCTGTTATCTATATATATATAAATTAATCTATTTATTAATTTATTTTTTGAAACATGTAATTATGAGTGCCATGTTTCATTTGGATCATGTATTTCATTAATGTATACAATTGTTTTTGAGTCACTGACGTATTCTATTAATGGTTTTCATTTAAATTCATGATTTAAAAGTTACCTTCCAATGTTAATCATATTCATACATTGATTTACATTTATAGGTTTAGATGATATTGCATTTAAAAAGAACATATGTGTTTTTATAATGGTGCTTAATTAATTAGGGGTGATTATGTTATCAAACATCCTGACCTTAGATTATTGGTTGTTCATGATTTAATAAGCAGTACCCATGGGGTGGTTAATATCACCCAATCTATTTGAGCAATAAAATCTATCAAAGACATAATATTTCATGAGGCAAAGTACATGGACATATTTCAATACAAGGTGGTGGAATTTATCATTCCTTCAAATTTTATATTTTAGTATATATATCTTGTATTTAAATTAAGCTAATGTTAATTCAATTTTTTTTAAATTTCTACACACACAAATCATACACCTTGTTGTACATGAAGTAATATTGTTTCTACATATAAATATGTCTTTATATCTGATTTTATTGTGGTATGGAATATTGGAAAATTATTCTAAATATTCAAATGTGGATGCATTAATCCTTTAATAAAGGAGTATAATTCTCACAAATTTGTCTTCCAATGTTAATTTCCAGCAATATACTCTAATAGTTTATTTTTAGATTTCTTCTATCATTTTTTTGGTATGTGTCATTTTCAGGATTAATGATTGAGTTTATTACTAATTTATTCTTGTAAAAGAGGACAAAAAAAGTTCATATTAGTCAGTTCATCCCATATTATTTATGCCCTTTACAAGTTTGATATTAGTCGAAAATATTCCTCTACAGATACACATTTATATCTCATAATTTTTGTCCTCCCATTAATGATTTTTTCTACATAGTAATAGAGAATCTTCTAGTCTTGAATGATGAAATTTTGATGAATAATTTGCCGTCATGGTATGGGATCCCCTTAAGAGTTTCATGATTAAAAATGAAACCATGCACAACCACCAATTCCATATGAAAAAATATTTTAATCCGACATGGATTGATATTCCATGGTCATATTGAATTTTATTTTCATAAATATATGTTTAATTTTATAAAATATCATCCTACTATATTTAGAATTTATTTAGACCGAAGGTGACACCATTGAAGAGATGTTTGATATATTATAATATTTTAACATATGTATACACAACATCCTCACACTATATAGATATCATTATTATTTGAGTTACCCATTTATGGTCATATATCATGTCAATAAATTAATGGAATACAGTATGGATAGAAGATTATAATCTATTCTAACATGGTCAATTTTCTCTCTTAGTGAAATGTTGATAACATTTTACATATCCCAAATATTTTTCTTGTGAATAAAATAGTTGAAACTATGTTACGAACCTTTGATTTAATAGTGAAAAATATTATTTCAAGTATAGTATCATCACTTTATTTTAGGTGGTGATAGATTTCATTCGATCAATTTATTAAATAATATATGAATATTGATGTCTATATTCACTAAATAATGTGTCTATAAATTTAAATATCATCCCTAGAATGCAACTATTAAGGAACCAAATTAGTTTCTGACCATTATTTGGTTCTATCATATTTCCTTTTTTATGCCAGAGTACTTTGTTAGATATCCTAGTGTTGCAAAATAATTGGATTAGAAAAATGGATTATTTTTTGAGTGGCATGTTAATATAATTTTTTTGATGAATTAATAAAACTGGAGAATATATTGTTTTTAACAATGAAATTTGAATATGATAGTATTATAAGTCATACTATATACTCAAAAACACTATAATTTTTAGAAAACCATACATTTATTAGATTAGGAGAAAATTTATATAAAATTGATTTTTTTTATTCTAAATATTGAAAAATTATAGATTCAGTTTCAAGGTGAACATTTTCTTTTTATCTTACATATATCCAAAACACAGACCTTCTCAGTTGTCCATCTACTGTCATGGTATAGATTCTTGAGAATATTGATTTTCATAAGATAAAAAATACTCTTTTGTTTTAATATTTCATATCTAATATTTTATAGTTCTACATCTATATTTTTAATTTTTATTGGTGTTTTGGTCTAACAATTTTACTTTAAATGATTTATCTAGTGTTTTAGTGACCCTTTAAGTCATAACAACAACCTTGAATTTCTATGGTACTATTTATCTACTCATCTACAACACCGCACATTGATAATTTTTCCATTTCACATCATGAAACATTACATTGAATGATGTTTGCTTCAATATGGTCTAGATTTTTCCATCATCCACACCCTCTAATGATTTATTTTTCATAAATTTTTTCTTATCATAATCCCAACTGAAATATGCATTAGTTCTTTAATTAACCAATGAGTTTGAAATATAATTGGTAGTATCCTGAACATGAACTAATGGGGTGTCAATTTTTTGTATGGAAATAATATTTAAGTAACTTGTTGAGGCCATGAATTGGAAATGATAAGATGTAATGAATTCTATGCCTCAATAAAATGTTCTGGAGATGCTGAAGTTTTAATGAATCATTCAAAAAATAATCGTCCATGACCTCATGCACTAGATAAAACGCTGATTAATTTTGGTTCTTCTAAATGAATTAATATACAGTAGTCACATTCATAATTGAAAATGAAATTATATGAAAATAAATACTTGAATATATATATATATAATTAAATTTTTAATTGATTTTTTTATTGTAGATAAGCATTCTATAAATTCCAACAATTACTAAATGAAATGTTCTCTAGTGAAAGCATGTAAAGATTTATATATATTTATCTACATTTAATTTTACATTTATGGTAATAAAACTATATCTTTTGGATAGTAATGTAGTTAGTATAATGCACTTGACTGATTGTGACTACACTTATATGAATTTTTTATAGTATGCATCTCCACATGGAATAACACTATTGGGGATTGAATTTTAGTTTTTCACACTGAAATCATACTTATTAAATAATTTTTCCACACTAATTATCATTATATTAAGAAATTTTTTGGTGTTTCGATATTATATAATGCATATATTTTTATAGTGTTAAAAAATATTCATAATTTTATAGTACGAAAAAATAGTATCCATATTTAGAGAATTTTTATAAATATACACATGTTTATGCACAATATATAATAAAAATTTGAATTTATACTATAAAATTGTTTAGTAGTCATTAATTGCTGATTCCATGTATGAATACATTATATATTCAGTTGGCATAGAATTTTATATATTCATAGAAATTACATTCTAATTTCATAAAAAGAATATATAATTATTACCATTACATCCATTTTTAATATTTTTAATTAACATTAATGTGTTTACAATATAAAGGATTATATTACGACAATTCCTCATATAATATAGTAACCCACTCTTTTTAAAACATTAACATTGTATAAATTTTTCATGTTACATAATCATTATGCAAACATGTTCCCAAATAACTTATTTTTATAGTGAATTTGGATACATGGAAACATAAATTCTACTATAGATGTGAGCTACATCATGTCCCATTAGGTTAATAATCACTCACACCATTCATAGACATTTAAAATATATTAAATTCCATAATAATTATAAGGAATGTAAATGTGAAAGGGGTGAGATCAAATGCTCAGGAATTATAAATACGAAAGACATGTATTCATAAATAGGAGTATAAGGATATGAGAGTTTGATCATGAAAATAGACTATCACACAAATAATAATAATTGTTAGGAAAGTAAATGTGAAAGGGGTGATCTCAAATGCTTAGTAAGTGTAAATATGGAAGACATGTAATCATAAATAGGAGTATAAGGATACGAGAGTTTGATCATGAAAATAGACTATCACACCAAGAATATCAAAGATCATAATTTCAATAAATCAATAATTATATTCATTTCCAATGACATGAATCATATGATATAAATAAGACAATCCAAAAAATCATCACATAGCAATAAAACATGGAATTATGGAAAAAACATAAGCATATAATTATTTCCCTAGTAGCCATGTCATCACTTCCAGTACCCACGTAGTAGGGCAGGTTATCTTCCAATACCATCATAGTTGTCATGTTTAACTCCCATGACCATCATAGAAGCATGGGTTCACTCCTCATATCATCTTAGAGGACATTGTTCACTCCAATGGACATCATAGTTGTCCTGATTTACATATAAGACCATCTTATTTTATCTAACGAGATTTAAATATTTACCTAATTCATAAGAGGGAGATATATTTCCCACCCTTCACATAATGAAATCATTCACACAGATTCCCCAATATTATAAATAGACATATCGTAACCCATGAAATGAAGTGGGTATCATAAACATGTAAATGTATCACAACCTGTCAATAAATTTCAGGTTTCATATTCATTTCATCAAAATAATAACTCCTGAAAGAGTAATAGATTTTTTATAGATATAATCCATGGTGGAGAAATGGGTTTAATATAAGCCACAACATTAATAATAACCCAATAATAGATATGATATGAATGGAACCTTTATATTGGTATGAGTAACATCAATAGATTTCATCATAGATGGAAAAAAATTTGAAATAACTTTTAAATATATATTTTTTTTTCTAAAATATATGTTTTTTTCGAAAAATAAATTAATACATAAATCCATATGAAAATATTTTTCATAAAAAATTTGTTGAAAGCATACAAATAAGTCATGATATCATATTTAATACCATTTTCCTTGAAAAAAATAAAATAATCATCAAAACATTATAAAACCCTTTTTCTTTGAAATCAATTTGAGAACATATAAAAAAAGCACGAATACATTTTGAAATTAATTGTACTTGAGAAATTATAAAATTTGATTGAAAACATTTTCAAAAAAAATTTATGAATAAATTATAAATGAAGTGTGAAAACATTTTAAAAACCATTTTATATTGAAAATTTATAAAAGAAGAATGGAAAATTTTTTGAAATAAATTTATTTTTTAAATTACATAAGAAGATTGAAAACATTTTGAACCATATCATTTTTTAAATCTCTTTTAAAAGTTTATAAAATATATACCTTTTAAAAATAAATAGGTACCTTCAATGAAATGATGGTGGGTAAATCTATACATGTCATACGAGGATAATAGAACATTCATTTTACATGGTAGAAAGGGTTAGAAAATTTTCTTGTTCAGAAAGAGAGAAGAGTATTCTTTTCAAGAGATTTGTAAAATAAAAAATGTTAAAATATTCCTTTATAAATTATAATATAATGGAATAATATTCTGGGAAAGCGTTTCATAGAAATCCTATATTTATGATCGAAAAGATGGTAATGTAATGATTTCTTAAAACACATTATTAACTATCATATGTACCAATGATTTGAAAATGGTACAAAGTCATGAATATATCATGGATTACCAGAGGATAAAAAATGATGATATTTTCTTAATAAACTCTTATAAATTTGTAACATTGGATCATACTCTCCATGAAATAATGAAAATTGATTGAAGCATAAAAATTATTAAATATTTTTTATTCATGATATAACATATAAAATATAATTATATACACCTCTATAAAAATAATTTTGGTCCACAACACTACATGAATCTTAAATAAGGCTAATTGAAACAAAACCGTTTTACCTATTTGTATATTTTGAATTTTAAACCCCATGAAAGAAGAATTGTCAAATGGAAATTTCAATAACCATTACATTATTTAAAATATATATAGAATACCATCAGGTTTAGTACATAACCACAAAGAAGGAAATAATGGCAATCATAGCTTGTATCTCACAAAAAATAAAAGTGAGATGAAATCTTCATACCTTTTGTCTTGACACTCTCCAAACTCATACAAGATTTATGTATAATAAAAACAATTTAATTATAAATATTCTACACATGAATATTATTATATCTAAAAACATATATGGTTTTTTTATTACATTATATTATCATATTATATATGATTCTATTTCAAGGGTTCACTTTAGGTAGTATTTTCTTTTTTACTTTTCATGCGTCTTAATTTGTTATATCACTGATCATAAAAATTATATTTTTATTTGAGAATAGATATAATGATATAAATTTAAGGGATATACATTATATATATACTATAATAATATATATCATAAATAATTTTTATATGTAATACACCATTCATGGATATGGTAAGTCGTGTCTACGTTTGACCAGTGTTTCTGTTCATATTATTGTATTCAAAGAAAGTATATAAATGAAATATTTTTATATATGTATATCTATATGTAGATATATCATAATTATTTTTTCATTAATATATCATCTATAAGATATAATTTCACTAAAACAATCCTTAATACATTCCAAGTGGTTTGTGAAAGAGTCATAATGCTTTGAATGGGTGGTAGTCCAAATATTCTCCAACAATATTATCAGATTAGATACAAATTCAAATTTACGAGATGTATATTTTAAAAGGAATAAAGAAGATTTAATACATAATAAATAAAATATATGACTTATATAAATTTATTTCCATCATAATTTCCACTATTATATCTAGTAAATGAAATAATTAAGAATCATCGTTTCTTGAGGTGGTGGTTCTCTACAAATCGTAATAGTATGTTCCATATACATTAGAAGGAGACACATGTAATTTTATGTATAAACATTTCATAAAAAAATATTATATTTATGAAAATATTTTTGTCACAAAATTATTGAATAAAGATATTGGAATGGGTGATGAAGGATAATAATGGAATGGATCATGAGAGAAGATGATACATCTTAATCGGGTAACTGATTTAAGTCTAGGAGAACAAGATTACTTGAATAACATTATGAAAAAATAGAAGACTCAATATACAATTTAGGAATTTTGGTATACCATTTGAGATTATCATGGTAGAACAAAATGGATTGATAGGTGTGAATAATGGTAGAGGTGGTGTCCTATTATATTGGGGAAGGAGTGGAACTCTTGTAAATATTTGAAAAGTTAATTCCTCCCGAGTATTTCAGGTTACATGTGTATAATATATTGGAACAAGGTCTATAACATGGATTATAGGGTTGATATATGGACGTCCCATTGGTGTTGGAAATTTTTATAGGTCATTTGAGTCAATAAGGTTAGGGTTTATTCCGCAATTATGTATAATTTGGCCTTAACCGATGGTTTTAATTATAATATCTTTTACTAATAATTTTTTTCGAAAAACAATGAATAATTTAATATAAATTATAAATGATGATGATTCCAAGTATTTATTCCATTATTGTAAACTATAATCACATATTTGGTAGAAATTAATTTAAAATTAATCCCACTGATGGGGTAACACATCGAGTTTATAAAGAAATTTGTCGAAAGGTTTTCTATGTTGTTTGTACAATATCATTTTTAATGTTTTTTCAATAACCTAAATTTGATTAATTGGTTAGAATATTATATAAATAAACAATTAAACCAATTAAAATTACAATTTGATCTTATAATTTAAATATATGTAAAAGAAATTTTGAATTAAAATCCCTTATTTTTTACCTTTCAATAAATGTTCAAACCTGACATTAATATAACAAAATTTTATCAGAATTTGTTTTCCTTTGAGTAATAAAATATTGATCTTATTTACGAATGAAATCATTAAAAGTTCAAAAAAATGGATTTAAAATGGGTTATCCAAAAAATGATGTTAAAAAATTCCTTAATAATAATATAGCTATTTTATGCAAAAAATAGTTTTTGTTCATATCTTAAATCTATCAAATATTATGGATAAATATCAAAACATATTTTATTTAATATAAAAATATATATTATATGGATATAAAAAATCAATTTTAATTTATTTAATTTTCTTTTATAAAATATATTTGTGACTATAAAGATAGTTTCTTTTATATACAATCGACTTTCAAATTCATTTATAATTAATTACTAATCTATGAATTCATCAGGTATTTTTTATAACCACATATTTAAATAATTCAGTAAATATTATAAATATCTATATTCATAATTTCTTGGTTATATCACATTATAATAATATTTTTAATAATATATTATAGTTATGTGACACACGATCTTTCATGTGAAACATGCCATTGAGGAAGGTCAATCTTTTGTGTAATGTATGATAACCGTGTTGTTAAGTGTAATGTACATCTTGTTTGGATTGTGTGTAACATATTCCAAGTTGAGATTGTGTGTAATATATTTCATGTTTGTATTTCTTGTAATATAAACCATGTTTTTACTGTGTATTTCATACACCATTTTGGATTGCATGTAATATACACTATGTTGGCTCTGCGGGAATGGAATTCTTGACTATCTAAAAAAGTATTTACAATGTTTTGTGAAGTGAAATATTTCAAACTATTAAATTTATTCTAAAAAATCACCAAAATCTCAGGGATGTACATTCTATCCCTCATAAAATTAATTTGACACTCTAAATTCATATTTTTTATCAACGGATTATTAATTGAATATTTCAATCATAGAAACCCACATCGAAAAAATGTTTACAAAAATATCCCTAAAAGGGAAATTTGGAACCATAATAGTTATTAATAGTAACATATAACATGATTTTTAAATAATAGAACAATTGTTGCGATTAAATATTGGGAGTGAAGGAAAATAATAAATATTTATAGGGAGTGATTGAGGCCATTAATCAAAAATAATTGAATGATCAACGAATGTCTGATGGCTTAAAAGGCATAAATTTGTTATGATTCTAGAGGCCATTTCATCTAAATATTTATGTTATTATAAAACCATTTTATTTTTAACACATTAAAAATTAATATTCATTAAAGATATATTTTTATAAAAGACATTTCAATATTGGGTTGTTCTTTTAACAATTTCTAATACCTCTACTAACTCATGGATTAAATATTTAAAAATTAAAATTGATGAAAATAGCAATAAAAGAAAAATTTAATGGATATTAAAGATCATAAAATAAATAAAAATTATAACTATGTTTCTATTTAAAACCATCATTTGTAAGCATAAAAGTAAAAAAATAGTTCATCGTAAATATTTATTCATTTAATATAAAGATACATCAACTAGGTAATCGTGTGGACTAGTGGTACTTGTAAACCCTTTATCATCCATTGATCATGGGTTTAATACCCATGACCTTTCCAGACATGATTGGTTGTCACTCGAAATACAATATTTCATTTTATAAGGAAAAGCTAATATAATTTCCAAATTATAAAAGATGGAAATCAAGGAAATATGGTCAATCACTAAATGTCATTTGAACCTTGTTTTTTTTACAATATCATTGTTGAAATACAACATCCAAAGTGAAACATAATTTTTTCATGAATAATTAACCTTATAACCATTCTCGATGAAGAAAATACATAACATTATGAAGAGATTCATGAAATGATATTAACATTTATTCTCATATATATCACAACGTAGCTCTTTGTTGTTACATTCCAAATATCTGATCACTCTCACTGTATATTCTCATGAAATGTGGTAACAACCTGAATTACGAATAATCCTTTTTGAAAAAATGCATGCTTATTCATTCAAATGTATATTGGATATACTCTTTAAACCCAAAAATGTTGTAAAATTCATCAGTGATTTCATAAACCACCTAAAAAAGGTCCTTAATTAGTTCCAAGGTAATCTATAATTTCCAATATACTTACACATATCCCATGTATTGTTATACATACAACATTATCTTAATATAAATAACATTTTACGGGTAACCCTTCCTTAGTTAAACTATGGTCTTTTTATTAAATCATGTCACTGATCCAATATAAACAAGTAAATTCTATGTGAAAAAAAGGTAAGTCATACAATCCATGTTTATTTCACCATTAAAAACATTTGAATCAAAATACCTAAATACTAAGATTACATCATCCATAATCCATTAACAAAAATAACTATTTACTTTCACATTTCTCCCATAGTATCATCCTAATCCACAATGTAACCATTACTCGTAAAACCATGTTTATTCTATTCCCGAATGTTATTTTTAGTATATTGGATTCCATAATGAATTTGTCTCCACACATATAACACATAACCATTAATGATTAAATTTAGAGGGGAAAAATTCACAACCATTTCTTTAACCGAACTCCTCATTTATCCATGTAGTCACTTGATTATTGTGCTTATTTTTTATAGTCAAAACATCTAATTATTCAACTACTATATTCAATTAGGTAATTCTTTTCACATTTTTTTGAAAAATGAAACTGATTTTTTTCCTCCATGGTCTAAATTACCCGAACATTCAGTGAACATCTTATTTTTCTTCCTTAGTGAGTCCGATAGATTATTAAGGTAATCATTTTTAATCATGTTCGGTGAAATCTTATGAGGAATGATGATGAAATATTCAACTATAGTTATCATCCCACTTGAATTATCCTCATAAAATCACCCCTAACATTAAATGTTAATCCAATTCCTCCCAGTTCTCACCATTAAATAAAACCAGAAGCATAGTGTCGGCATTACTGATCATAGCATTAAACCTCATAGTCATGAATTAAATTAATTATTATATTTCTAAATCATAACTAATTCTATAAACTATGAAACCTTAGTTTCATATGAGGTTACTAATTTCTAACTTATATCTAAATAATTGATGATGGTTTGTGAGAAGTTTGTGAATTCCTGAAGCATATCCCATGAGAGTGTTAAACCAGGTGTGCAGTAAGGCCCTTTTTCATCTACCAAATTACCCCATGTATATCCAATAGTATCTTTTTGATGTTGTTCTCCCTAGGTACATTTGTTAGTGTTCCACATCCACTTATAGTATATAGGCCAGGATGTATTTCTAAGAAACAACTCTATCCTTCACTAAAATTCCAAGGCATTTTCCCAAACATTAAATCATACTTATACTTATCCTTATACATGTCCTTAGGATTGTCTCTAATGTTTTATTATCCTAGATTCAAAATTATTACTATAAATTTACACTAATAATTACTATAGAGACCCTATATTTTTAAATAATTAGCAATATATAACATTTAATGAATACATAATCATTATACAAAAAGATTCCCAAATACCATATATAATGTCCTCGACCTCTATGGTCCATTCCCTGGTGAAAATGTTGTGTCTGAGGTGTTCTTGGAGGTCATGCTGACATATCCCCAATACTATTCCAAATTTCATGTTTTGTGAATAATGAAATGGTAACCTTAGGTGAACAGTTCATCAGTAGCCTTGGGTGTATAGTGTCATCGGTAGGCTTATATGAACAGTGAAATGGTAACCTTATGTGAATAGTGTAATTGGTAGGATTATATGAACAGTTCAACGGTTACCTTATGTGAACAGTATCATCGGTAACCTTATGTGAACAGTGTCATCGGAAGACATAAGTGAATAGTGTCATCAGTATTCTTATGTAAACATTGCAACGGTAACCTTCTGTAAATAGTGAAATGGTAACCTTTTGTGAATTGTGTCATCTGTAGGCTTATGTAACTATTCAACATTATATTTATGTAAACAGTGTCATCAGTAACCTTATTTAATCAATTTCATCAATAACTATATGTGAACAGTGCTTCCATAACAGTGATGTTTCACTGGTGACCTGTTTCCTTTTCCATTTTTTTAGTTCATGAATAGTTTTTCAGAATAGTGAGGTTCATCAATAGTTTTTCATGAACACTGGGGTTCCAATGGTGAGGTTTGAACGGTGAGGTTCATGAATACTGTTTCCATAATTGTGAGGTTCCAACAGTGCAGTTTCAATGGTGAGGTTCAGGAACAATGATTTTCTTTGGCCAAATTTCACGTTCATGAATATTGTTTCTATCTTCCTGTAGTTTCACCCCTTTGAAATTTCATTTGATGTAAAATGAATTTAAAACCTTTTTTTATGTATGTTATGTCCAATTCAAAGGCCATACCTCCTATATTAATATCCTTAAGTCCCGGAAACATTAACATGGTCAAACAGTGTGGTCTAATACGATCGGCTTTTAATTGAAAATCCAATGTATCATAAACCACAACCCTATTAAATCTTTTTAATGGGATGATATGTATTCCTCCACTGTTCTTCCTCATTGTTCTCAGCTATGAGATGCTCGGACCTTTCATTCCATCATGTAAGAGTTTCACAATCAAACTTTCCTCCATGGATTGGATACTCTTTTTTTCATGCATCCAAGAAGTATTGATCAATCTTCAATATAAGGTATGTTCTATCATTATTTTATGGGGTTCAACTCCTTTTGTTATCCATATCCTTTCTATGGAATGTTATTACCATATTCCTAATGGGATTTTCAAAGGGTTTGATTGGTGTGGTGGTGTCTCTGTATCCTCAGGTGGATACAGTTTTCATTGTGGGAGGAGATCGTAACTCATTGTCTAGGTCATTCTTGTATAATAAACGTCAAGAATCATTTGATGTATGGGAATTGTTTCTTCTAATTTCTTTTACATGAAACTGGAAAATCAGCATGTTTTATCACTCTGGATCACAATTTAATTGACATAATAAATATTTGAACCGGAAAAATAAATTGATATAGATCGTATGTTATTGCCTCTTGTTTTCCTAGATAGTGGGATGTCTTGGCTTTCTATGTTTATTGTTTCGTTCTTGATGAAAATTGTTAAAGAACATAAATCTAGAATCAATTTATAGTTCTTTTTCTAATAAAAAAGTAGTATGTAAATGAATCAGGTTCTTCTTGTTTCAATTTGATGTCAATAAAATTACTGTAGTAAGCATGTTTAGTTATTTGTGATAGCTTACTGGTTAATGTTTCCGAATTTGGAGCCTATGAATAATAAATAGTTTAATCAAGGGAGTATTAAATAACTGGTTGTTTGGTAAAAGAAAATTCATTATAGGGTTCTGAGTTACCCACTTGCTTGTTTAAGGACCAAGATCCCCATTGATAAGATGTTTTTTTCGTACTGGTTGTCTTGTGATTTGAGCCGGGAAGGCTGTTGTGATTTGTGGGGGCATGGAGGCCTATTGGTTGTTGAAATAATAGATGCATTGAATATCGAGATGCATCAGTTTATGCTATGTGAGTCATGAAGGACACAAGTGATGATGAAATGGGTTTCTTGTAAATGTTTTGATGCTTTCTGATTCTTTTTGGAGGTTTATCTTCTTTTATTTCCCCACTGCTCCAGGAAGCAGGTCTCTATTACCATTCATTCGAAAGGGGAAAATATGCATGTGGTTTGTAGCGTGCTTTCTGTGTTTAGCATCTCAATTGAGGTTGGGTCTATACTCTTGCTTTAGGATATAATGATTCGAAGGGTAGTTCATCTATTCCCCATGTTGATCCCCCTTGAGTTTAGTGGCATAGAATTTTTTTCTAGAATGTCTGGAAATATGGGAATGTAATGTTGTAAATAAATAATTGAATAATTGATGTTAACCAATGGGGTTTGTTATTACTGGGGCACAATGGTGAGGTTGTAATTTAAAGGAACAGTGTACGTTGGGTGTGATGATAATGAAATATAATGAAGAAATTATTGATGGTTAATTAATGTTTAAATAATTAATTACTGTAATGTGAATCTGATAAAAAGGGAATGACGTAATGTAATAAATATCTTTAAAAGGTTTTGTTCTTATTGGATACCTATTATAAGAAGTGGACACCTAGAGTCTAAGGGATGATAGATTCAGTTGTGTCTAAGGCTACGTTATGCCCATACTGTGGTTTTGAGCTATAGATTATTCTATAATTTTTCTGCTTCTCTATGCTACTCCCTTCCGTCATTTAGGGAAACTGACTCCCCAGGGATTCTGAGCCCTAGGGGTGTTTTCCCCAACATTCCAGTGGGAGGATGGATGGATGATTACCACCTTTGGCCCCACTCTATTATCTTGGTGGTTACATGTGCAGGTTGGCATAGTGGTTAGTTTTCCCTATATATGTGGCTAGAGGGCTGTAATGGATTATGGTTATAAGACAGATATATTATGTATAAAGATTATAATGGATTACGATTGGTTTTACATGTATAGGCTATGATGGATTGAGGATACATACACTGTGTATGGGCAGTAATGGTTTGAGGTATAATACCCAATGTATGATACACGTTTTACAAGTTGTGGTGGCTCTCAAGAACCTAACTGGTTAAATTTCATACGCAGATGTGGTGGTTTTGTTGCACGAGGTGCATGTTGTGGTGCTTCGACCAGGTTCATGTGGGAAAGCCTTTCTGGAGATAGATGCTTAGCACGTGGGATGTTGGGGAAATGTGGAAAACCAGTGGGGAAGTAGTAGTGGGTTGCCCTTGATATTCTTTATTATATTATATACTCATATATACATTACCTGGTGAGAGTATCTGTGGTGAGACTGGGAACTTAGTATACCAGTTTAGGTGATGAGTTAGTTTCAATTGTTGTTCTATGTGATTTTGCATGATTTCTTTACTTTTTCATGAGAGGATTCGAGGATGACAATACTATATATACATTTATGTATATATAATCATTTTTCAAGTCAGTTGGAGAATGTTGGAGATCAAGCTGGGTTCTACTCGCTTTGGGTTGTAGGGGCTATTCAGGCTTGTGGTCGCTATTGATTTTACTATCTTTTGGGTGTTTCATGATTCTCACACATTCGGTTCTAGTATATTACATGAAATTTGATACTTGTACTTGGTATTTCTTTTATATTGATCTCTGAGTTAGAGTTTGTGGTTCTCTAACTTATCTCTCTCTTCTGCATGTGTTCTCCTAGAGGGAAATACCTCCCATTTGTGTGTCTATTATACCCTCAATGCTAGTCGCCAACCCGAGGCCTACTGGAGGTGGGTCTCAGTGGTCATAATATCCATTCTCACATTTTTGGCCTATAAGGTGTACACTTTGTGGGGATGGGTTCATGAAGGAGTTGTATCAATGGTTTGGCTGAGAGATAGGATGTATTTTTATGTTATGAAAATATGAGGTTCCGTGGGTTGGTAGGAAAATGGTGTCATTCATTTTTAGCATGTGATGTAAACACTAGAGATCAGCTGAGACATAGGTGTTTTGGACCCCCAATGATCTTTTGTACATATGGTTTAGTTTTCAATGGCTACTAAATGAGGTGATACTTGTTGTAGGGTAGAGACCATGGAATGGATCCTGCATCATTATCCTTTGTTCCTATGTTTGAATGGGTATACCTTGGGATATGATAACAAAAAATGAATAAAAGAAAAATATTAATTAGTTGATGTTGAGTCACCCATATTCCAGGTTTAGGAGCTCTTAAGGTTTTTTATTTTATCAGTATAGTCTAGTTAGATTTCCTCGTCAGGTTTGTATAGAAGATTTCAATCAGTTTGAGCAAGAAGATTGCTGTTGGGTTGAGGGTGACGAAGATGAAACTTAGCGGAAGACACTATGAGAGTTTCAGTGCTAGATTCTGCAGAAGAATGTGGTCTTCGTTTGAAATGCAGTCTTATAAGACTGGTTGGAGGTGGTTTATATAGGCTTCAGTTCGATCCATACATGAAAGGAGAATTGGGTTTCCTTGGTTGTGATGATGTTTCATGGAGCAACAACGCAGTGGTGGTTCTTGTTCCTTGAGGATCATGAGGAGTCAACGATCTCATTGGAGGAGTTCTAATAAAAGTTTAGAGTTGAGTTTCTTTCTTCGACCATGAAGGTGTCCAGTCTCTAGGACCTCCTTACCCTTCGATAAGGGAACACCAGTGAGCGAGAGTTTGGAATCCATTTCTAGAACCTTTTAAGATATTCTTCGGACCTTTTTATATATGATGAGACTAGGCAAGGCATTTTGAGGAGGCCTTGCATCAAGAGATCTAGTGCAAGGTCACCCAATTTATTCTGAATACATATCAGGAGCTACTAGCGATGGAAGAGGTTGTCAAGAGGACATTTTCCAGAATAAGATCATCACGAGACGGGAGTCGTCATTATTCTTCATGAAGAATAGCTATGGTTGGGGTTCCCATATTTTATGACATAAGAGTTTCAGTTCTATCGAGGGTAGGACCCATCCCTCAGTATATTGTTTCTCTAGTTGAACCACCTCATAGTAATGTTCCTTGGAATAAGACGCTTGTTTTTCTTGTGGTGGTCAAGGCCATCAGCATCGATATTGTGTGACCATTCAAATTCATCATCGTGCACCAGGTTTTCCAATCCAGGTGCCTCGGTTGAGGCAGTTCTAGCCGAGGTAGCAGCAACAGTTTGCACCAGAATTAGATTAGTAGAGGGTAGATTGGGAAGGTATAGGATATCCATGTGACACTCCCCTCCCTCAGAGAGTATAGAGCTACCATGGTGGTGGTGTTTATCAGGGTTAGAGAAGTCATATAGGTGTTGGTGGTCAGCTTCATGCTTTAGCATTGCCAGCTCCTGGAGAGCCAAACGTCATTTGAGGCACCCTTTTCTTTTTTTATGCCTTGGTGTTTTCCTTGATTGATTCAGGAGAGACACACTCCTTCATATCACCTACCCTTTTCCATGATTCGTGACATGAGGTAGAAAGGCTTCCATTACCTTTGGGGTTTACTACACTAGTTGGACGCTGAGCTGACTTGTTTGATGAATGTAGATACTATGATCTAGTGTTGGGGTAGCACCTCTTTTGGGATATTTCCTAAGATTATGAATACAACCATATGATTTCATCTTTAGCATGAATTCGTTTTATTCCATTCAAGATATTGTGGATTGTTTCAAGAGGTAGGTTGTGTTCTTCGATGTGGATGGAGAGCTAGTGGTGTTCATTGGAGTGTGGGACCCTCCGATGGGTTAGAGGCGTGTTCCATCCTTAACGTCCATGATGGATGAGATGATGCTGAGTTCTTTAGATATTCAGCAGTTGGAGTTTCTTATGGACATACAAGAGTAACCTGATGTCTTTCTTGATGAGGTTAAATTAGTACCCATTGGATTAGAGATTGAGTTTGGGATATATCTACAATCAAGAGCATCTCCTATCTCTATGTCTCGATATAGGATGTCCCCTTCTATGTTAAGAGATCTATGCATACAGATTGATGGTTTTTTTATAGTGTGGTTTTGTAATGATGAGTGTGTCACCAATGGGGGGACTAGTTTTGTTGGGCTGAGTGTGTCAGGATAACATAAAATTCATGTGAAGGATATGGATATCCTGAAAAATTCTTTCTGTTGTCGTCATGGGAATTTTGAGTTCGTTGTAATGTCGTTCGGTGTGACAAATCACCCATCTGTGTTCATGGTATTTATGAACATTGTGTGTCCAGAGATTCTGGAAAAGTACGTGGTGGTTTTCATCAATGACATCCTTATGTACTCCACGTATAAGGAGATCCATGCAAAGCATCTAGATGTCATTTTGGGAGTTCTTCGTCAACATCATCTATTTGTGATGTTTTTTATGTTTGTGGTTTGTGCTCGAGATGTTAATTTCTTGGGGCATCTGGGTACCCAGAAGGGAGTAGTTGTGGATCCATTGAATATTGAAGCAGTTGTGTGTTTGGAATCCCCCCAGACAGTGTCAAAGGTACGATGTTTTCTTGGTAATTCAAGATACTACAGGTGGTTTGTATCAAATTTCAATATATTTGTGACTCCACTGATAGCTTTGACCAGGAAAGATAAGGCGTTCATATAGACTTATTAATGTTGGGGCGTTTTTGAGTATCTAAAAGTGATGTTAGTAAGTGCTCTAGTTCTTTGTCTTCCAGTTGAGGGTGTTCATTTTGACATTTTTAGTGATTCTTCGCATCTGGGGTTAGGATGTGTTCTAATGCACCAGAGATCAGTTGTTTCTAATGGGTATCGTCAGTTGCATCCCCATGAACATAACCATGGCACCCATGATCATGAGTAGTCAGTTATGGTATTTTTTCTGAAATTGTGGATAAATTACCTCATTTGTGAGTTCTTTTTTCGGTTTCACCAATCATAAGATCCCGAGGTATGTTTTCTCCCATCATGACATAAACATCAGACATCATCGGTGGATGGAGTTCTTATAGAAATACGACTTTGAAATATCGTATACACATTGAAAAGGGGAATGGTATAGCTGTTGTGCTTAGTCGGAAGTCCCATAGTGATGAATTGCATGAATTTGGTGACTCCAAGAGAGTAATGGAAGATCTTTCAGCATTACCTCTTGATATAGGAGAAGTTGGGTCAGAGGTTGTTTTATTCAGATGATGGTGTAGTAATCTCTGGTGTAGCTGGTGGAAGAGTCCCAATTGGGGAATCTAGAGGTGGAGGTTTGGAGAGGCTGAGTTGTTTGTGGATATGCCTCTAATGGTTATTCTAGGGATGAACAACATAAAATGTTGTATCGTAGAAGGATATTTGTTCCTTTATCCTTGCATGATAAATTACATAAAAAGTTCCATAGTTCACCTTTAGCGGTTCATCATGGTGTGAAAATGGTGTACCAAGCCCTGAGTAGTCAAATTTGGTGGCATGGGATGATGTGTGTGATTATAGAGTTTGTGTCTCGATGTTTGGTCTTCCAGAAAGCCAAGGATGAGCACCCTGTCCCCTGTGGTATTCTCCAGCCATTAGGTATTCCTCAATTGATGTGGGAGGACAAATCAATGGTCTTTTTTACTAGTTTACCTTGAGATTTGGGAGGACATGATGCGATATGGGTGGTAGTGGATAATTAATCAAATCATCCCACTTAATAGAAATTATGGAGTCAGGATGTGTGGATGTTTTGGTGAGGTAGTATCTAAAGGAGGTGGTGAGACCTCTTCGAGTCCTAAGGATGATAATTTTCAATTGAGATCCTCGTTTTACCTCTAGGGTTTAGAGAGGACTCCAACATGCTTTTTTCTCTCAGCTATACCTTAGAACTTCTTTTCATACAAGGATGGACTGTAGGGTAGAGTGGACCATCCAAACTCATGTTACAATCAAGTGTCGTGTATTTTAGAGGTCCATGGATCAAGCACTTAACCTTGGTGGATTTCTCTAACAAAAATAGATTTCACTCTACTATGGGAATGATGCCATTTGAAGCCATGTATGGGCAGCATTGTTGTTCTCTATTGTGCTAGACTGGGGTTAGAGAGTAATCAATTATTGTACTGGAACTAGTGCAGAATACAATAGAGATGGTTTAGGTGATTCATGAGATGATGAATACAGTGCTGAATTGTCAGAAGTCATATGCTGATCAAAGGAGGAGACAACTAGAGTTTGATGTTGGAGATCACATGTTTTTTAAGGTGACTCCCTGTCGTGGTAAGTGATGGAATGATCATGGGACTGAGCTTTCACCCCTCTTTGTTGGTCCTTTTGAGGTGTTTTCTTATGTTTGAGTTGTGGTGTATCTAGTATCACTTCTCCCATAAATGATCCGTATGCACGATGATTTTCATCTATCACAGATCTGTCATTATCTTCATGGTGACCCCATGTAATAATTAAGGGAGAGATCGATGTTGATGTTGATGATACATTTTAGGAGAAACCTGTGGAGATTCAAGAATGCAAAGAGAAGGTGTTGCGCCAGCATTCTATTCCCTTGGTTTATGTCTTGTGGAGACATTATGGCATGGAAGAGAGTACCTAGGAACATGTGTCACAAATACATGCTTATTAACCATATTTTCATGATGATTAACTCTTATCATGTAACGATGTCACCTTTCTAGTTATTGACCGTCTGTGTTTGTGAGATGGCTTTCATTGGTTTCTTCTTGTATCCTTCACTCTTTTGAGAGGTATCTCGATGGGTGGTGGTTCAAACTTTATTAATGTGCCATTTTAGGTGGGGTTTGAATTATCGAGGATAAGAATGTTTTGAGAGGTATAGGATGTAATGGCCCAGACCAGTATGGTCTATTCCAATGCAAAAATTTGGTGTATGGGTTGTTCCATGAGTTAAAGGTGACTTATCCCCAACACTTTTCCAAATTACCAATTAAGTGAACAATGTAATGGTAACCTTAGGTGAACAGTTCGTTGGATGCCTTAGGTGAATAGTTTCATCAGTATGCTTATGTGAATAGTGTAACTGTAACCTTATGAGAATAGTTTCATTGAGAACCTTAGGTATACCTTGTCATCAATAGTCTTAGGTGAACTATTTCATCGGTAGGCTTATGTGAACAGTGCAATGGTATCCTTATGTGAATAGTGTAATGGTAACCTTATTTGAACAATGTCATCCTCAGGCTTATGTGAACAGTGAAATGGTAACCTTATTTGAATAGTGTCATTGGTAACATTATGTGAACAGTTTCATTGGTATCCTTAGGTGAAAGTGTTTCTAGAACAAAGATGTTCCCATGACGACCACTTTCCTTTGCGAAATTTTGATTTCATGAATATTTTTTCCAGAACGGTGAGGTTTCAAGGGCGAGGTTCATGAATAGTGTTTCTTGATTGGTGAGGTTCCAATGGTGAGGTTAATGAACAGTGTTTTTCTTTTTCCAAATTTCTAGTTCGTGGATAGTGTTTCCAGCCTCCTATAGTTTCGCCCCTTTGACATTTCGTTGGATGTAAATTGCATTTAAATCATGTTTTTAAGGACTATAAGGTTGATTCAAAGTCCATAACTCAAATATTAATTTCCATAAGTCACGTGATACTTTTATTTGGTCAAACTATGTCGTTTAATTTCTTCCGCTTTTATTGGAAAATCCAGTGTATCTTAAACCGCTACTCCGTTAAATCTTCTAAAGGGAAATAAATCTTCCTCCATAGTTCTTCCTCCTTGTTCTAGACTGTGAGATGGATGGACCTTTCACTCCATCCCTTAAGAGTTTCACAATAAAACATTCCTCCTTGGAATGGTTCCCCTCTATTTTGATGCAACAAAGTAGTATCAATCAATCATCGATATAAGGTTTGCTCTATCATTATTCTTTTGGGTGTATCTCCTTTTATTTTCCCTCTCTGTTTTATGGAATTCTATCTCCATGTTCCTAATTGGACTTTCATGTGTGTTTAACGATGTTGTGGTGTCTATGCATCCTCGAGTGGATGTAGTTGTCATGGTGGCAGGAGATTGTAAACGTTTGTGTGGCTCGTCCTCGTACAAAGAACATCAAAAACCGTTTGAGGTAGTGGATTCGTTGCTTCACTTTTTGTTTACATGTAACTGTATAGTAAGGATGTTTTATCCCACTAGATCCTAATGGAGTTGACATAATAAATATTTGATGTAGATAAATAATTTGATATCGATCGTCTGTTATTGCCTCTTGTTTTTCTACATAGTTTGATATCTATTCTTGCTTTGTCTAGCTTTTCATTTTTGATATAAACTAGTAAAGAATGTAAATCCAGAATCAATTGATAATTGTTTGGATAAAGATAAAGAGGCATGTTAATGAATATGGATCTTCTTGTTGAAATCTGATGTTAGTCAAATTGGTCCAATAATAATGTATAATTATTTGAGAAATCTTGTGGTTTAGGGTTTCCAACGTTGGAACCTATGGATAATAAATTGGTTAATCAACGGTGGATCCAAGAACTTGTTGTTTGATAAAAAGATAATTCCATGTAGGCTTCTTAGTTAACCTCTTTCTTGTTTAAGGGCCAATTTCCCAATTGATATGTTGTTTGTTTTCCTATGGGTTGTATTATGACCTGATCCTAGATGGTTATTGTAATATATAGGGGCATGAAGGCCAAAATTTTGGGGTTGGAGTTGATGACTATATTTGCGAGATGCATCTGCTTATACATGTGGGTCTCGGAGAGGACACCAGGGATGATGAAATGGGTTCGATGTGAATGTTTGGATACTTTATGATTTTTTTGGATGTTTATCTACTTTACATTCCCCGCTGCTCAAGGAAGCTGGTCTTGCATACCCATCTTCTGAAAGGGGTGAAGGAATTCGTTTTATTCCATGTGTTTTCATGTTTAGCTTCTCAAAAGAGTATGGGACAATGCTCTATCTTTAGGCAGTAATGAATCAACGATTAGTTCTTCTAATCATCATATTGGGCCCCCTTCTTTTTAGTAGTATATAATTGTTTTTATAGAATTCCAATGAATATGGGAAAGTAAGGTTGTAAATTAATAGTTGAATAAATTATGTTAACCGATGGGGTTACAGCTTACGGGGGCACAATGCTGAGGTTGTAATTGGAATGAATAATGTTCTTTGGGTGTGATGCTACGGGAATAAAATGTGGAAATTATTGATTATTAATTATGGTTTATGAATTAATTAACGTAAAGTGGGACTACAAAAAAGGGAATGGGGTAATGTAATGAAGATCTTTAAATGGTTGTGAGATTATAGGATACCTAGTCTTGGTTGTGGCAGTCATAAGTCTAGTAGATGTTAGCTACAGTTGTGTCTAAGACTAGGTTGTACCCATAGTAGGTTTATGAGCTATAGTATATTATGTAAATTTTTTGTTTCTATATGATAATCCACCCCGTAAGTTAGGGAAACTGACACCCCGAGGATTCTGAGCCCTGGGGGGGTTTTTTCTCCAACATTATGATGTGAGGATGGATGGATGACTAACAACTTTGGCCCCACTCTCTTATCTTAGTAGTTACATGTGCTTGTTGGAATAGTTTATGGATTTCCCCACATATTTTTGTATAGGGATGTAATGGCTTGTGGTTATTCACACACATAAATTATGGATATAGTTTCCCATGGACTACTATAGGTGTATCTTCTATAGGATGTGATGGCATGAAGATCGTTACTCAGTGTATGGGCTATACTGGATTTAGGTATAATACCCAATGTATGATACACATTATTCGAGATGTGATGGCACCCAGAAACTACCTAGTTACTCTGCTTATGTGGATGTGATGGATTTTTTGCAGGAGGTTCATGTTGGGGTGCTTCAACCAGGGGTCTGTGGGAATGCCTTTTTAGAGAGAGATGCTTGGGAAAAGTGACGTTGGGGGGAAATGGAAAATCAGTGGGGAAGTAGTAGTTGGGTAATCATGATATTCTTTATTATATTATATACTGTTTTTTGCAATACATGGAGAGAGTAGCCAAGGTGAGGCTGTGAACATTTTATAAATGATTAGGTGATGAGTTAGTTTCACTTGTTGTTCATTTCTATTTATCAAGATTTCGTTACTTTTTCTTGAGGGGATTCGGGGAGGACCCTACTGAGTATACGATTATATTCAAAATAGGTATATATTAATAGTTTTTCAGTACACTTGGAGAAGGTTAGATATCAATCTATATTCTACAAGCTTGGGGTTACAGGAGATGTTTCAGACTGTGTTCACTGTTGTTTTTACATTAATTTGGGTATTTGTAGTTCTTCCCCTTTTAGTTGTAGTTTTTTTCATGGAATTAAATATTTTTACTTGGGATGTCTTTTATATTGTTTTCTGAGTTGGTGTTGGTTGGTGTCTATCTTATATCTCTCTTTTGCATGTGTTCTCTTAGAGGGTAATTCCACCCATTTGTGTGTTTACTATACTCTCAGGGATAATCACCAAAGTGAGGCCTACTGGAGGTGGGACTCAGTGGTCATTATCTCCCTTCTCAAACTGTCATACCAGGTGGGGTACACTCTGTGGGATGGGGGTTGTGATACTATAGTTGGTATAATGCATTTATATACATAAAAACATAAACAAAGGTACATATGGGAGCTACATAATCTCCCACTAGGTTATTCTTAACAAGAACCCATTTTTTTCATATCAATCATAGTACATATGCTCATAACATCTGTGAAAAGATAAAGAAAAGGTGTGATCTAATGTACTCAGTATGGGTAACCATGGAAGACTTTTAAGCATAAAACGTGGTATAAAGGTATGAGAGCTTGACCCTAAAAATAGAATATCATACCCTTCCTATTAATAATCATAAATGAGATCATATCCTAAATATTTTTAGTTCATAGTACATGAATAATATAAAATAATGAGCTTATTGTTTGAAATCATTACATAGGAATAAGACATGGAATTGTGGAAAGCACGTAAGAATATAATGATTTACATAGTAGCCAAGGAATCGCATTCAAGACCATATTTTTCATACGGGATCACTCCCCAACTATCATAGTTGTCAGGGATCACTCCAATAACCATTATTCTATCTTGTGATCAGTACTCATACCATCTTATTTGTCATTTTTCACTCTCATGGCCATTAGAGTAGTCAAGGATAACTACCAAGACAAATGTAGATTATCTCATGATATATAAATATTTACCCCATGAGTATGAGGGAAATATATGTCCCAACATTAACATAATGAAACCATACATACATATGAAATACGATCATAAATAGACATATCATAATCCTTGAAAATAAATTGGTATCATAAACATGTAAACATATCAAAACATGTAAGAAATTTACAAGTTTCATTATCATTCCATCATAAGAATAAACCGCGAAAGTGTTACAGTTCGTATATATATATAACCCATGAAGGGGAAATGGGTTTCATAATTACTATAACATTAATCCTAACCCATTAATAGAATAGATATGAGTGGATCCATTTTATTGTCATGAGTAACATTAATATATTTCATCTTAGAAATAAAATAATTTGGATATAAATTTTGAAAAATAAATTTGATAAACATATCCTTTCTAGTTTGAAAAATGATTTTTATTACATAAAACCATTTAAAAATATTTTTCATATAAAATAATTTGAAAAATCATAAATAAGGAATGAAATCCTTATGAAAACTCTTTTCCTTGATATCATATAAAATAGTTTTCTAAAAATTTTAAAAAGGTTTTTTTCATAAAAAATTTAAAACTCATTAAAATATCGTGAAATAGTTTGTAAAATCAGTATACATGAAATCTTATAATGGAATCATGAAATTTTTTTGAAAATTGTTTCTCTTGAGAACATATAAAAGAAGCATGAAATTATTTTGAATTTTTTTTGAAATCATATAAAGAAATATAGAAATAATTTTTAAAACCATTTTCCTTGAAAATAAGAATTTTAAAAAAATTCCTCAATATTAACATTTTAAAACTTCTATGGGGTCTTTGAAGAAATGTCTTCTGGTAAATCGATAATTGTCATATTGGATCAAAATAACATTTCTTTAGCATTGTAAAAAAAGGATAGAAAAGTTCCTTTTTACAAAAAAAAAATAATATTGATATGAATATATAATAAAAAATTGTAAATGTTTCTTTTAGATAATATAATATAGTGTTATAAACATCTTGGATAGCCTTTTTTTGAAAACATTGTTCTCCTACATAAAAAGGCTAATGTGAGACATTCATAATTAAACATTCATAATTATCTTATGTAACAAAGAGTAGAAAATGGTACCAATACTTTAATATAGAATTAATAACTATAGAAGAATAATTTTAATGATTTTATTGAGAGAGTGGTTATAATGTTTAATCAAAGGAGTCATACACATAATCATTCTTGAAAACGATGATCAGATTGACTCAATAAACTCTTATAACATGGTAACATGGGATCCCACTCTATAGGTAATAATAGAAATCAAATGAAGCTTAATATATCATAAAAATAATTATATTCATGATAAAAATATAATATGGAAGAATATACACATAGAAAAAAATATTATATGCATAAAAAAATATTAGTCTCAATGATGGAAAATTGAGAAAAATTTGTTTTACCAATTTGGTAAGGATTAAATGTTAATCCTCGTGAAAGTAGGATCACTTAAAGGGTGTTGTGGGGGTTCCCCTCAAATGAATAGTTGTTTTGGGGTACTTAGTTGCAGCCGAGTGGCTGACCAAGGTCGTCTCTCAAATTAAGAAGTAAATTAAAACAACTTCTTAAAGGTATTCAAAAAATAAAATAGATTTTAATTAACACACTACATAAAAGTATGGGGGTTGTTTATAGTTTATAAATCATGACGAAGTTATCAGGAAGAAGATTTTATTTTTTATTTAGTTTTGAAATGATGGTTGATTAAAATGACACAGTAAGAAGGTGTTTTTTTAGAAAATATTTTAATGGCGTAATCGATCTAACTCTACCTATTCATTTACATATTAATCATTATCATTTAAATAAATATCCACTTAATTATGATCTCGTAATTTTTTATCCCTCGAACCCTATAAGAGTTATCTTAACCATAATGTTGGAATTACATAAACCCTAGTCTAGATTCAGAACACGCATTCACAGCACCCTAATTTGATTGTTGTTCTAAAGACAGGTTATTGTCAGTGGTTAATTAGAGCACATATCAATTCTAGAAATGATGATTAAATGTGTTTAGGGATTATATTTGAACTCTCAAAATTTATCCCATTTGGTCTTGTATTACCTATTAAGATCGTGCTCTCAACATTTACACAAAATCTCGACATCCTGTGTTCTTGTGTTAACTATTGAATTGATTGATTAGTTTTATATAATTAAAAAATTTCATGGATCATATTTAGTGAATTACAGTAGCTCATTGATTCAAAATAATTAAATTAAGAGTGTAGAAGATAGATCTATAAGTAAGAAAACTAATCTTCCATGGGAGGTGTGGTTATCGTGGATATGTTTTGCATGAGCAAAGGATTGAAAGGGTAGAATCTGATCTCATCTACACTATTTATTTCAACACAGTTAGGAATATTAATAGAAAATAAATTGAAGAACAAAAAATATTAATTGAATAAAATTTCAAGATACAAACATGAATGAAAATAAATACAAAGAGGAGGTGGGAGAGGGGAACCTTTTTGGAAGAGAGGTTATCAAAAATACTTACTTCTTTTAAGAGTTGTGAGGGTCTCTTAAGAGACACCATTTCGGAGACACCATCCCATAGCGTCGACCAACCTTACCAAAGATAGAAAAAACCACTTTAAAAAGAGTTTGTGAGGGCCATGGTTACATATCTTTTTTATGTTTGAATTGAAAACATTGAAATCTTTTTTATTCCAAGTTCCACCACTTAGTTGACATCCAAAACAAATTAATTGGACAGCCTTATAGTATACTAGTTTGTTCCTAATTATTTCCTAGATCTTTCCTCAAACTATGGGATCAATCCAAGCAAGGATGAAAATGATACGGCCCAAATAGTGAAGTGATGTCCAATCTGGATGGTTCTATTTAGCTTTGCCTTTATAGCCCATTTACTCCGAATAACTGCATGATCCAACACCCATGTCCGGCATAGAATTTGTATTCCATTATGTCAGGAACATATTTAAAAAATATTAAGTCAAACTATTTTACATAACAATATTTATGCCCGCAATACTACAATGAATTTTAAAAGGGTAAAACTGGATTTTTCATCAAATTTGCAAATGAATGAATTAATCCCAAATATTTCATAATTGATCATATTTAGAATAATGTGAGGAATTTAAATCATTTATTATCAATAAAATGTTAAATAAAATTTTGTTTTATCAATAACAAAATGGAATTATTAATAGACATAAATTTAAATAATAGATACATTGAATACAATCGTGGGATGTACACAAACCACACAAAATTGAAGAGTGTTGAAAATAGAATGTAACTCAAAGAAATTATAAGTGAGATGAAATTCCATTACCCTATGCATTGTCTCTCTTCATACTCATAAAATATTCCTATATATAAAATATATGTATATCGTACATATTATACATAATTATATTATTATATCCATAAACATATATGGTTTTATTAAGACCATATATTTCCCACTTATTAACGATCATATGTTTAGGTTTCACATCGGGTAGTATTCGTTTTGTTCAAAACATGTGTCTAATTTTGATATTATGTTGATCGTAATACCTATATCATGATTCCAGAATGTAGAAAAAGATATAAATATCACTAATATTCATTATATATATATTATAATTATATATAGAATAAATAATTATGAAATGGAATTAACCATTCATGGAGACAGTAAGTGGTATGTGCGAATGAGCATTCATCCATTCTTATTGTCAAATTGAAAAAAGTTATGTAAATGAAATATGTATAAATATGTATAATTGTATATATAGAATTTAAAAGGTACCATATATATCATATATATCATATATATCATATATGTTCACTAAACCCGTCCATAATACATTTTTTGTGGTTTGTAAATGAATCACATCACTTTGAGGGTGGTGGTCTAAATATCCTCAAATGACGTTATCATGTTAAAACCAAAAGGAAATTAAAGAGATGAATATTTTAAAAGAAATACATGAGCTGGATTACATAATTAATATAATATATGTCATATATAAATTTATTTCCCATAATAATGGAAACCATGATAGGTGGTAAATAAAAAATGAACAATCATAATTTCATGAGGCTATTGTTCGTTGTCCACAGAAACTGTGTGTTTGATATCCATTATATAGAGGTTTTTGCATGTTTAGGAAAATATCATTTCATAAAAAAATACTAGTATATGCAGGATACTATTTTTTCACCCAATAAATAAATATTTATATTCCAGTGGGTGAAGAAGGATAATAAAGAAACGATATTGAAAGAAGATGCGGCCTCTTAATCTGTTAACTCCTTTAGTTCATTCCAAAAGGATTCCTTGAGATTATTTCTGAAAAAAGGGGAATTTCACTTTAAATGTGAGGATTGATAGGAAGATAATAGGGTATATATAGTCTGATGTTAAAGGGTGATATATGTGTGAGTAATGGGTATATGTTTTTGCATTTTAAAGTGGACGAGGAGTTGCATTCTTGAAAATATTTGCTAAGAGAATTCCACCAATATTTTCCATGTTGATAGGGGATAAATTAATAGACACTGGTTGAGTTATATGATTATAGGGTATATATAATGACATTTAATAGGTGTTGTAAATGTTTCTAGGAGGTTTGGGCCCTTAAAGTTATTGTTTAATCCCAAATTGAGTATAATTTGGCCTTAACCACTGTGATTAATTTTAATGACTTTTACTAATAATTTTGTTCATAAAAAATGTTGATCTTGTTATACAATATAAATTATTCTCATTACAAAAATGGAATCCATTTATAAAAATTATACTCACACAAGTTGTATAAATTAATTTAAATGAAATCATGTTGATGAGACAACAGTACGAGTTTTTACGTAAACTTATCCAAATTTTTTTTTATGTTTTTCTATAAAATTTCAATGTCAATTTGGATACTATGACCTAAATTGGATTAATTAATAAAAAAACTTTATAACTAAATAACTACATTAATTAAAAATATTAATTATCAAAATAAATACATTATATAAAAAACATGTTTTCAATAAAAATGTAGTATTTTTTACTTGTTATTAAAAGATTAAACATTTCATAAATCTAAAAAAATTATTAAAACATAATTTATATGTTTCAATTTAAAAGGGAATGGTTATTTTGAAAAACTAAATCTATAAAATTTCCATAAATTAGTTTTGAAATCGGTTCTTCATTAAAAGGTGATAAAAATAATTTATTAAAAATATTGGGTTTTAATAATAAAATTTGGTTTTTTATTAACATAGGACTGTCTAATATATTTGATACGTATCACAAATATTTGATTTAATTTAATATTTATCTATTATATAAATATTATTTAAAAATTTTAATTAATTTAATTTATAAGGTTAAAAATACTTTGTGACTATAAAGATATTTTCTTTTATATTCAAACAATTTTATTATTATTTTTATATTTAATTGGTAGCCCATTTAATAATCTTGTATATTTGTAAACCACAAATTTTAATAATTTTCTATATACTATTCAAATCCATAAAATTACTGGCTAGTTAATATATCATTACAAGAATATTTTTAATAATATATTATATTTAGGTTACTCTTGGTCTTGCATGTTATACAGACCATTGAGGAAGGTCAATCTTGTGTGTAACGTATGCTAAAATTATTTTTTCATATAACACATGACATGATTGGATTTTGGGTAACATACAACATGTTTCAATTATGTGTACCATACTACAAGTTGGGATTTCTAGTTACATATTTCATTTTTGGATTGCGTGAAATATACACCATGTTGGATTCATGTGGGAGGAATGCTTGACTTAAAAGATTGATCAATAATTTTTTTAAAGAAGAGAATATATCCAATTAATTTAAACAGAATTAACTTAATTATTATAAGTGATACTAATATTGATGAACCCAAAACATGAAGGTTAAAAGATGACATAAAATAATGTCTAATCATTAATTGATATATTTAACTATTTCCGTAAAATGTAAATGGCCACTTTTTTAAAAAAAAATTACCTAATGCTCAAGATCAATGATTATTTTTAATTTTCATTACTAAATAATCCTCACTCTACAATGTTTTTCTCTAACTACATTGTATATTCCTATTTCCATTTTGTTGTTAATGTGGTTGTGGTGTATGATTTTTGTTGTAATGACTATTACAATGGTATTGTGTAAGAATTATTCATTATTTTGAGAATAATGCTTATGAAAATTTATTGTTTTTTAACCACCAATGGTAAATAAAGGAGTGTTTTTATTCATTTGATGGATTTATTATTCACCATGTTTCGTCTTTATTCTGAACATGTAATGTGATAAAGGTGTTGATGAATAATGATAGTGTGATTTTGATGATGGATTTTAATATTCATTTTCTATAAAATTTTATTGTGAACAACTTTTTTATGTTTTTATTATTGTTTGACTTATCCTTTTCTGGAAATAACCATTATTATTTTAAATATTATTCTTCTTCTTTCATTTAGTTGATTACAAATTTATCTTTAATCATTTAAGAAAAAATTTATATTGAATCTTTTAATATTAGGATTTATATTATTGAATTAGTTTGAATTATAATAACTCACTAATAACTTATATTACATTGAGTTTTTAAGAGATTGTGGATTTTTATTGAGAAATATTTGGATAATTTGACATCCCAAATCTCATATATTCTAGTTAAAATTTTTAATACATAAAAAGGGATGACATTATTGAAACCAATTTTTCATCCTTGTAATTTTCCAATAGCTTTAATCTAATAACACATCATATTTAATGTTACAAATTATTATTATTTATTATTTTATTTGAATTTATATTCTTATTATTTAATTTTTTTTATTATTGATAGTGAATTTTTATTAAAATTTTACTTAAAAAACATTAACATATATATAATTTCTACATTTATGATATTAGAATCAATTTTATAATTCACTTACAGGGGTAGAATTAACTACTTAGTTCGTTATTTATTATTTATTTTATTGTTTATTTTCTCTATAATGATTACGTTGCACAATATATTACATATCTATAGTTTATAATCAGAGGTTATGATCTAATTATCCCAAAAATCGATTGTTATATTGTTTTAAACTCTCCAAATCCACATTCTAAAATGTTTGATCTAATAATGTACTAATTATTTTTTCTGTATCATATGAAGACCATTTCATTTGAATCACCAGTAAAATATGTTGTGTACAATGATGTTTTTATTGTTTTGAATCTTGTACATTCATTAAATAGACTCATAAGTTCTATCATATATAATCATTTATTACAAAATATGAGACTATGGATAATCTTATATGACTCGTATACTATTCTCTATGATTAATTATTCAGATACATCAGGTGCGGTATTACATGTTTTCATCAAATACATTTTTTGAGTACCTCTTCACCATTTCCAACATCACTAGATACATTTTTATGAATAATTTCTGAGTATTATATTTTATATATTATATGGAATTATATCTTGGAAAAATTAAGAATGAATTTTCATTATATAACATTCTTTAACCTCTATTATATTGTTCAAATAAAACCATATAAATTGCTCTATATTTTTTTCAATAATGCAATGATTCATAAATAAATTTATAAAACAACATGTAACATGAATTTTTTTCCTGTGTTTTCTACTATTAAATATTTTGCTTATTTCACATCTTATATTTCATCTATCAAAAGGATAACTCAAATATTTACTATTTTTATAAAAAAAATTTACTTAAATTATTATGTTGTGAAAATGGATAGGTTAGGTAGTAGTTTTTAAAGATGTTTTATTAAGATATTAATCCGAGAATCTATATATAATTTATAATCTATTTTTAAAAATATTTACTATTATTGATTATTAATGTATGTTTAATCAGTTGTATTATACATTTATATGAGTAATGAATGAAATTATTAATTTCTGCGTGGCGCTACGAATTATATAGCTCCTAAATGGATTGAAATGTATGAAAATAAAAAATAACATTGGAAGTTGGCTTGGGACATACCCATTTCTATATGATTTAATGTCATAAATCATTGATTGAATTATTGTGGTACCTAAAACTATGAATTCCGTCTTTATAAAACAAGATATCTATTTCCATGTGATTATTTGAATACTTATATTATCAGTGAATACATTAAAAAATCCAGTGATTATTTATGCGGCAGTATTTGATCGGAATTCATTCATACTATGTTAATCATGCCTTTTTTATTTTATTATGTATTCAAATAAACACATTTATTTATCCAGCTTTTGAGTTCAAAATTTAATTTTATTTATCTTTCCATGGATTCCAAGAAGTCTACTATGATTTATATGAGAGTATATAAGAGATGGAATAATTATATTATCAATGAATATATTATGTTATATTTTATTTTTTCAAACATATTTAGAGATTAAATCTTTTTCCTGGTTTTCCATTACTACTAAATTAATTGTTCCTTTGGGGATGTGATCTCATCAATCCAGTTATAATTTAATAATGTAACCACTATCTCTAGGGTACTAGGGTCAATATTTTAATAATTATTAGATATTGTATTTTGATTTCCAATGCATGGTTTTGCCAATTGTTCAATTAAAACATGTATGGTGACATTAGTGTATCAATTAAAATCATTAGGGTTCGGTCATGGTTAGGAAAATATAATATATGAACCATGATGACTAACCATGTAGTTAAAAATTTAAGAGTTTTCGTAAATTCCCAATTCTAAATTAAATAGACTTGTGTCTACCTTTTTTCCCATTAAACATTGTAGTTCCCATCAAATTACACAATGATTAACATCCTTATCATGAAGATTATATTTGTTTTAATTATGATATCATATTTATTCTACATTATAAGGTACTATGAACGTCATTATTTCCTTATTTCATCCTTATTTTCCCTTTTTCATATCGTTGTATGATTCATAATGACTAGGGATTTCTGTTTCCATAGTGTGGTAATGGGTATTTTTAATGGATAAATATGGACATATAATTATACCATCATCTTGTTGAATTTATTTTAAATTTATAATATTTGAGATATCTTGATCTGTGTAAGTTGCTACATGTTTAACCATTTGAAAACAAAACTATGAAATATGATGTATTTGTATGCCATTCATGTATTATACCTTAAATATTCTTAGTTATGTATATAACACCCCTGAAAATGAAATTCTATTTAAGATGGGGTTTTTGAGGGGAGTTGTTTTCATTTCAATTTCTATTATTATATCTAATTTAACAATTCCATTCGCACCTAGTGTTTCAGTAAATATCATCATGACTCTTCCAAATGATTTCATTAAAACAAATGTATTTTAATATATATAATTAATTCCCTATAGTATTTTATATGACAATTATGGTTGTTTTGGTTGTAATAAACTTGTTGTTTTACAAAAATACATCATTTGAGGGTTGTTTTATTTTTCATGATACCTTTGGATCATGTGTTGTTAGGTGATGTTTTGTAAAGTAGTTGTGAATTTTAAAAATATATCTCAAATGATGTGGAAATGAATTATAACTAATTTGTTTTATCACTAATTTAAAATCCATGATTCATTTTTAAAGCCCAAATTCAAAACATATGAGTTGAATTTTCATGATATTATAACACCCTCATTGTGGAAGTTGTTTTAATTTATTATTGTGATGTTATATGTTGTTGTTTCTTGACCGGGTGAAGGAAGTGATAAAACATTTACTACTTTTGTTTTATGATTTATTCATTTCATAGATATATATAAATATAGTTATTTTCTCATATACATTAATTTATATCATAGGAGACATTGGAGCGACATATGATATCTATAGGAGTAATTTAGTTTAATTGCATAAAATTTTTTCAGTGTAGGATGAACAATTTTGTTCTAAAACAGGTCTCCTACAATAGAGTTATAGAGGCTAAGATTTTGTTTAGTGCAATTAATTTCAAAAATATTTCGTTTATTACATATTATGTCTTATATAATAGAGGTCATGTATTATTTTAGGTTATAACCTAGTGAGGTTCCCATGAATCCTTTTTATAGTTGATTATTTCATTAGGGGATTGCCAACATATATATTGGTCTTGTACCCTTATTTTTATTCGGGTTTGTGGATACATTATTACCTTTCATTTCAATTTTACATCCCCATTATGAGTCTTTAATTCAAGTGTTAAAAATTTAATTCTCATTGGTTTAAATTTTTACTTTCAAATAAAAATATGGGTTAATGAAAGTTGCCAAAGATTCATATGTTTTTCTTGAAACATAGAAATCCATCATATTAGTTTTTTTAAAGTGTTTTCCTTTATATAATATTAGATTCCAATAATTTGACATAAGGTATTTATTTGATAAGTGAAAATCCCATGTATTAAATGAAATTGTTTCATATACGGATATAATGATATTATTTTTCAAAAAATTTAAAAATCTATCATTATTTATCTAGAAATAAATTAATATTGATGTATTTTTGTGAGATTATAATGATTTTGGGGATGGAATATAATTTCATCTATTGATAATTCCTATCAGGTTACTACATTACTGAATTTAAAAAATTGTTGTGACTTTCGATGTTTTGTTTTTTGGTTCAGGTATATTTGTGTGTGTAGATGAACTTATTTCACTTGAGGCGGGTAGGAGAGTGTCTATGGTCCCATTTTATTGTTATTTTTCTATATATCTGATGTATTATCCAATCTATTAACACCACATTTAAATTTTATTATTCATTTTTTTAATTAAATTAATTGTCAAATTTAATAATTTATGGATTATTTGTATGCCATTTTTTGTAAAACCACATGATTTGGATATATTAAAATTATGTTTTATATCGTATATTGCACACAACGCCATACAAAAATGACCCACAAAATATATACCTGTTTTTACCATGCAATAAAAATGGTTAACATGAATTATATTAATTAAATTTTGATATATATATATATATATATTCATATTAAAAATTAAATATTGAAAATTATTTATAAATAATAAATGAATTTTTAGTGATGTAGTATTTTCATTAAATATATTTTTCCTTTGAAAATAATTTTTATTATTTTCCCAAAAAATATTATAATAAACTATTTGAAATTCTATAAAATATACTTTTTAAAATGAAATTAATTTTTTTAATAGTAATATAAAAATTCACTTTGGGTGATATTTTTTTATTTTTCTTACTACATTTATTATATAGTATATCATGAAAAATACATATTTTTTTGTAAAAAAGTAATTTCATTTCTAAAAAATATGTAATTTAAAAAAACCTCATGTGTTTAATATTATTGAATGTATTATATGTATTTTATAGATAAATATAATACACAGGATTAAATTTCTAAAATATATTTATTATATTTTAGAGTAAATTTGTTTTTAGGTTCATAAATTGGATTTATTTATATCTATTTTATGTCTATAAAGTTCATTTGTTTTAAGTAGATAAAATAAACCATAATGGGTAATTATTTAAATTACTATTTCATATTATATTTAAATAAAATTTAATTTATATTCCTAAATACATTATTAATATTTATAGTGTTAATATATAATCATTTTTTTGAAGAAAAATAGACATCATGAAAGAACTAACTTTTTTTGCATCTACGGGATAAATTTTATATAAAATTTTACCACTTATGTGAATGGAATATGGTAAAATTTTTTCAACTTATGTAATAATAATAATTATAGAATCTAATATTTTTAAATTTATTTTCAATCATAATTAATAGTGGAATCATTAAAAATTAATTATTTTTGTTATGGTGAAAACAATTTTACCTCGGGTTTAAACTTTAATGATAAGTGTTAAAATTACATTTTCAATTTTCTGAAATAAATTTGAAAAATTGGATAGAAATATATCAATCATATTCTTCACATTTTTATACATATGGTCATATTTTATCTTTCTTCAATTAATTGACATTATAATTTGAGATTATTTTTTAAATTTTCCATGTAGTTTCCATGTGGGTCCATATCCCCACTTATTAACGTCTTCCCCCTCTCTTATATACTTCATGTATTTAAATCCTATTTCATAACATATAAGAACCCAAAATCTTAATTAAAATACATATCAATTATGTATATATCATTTTTTATCATAAATACATCCTATAAATTCTTTTGGGGATATCGTAAGGAGTTTGTTTAAAGAAGAGGAATAATGATTGAACCTGCATTTTAATTTCATTTCTTCTTCCACCTCCTTCAAATATTATTCAATTTTTATGGTAGAATATTAATACTATATCATATATAATAATAAATCATTTAATTAATTTAATATACAATATATATCTCGTCATCATTCAAATGGAGTATAGAATAACCCTTCATATGAATAGTATATTATCGCCTCCTGAAACGAGATCATTAGTTTTTCATCAAGGCCTCTCTCATCATTTGATAATGATTTATTTAAAATATATATATACTATTTGTTACATATTTAGTATTGGAGTTATTATATCACATATTCCATCTTAAATTGAATTTATTGTGACATATGGTAATGTCTAACATGTTTATGTTGGACTACCACATCACCCAATGATGTCATTCATTATTAAAAGAAACATTATATTGATGGATGAAGGTAAAAAGTAAATGAATATATGTGATATAAATGAAAAAATTATTATATTACGGAAATATTTATAATTATTATGGATAATATATTAATTTTTACTACAATAAAATATGATAACATCGTTCGTGCATACGTGTGGACTACCACATCCACAAAATGATCAGAATATTTTTTATTAATAATTCATTGAGATATTTAAATAAAAATTTAGACTATATATGATATAATGATCATTATGGGAGGATAAAATAATACATACCTTATTTCAATAGTGATCATTGAAAAATTTAAACCTTAATCATGCATGTATACTATCTACATTCCCCATTTTCTGGGAATATGATAACTTCGCTCATGTTTAAAGTAGACTACCGGCTCTTGAAACAATTATCTTAATTCAAACATTACATGAAAGGTATTTCGGATGAATATAATTAGAATATTTGATATATAAGAAATTAAAAATATTATTTAATTATAATATATTTATATCATTTATTTTTCTTTCAAATAATCTAAATTAGAAAGTGGAATCAACAATCAAGAATATCTACAGCATACCATCTAAATGAACGGTGCTTTTCATTTAATATCTCTAAATTCTAATGATTATACTCAATAAATATTTGATGATAATATATGATATTTATTTCATTTATAACACTAATGATATTATTAAATCATGATCTACATATAAGTGATAAAAATAAAATTTCAAAACTGACATTAAATACAATGTTGTTATTGACCAAAACGTAAATTTGACATAGAATTTTTAATAAACGGGTAATAAAATGGAATAAGAAAATCACATATTTTATTAAATATATATATATATATATATATAAATATGATTATTTAAGAAGTTTATAATGATCATATATTTATTATAGAGGAGTATTGAAAGTTTTTAGTGGATTTGAGGACTTAAAGTAAGATATTTCTATCAAAAATTTATTTGTTTTGATACAAAAACCATGATCACCATGTATTTATTATATATGGTGTATATAATACCCATGAATATATATTATTATTAATATATATAAATTTATTTCGATTTAAATACACGTTTTTCGATAACTTTTTCATGGTTTTAATGGATTAAATGTCACCGAATCAATAATTAATTTTTTTTTCAATTTTTCTTCTATGAGATATATGCTATATTATACACCAGTATTATTCTATGAGGATTATATACTTCCCATTAGAAATATTATATCATTAAAATCATTATTTCCCGGAAATTTTTTTTTCCTTTAGAATTATTTAATCATTATCCTTATGAACAAAAGTTTCTATATTTGATATGATTTTTTATTACAATCTCATCATTTATATGGATTATTTATGATTATGTATTTGATGGTAGGAATTTATGATATATATCTAAATTATAAAAAACTCTTCTCTTATAGTATATTAATTTGTTTTCCTAAAATAGTACAATTTCTTCTCTTTCTTATTTTTGATAATTGAGAAATTATTATTAAGATAATCTGAAATTATTTTTCACTTCATTAGGAAATATGTTTTCTTAAAAAATATGTTTCATAAAAATAAAATATTGTCTTATAAAACTCCTATAATTTTTAAAATTCATTTTACCTTTTTCTTTTTTTAAAAAAAATTTTATTGGGTAATGTTTAATTTATTTTTGAAATAATACATCTTCAAATTTGAAAAAAGTGAATGGAATCATTGTTTAATTTATATGACATGAAAAAACAACCTTTTCATTTTCATTGAAGCTTCACTTATGATTTATCAATTCATTTTTAATTGAAAAACGTTATGAAAAGACTTTATATTTTAAATATTTTTCTCAAAATAGAAATGTTATTTTCCTTAAGACATATTTTTAATCATCAAATTCAGTTTTCATTTGATATGACATCTATTGATCCCACCTATTCCTTTATAGCTATATAATCTGGGAATGCCATTCGTATTATTTATTTGAATGGATTATGTTTTGATGAAATGATGTTTATGAAATATGTTTATCACCTATGTGTTAAACTATTTGGAAATTATTATGAAAAAAACTTCATATCATTAAATTTTATATGATGAAATAATTATGAAACCTGTCTCTTATTCATAGAAAATTGTGTGTTGAAACGTCTATCATAACAATTTTTATTTCATGGGTTATGATATAAGTAATGTTTTACGATATTATCGAACACATATTTAAAACCTCATTATGTAATTGGTGTTATGTATATTTCCCATATATTCATTGGTTAAAGATTTATAATTTATGAGTAAATATGGTATTTTTAAACTGGATAATTTCTACCCAATGTTATATATGTACATAATTACATGTTCCCCATGCTATATATGTACCTGATTACATTGACACAATTTTTTGTATGTACCTATAATTCATGACCATAATGTTATGTTTGGACCTCGTTGTATGTCTATATGTTTATTTGAGATCTAGATTTCATGTCCTTAACATAATTAGTGAAATGAATTTTATTTATACTTGTTAAAAGTTTTATTAGATAATGTTTATAAAACAAATATGTGTGTAATAAAAATTTTCTTCTCACATATATCATGTTCTTTTTTCGAAAATGATTAGTATATTTTGATATACTAATATTTATTCCATAAATCATTGTCATACTTGATTGGAATAGTATGGTTTTCAAAGGTTCTAATCATGTACTAATACATAAATTCTCATGTTATTACTGAGTATCGTTGTAGTTTTCCCTTACTCAGAATCTAGTGTCACATTATCTTTTATTTACTTTCCATTCATTATATGGAAAGGGAATAAATATGGTATGTATACGAATATTACCTAATGGGATTAACTCTATTGGGGACACAAAATATCTATATAAAAATTAAGAAGGTTGTGTTCCAATATTCTAGAGGAACTAAACTATTAATGTACTTCTTCCAATGTTGATGTAATTTAATGAATATTCATTAAAATGATATAATATCCTTATATTCATATACTAGGTTTCAATAGTTGGTATCAAAGATATAGATTAGTTAACCATTGGAATGTAGGATGAGAAATATTTTTTAGATACCTATGGAAATTTCAAAATATATGTCTAGGTACGTCTCAAAGGATAAATCTAATGATAATTCAATGATTATTGATATTTCCTGGATTTTTGGTAACGTATATGGAATTTAGTTTTCATGTAATTAAATCACATCCAATATATTATATGTGGATGTGGATCTGGAAATGATGTACCCAGAGTTAATAACCAAAATAATATCGTACGGAGTTACACTTGATCTGAAACCAGTGCTTGAAAATGGGAATTGCTACAAACCTTGATTTAATATCCTTGGGGATGTTCTTTTCAAATTTTAATAATCTCTACAAACCATCATGATGAATTTTAATAGATGATTACTATAAATAAAATATGTTAAACCTAAAGTGAAATATATTAATGAAGAATGTGTCAGGATTTATGAAATCATTTTATTGATATTCATGATTATGTTATTTTCAATAGTTATTTGTTTTTATAGTAATATAAATTTTGTTTTTACTCAATGGAGGGATCCATACTAAAATAGAATAACAATAAAGGTGATAGATAATTTTCTACTGATAATCTAAAGTGGATGATGAGAAATTTTAATAACATTGTTATTATTCCTAATGATTTATTACAAAAAATGATTACAAATATGTACCTTAACTAACTCTTAAACTCACTAGTGTAAAAAATAAATACATTTATTGAGAGTTCATATAGTGTGGATCATGGATGATATGATATTAATTTTATTATGTGTTGATAATGTGGGGAGAAAACCCCATGTGATGGTTTTAGTGGAACATAAATATGTATTGAATATGGAAATGAATTTAATATATAATGTAACTGAAAATATATAATTATAAGATTTTTTAATGTAATAAATGAAAATAATGGTCCCCCTATGTTATCATCAACCATTGAATTATTTTAACCTAGAAAGTATGGGAATTATAAATATTATCATACTAAGTGGTATGGTTATAAAGATGATCTGAAAACCTTTATGAGTGCATGTTGTATTATTGATGATACAGAGACTACAAATATCTTATAAAAGGAATGATTTATTTTTTAATATGAATATTAACCATAGTTTATTGTTTTAAAAGAATGATGATTAAATGATGTATATATTTTTTGGAATTCAAGAATTATATTGTATGGGTATATATAAGGATTGATTATATTATATGATCATTATGTATTTTCAAAAATATATTTAATGATGATTATGGAATAGAAAATTGATCAAATTGAAATTTTATATTTATTATTAAGGGAATAAAACCCTTAATATGGTATTCATGATGAGATAATGTTTATGGATAAAGAAATGTGGGATATGAATAATTAAATTTGATAGTATTTTTGACCTTCGATCTGATTAATGGTTTTTGGAAAATGTGGTTAAGTTATCATTAATAGAGGATACAAAAATATTGGATCTATAAAATTTGTAGAATGATCTACATTATTAATCTTGGGATTAAGAAAAATGAATGTTTTTATTGATTTTTAATTTTAATTTTGGTTGTTAAAAGATTTTGGATATTATGTGATGATGTTATTCACATATTTGGCATGTGACTGTAAAAAGAATCCTAATGATATTTAGAGGATTGATGTTATTTTTTATTTCATATATTTGATGTCATTAATTATAAAATATGAATTTTTGAATGGTTACAAGGCTAACTATTTTTGGGATGGATTAAGAATAACGTTTGATGAATTTTTAGATATTAATGTATTACATCCTAATTTTAATATTTATGATTCAGGAGTGCTAAATATTTTGTTGTGATGAAAATAAAGATAGGTGGAATTACTTTTCACTCTATAAATTAATCTTATGATCTATAAGGAATTAATGAACAGAATTATATATTCATTATTGTGAGTAATAGATTAAGAGGATGTTGATCATGGAATAACCATACGATAAAATTGTCCCTAAAAATAAAATGATATCATGTATATACATATTCATATGTTTTCATCCAAAATGGAACAAAATCCACAACATTTGGAAAAATATGTTGGAATCTTTTTCCTATTATCAATAATTTTGACGTAGTCTATAAACATTTTAATTCTATTAAGTTAAGCTATTTTTTATTAGTAACATACACCTTAATATGTTCTCTATCACTCTTTTTAACTAATTTTTAGCTATTTTTCACTTATTTGTCTATGTTTTCATTTCTTACTGATGTTATACAAATTAAGAACCCAATATGTGTTCTTTGAGATGAAATTATCTCATATATTCCCCTTCTCCAAGAGGATTTTTAATTATTCATGTTTATTATTTGAGTTTATATTATCTAATTTTCAAATTTTGAACCATTGAGGATAGAAATGAATTTCAATAGTGAAATTAATATTAAGGGTTATAGAATGCAACACCCTGAGAATTTGTGAAAAAAAATTAAAAGATATTTAATTGTTTAAATATAAAATATTATTGAAAAAATGATATTATGTTGTTCAAAACATAAAAATATGATTGTATTGTGTTACACATAATATCAACCTTACATTTCATTACATGCAACATCTTATTTAAATAAAATATAACATACTATTAAAATAATCTTATTTGAAATGATATTTTTTCCTAGAGATTATAATAGTGTGTATAAGTAGGATTTAAAAATCTATTTAAATATGTTTGAAATGTATATAATTTATTACGTGGTGACACATTAATTAGAAATAAAAATAATTTATATTTTGAAGATAAAATAAATTATTGTGATCAAAAATTAATTTTGTACACAACAATAATGTTTATAAAAATTTTAAACAATTCACTCATTGTAAATTATATAAATAAAATTTATAAAATATATATTTAATATAATTCTTAACATTCATCTTATTTTTATAGTTCTCCATGAGATAAAATTGTCCTAGTTTTATGCTTAAAAATATATTTTCCAAAAAAAGTCCTGTCCTTTTTAGTGGAAACAATATTTTAAAAATAAATTTTCAAAATTTAATAGAATATATTTTAAAAAATTATTTTCATATTTTAAATAGGAATAACAAAATTATCTATTTAGTATAATTTTGGGATTTTCCTTAAATGTTTAATTTTTAATAGTAAAATTAATAAATTTTAAATGAAAAATTCCATTCAAGTTAAATAATTTATAATGTAAAATTATATTTTTATTTTTTTAAAATATAAATTAGTTCTAATATATAACTATTTATCTAATATAGTACATTTTAATCAATTTCATATTAAAATTTGATATAAAAACATTAAAAATATTTAGATATTTTCAATTTAAACCACAATTTTTATCACATTTCTAGGATTAATTTTAAATTATCCTTTTTCACATATAGAAATGAAATTTATATAAATGAATTAAATATTTATAATTATAATAATTTATAATTTTTAATAAGGTTAAACTATTATTTAATAAAAATAAGTAATATAGTAAAAATAATTTAGCAATGTAATGGTCAAAATGTGTATAATGTGGGTTAAACTATAAGGATAATGGTAAAATATAACAATAAAATTTTAAAAAATATTTAATGTCTCTTTTCCCTCAAAAAGTATATTTTTTTTAATTTTACCCTTTTTAAACCTTTTTTCATGAGAAAAACGATGCATCACTCAATTATTTTCAAAAAAAATCCAAGTTGTCGTATCCTAGACTTATAAAAGACCATCAAATCTCTTATATTTTAAACTCTGGTTTCTTATTTATTTCATCTGTTAACATCCAATTGTAACTTCCCAACTTCCATCCCCTCATTTTAAAAGCCTTATTTTCATTTAAATCCATCCTATGATGCATTTTATTGTAATCCCACAGGGGATGCCTAATGAAGAGGTAACATTAATCAGTGATTATATTTGATTTATTTCATATTCCACCAAATATATTTATTATTATTACATGATGATATATTTACCTTACTATCTACCATATATATATATTGTTTTTATAATTTTATTTTTATAAACTGTCTCCACTTCAATCAAATGGTTTACAAAATCATCATTCATGCTTATGGTGGACTACCGCCTAATAAACTGATGTCATTTTTATATCAATTTAGAAATATAATTTATTGAAATATTGATGGATTTATTGTTTTATATATGGTTTAATTTGAATTAATTATGATTCAATAATTATTAAAAGAGTCATATCATCAAACTATCCATTTTTCTAGAATACAATAACATCACTCATCTGTGTGGGGGAATAACACCTCTGGATGCGATGCGATTCTATTATGATTTAAGGGATAGATAAAAAAGAGGTGTTTAATGGGAATATGTGATATATATGACATTAAATTATGTAATCAATTTAAATATATATGATTTAATTTTTAATTATTCAATCCAATTGTAAAATGGAAATGTCGTTCAAGTGTATATACATCCTAAAATCTCCATGAAAAGTATATTTAAATTTCTATCACCTAATTAAATTGATTAGTCAATGAAAATAAATATTTAATATATAACATATTTTTTTAATTCATTAAAATAATATGATAATTAAATCATGATCAACGTAAGAGGACCAAAAATTACAAGTGATAACTTAAATGAAAAATAATGTTGTTACCTCCCAAAACATTGTTTTAACATTGAATTGTAAACAAAGTAGTAATAAAATGGAACAAGTAATTAAAATATTCTATTATATATATTAATATTGTACTATAATATATTTATAATTATATTATAATTTTTAATCATAGGTTTTGAATGTGTATTCTAGAAGTCAATATCTATGGTAGTGGATTCTTGTCCAACTTTTGTTTTCTATGAGACACATGGAATATTCACCACAAATATTATTTCTTGTGTGTATATACTTTACATTAATTTATATGATGATTATTATACTTATATTCATAAGAATTTATATTTTCATTTTATTATCTCTCTTTCTTGTGGTTTACAATTTCAATATTACAAAAGTGATATGGGATTTTTGTCAAAATTTCCCTTCATATACATGTATGTTATGTTATAAACCTATGTTATTTTATGAGGCTTATATAATAACTCATTTACATTTTATTTAATGATTATAAATAATTTAATAATATTATATTTTCCATTTATTTTTATTATTTCATCAGGTTTAGGATTCAAATTTACCAAAGTTGTGATTATTTTATCCTGCAATCACATACTTTATTGGGATTGTTTATAATATTGTTTTGGATGAAAACAATTATAACAAGTATTTCATGAAGGTCCCGAATTCTAAAATCCTATGATTATTTATTATTATTAAAATAAATTTTATTATTTTTCTTCCTTATTGTAGATATTATAATTGAGAAAAGGATACTAATAAAATCTAACAGTATTTATCCTAGATGACAAAACATTTCTTCATCCAAACCCTTGTTTTATAGAGATATTTTAAAAATTATATTATTAATACTATATGATTATTTGAATACATTTCTAGTCATTTTTTTCTTTTTTCAAAAAAATAAAATGAAACAGGGAGATATTTTTCAAAAAAATTATATTTTAAATTTACTAAAAAAATTTGAAGAAGTATTTTTATTACATATATGTCATGAATGAAATATCCATTCATGATATTTGAATATTTAATTATTATTTTACAATGATATTTTAAATGAAATATGTTATTAATTTTTTTTAGTATTTAGATAGTATATCTCCATGTATTAATGTTATTTTCTAAAATAAATGTTTAAAATGATCAAAATCATTTTCCATCTAATATGAAATATATTTAGGAATCAAATTATGTACTACATTTATGATACTTGTATTCCATTAAAATCATTCATCTGAAAGGTTAAACATTTTGTGGAATTATTTTTATGAAAAATACTTCTCTTCCATGTGTTATTGAATGATTTAATGATTATGAAACCTTCTTTATCTAACATTTTATTCTATATTGAATTGATTATGAAATGACTACCTTTTCCATAGGTTATTATATGATGAAATTTTTATAAGACCCAGTTCATTTAATGGAATATGATATGATATATTTTTAATGTTCTTGTTGAACAAATATTAATGATTTCATAATTTAATGGTTGGGAACTATATCTCCCTCCAATGAATCGGATAAAGATGGATAATTCATGAGTAAATATGGCATGAATAAATGTGATTAAATGTTTACAATGTTATGAGTGATCCTGATTTCAGGTTCCAAATATTATTCATGAACCTGATTAAATATTCATGTTGTTATTAATGTAACTATCTTGATTGGCCATACTGTTATGTGTGGATCTGGTTTCATGCACATATGTTAATATAAGGGCATGATCTAATGAACTATATAGAATGTGTGAATGTTTTTCTACTTATTAATGTTTAAATTTTAATAAAATAATGTGCATAAAAAAAATTCATTATGAAATTTTTATTATCTCATGGATCATGCTCATTTATCCCTTTATGATTCATTTCTTTTTAATATTCAATCTATAAGGAATGACTCAACATTATGATCTTTGATATAGAGATTATGATTTTCAAATGTAATGATCATGTTATACTACCATTATACTAATTTTATGCATACATTCCTATTTTATATACCCATAATAGGAATTTGAAATCCCACTTTTTATTTTTCCTATCACCAGGTTATGATGAATTTTCCTCTATAGGTTATTTATATGAAGACAAATTAATGGGATGAAAATTAGGGGTGAAATTGGAGATCATTTCTGGAATTAAGATCATTGTGTTCCACAATTCCAATGAAACTGAAATATTAGGATCCTCAGGCATGTGTTCTCATAAGGTATTTAATATTCATATAGAAATATGCATTGTAAAGCTATATGAATCATAAGACACTATAAACACACCAATACCATTTTAAAAAAAATGAAACGATCTTAATCAAAACAGCTTATATGAACATAACTAATTAAGTATTTAAATATTTCCTTAAAAATATATAAATAATATATTTTAATATATGTTGTTAAACCTATAAGATTTTATTTTCAAGTCATTTATTTTTTAATATTTTTTAATAGAGGATTTAATGTTCAATTCTGGAATGTTAGTAATTGTGGTATGTGGTTCCCATATATCATTTTCACTATCATACATATTTCAAATTCACCAATTATATTTATTTAGTGGAGTATATAAATCCCATAAAAGTGTTTCAAGATTATTTTTATCAATATTTTTTGTATTTTCAATTATTTATGAGGTTACATCTTTTTTGGGGTTTCTAATCCATATATTCAAAAAGCTATAAGGGACTCCATATCACATTCCCTACATTAATAGATATTTTAATGTGACACACCTATCATCTATTATTTTGTGTATATACAACAGCTTTGACATTTTATATCATGAATATCATATTTTTCCTCATATTTAATCTTTAAAATTGATATGCAATATAGTGTATTATGATTGAAATGTATCCCAAACAAAAAAGGCATTATTTTACAATCTATATTCATTAATGATTATTTATACAAAATTTTATATAGATGAAATCATATCCCCACTTTATCATAAAACATGTATCTATTCTACTCCCATGGTAATGAATGTGGATTACATATTAAATTTTTATGTCATAACTTATATAATGATGAAATATGAATAATTGTTTTTTTCATATCAAGTAAGAATATTCTTTTCGATTAAGTATTCTTATATTAAATATAAATGTTATATAAAATGATTTTTTAAATGATTTTTTTCTATAAAAAAATAATTACTATAGCGATTTGACAAGATATTGTTCCTTCTAAATATGGTATTAGAAAGAAAATTTATTAATATTTTCAAAAGGGGTCACTTATGACTAATTTTTTATAATATTTTTAATATAGTGATTATTTTTTTCTTTTATGAAATCACAAGATTTTCCCTCTATAATGTCAATACCTTCCTCGATGGTAACATTATATTTTTCTATGTTTTTTTAAATAATATTATTTTCTAAATATTTTTTTTATATTTTAAATTTTATTTACAAAATTAAATGGTTGTTTTTCTGAAAATATTTTTTAATGATATTTTATAGTTATTTCCTTTTATCAACAACATCTACCATTAATGATACACACACGAAACTGATTATATGTTGTATTGATACATTCCATATTCATTCTATAGATTGATTATGATAATTATATTGATATCATATACTTTCAATACATTATATTATTTTTAAACAGATTATTATCTAATTAATTTCCTAATGATTAATCAAATTTAAAATAGATTAGTTTGAACCCTATTTATTTTCCAACGGTTAATAATCTTTCAAAGATAATTTTATGGAACCTATTTATATGACAAAATTTAATCATGTTTCAACGTTATTATAATGGAACCGATTTTTTATGTGGTTTGATTGAGTAAGGAATTTAAGAATTGGTGTTTTTATATTTTTTGTGATGAATTATATTAAACATTTAATGTATTTATGTAATGATTTGTAGATGATAAAAACAATGAATTTTCAAAGATGTCACATAGTGAACATTATATAGCTTCCATAATGGGTATTCCCAAATAGTTTTCGGTGAGTATAATAAATATTATACTATGAGTGCTCACAGATAGCACTGAGTGATCACAATATATCATATAAAATGGGTTTATCTAGACATTAGTAGGTGAGAATGATATAGCTTATAGGATGTGTGAATCTAAATTATGATTCATTGAGTTTGGTAAATATTATTTTATCCATATATTTATATTATATTACGGTTGAACAGTTAATAAGTTTTAAGGGTGTTGTAATAATATTATGATGTTAATTTTCCAAGGTGACAATATGTTTTTTCTTTTAATACTATGGGTTTATAATGTGTTTTATGATCAAGAATGATTTAAAAATGATCATGATTATCGAATATGATAACTCTTTCCATTTTTTAAAAATTATAATGTGTTTTTATGTTTCGTGATCGATTTATTGAAGGGTATGAATATTCTTGTGTATTTTCATGCACTTTTACTATGTCACCAGACACTTATCGCTTCTTGTTTCACTGATTATATTTAATTGTTAAATATTATGTTACAATGACTAGGAATTTGATTTCACTTATATTATATTAGCTTTTAATTATTTTACAATAATTGAACATGAACAAATTATATCAATAATGGATATTATATAGATGGTTATTATTTCTTAATGTGGAATAACATATGAGGTTAGAATTTGAAGAAAAATTCATTTAGAATAATTATTATTATTCAAACAATATTTTATTCAAATTCAAAAAAAAATTATTATTAAAAGGTCGATGAGAATGTAAGTGATAAAATATTTACTGATGTTGTTATGTGGAATGGATGGAAAAAATGGGTCATGTTTATCGGTTCCATTACTAAAAATATAATGGACATTTTTTGCACCTTATATTAGATTTTAGGATTGGGGAAATTATAGGTGGTATCAATGGTGATTTTAGATAAATATAGATATGTGGATGTTTTAATGTGAGGTTATAATAAGATATCTATATACAATCATTGGTCTATATGATTAATTATGATAATATGTTCAAAGACATATACACCCCTTTGATGTTTACGTTTAAGATACCATAATGTGATTTTTGTTGCTTTGAATAGATGTCGACATGTTTATTTATTGTGTGTTGAAATGTGTGTGATACAAATTGAGGTTAAAACCCCATTTAATTTAAATTATATTTATTAAGGATTATGGTGGAACCCTAGCCATTATTGTTGAATTTTTCATATAAATTTTTTATTTCATCGTATAATTGGTTGATTATTTTCGGAATTATATTATCATGTTATTAAAAAAATAATTTCCAAAGGAATGTGGAGTATATTGTTTTATATTTAATGGTTTTATTATCAGTTGAAATATAGTTTTATTGATTATGTAAATAGAAAAAAAAAATTTCTGAAAATCTCATTTATTAGAAAAAAATATAATCTTGTGGTGTAAATTAAAAAAATATTGACATTTAACTCATCATGCAATAATATTATCTTTAATTTTTATTCACTGTGTTAATGGATTCAGAAAACCTAGTATGTAATTCTTGAACAAATATTATTTTCGTGTTATTATCATTTCTATTGATATAAATTACCTTTTCACAATAATTTGGTTTATAATTTTATCAATTTTTATTTACTCAAGATCATTCACATTCCTGTGACCACTGATCTCAATCAATATAATTCATTATATATATTTTAATCATTTATTCCATTTCAAAATCGTCAATTCACACTATTGTTCTCCATTATGGAATCCATGTTTTGTTACATCTATTATATTCCAATTTTATTATATTTAAGAGAATACTTAATTTCTAATTTTTACTATGTCGGTTTCCAACAAAGGAATTTTGAAATTCCAATATTTATTTACCATGATCATGTTAATTTTTTTCGACACATTTTATTAAAGTAGTGGGATTATTTCACTCTCAATTATTTTAAAATTTCATAATTATGTTTGATAGCATATACAATATGCAAAATTGATCATAAATGACCCAATAAAAATATTACCATTGAACCATGCCATTAAATTAGAATATGTGAATAAAATTAAAATAATTGTAATATATAAAAATAAAAACTTCTTACTCAAAATTATTTAATGATTAATTTTTACATAATAATCTATTAATATTTATTGAAGTAAATATTAATAATTATTATGTTTTCATAAAAAAAGTATATTACTTTTCAAGGAAAAAATATTATTAATATTTGTTTGAAAATTATTAAAATGTATTTAATAAAATTAATTTAATTTTTGACATTATAGTATCATAATTTATATTTCTTGAATTTTTGGTAATTTTTTTCTAAATTAATTAATTTTCTTTGAATTCGAAAAAATACATTTTTTTGGTAAGTTGTCATTTATTTTCAATAAATTCATATAGATAAAATTATAATAATGTAATAGTTTTTTTAATGTAACATTGTATTTCATTATTTCATTATTCATAATCATCACTAATGTATTATTATAATGATTTACTCAATGTATATATTTTTTATTTATACCATATTTATACATAGATAATTATTATATTAAAAATACCTTCTTATCCTACATTCAACTTGGGATACAATTAAATTTCTCGTGTGTATGGAACTACTACATCATGAAGTTTTGCAATTTTTTTATTCACAAACTCTTAACATGGATAATAACAAGGGAATTGTTTTGAAATTATGTGATATAAATAAAATAATAATCATATTCATGAAATATTTATAATATTTAACATATAAAATATTATTTTATTTGATACAATGAAAAATGATAATGACCTTTTTCTGTATGTGTTCACTACCTCCCCGACATAAAATGTGATAATTTGTTCGCCACTAAATCACATTGACGATTTATAAAATTATATTTAAATAAATAATATTTTATTTATGATATAATTATAGTTCAATAAGTACAAAAAATATCAAAAAAATTTCCATAATTTTCATTGGAAAATGGAATTGTTACTCATTCGTAAATAAAGGCTAATGTCTCAATGATGAAAAGGTTGTTCATTTTTTATTACATTATTTCATGATTTTTTAAAATAATATAAATTATTTATAAATATGATAAATATTTCATGATTATGTTTCTATATTTTTTGATGTTATGACCCCATTGACCATGATCAACATAATAAATATGTTTTGAAACAATGAACCGAACATTCTCAAAACACAAGTATGGAATTATAAAATTATTTTTTAAAATATTTTATTAAAAAGAAATAAAACAAATTAATAAATTTTTATTCATTAACTTATAATATTTCTTCATTAAATCAAATTATTTATGTATGTTTATTATACCAGATATAATATATATATGGAATGTATATACTTGACGTAAGGGGTTTTCATCTAACTTCTTCTGATATGAAACATATTCTATATTCAACACTTATATTTATTTTATTGTGTATATATTTACTAATAATCTATATTATTATAATAATCATTAAAATTATTTGGATTTAGAAATCCATATAATGTATTTTCTTTTCTAGGGGTTTTGATCCAGAGAATAAAAAAGCAGTAACAGACTTTATCTCCATATCCCTTCATTGGGGAAATGTTACACAGTTATCTTTTATTATGAGGTGTATCTACTGAACCTTTTATGTGGTATACCATGAATATAATTATTATATTTATATTTAATGTTTCATTTTTCATTATTATTTCATCGGGAGTATGATTGAAAAGATACGATAGTGGAACATGATATATGTAAAAATTAACATTATTTCAAAATATTTTATGTTCATCATTCTATGGAAGAAATTGTATGACCTAATTTTAATAATTATAAAATTTTATATTACCATATAGATTTGAATATGGTTCACATCTTTAATTTCCATTTCCTCACTTCATGATTGATTAAATATGAGGAAAATAATTTATAAGTGACATTGATTATGTATATTCTTTTAGATCATGTATCTTTATCTTACATATCCTTGTTTTATAAAATGTTTTTCAAATCATTCCATTAAAAAAGTTATTTAATAATTACATTCTACATGATATTTGACTTTATATGAAATTTATTTAAAGGGAAATCGTTTAATTATTTCCAAATGGGAAACTTTTGAATAACTTTTTTATGTGTAATGAAATAGGTGTTTATTATTAATATTTATTATAATGAGTCATACTATATTATTCAATACATGGTACCTTTTTTACTACATTAGTATAGATTAAAGGGGTAAAATACTAAATAAATGATTATTTTAGAATTTTTTTTAGATCCATATATGTACCTGATTCATATTTTACATTTGGATTATAAAAAAAATAATACATTAAAAAATATAATTAATTGGATATGTGATAACTCATTCACTAATCCCTTCGTCATATCATAAGGATAGGAAATGTAATATGGGTGACATCATGTCTTCGGTAATGGTAAGAGTACAATGGATGGTATGAATGAGTAAAGAATAATATTTATGAAAACATAAATAACAGAAACACATTCTATTTTATAAATAACATGTTCATAATATCACAAGAATAAAGGATGATCAAATAATTCCATTTAAATAATTAGACGATTGTGAAACCAAATAACTGATATTCTAACTAATTAATTAATCATTCGATATATTAATAACTAAATTTACAATAAATGAATGTGTTATTCTATTCATGTAAAATAAATCATCGAGGCCTTGTATCATGAAATCTAATATCATCATTGCAATGTACAATGGTATCTATAATGATTTTTAATATTTCATCCAAAACCCAATCTATTTTGTTTGCGAGACCAACTGATATATCAAGGGGAAAAATTTGATTCCTCCAATCAAATAATTATACCAATGAATTCCTCAGATGATAGGGGTTATGTATAATGAAAATAAACAATTTTATTTAAACAATCATGTGAAATTTATTTTCATTCCCCAATCAATAAATGTAATCATAAACAATCTATAGTAAAATGAATTATATTAAAATTTTCATACCTTAAAGGTTCCAATAATAAATTTAACATATTCTAGTTTTTTTGACAATGAAATCAGAATTCAATAACTATAAGATTAGGGTTTTATAGAATTAGTAAAATCTATTTCAAGGTAGAACCATACATTATACATGGATTGTTATATTCAGTATCTATACTTTCCATGAAGGTAAACCGTTTTAAAATAAAACATAATTTCTTTTCTTGAAAAACTATAATACTTTTTAATGAAATATTTTTTGTCCTTACAAATATCAAGACCTCTTAAAACAATTTTGAAACATCATATGAGCACAAAATCTTGTTAAGGTACATAGTGAAATTAAATCTTCTTTATATGAAAACGTAAAAATATATTAAATAATTTTTCATAAAAACTCATTATCAAGCCTAGAAATATCGCATAGATTCATTATAACAGTGTTACCATATAACTTCTACTTTCATCCTTTCAAATGGAATAACCATACAGTCTACTTCCATCACTAGAATACCCAATGCACTATGGATATATAATGGGGATCACCCTTTTTAACAGTTATATAAGGCTCAACCATCATTGATGGGCTATAATGGGTCACAACCCTTTGTATAAGCTATATTAGGCTCCCCAAAGAGATATAATGGGGCTCAAACCATCGAATAAGAAATATCTAACTAACTCTTTTAATTTCCTAGCACAAACACATAAAATCATAAAATTTTCAACATGTAACTCATAAAATTTCAATTTCATTAATTAGATAACTAATCCATTTTATAAAACCAAATCAAAGAATTTATAAAAGATATTGTTTAGTCAAAGTGTCACAAACATCATTTAATATTTTAAATGAATATAATTATTTATCATTTATTTCCATATAAATAAATCTATAAAATAATTATCCAAACATGGGCATTAATGAAAAATATTTATATGAATAAATCATTAAAACACATAAAACAATGTTTTAGTCTAATATTCACATAACACATTAAACATTTAAATTATAAGATACATAAAATTACAAAATTTTACAAAACAATAAATAAAATTATTATAGATAAAATATGGACATGAAATTTGAATGGGGAAATATATACAAATTATAAAAGAATAAAGGGGTATATCATCACAAAATTTTTCAATGATGGGAGATTGGGATAAAATCCCATTCCTTATGTCTGAATCGTCAAATATAATATTTATCTTCATGAATTAAAAACATAGGTTAATTATTTAGTTTCATAATTAACATTATAATTTTTATTATTACTTTTATATTATAATTATCATTTTATAATAATTATTTAATTATTAATGTTCACATCAGGCATTTTGAAAATAATCCGTAATAGAGTCGAAAATGAACATTGTATGATGTCAATAGTCCCTAAGGTCATAATTCCAACATCTCAAGAATAATATTCATGAAATAAATGAAAAAATTTTATATAAAATATACCTTTAAATCCATTCATTAAATTTGGATATATAAAAAATAATCATTTTAATCCTGGAGATGGTAATTTTTACGTACGCTAGAGTAACATCTTCATTTTTCCTTGATCATTATGGAAAGAATGTATGTACTAATTTATATTTACATAATTATCCTAATATAATTATTATCATATTAATAATTTAATTATACATATATATGACATACAAGTTATGTAGTGAATCAAAATGAATCACATAGCTTTGGGGTGATAGTTAACACGTACTCATGAATAACATTATCATTTTATGTTAATGAAAATTAATAATATAATTTAAATATTATAATATTATGATGATTAATATGTCATGAATATCATATTTAATCATTACTTCCATCAGTATAAAAAGTATCTAATGATGGTAATTTAAAGAAAACTATATTAGTTCGTCAGGTGGTAATCCACAGTACATAGGAATGATAAGTTAATTTCCCATTTTGATGAAATTGTAGAAAGAATTAAGTGATGATATTAGCGTAATAACAATTTATTATAATTGTTATATTGGAGTTTTTATTTGATCATGTATTGAGGATATTTTAATTAATTTGAATAAAAAATAAAATAGAAATTATTTAAGACCACGATACGTCTTCTTTAGTTGAACACCCTTGAAGAACACCTTAACAACTGTCAAGAGCATGCTATTCCAAAATGAAGGCCTCAATAATGTGGGTAGGGATTTAATGATGGATTTTTGAAATAAAATGGTTGAAATGAAAGGATTTTTTATGTGTGAGTACTATAGGGGAATTGGTACCATTAATAGGAGAGGGGAGGGGCACAATTTGAATTCTTAAATGTATTAAATTAATATAAATTAAATTTAGATTCCTAATGATCCCAAAATTATTTATTTCGAATATGGGATGATTTTGGATTGAATATTCATTATTAAATTAACACTAGACACGTGTTAAATGTTTTTTAATCATTATCTTAACCCATTTTAACTCTTTCAAATTTATCATATAAATTACATTTTGACAGTTACAATAATTATCAGTTCATTCCAAATTAAAAATAATTTAGTCATTAATTAGGTACATAAAAATATATCAACTTGTTTGTTATGGAATGGACTTTTAGGGATTTTATATCATTTAATTAAAAAACTAAATATTAATTATGTGAATATTGGCACAACTCATTACATTTCATTATTAAAATATCAGAGAAACATGATTCTATTGAACATGCCACATTAAATCAAACCTATGAATTCATTTTCATCTATAAAATTGTTGAATGACAAAAAATATTTCAAAACAAATTTATTTTAATATTATTAATATCATTTATTTGATCCATTCTGTAAATAATATATTACTACATCATCATTGTGTAACAATTATATTTATTTATTTGATTCATATAAATTATAAATAAATTAACATTTTGTCAATTTATAGTCGAACTTATCCCCCTATAACTCTATATTATAATACAATACTTTTTTAAAAATAAAAGTATAACAAAAATGACAACTAATTGAATAAATAATTATAAATGCATTAAATAAATCCATGTGGCTCAAAATGATCCAAAAATCTACCCAAGGATACTCATGGTCATAATAAACTCGTCTAATTAAATTATAAAAATTGATAGTGTAGTTTTATAATATTATAATATTATATTGACCTTTAATTTCCTGATTTACCCTTAAATTTTGTAATTAAAATAATTACTAATGTTACTTTTTAGAATTTTTAATAATAAAATGGAGTTATTTACATAACATGGACCTTCTAATTCAAAATATAGAATCCATTTTTTAAAATTCAAAACACATAAATAGTAGAAATTAATTAAAAATTAATCTCGTCAACTAAATGAGAATGTGAGATTATAATGTGTAACATTCACAAGTTAAAATAGTTTTTCTATTTTATTTTAATTTAATAAATCATCCAATGAAAAATACTGGAATAACTTATAAAAACATAATCTAATTCTACATTAAAATCATGTAAAAACATAATCTCACAATATAAATAAATTAGATGAATGGGATGGTTTTATTTAGAATGCAGTATTTTCACTACTCATTAAAATATGACATCAATCAGAAAAATAAAAATTAATTATCCAAACTAAATTAATATGTCTTGCTACCTAATAAGAGGTGTTTTTATAATAGAACATATTAAGGTTAAAAAACATGATTTATAATGGGTTCCCCATTAAAAGGTTGTATAGCTATGTTTTTAGAAAAATATTCAATTTATCTGTAATGATGTATTTGTTTCTATATAGAATGCTTATAAGTTGAATTTTAAAGATTATATTGAATTAATATTTTTAAATATTATGTAAAAATTGGGTTTTTAATATTATATAAAAAATAATCCACATTTAAGAAATTATTAAAAAATAAATTCATTAAATTCAATTGGTTTTTAGTTTCATTTCATGTTTATTTGGTAACCAAAAAATCATTATATAAACATGTGTATACCATATTTTCAAAATTCATCTAACATTATTCATTCCGTCAATTCTAATGACTACGTGATTACTACCATGCTAAATAATAATATATTGAAGTGAGTTTAATCTTGATGTAGCATATCATTTAAGCTATTGGACAATATGTTTCATTTCATAAATATAGGATGTTACATTCCCCCTATATATTAAATCAGTGATATTTGAATTTGGGTTCGAAATTATGGTATGACGTTTCAAAATACCTTTACTACAATCCCAAAATGGAAGAAGGATTAAAAAATATCCGCAATAAAAGAAATAAAAGAAATTATGAAGGTCACCAGAGATAACACATACTAGGATTACAAATATAAAAAAATGGATATGGAATAAAAAATAACCATCTTGTTCTATTGGAGTGTTATAGAAAACATTTTTAAGAAGAAGATAACAATCATAATGCTATAAAATTTTTATTGGTTAAATAGTCTTTGACTTCGTAGTAGGAAATGTAAACATAAAACATTTTTTTAATATAATTTTGATAAATATGTGGAATTATTTTAATTCCAAGACCAGTAACATAAGAAAACATACTTACATAACATTTAGAGTATCATCATTTAATAAATATCCACCAAAAACTCATTTGTTTCTACAAATGATGTCTATTCAAGATGAATCGAATTTTATAAAATAACATAATCCCAAAAAGATTAAATATCAATTTATCATGTACTAATGCATTAAACTGAACCAATATAATTAGTATAATATATGATAATTTCCAAAAAATAATAATCATTTATAAGAATATATAATTATTTTAATCTCTAAAATTCAACCGTATTACCCAATGTTCCAAAGAGAACTTTTAACAAATAATTATCATTGAAGTTCTTGAAAATAATCCAAAAAATGATTGAAATCCAACATTCAAAAGGTTTAGATCAGGTAGTCATCTAGGATAAATTTTAACATTTGTCTCCATAAATCACAATTAATGTCTCATACCAAAAAGTTATTAAATTAGTCACATATTTTACATGATAGGTTAATCATTTCCATAAAAAACATAATTCTCTATAAGTCAAACAATTAAATAATAAATTCTTCAAATATTTAATTCAACAACTACTCCTCAATTAAAATCACATAGTATTCGATTTATGATAATCATATAAAGATCCCAAATTAGTGAACATCTTCTAAAATAACATTTTTAACTTAATTGTAAAATAATTTTCTAATACAAAAGATATTAATTTGATAAAGATAATTCCAAAAACAAAATTATTATTATTTTATCAACTCTTTTAACTAATATTATAATGTCATAATAACCATGTACGTCACGATGTCTAGTGGTAGGCAATAAATCCTTATCACACTTCAGTCGTGGGTTCAATTCTTCCTACCTTGTCCAACATAATAGGTTTCCACCCTTCCTGTGGGTTGACATTTTCTAAAACTATATATTTATTATAAAATTACCAAAATGAGAAAAAATCATCAAAAAACCCATAAAATATTTTACCGTAATAGTTTATCTAATTAATTTCATTTTTCTAGAAAAAATGTAACAATACTTAATTACCTAAAAAATAAATCTCTATGAAAAACTGTTTGTCACCATAAAATTTGAAAACATATAACCTCAGAAGGTATTTTAAGACATTAAACATATAATCAACCAAAAAATATAAACTGATGATGAAATCCCAAAAACATTAGAAAACATATTAATTTCTAACATTTTCTAAACCATCCTCAGATACCAACTATATAGAACCATCAATATACAATAATTAATCTAATTTTTTTAACAATAAATAAAATTCAAGGATTCTTATGGATATATTTTTATAGAATTAGTTTAAACACTTCCACAGTAGATCCATAAATTATATATCTACAGCTATACATCGTTTCCACTACACCCAAAAGGAAACCCTTTTAAATTAAAACATGATTTGTTTTCACAATATATCTTCAATACATACATAAAGGAATATTCATTGTTCTTACCAATATTGAGAACTTATTTCCAACGCTTTGGCTGGGACGTGTGTGTTCGATCATTATTCAGTGGAGGAAATGCATCTATATTGCCCTGCATTCCAGCTTCCCAAAGGTGGGTGGCATCCATCACTTATTCAATGATGTTTTCTCTTAGATTAATATAGGATAATGGGATGAAATTTCCTCTTTCAATGGATTCCTCTTCGGAACTCATCACCTAGTCATGGTATCCTTCAGAGATTAAGATGTTGTTTTTTAAACTCTTTCCAATTCAATTTCTTCATGGATTTCGGTTAATTACACTACTTCTATTTGGATATTCCAAGGGGTCCAGTTAGGGAAGCATCCTTTGTTCTGGGAATTTGTCACGTTGGACATCACTGCATGTCTGGATTCTAGAACACTAGTGTGTCTGAGTTTCTTCCCATTTGGATAGGCTTCTTGAGGGCGTGGAATCCCGAGGCATCCCACATCAAATGTGGGGAATTATATTCCATAGGCATATCAATAAGTTTTTCCTCATCTTCCCATGTTTAACAAAGGGTATCGAGTGAGTTTAACCTCTGGCAGAGATGGATCAGACTGATCATAACACTGATTGGAGTGGATCAGATTGGTGAAACCCCTAGAGGGAACCCTAATGTTGTGAGATACGAGAATATGGGTGATATGATATAACCTAAATGTGGTGGCCCGAGTAAGAATCAGAATGGGCATGGATATTTGAGTGAATGGAGAGATAGATGGAGAATATGTGAGGGTGATAGTGAAGTTATGCATGATCCTTTAAGAGACTTCCTATGTATTCCCATGGTAGGGAATCAAAGTCCTTGTAGTTTGGTGAGGCAATTTTACACCTAATGAGGCGACTATTATGGAGGGGACACAGAGGAAGTGGAACCTCTGGGTTGGTTCCTGACCCTCCCGGAACACAAAGGATCGAGAAAAGACCAGGAAGATATATGTGTGAAGGGATTGAATCTTATGAAGGCTTCCAACATAAATTTTATTGGAAAAGATAAAATTCCACGTAGTTCGGGATGGGGCATGAAATCGGGGTGTCCACAGGGGATAACAACTATTTGACATGTTTGGGATTTCGTGTGGTTTTCTTCCCTAGATTGCTCTAACACTCGAGGGAAGACCAGAGATGTGGGTCCCAACAAAGGTGACTACACAACCTTATCATTGATTGGGAACAAGATGGATTTACATTGAATGGGGATGAAAAAATCTTACTGGCGATTGTGGATGAAAATGGCTACCCGCTGATTGGGGATGACAATGGCATACCAATGATTGGAGATCAATTTACTGTCATGTTGGACAAAAAGGGGCGTACAGTTTAACGTCATACAAGATAGGGGTAGACTGACAGGAAGTAATTTGGACCTATGGGAGTTGGGCTTCAACCGTGGTGAGGTGTCCTACATACCTTTCCTTAGCATGGATCAATGTCCATGTAGTTCAGAAGAGGTGTTGGTGAACTGACGTGAAGTTTTCACGAACAATGGTTGTTTCGATTAGACCTATGGAAGGCTTCCTATGTACCTTTGCTTTGGTAAGGATCTAATTCCACATTGTTCGGGAGAGGTGTTGGTGAACCGATGAGGAGTGGTTTGGACCAATAGTTATCGGGATTGAACCTCTGGAAGGCTTCCTACGTACCATGCATTGGAAAGGATCAAAATCCATGTAGTTTAGGATGGTGTTGGGGCTGATTCTCTAAAGAGGCCCGACAATGATGCAACGTTCAATGCTTACTCTAATCCCACGAGAGTCATGCTCGGTGTGATAAACAAGTGGAAACAAAGACATGACAATCACATCGAGAATGTTTTGTCCATGGAAAGTGAGCAGGGCTTACAAATGGTTAGCTTCAAAAGAAGAAATTGGATCTAACACAAGTTTAGCGACCCAAAGAGGAAATATGGGATTATGCGTGGTTAGCATCCTGGGGTGATGGATATTGGAAATTAATCTAGGATGGAGGCCCGGTTGGAGACATTTCCCAACGGGAGAGGGATTTTTCATGGAAGAGAGGAGGGTTCTAGTCCCCCCCTATGTTCATGGCACCGAAGAAGGGAGGATTGAAAGCAGGGACACACCATCCTGCAACAATGGCTAGTGTCTTACACCATGATGGTTTCCCTATCATGCGGACTGACTCCGCTCCATCATAGGGGATCTCATTCCATGTGAAAAATATATCACTCTAGTAGAGACGAGCAGTCAATAGAATGTCTGATATGTGGTGCCCCACGTAAAGTGCACGAGGGGAGGACATAGTTTAACCTCATTTGGTGTGAACTATGGTGCATGGAAGATTAATGTCATACATATCAGATGAGGTTGTCGCACTCTAAATACCTAGGACATTCATATATGATATATTACTTCCCTTGGGTAATTGAAGGCATCAACAATGTCTTGGCGAGGAGGTGTTAAGTAGTGATACATTGAGGGGCCATGTTAGTAGGTATATATGAAGAAGCAACAGTTCTTATCATGCCTATGTGAATAAGCATGGGGCGAAGCAACGTACCATGATTCACAACCAAATGTACTTTGAAATCACTTCGTGCAAACCTGGAAGGTCGCATGGGAAAATGGGTTGCGGTGTAATGGGGTTCGTAGGAAGTGGTCTCACGATTCTCTGGTGATCCATGTAGTAGAGGGGATTCATGAAGGGGTATGAATTGTGAAGTGAAGTGGTGTAGAATAGGGATAGGGAATAAGTGAATATTGAAGGTGCTTCATGAAGTGGAATGGATTTCACAGAACATGACTTCACGAAGAATGGGTGCCATGCGAAGTGCAGCACTGTGAAGCTGTGTGCTTCATGAAGCACATGGACCCTACCTTATAATGTGTGGTACATGTGCATGGAGGGTACACCACAAAGCATAATTACTTCATGAAGACCCGTGTCGCCTTGGGAATCCCCTTCATCCAGAGAGGCCCATGGGCTCTGTAAAAGGCATCCATTTTTGAAGAGTAGTTTAATTTAAGGAAAGGTAAAGGTACTTCATGATGCTAATGCACCATGACGAGATACTTTTTTGTAGAGCAGAACGTGTTTCATGATTTGAGTGCTAAGAAGGTGAATGGTCGGAGGATCCATCCATTGGGATTGTGGGGAGCCCGTTATTTATATCCAAATGGAACCACACTGGAGATATCACTTGGAGAAAAACAATGTGGAACATTTTCAAAACAGTTGAGCCTCCCAACATTTTTCTCCATGGCATATTCACAAAATTCAATCAGATTGCAAAGCCTCCTGCCTCTTTGAATCGCATCGGCTTCACAAACATCAATCAGATCTTAGAGTGTCCCACTAGTAGTCTCCACAGCTGCTTCAAAAAAATCAATTCGATTACGGAGCCCCCTACATTATTGCTCTGCAACAGCTTCAGAAACGTCAATCGTATCATAGAGCCTCCCACCTCCTTGATCGACAAAAACTTCATAGAGGGTGTAGCATTCAGCTGGTTGTGGTGCTATGGGGCTCCATGAACATGCTTCGCAAGGAAGACCCAACGAATTTGTGTTTTCTCTTACTCTTCCCATATTTTGGAACCCACACATCCCCCCCCACAGACTTGGAGATGAGGAGAAACTCTGGGTCATTGTATGAGGGCCAATTTCCAAAACTCCTTGGTCAATCGCGAAGAAGGATCGCGAAGGAGGCTCACAATGCGGAAAGGCGGCGTGCGAGATGAGAGCGTTGTGAAACTCACCATTGTCAAATGTGTTTCAATGCATAATGGGTCATTGCCTATATATAGTGGAGGCTGACCTATCTTTTGTCCTTTCTCACTGCCGCATTTTGGCATTAGAACTCTCAATTTGCGAATATCCATATACTCAACAATTGCTATCTGTGAATTTGGCATTCAACATTGTGGTGCATAGCAAGTCTTCGACTCCACGAGAGTGTGATCTATGGCTTACACATGAAGGTCATGGTAGGGATCTGTGATTTCATTTATTGGAATGAGATCCATGATGGGGCCTTGTGAATGTGCATTGAGAATGTGATTTACGTACCAAAAACCCAAAGGTATGAATTTCAAAAAATTAAATCGATCTCCAAGAGGCTTCCAGGGGGTACATATAGATGATTCTTGGAGAGAGTAAATGATAGATGGCTCTGGTGTAGGGGATTTACTACGAAGCCATTCTGACCATAATTCGCTGGTAGAGCTTCTTAGAGAGAGATAGAAGGACTATCTGATGTGCAAGAGGATTCCTGTTTACGTATTTGGCATTACTGATGATTTATTCATCCATGAAGCGAGATGGTACTAGCTAGCCTATTGGTTCAGGAGCACGTAATGCTAGTTCCAGTGGTTCAGGGTGGCCAACATCCATACCCAGGAGGACATCACACCTATAAATACTGGATGAATATATAATCATGTTCATAACAATGAACATGGGATTGTGCCTATTGGGTAGGTGCCTTGTGTGAATAATTTGGAGTAGAGCTGAGGTGAGTGGGCATTTATGTGGAAAATTGGGCCTCCCAATTCCATATCAACCATCTGAAGCTATTGATTCTGGAGTTGCTGAGCAGATGTTCGTTGAGGACCAATACCTTCCATTTGAAACATGGAGAATTCCGCATCATCCTATGGGATATGAACCTGATTTCGGGGGTCCCAATATTGGTGGAAATTTACGATGAGTTCCCCCCTCTTGTGGTTGTGTGGTATGTTCTAGAGAAGATGCCACCCATGGCAATGGAATTGAAAGACCTGGTGTTCAGAGAGGAAAATTTGTATGTTAGGGACATCCATTTCAAATTGTGGTTCTTGTTGTTCTTGACCTTCCTATAAAATATGAAATTCCTTGTGAGTCATAGTACATTCTCGAAGGGGGTTCAACGAGGAATGTAGAACTCATACTGGTGTCTTTTTGTGTACTACTAGTGGAAAACCTGGGGATTCAGCGTTAGTACTAAATAGTAACATGTTGTTATGTTGGTGACATTAATTTTGGCACACAACTATATTTGGTTCCTTCTAGTGAGTGACACGAACAAGGGCATGCGACCGAGCACATATATCATGATGACCATATTGAAGACATGGGGACGGGTCAACTACGGGATCCCGATACTTTCCATGTTGTACAAGATGAAGTGGCATATCATTGAGGAGAATAAGCCGAATAGGATATAAAAGTAGTTCCACATTCTGTATGGGTGGATTAGGACACATATTAAGGGTATCTATGTATATCTGAATCTCATCCCCCCTCCAAAATCGAATTTTTTTCCCATCCATTCTGAATGCGGCATGGAGCTTTCTGACTAAGCTGACCTTGCAGGCGGTGCTGAACCAGGTCGGGAAGGCAGATGATTTCAATTTCCACTACTTCCAATTCCAAACGTTGTGGTCCCTAGTGACAGTTGGGGAATATAAGTTCATTATTCATACCTCCTGACCTTTTGGGAAAACGTCATGGTGGCGAGGGTGGACGGAATCTCCCTATGTGATCCATACCCCCACACCATTTTGCAGGGCTGTTTTGGTGAATCCAGTGACTACCCCCACGGGTCTATTTGGGGGTTATCCACGAGGAGCAACCATGTGTGATGAGGAAATTGTTGCACAAGATCATGCGGGGGAATGGGAAGATGTGGAACGAGATGCCTCCACACACTGCTATCTTCGGGCTGGTGAAGGGATTTTCCATGAGTTGGGAGGCTGCCTACCCTGGGGAGATGTTTAATCAGCCAACCATTTGGTCTAGTTATGAGGAACCTCTCCAACCTAGAGTTCGGGGCCAGAAGGCAGTGAAGACATCTCTTGCTAGCAGGGCTACAGTGGAGACGAGGCCCACACTAGTCGAATGGGACGAGGAAGCGGATCTAACTGTGGCAGCAGTCCCAGTGGTCCCAGAGGAGTAGAGTCATCCTGAGGGGATTCCACCAAGGGGATTCCATATGATATCCACCAAGGATCATGGGGTGCGGCTATTCCACATAGACATTCCGGAGAACGATTTCTTCACATGACCATGGGTCATTTTGGATGTCAACCGGAAATTTCATAACCCGTCTGAGATGTGGAAACACCTGAACCATATCGAGATGGATTTTCCAGGGTTCAGCACTCTCCGGGATGGCGTTTTAGTATCCCAGGTGGAGGTGGAGCTATACTTGGCCGAGTTGGAGGACTTTGTGCACTCCTAGGGTGCCCCATTCTAATGACAGTTGGGGTAATGTTTTGTTGGATCGAACGACACCTCTCTGGTTTTTGGCTTTTGAATTGAGGGAATGATTCCCTCTACTAGATGAATCAAATGAGTCCTCCTGAGAGGAGGATGCTGGTAGAGGGATCCCAATAGAGTAACGTAAGGTTGTATATTAAAACCAGAAGTTGGAAGATTTTGTAGAGGCCCTTGGGGAAAATTCATAAAATCTTTCTATAGTTTCTATCTAGGTTTTCTAGGACTTCTCAACTAATATTTGAACTATGCTGGAGGGCCTCATACGTAGAACCTATTACGGCCCAATAGAAGATGTAGCTACAGGGCCTTCGGTATCCACACCCATAGCTATGGTGGTTAACACACATAGCGGGGATGGGACAGAAAGGTGGTTCTTCCAGATTTTTCAGACATCCCAACAATATATGGAGGGCCACTCCTTGGGGTCCAATGAGCAATAACCGAGGAGTGAGACCAGCTATTTTATCTCTATAACTCACATTTATTGGATTCATGACTGCTACCCATGGATCATGTTTACTGACATCATTGAATTTTTGTTTGCACGGTTCTTCAAATGGCATGGAATGCCTTGGCATGGTAGGCTAGTACTCCTGGTGGAGACATTCCTAGTGGAATTCAAGTGGTTGTGGAGGAAGATATCCAAACTGACCAAGTTTTTCCACTCTTGATCACCGCTGGTACCGTTAGTAGTTGATAGAATCACATCATTGATGAGGGATCTGAAAATGAAGATTGATCGGATAGCATGATTCCTACCATGCCCGATCAGACACCAGATGTTGAACCTGCGGACGCGTTCTTGGGGGTGGTTCTCGCTTATGATCCTTTTATCCCCACGTATTGTGACAAAACGTCCTCCAATGAAGATGATAAAAAATTTCATCTCATCGGTCATAGAAGCTGATTAATCGGATCATCAATGAAACCCCTCAGTCACAAAGGATAGACAATATGGGGTGGCTTAGGTCCCAGAAATGTGAACCCTGCGCTGGGGGAGTGGATGTCCATTGTCCTCACATGCTCGTCTGAGATCCCATGTCAAAGAAGTTTCGGGAATATGATTGTGGCCTTGGTGTGGGTTGGAAGTAGAGAAAATAGGTGAACATCAAGAAGCTATAGGAGGTTGGAAATGTGATTCTACAACTGTTGATCTGGATATATGAGAATTATAATTGCTTAACTTCGCAATCAGATATCATATCATGTCTGAAGGCCCAACTGGAAGAGTCCAAAGAGTGCATAATGATAGACTTTGAGGAGATGAATGTCATCCTAACCAAAGACGAGCGGGCACGGATCGTGGTTGAAGAACTGCACCCCATTGCTACTGAAGAGGAGTAGGAACTGAACATGAAACCACAAATCCTGGATGCCACAATCCATACGGTGGTGGAGCTACAATGCTCTTCCATCGGGGTCAACTCGTCCGTTGGAAGGGTCGATCCTCGAGTGTTGTGGTTCATGTAACTTTTTAATGTATGTTCATGCTTTGATTATTTATTATTTATGCTTGCATGAGTTTTTTTATTCATTTTTGGTCTATCTCATTTCCCCTTATAGTCATGGAACTTCCAGCAATCAATCCCAAAGCTCACATGGGTCAGTCCCGATGTGAGAAACAAGGGACGAACACTGTATTATTATACCCGAATATGAGGGTGCTGACCAAGCTTTTGGAATACAGGGTTTGAAAAATAATCTATGATTTCTAAGAAGAAAGAGGAAAACCTGACTAGAGAACAAAGGTATTAGAAAAGTCAAATTTACTTTTTCTTAATATTCTCTAATGTAGAATCTGGGTAATTCCATGGGTGTTTGAATCTATGTGAATAGAGGGGAATACCAAATGAGAATCACGATACCCAAAATTCTGGGCACTATAGGGGTGGCATGAAAATTATGGATAACTATTGACCGTGTTTGAAACATAATACCTCAATTGTATTAGCCTTGCATGGGGACAACAAATGAGGGTCGAATTCAGACCTTGTCTGAAATGTGGTTCCTGACTTGAAATGTTATCCCTAAGAATTTCATAACATTAGCCTAGGATAGTAGGTGATCCATAGGACGGGAATATGTACTGTGAGGGGGTTCCTTTCGGCATGAAAGAGGAAGAGGGTATGAATAAATGGCATGAAATGCATGGAGGGTGGAGTGACGTGTTGTTCGAACGGATTCCAACACTCTTGAAATTATGCCACCATAGTGTAAACACATTAGGTGGACGCATCTGTATGATCAGGGATGAAACATATTTCTAGATAGGAACACTATGGAGAGGACCTAGAGTTCCTTGCACTTTTACATCATTCCATGAAGGACAATGAACATTTTTCATGGAATGTAGTCTCCTAGTTTAAGGTCATAGAAACCAGATCATGATTGGGGATGAAGGGCAAGAAGGGTTAATAACACTGGGGCTGGGCCCGAAATGAAAGGTCTAGGTGTCGCTAAGAATCCCAAAAATATAGGAATAAATCCAAACATAGTTCTAAGAAGGGTATGAATAGACTCTGATGATGATTGGTGAAATCCTCAATGGAGAGGGATGTGGTGCATCCCATAGTTATTATGTGCCATCCAAAACATGTTCTGGGTTGAGTTGTAGTTACATGGTTTCCCAAAAGAGTTCGGGCCATGGGGCTGAAAAATAGATGTTAGGATTTTAGATTCATCGGGTTACACCCATAGACAAAATGTATGGGCATTACTTTGTTTCCCATGAGAATAGGAATCAAGTCATACATAGTTCTAAAATGTTTTCATTGCCCCTTGTACATAAAAAAATTGAGGTCTCAATTTATGGTCATAGGGATCAGACTAGTAATAGTAATGAATGAGAGAGACACACGGTGAATTAATTATAAAACCCAACGTGATTCAGGACATGTAGTTCATATCAACATGTGTTTCATGAGGTTGTCTGAGGTCGAGGGACGGAAAATGAAATTTAGGTTGGGCCTGAGGAAAATTGTGTGGGAGTTCCTATGTACCCCCTGAGAATGGGAATCAATCCATATGTAGTTTTGGATGTGTCATGGTAAGGTACCAACACAAGGGATGATAAGGTCTTTTGGGTCTGGCCCCCACACCAAAAGAAGTGGCATTTGATAGATCATGTTAGTCATTTAGGGAAGATGTGTGTTTTTTTTCTGAAGCGATAAACCTTGGGCAGAGAATCATGGTATCCCTATAGGAATCAGGCCACAGGTAAGAATTGAAAAATGGTTTTGTGGATGGCCATTACCCAAAATGATGTCATATCGACTGAGGATATGAAATAAGACACACATAGTTCTGAGAGTGCAATTTAACGTTATCCAGGGCGTAAATGTTTATGGTCATGACGGACACTATACGGTTTAACATCATGCAGGATTCCAAATTTTTTAATTTCATGAGGGATAGGAGGGTGTAGATACTAGATCATAGAAGGGGAATAGGTGGTGATATTGTTTCATCACCAGCATGAAGGAGGTCATAATCCCACACATGACACACCATGAAATCCAAAAAGAATCGAGGCCTATTAGGATAAACAGAAGACATAATTAGTGGAATGTGAGCTAGACCTGATGAAGATGTGTATAAGAGTCCCTACGTATCCCATGAGAATGGGAATCAAGGTAGACATAGTTCTAAGTATTGGAAGTATAATGATATCTTAGTTTAAGGACATAGAGCTCGAGCCATGGATAAGCGAAACACATCCATGAGAGTGTAGACCTCGAACTAATGCCTAATACCACGTGAGTCAAACTCTGTGTTGGAAACAAGTGGGGAAGAGGCTTTTGTGATGCATGGGATATATGTAAATGGGAAATCAGTGAGGAGAACTGAATGGTGCTTTACCGTGGCTTCTCATTCTAATGTGCAATTCTGCACTGTGGGATAGTACCAAGAGTGTTGAAATTCTACTTGGACATGATGGGGTTGAAAATAATGTGAATCATGCAACCTACATTTAAGGCATTATGGCAATGGATTGATGATGGAGGATAACTGTTGACCATGTAAGATACACAGTATCCATATCATGTGACCTGGAATTGGAAAAACAAATGAGCATCAACCACTGACAATATTTGCAACACGGGTCATATATCAATTTTTTGTTTGAAATCCTTTTAGATGTTGGCCTATAATGGAAGGATATCTCTTCGGTGGAGCATCCATGAAATTTGGTGGTCCCATTGGCATTGAAATATAAATGAAGACCAAATGAAGGGAACATGATTCTTGAAAATGGATAAGTGCCTGTCCAAGTAAAATCTGACACTCTCGGTTCAAAACAAGTGTACTATAGGGAACATTGTTGAATCATGGAAGAGGGTCAAAGGAACCATCTTAAGAGCACCCGACTTGAACATATGATTGTAGGGAAAGGGAGTGATTGTAACACATGATAGAGAGGTATGTGGCATGGTTGTTACAAACCCGATGTGAATAGGGACATAAGCGCATACCACAATGTTTACCCCTCCCCAAGAAAGATGTTGGATTGGAGGCCAAAATGATAATTCGATTTCTATGATATGGGGTCATACCCAACGACTAGATGTTCGGGTGGTCCTATGTATCCCATAAGGATGGAAATCAAGCCACACATTGTCCTATGGAAGGATGTTGTGTATTTTAACGTCATGCAGCAAGGATGTAAATAGGGTCACGGTACCCCAATGAGGGATGTGTATGGCACCACGAGTAGCCTATAGTGAATGAGGGAATAAGATCATACCACATCATACTATCCCGAATGAACAATTAATCCAAGGGGTCGAAAATGTTGAGGGACATGAAACGGGAAGTCCCACTCAGTTTTCAATTTAACGCCTTATGGTGAGCATGATGGTGCTCATAGTTTAATGTTCTAGGGCTCAGACTATAGATGACTAGTTTAATTTCATAAGCAAGGGATAGTTGAGTGGAGTGGGAAAACCATCATGCCTTTGGAAAAGCATGAAACAACCACAATGATAGATGATATCAGTATAACATTTTTGCAACATAATATTCGTATTTATATGACTGGAGTTTGGGGGAAAACAATTGATCATCGACCGTTAAACGCATTTGTAACACATGAAATTAATCATTTTTTCACTAAAAATCCTTGAGGTCATTGGAAAGAAATGGTAGGATATCCCTTGATCCAAGAATCTATGCTTTTCGGGGGTCCTTTTAGATATTAAAGATGATGGAAACTCATATGATGGGGAATGTGAAACATGGTGGGGAATGTTCTCATAGAAAAAATGATAATTGAAAGAGGTATTTATCAATGGGATATGTGTGGAGTATAAAAATATCTTTATTTGAATGAGGATGTGATTCCATACTACCCCACAAAATCATAAATGAGATCATGGGCCCGGGGGCCAAAAGGGTCGAGGGACCTGAGGCTGGGTGTCCCGACCAAGTGTAGCCATACGAACCCTCATGTGGGTATTGCCTTACCATTTCTCCTATGCCCACATGAGGAATGCTCATTGTGGGAAAATAGAGAAGGACCAGGCTCTACCCATCACATAAGGGTATGACATCTGGACAGACACTCCTACTCGAGGGAGACTGATGTCTGAGAACATTTCAGGACAAAACGAACCACTACACCCAATATTTGGGACATATCGGTTTGTTGACAATGAAAAAGTATAGTAGTTGACTAGGTTTGAAACACAACATCAATATCATGTGACCTGAAATGGGAACAATAATTGAGAGTTATCCTATAAACATATTTGCAACACAGGACATATATCCACTTGTTGTTCGAGGTCCTCGAGGGCGTTGGCCCGAAATTATAGTAGATGCCTTAGGCTATGTATCTGTACAGTTCGGGGGGGGGGGGGGGTTGGATGTGAATGTTGATGGATCCCCATGTGTAGGGAGTGTGTGAAGCATAAATGTTCCCATGCAATTTAATGTCAAGCAGGATGGTGAAAGAGTAGGAGATCTCCAGGGAAGGGGATATATGGTGCAGTCACGGTGAATATAATGTTAAGGAGTGAAAAAGTTGACACCACACCATATTTTCTAACCCAATTGGAGAACATGATGTTTGGGTCTATGCCTACTGACAAAATGTATTGGAATTACTATGTATCCTATAAGGATGGGAATCAAGCCATATATAGTTCTTAAAGGCCATGAATTTTAGCATCGTGTTGTGAGGACATGGGAGAATAGATGAATGAGGATGGGAACATGGTGAGATCATCATAATCCTGACATGAGTGGGGCCAATGGGGCTTACATGACACCATGTGGGACCATCCAAGAGAAATATAACCAGGGGATAGTCAAAGAGGAATATGGGGATGGACTCAACACAAGGAGTCTGTGCATTCCAACATATCCCACGATCGTGGGAATCAAGAGATACGTAGTTCCTGAAATTCTGTTTATCATATTCTAGGATGTCATACTGTTTAATGTCATGAATGCCATAACATTTTAAGGACGTGTTGGTCTTGATATAATTTAATGTCGCGTGGGACAAAAAACCATTTAATTGCATGCAGGAAATAACTGTTTAAGGTCGTGTAGGACCCGATACAGTTTAACGCAATGCGTGACGATATTGAGTTTAATGTCACGGGGGAAATAAGGTACTTCTACCTGTCACAATTTTTTGTCTTGTAGTTCCAATGTTAGATAGTTTTACGTCCTTTATTTTACATAAACAACATATTTTAAATCATGTGGTATGGATGGAACATTTTATGGCCATGTTGGATGATGTACCGTTTAATGTCCTATGGGAAAACATATACATTAATGTCATGTGATACATAATAGTTTAGGTCCATGTTGGACCCGACAGATTAAGGTCATGTAAAACAACATTTTCACTTGAAAATTTTTGTTTATGGAACATGGCATTGATGGGAAGAGTTATACGCTCACCATCCATGGTAACTAGGGAGTATGCACCATTGGGATACACCTTGTATATGATGTAAGGTCCTTCCCATTTTGGATCTAAATTGGTTGGTTTTCATCCAGGTATCATCAGTGATCTCAAGGAAAACACCAAGTCACCTTATAAGAAAGAGAGGATGTGATCTTTCTTGTTGAATGCTCTAGTTATCTTGTTAAGATGCCTCTCCAGATTGTGCAGGGCATGTAGAATGTTCTCATCGAGGGCTTTCAATTCATCCAGACAGTCATCAACAACATTATCTGGTGTTTTTTTATCATAGAAATCTATGAATTATTAAGGGAACTGAATCTAGATGGGTAGGACGACATCTGTTCCATAAACCAGGGAGTATGGGGTCACCTGTGTGGAATTGTGATGAATCATCTGTCAATCCCAGAGGTTTTTGGGGAGATTGTATTGTAAAATCTTCTTTTTTTGACCATCAATTTTCTACAGAATGTTTGAGTGGGTTTTTTTAACACATTGATCTTCCCATTTTCTTACAAAATGTTGTGGCATGTATGGTTAGAATGGTTATTGTACATTGTGTAAAATTTCTTTAAATCGGCCACTCATATGTTGGTGACGTTATCGGTGAGGACATCATTAGGGACTCTGAACCGGTAGATGATATTGGAGCTCACACAGTCAATTATAGAATGGGCCATGACCTCCTTAAGTGGAACAACTTATGCCCACTTGAAAAAGAAATCTATAGCAGTCAGGATGAAACAACATTGGCGAGCTGTCACCGATGGATATGTTCCCACAACATTGATCCCCCATGCTGCAATGGGCCATGAGTACATTGTAGTTTTGATAGGATATGACATCAAATGCACAACGTTTCCCTGAAAGTATCACTCATGGAACCTCTTGAAAAACTTTATGCAGTCACGAATCATAGAGGGAAAATAATACCCTGGTCTATAAAACTGGTGAGATAGTTTTGGCCCCGACTAATGATCCATGTAGGAACATTCATGAAAGTCATACATGACTTGAGAAATATCAACTACTTGAATGCAATAGAGCAGAACTCCATAAAACCTGAGCATTTTGAGGATCTACGAAAGACCAAGACTTCCCTGAAGGGTAAATAGTAATGCGTGACATTGGATTCTCTAGGACTTATCTCGATCCACTTGGAGATTACCATATTGGATGTACTAGGCCATGGAGGTTCAACAGTTGGGAGTCACCTCAATAACTATACTCGGGGGACCTAGAGGTCCTGGAATTTATGTGCTAGTGGAAATGTGTCTTACCTATGGTTTGTCATTGTTATTTGTAATGATGAGAGAAATGAATCTCCATTATGCCACATGGATAATCAGATCATCCTGTTCAGGATCTGCAAGTGATAGAGCTAGGCTGCATGTGGCGTCAGCTTGACCACTTTGGGATCGAGGGACATGAGTAGCTTCTGGACGAGATGAGAATTGGGCCATCAACTGTAGGGTGCATTCCAACAGTTTTAGGAGCTCAAGCTTCCTAATGACATAGTCACTATTGATGTGCATGATGACATGTTTGGACTCCCCTTTCTCATTCAAGTGAGGAATGTCAATATAGAGGGCCAGTTCAAGGATAGTAATGAGAGCTTGTTACATTGCCACATTTTCGGTGCAGCCTGCTGACAGCTGGAATGAATACGGTAGGACGACCTGTGCTGGGGTGATGAAGATGACACCCATGCCTACTCTATTGAGCCTGGTGACATTGAGCCTTCTGCCGGTTGGGCTCTCGAAATCACCATCAATGTGCATTTTCCAGCACAGAAATGATTGGTCTACTGAGAGGATTGCCTCTTCTAGAAAACCAAGATCCATGGACTGGTCCGAAGGACATGGATGAGCTACGAAGAAATATTCCAATTCATTCCCCTTAATAGACTTATGAGGAACATACAAGATGTCAAACTGCAGGATAATCACATCCCACAAAGCTAGATGGCATGTCAGCATGGGGCGGTTCATGATTTACTTCAGTGGATCCACCCAAGACAACAACAATACCTCATGGGGTTGTAGGTAATGCTGAATTTTAGAACTACTAATAGAAGTGCAAGGCATCTCTTCTAGAGAGGGGAGTATATGGTCTCTATATCAGGGAGCATGTAGATGAGATAATAGAGACTATTCTATATTCCCTCAATGCTCTTCTGAGAGAGAAGGGCACCCGGAGATCATTCTAGGGCGGTCACATAAGGAACATTGAATTTCTGGAAACAAGTTGCATTTAGACCGGATAATGGAGAAGATACTAATTGATTTCCTTGAAATCATTTGGACAATCCTCTTCCCACTTGATGACAGTGCCTTATTTCATGAGCCTAGAAAAGGGATTATACATACCAGACAAATTCTCAATGAATTGGTGTATATAGTCCATGTGGACTTGGATGTCTCGAAGCCCACGAATATTTATTGGGGTAGACATCTCGCTAATGGACTTGATCTTCCCCAGGTTAATCTCAAGGACCCTATATTGGAAAATGAAGCCAAGAAGCATCCTGAAGGTTACCCCAAAGTCACTCTTTAATGGGATCAACATTATGTGGTGGGAATGAAGGAAGAAAAACAAATTATAAATTTCATTAAGATGGTCCTAACACCTGAGAGATTTAACCACTAGATCGGCCATGTAACATTTAACCAGTTTCCTAAGGATCAGATAAAATATGAGATGCACTGCCCGTTGATAGATGTCAACTGCATTTTATAGACCAAAAAGCATTACCGGGTAACAAAAAGTACCTTGTGGTTCCCTTAAGGATAAAGACTCTTCATCCTAGTGGTCCATCTAGATCTGATTATACCCATAATACCCTTCCATTGTGGAGAAGGCCTAGAACCTAGTTGTAGAGCTAATAAACCACTCTATCATGAGAAGGGGAAAATAATCTTTCAGATAGTGAAGATTGAGATCCCTAAAGTCGATGCTGGCCATGATCTATTTATTCTTTTGCCTGATTGGCACAATGTTGGCCAACCATCTAGGGTACCAGACCACCTTGAAAAAATTAGATATGATGAGCTTATCAACATCAGCCTCGACTATGGCATCGTGAGAAATTTTCATCTTTTGGGAGGTTTCTTAAAAATGTGATGGTTTTCTGGGAGGCCATGGTTGTGTAAGGATACCTAGGGATATAGCCCCAACATTTCATTATATCTTTGTGTAAATACATAGTAAATTTCATTGAGGATGTCTACATTATGATGTTTCCCCTTGAGGGGCATTGTATAACTAAACAATGTGGGTTTCAAGTCTCCCTCGCAATCGAGGTTCACCTGTACCAACTCATCAATTGTGTGGGAGATGACATATTAAATGGTAGGATGAGAATCCTCTAAATCCACTTCTTCACTTATGGTGGAGGAATCCTCGGTTGGTGGAGTTTCCTCTGAGTCAATAGATCCTGATGGGAGACTGGTACTATCCTGAGCGATAGTGGACACTACATCAAGGGACTCTTGTGTTTCAGAAACCCAAACGATGAAGGTTTTTGATCCAATACCATCTTCTCTTTGTCCCAAATGTCCACCCCTGATGATATCAAAGTATTAGTGACGTGTCGGCTTGAGGCAGTTTATCCCAGCCTAGTGAAACAAGTAAGTATGTTGTATAGTTGTTTCCATGGGGTAGGCATCCCGGTAGCTTTTACGTGTAGGGGGCCCTGGGATCACCCGAGCCTAATTAGTGTAGGAGTATGAGGTGATATTGTAGAGTATCTTAGGCTTGGGAATGTTCTTCCTCTAATTCTAGAAATTAAAAATCATTGTCCCATGTCTGGCATCGTAGCTTGCAATCAATTGATTTGAATGATATTGGCATCATCTTGATCTATCCATGGGCTAGTCATAGTCAAAGAATGCTCAACCTTGTTAGCTTAAATATTCATGTCCTTGATCCAGTAATAGTAAGCATCCAGATAGTGAGCATCACACGAGGAAAAGGGAAATGCATCACCTAGATGTATGACCACTCGACCATTAAGTGAGTACTGGATGCACTAGTGATATGATGAAGGAAATATCGCTTGCAAGTGGAGCAATGGCCTACCAAACAATGCATTGTAGGTAGTTTCCTAAGATACAACCATTAACATAGTGGTGTCAACTAGGAGACAAAAATAGGTCTTCAAGAAGATCTTTCTGACCAGTTTCTGTTCCATCCTATCATAACCTTGAATATTCAGGTCATTGGGACACAGATCATCTTCAAAAAAACCCAGTTTTTGCAGTGATTATGTAAGGAATTGGACGATCCCGAAGTCTAGGTCGACAAGACAGTGATGAACCTCCATTCCATGAAAATGTCCATTTATGTATGATGGGAAGTTTTTTCCAGGTATGGGAGATCCACTATCTTCTCCTATGAATTAGATAATCAACTAAAATTCACCATGATCGATTTCCTCAGCATGGAAGGCTTCTGCAGCGGGTACATCCATATCCAACTAGAGGGAGCTTCTTTAATCCTCGGTGAGGGATTCACACATATCTTCAAATAGGATAAGGACCTCAAGGATGTAGAGCCATGCTAGAATGTTGGAATGTTGTTTGAGGACATCATACTTCTGTGTCAGGGATGAGCTTCATCTTATAGAAGGTCGCATTGTGATAGGAGGTATGGTGGGCCCTATCAACTGGATCGACGGTTGAAGGGTGGTACGAATATCCTGCATCTCACTAGTCAATGTCTGTGGAGTCAATACCGAATGAGGGATAGATGACCGAGGCCATCCCATAGTAGAGTGTGCCTTGTTATGAAGTGTTCGATGTGGCTCTACCAGATAAAGAAACACATACCGGGGTGAATGTGCATCTGATGACACAATATGAGAAGGTTGTGCATGTTGAGATCTATGCTAGGCCTACTGACTAGTTTCAGTAGAATGCATGGCCTCAATTAAAATACTAACTGTGGAACTCTGAAAAAACATATTTTCATGGCCCCAACTATGCTCATGAAGGCTAGGATCATTGGGAGGATCCTCCAAGTGATATTCAACATTAGAAATCATATAGGGATTTACCAGCTCTATGGTGTTAACTGAGGTGTACCCATGACTATAACTTGAATATTCATCCATTACTGGGCAGATTATGGGTGTAATTTCCAACTCTGGGGGCATGAAGTCACCAGGAGTATGGGATAACTATAACATTGGTGGGGGAAGTTGGTTTCCCTTGTGCTACCGAAGCCTATTTTTTGGGAAGATGGTGGATGAGCCGTTGAGGCAGAGGTACTGGTTGCAGGTGATGATATGTCTTCTGAAGGACCATGTTGATTCATACAAGAACGAATAATGGCATGGGCATGAGTGACTATCATACAAGCCATCTAGTCACTGAACGTCTAGGACCAATGTTTAGAAACCTGATTCCATTAACCTCTGTTGTCGATGCTACTATCATGATTCACGAATACATGTTCCACATGTGATGGAGTTGGGCCCAACCTAACTACATATTTATCGACCTGTTCTTGAATCCAGTATTCAAACACATAACACAATTTAAGGGTGTGACCCTAGATATGGTTATAGGGAAAATAGTTGTGGTGATATGTTGGTTCATCCTCTTCTGGCCTCCTATATTCAGGAAAATGTAGAAGTCCATGTTTGAAGGCTCTCCGGGAAAAACCGGGGACCTGAGAATCATTGAATATGTAGGCCTAGTTTCTCATGTTTGGGAAAGAGGCTCTTGGAGCCTGACCCTTATGAGTGGTTGGAGGATCTAGTAGAGGAGGCAGAGGCTGGTTATTTCGTCTAGGTGGTGGTGGCGCATTACGTGGGGCACATGTCTGTTCTGTGGTGGGAAATTATTGGTCGGAGGCAGTTCCTGAGGTGGAGGGCCTCTAAGAGGCTATGGATGTGGCTCCACTGGTAATAACTCCAACTATCTAGTGGGTTCTATTTGGGCCACCGCATGTGGCTCAGCCTTAGCGACCATTCATATAATAATCACAGGAGGCAATGGGTGTGCCTACTAGGCCTGCTGTATTGCTCCCTCTTGGAACTAGGCCTTATCAGAGAAGACTCTGAATCACCCGGGGTTTTTCTAGGTGATCATAGAGGGGAAACGTTTTTTTCTTGAAATTCCCCCAAACACATCTTCAATAGATTTTCTAGAGTCAGCGGCATGTCAAGGGAGTATGGTAGCCCTTTCCATCAGACGACAAAATCTGTGACACACTCATCTAGCCTCTGCTTAGACCTATATAGGCCCACAATACTCATCTTCTGAGTGGTGGAACTGAACTGGTAATGAAATTCCCAATGAATATCCTCCCATCTGGCTACAGATTTAATGGGTTTCAAGTTATAATAAACAAATATAGGCCCTTCCAATGTCTGTATGAAGCATCCGATTTTGGTGGCCTCTTATTGCACTAGATTTCCAAGCATGGGTCCACACCTTGAAATGAAATGGGACAGATGCTACCACGGGTCACTCATCCCATTAAAGTGGAAGAATGTGGTATTTTGAAAACCCATGGGTGCTGGCATATCTTTCACCCAGGCCAGATACGGCTTGCCATCATGTGGGATTCCCACTTTTCACGTTTCCCATGCCTCGAGGTGGGAAATGCGATCCTACATGGGATCCTCTGGCTAGGGGTTCTTGTGTTGACGAGGACCCCTGACCACCAATGTGTTGGCGGGTTCTTCTACATGATTGTCAGGCCAAATGACTCATGGAGCAGTTGATGGGATGACCTGCGGAGCGGTTGGGGGAATTTGAGTTGGGTGTTGAGGATTTTATCGTCGCTCCATTGGATTGGGGGACACATACCGCACCCTCTTTCAGTATGTTCCAGCCTCAATCCATTCTTCGCAGGTAGGCTGGTAATGGTCACCTGGAAGAAATTTGTCGGGGAGATGTCTTGCCTACCCCTACTGCCCCGGGCAAGGATCACCGTAGTCTGGCCGTTTCTCCAAGACATGCTTGACAATGAGGTCATCAACCATATTCTTATGCTCTGTGAGTTGTTGACACTATATGACTTTCTCGGGATCATAATCTGTCTTTTGTACTGAGCCAGATGGGTAATGTGGTTTGATGGATTCGAGGTGCTCTTTACCCTTTTTGAGATTTCTGTTGAGGACCAATGCTTTGGAGGGTACGGGAAGACCCATTTGATTTTTTTGCTGGTGATTAACCATGCAATACTGGTCCAAAAGTTGTGTTATTCCATTGGGGGGTTTTTTCCCTAGAGAAGATATGTCTCCATTTCATCCTATGATATATTTTCCATGTTAATCATGACTAAACCTAGAGGAGTATCCTCAATATCTCCTCGCAAGTTGAGATGGATCCGAATGCAACTGAAGTGTAGGGATGCATAATGCCCCTAGCCACAGATCTAAACATTTTTGGGAATCCTCCTTGATAATACTATGGAGCATAATAATGCTCTTGGCGCATCATTGTTGGAGGGTCTTATGGAGGCCTTGTGACTTAGGGAGTTGGTCCATTGGGAGTGCGGCCAAATCAACCAGAAAACATTGTTGGACAATGTATTCAAATTTCACCAAGCTCCTTTGGTAGGCCACATGTTGTTAATTAAAATTAAAAATTTTCACACATAGGGTCTAATGAAAGCATCAAAATTTCTCTAGGGTGTGTTATTCTGGTGCACTGATGTTTGTTGTGTTGACTGGCCAAAACAACGCTAGGAAATCATTTTCAATGAGAATGTTTCCCTGGTTCCTCGGCCTAGTTCAGGGGTTTGGCCCTTGGTTACCCCACTCATCAACTATATATGGATGGGGAGCCGTTAGTGGTACTGAATTAGACCACTATGGTGGTAGGCTGGCCAGTGGAGAATACGTCGAATGGGATAACAATCACCCGCATCATGGGTTATCCTCTGAAGAGTGTAGTGAATTGGCCACTACATCGTAAGAAAATGGGATGGTGATTGCATTTTCTGGCATATGGAATATGGCAGCTGAATGTCGACCATTCGGTTTCTCATTCTCCATAATTGCTCAGAATAACTATATGTGATCTCTGGTAAAGGTACATAATTCTCTTTGTGGTGATGGTGGTGATTGCCCAGCCAGATCCTTGGGAGACAACAAATCTTCATCCTCCCACATGTATCTATGATGGGAGGCATAAATCTGGTGGACCTCAAATTCTTGATGTATAAGTATTATGCACCTCATTCTAGCCCCGAACCTTGACACAATGGATAAAGGAGAGGGTTCCATTACTAAGTTATATTCAACCTCAAAATTTTAGAAGAATACATGATTAATCTTAGTTTCAATCTTATCGTCATTGTTTTTATATTGTAGATGACCTTCCATCCTTCCCCGAGATGGCTCTTTTGTGTATGGTATATTTCTGGCTCAGGGAGGTCCTTTGGTTGATCTTGTACAGTGGCATAGAGGACTTCTTCCTGAATGAGCTGGGGTGTGAGGATCACTTGGACAGATGTCAAAGGGAACACAGGGAGGACCTTCATGTCCACTGTCTGATGTATAGAGGTAATATTCACGGATGGTGCTAGAGTGGGTAGGAACATGGGTATGGCCTCCATAATTATTTGCCCTGATACCATTAGTGTGAGGACGGTCCTCATGCTGACCAAGCCGATCATGGGTAGGACCTCTATGTTGGGAGCTGATGAAACCAGGCTGACCTTCACTCCTCTGATTTCGAGGGTGAGAAAGACCTTTATCGGCCGCTATATGGACATGGGGGAGGCCCCATGCTAGAGATTGATCATATTGGTGACATCTCCATGCTCGTTTCTTCTGGAAGGTGGAACGAATCCATACCCAATGTCATGAATGTGAAAGAGTCATCTATATTGGGATGTACTACCATGGGGAGGACCCTCATTCGAATTGAATGTGGAAAAGGGAAGACCTCCACACCGATCATGGAAGTAGGTAGTACCCTTGTTCCCAATGGTTGAGGTACGGGGAGGACCTTTGTACTATCTGCCACCGCTGCGGGTCGGCCAGTGACTGGTGTTACCTGTGCCGGAAACCAGGAGAGTTGACCTAGCCTACACAAGGGGTTGTTCGGGCATTGATCTGGGTTGGGTATTTGAGTTACCCTATTCAAAAAAGATATTAGAATGATGGTATAAATTAATGGTGGAATGTTCCATGGTATTTTCTGACGTGGAAAACCCTCTGCAGGTTCCCACCTTCGTATTCGCTCGATACTAGGGTCGGGTCAACTAGTCTGGGGCTGGCTGTCTAGGCACATGGCTTACCTGCTCCTCATCCTATGGGCCCAGGTGGTGGCACTGGTTTGGCTTATTGGAGTCCCTCCTTGGATTTCCATGGAACGGGATCCTAACCGAGCTGGCCCAGACATCCCCCACCTCATTGCTGTAGGGGAGGGAGTTATCAACACGTTTTGGGGAGAGGCACATCAAACAGTTGTGCTTCGGAGTGGGGAGTAGTGTCACCCTACACAACCCTTGGGGGCAGAGGTGGTGATTAAGTGAATATGTCTCAAGGTCTTGTCAGGCCATGTCCCTATTTGGGATGATCCTCTCCTCCTCGTGTCATCATATGATGTTGTTATCACCATTATTTGGATGATTTTAGAAGGGGAAAGGGGGTGTGGGTGCCCAAGAGATGTGGGTGTGGAAGAGGTCTCAAAATCGGTGGAGCCACAATGAATTTATGTTTTTCTGGGGCCCCTGTACTCGCTTCAGTGGGTGGGTGGTGATCGGTTTCCTGTTATGGTAGCATGGGTCCTAAAAGGCGGGTATATTTAACCAATTGTGTCGAAGATAGGAAATCGACATTTAGTTCCCCAGTTCCATTCCATCTTCATTGGATGGTAAGTAGGATCCACACTGACAACATCGAATACCGGGATTTACAAAATTCAACTGCCCCATCTTCTGGTGAGTTTCATTCTAGGCCCACTAATTTCATGGCTAGACCTGACGTCGAAAAATAGGACCTAGTGATATTCTATTCCACTGATGTCTCGAACACTATTAATCTCCACATTGAGGAGATGTGCTTCACATCAATTTCACGATTTCTATTTCTGATAAAATCGTTGTGGCATGCACGTTCATCCATTATTCTGGGGATTAAGAACAACAGTATTTCCCCACATTACCAGTTTCCAAAGGCGGGAAACATCCACCACTTATTCAAAGATGTTTTCTCCTTGATAAAAATATGATGATGGGATGTCAGTTCCCCCTTTTGTGTATTCCTCCTCCGAACTCATCACCTAAATCAGGTCTCCCTTATAGATTAAGACATTTTTCAGGAAACTCTTACCAGTGACATGCCTTCATGGATGCCGTTTAATTACACTTCTTCTATCAGGACATTCTAAGGGGTCCTATCCAGGAAGCAACCTTCCATCGGTGGAGTAGTCATGTTGGAAATCACTAGTGTGTCTAGATGCTGGAGCACTAGCGCATCTGGGGTTCTTCAATTTATGATTGGGTTTATCAAGGGTGTGTAATCCCAAGTGATCCAACATCGAATGGCGGGAATTATATTCCATAGGAATGTCCCTTAGGTTTCCTTTAGCTGCCAATATTTAACACAGGGTATGCTGCATGTTTACCGTCTGGGGGTGACAGATCAGACTGATTAGAACACATAATGGAGTGGATCAATTGGTTGCAACCACTAGAATGAACACTGATTATGGATGCAATGAGAAATTAGCTGAGATGATTTCAATGGGATGTGGTGGGCCGGGTAAGAATCAGGATGGGCGTGTATTGTTGAGTGGATGGAGAGCGAGATGGAGATGAAATGGGGGTTATGATGAAGTTGTGAATGAGCCTCGAAAAGACATCATATGTATCCATATGGTAGGGAATCAAAGTCATCATTTTTCGGTGAGGTGATGGGACACCTAAGGTGGCAACCCGTATAGAGGGGACCTGGAGGAAATGGATCCTCCGTGTTAGGGCATGACCTTCTCGAAACACATAAGCTCGAGGGAAAGACTATGATTAGAAATGGGTGATGAGTATGAACATCAGGGAGGCTTCCAACATACCTTTTCTTAGAAAGGATCAAAGTCAACATTTTTTAGGATAGGGCATGGAATTGTGGTTTTCACAAGGGATAGAGAACCAATGGCTTGCTGGGGATTACCTGTGGTTAGTATCCCAATGTTGGTCTGAATTTTAAGGGCTGATGAGAGATATGAGTCCCAAAAAAATAGATTACAATTGATTACCATTGATATGTGAACACGACGAATTACCTTTGAATGTGGTTGAAAATGGTTTACTGTTGATTTGGGTTGATAAAGGATTACTGTTGATTGGGGTTGACAATAACGTACCGTCGATTGGGGGAAAATTTAGTGTCCTTCGAGTCAAAAAGGGGCATACGGTTAAACATCATGTAGGATGTGGGTGGACCGACATGAATTATTCAGGGTCGATGGGAATTGGACTTGATCCCTAGGGAGTCATCCTACTTACCTTTCCTTGGCAAGGATAAATGTCCACATAGTTTGGAATGGTGTCGGTGAACTGACGTGAAGTGGTCAAGAACAATGTTTGTTGGGATTGATCCTCATGGAGGATTTTAACATATCATTTCATATAAAGGTTAAAATTACACATAGTTCAGAAGAGGTCTTGGTGAACTGATGAGAAGTGGTTGGGACGAATGGTTTTTAGGCTTTAACCTCATAGAGGCTTCCTACATACCATTCCTTATCAATGATCAATGTCCACGTAGTTCAAGAGAGGTGTTGGTGAAGCAACATGAAGTGTTCATGACTAATTGATGTTGGTATTGAACATTTGGGAGGCATCCAGCATACCTATCCTTGACATAGATCAATGTACACGTAGTTCAGGATGATGGTGGGGCATATTCTCTAAGGTTTCATAAAGAGGACGCCATGGTCATTTCTTTCTCTAAGCCCATGTGAGTCATGCTTGGTGAGACAAACAATAGGAAGAAAATACATGACAATCACATCGTGAATGGTGCGTCCGTGGGAAGTGGAGTGGTGCTTACACGTGGTTAGCCACCAAAAAAAGAAACAAGGGATTACACGAGGTTAGCATCCAAAAGAGGAAACATGTGCATATGCATGGTTAGTAGACCAAGGATATGGATATTGGGACTTTCTCTAGGAAGGAGGCCCTAGTGTTCACAATTCCCAATGTGAGTAGGATTTGGTATGGATGATAGGATGGTTACAGTGCCCATCCCCCCCTCTGGTCCTTGGCACCGAAGGAGATAGGAGGGGAAACAGGGACACTACCTCCCACAAGAAATTCTATGGGCTTACACCAAGATGGTTTCCCTTCACCGTGGAGAGACGCCACTCCCGAAAATATGATCTCTTTCCATGTGAAGAATATTTTCTCTCGTTGAGTTGAGTAGGCATAGAGAATGTTTGAGATGGTGTCCCCTGTATATAATGCTTGGAATAAGGTCACAGTTTAATGTAATCTGTTGAGTACAATCGTGCTTGGAAGTTTAATGTCCAGCAGCTCGAATGAGTTGGGTTCACTCCATGCCCCTAGTAATTACATAACCAATACCCTCCTTCCTATGGGGAAAGGATGGAGTCAGCAATGTCCTAGTGAGGGGGTGTCATGGATTGATCCATTGAGGGTCCCACGTTAGCGTGGTATCACGAAAAACCAATAGTTATTAGCGTTCTTATGATATGAAATATGAGGTAATGAAAAGAAACATAAATCACCACCCAAGAGACATTAAAATAAATTCATTCAATCCTTTAGGGCTTCACGAGAAAAGGGGTCGCAGTGAAAAGGCATTCACAGGAAGAGGCATCGTGAAGCTCTGGTGCTCCATGTTGTACAGTGGCTTTGAAAAGGTGTATTCTATGAGAAGTGAAGTTGCCTTTCCTAGGAATTGGGAATATGTGAATATGGAAAGATAAAAATGAAGTGGAATTTATTTCATGAAGAAGGGCTTCTCGAAGAAAGGGTTCCCTATGAAGTGCAGCACTGTGAAGTGAAGAACTGTGAAGCGGAGCACTACGAATTAGTGTGCTTCACGAAGCACAGGGACCCTACCATAGTATGTTGGTTAAATTTTCATGGAGGTTAATTCAGGAATAATATGTTCCCCATGAAGACACAAGTCCCATGGGGATCTCCTTCATTCACGGAGTCCTATTGGCTCTGTGAACGGTATCCCTCTTTCAAGAGGAGTTGAATTTAAACAAAGTGAAAGGCACATCATGATGCTAATGTTCCTTGAAGAGCTATATTTTCTAGGAGTAGAATGTACATCCCAACTTGAGAGCTAAAAATTTGAAATTTCGGAGGAATATTCCTTTGGGCTCGAGCGAATCCTAGTGTTTAATGTCAAGAGGCACCGCAAATAAGTGATCTCTTGGCAAAATGCTACGTTTCCATTTTTTGGAACCACGGAGCAACCAGCCTCCTTGCTCCGTGGAAGCTTCGTAAACGTAAATCAGATCACGGAACCTCCCCTCTACTTTCTCTACAGCAGCAACAAAAACATCAATTGGATCATGGATCCTTCCACATCCTTGCTCCATGGTAGCTTCACGGAGGGGGTAGCTTTACGCTGGCCATAGTGCAGTTGGTTTCCACTAACAAGCTTTACGAGGCATCCACAAAGGCATTGCATTTCCTCTTCCTTTTCCAAAATTTTGGCAACATAAAACCTGTGAAATAAATGTTGAATCATTTGATGCATAAAAAATCTCAGTAACAAAAATAAATAAAGTCGATTTTTAGTCCTTTGAAATCCTAAAAACCCATTATAAACAGTTTCTAAAAAACTCATTAGAATGAATCGAAAAATAACATAGGTTCCATGGGAAATAATATCCATAATAATCATTCATTAAGCCATAAAAATGTAATAACCAAATGGTCTAATTCCATATCCAAAATACCATGTGTGTCAGAGAGCTATATTGGGGTTCACCCTTAGTATAATCAATATCTAGTTCACCCTTCCTTCATGAGCTATAATGGTGCTCACCCCTTCATATAAAAAATATTGGGCTCATCTGTGAGTTATAATGGAGCTCAATCAGTCGTATTATATATATTAGAATCACCCATATTATGTTAAACTATCAATGGATAAAAGATTTAAATACTCAACATTTAACTCATAAAACATCATTTTAATTCAAAAGATAACCAATCAATTTTATAAAATCAATTTGATAAATTTTTAAAATAAAAATTCGAATGAATGTTCACCATATCACATCCAATATTTTAAACAAAATTAATGAATTAAAATTTATTTCCCTATTAATAAATCAATATGACCATTTTATAAAACAAGGATATGAATGAAAAATATTTTTAATAAGTAATCATTAAAACACTTCAATCAATGTTTTATTTAACGATTACCTTACCACATTGAACATTTAATTATTATTCCACATGATAGTATACCATTTAACAAAACATTAAATATCTTGATTATAGATAAAATATGGGAACAGAATGTCAATGTTTCTATATATACACTTTATAAAAGAATAAAGGTGTATATGATCACGAAATGGTTTAATGAATAGAGATTGAGATGAAATCCCTTGCCTTATGATTGACTTATTATGTATAATATATATATTCATGAATAATAAAAATAGGTTAATTATTTAGTATATTACATACATTTATAAAATTTATTGTTACATTTATTTGACTATTATAATTAACTAACAATTACTCAATTATTCTTTTCCACATCGAGTGTTTTGTTGATATTCTGTACTCAAGGTGAAAATGAACATTATAGGATGTCAATATTCAATGAGATCATACATCTATAATCTATTGAATAATATTCATAAAAATAATAAAAAAAATATATCAACTACACCATTAAATTCATTCGATGTATACAGATATGAAAATTGAACAACATTACAATCATGGATATAGTAAGTTTTACATATGCGTGAGTAATGTCTTTATTTTTCATTGATCATTATGGAAAGATGGTAAGTAATATTTTATCATTTAATAATGATAATATCAAAATTTTAATCAAATAAATCATTTAAATATATTTAAAAATATCATAAAAGTTATATAGTTAATAAAAATTAATCACATCGCTTCGTAGTGGTGAAATTCACACGTACTGACGAACTATGTTATCATTTTTATATTAATGGAATGTAAGAAATTAATTGATATATTATTATATAATAATTATTAATATCTCATGTATATTAAAAATTAACACTAATTCCATCAGTATGACTAGTCATTAAAAATGATGATGAAAAACGAACAATATCAGTTTGTGTGGCGGTACTCATCCTTACACACGATTGAAATGATCATTTCCAATTTGAATAAATTAGAGATGGTTTTAGGTGATTATATTAAAATAATTACATTTAAATATATTGAGGATATTTTAGTTATTATTTTATTATTTTTGGAGTACATTGGAATGAATTGGATGTAGAAATAAAATAGAAATACTTAATGAAAATGATACTTCTTCTTCAGTTGATCACTCTTAAATAACACTTTAAAACAAATAATGAAAAATTATAGAGTCATTAATGAAATATGGAATCCAATACAAAATTCTTGGTTAAATATTAAATTTTTAGTAATTTTATATCATTTAATTAAATATTATATATTTTAAAATATGAATTTTGTCAATTTTGACACTATTCAATGCATGCTTGTCTTAAAATATCAAAACTACTTCATCCATTTTTATAATATAAATTAACTCAACAATAAGGTGTAAAAATAAAAAAAATCATTGATGTAAAAAATTATCTTTATAATGACAATTTCTAGTAGAATAAATACCATGTATATCTCCTTATTAAAATACTTTATTTATAAAAAATAAATGTGTATCAAAAATGAATATTCATTTTTTATAATATTATAAATGCATAAAAGTTATTCGAGTGGCTCCAAGTGGTCCTAAAATATACCCAATGATGATAATTTTTACAATAAACTCAAAAATTTTACTTATAACAAATTTTATTGTAGTTTTATATTGTTATAATATTTTGTTTACCATTAATTATCTTATTTACTCTTAAATGTGGCCATTAAAATAATTACTAAAATTACTATTCAAAATGAGAAAAAATTAAAGGAACCTTATTTAATAAGTTAGACCATATTTTTCAAAATTTGGAATTCATTTTTTCAATTTTAGAACAAAAAATGGGCATAAATTAATTAAAAATTAAAGACATTGATTTAATGAAAAAACATGTTTTTCAAGTAAAACGTTAAAAAGTACACATAGGTTTTCTATTTATTTTTAATTTTAAAAATTCTAATAAACTACATTGGATTTACTAATAAAAGAATCATGTAATTGTACCTTAAACCCTGTTGAAAGTATAATATAGCAATATAAATTAATTAGATGAAAATTTATTTTTTAATTAAAATGCATTATATATCACTATTCATTAAAATGTTAATTTAATAATAAAAATTAAAAACCAAAGTACCCAAACTATATTTTTTATGCCCTACATCGAAATAATAAATTAAAATTTACAAATAAATAATAAATTCATGTCAAAAACATGATTTAAAACGGGTTCACCCTGAAAAGGCGATAACCTCTAGTTTAAGAAAAACACTCATTCCATCTATAAAATATTATTTGGTCTTATATAATTTCTATGATACAACTAGGATGAATTTTAAAAACAATATTTAATTAGTATTTCATTAATATAAATAAACATGTGTTATTTTATAATTTTATAAACATAATTATTCACATTTAAATAGTTTTTTCATAAAAATACCTCATTTATATTTTAAAGGTTTTTTGTTTCATTTCAAGATAATTCGGTAACCAATAAATCAATATATAAACATGTGTAAACAATAAATCCAATATAAATCTCTTACTATTCATTCTATACATTCTAACATCTAGGCGATAACTACCATACTAAATAATATTATTTAGTTGTTCATTTAGGCTATTTGTGGAATATCATATACACTGTGGAGCAATGTGTTTCCCTTTAAAAACTAAGGATGTTAAAAAACCAATAAAAATTAACACAAAAAACAGATAAATAACAATTATGGCATCAATTAAAAAATTACTCAGTTTATAATTTATAAAATAGATGGATGATTTCATTATTCAAGATTAATACATTGGAAACATCCTTAAAAAACTTCAACAAATAGTCATTTTTATTTTTAGAAAACTATTAAAATAATGTTAAAATTTTATATTTGAAAATAATTGTTATCTAGGAAAAAAATTTATAAAATGAAAAATAAACATTTAATCCATTAATGATCTTAACATTTTAAAATTCCTATCATTTATGACATATTAATATAATTAGTTTGTTCACATATATAGGAAAATCTAGAAGGGTATTATTTCGAAAAGGACAAGATGTTTCCTTTAAAATGATTTTTCAAAACTAAAAATTTGTAAAAACTTATTTAATAAATCAATTAGAATATTTTGTTAAAAAAATTACTATTTTTAAAAAAACAAGGGTTTTGGTTAAAAATGATTTTTGATATAAGAGACAAATAATGAAAAAAAAATTCAAAAATATATTATTATTCATTATAAGTTATAATGAGTTAAAAAATATACCATTATTATAAAAACGTCATGAATAAAATAAATACAATAAAATATAATTATTTTTTGATAAAATTTTCACATAATTCCCCCAAAGGAGATTCAAATGTAAACTGTCTTAAATAATGATTAGATTGTGAAATAAACACTTATCTATTTAGTAACATCTATATTGTAATCCCCATCAATGAAGTAAGATAAAATGATTCCTTAATTACACTAAATAGAAATATATTCAAGATATATCATATAAAAGGTGATTTATATACACTATACAAAGAAATTAAATGATGAATATAGAATATGGCTTACTGAAATAAATGTGAGATAAAAAACACTAACCCCATGCTCTCCTTTTGATAGACTTATATTCAATTCCTATATAATGGTTTCTATAAGGTTATTTAATTTTAACATAACCATAATAATATAGATAATATCATATATTATCAACTTATTATGTTTTACCTCTGATTTGTTAATAATATTCCATTATTTTCATTATTTTGTATGTTAATTTCCTTATTTTTCTCATGTGTGTTTTATGATGAATTTTTAGATTCATGGAAATAAAATATAAGTAATCCATATATATAAATATAATAATGGTATAAATATAATATTTACTTATTTCCTATAGCATTATAACCACTCATAAAATTATCACATGGAAAATGAAAAACATTGTTACGTGAAGAGGATAGGTTTTATGTAGGTAAGAGGAAAAAAGTCATTCCATTAATGAGCAAATGGAAAATAAGGTGGGTGAAATATTAATTTTAATAAAAATGTTTCATCTAATATATATTAAATATATATACTTATTTTATCCTTATTTCATTCCATGAAATTTATAAAGGAAAACTAAATCACATAGCGTAGCAAGGTGATAGTCTTATATACACCCGAGTTACATTATAAGATTTGATATAGATTGGAACATGAAAATATATTTCATATATTAAAATTATATAATTAAAATAATATCAAATATTCCATATAAAATTTTTAAATCCTTCATTATATCCATCCATGAAATCTATTAATTGATAATGAACATCATCAGTTCATGAGAAGGTAGTCCATTATAAACACAATAAATGATTTCATTTTCTACACGATGGAAGTGGAGGGGGATAAATAATATGAAATACATACCATAACATCTTAGTGTATGTTAGATACTGTTGTAATTATATTGAATGTATAAATATGTAATTTAATCTGGAAAATGAATAAGTTTATTGAATGATCTTTGTTAAGAGAATTATCATTACTAAGTGAAACATCCCTTTGATCTCCTCTTAAGGACCCTAGGGATGATATTTTGGGTTGAACCAACGTAGTAAAATTTGATTAAGATTGATTGGGATATAATTAAGTTGGATTTGGTATAGCCAAATTAGTTGGATGTTTTATGTAAGTGAGAATAATGAGTTCCCTTTTATAAGTTGGGAAAGGGAACCCACATTGAAGTTATGAGGAAATTTTTGAAATGATAAAAGATAAAGTCATTCACATGATACAAAATAAAAATGAATATATATTCTATATTTATAAGGATAATATGGAAATATTTACCTCTAACAATATTATCACTTTTTGGTATTTCATTTGTTACCATTATCTTCGTAATTTATACACTGGTAAATCCATTTGTACTAAAATTGGAAAAATAATTTCAAATGTTTTGTCAATTCCTATTGGTCAAAATATAAGATAAAAATTTAATTTAATATAAATTATTATTATTCCAATTATTCAATTTATTTTAATAATTTCAATATGTAAAACATGTAAAATTTATTGTAAATGTAATCCCACAAACACCACAAAAAAGATGGTTTCAAAGAGAAATTGATCCAAATTTACTATGTTATTAAGGAAAATTCTACCTGAAAATGAGAAAATTGTACTAAATTGTTTTAATTTATATATATATTTATTATTTAAATAAAATGAATTTCAAAATTTTAATTTTCAAATAATTTAAACCAAAAGGATGTTTACAAATAAATTTAGTATTTTTCACAAATAATCAAAAAATGAAACATTTTATAAAAATCAAAATGTATCATAGGTTAATTTTGATAAGATAATATAAAAAATAATATTATTTATAAAATAAATATACTAATATTGGTGAAAAAAATATTAATTTCTATAAAAAAAGTGAAAAAACATTATTTATTAAAATTTACTATTTTCTGAAATTTTTCCATTAACATTTAGATGATTCTTATTATGTATAAAATAAAATAATAACAGTAATTATAATAAATTATTTTTTTTCCATTAATACCAAAAAACTTATCAACAAGGATATAATGATGTTCTCTATTTTTTTAGGCTTATGGTGGCATGTTCTATAGCTTATCGTAGAGAATAAATTCACTAAAATATATATCATGAGTCATTAAAGATTAGTGTTTCCTATCAAACATGATAAATAATTAAATGATATTCTTTTAGAATTTAAAGGTCTCGTATTCATGAATTTATTTTATTTTTTCCGACTTTTTCTCTATTACTTTTCATTAAATTTACTTTATATGTTTCATATTTATTTTCAAAATAAATAATTTTATTTTACTAAGAATTGATTTCAATTTTCGGTATTGGTATTTATATTCGTCAATAAAAACAACCCTTGATGTAACAGATACTCTACAGAGGATATGATGTATTGATAACATCCTATTTATTTCTCTATGTAGAATTTGAAATTGATACAGATCCTATTACTTTTTTACTAATGAATCTTGTTTCAAATTGATTATTTTGTAAACAATTTATTTCTCATGGGTTAGTAATCATTCAATGTTATTGTTATTGACCCATTTTCATTTATATTTTTTAATTATTTTTCAGTGAAATTTTCATGGCGTGAGTATCTTTTCCATGGTTCATTTTGTTATGAAAGGAATAATTGGCTAATTTCATTGTTTTATGATGTCATATAGGCTCTATATTAATTATTTATATTATGGGTCATAGTTAATTTATATGATGGTTTCACCCATATAGAACAATGGGATCCTGATATCGATTATATTATGGTTGTTCGCAGATATTTCTTAGTGAGATTGATATATCATATATGATGGGTGACCCCATATTGATCCATGTGAGACTAATATAACATATTTTCTAGGTGATCTCATGATGTAAACAACGAGTTTGAGTAAAATTTATCTATATGGGTTTTAATATGGATTTTTCTTATGACTATATTCTAAATAATAAATTATAGTTTTTTTGGATAAATGATCATAAGATATATAGGTATTATTTATGTAAGAGTCTGCCCAAATTCTATGAAACATTGAACCAAAAAAGTCCTTCTGAATAGATGTTATCGAATATTTAATTTTATATTTTGTAATGCATTGGATGAAAATATTGGGTCACATTTATCACTATGAAATATTAAAATGTAATTATCATGTATTTAGTATAGGATCATGTAGTTTTAATATGGGGATATAATATAGATTGGATTTAGTTATTATTCATGGTTTACGTTCAACTATTATTACTCGTTTGGAAACTCATTTTATATTTGATCTCATTTCTTTATTGTATTATTACACATTAGACGGAAAGGTTATTCGTGTTTTAAGGTGAAAATTATCTATTTTTCAATTTTTTATTTGTTCATATAATTATCCATTGTGTATTATATGATTCCATGGAATTATATTCCTAAACCATAGGGTTCATAATTCAATTCATGACTAGTGGTTTTTTTTCTTTGTTAATAATTTACTGGAGGTCCATGAAATTTCATTATAGACTTAATTGTTTCCACTGAATAGCCCATATAAAATTCCTAAAACATGTTATGGTGTTCATGGTAAAATTCCAAAGGGATTATTAATTATTCATAATAATGGATTAAAAAACAATTTCACATTTTCTGCATTTATGATTCGTTGGGGTGTGATTATTATTCTTTTCAACTCTGTTATGGTTTCAAAATACTATAAAATATCAATATTGTGTTGAATTTTATGTTCTTTTGAAAGAGTGTGTATAAAGTTATATCTTGAGGTTACTACACCAATACAGTAAGGGATTTCATCATTAATTTATAGTATTTCATCCTATATATAATTTTATTAATTTTTTAACTTTTTAAATTGACTGGTTTAATGATAGTGTATTTTATATATTTACTATAAAATACATATTTCCTTGATATTTATTTGACAAAATTTTTCCATATTCCAAAACATAATTCGCTTACGTGTTATGAAACCATTAGGTAATTTTGGATCCTAATGTGGGTAACAATATGATGTGGTTATATATTTATAAATTACAAAATAAACAAATATATGTCATTTGGGATAGGATAGTCATTTTTTCATTGAATGATAGTTCCATGGGTTATTGAATAGAATATTTACTCAAAATTCATAATGGTAAATGTTTTGTAAAGGAGTAATTTCCCATATGTGTTAATAGATTTGTGTATACTATTAATATATATATCAATACACCCTGAAGATGTGGTCTAGGTAGTTTTATGAGATTTTATTATTGAAATGGGATATCCATGATTTTTTTGTACATATTATATATATTTAATTATTATGTTTCTAATATACTATAGTAAATAATTGTATAAAATGAAACATTCTTTGGGATCATTGGTTAATGGAAAATGGGTACATTTTGTGAGAAGACATTTTGTTTGAGGTAAAAGTGTGTGACTAGATTCATGGGGATCAATACAGTTATTCGATTTTGGGATTTACCATTAGGGTTGATGAGTGACTAGGTAAGAGTTTTTATGAGGAGTTACCAAATGAGGTGTGTAAGACCAGTTTGGTCTATGGAATATGATTAGTTAAATGTGATTTTATTAGTATTGTTTTATAGATTAAACTATTGGGGTAAGGATTCTAAAATGAGGTCTAGGTGGAGTGATTGTTGATTCGTTGAGATAATAATGGGGATAATGTTAAATACATACCATTGTGGATTCTATGGTATATACACCATTTTTGTATGGATTTTCAGTGTACGTGGTGTTTGTATTCATTATACCAAATTGGGTATGTAAATGATTAATAAATTTACATTTTCTAAAATTTGGTGGTTCATGAATCATCGTTTCTTACTTAGTATATAATAAATTTACATGGAAATTCGCCATGAGCAGGATTTATTCCCTCATATAAAATTAATTCATAGTATATTAAACTATGTAAAAATTATAAAAACGTGATATTCTATATTTATAGTGGAATTATACTACTTATGACTACCCTATTTGACATATGAATTTTATGGTGTATGAGATGGGTAATAGAAAATAACTTCTGATAAGGGGCAATGGGTTCTGATGGGATGACATGGAATGTGGTCTTGGCCAATTAGGATGTATCAAGAATCCAATATTGTTATAATTTTTTCTATTTTCTGTATATTATCTATATAAATGTAATGTTTTTAATTGTACAATGATAATATATGTGTAATTTTTTATCAACTCGTAGCCTTTAATTGTCTATATTATCTTATAATAATTATTTAGTTATATTTTACTTCATATATCGTTTATTTAGAAATAATATATATATATATATATATTTAATTCTAGTTTTCGAATAATTAGAGTATATATTAACCCTATTATATATTTTTTTGTTACCATTATTTAATGGAACTGAGATTTCAAGTAATGACATAAGATGTTCTATAGTGTCTCAACTCATGGATTCTAGGTTGAGGTTCATCAAAACATACATTAGTGTCCCTTATTTATTTATTTATTTTTTAATCAAGTAAATCTGAATATATGAATTCTATTGTATACTATGGATATTTTATTTTTGTAATTAAAACATATATAAAATGGAATACCTAGTTATAAGGTTAATATTTGATATGATTTTTGAGATACATGTGATGATATTTTTGTTATTGTATTTTTCTAATAATTATGGATGAACGAGTGTGAGGGTTAATAAAAAATGAGTGAAATGCTTAATCACATGGAATGTATATCACAATTTATGACTTAATTTTCATATGGAAATTTATAATTATTCATGTTAATAAAAATAATAATATGTTTTATAATATCACACACAATAATCTATTGGTGGAGTTATAATTCTCATGGGCAATGTATGATAGTGTATATTGATTATGATTACATATGTTTTCTTATATGACCATAAGTGATACTTGGTCAAAGATATTTCATGTATGACAGAGTTGTTTCCAATGTTTGATAAGTGTAGGGGAGTTTGAACATAAATATAATAAGAATTATATGATATTTGATGGTATGATATTAATATAATTTTTTTATAAAAATGAATAATAAGATTTATATATGAATTGATGTGAACATTCATATCTCATAGAAGATATATTCAAACTCAACCCAGTTAATGTAGATACAAGTTTTTGCGGTGAATAATATAAAACTAGAGGCAATATGAGAAACAATTGAAGAGGATATATTAAAAAGGATAATTTAGTTGGGATTTAGAAAATTGAGTTCAGTTTTTCCTTGCGTAAGTCCATGATGGATAATTTAATTTAAATGGTTCACATGGTCAATTAACTCATTTGTAGTGGTTATATAGGAATTAAATATATGGTGTAGTTTATAGGGTGAATTTATTATAGTTTTCGTATATTTACAGCCCTCATGGTAAGAGGTTTAGTCTAGAATAATGTATTATGATGTTACTTCTATGATATATGTGTGATATCACGTTTAATACCTATATGGTTGAGGGATTGACTTGAAATAGTTTTTAGATTCTATTTTATGGGATATTATAAACATATATGATGATTCTAGAGGATACATTGGTGTTAATGGATTCCAAGTAGGTGGATATGATGATAATTGATTATCATTTATGTTTTGTTCGGTCAATTGATGTTCATGTTACCAAAAGGTATAGAGAATACCCAAAATGGTTTTTATCTTGAGCACATCTTAATTTTGTTCATATATTCAACATTGATATAGTTATTAATTTTTCAATATTGTGGTGGTGAAAAATTAGATGATTGTTATTTATATCCTAGGTTATGGTCTATCGGTTAGGGATATACATATACTTTTGAAATCAGTCATATGTAATCTAGCAACACATTTAATCCCAAAATTAAGAAACTATATATTAACTATATATTCGGATAATAGGATTTCAAACACACATATTTTATATGCATGGTGTGACATAATGCTTCCCAATTGGGTTCCTCTAAATACTCTTGTAAATTACATTAGAAAATAAATCCATGAAACCCTAGTTTTAACAACAATTTATCAAATAATTATAATTCATTATAGATCTCCATTATATAAGGAGGTGATTTTGTTGTTACCATATTATAAACCAGTTTCATTTACATTAAAAACCCATATATGGGATATTTATTGTTATAATAATATTTCATATTTCAAAGATAAAAACATTATATAAATTAGAGTAGATGGAATTGTGAAATAAAAATACTTTTACCATTTTAAAACCAAGAGAACACGAAGCTTAATTTTGAAAACACCCATTTACCATATTATTTAAATAAAAAATATTAGGATGAAAATACATTGGAAAAAAAAATTGTGCATTAGAAATTATAATTACCTTAAAATTAAAATTAATTTTTAAGGGTTGGGAAACACATAATATCACAAATATAAAAATATTATTGGTAACCGGAAATGCTTATAATTTATGAGAAATAGTTTTCATGGAATGGTGAAAATAAAAACTAATATCAAGTTAAAATATATAATCACATAGAAAGAATAATATAACAAATAGTAAGTAATTAAAATATAATTGAAATAGAGAAATAAAATATTATATTAATCATATGATAATAATCAATACACTAAGGCGATTTTATTAATAATATCTAAATTGAAATAAACATATGAGTAGTTAATGACAATTTTTTTCATCGAATATGTATAATTTCCCCCATTATCCTAAATTGGTATGAAATCCATAGGAAAAAGAATAGTCACACACAATGTGGTAAACTCTCTACTGTGTCATATTAATTAGTGTGGATATAATATATCAAAATCCCATATACCTACCCCAAGATTCCTATGAGATATCATGAATATGTGATCAATCAAATCAATGTATAATGATATATATTAACATAATTCAATAATAATAAAACCATAACTCATACCTCACAACTTGTCAAGATATAAAATGTTCAAATTTATGAACATTTGAAAATTTTAATTATTATATAATCTAAATGTCATATTATGTCACTCTATATAAAAAATAACAATATTGAACAATTTTTTGTGCAAGAATAAAATAAAAATAGTTATTTTATGTTGTAAAATATAATGTCCGAAATATGAGACCTAAATCATATCACTTCTGTAAATGTCGTATAAATAAATTAATAATATATATAATTTATTAATAGTAAGGAATTCATTTATCTGAAGAAGATCAGTTTTTTTGACGATAATATAAATAAACAATCACCAATTCTATCATCAAAAATGGAATTCTAATTTTCCACATTTCAGGAATCCATAATTCTATTTTAATGTTGATATATCCCCTAATAATTAATGAGAGGGAACATAATCATACATAGTGAAATTGTACCATATTAATAATCCATGGTAAAATAATGTAACATTCCACCTATGGGTTTTAAGATGATTTTTTTAACAATATAGAGAATATGAGGGAAAATTAAGTAGAAAATAGAACAAGGTTGGTTTACCTTTAATTTTAAACAACAATTAATGAAAAATCAACAATATTATTCCAAATGAAAAAGAATACATTAACGAATTTATGCATTGGGGTATCCACATTAAATATGGATGAAATAAGAATAACACATTTTTAAAATACATTTTAAAATAAAAATAAAAATACGTTTTAAAATAATTCCCCTGGTTTTGGCACATGAATAGGTTGAAACTGCCCAGAATTATTGTAGAAAAATACAACTCAAAATTTCTATGGAATAACATAGATGTTAATAAATTATATAAACCACATTATAAATCAATATAATTAAGAAAAAAATTAATCAAAATACATTTTATAACATAACACAATAACTTTAATTAATTTTTGAAGCTAATAATACTAAATATTTCATAATATAACATCTATATTGTAATTTTGGATCACCCCACTAGACCCCATAGAAACATTTCCTTGGATTATATTTAGATTATTTTTTTTAATTTAAATTCCACACTAAAATAAGTCTATATACTTTTGCTTGGTAGATTTATATGAAAGAATTAGAGATTCCCCTATTACACTTTACATACACAACAGAATCTATTAATATAGTAGGTACAATATACTCGTCTTCTGTTATAGATTTAAGAGACATAATTGTTTCTATCCTTTGATCCTGAGTCACTAACTCCATATTTGGTTGGTGAAATTATAAAATTAATATTAAATTTAATTTTAGTATGTATAAATATTATAAAATAATACTATTTTTAAATTAGTCGTTGATAAAAAAAGGAATACAAGACTCTAAACTAAATAAATAAATTGTATATTTTATCATACCCTAATAACCCTCTGAAAAAAAGAATAACTCAATACAATTTTCCAAATAACTATATATAGAATAATATTAATGAATTAATAGTTCCGTACAACCATTCTAGGATATGTAATTCATTGGACTATCTATAATTGAGGGGTGTCATAATTTATTCATGGGATCATCAATTAAAAATGTGATGAATTTGAAAATGAAACTTTTAGGTATATATATTTTATTATATATTTTATAAATCAAAATAAATTTATCCTATATTTTTATAGAAACAATAATTATATGGAAGAAATCTGATTTATTGACCAAAAATTATTGAGTCACGTCCCAACATTGAGGTTGAAACATACCCATACTACATTCCAAAACATTAATACCATGTATGATTGACACATAAAATAATTGATTAACTAGCGAGTTAACATATAAATAATCATCAACTGAAATCTCTATAACAAATATTTTCCCTTTTAGTTCTAGATTTAGTCATTCATAAACAGAAAAGAAGTTCAATATGTCCTATAATATTCAAACATATAAAATAAAAATCCCATTAATTATATAGAATTAACAAATTATAATATTCGAATCAAATTTATTGTATATAATAAACTAGTAAAATATTACCATTCTTGGAGAAAGTAAATGCATTTGAATAGTGAAATATGTTATAAGATGTCATTACCCACTATTTTGGGTAAACCTAATATACACTATGATACGGGATTATTAATCGCAATAAAAGGAGATAACAATTTAATAGTTAATAAACACTATGATAATTATCATTAGAAAACTACAAAAACTTTGAAATAATACCGTTTAATACAATAACTTCATAATAATTTCAATTACATAATAGAAAAATTCCATAGTAATCAAGCACATATTCCAATGAAAATATAAACAAAAACCTGTAATATTTTCATATCCTTATAAATAAATTTATGAAAATAAAAAATAGCTCAATATACCATAAAATGTTCCATATTTTTATAATATGTAATAATCCACATATATATACAACATCCAATATATATGAAATAAAAAAATTAAAAGCCTACAAAATCAAAAAAAATCTTATATGAAGGTGATTTTCAATAGTGAAAATTTTATTCATGGTTACTAAGACTATGAACCAACTATGAAAAGTGAATTTGGAATATTACATTACCAAATTTATGTAATGGTACAAGTTAGAATGATTAATATTTTATTATTAATCAATATAAAAACATTGAGTTTATTTTATACATGTATAAGGAATATAATTTTAATAATTTAGATAGTCACATTCATAACCAACAATGTTATAACTACGATATTACAACATACTATATTATGTTTCTTTTTAATTTAATCATATTTTTGTTCTAAAATTTATTATATATATTTAACTTATTTAATTAAAATTATATTGTAATTTATTTTAGTTATACATTCTATTGTATTCTTGGTGTTGCATGTCTTAAAAGCTATCGAACTTGTTGTTCATCGGTAAAAATATATGGGTGTTACATTAAAGCATACTATTATATAGGGAGGTAACAAAGGAATATATTTGGTTAGGTATTGGGAAAACCCAATTTGATATGGGTTCATGGAAAATATAGGAGAGGGGGATCCCATTATTAATGGAGGATAAAAGGAATTATTATAAATAGTAGAGACTATTAAATAATGGTATGGCACTCTAAAGAACATTCACTCAAAAATTGAGAAATATAATATTACGGGATACATAATTCTGATACATACCTCTAAAATTAAAAAGAAACACGTTTTAAACATTCTTTCCTCCTTATGTTTAAGGATACTCACATTTAACATTTTTACATTTTTACCACAATAGTATTCATTTAGCTATTTTTACTAATAATTATTAAAAAAGTAAGTAAGAATTGTTATTTAATATTAATTATGATTATTAAAAATATTTAATCCACATTATCAAATAATATTAATAAAAGTGATAGATTATAATTTAAAAGTAAACATGTGGACATGTTGGAAAATAAGTTTTCAAAAAAATATTTTTTTCAAACACAAGGATATTGTATATTAACTATATTAATGGTAAATTTGATAAAACGATTTTCAATTCATATTTTTAGAAATATACTAATTATATTTAACTTAAATAATTTTAACTCGGATTTTATTTTTTTATTTTAAATGGAGACACATTAGGCACTGTAAAATTACTTTTCATATAAATGTGTTTCTAATTGTAAAATTATTCATATAAGAATATCTAGTATAAATATGATTAAATTTTAATTTAATGGATGATATATAAATAAGAAATAATTATGTTACTTTAATTTCATATTAAAAAATTATAGAACTTTAAAATTTATTAATTTTTTAAAAAACAATGACATTTTTTACAAAAACATGAATTTTCACTATTCAATGATAACACAATATATTCAGAAAAATCCCAAAAATTTACCATATGTAAATTATGATATGATGACATTAAAAAGAATTTTTAGTTTTTAATATAAAATTTCTAAATGATTCAAAAATTAGTTATATTATTTTCATACAAAAAATCATTTTGGATGAAAATAATGATTTTTTGAATAATAATATCTTTTTAAAAAATCAAGCACATACTACATATGAATTTATGAATCGATGAAATAGAATTATATCTATTTCATTAATTATATTTCACAATAAATACCCGCTGATTTAATTTCCATGTTATAATATTCATTTTTATATAATTGATGTTTATTTTGGATCAGTGTTGTGTGTCACTAACTTAGTCGAAGAAAATGTTATTTTAAAATTTCAGGGTGTTAAATTATAACATCATAAAATAAATATCATCATCAAAATTTTATCATGTGATAAAAAAATCATGGTTTTGACATAATATAATTCAATTTATGAAAGCCACATAGCTAAAATTGTTAATAAAATTTTCACATAAAATTGTGAAAATAATATACGAATGTCTTCAGGAATAACATTGGAAAAAAATTCCATGTATGGTAAAATTAGTGGGATGTGAAAATATTAGAATGTTATAAATTAATATATAATTATATAGAGTGATTGAGACCATTTAAAATATGAAATTGAATGATAAATATAATATCAACAACCAAAAACCTTTAATCTATATTCAGTTCAATGAATATTCATTCATCATATATTCCGGTAATATGGTAAAACATTTTCCATTATATTTTCAATATATTTGATTTATTATTTTACATTCATGATATAAAACACTAGAAAATATACTTTCATTACATTTATCTATTTTATAAACAAACATTCATCTTTTGGTAGTTTATCGACCGTTTTCCACATCACCTCTTACTCCGATGAATGAACAACCATGTTGAATTTTAATGAATGATTCATTAAAATTTAAATTTAATGGATCACTCGCTATGTAAAAGAGTTTAAATATATTAATCCTATCATTATTAAACCAGAAATATTTTTCATATTTTATGATAATAGAAAAAATTAATATTGATTTGTTATTCCCCAAAATTAAATAATAAAACACCAGGTTTGACATAGATCATTAATTAAATAAAAATCATATTTCATAAATAAAATAAATAAACCCCACATGAAATAATTTATTAACCTTGAATATTATCTCAAACAATTTAACAAAGATCCCTGGAAACATAATGTTATTATTTTCATGTAATTCATTACATATAAACCAATAATATATATATATATATATATATTTCATCCCAGAAAAATGTTTCCCAAAATTCTATTAACCACCTCAAAATAAAAAAAATGATACAGAATTCATTCCATAATATGTTTCACAAAAACCTACATAATATTGTTCCAATAAAACATTAATGTTAATATAATGACTTATTAAGTATAACATTATTAAGGCCAGTAGTAAGTGCTTCACCTTTATCTCCCATTAATTATGTGTTCATGAACTTATACCATTCAATATATATTGAGATTTCACTACAAATATGGGTTTTAATGTTTATAAATTTAGAATTTTTAAAACATTCCCCAAAATATAATGAACATCCGAAATATAAAATTAGACATTATAATATTTTTTATTTTCTACTGACTTATATGAATCTTATTTTTTCCAAAAATTAATAATACAAAAATTAAATATATTTATATCCAAATAAGGTACGTATAATGGATTATATTTTCCTTAAAAATGTCTTTTTCCATTATATACCACCTTACCATTAAATCACCTTTCTAGGTCATAAGTACCATAAATCATATTATTCAAAATATTTATAGAAAAAAATATTTACTTATCCTTATATGATTTAGGATTATTGTAACCACAATTAAAATAAAAAATCACTTTAACCATATTATTAACAAAATAAAAAAAACCTAAAAACAATAATCATTCTACATAATTTATTTTCATATCATAGGATCATCAGAATTATTCCTCATATTATATAATTAACTTGTATAATTTCAACAGTCCCAACATCATCAACATTCAACTATTAATGGTTACATATGTTAAACATTATTTACCTATTTATTATTTACTAGAGTATTTTTTTTAAATATAGTAACTTAGTTAACTCAATCTAAACAAAATATAATCACCAAGTTACATCAAAGATTTTTATTTGATATCTCATAACACATTTTTGACATTTATAAAATGAAAAATTCTTTTCATTGACATTTTATCATAAAAACATCAATGATACTTCATTATTTTGTTATTTATTATATTGGGAAATTAATTATGATAAAATATGTATTCCTAATTCTATATATCTCATTTTTTATTCTAATATATGGTCAAACATCCATTCCTTTTAGTATAGGTATCAAAATTTTAAAATAATTACATTTCCCATCATATTGGTTGTTGGCATACTTTATCCCAATTCTAACTACTAAATAATATAAGAACAAAAAAGATGAGAAAATTGTACAAACTTGAACCCAGTAGTCTAGAGTCAGTTGTTATTGTTTCACAATATCATAGATGCAATATACCACATCACAATGTATTGATCATTTTAGTGGTCTTGAAGAACAATATACATACACATTTTTGTTATTACATTGGTAATTAATAACATAACATAGAAAATGGAAAATAAACTACATCTATGAAACTTATTCATATATTTCATCCTCATAACATAGGGAATGAAAAAATAAAAAGGGTGATCTCACATGTTTAGTAAGGGTTGGATGAATAAATTAAAAGTGAAGCATAATAAATGAGGAATAGTAAATATGGAATCGTAAATAACATGAAAATATAATAAATAATATCAATAAAATTATATTGAAAAGAAAATTAAATAAATTATCTTAGTGGAAATATTGTGGATACTAGTCAATGAATATGGAAAGAAAAAAATTCATAATTATTGGACATTATGTATCTAGAACAACAACCACTTCCATAAAAACATTTCAAAATAATTTTTATGTTTGATTGTAGAAACGTATCTGGTTTTTCATGGAAAACATGAATGCATTATCACCAAATGATTTGGCTACAGAGACCTATGAATTGAACAAGAGGATATCTATATTCATTCCATACCCATTTCTACACATCCAAAACATTACTAAAATATTTAAATCGTTAATTTAATTCATTAATGAATCAAAATTCTAAAATATAATATGGAATAATGCTATATGTATATGAAAATAATCATTTACATGATATAAAAATACTGATATTAAATATAGTATTGAATGAATGAGGATCGTAAATAATAGGAGAAGTACACCTAAACCACACACATAATATTAGTTCTCATAATGAAAATCTCAAAATTATAAATATGATATGGGAAACCCCTTACAATGTTCATATCATTGAGAAGAGAATTAATTAATTGGATGATTAAGTGTAACAAAATTTAATAAAAAAATGGACAATTCTGAATATAACTAAATGACTCTTTTTGACATAAATGATTGGGACATATAGATTTCTCAGTGTTTGTGCCTCCTATTTCTGCTTCCCCTCATATTATTAGTGTGATCTTCAACAGCTTATCCTCTACCATTGTGGTTTCCTTTGTATGCTTTGGATGGTGTTGATACAATAGGATGACCGGCTTCTCTAGTTTTTTGTGGCTTCATGTTGGGATTGTTGGGTCCCTAGCCTCCTGATAAGGCCCCGAAGGAAACGTTTGGGCCTATCCTGCCCATCAGTCCCCTGGTTAATGTTGTATTTGGTTCAAAGGGTGGGTTTTTTACCCTTTATCCTCGAAATAGGGTCTTATAGGTTTTATTAATTTTTCAATTTCTGTATTTCTATGAATTCCTCACATCTTTGTGGATCCTCACTATGTTAATTGAATTGAAGGTGTTCTAGTGGTGGATTTTTCTGATGTGATACTACTGGAAGTTGTAGAGTTTGATAATCAGTGATTTATTGCAATTTCCAATTGTGAAAAAACCCTTCTGGCCTCATTAGGAATTTTTTGGATTATTGGTGGTCTTGTTCAATAGGTGGTTGTTTCTTTATTATCCATGAAAAAAATTTCATTAATTTTTTTATCTTGTGATGATTCCATTCAATCCTAGTCATGAGAGGAACATAAATGTGTTTCCCAGATATTTTATCTCCCTGGAGGGGATTCGTGTTCTCACTTCGGATGAGCATAGTGTCAATAGTTAGTGTTGTTTAATCTCACAGGGGTACCTATCAATTTTTAAAAGCATGCCATGAACTATTAAATCGACAATGCTTCGTGCTTGATTGTTTTTATATATTTGGATACACAACAGTTACAGGAGACATCCTCTTCTCAGATCTATGTGGAAGTCAATTTTGCTGACCCAATACCTTAATGTGTTATTATAAGGGATGGTTCTGATTTTTAATATTGGAAAAGGTTTTTGGTTGAGGCTTCTCCACCCTTCTGTGTTCATTGATGCAGGCAGGGTCACTCGGCAAGTTTCTATATATGATGAAGAACTCTTTACGTAGACGGTGGATTCAAATTTGTTTAGGAATATGTGTATGCGTTGAATATCATAGTGGTGTTTTCCCTAGAGGTTTTTGTCTTGGATGTGGTACATCCATTATCCATAATTGGTAATTTTGATGTTTTTCAAGGGCCCCCGATGCTTATTTCTTCTCCAATAGCGATTAGTATCTCTTTTGCTGATGTTCATAGCCTTGAAAGAATAATGTTTCTAGTTCTTTGTCCGGCCAATTTAGTGACGATTCTAGATAATGGTGCTGGATTGGTGTAGTGCGATCCGGTTGGGCTGAATGCTGGTGGCCCAAAACTATAGTGGATTTGACTGACTGACACTGACCGGAACTATATTAGAGTGGAATTCGGAGTCAATAGAACTGTAACAATTTTGAAAAAGGTTGTCATCATTCACTGTAGAAATACTGACATACTTTTTAGAAAAATGATTGTCTTCAACATTTTACATCCCATTTTTGGTCTACTATTATAACTACAAAACTTTGTATTTTGTGCTCCCAATATTAGTGAATTTTCTACCTCTCCATGTCGTAGGGTTATTTCCGAAGCACATAAATTTGTGTGTCCATTGTAAATATTCATTATGCATTCTTCTTTCATTTCTTGTTTCTATCATTGAGCCTATCAATGATTCCGCAAAAAATGGAGGTTCAAATTCCACATTGGATAGTTTTTAAAACATGGAAAATGATATTCACATGAATGATGAATCTCATGCACAAATTCCATTTGAGAATGATGTGGCAGATTTTGGTTTCCTTGTCCTCGATAGATCGACCCCATGCCCCTCACTTCTAATGTTGGCCCACCTGTCCTTGATGACTTGGTTTCCTGGTCAACTGTGCATCCCATCCTTATCAATTATGTTTTTTCTTCCTCCTAATTATTACTATCATGCCCGTCTTTTTAGATAAAAGTTTTTAACATGGAATTGAAAATATCTTCTGAATTGCTACACCATTCTTCCCACATGTCTCTACTGGTGGTTGTGTTACATGAAATTTTTTCCTCATGTAATTATACTAAGAGGATACAATTGTTCTCCAAGATTTTAGAGGATAATTGTTTGGAGAATCATTTCACTCTGATAAAATGATCTAATGGTGGTCTGGCACTAGGTGTGTCAAGAGATTCTGTCTAGGAAAGGGTTCATTCAGGGGATAAGGCATGGAAGTGTTTGAAGGCTTTTCAGTTTACTGACAGTAGCCGCATCATAACTAGTGCCATATACATGGAGGCTACAATGTTAGGTTCTGATTATATGATTTTTCCCGTTCCCACATGGCCATCCCTTCATCTCACGTATGATACCTATCATTATATTTAACGTGTGAGGTCTATGTGAACAAGTAAAATGTTTACTTATTGCATCAAAGGCATGAAATAAAAACTTAGACATGGTTATTATTGTGGATCAGAAACAATGATTGGATTTCATATCATCCTATACCAGATTGTTGGTGTTTTTATATTTCTTGCATGCAGAACTGTGTCATAAAAACAAATATATTTTCTCAAAACATTGTATCTCGTGGGATTTGGTGGAAGGATATTAATAGAAAATTACATCTAAACAACGATCATGGGTTTATGATTTTATCATTACATTGTTGTATATGTATTGTTTTAATGTGGAATGGTTATATAATTGGCAGTAGTTTCATTTTTTCCAACCTAGTAATCTAGCTTAGTTTATCATTGGAAATTTTAATACAATTATTGAATATTCTGAGATGAGATGAGATTATCTGGATGATACTAATGAGATGAAATACTTCATGTACTTTTTATCTTCCACGGGACTTATGGGCATGGAGTTTACTAGAAAAAATAATATTTTGTGAAACAACTGAAATGCAGTGAGGCCGATCTAGAGTAGGCTTGATCTATTCATATCCAACCTTAAAGGTTTAGACTCCTTTTGACAGGATATAGTTTCACATATCACTAGTTCTTTGTCGCACAATGAAACCCTCAAATATAGGATAAAAATGAGCTAAGGGTGAGGTAAACACTTCTATTATTCCTCAAGTTGACATCAAAATGATGATTTCATTTAGGAGGTCATGAATTCCTAGGAAGTAGCAGTGGAAGGATCTGCCTTAGTGTCCCTAATTAGATGTCTAAATTGACTGAAATAGGACATGAAAGTGTGGAGTGGAAACTGTGATGTCATGGAACACATCCTGAAAATCTTAAATGGTGACATAGAGAGAAAGAAGGCTAGTTTACATGAAGTATTCGATGCTGGTAGGTTCACCTTCATGGTTGAGGAGAATAATATTTAGATACAAAAAATCATTGAAATTGAGAGGACATGTATAAAATATCAAGATCCCATTAGGTTAGGGAAGGGGATAAGAACATTGCCAACTTATAGGAATTATTTTCGGAATGGAATATGGCCATGAAGATTAATCTCAGACTGGATGTTGTATCATTCACATATAATATGTAGGTTGCAATATCATACCAATATCCAAGGTCTAAACAAGTGGAAAAATATATCTCCCAATGAGACACAAATAAACAATGATTCATATCAATCCAAGGCATATGAATCTGAAATGGAAGAAACATCCTATGATCAGTGAATAGGTTGAGTTAAATGGAATGAGGAATAAAATCTAGGACAAATTATATACATTCACTCTATAAAATGTATCAATTCATACTTAAAATATTATAATTTTTTCTATATTACATGATAATTTCTCTAAAAACAAAAAAATTTCCTAAATAACAACAAAGGGATGAAAACAAAAGATTAATCAATAGATACATGTTTTTTTTTCAAATAAACCTTTTGAATACCCGTTGAATCATTACAATTCGTACTAAAATTTCATTTCAAAAACATATGATCTATTAAAATTAATCAATATTTTAAAAAAATCCAAAAAACCATTTTAAAAATACCATACCCCATGAACTCTATAGGAAATTTTAACATCACATATTTCAAAAACATATTTCAAATAAACCAACAAATTTATTTAAAAATAAAAGAACAATGTTTTATATAAAAAGTACCTTATATTTGAAAAAGTTTTAAAATCATATGACATTTTGAAATAATTTCACCATATATAGACCGTCAATATAAAATTATGTGTTTTCCCCTAAAATATGTTGCACATATTTTAATACATCATCCAAATTTTTCTAGAATAATCAATCACCAAAAAAATATATTTCAAGATCCAAAATGAAATATTTTATTTCAAAATATTTCAGAAATCCAAGATAACCTTACAAAAAATCCTTATTTCATTATTTTAAAAACAAAACAATTATCCCAATAAATTCATTTTCACTCAAGAAAAAAACATTTACAACACATGAAAATAGATCATAAATAAAGGCAGAATAATGGACTTGATAACAACTAAATCTAAAGATTTGAATCATCAAATAAACAATTGTGGAACTTTTTCTCTTACAAAAAAACTATGAAATAAAAAAAATGACGTCAACATAGTAAAATAAATATTGTTTTAAAACTATTCCTAGTACGTCCCTTTGATTGACATAAATATTACATTTATCTATTTTTCATAATGCGAGTCAAGATTCAAAAAATTGGTTTTCACTTGGTTTGTTAGACCCTATAACTAAACAAGATATATTCAATTCATTCTTCATCACATTATAAAAACATTTCATGCCACACATAAGAAAAATAATGACAATCTATTAATGACATAAAACATGTTACCATAATAATAAATTCATAATTTAATAAATATATCAGAAAACATTCCAAATTCCAAGGAAAATTCCAGCTGATGAAGGAATCGTGTGGCGTAGGTTGAGAAAGACACACAAAAAACTCCCCACATATACCTCTTGAGTCTTAAAAACCTTTTCAGAAAAATAAAAATACACCAAATAATTGGTGTTAGTTCCAAAACCTATGTCCCAGATAGAAAATTATATGTTTTAGCAACATCAAATGAAAAAACTGAGGGTACTATGTAGAAACCAATGATTTTAAATGTAAAAAAGGTTTGATAGAGTTTGTGACACACAACCCTGAACCAAAATGAACCATTATTATTAATATATTAAAATTGTAACATATCAATTAATTTTTAAAAATATCTAAAATAATTATGGTCAATTTATAAATTCATGCGAAAAAAACATATCGGTTTTAATAAATACCTTTATTCTTCAAATAAAAATCATTAAATATTGATTTTTTCATTTGGTGATAAAATACTAAAATTAGTTTTTCACAAAATTATAAATTTTAATTATTAAATGTACCAACATTTTTTTAAATTTCCATATAATAATATAAATTGGAATACATTTTGGAATTTTTAGAAAAATATTAAATTTCTAATAAATATTGAAACTTGTAGGTTTTTGAAAATTTTCATTTCTTTTATGTGAAATATGAAATTAAAAATTCCAAATAATATTTTATTTTGATGTAAAAAGTATATTTTATATTTATATTTATATATAATATATTAAATAAATTTTGAATTGTATTTATAATGTATTTTAGTATGTGTTCTTTTGTCGGGTTGGAAACTTGATTTTAATAAAAAAAATAAAGTGCATAATGTTTCTTAATTTTAATTAATAAAAAATTAAAGAGGATTGATTTAAATGATTTTTATAGAATATATATCTCATAATAATATTTTTAATTAAATTAATTATTATTACTTTTCATATAGTAATTATAAGATCATATAATGCGTGAATAATTCATTTCAAGAAAACATTTTTGTTGACATGTCTACGAGATTAATTTGGAATTAAATACTACCAATTATGTGAATTAAATTTGATGAAATGGATTCCATAATTGGATTATAAATAATTTATATTATAAAATAAGTTAAAATTATGTTTTTTTACCAATATTATTAGTACAAATATAAATAAAATGGTTATCATGGTAAAAACTTATAAATGGTAAAAGTGGGTAGCCTTGGAGGTAAATAGTATAACCTGTTTAGGAAAAGATTATATAGAATTTTATAGGACTGTTTTGAAATTATATCTTCTTAACTATTATATTTTTCAATTTTTGAGGAACCATTCTTGAGAGTAACATCCCATTATTGAATATTTTTTGGTATTTTCAAGAATTCCACTTATCCATCATTAGAAAATGGTATCCCATTTCCTCTCTATTCAAAAATTAAATATCCTATTTTTTATCCAATCCATTTAGAAAATATTCCTTAATTCACCCAAAATTTCATCGAAATCTAGATTTCATCATAAATCCAATCAAGGATGTCATATCCATCACTATGAAGATGTGGTTCGAATAATATATATCGATCTTAACAAATATTATTTATTTTATATCTTCATTAAACACAATAAAATCAAATTCAATCATTATTATAGAATAAAATTAGTATCTAATGTATAATATTATGCTATTATGTTAATTTCATAAACAAAATCCATCTCCACTTCCACCAATTTGGAAACAAAACTAGCTTTTGTGTGCTCGGAGGACAACAACATCGTGAATCAATCTAATTTGTTTTCCATCATATTAAACAAAGACAGTTAATTTTTATTGGATAAATTTATATTCATGATATTAATTACATAGAAATAATTCTGTTAAATTGACATATTATCTTCTTTTTAACCTTTCCATCCACTGAAAAATTATGACATCGTTCGTGTGTTCATTGGATTAGCGCATCATGATGGAATGTGATTCATTCGTTATTACCGCATCACATTGTTGGTATATTTAAGTTTATTTAATTAAATAATATTATATTGATCATATAATTACCATTTTGTAATTATAAAATAACACATAACTTCATTCCATCTAAATCTATGAAAAATGGATATGTTACCCAACCGTACATATGGACCGTCGACTATATAATTGTAATGTAGTTCATATTTTAAAAAAACTATTATGGGTTGGTTTAAAAGAATATTTGGGGAATAAAATTTTTAATTATTTTATTATTATTATTTTAGTGATGATTGCAATATTTCCTCACTATCCTCAATTAAAACATCGATTCAATTTTGATATTACGCACTAAGAATCACCAAAAATATCAACTAGACCAAATTGATTTTGTAATAAAATTAATCCTTAAAATAAATCATATAAGTTGTTTATGAATAAAATATTAAACCAGGATAATTATATTGAGAAAAATAAAAATTTATATATTTTTATTATGCATGAAATTAAAGACATGCATGATCAATTTCGGATTACTAGTAAGAGAATCATTTAAAGGCGTCCTTCTCTAAGATAGATGTTTTTTTATACAACTAATTTCTTTTAAATGGTATAAATACTTCCCCATTACATATTATATAATTAATCCTTCATACATAATTATTCTATATTTAACAAATAATTTAATTAATTCATGGTAATTTTGATTCAAATTTAACCATAACTATAAGGGTTTATGTTTCTATCAATTTTAAATGTGGGTTTTTTGTGCCAGAATTTAAATTCTATGAAATTATTTTATCAATGTCCAATGAACCCATTAAATATTTTCCTAATATGTGTATTCAATAAATTATGATTTAATACAATCATTTTACACTTTTTATTAGTTGTAATTATTTATTAATTTATTTTAAGTAAATCTAACTTTATTATTCTCTATAGTAAAAAATTCCATTTTCTTCAACATCAATGTTTTATAAAAATATTTCTACATTATATTTAACCTTACCAATATAAATTAATGAAATTTTCCCCCATTATTTAATTTTTTCCAAAACAATTTTAAAGTAATATTACTGTTGTTTTCTATATAAATCACTTTTTAGACATTTATTAATAATATGATTGGAATGTTTAATTTCTACAAATAGGACATGGGAATAATTTTCCACAAACATGGCCACTCAATATTTGAATTTTTTTATTGTTATATGGATATTTTAAAATAATTTTTTAATAATATTGTAATAAATATTATATTTTTATGAAGTGATATGAATTTATAAATGGTATTTCTCTTAAGAAGTATTCTATGTGATCTTTTAATAACACATTATCTAATAATGAAAAAATATTATTTTACTTATTTCATTTAAATTATGTGTATAAGTTTCCCACATATATTCCTATATTATTCCCCTTTACAATGAAGATTTAATACATTACATAATTCCATCCCGCGAATTCCTTCATTAATAAATTTATTTTCAATAAGATATGAATCATGACTATTCAACAAATTTTATTTCTATGAGATGTTATAATGGGATTACTTATGTTTTATTTCCATTTTCATCACATAGAAATCATGATAAATTTAGGAACGGTTCAACTATATTTTTCCATGTGAGCTTGATATCGCTTTTAAGATATGTGCACTGAGATAAATTCTTATGCATTGGTTGTTGATTTAGTATAATTATGATTCACATATAGAATTTGGTAGTAAATATAATCCATTATGGAACTTGTTTTACCTTTTTAATTTATCTATCCAGTTATCCATGACTCATTTTTATGTCATGTTATGTGTTCCAACACGTTTCCTATAATGACATGATCATATGAGACCATTTTCATTATGTTATTCATTAATTTGATTACCCATGAGCACTAACTTTTATGTAATAATGTAATCAATTTCACTTAATGGTTATTCATTCATGTCATTTTTATTCCCATACTATATTTTTCTCTCACCCTTGGTTTTATTTTATCCACTGGTTTTCCAATGATATTTTAGAAGTTGAAATGCACTCTTAATAAAATATTAAGAAAAAATTATGTTATTTTTGTTTATTTTTGATGTTTTATGAAGATATCCTTCTAAATACACACATCCTCGCAATAAATAGGGGAGGTATTTAATGTATTATTATGTTAATAATCATCGATTAATATGTGTAAAAGACAAGGGTCAATAGAGTCGGTATCAGTGTAAATGATTTACTAATATATGGAATCAGGTTTGGCATAATATTATTTATAATACTTGGGATAACATTGTAGATAATTCCATATATGGGAAAATATCAAGGAATATTAGTGAAGGATGCAGATGGTGGTTTTAGAGAAATTATATTCATTAATGTAATATACTAGTAGATGTGGCTCTGATAGAGTTTCACCTAGGGGTAATAACTCCAAAAAATGGGCCTCATGTTGGACTCGATCACCACCTAGTGAAATATAACATGCATTTAATCAAACATAGCATGTCACTCCAAAGGGATATTATTTTGAAATTAAAAAACTCATTATGAACACTTTTGATGCACTTGAAAAAATATTCATATAGGAGAACCTAAGAAGAATCATTAACATTGATAACTGAAAATGAATCATTTAGATTCATAGGTTAGGATATATATATCATTTACATGTTTTTTCATCCATGTTTATATGTTTTCATTTTTATGTTTTTTTATTATATTCACAACACCCCAATATTGTATAGTATTTATCATCTTAACTAAATTCATTTTATTAGATAATTAATGTTGTACAAATGAACTGTGATATACTGTTATATATTAACATGATAATTGGAATTGATATGTGGCAATTATGAATAGAAATCTACCCAATTGAATAGAAACCTCGCATATAAATTTCTAAATTAAATTTAGGTGACTTATAAATGAAAATATAATATATGTATGTCATGTATTATGTAAATAGATGTATTAAGAATAATCAATTATTTATTGGTATATTTTTTTAAATAATTTTTTTTATTATTTTATAATAAATATACTGATTTAAAAAAAATAAAAAATTTGATTCATAAATTAATATTTTGTTATTTTCCTATTATAATAAATTTATATGAGACCTTATTTATCATTTCAACGTGTCATAAAAGTATTTATATATTTAAAATGTATTTTTTTCAAATAATTGAATAATTTAATTAAAAAAAGTTAAAAAATTTGCAATTATTTTCATTAAATGGAGTCAATTTCATAAATCTATCCATTGGAAAATGGTTTGGGTGATTTTGTTTCTCTAAAATTGTTGAATTTTTTGGGTGAACAATGAAATATGATAAATTATTGAATCAGTCATTATATTCCAAATTCATGAATAGTTTAGTCATGATTCATATAATAACCCATTAGTACGAACTCACATGCACTAGTTATTTTACATTATAAAATGAATCATCAATATTGATAGTAATGAGGAAAAATAATAAAAAAAATTAATAAAATAACAAAAAAAATACCCCTCTCCTCCACTCTAAATAATCCACTCACAAAATCATCTCATAAAACCTTATATTATTTTTATATTTCCTAAATTCATAACAATTTCTCTCTGAAACCCTCTTCCCTTCATCAAGGATATTCTCCTATCAACAATATAATAAAATGATGTTCCTTAAGAAGGTTCCCATGGAGAATAAATTCAAGAGGGAAAATCATATTTCGTTCTATTTTATATTCATTAAATTTGATTTCTTTTCATTTAATATACATACCTTCTCTATCCATACTTGAAATATAACTCCATTATCTTATTTATACTATAATTTTTTTATATTTGTGGTAATTCCATATTCAAAACACTTATCATATCACAACAATTCAAAAATGAAAACATCATCACAGATGTGTTGATTTACCATAATCGTGGATGTTACATTTTCATATTGAATTTTTCCTTCAATGGATGTCTTAAGACCGTTATTATGGTTGAATAAAATTTTATAAAACATATTATAATTTATATAATTATTTGGAACAATATATAAATATTAAATGAAATAAGATGATACAAGATCATGATGGTCATAAAAACCTCCAAAATAAATTAAATCATTTTCAATAAAATTTTATCCAATGAACCATAATAATAACATATAAACAAATGATACATAAGATCACATAAAATTCTTGAATATCATTAATGACATATAATTTCAATTCTGGATATTTACGTTACATTTACAACATCATCCGTTCATGTATACAAGCAATCCGTTCATGAAATCCATGAAAATTGAAAACACATTGAACGGTGAAATTTAATCTTACAACTCCTTTAAAAGACCATAGATAATCATAATAAAATTATACTAAATAAAATCCATTTAAAAACAGTCCAGAATTATTTATTCAATGAACCTATCTTGATTATCTAGGACATTAAATACAATGGAAGAATGCTTTTAGACAATATTTAAGTGATTTATCGACTCAATTTCCATTCATTGGGTTATACATCTACTTCAGTTAATATATAATTCAATGATTATGTGTCTAAAAATCATTTTTTAAAATTTAATTTTTATTGAAATTACATTACACAGTACAAAGCAACCCAAACCAAGGGGGACGAATTTGATGCAGCCATAATGACTCACTTCTATAAATAAGCTTCCAATTCTTGATTAGGTATCCCATATTGGTGTATAATACAATTCTATCACCTAGAATTCCTTTATTTGTAAAAAATCATCTATGAAATTATCCTACATACAATTTTGATGAATATAAATTCATTGAATGAGGAATTTCATGTTGTTCCTAATGAAATATATCAACTCCCCTAAGACAATACCTCATTTTTGTAAGAACCCAACCATTAAATATGAACCTGACACTACTTAAAAAATCTAATTGATGAAATAATTGAAAATTATAATCTAGGTGTTCATTGATCATAATTTAGTTCCTATAGAAATACACTCACAAAATAAGATCTAATACCAAGATTTTTTAACCCATGTTGTCCCTTATTAGGCTACCTCTCTCAGCATTTCATCCAAAAATAGATCTATCCACAGTCTATTTAATCTTGGAAAATGTGGTATTTTAGAAAATGTGTTACCTTGTATTACCACATATGATTCCCCTATGGCTTCAGGTTGCGGTGATGATCCTCCTTAAAGTGATCAACTATAACCCTCTAATAAACGCACCGAGATACCAACAAAAAGACAAAACACATACCTGAAAGTAGATATGAGTGTGTATGATGCCTTATCTAGACTTGGTACTCACCTCCCAAAGGGTCCAACAGATAACTGAAAAGACTATGGTGTAGACCATGATATATTTCCCTACCTGACCAACATCATGCAAATAGGAATCAAGATTTCCCTCGATGGAATCCCATTCTCCACTGATGTTTAAACTCAGCCTCCAAGGGCCCCTTATTCCTATCACTAAATCCCCACAAAAAAAACATGCCCAACGACTTTAATTTGAGAATTTATGTGTCACTAGTAATCGAAGGCTTCTGAAACTCCCTACATTTGAATATTATCATCTGTAGGTAGTGCTTTATTCCTCATTATCCACTAGAAAAAATTCATATTTTCATGAATAACTTTATACCAATGTTCACGATCCCATTCATCACTATTTTAATAATCATAGATTATACATCTCAACTCCCAACAACAAATGAATCCTGATATTGATCATACAAACACACATTAATCGTGTTCCTCAACTAGCCTAATGGATTCATATCCACTCTTCAGTCCGGGTTTCAATATATCACTCAATAAATAATGATACATGCTAGCATCTTTGAAGAAGATGAATAGTTACTAATATCTATTTAAGAGAATAAATTCACCTACCTAGATATATATCCCTAGATTCATAGAACCATATCCAACTATCTAGCTGACATGATTCTATAAGACCACTATATAATAATTTCTGAAACAGAAAATACTTGATAGACAGTCCATGTAATCAGCCCAACTCCTCTGGTCCCCCCAGACTTGTTTTTCAATAAACATGACCTATTATTACATCTCTGCAATTACATCAGTGGATGATAAATATTTCATTGCCTATATAGTTTCAACCACTCTCTGTATCCCGATACCACCCCCACTACTAGCTTGTAAAGTCGTTTCTAGGAAGCTCAATGATAACATCTGAACAAATTTTCAACCCATAAGAATGATTTCATTATGTTCTCAATTTTTTTTATGATTATGGGAGGATTGATGATTGAAATTATGAGCATTGGAATAGATATAAGGATCATATTGATAAGTATAATCCCCCTATAAATGATTAATTTATCTTCTAATCTCATTAATAAATAATTTCATGTTATCTGAAAGCATGTTATGAGACACCAAACAATATCTATAATTGTTTTTCAAAGGTATGATCCATCTATACTCCAGGAACATGTGGATTTTATATATTAGATCGTCCTAAACTATGATAAATATGATATGGGTATTTAGATCTCCTTTCATTAAACCCCATACTGATTTGAAAACTGTGAGGCCCTTCCCCATAATGGATATTTCAATCCATGGTAATGCATTACACTGGAAACACATATCATAAAACCATTCATGAAATATGATTTTTCACAAGAGTTTTAATAAAAATATCCAATATAATATATTATATGCCTTATAAATATCAACATTGACCATCACATTGGACCCAATCGTATTTAAATTTAATTCCTCTACCATTTCCCTAGAAATTTTGACATCCCCTTGAATGTTCCTCCCTTTCCCAAAATGTGATGCTCTATATGAATGATTCCGATGACCACCTTTCTGAGTATCTAGTTTAGAAGTATGTCTATAATCTTGTAGGAAATTATTCATAGGTATATAATTCAATAATTATTAATTTCAGTGTTACCTTTCACTTTTGGATGAAGTGTTACTCAGAATGAAAGAGAAGCTCTATTATGTTTGCCACCTCGGAAGAAGTCATGGACCACGAACATGTCATGCTCCTTCATAATAGTCCAAGACACAATATAAAGAGAACCATGAATGCCATCAACCCCAGATTAATATCCATATTCATGTTGATCATAGTTTCATAGAACTCATCATCACATCTGATGTACTCTAGGAGACTCTTGTGTGATCTGAGATTCAATAATATTTACATGGTAGAGATCGGAGATGTCTGTGGTTTTATGGGTTTGTTTCAAATATTATAGTTATCATTAAATTATATGGTTGTTTCTTTTTTTAGATAATGATCAAAATTTGGAATTATTCCATTAGTTTTATGATTATCTTTGTCCATAATATGAATTACCCTATTATTTTATTGTATTCTTATTTGGTTTCGTATTTTTGTATGTGTTTATTTTAGGAATCATTAATTCCACATTATTAGATTTTTCCCTTTTTGGTGAAGACCAACTATGGATTTGGGTAGCATGTTCATAAATGTGGTGAATATAGGGGTACATGGTTGTACAGTTTAATTATTGGTTGGGATGTGGGTTCAACCAAATGGTGTTCTTTATCAGAATCACTACTGACCATTATTATACGAAATTGGTATATAAACACCCTCACCCTCTACATGTTCCCCTTATGTTAAAACCATATCATTTATTATCAGGGATATATTTTCATGGATGGGAACCCTATATGGATTCTAGGGTTTTGAAATCCATTTTTATCCTCTTCAATATTTCTTTATGTAGTTGTTTTCATTTTTTTCAAATTTTTTATGGATTATTATATGAATTGAATTTTTAAAATACCCTTTAAATATTTTGGGAATGTGGAGGTACATTATTCTACCATATTATATTTATTACAAATGGTGGGGAGACCTATTCTTGGTCTATGTCTTTATAGATCATTTCCTTGATCTATTTTTTATAGTTTTCATGAGGATTTGTTCATATCATTGATGATTTCTTGTTCTACCAGATTTTTTTGGTTATTTATCATTTGAACTGTATACGAATCAGGGACATTATGAGGGTATAACGTTCTATGGTGGGGGGATGTTTCACACCGGTCATGTCACTGTAGAGATTTAATACTATTGTTTTATATGTTTATGGGTTATTTTAAATTTCCATATAACATCCATTAGAAGCATGTATGTTTGGATTTTACCTTTTTTTTTTATGGATTTATCACATAGTTTAGAGGAAACAGTTTGGATACCCATTCTCAATAGGTTTTATAGTTCATTTTCACCTATACATAGCCTTCCAGTATTGTTAGTGAATGGTTAATTCAAAACCATTTTACTACTGTGGGATGTTGTGTGGTACTTCTTATGAGTCTCACTTATAGCACACAAGTTACTCACTATTTGGTAAACATTATAAAAATATAAATATTGACAATATGTTGATAGTTAATTTAAGGATTATATGGTTCCCATTTTGACCAACTTCATTATGTAGATGTATAAATAGTGTTTTTTTTAGATAGAAAATTCCTCAGGAATTTTTAGCACATGGGTATGAAAACATTCCTTCCAAACTGAGTGGCCTATGTAAATTCATTAGAATTAAAAATTCTACATTTTACACTCCTTGATTTTATTTCATAAACTATTTATTATCTCCCCATATGGTTAAAATTTACTTGGTGTATTTCCCTTGGGAGTTCACTTCCCAATCCTACAATTTTCATGGAATCACCCCTGGAATCAAGTTGATTCTTTCAGTGTATGTCCATATAAACCCATTCAATTCCATTATTCCTTCCCTTACATTGATTTAATTCCTTCCCAAATACCACAATATAAATTTTGGATGATTTTAGTATAGGAATAAATTCAAATCATTCAAATTCTATCATGTAGGGGTTTTGAAGTGATCAAATTGGATTTTTAGAGTTTTTTTCATTGTGGAGGGAATCATTTGGGATAATCACTCATGAATATATTTACATGTTGTGTTATTTTTAGATTATATTTTACACCATTAAAATATTCATGGATTTAAAATGGTTTTGAATTTAAATTATTATTTTATAAATGAACTACACGGGGGAAATATATTTAATAATATTTCAACACTTGACATAGAATGGTACCCCAAGATATGTGTCTAAGAAAATTTCTAAATGGATTTTAAATAATTAATCTTTTTTAAATTTTATGGTGATCATGGATATGAGGCTATCACATTTTCGGTATTTTAAAAAACATTCAAACTAAGTGATTTGTGGTTTTGAAATAGTTTAAAAATATTTCGTTTGGGTTTTATGAGTTTAAACGGCGTGTTTTCCATTCTATGTGGCATATGAAACCATTTTAATACCATGGGTGATTTCTACATCAAATGTTTATTGGTTTTAATATTATGAAAATATATATATATATATATTATTTTAATGTTGTTTTTGTCCTTGGTAAATTGGATTTTAAAAATCCTTGTACGGTTTAAATGTTTTAAAAGATGACTAAATGAGTAAGGTGAGTTTCTATATGACATTTCAAAGATTAAATGATATATTATTTTCCTCAAAATAATATTAAAATGATTTTTATAAAAGGTATATTGTATTGTCAATCCAATCATGTTTTGAAAATACATGGATTTATTGGATCCTTATGTGGTTCTATTTTATTTCAAATTTTCACCCATGTTGAGCTCATTGTAACCATTTATTCCTTGTGATTAAGTGTTGATGATGGTATGAAGTATGATTCATGTTAATATGTTTTTGGATATAGATCATTATCGAATGTGACCTGTTGATGTTGTAATTTTTATTCGATGTTTATATATCATCCTATAGGGCTGTGAGGATTTCACAACATGATGTTATATTTATGTTAATATCCACATTTTACCATTAGAACTAGCAACCTAGGCAACAATGTGGGATTATTATGGGATTTTCCTCAAAATATTATTGTGATGCCCTTTATTGTAAACCCTTACTGTGTATTATAACATGTTAGGGGATGTGTTTCATGGGGGGTTTATTGTAGTGATTTTATAGATTAAATGCATGCCCATAAATTTGTATATAGTAGGTTCCAATGATACTTGTAATGAAAAAATTTCACTAATAGTTTATAATGGGTTACATCATGGTTTGTACATTTTGTAATTATTATTTAACATGATTGGAATATGATTTTCCTCATCTATTTATGACATTTGAAGATTTATGACAGAGTATCATAGGGTTGAAAATTGTTTGGAAGTAACATTTAAATTTTTTTTACTCTTAATTGACAAACATTTTCAAAATGAGTTTCACTATTATTTACCCAGTTTTCTCGTGTTATTTAATGATTTAATAATAGAAATGAGAAAAAAATATTGATGTATTCCATGATAGTGTTTCTTTTATATTTATTATAGATATATTGTGGTCATAGTTTCAAGGTATTATTTTTTAAAATAATGTAAAATGTTTGGCTCGATTCTGATTGAAATAATTTTTTGGAACACATAGTGTGTGATAGTTTTGAAAATATAATTTTAGATATATGTTTATAGTTTTGTGAAAGGGTTGGATTTCAAAGGTATTTTGATATCTATTTATAAAATTTAATCCTATTATAGTTTTGAATTTATAGTTTTTAGAAAATTTTGATTATATAATTTTTTTATATAAGTATTTTTAAATAGTTTTTGGGATTAGTCTTATGGGATAGTGAATTTTATTACAACGTGGTTGTTTTAATTTAAAATAAATTTTTATAAATTAGATATTGAAACAAACTTTGATGTGTTGTTCTTTATTTTATAATATACTATCAAAATGGAATTTTTCAGCTATAAAAAAGTATATCAAATTTATAATGAAATCTAATACATAGTTTTAGAGGGTAATGGCAACCTTCTTGGATTTTAATTAACCATTATAAATTATATGGTTAGGTTAATTCCATTTTGATTTCCCTATATGAATATTTTGGGAGAGATGTATGGATATAAGTTGATAGTTGGCCAGATTGTGCCACATTGGAGATATTTTAGGTATTTTAATTTAGTTGAATGATTTATGACAATTCACTTAAATTATTTTATAATATATAATATATATATATATATATATTTACACAATTTTCATTACATCTTACATATTTTATATCTTGTTTGGATTTTCATTTATATTTATCTTTAATTGAGTTATTATTCATTTTATTCCAAATTATTATAAATTATACGAGTAAATGGGTGAATTCATTCCTTATATTTTCCTTATAAATCCCATTAACTAGTCCATTGTCTGTTGGATCGGGAATTCCATTTATCATGCATGGTAGAACATAGAAAAATGTATGTTATATTGTAACCATGTTCAATTCATTATAAAGTAATATCATATATTAGGCTCTTAGTGTGACCTATGTATTTAAATTCCCTATAATTATTTTGGGAGTTTTTATTTTAGAGAAATATTTTTTGTAGTCATGTTGTATGTTTAGATAGAGTGTGAAGGTAAATTTCATTCACATAGCCTAACGTTTCAATTTTCAACTATATATAATCATCGTGGAAAAGTAATTCCTGGATTCATATCCTGATTTATTGTACTACTTATACCCATTTAATCATGGATTTCTTGGTTTGTTATGGATATTGTAAAAGACCAATGGTTCTTATTATGATGTCTTGGTGTCTTCAGATTTATTTTTTCATTAAAGCTTCTTTCGAGAAATTTATGTACAATTTTGAATGTCGTGTTAAATTTATTTCATGTGATGAAAATTGAATTTCCTAAAAAAACATTTAAAATAAATTTCTTTGGATGTGTTTGTAAGGATATATTCTTTACAAGAAATTTTTTGAAATAATTGATTTCAATAGTTTACATGCAAAAAGATTACATTTAATTTTTATATAACGAGGTACACATGCGATATTAAAGGATAGGTTTCCTACATTATGAGAATAATTTTTTTTTCTGCACTCATAATACAGAAATATTGTGTATATTTGGAAATTATAATGTTTTAAAACTATATAAAATGTATGTTTTTAACATTTAATAAAACCCATTTTTGTGTTTTTTGTTTCAATACCATTTTGTTATTTTAATCATATTTGAGATCACTTTAAACAAAAAACGTATGGAGAGGGCTTGGTGATTAAAACTAAACAATGTTTTCTGTTTAGAATTTGTTAATAAAATTGCATATTTTAAAGATTCCTCTATTTTAGAAAATAAATTTAATGAATTATTTTTTCATTATATATTTTTAAATGTTATATTTTGGAAAATAAATTCCACTATCGTCAAATCATGTGATTTCTTCTGATATTTTTTTAGGAGAGCATAGTGTGACTATAGGGTACCTACCAATTTGGCAAAAATTCATCTTGTGGTTTAATGTAGGACCCCTATAAAGGCATTATGTGGAAATTGAGTACTTTAATTATTGTTTCTTTCTCCATCCGATTACAACATTCTATAATCTAAATGGAGTGAAATGCATTGTTTCCACATTAGAGTGATTTTAATTTGATTTTTCTGAGGGATTTCTTTTATATTAGATTCTATAATGTTTTTTGGGACCCATTGTTTAGATATAGTTGGAAGGTTTTCTATTTGGATCTATAGGACTTTTTTCTCTATGAGAATATTTTGTGAGCATAGTTTTTTATTAATTCCTTTGGGTTGACCATTATGATGATTGATGTCTATTGGGTAAGTGGAAATCAATTTGTGTATCATTTTTTTGTATGGTTCCATATCATTTATATAATGATACTTTGTAGGTTTATTCTAGGTAAAGTTATATGATATTTTAATTGAGGAATTATTGGGTAATTGTATTCTTGGTTAAAAATTTTGTTCCCCATTCTATAATGCCACGACCCTAGAAGCCCAATGTCATTGTATTATTTTATTAAATCATGATGATTACATGGAATAAAATCCAAAAGAACTAATCAGTTTATGAGTTATGGGAAATCTAGATTAAAAACGTGATACTACCAATACATTGGGAAATAGAAAATAAATAAATTATAAATAATAAAATGAAACAATCTACATCTATGAATGCTTATTCACATATTTCTTCTTTATAACCTTGGAAAAGGAAAAAAAATTATGTGTGAGGTCAAATTCTCAATAAGAGTAAATAAATTGGAATAAATAATTAATAAATGACAATAAAATAACATGAAAAGATAAATTAATTATAACACATTCCATTAAAATAAGTAGATATGGAAAATTCAATATGGCAAGGTAAGATACTAAATCACATGACATTTAATAAATTAAGTATAATTATATTTATCCATAGGAATTTTGACAAAAAATATCATTTATGAATAATAATTGAAACTAAATGTGAGAAATTCATAATTATTGGATGCCATGAATCTTATATACAAGGAACCAGTTCTGTAATGACCATTCACAACAATGTTTTGTTACCGTTAAAAAACCCATCAAATTTATCCCAATATTTTCTCTTATGAGACTAATGATTCATCGTGGCTCTATCTATAACCATGCCCCATCCATTTCATAACTATACAAGACATTACTCATAAATAATAATGTATTTAATGAGTAAAACATATTACCTATCAAATATCCTTACCGAATAACCGATGCGAATTTATTAATATATCCCCAAATAATCAAATAAAAATCAAAGTTACCACCGTATGTAAAAATGATATACATTTTAGTAAATAATAATATACACACCCCAAGAATGAGGATATTTAAATAATGTGTTATTTTCATGATAATGTTAATAATAAAAGGATGGAGACATTTCAAAGGTGATCATTATACACATTCCTAAATAAAATAATCATTAAACATTCCAACAGGTCTCGTAACACATTAAAACATTTAAATCATAATATTCATGAAAGAATAATAACTAAATGAAACATATAATATTATAATTATTAAATTGATCATGATATAAAATTTTAAATGGAATTGTATACCCCATATAATATAATTTAGGTGTATAAAAACAACCAAATCTAAATGTTAAGTAAAATTAGATTAAATATCTTACCTTAATATTCCATTCATTTTGTGGAATTTATAATACTATATAGTGGTTTAAAATATGTTACTAAATTTTTCAAGAATTATTATCAGGTTTATAATATCATATATTTATTCCTTGTAATATTTTACAACCATTTTGTTAACAACTATCATTAATTTTACTATTTCAATTGTTAATTCCATGTTTCATCCAACAAGTTTTAACTTGTTATTTATTGTTATAATTAACCTGATCAGGGATTAAATATATCCATAATGTAAACCATGAATTAATTATAATTTATAATCAATATATATGTATTTATAAAAGATAATTATATTTTTTTATTTTAAATGAAGTGTATTGTTCATAGTGATGGTCGATCATACATACTCATGAACAATATTTCATTCCATTTATATATTAATATAATGGGAAAATTAATAATAATTATTTATATTATATTTCCATTAAAATATATATTTTATATTGATTTATTTTTTAAAAAAATTAAACATTAATATGTTCCATGAATAGAACAAATGAATCACATTTCTTCGAGGTGTGGTAGTCCACACATCATCAAAAGATATAATCGTATCAACATAAAATGTGAAGTATTAAAGGATTGTATTATAAAAGGATTAAAGATGTATAAATTCATAATAAATTTCACATATATCATATAGAAATAGGTTTTCCATCATAATGGCCATCATGATAGATAGTGGAAGAAAAATGAACAATCATCATTTTGTGAGGTAGTAATTCGCGATACATAGAAATAATAAGTTTGTTACTCATTAGGTGAATGAGTATATATTTTTAGGCTGAAAAAATTACATTAAAAATTAATATTACATTTAGGATATTGATATTTATATAATAAAGGAATAAATAGATTCTAGGGGGTGTATAATTGAAATCATACTTGATATCTTGAGAGAAGTTGTTTCCTCTTAATCAGGTAACTTCTTTTGATTTCTACCAAAATGAATACATGAAGGATTTATGTCTAAAACATATCTTCATGGTCCATGTTAGAAATTTTGTGATGATATATGGGTAGATATTGGCTAATCTTATATGGTTTTAGAGGTCTTAGGATGTGGGAAGAGTGGGGGCCTTTTATAGGTAAGGAAATAGACTCATTCATGTTGTTTAAAATAAGTTAGGTGTGCCTACTTTTTTGACACATAAAAGACTTAAAAACCTAAATAAATCAATAATTGAAAGACAATGTCAGGATTATGTCTGGAAATGGTATATGGACAACTTTTTCGGTCATTTGGGCCCTTAAGTTAAAGGATCAGTCCATTATTTGGCATAATTTTACCCTAATAATTATAAATAATTATAAATATTGACACTAATATTTTTTTTAAAAAAAATTCTTCTAATTATATTTTACTAATTCTTCTAATTATAAATACGGAATCCACTTTTCCAAAATTCAATCACAAAAGTGGAAAAACGAAATTTAAATTTTATCCCGTAGAGGGGACGACAGTGCATGTTTTTAAGGTAAAAATGTCCAATATATTGATATTTTTCTGTAGTAAATTTAAATGTAAAATTGATTCCCATGAAATAAATTGTATCAATTGATTAAAATAATATCTAATTAAACACCAAAACCAAATAAAAATTAAATTTATCCTTATAAATAAATTAGATGAAGCCCCAGTTTTGGCTTATTAGATCAATTAAATTATCAAAATTCGGTAATAAAATTGGTTACCCATTAAAAGTTGTTAAAATATCCATTATAAAAACATTGTTTTTAATAATAATTTTTAGTTTGTTCTTATCCTCTTATTATAAAATACATTTAATGAAGTCAAAAAATATTATATTAAATATATGATATATATATATGTATATATATTACATTAATATATCACAGTAATTTATATTAATAAAATTAATTATGGTAAACAATATTTTTGAAATTAATAATATTTTATTTTATATTAAATGTGATTTCATATTAATTTATAATTAATTTATTACCAATGAATTAGTTTTAAATTATTTCAACCCATAGATTTTTATATATTAGTTACCCACTTAACAACTACTAATTTAAAGGTAATTTTATAAATTGTTTTATTTAGTAATATATCATTATTCGGAAATAATCGGTATTTTGTGTAATGAATGAATTCCAATAAATTAGCTATTGTATGTAACACAAGGTAACATGGGGTCATGTTCATTACCAAATATAGAATATATTTAATAAATTTAAATGTATAAATATATTATAAATTATTAGAGTATTATTTTCCAATACACGCTTGCTGTCGAATGTCATGTAAACTATCTAGTATAAGGTGTGTACTCTATATTTTCAGGGTGTTACATTCTCCCTGCATCAAATAAATTGTTTCATAACAATTTAAAATTAATCATGAAAATGTATGCATTGAAATTAATCTATTATTTAAATACTCAGATAATAAAAATTTTCAGTATAACATATTCATAACAAGAGGGAAATGAATGTAAAATGGTTCGGTAAATATGAACCATAGAATACTAATATACGTGGGAAATGGAGACATGGATACATAAGAAAAAAGAAAAAAATCATGTTTTGATGAAGATAAATAAATAACATGTTTAGTGTAAATTTGGTAACCATAAAACCATAAATGATATATATGAAAAAAGATCCCCGATATCATAAAAATAAGTGATAATAAAAAACCATTTTTGACATAAGATACTTTTTTTAAACTTGTTTAATATGATAAATCTGTAATAATATATGTTAACATATATTTCATTAAATACAATATCATCCGTTGGATATTCCTTGAACTATTTCTACATGTCCACTTATATTGATAATTATTCTACGAAAACAATTCCAAATATCCTTTTAAACTACTTTATAAATGGATAAATTTTAAAAAATGTTATAATACAATAATTTAGAATTAATTTCATTGAATTTCCAAAATTACCTTATCAAAATCCTTTTGGAAACATAAACTGCCATTAAATTCATTTAATAAAAAAATATGAATAACATCATTGTGTATCCCCTTTAAATATGGTAATAACTCGAATTACCATTCAATCATATTGGAAACATGCATGAATCCTTATTAATTATGTAGTAAACATGTTATTGGATATTTTAATTAAATACAAATTTGTTGTAAATATTGTAAATGATATCACAAAGGACTTTTCAACAAGTTATTAATCAGTTCCCAGATATTCATCACATTTACATATAAATAATTTATTCATCCCTATCTCAATATATTGATCATATTATGAGTTTCTTTTCCCTTGATAATTGTTTACTTTCTACTGAATAATTTTTCATGGTATCATTTACCATATGATATCAAATCCTCAATGAAAAATGTATTATAGTACAATTCAGACATATTTCATAAATAATTTATGAGAACATCATAAAAACAAAAATTTTACAAAAAATTTCATAGATCAAAATAAAGAAGTTCATTAAATAGACCACTTTAGTTGTGTAAATAACATAAGCTTGGCATTGACCCATTAGGTTATACTATGTTATATTTCCTTAATGCACTGGGAATTCATTTTCAATGTTCAATATCTCCTTGTAGTTGTGAAATTTAATTTTAATATTTTCCTTCATTTCATTTCATTATTTTTCCTTTTGGTCCTTTTATCCACACATATAACACACTAGAAATCCATTCAAGAATTTTCTAGGATGATTCATTCCATAGTTATCACTTTTTGGAATATCATTCATTAACTTCATCTTCATTGAATCATTCCCATATTAAATTTTTATGAAATATTCTTCACATATTTTCCATTTATGCCATATGACATGTAGAATTATTTCTATATCTTGATAGAATTTAAAATTATTTCATTGTATGATGAATAGTTTTGAGACACTAGAACCTGTCAGAGACTATGCCTATGTCCATCAACGAAGTGGATGATATTGTACTCTGTGTTTCATATATAATCAGTCTTAAACCTGTAAAACCTTGTAAATTTACCTTTGTAATCTAAAACAATCTATTCGTTTATTTTATATAATCCAAATAACTTGTTATTCAACAAAATTTATTGATAATTATGAAAAGATTTATTAGAGAATGTCTCCTTAAAAGTTATCCAATCCATGAGTTCAATTTTTTCCTCCTCCCTTTTTTCTGGATCAGAGACCACCACTGATAAGTGTCCCCTTGGATACAGTAGACCACATGTATAACATTTTCTTTTTCACTAAATTCCAAGGCAGAAAATATCTTTTTGGGATATTTTATCTCTTTCTCACCTACAATTGGATTAGTATTCCTAATAAAAAATAATGGATTCTACAACATAAAGTTATATAGCATTGAATATTCTATTTATCTAATACTTTCATTTATTTGGGAATATTTATGTGTAATAAATTGAAAATATTCCCTAATATATCCAAAAAATGTTCAGTTCCAATACATGATAAATTTTTTTACTCAGAAAATCAATTTCAATAATTTCCATGAGTATCGATACCCTTATTCCCTCCACACACCATTTCTAAACATTGACATACATAGAATTATCTCATAAGGTTTTTATCATTGTATAAAACTAATTCTAGTCTAAAAAAATAACATTAATTTATGAATCATGAATAAATAATCATAAACATTCATTACATTCAGGTATTCATTAATTTTGAATCCTTTATAATGATAGGTAATGAAAATGAGAATTATAATAAGTGTATCCCACATGAGTTTCAAACCCCATCCGTAGTAAGGGCCAATTTGATGTAGCAATTTATCTCGATTTATGCCTAGAAAACCATTTTGAAGTTATTAATCCTAGGCTTATCTATGCGAGAACCACATCCATTTGATGTACCCTAACAGAGATGTATTTCTAGAAATACCAACATAATCACAAACATAGATAAATTCATGGATTATATTTTAAAAATTTACTCATTGTCTATATTATTATTTTTCCCCATAATTTATGTTTTCTAAATAAAGTTTTCATGGTTCCTTATTAACATCCTCTGATACGAAATGTAATAACGTGATTGTATATGCTCAAAGTTGGTTCTTTTATTATTTCATTGACATGATTATAAGTAATAAAATCCATTTAGACTAGTTATTTTATCACTATTTGGTATCAACTTAACATATATGACCCCCATTATACATTAAAAATAGAGAATAGAAAATTTATACTTAATAAAATGAAATAAAATACATCCTTGAACTATTATTCCAATATTTCTTCTTCATAACCTATGTAAAAGAAACATAATAATGGTGATAAAATATTATCATTAAGGTATAATAATTTAGAATAAATAAATGCTCAAGGAAAATATATTAACATGGAAAGGTAAATAACTTATAACACATGGCATTAAAATAAATATATATGGAAAATTAAATATTTTATGGTATTAAACTAAAACACAATATGTTTAATCAATATGTTGATAATTGTATTTATCAATAGATACATCAAAGAAAAATATCCGGGATAAATAAAAACTAAAACAAAATGAAAGAAATTATTAATTATTTGATGACAAGTTTCTTAGGTTAATAGAACCAATACCGTGAAGGCCTTCTATAATATATTTTATCTATCGGGTAAAAACCCATCTATTTTGGCTAATTATTCAGGATTATTAGACTATTGATGCAATCAGGGTACATCTGTAAATATACCCACAAGTTAATTCCTATAAATAAAATTCCTCATATCTAATAATGGATTTAATCAATAAATCAATATACCTTATCAAATGTCTATAAAGAATAACATATATAGAATTATCAATAATTAACTAGTTAATCAACAAACTGTCAATGTTAACACTGAATATAAAACTGGTATATATTTTATGAAATAATTATATCCATCACCAAAAAAATTTATATTTAAATAATTATATTTTTTCAATATGAATTTAATAATAAAAATAAGTTGAGATTTCCATGGTGTCCATTAAATAAATTCTTTAGAAAACTAATCAATAAACAGTCCAATGTGTCCCATACCTCTTTGAATCATTTAAATCCAAATATACATGGAGGAATAATCATTAAATGAGACTAATAATTTCATGGAAATTATGATTTATAAGATACGAAACAAAAAATTGTAGTGTACAGACAATATAAAATAAACAACATTCCTAATAATAAATAAGTTTCAATGGTATCTAATTTGTGATGATATCATTTACCTTAACCATCCATTTGTTCTGTACCATTTATCATCATGTATAATGGTTGAAAAAAATTTACTGACTTATACTAGAACCATAATCATTATTATATTATCATATATTACTCTTTGTAATATTGTATTACATATTTGTTGACAACATTCATTTATTTTACTATTTCACGTGTTAATCACATAGTTTTCATGAGTATGTTATAACTAGTTATTAGTTTTTATCATTAATTAGATCATGGATTTGTAATGTCTATAAATTAAACTGATGAACTAATTTTTCATATATAGTCAATATATATGAACTTGTAGTATTCCATTATATTTGGAGATAACAAATGAAGTACACGGTTAATTGAGACGATAGATCGTACGTACGCATGAGCACTGCATTCATTTCATTGATTTTTTAATCGAATAAAACTAAATTAGAAATATATATTTTAGTAATATATATATATATATAATATATGTTAAAAAGATTTATCAAAATCATCCTTAATACATTCCCTGTACATTGACAATGAATCACATCACTTCAAGGGGGTGGTAGTCCACACATCCTTAAATAGTTTAATAGTATTAACATAAAGCGGGATGTATTAACTGTATCTGTTATAAAATTATAAAATAAGTATAAGTACATAATATATATCATATATATCATATATAAATATATTATCCATTATAATAGTCACTATGATTGGTGGTAATGAAAAAAAGAAAAATCCTAATTTCATGAGGAAGTAGTTCCCACACATATAAATAGTATATTCATTAACAACTATATAGAGGTGTGTGCAATTTTAGGTCAAATAATTAATATAAAAAATACTATAAAATTAAGGTTATTTTTTATATTATCATGGAATGAAGATATTTTGGGGGGTGTAGAATCAAAATTAAACTAAATAGCTTGAGAGAAAATGTTTCCTCTTAATCTGATAACTTCATTTAGTTTGTACAAAAAGGATTCATTATAATGATTTATTATAAGAGGGGGAATATATAAAAATGGGAGGGATTTATGGAATCTATATGGTAAGATGATTTACAATCCTAATTGGTTTTAGAAGTGTGAGGATTTTTGATAGGTGGTGGATTTTAGATGGAAAGAAATATATACACCTCGTATTTTTTTAATTAAGATATGTCTACCCAATTTTTACATAACAAAAGACATAAAAAAGAAAAAAACTCATTAATGGAAATTTCACGTCCTAATTATGTCCATAAAAGTGGGTTGGGACATGTGGTAGGTCATTAGGGTCCTTAAGATAATATTTTTGTCAAGTATTAAGATTAATTTTACCTTAATAATTTTAATAATTTTTTAATTACATTCACTGATATTTTTCGTAAAAAATGAAGTTTTTATCATTAAAAATTAAAAATTAATCTGACTCAAAATAATGAATCCATTTATTCAAATTCCAATCATATAATTGAATGTTATTAATTTAGATTTAATCCTGCACATAGGGTGATAATTCGGGTTTTTATGGTAAAAATATCTGAAAGTTTTCTATGTTTTTATAGTCAATTTCGACGTTAAATTTATTCCTATGAAATAAATTATACAAATAGATAAAAAAATTATATAAAAAAAATTTAAAAAATTTAAAAAATAATTTATTCATATAAATAAATTAGATAAAAAGGAAAATTTTAACTAAAATTCAGTATTTATAACTATTCATTAAAAAATTATATGTTTACGAAAAATATCAAAAATTCAGCCTTACATAATTTTAGTGTTTATAATTTAATTATAATTTCTATATTGAAGGATTAAATTACTTAATTTTCAAAATTCTGATTTAAATTGTGCCATCCATTACAAGGAAACACAATTGTAGTTATAATAGTATAGGTTTTTAAGTGTAATATATGGTTTGATCTTATCTTATTCTTATCTAATCTATTTTATGAACATTAAAAATATTATATTTAATATTATATATATATTACAATAATTTCCCCCACTAGTTTTTATTAAAATTATATATAATGGTAAAACATCTTCTATAAAATATCAATATTTTCTTTTATATTAAATTAGGTTTCATTTTGATTTATAATTAATTTATGACCAATTCATTAATTTAAAATTTGTGTAAAACATAAATTTACAATAATAGGTACCACTTTTAAAAACTACAAATTTTATTTCTTAGTTATATCTTATTGTATATAATAATAGATGATTATTTGGTTAAAATCATCCTTATGTTTAAGGTAAACATTCCAAGAAAGTCTCTTTTATGTGAAACATGAGGTAAATCAGTTTCAAGTTTATTACAAAATATATATTATATAATACCTAAATAAAATAAGGAATGTTTTTTAATGTGTCAGAGAATTATTTTCCAATCACAGACAGTGTCATGTGTCATATATACTATCAAATATATGGTTCTTACATTAGAATTTATAGGTGTTACAAGTTACATGTAGTGTTATATTTTGAAATATTGTTTTTTGAATTTATCAATTCTTATTGTACCAAAATAGTGGTGTGGACCATTGGTGGGATTTACTTACTTTTTATATCTAGAAATAACCTATTGTGCAAAATGGGTTACTCTGGTGTGTAGTTTTTTTCAATTTGGTCATTTATTCCATTGGGATTTATTTTATATTATAATAATTTTTGTGTGTATTCCATGATTTTGAGATTTAAAACAGTCACGAACCAAAAATGAACTGTAGTTACGATCCTTATCATTTTTATATCAAGGCATTTATTCTATTTTTCGGTTACATGTTTAGATTATGGGGAATGTTAAACCAATTTCTTAATCCTTTAGGTCATTTTATGGAGTAGTTCTAAAATATTATTCTAAATTTGTATTATGGTTTTCTATATCCATGATTATTTGTAATTTCCCATTTGATATTTTTAGAATTTGGTTGTTCTTAATTCCACCATCTTAATTTTTTTTTAAATTTTTTTAAATATCAATGTTTATTGATTTCTCATTAATGAATTTACATGATCAGTTGATCCTCTTTTTTTCATGATTATAAACTCAAATGATGGACGATTTATCTATATTTATGTGATTTGTTTCATAATTGTCTATATATTGACCCATAATAACACATAATATAGTTTATGGGATTAAAGTTGAACTGTGGGGAGATCAATATACCCTCAATAGGGTTATAGAGTATAATCATGTGGTTTTTTATGTTCTGGGTTTTTTTTACTTCCATAGAGTTTCCACCTGAAACATGGAAATTTTTATTTTTTACTATACAATTTTTTAATTCATAGTTTATGGGAAACCATTTGTATACTCTATATCATCTTATTATCCATTTTATTTTTTTCTATACAGTGTTCTTCAGAATAAGTGGAGCATGATTCAATCCAAACAGTTTGAATTTTATTAGAACCCATGTTGGACCTCTAGAAAGCCTTCCATATATCTAATGGAATTTAAAATGTTTTATAAGAAAATTAGAATGCATGAAAATCTACTCTATGATTTAATGTGAATTTACTAGATTATTATAGAACAATTTGCCAACCATGATTCATCTAATGGTAAATTGTGGGAGATGTTTGGTCTATAGAGTATCTCATGCATGGTTATAACGGTTTGGAAAATCATAAGTCAATATTTTTTATTAATATTCTTATTTAAAATTTCAAATATATAAATTTTAAGTCCCATACCCACTATTTTATCCCAATCTCATTTAAATGGACTCAACACACCACCCACGGTATATCCCTTCTTCTATCATATTTTTTTATCTCGGTTAGATTCAACTAAATTATTCTATGGAAATTCCTTCTAAACACCCTCATCTCATTTATACCATTTCTTTTCATTGATTTACTTCCAAATAGTGAACACTTAATTCATAGTGAGCCTATTCATGGATAGTAATAAATTCGAATATTGGGTATATTCTAACCTAAACATGGTATGTTTGAGTTGGTAATTTAGAATTAACTATTTCACTTCTAATAATATGATTATTTTGTTGTTTGATGATTAAATAATTAATATAAAATTTTTTGTTCATTTTTATTCATGACCAAAAACTAAAAATTCCCTAAAATTTCCAACGCATTGATAATTCCAAATAAGTTCGTCACTTTGGTAAGAGCCCAGAAATTCAATTAATATATTCTTTAATATATTGATATTATTAGATAATATATGATGATAAAAAAATTAATTTTTCAATGCAAGGTTTTAGTACTCATAACAATATAATACTTATTCTCATTATTTTTTTACATTGGAATTTTCAATATGAGGGATTATAATTAAAATCTTGTAAAAACATCCCATGTTATTATGTCATGAGATATTACTCATAATTATCATGTGTAATGGTCATTGGGATGTAAGATTGTTATCAATTCTTGTTTAAACTAACAAAAAAAATAGTTTTTCTTATAAAATTATGACACATTTTATGGATAATTCAGATATGTAGTAAGGATCACAAGTTATTTGTTACCAATTAATGTTTCAAAGAATGAATTGTCCCTACCATATTTACGTACTATGATATTGTTCCCCATTGATTGAAATTTAAGTGTATCATTATATTAAATGGTATTGGTGTAATTATGAGTTTATATTATGTAGTCAATGAAAGATGTATGAAACATGTAAGATGATGATAGTGATTCGAACCCATCATGATGATATATTATTAAACAAAGGAATTATATACCGAATAATAATTTGTCTTTCATTATAAATTTTCCAATTTTTACTTCTTTATTTGTTTTTCCATGACCCGTTACTAGATAGTAATATTTGACAAAAAGAAATCACAACTAATTAAAATGATAAAGAATCCAAGGGGGTCACACAGTAAGTGTTTTTGTTAATCAAGATTAAAATCATCTAATTTTATATTATATATAAAAATATTATTCTAAATTCTAAGGAATAATTATATTCATCTTTTATTGCTCACATCAAATAAATACATATTATTTTACCCAAAAGAGAACAACTTTTTATTGAATATATAATAAATATTTATTTTTCATGTTGTAAATTAAATATTTTTTGTGAAAAAATATTTAATATTATTTTTGGTATTCAATAAAATTTTATGAGGATGAGTGGACAAGAACGTGTCGTGTTATAAATATTAATTTTCATGTTTCTAAAATTAAATTTATTATTGTGATAGTTAGAAATGCCAAAAAAACATAACATAAATTTTGTTATTTGGAATGGCATATTATAGGGAGGAGTTTCTTATTTAAAATCCATTTTTCTATTATAAAACAATAACTCTAAAAATATTTATATTGTCAATTCTGTACTATTAATCAAGAATTCAGAATTGTAGATCACAATTGAATTCTCTCTATATTACTTATTCTCTCATCCTCTCATGAATGAAAATAACACGATATATTATTTTAAGCACTAAGGATATTGAAATGATCAATATGAATAATAATAGATGATTGATCCATAATTCTAGAACAATAAATTTCAGGGGGGATGTTCTTAGATCAAAATACCACATGTGGATCGCCACTGATGGGGATATTATTTTTCACAACCTGTAAAATGATTACGATAATAAATGTGTTCTGGAAGATCGACATCATCATCAAATAATAATCATATGACCCAATATTTTTTCTTCTGATTTTATTAAATTAATTATAAATTTATCTTGAATAATGGTCTCATTGAGTTTGGAGATTTTCAAATATAAAGATTAGTTAGAAAATTTTATTTGGTAATTCCAATTAAATCATTAAAATTTGGGGAATGATCTATCAAATCTAAAAAACAAAATGGATGTGAACCCATTTGGGAGATCTTTCTACCATTAGAAACATCATGTTATTCCACAATGATTAAATTTTTAATTTATTATAAATTATTTGATTATCGATTTATTATGTGAAATAGTTCATAGAATATTAATTTATGATTATGTATTCTATAATCATAATATCAAATAACCAGATTAATATATTTTAATTTTTATCATTCCTGACTAAAAAATTATCAATGTCTGATAAGAAATAGACAATGATCAGAGATTTCAACATAACATTCAATAAAATCATTATGGTAGAAAATTTATCATGGTGTGTATATAGAGTATAATATATCTACCAAAGTTCACTAAAATCTTAAATGTCTCGGGATATATGAAATTCCATGTAGTAAAAATATTTGGAAAATTGATTTTACACTATGTGTTGATTAGTGCCCCATGGAAAAATTCTTTTCAAATTACATAGAATGTTGTTCGCAAACAAGTTGTGTTGGATACATGGAATAATAGTGAATTTTAAACTAAAATTGTGCAAATAATTAGTTTACAACCATTTTATATTATAAGCCTGTATAATTAATGATTTAAATGATGTGTATCCATCACTCATGGAATTGAACTCATTTTTATGACATCTGAAGAACACAGAGATTCATTTAGTGGTTTAAGAGGACAAATAGATAGAGAAACAATTGGTCTGTATCTATAGTACATGATGTCTATTCCCATTTCTAAATGATACATCGAGTCCATTGTTGTGTTATAGGGACAACATATTATTATAGCACACGTTTTTTAACTACTTAATATATATCATGAAGTCTTAATAGGATATAAGACAAAGCCCCAAGTGTTTATCCTTGATATACAGAAATCGAGGAATACGGTTTGTAGTCCTTTTGTACACACCATGTATTCTCCCTTAAATGGAATTATGTTATTTAAACGAAAATTAATTCAATTATATATCTAAATCCTAATGAAACATTTCTCTCTAGATGTGTTTGATAATGTAATATATGTTATCAAGAATAAAAAATGATTACTTTTTTTATTTTAATTATCAATATTTATTATTTATTCCATTTTATTTACTATGAATTTATTAATGATCAGTATCTCCAAGATACATTATATGGTTATTAAGATGGATGCGAAATAAATAATTAATTAATTAATAAGAAATTAATTATTTAAATAATGAATGAAAATTTAATAATGTTATTTGGTAAAAAAATTATTAATTACATCTTAATGTCTTATCAAGAGCCTGAACAATACATGTGTATGAGATAGTTTTATTTATTATAATTTATTACATTGGTTTCCAGTTATTTAATAGTAAATTAAATTTTAAGAAATGTGTTTCATCTAGCAGTCCTTTATTATATAGGAAAATTATTTCCTTGGGGATTTATGTAATGAATCTTAAATAATACTTCAATTCCCATCATATGTGTGTTATTTACAAATTCATGTAGTAAAAAGAGAATCCTAATGTGCATGGAGGTGGATCAATATAGAAATGAGATGATTCCATCCAAGGAGATACATAGATGGATATGAGGATGACTATATCTCATACAAATATTGACATAATGAGTTTTACCATATTCCATTGTTTGATTTATTTATTTTTAAATAAATATAATATTTAATAGGCACATTATTCATCGATTTATATATATATATATATTTCTATCATATTCATGAATTATTTTATGGAACCGAGGCCATGATCTAATAAATAAATGAACTAGTATCAAAACATAGAATATATATAAATTGATTATGAGTAAATGTCATATCAGAACAAACATAGTATCTAATGTAAAATCCTATTAATGTTGAAAAGTTATTTACTAAAAAAAATTAATCATAATGAAAAACATTAATTAGGTTAATATTAAAAAATTATTCTATAAAATGATAAATTATAATGAAACCATAGGTAAAGAATATCATCATGCCATTGATAGGATGACATTTAAATTATATTTATTTATAACTAAGATGTCAAATCAATTTAACCAAAATTCATTTGAAAGTTAAAAATTTATTATATTCAATTAATAATTGGATACAAGTGTCGAGAATGTCATAGTTATGAATTATGGTATTGGGAGTCCACTAAACCATTCACGAAGCTTATAGTTTTCAGTTGGCATGAAATCCTACCAAATAAATTATATGGTTATCCTAAAAAATTTTGAGATCATAAATAATTTATATATGGATCATTTCCACTTTAACTCCAAGAGTTACTAAAATTCAATGTTATATGGTTAGGACCACTAATACATAATAAAATAGATAGATACTTAATAAAATTTAATTAATTATATCTCACATAAATTGTTGTCAATTGATGTACCAATAATATTATATTTTATAAATTTTGATAAATTGAATTTTTTTCAACCACATAATCTCTATGATAAATTATATATAAATAAAATCTCATTACTATATGTAACTTCTTTGAATGTTACAGACTCACACTAATTGTGTAGTGCGATGATTATAAATAGTAAAATCTAGAATACACATTAAATGATCTTCCTACATTGGAAGTGAGTGATAAAAAGTATATTTTTTATTATAAAAATATGATTAACATGGTTTATTTTCAATTGTTAATGTTTTAATCCATGAATAAGAAACTCATAAAGTCAAATGTACACATCACAGTTTATATTTTTCTCTTTCATCTCCATGCACTATACCAAGATAATTCTAAATTGGGGTTTTTTTTGAGATATCCAGGGATCGTTTTTTAATCATAGAAAAGGAACACCAGAATGGAATAATTTAGTAAAATAATTGAATAGATTTGTAATCTATAGGTTATAAGGATTTAATTTCATGAATAACTACACATTGATATCATTCTATCATCACATCCTCTATGATTCTATAATTGTATTAAGAATAAAATTATGAAAAATGTCTAGTTGTATCTTCCAGACCCCCTCAAATTACATATCTAAGACCATAAGGATAATAATGATGAAAATTATTATATAATTATTGTTAACAAAATTAATCTCTATGGGAAGAGATCAAACTCAAAATATATTTCATAAATCTTTTCGAAGCAGAGAATGTTCAACACACAAGAAATAGAAAATGATCGTTCCATTAACATCCTGTGTAATTATAGAATAAAGATTGTTAATATATATTAAAACTAATAATTTAGTTATTAATTACTTATTTAAATAGGTTTATATTTTTCAATATCATACCCACCATGAAATAATGCTTTTCCCTAAAATTATATGTTACATGAAAGACTGTTTCATACCAAAAAAATAATATACTGTTAATATTACTTTTTAAAATGGATGTTATCACCTTTTATTGTATCTGGAGGAATTGGTAGAAATATCTATATTTAGTCAACATGTGTTTATTATATGTTTTCACATTCATCCAATAGAATATATACGATTAAAATATTAATAAATTGATTTTTAAGCATAACAAATGAAATATTTTTAAAAGGTAGTAATAGAACCTCTTGATGGAAACCCAATTTTAAAAACAATTTTTTACACATTTATAATTTATATATGAAAAATTAAATATCAAATTTGAATTAATAACATAATCAATAGGTTCGGGTAAATTGTTTGTATTTTTATGAGAACATTCGTATTTTTTTGAATAATAAATAACACATAATATTGGTGCATAACATCTTTTTCATCCAAATTATTTATAATGTTAAATTATAGTTTAAAATATTTTTAACGTTTAATTGGATAAAATATATATCAATTAATAAATTTTAGGTCATTTTAATAAATTTCACATTCAAATTTCAAACCTAATAATTGTGATCTTTTTAACATTTCACATTAAAAACCCGTTTTGTTTCACTGTGTCTATGGGGTTAGTTTTAAATATTAATTTTCCAATTCTGTTAATTGAATTAGTTTTAATTGTTCAATAATTTTAATATTAAGGTCCAAATTATAATTCATGGTAAATTTCATTTTTTTCCCTAACAAATTTTGAATGGTAAAAATATTATTTACCACAATATATGTCCAAAATGAAACATGTTAATGTTAAAAGAATAAATCCTTAATATAACAAATAAATATAAAATTTAATTGTTGGATTTTGTATTCCTAGACCCTTAGTAGCCTAAAAACATTAATTTAAATTTAATTTCATTTAAATTAACTATAAATCAATGTGGTCAGCTTTAAATATAATATATTAAATAATTTAATCACTTGCACTAACCTCTCTTCAAGTACAAATACCAAACTTCACCACCCCATCTCGACCCAAAAGGCCATGTAGCTCCTAAATTAACATAGAAAACCATGTATACTCACTCTCAAAATCTAAAAGTGATTTTGGTCTCACAAATGGACCAAATCCATAGTCCGAAAGGGTCTCTCGATGAGGTGATATTCAAGAGGTAATTTTCTAATGTATCTCTCTTAATTTTTTTTACTTTATCCTCACCTCCTCCATCAATTAGTGAATTATAACTCAAGAATCATGTTTATTCATTTTTGTGTTTGTATATAATGGAATATATAATATCCATTACATTTATCACATATTCTTATTCAATGAAACAAAATTTTTTCCATGTTTTGAAGGTTAATCAGTTCAGTTCATTATTATTTTTCTTCTTTTCTCATTAACGCCTCTATGTATATTATTACAAAAAATCCTGATACAATATATTTTATAATTTATATTATTAAATATTTCATATTCATTATATTTTTTATTAAACGCACCATTTTTTCCATATTATGGATATACTATAACTTCTTTAGTTGAAATATGAACATTTGCCTCATCAAAGCAACGTGATTAATTCACGCATCACATGGAATGTATTATGGATTTTTTGCATAAAAATATATGATATAAATTACATATTAATTATAATTTAATGATATTATATATATACATATATATATAAATTTAATTTACTTTTGTTCTCTCAATATCGTATACAATGTTAAATATCGTTCATGTGTATGTTTGGGATACCATCTCCATGAATGATGTTATTTGTTTATTTTAAATGATTATTATAAATAAATATATATTGAATATATTATATATTTAAATAATTTTTCATTTTCTAGAAATAAATAAATCTTGATAATAAATAATAATAAATCAAAGAACTTACTATTAACCCCAAACTAATAGTAAGTATACTAATATCAAACATGATCTATGTGTCCTAAAAAATTAATATATATATAGGGTGTGTATAATTGTATACTTAGTAGTGTCTTCCTCTGATCCTCTCCTGAGAATGTAATGAAATCATGCAAAATCATAGTGAATATCAAGAAAAACTAACTCATCACCTAAACAAGTATACTATAAACCCATCTATACCATGGATACTATCGCCAAGTATCTCATAAAAGAGTATATAATATAATAAATAACCTCAAGGGCACCCCACTACCACTTCCCCATGGGTTTTCCACTTTTCCCCATTGTCATATGTCTTTACCGTCTCTCTCTAAAAAGGTATGCCCGATGACACCTATGCGATCCTCAAACTATTCACCTCTTCTTATACAAAGTCTTCCTAGAGGAAACTAGTATAATGTATATCAACCATTGGGTAATATACTTCAATCCTTTACACCCCATACATAGAATAAGGATCCTCAATCCAACACAACATATGCATATACTACATATAGTAGATCATAGTAAACTATATCCAAAATATATGTGTGTTAAAGTACCGAAATACCTTACACCCCTCAACAAATATATACGGGGAAAACTAACCATCATGCAAACTAGCACAAGTTACTACCATGAGATGATAGCAGGGATGAAGGGGGAAGTTATCCGTCCATCCTAAAACTAGAATTTTGAGGAAAACACCCCTAAGGACTCAAAATCCATAGTGTGTCAGTTTCCCTAATTGACAAGGTGGAGTAGAATATAGAAACGAATATAGTATATAATATATAATAGCTCACAACCCCACAATGGGAATAACCTAGTTTGAGACTCAACTGTAGCTAATGTCTCTCAAACATCTGACAGCCACAGATAAGACTAGATATCTTATAAAAACACAACCATTTAAATAGTTTTATTAATCATATTATTCAATTTAATCAATTTCACATTATGTTAATTAAAACATTTTTACATTAATGAATTTTTATAATTTTCAACATTCCATTATATTAGCATCACAACAATGATCCATGCTCCAATGTCATAACTAAACTGGGTGCATAGATCCTCAGATACATAAACTCAACATTGTATCCCCAAAGTCTCCAACCACAAGGGTTAAACATCATTTATTCAATCATTTATTAACAGAATTATCATTTTCTTTTTTTCAAGAATTCTAGAAAATCAATTCTATGCTTCCAAATATAAGGGGCTCAACATGATGACTAGTTCAACTACCCATCGATTCATTTCCAAATATAGTAAGATCGTATAATCATCAATACTTTAGAATATAAATATATAAATAATTTGGAATCATGCATGTATCTTCACCTCTTTTGGAAGGATTGTATGAACGAACAACTAGATCAGGCAGTTTCTAAAGTAATGAAGATAAACAATCAACTGATTAACAAGCATTCAACATTCAAAACTATGGGAAAGCCTAGCATCGACTAGAGCCATTATCCCCCGGTGTCCTCCCAAACACCCACGTTCATAAACCACTATATCTCACCACTCCTAGCATAAATTGCTACTACAACAACTAGGCCTCCCAATCCCCACATACCACAAAAGCCCGACGGGACCAACTATCCTATTCTCACAACACAACAATAGATGTAGGAAACAAACAACAATATTCTATGATATTGGCCCTGATGAAAGGAATTTCTACTTTACACACAATATTCTCTTATAGATACACAAATAAGTCACATGGCCTTTATAGTATGTGGGTAACTCTGACCCAACAATGCATTATTTTTATCACATAATGGATTATTTATTACATGTTGAATTAACTGATTCATTAAAAAATGATCTAAGAATGGGTATCCTATAAAACTAGTAATATAAAAATATCTCAATTCTATATGTCAATTTATTTTACATTTCTTTAGACAATAAAAATCAACCTGCTTTAGGGTTATTAACCAATTCAATTAATCATGATTACAACATCAATTTGATTATCAATAATTTTCAAGATCAATATCATTATCCAGTAAAATGACTCTTTATCATTGGCAATTAATTTACAATTAATTTTGAAATAAGTTATTTATCGATTTCCATTAATAAAAACAGGATAAAAAACACATAGATACAACAGTATCCTGAAAATCAGGAGGCCACAACATATGATAGATACCAATTCATTTAATCTAGTCCAATTATTTATTATGACAAATCAATTTTGATCTGTTGGGGAAAAATGATAACTCTACCACTACATTTAAAATGAATGGATAAGCCACGAATCCCCAGCCAAATTTTTGTTCACATTCTTTACTTGAGAACATGTCAATTCAACGAATCTAGGACACCTCCCCCACATCAATTTCATCCACTTGAGGAACATGTCATCAAATAACAGCCAAAAAAGCTCCATTAGAAAGATTTAGATCACATTCCATCACATAGAAAGGCGAATCATTTGTATATATATTTAAAAAACCACAATAATAGAGTTATAACATTCTTTATCAAGGAAGGATTGAAACATACTACTTGCACCAAAATAGTGGTTATGCATGAGGAATCACTCCATTGAAAACATGTTCCAAGGCTATGACACCACACATGACTCCTATAAGAAGGATGTAAAGGTTGTTGTATCTCTCACCAAGGGACAGGAGGAAAGAAAAAACCGAAGAAAATATATCAACCCTTTTGAAAATATAAATAAAGAAGAAGTTTATGATAGACTATATTTTCCATTATGATTGGATCATTCAATGATCACATGGTTTGACTGGGGAAAGGCACCTAGTCAATTATGTAAATTTTGATTGGAGTAAAGGTCTATGATTTGGCCTTAAAATCATTAGAACAAGTCTGTCAATTGATTTTACATCGATGATAGTGTTAATAGGGTGAAACTGTATGATGTAAGAATCAATTTTCATGTGTAATCACCACCATTGGAACAATATACTATCACCATTGGATGAGTCACTATTTCCATTTGGATAGCTACCATATCTATAAGATGATTTTCTAATTCCATTGGGATGATCTATCTTTAACGTTAGATGAGTCACCACCAGTATTGGAATGAGCTATCACTATAGTTCGATGAGTCACCACCACTATTTGATGAGCTACCTCCACCATTTGATAAGATACTGCCACCATTGAATGAGCTACCTCCACCATTGCATATGTTTCTGCTATCATTAGATGAGATACTGCAACCATTAGATGAGTCATCCCCCCTATTAGGTGAGCCATCACCGCTACTCAATGAGCAACCACAAACGTTGGATGAGCTATCTCCATGGAAACACAGTTTATAAAACTGGAATTTTTTTACAGTATCGAAATAAGGCACCATGACCTCCAAGAACACCCCAAACATGTTATTTCACAATGTAATAGACCAAAGAGGTCCGGGCCATTAAATATTTGATGTGATGTGATCTGTAGAACCTTAAAATTAACCTCTTGTTATTTATCATTTTGAAGGTGATTCTAAACATTGGTCGACACTAGATAAGAATACTAGAGAGAAAAATGTTTCTAATTCATTGGAATGGAAAAAATTAAGTGATATTTTCCTTGAGAAATATTTCCATAAATTTTTTCGACATAGGAAAGAGAAAAAATTAAATGGAGTTAATAAAAATGATGATGATTCAATTATCAAATATTATGTAACATTCACAAGATTCTCTAGGTATATAAAAGATTTTATTTGAGACATTAACAATAAAATTAATAGATTTTAATGAAAATTGAAACAAAGTCTACGAATTTTTTTTCCTGAAGAAAAATTAAAAGTTATGAAAATGTTGTTCATTATGATATGAAAATTTATGTGGAGTTTTCTAAAATATATGCAACGCGTGATGATAAGAGTAAAAATGTTCAAGGAGGTAGGAAATGGAATAGAAACCTATTGTGAATAATATACATTTTCCTAAAACATTTTGCACGTGTTGTAAAATACATTTTTGGGAGTTTTTATAAGTATATGGAAAGTGTTTCAGATGTGTTATGTTATGTCACATGGTTTTAAATTATGAGTAAAAGGGTACTAAAGAGTCCAATACTAAGATAATAGATTATCATATAACAATAACATGCATTAGTTCCAATGAGTTGGATTGTTGTGATAATTGGTGTTTGAAGAATGTTACATGGGGTGGAAATCAACTTGATCAAAAATAGGTGAGGAAAAATATTTTTTATACTATTGTAATGGATTTTTAGAATACTGTTGATGTGATGGATACTCCAAATAGGACAATATTTTTCAATTTATAACTATACATTTGTGTATTTAGAAATACCTTCTTTAGTTTTAATTTATGTGAAAATAATTTATTAATAACATTTCTAGGATATTCTTTTAGGTTTATGTATGGATTTTGTTTAATATGGTTCACTAATTTATTTTTGGAATTTAGATTTAAGTTATTTATAACCATTATGATTTTTGTGATATTTTACGGTCAAGGATATTCTTATGGATATATATCATAATGATATAATATTAAGAGGATAAGATTCTGCTTATAAAATAAAAATATATTTTGGAAGTACCTGAATTCCACTAATCCAGGAAAATTGTGTTGGAAATGAAAAATTATATCCATTTACATTATCTAGTATGAAATCATTTAACTTTTAATCAATCAAAATTTTACGGTTTTGTTGTTGTTAACTTTCTCTTGATAACGATTTCTATCACCTTGCATCTTAAAATGATGGTTAGTTCTCTCGTATATATTCATGTTATCTAATTTGGATCTTCCGCATGTGATTCCCCATGTGATCTATGTAATTACCTTTATTTATTATAAATTTTATGTTCTATTATTCTTTTTTTGATATGGGGTTTCAATAATGGTATTTTGAAATGTATAACCCCTAGTTTTCATTCCCAAATTTATAATTGTGAGGATAGAATTTCTAAAAGGGGGGAAGGATGTAACTTTCACGCTAATTATAGAGTCATAGTTTTTCATATTTAATAATATAAATTATTTAATCCAATGTTTTACCATTAATTACGTCTTTATGTTCAATAATGTAATCAATATTCGTTAATGAGTTCCTCTGAAATCATATGTTACATGCAAGACAATGGCATACCAAAAAAATAATATAATGTTAATATTAATATTTTAAGTAGATGTTATGACCAATCCATTTTATCAGATAGAATGGAAAGAAATCACTATATTATGTATACAAATTATTATTAATTTTTAATATCCATCTGATATATATTATAAACATAAAAAAAGAATAAATCTAATTTTAATCATAAAAATTGATAATCTTTTTAAAATGATGTTTTACTATCTTTTGAGGGAGAATCCAATTTAAATCTATTTTTAAAAAATTAATAATTTATATATGAAAAATTAGACCTCATATTTGAAATATAAACATAAAAATTGTATTATGGTAATATTTTGGTCTAATTCTAAAAACCTTCATATTTTGGTGAATAATGAATAATGTGACATATTTGTACAAAAATGATTTTCATTCAATTTATTCATATAGTTAAATTATATTTCATTGTGTATTTAATTGATAATTTTTTTAATTATATATAAATAAATGAAATTTAGATCATTAGACTCTATTTCATATTGAAATTATATAAAAAACATTATGATCTTTGGAACTTGTCACATTGAAAACCCTTTTTTTGTTGTGTCTCCTTAATTATGTGTAAATTTAATTTTCATATTATGTGAATTGTAAAAAAAAATAGATTCAATATTTTCAATCAATATGTCAAAAATATGGATTAAGAACTATTAAATATATTTTTCTATAACATTTACCTTGGTAAAAATATTATTTATCCGATTGTAGGGAAAATTTGACACATCTTAATGTTAACAACGTACAAGTTTAAAATACCTCAAAAATAAAACAATTAATGGACATTTATGGGGTAGATAAATTGAAGACAAAAAAATTAATTTCTATTTCCTTGAAATTATTTCCTTTAAATTATTTCCACCTCAATGTGAGCATATTTAAATTTAAAATTATCAATAATTTAATCGCTTGAACCCACATCTTGACAAGTATAAATAACACCCCTAACCTCCCAATTTTGATAAAAAAGTGTTTTATCTCTTAAAAGTTATTAAATAACCAGTACACCTCACTATCTCCACGTCCATGTGATTCTAGTGTTACTAAATGAACAAATCCAAGGTCCTCAAGTGTCTTTTAAGGAGGTGATATTCAAGAGGTAATTCCATAATGTACCTCTCTTAATTGTTTTTTCTAGTTTCTCCTCACTTCAATCACCAATAAATTAATGATAACTCCTAAATCATGTATGTACTATAATTCTTAATCTATAATGGAATATATAATATCCATTAAATATCTCACCTCCTCTTATTCAAAGAATCAAAAATTTTGTCAATGTTATACCCGTTAGTCGCATCAATTAATAACGATTTTGTCTTTTTTCCATTACCACATTCGTGAATGTTGTTAATACTATTTTTCTAGTTAATATATATTTAAATAGGTATATTATTAACTATTTAGTACTTGATAACTATTATATTAATCATTCCTTCATTATTTCTATATGGTGGATGTACGATACCTTCATTTGTGGATGTGCAGACTACCACCTCCTCAAAGCAATGTGATTCATTCAAAAATCACATGGAATGTATTAATGATTTTTATGTAATTAAAAATATATATAAATTACATATTGATGTTATTTTAATGATATTATATATATATACTTATTTACATACATGTAATTTACTTTCATTCTTTCAATATAACAGGATAATGAAAATTAATTTCATGTGTACGTACGGCCTGCCATCTCTAAGAATACTGGATTTAATTTATATTTAAATATTTTTAAAAATACATATATTTTATATTATATATATATATATATCATGTTTCATATTATATAAACCATTAAATATTGATAATCAAGTATAATAAGTCAAAACACAGATGAATAGAAAAGAAAATATCACAAAAAACATTACTTAAATAGGATGGTATTAATAAATGAGTAATATAATTTTATAATAAATCATATATGGTACTATAAATATTAATATTGTTATATGATAGATTAATAATGAGATTAAAATAATTTAACATGATGTTTTTATGAGTATATATATATTCAAGACATAAGCTACGAGAATTTAAAAACCCAATTTTCATTATATGGTTTAAACTTTTACTTCATGATTATATTGTTATAATGTTACTTGTGACATGAATTTTCAATATAATAATTATTATTAAAAAAATTAATGTTTATTTATAAAATATACACATATACATTTCATTATATTAATTTTCACATCAATGTTACGATATTCTAAAGGAGCATTCTGTTAATATCATATCATTGAGGACTATCATGATGTTATAAAAATGTATTCTATTCTCAGGAGAATATACATCAACTATGTCATTTAAATCCATATTTTATCAATAATAATCTTCATTACTTTTATGTTAAATGTATTTATTTATGGATGTTATGATTTAAATGTTCAAATTAGTAGGAGAAACATTAAATGTTTAAATATTTTATTTTCAACGAAAATTTCCCATGTTAATATTCATAATAATATTTTAAATTTTAATTAATATGTATATTAAACGATTATGAAGGAAAATTTGTGTCTAATACTTTTATTCAATGTTATTTAAGAGGAGTCCATTTACCTTTCTTATAGGGAGCATAATGAAAAATAATAAAATGAATTGTTTATTTTTAAAGAACACTGAAATAATGAATTTTCTACAATTGTGTCAACTATTTAATTTCTATATTCCTTCGAAATATTAATTTTTTTAAAATGCAAACCCACTTTCATTATTTTTTTATTTTGGTATGAAAATATTTTGTCAAAAGAAAAGATTATGGTTATACCCAAGTGTTTTTCATATGGGATTTAAAGTGTTTTTCAAAGGGTTATATGATGAAATAGTTTTATACATGAGAACGTTATTGACAATTATATGAAATGGGTATGACCGATATAACTTATAAGATGGATGGATCCCCATTATAGCTCATAGGTGAGCTCGATACAACTAATCAAAAGGTTTGATCACCATTATAGCTCACAGGTGTGCCTTATATAGCTTTTACGAAGGGATGAACCCCATTATGGCTCAGGGGTGAGCCCGATATATCTTATATGAAGGGTGATACCAATTAAAGATCTCAAATTGATTGGGTAATAATAATTTAAAGATTTCGGGAAAATTGTTATTCCAAAAGAAAGGGTTTTGAAAGGGTTTTCTATATATTATTCTCTAAGATACATAAAAACGTTTTAATTGATTTTTTTTGTTGTTATTATATTTATTTGAGAGTAAAAATTTTTATTCATTATAAACAATATAACATAATTCATAAAATAGTATTTCATGTTTTTCACTATACTAATGGTTTTCATTCTTTTTATATAGCTTGATGAGATTTTGTGCTCATCACAGGTTTAAAAAAAACACAAGGTTAAAAGAAGATCATGGATAAGGATAAAGGAATTATGGGAGATGATATGTTATAAATAAACCATGTTTTATTTAAGAATGTTTTATTGGATGTCAAAATGGACACTGAGTATAACTGTCCGCTTATGATCTATATTGTTAATTTTTAAGAGTTTGTATTGAATCTATAAAACAATAAATAGAAAGATCATAAAATGTGATTTCTAGTTCAAATAAACAATATAAGATAGAATGTTTATGGTTGGTCCCTTACATTTCCTATTTCCTAAATGTCATGAAGTGTTTATTGATGAAAAAACACCACTAAAAGAAACAATTGGAAGTATCAAGGGAATTTATTGAAGAGTGGAATCTATCTATTTCTGAATATTCTATGTTAGATGTTGTTTAAAATTCCCACTTTTGTATTCAAATATATGGATGATCTATTTATATAAATACTTACAAAGATTACGTAGATTAACAAGTTATCTAGACACTACCTTTTGAAATTGGGGACTACCAAATTACATTATTTATTAGAATTATATTGTTTTTAAAATATTTTTATTAAGGTATTTTTTTGTAAAAAATATTATATTCAGACTTGATATAGTTTGATTTTTTTCATGCAATTGATTAAATGATTATTCTTTAATAAAAATAAAAATTTTATGTAAAGGAACATTCAAATAATAGTAAATATTTTTTATACTAAACATATCAAGTAATGTATTTTGATTATTTAACTCATTGACATGAATCATACAACACCCTACAATGGAATTAGTTGATTGGTTATAAGAACGAATATAATTTAAGAAAAATAAACTAGGATGGGTTTTTATTTTCCATCGAACTAAAAAGACATAGTGTATTTCAGACATGTTTTCAATGAGAAATGTAATTATTCTCATATAGTGGGAAATAAGAATGGGAAAATGAACATACTAAAGTAGTTTATACTAATGTGTTTAGACCATACCTACTTGAATTAAAAGGTTGGTGTTAATAATTCATATCTTTCATTGATTATTTTAATAGATATTGTTATTTCTTATGGATTAGGAAATTTTGGGTTAATTTGATAAAGTCAGTGAATTTGAGAATGAAATAGAAAACGTGATTGGTTTGAAGATTATGAACCCATACTTAATCCATAGTGGAGACTACCTCAATCAAGAAATAAAATATTATTTATTATATTCTGGGATAATATAAAAACTCAATAATTCATATAAAAATAATTTAATGGTTTATGAAATATGAAGAACAACACATTAATTTACATTTTGAGATCAATGATGAGTCACGTGAGCCTTAAATTATTCTTATATAGATACATGATACAAAAAAATAATATTAACTAAATCATGTGCCAACTTGATCAAGAAATGATATTACATAGAAGCCTTGTTCTGGTAATAAAACCGTGATATCTCTTATACATTTTTTGGGGTTTTAAAGTGTATGTTATGGCCATTTCTTGTAACTAACTTACAGACTGAGACAATGCGTGTATGTCTAGAGGGTGTCCTAATAAAACTAAAATATATTACATTTATATAAATATGATATAAAATGATGCGGTTAATAGATTTCCCAACATTACAAATCAGAATAACATATCTAATATTTATATTGGGATCAAGATATATTCTGATGATGTCCATGTTCATGAAATAGATGAGTTTAGATTAGATAGAATTCTATAAAGCCTCATGCAAGGAAATGATCCATATACATAAGTATTCCATACGAGTAAAAGGGAGGCAAGATAGACATAAATACTTTTTTTTCCATGACACTGATTATGGTTACCCATTATTATTTTATAATAATGATCTATTGACCAGGAATGATGTAGTGAAAAGCAGAAATGTTTCAAAATAGATGTAAGCAAGGAATTCTAAAATGTATTCCATATAATGATAATTTTTTTTGATTTTAGTATATTATGTAGTTATATGACCCCCTTTGTTGTAAATGGTTTTTAATGATGAAATAAAAATTTGATGGGAAACTCTATCCTTATAATGAATTAATTTTTGTAAAATGGTTCAAATAATTCCATTTCATAGACTATAAGGAAACCTTTTCAGTATTTTATATACAAAAGGCCACAAAAATTCCATTTAAAATTATATATTTATATGAAAATGATATTTGGAAATATTATACCAATATATCCTTACATAATGGGAACATTAAAGATGATATCTATATGAAACCTCCTAATTGGTTTTTTAATCAAAATAATTCCAATAATGTAACTAATTGGTATGATCTATTTATGGATTTAATCAATTATCCATGTCATGGAACATTCAGTTTTATGAAGCCATAAAAAATATTCTAATAATAAAAAATGAATTACCTATATCTGTAACTAGTGATTTGGGAGTATGGTATTTTTATAATTTTTTGACATAATGAAATAATAATTATTGGGAGTGAAATAATTTTAATAATATATGTTAATTACCTATTAAAAAATTAATTTTACACTTATTATTTTGGTTATGTATAATATATTCTAGGGATCTGGATCCATCAATGTTGATTCACTATGATTATTTGATTAATTGATGGTATATATGTTGAAATGATTCTAGATAGACTCATTTAGGAACATTACATGATTATATTTCTTCTAATTTATCAAGGAATTATTCTTTCATGGAAAAAGTTTCCTCCAGTAGTTAATAAAAGATAATGAGTGGAAAAAATTCCATATGCATAGTTGATTGGTTTAGTCATGAATTTTTTAATATATACTTGGATATATGTTTATTAAACCTTTAGTGTAGTTGGATGTCATCTAGCTAAGCTAAGTGACATCTAGTTGAGGGAATTCAATAATATCTTTATGTATATGTTTCATACTAAGGATGTGTTCCTAGTATATAGAGGAGATGGTGAAGTAGTCAATAGACTATATGTATATGGTAGTTTGACAATGGATCGATATTACAATAAATCATAGATAGGATACATATTAAATATATATATAAATTCATTGATCTAGAAGATCTCCAAGAAATTTCAGGTAATAGATTCAATAGTAGAGTCCATGTCTATTATAGGTTCTGAGGTAGATATTGGTGTAGTTTGGATAAAAAAAATATCAGGATCTTAATAAGTTAATTTTCTAAAAGTATCATATCACCCTCAATTGTGATTACACTATAATGTTGGACCTTTTAATGAATTCATTATCACAATAGTGGAAGATTCACATACATCAAAATTATCATATATTGATGTATTTTCCTCAATGTTTTGATTTCATAGTGAGAAAAATATCCATATAAGACAATGAGGGAGAACCATTTACTATATCCAAAACTCATTAGGAACATGAACATCATGTGAGGACTAGTCAATAAAATATCATTATTAGCTAACAATAGTCTAAGTGGGTGTATATTGGAGTTGGTGTTCTATAAAAAACTATTTAAACAATGTATTACATAAGTATTAGAATATATGAATATTAGTTGATCATATTTTCATTTGTTGTTTATTTCTGTACATGAAATTAATTTAATAATATCCTAAAGTATTTTTCACATTCAAGATTGTTGGGAATGTATTTTATCAGTAATACCCTACAAATATTATTTATTTTAATGCTCACAAACACCCTTTTTGTTTTACCAATGATCTTATTTTATGTGTTTTTAAGAAATTTTTATTCATTGTAATTCATGTTTGGGAATAACATTCAAGTATTTTTTCGTTGTCAATATTCATTAAAGGGTTAAGAACTATCTAAAGAGTATTTTGGAAACCTTGTTCAATGTTTTTCATTTTTTGGTATCACTACTAATTCCCTACGCAGAAGAATGTAACATAAGGAACATAACCTATGTTTTTAATAAATATTATGGTAATGGATCAGCATGTTTTTTATCAACCATATGTTTGATGAAATGTATGGTTAAATAACATTATGTTTGAATGAAACATTACATTTTAAAAGGATTAGAGGAATGGCTAATAAACCCTATGTATGTATGGAAACCTATGTTTTAGAAGAAAATTTAAGGATCATCAAACCTTACTTTTGTAATCAACCTTTAATTATCAACATTACATTTAGGAAAATTGAACGTATGTATAATCAATGTTACACTCACAATTTTTTATTGACAAGGATAAACATATGAATTATTAACCATACATTACGTGGTTGAATGCTACATTTGGTGTTTATTGTTTTGTAAAGAAACATTACGTTTGAATTTTCAACACGAAAAACATGCATTTACAACATTATTAGAGTTTTCTATAACATTTTTTTGTTTTATATCAGGGTGATTTAAAGCTCGATTTCAAATGATTAAAATCATATCATAAATGATTTAAAGGTACATTTATAGAGTCGATTATCTCTCATATTCTTAAGGGATGGTACAACTAATATGACCTATATTTTTGAATTTGAATTATATTGTTTTATTAGTCACATTTTGTGGATCTGAATTCTTACCACGTGATATATCTATATATATATTTCTACATTGGATGTTTTTGAAATCCATATCTCAGCTGTATTTATAATTTTTCTTCTTCAGGTTTTCTAGTACAAATGAATTTACAGTGCTATAGTGACCAATAATCTCAGAAACAAGGAATACATTTTGGATATATACATGTTCAATCTTGGTAATGTGATGCTCTGTTTTTTTTATGTTCATAAAATCAAATATATTTTTAGAAACCATATCCCTCCAGACATATTTCAGTGGTAATTATTATTATGAAGTCAAAAATCCATATTCGGTCAGTTCTGTGATGTTGAAACTATGAAGTTAATTCTGTTTTATCAAATCAATATCTATTGATTCATTTGAGTATTGGATAATCTGTTTCAGTCTGAGTGGAGTGTTAGATTATCATTCTACATTGTGGATATTTATGTTCCCTGTATAAGAACTAGAATTCTCGGTTTTTAGCAATGTTTTTAAGGGTGCTTGCTGCCTTCTCTCAGTTTAGGATCAGTCTTATGAGAAGAGGACCTGAGTAGTAAAATCCATCAAGACCACATAGAGGGTTATTGGTGGAGAGGACAAGGGGATCTTCATGCCCTGAACAACTATAAATTGTGGGGCTCTATTTTATGTTTTACCGCTACACATACTCTCATACAGAAATGATTCCAGCTTTATTTTTTTTTGATGTGGAACAAGTAAATTATGAAATTTTTTAAAGGAAAAAATTCACCCAATATTATGTCTTCCTCATAGACATTCTGACCTAACATTGTCTATCAAATGCTAGGTTCAGTTGATTCTATTTGGTTCTAACAAAACAGAGTTAATGATTATGTCAAAGACAATGGAGAATATAAATAATGAATGCGAGTGGATCATGCTCTATATTTCAATGGTGAGAACTATGGAAGCTAGAAATCATCTATGATAATCTATTTGAATAATCATCGTTTTAATGTATACTCAAAAACATTACTCTATATGAAATCCTTGAACAAATATGAATATTGGACTGCTACTATAGGGGTGGATTATGACAAGAATTCAAACCCTATGAACACTATCATCAGTTGTCTTGTACCAGAATAATTCAACTATGTCTCACAATTCTCTAATTCTTATGAAATGTGGCAGACAATTGTACTTTCTTATGATGGTACTGGCAATGTAAGATAGATGAGGTATTCAACAGCAAAAATCAAATTCAATACATTCAGAATGGTTGAAGTGAAATGCATCACTCAAATGTATATAAGGCTCATAGAAATGATAAACAACATTACAACCATATGTGAACCTATGAAACATTGTGATCAAGATATAAAATAATGTAGAATACTGCATAATCGGTGGAATGGGATTTTATATAAGGCCCCAGCCTTAAACCTTACTTAATATTGAATTAAATGAATAATTCACATTGAGGATATTTTCAGGTTCAGAGTTTTGGAGAATTAGAACATAAATATTACATCTCAAAAGATTACATAGTAGTCACTTCTACTAAATTTCCATAAAATAATAAAAACTGTTAAAAAGAAACTTCTCTAGTTCCATGTTTTAGGTAGCATGACTTTCCCTTGATCCCATCCTTGACCCAATTCCACATTATGTCCTGTGAAAAACATTTGAATAACTTGGGATGAGCATAAAAAGCTTAGTAAGGGATACAAAAAGAATGAAAACTATTAGTTTTTCAAAACAACAAGTAAACCATGCATACATTATCAATGTAATACTTTTCACCTTTTCGAAGTAGTAAAAACTATTCACTGAATAAAAGTTCATTACTTACCCTTCTGTAACCAAAAGATTACCATAAAACCCATATAAAGATAACATAACATATAAAGGTAACTTGGTTAATAAACATAATTAAGTGGAATAACCATACGGTCGACTTTCACACATATCACATAATGGAATATCCATACGGCCAACTTCCATACATACTTAATGGAATAGCCATACGGCCGACTTCCATACCCACTGCATTGGAGGTTATAACGTAACCACTCGTCCCGGTATTCACGGAACCACCCATCATATGTTTTATCACGTAACCACCCGTAAAATGTCCAAGTACAATCATTACACATAAAATATTGAAAATATAGACATTTCAATAAAATTTCATTTGCAAATCACAAAAAGTTATTCCCAGATATTGAATTAATCAGTCCATTTTCAAAAACCATTTAAAAGATATTTTTGAATCAAAGTGTCCCATACCACTTTGAAGCTTTTAATGGAATTATAATTTCAAAACATTAATGTCCATATAAATAAATACTGAAAACCATTTCGAAAACAAGGACATTAATGATAAATATTTAGAATAATAAATCATTAAAACATTTAAAATGATATTTTTGTTAAATGGTTTTTAACAAAAAGAGAGACTCTTGAATACAAATAATAGCAGAATTGCATTTAATCCAAACTTTATAATATCATGAGAATAAAGGGATTCATGATATAATATGTCAAAGGACAGTATACACATAATATAAGAGTGAATTGGTGCATAACAACAATGAAGTCTCAAACGAAATGTAAAATGAGATGAAATCCATTATAAAAAAACGTATCCTTAAATTAAGGATAAATAAATCTCATAATTATGTGTGAAAAATATAAATACACCCAATATAAGTGGATATTAAGTGTAAAACAATCAAAGTTTATTCACACATATTCAAAGGATGACATATTCAATAACTACATGTTGAACCCAAAGAAATCGAAATTGGGTTAAGAAGTTCCCTTGCAAAAATTTGACAGCCTAATGGCGTCACTACAAAATTCAGAAAATGAGTTGATGAGAGATAAAAAGGGTATCTCATCTCATGGAAATAAAATTTAAATCAATAAGGATATCTAATAACATATCCCAACATAATATTATGTGAATTAAAAGACATAACAAAATAAGTCTTTTAAAAAGAGGAGGGTGAAAGGATCCCTTACCGACATGGGCATCTTTCGAAACATACACCCCGTGAAAGAATGGCAATACAACATTGATGTAAATACTCATAACTGAAATTATATTATAGAATGAGTAAAATAATCAACATTACATACACCACTCAAAGGAAATTGTGGCAAATGTAGCCTAAATCTCACAGGAATAAAAGTGAGATGAAAAATCCCTTACGAAAACTGGGCAGCCTAACGGTGCCACATAAAACATAAAAAAATGGATTGATGAGATCAAATAGGGTATCTCATCATATTAACATAAAGTTTATAGAAATAGGAATATAAAAGAACATACCCCAACATAACAAAGAGGATCTTAAAATAAGTGACATAAAGGAGAGTACTTAAAAAGAAAGAGAGAGGTTAGATCTCTTACGAAAATTCGGCAGCCTAACGGCGCCACTCAAAACATCCAAAATGGATTGATGAGAGAGAATAGGGTCTCTCATCATATGAAAATAAAAATAAAAATTACAGTAAGTGTAATATAAAATAACCTCCCAATAACATGAAATATGATCTTTAAAAGGAATGGCATAAAAGAGCGCACTTAAAAAGAAAGAGAGGAGTAGGATCCCTTACCTCGGGTCCGACTTGACTCGATCATTATTTATTCTCCTAAATAATAAACTTGAGTTAATTTATAATTCTTTAAGAACCTTTTTCAAGTTCATTATTCCCTTTATATCACTTATTACCATGTTATGATCATTATGTAATCATTTAAGTTAATAACGGTTGTTTTGTCGTTATTTGATACTTAAGTCAAAAGTGAACCTGTTATATTTACAAGTTGTTCACGTAGTCAAATATCCATTATCTCAATAATGATATTCATGATTTTTATATCATATATATCATATATATCCAGTATATACATGTATTTATAATATTAAATAATCATTTATTGGTATGAAATGAAATGCACCGTTCATGGAGACGGTAATCCGTACGTACGCATAAACGCTACTTTCATTTCTATGTCATATTAATGGAATTAAAACTAAAGGAGAGATATGTATATTTTTAATTCCTGAATTATATTCATCCTTTTTATGTATCATACATCATATATATCCATTATATGTACTTATAATAGTACATTACATTTGAGGATAAGAAATGTAATGCACCGTTCTTGGAAACTGTAAGCCGTACGTACGCATGAACGCTACTTTCATTTCTATCTCATACTTTAATGGAAAGAAAAAAATAATGATATAAAGTTATATTATAATTCCAGTATAAAATCATATATAATAACTTTAAATCCATCCTTTATACGTCCCACATAATTCATTAACGAATCAAATCACTTTGAGGGGGCGGTAGTCCGCACTTCCTAAAATGAAGATATCGTGTATACCCATAATAGAAGCCATAAAGGTATTCCAAAAATGAAAAATAAAGAAGCTTAAGTAAAACATAAAAATATTACATATCATATATAAACATAGTGACATCTTAATGGCCACCTTTGAAGGTGTTATATGAGTGTTGAACAATCGTCGTTTCGTGAGGCAAAAATTGTCCATCCACAGAAACAATATGTTCATTAACCATTAGATGAAGGTTTGTATGAGTGTAGCTCTAATACATATTATAAAAACATACTAGTATATTTAAGATACTGGAGTTGTTACAAAAGAAATCAATAAAAAGAGTTTAGGGGGTTGGAGAAGCAAAATAAAAAAAAAGAGCACAAGTGAAGATGTTACCTTAAAATAGGGTAACTCCCTTTGTTTTTAACCAAAAGGGTTTCTTGAAGAGCTTCCTTCTTAATTTAAGGCTTCTAGGATGAGGTCAGGGATGTGTAGAGACAAAATTATCAGATCTTGGCCTAACCAAAGGCTTGAGAGGTGTGGTTAAGGTGGTAGAGGTGGAGGCCTTTTATAAGAGGAGAGGAGGGGCACTCTTGGTAAAGTATAAAATGGTACTTTATTTTCAAATGGTTTTCGGATTTTAATGGTCCCAAATTGATATAATTCGAGTCTAAGGTGATAAGGGTTCTAAATACACCAATACAATAGGTTTTGGAGATTTTTAGTTCTTAGAATTTACATTATCATTCCATTTTATTTAAATCCTTTATTAATGAGTTCATCGCTGCATCATCATGATGTCATAATGAATTTAATTTATTTAATGTCTCAAAATTATAAAAAAAATAATATGTTGTAGGAAATATTTTTATATTTCCAATTACTATTTATAGTAAAAATTCTGACTTTTATAACCACATGTAACAATTGTTTTGTTAAAAAAAATCATGTTTGTGACATTTTTATTTTAACTTTAAATAAAATGCATAAATGTCATTATCAAACCCTAGTGGATCCATGGGGTACCAATAATCGACCCATGGGATGTATTGGTCGGCCATAACTAATAAAATAGGTTTAGTACATGTGTCAATATATTTTCATTTTATTATAATATCAGTTTTACCTTAAATCACACTAATTACCTTTAGTCGCGATTAATAAAACTTAAATGTTACTTTTCATCAAAAATTATTTTCATCCCATTGAACCACATTTTACATAAACATTAAAATCATTTAATTTGTATTTTTTAAATTCAAATCACAGAGGTGGTAAAGTCCCATTTAAACGAAAAATCAAATTTTGTAACCACCACTTTGTGGTTTCATTATTTTTCAAAAATTTATGTTTTTCAGAAAAATACCAAAAATTCACCCTAAGCTATATTTGATATTCCGAATTCAAAAATGATATCCATTTTACCAAATTCATAACATAGAAGTTTCATTAATTAATTTTATATTTAAATCCCGCTGCTAAAACAAATAGTGTGTTTTTATGAAACAATATCTTTCAAAAGATTGACACTCATTTATGTCCAATCATAAAGTGATATTAATTACAATGAACACCATTGGATTTATTGGTAAAAATATATTCTATTTAAACTTTAAAACCAATTAAAAATATAATCTTATTGTATAAATAAATTATATTAAAAAGTGTTTTTGAATTAAAATACAACATTTTTCACTATTCATTAAAAATTGAACTTTTTCGGAAAAATACCAAAAATTTACGCAAAGTAAATTTTGATGTCCCGATTATAAAGAAGAATTTTATTTTGAAAATTATAACACATAAAACTGTCAAAAAGTGGATTTAAAAGAGGTTCTCCACCAAAAGGCTGTTAATCGACCATTTAAAGATTATTAGACTGTCTACGCTTAAAATTGGATTCATATGCACTTTTAATCCTCTATCCTTTATTGTAAAGAGTAAAAATATTTGACAAACATAAATAATCATTTTTTAGTTAGTTCTGTTCATTCACGCCATTACAACGGCTAGGCATTAACTACCATTTAAAATAATATTATTTTATTATTAGAGTGCAACGTAAGATTCCCAAGAAACTCGTTGTTGCGTATTGGGTACGCCATCGAGCATAACATCCCCTTTAAAGTAATATTAATATTTTATTCACAAATTTGGATAAATATAAAATTTTCATATTCTTTATTTACATGGGGTGTTACATCCTTCCCCCCTATTGGGAATTTCGTCCTCGCAATTTTAAAATTGAGCTTAGAAACATCCTTGAAAGTCCCACATCGGAACAAGAGTCGGTAAAACATTCACTTTAAAATAAAGAATGAAAAGTACAGAGGTCACCCGAGTTAATCTATACTAGGATTCCATGTAAGAAACATGGACATTGAGGATAAGACATAGGGTCATGTTCTGATGGAGAGTGATAGAAAACTTGTTTAGGATAAAGTTAACCATAATAAAATCACAAACTTGTGATGGGTTAAACGGTATTTTATTCCCCAGTAGGAAAAGTTAATAGGAAACATTTTTGTTTTAACTTACTTTTCATTGAGGAATTTATTTTTGAGCTTAACTAAATCATAATGAAACATACTTACTTGTCATGTAGACTTTGAACTTTTACTAGATTCTTTAATCAAACTCATATTTTCTCCAAAAGACGAGTATTTAGGAAGAATTGTTCGCATTAAGAGTACTATAATCAACATATAGAGAACCACCTAATCCACAGAAAATAACTATATATTTCAGATGCCTTTAGACTTTAACAAAAACAAAAACTAAAATGGTTAGTACAAGATCAGATAATCCAGAAAAGGATAACCCTGTATAAAATGAAAATATATTTTTAATCTCCAAAATTTGTCCAACAAAACCCAAAGTTCAACAAGGACCATTCGATAAACAATTTGTCCATAAAATTTTTCAATGTAAACCAAACTAAGATTGAAACCCAAATATTTGAAGGATTTAGTCACATAGTCTTCCAAGTTATGTCGTAACATTTATCTCCAAAAAAACATCAGTTGCTCCTAAAGTCTCGCATTGAAAAGTAATTAACTTAATCCCATATCCTCAATGATAGGTTAATAGATTTCCATAGATAACCCAAAATCAACTTACTCATAATTCATAAAATCATATTACTAAAAAGAATCATTCAAACTAACCAGGGACTTCACGTAGTCCAGTATTAGGCGATAAATACCAGTCGCACTTTGGTTGTGGGTTCGATTCCCGCAGCTTTGTCTGACGCGATGGGTTGTCACACGGTCTGTGTGTTGTCCTTTTTCAAAAACTATATAATTCTTAAAACATTCCCCAAAATTAGATAAAATCTTCAAAAATAATCATAATATATTTTAACCTCAATGATTTCTCATGCCTTTCATTTTACATCATAACATATAATAACCCATAATTACCTCAAAAGTAACCATCATATAAACTCAAATGGTTACCTTTATAATTATTACCTGAACTTCCACATTGATTGGTCATATCGTACATGATGCAATACAGAACATACCAAGGTTCAAGTGGTTGATCATGACTCCATGATAGTTGGTTTAGAACAACCACAAGTATGCTCATTGAATCCCCCATTTTATCAAGTATCTTAATCAGAGAACCACCACAGTTTTCTTCAAACCTGTTGTCTCTTTGGTGCCTTCTAGATCCATCCATTCACTAAAAACAAAAAAAATTGTCATTGTGAGTATATCAACAAAACCATTATGTACTAATGAGTAAGGTAAACACTAAGATATACTTACTCATTAACTTTATCTAAAACTTGGACTCCTTCTGAAATCCTAACCATTACGGTACTGTCACTTATGCTTAGAGAATACCCTAACCTCTAAAGTTATCTAAACCGACCTTTGATACCAACTATAAGGCCCCAACCTTAAACCTTACTTAATATTGAATTAAATGAATAATTCACATTGAGGATCTTTTCAGGTTTAGAGTTTTAGAGAATTAGAACATAACTATTACATCTCAAAAGATTTAAAAGTAGTCACTTCTACTAAATTTACATAAAATAAAAAAAACTCTTAAAAAGAAACACGTCTAGTTCCATGTTTTAGGTAGCATGAATTTCCCATGATCCCATCCTTGACCCTATTCCATGTTACGTCCTATGAAAAACATATCAAATACTTGGGATGAGCATAAAAAGCTCAGTAAGGGATACAGAAAGAATGAAAACTGTTAGTTTTTCAAAACAACAAGTCAACCATGTATACTTTATCAAAGTAATACGTTTCAACTTTTCGAAGTAGTAAAAACTCTTCACTGAATAAAAGTCTATTACTTACCCTTCTGTAACCAAAAGATTACCATAAAACCCATATAAAGATAACATAACATATAAAGGTAACTTGGGACATAAAAAAACATAAGTGGAATAACCATACGGTCGACATCCACACATATCACTTAATGGAATATCCATACGGACAACTTCCGTACATACGTAATGGAATAGCCATACGGCCGACTTCCATACCCAATGCATTTGAGGTTATAACGTAACCACCTGTCCTGGTATTCACGGCACCACACGTCATATGGTTTATCACGTAACCACCCGTAAAATGTCCAAGTACCATCATTACACATAAAATATTGAAAATATAAACATTTAAACAACAAAATTTCATTTCCAATCACAAAAAGTAATTCCCAGGTATTGAATTAATCATTCCATTTTCAAAACCCATTTAAAAGTGATTTTTGAATCAAAGTGTCCCATACCACTTTGAAGCTTTTAATGGAATTATAATTTTAAAACATTAATGTCCATATAAATAAATACTGAAAACCATTTCGAAAACATGGACGTTAAAGATAATGATTTAGAATAATAAATCTTTAAAAAAATTTAAACCATATTTTTGTTAAATAGTTTTTAACAAAAAGAGAGACTCTTGAATAAAAATAATAGCGGAATTACATTTAATCCGTCCATTATAATATCATGAGACTAAATGGATTCATGATATAATATGTCAAAAGACAGTATACACACCATATAAGAGTGAATTGGTGCATAACGACAATGAAGTCTCAAAAGAAATGTAAAATGAGATGAAATCCATTATAAAGAAGGTATCCTTAAATTAAGGATAAATAAATCTCATAATTATGTGTGAAAAATATAAATACATGAAATATAATTGGATATTAAGTGTAAAACAATCAAAGGTTATTCACACATATTCAAAGGATGACATATTCAATAACTACACATTGAACCCAAAGAAATCGAAATTGGGTTAAGAAGTTCCCTGGAAAAAATTTGACAGCCTAATGGCGTCACTACAAAATTCCGAAAATGAGTTGATGAGAGATAAAAAGGGTATCTCATCACATGGAAATAAAATTTAAATCAATAAGGATATGTAAGAACATATCCCAACATAATAGTATGTGAATTAAAAGACATAACAAAAGAAGTCTTTTAAAAAGAGGAGGGTGAAAGGTTCCCTTACTGACATGGGTATCTTTCGAAACATACACCCCGTGAAAGGACAATAATACATTGATGTAAATACTCATAAATGAAATTATATTACACAATGAGTAAAATAATCGGTAGTACATACACCACTCAAAGGAAATTGTGGAAAATGTAGCATAAATCTCATGGGAATAAATGTGAGATGAAAATCACTTAACAAAACTCGGCAGCCAAACGGCGCCACATAAAACTTACAAAAATGGATTGATGATATCAAATAGGGTATCTCATCATATTAACGTAAATTTTATAGAAAGAGGAATATAAAATAACATCCCCCAACATAACAAAGAGGATCTTAAAAGAAGTGACATAAAGGAGAGTACATAAAAAGAAAGAGAGAGGTTAGATCTCTTACGAAAATTCGGCAGCCTAACGGCACCACTCAAAACTTCCAAAATGGATTGATGATAGAAAATATGGTCTCTCTTCATATGAACATAAAAATTACAGTAAGGGTAATATAAAATAACTTCCCAATAACAAGAAATATGGTCTTTAAAAGGAATGACATAAAACAGCGTACTTAAAAAGAAAGAGATGAGTAGGATCCCTTACATCGGGTCCGACTTGACTCGATCGTTCTTTAATATCATGAATAATAAACTTGAGTTAATTTCTACATCCTTAAGAAACTTTTTCAAGTTCATTATTCCTTTTATATCACTTATTACCATGTTATGAACATTATGTAATCATTTATGTTAATAACAGTTGTTTTGTCGTTATTTGGTACTTAAGTCAAAAGTAAACCTCTTATATTTTCAAGTTGATCACGTAGTCAAATATCCATTATCTCAATAATGATATTCATGATTTGGATATCATATATATCATATATATCCATTATATACATGTATTTATAATATTACATAATCATTTAGAGGTAAGAAACGTAATTCACCGTTCATGGAGACGGTAAGCCGTACGTACGCATGAACGCTACTTTCATTTCTATGTCATATTAATGGAATTAAAACGAAATGATTGATATGTATATTTTTAATTACAGAATTATATTCATCCTTTATATGTATCATACATCATATATATCCATTATATGTACTTATAATAGTACATTACATTTGAGTATAAGAAATGAAATGCACCGTTCTTGGAGACGGTAAGCCGTACGTACGCATGAACGCTACATTCATTTCTATCTCATACTTTAATGGAAAGAAAACAATAATGATAAAAAGTTATATTATAATTCCAGTATAAGATCATATATAATAACTTTAAATCCATCCTTTATACGTCCCACATATGGCATTAACGAATCAAATCATTTTGAGGAGGCGGTAGTTTGCACTTCCTAAAATGAAGATATCTTGTGTACCCATAATGGAAGCCAAAAAGGTATGCCACAAATGAAAAATAAAGAAGCTTATGTAAAACATAAAAATACTATATATCATATATAAACATAGTGACATCTTAATGGCCACCTTTGAAGGTGTTATATGAGTGTTGAACAATCATCATTTCGTGAGGCAGAAATTCTCCATCCACAGAAACAATATGTTCTTTAACCATTAGATGAAGGTGTGTGTAAGTGTAAGTCTAATATATATTATAAAAACATCATAGTATATTGAAGATACTTTAGTTGTTACAAATAAAATTAATAAAAAGAGTTTAGGGGGTTGGATAAGAAAAATTAAACAAAAGAGTACAAGTGAAGATGTTACCGTAAAATTGGGTAACCCCCTTTGGTTTGAACCAAAAGGGTTTCTTGAAGAGCATAATGACTAAGTTAAGGCTTCTATGATTAGGATAGGGATGTGGAGATACAAAAGGATCCGAGCTTGGCCGAACCAAAGGCTTGAGAGGTGTGGGTAAGGTGGTAGAGTTGTGGGCCTTTTATAAGAGGAGAGGAGGGGCACTCTTGGTAAAGTATAAAATGTTACTTTATTTTCAATTGGTTTTCGGATTTTAATGGTCCCAAATTGATATAATTCAAGACTATGGTGATAAGGATTCGAAATCCACCCATCCAATAGGTTTTGGACATGTTTAGGTATTAGAATTTACATTATCTTTACATTTTAATTAAATCCTTTATTAATGAGGTCATCGTTGCATCATCATGATGTCATAATGAATTTAATTTATTTAATGCCTAAAAATTATAAAACAAATACTATGATGTAGGAAATCTTTTTATATTTCCAATGACTATTTATAGTCGAAATTATGAATTGTATAACCACATGTAAAAATTGTTTTATTAAAACAAATCATGTTTGTGACATTTTTATTTTAACTTTAAATAAAAGGCATAAATGTCATTATCAAACCGAAGTGGCTCCATGGGGTACCAATAATCTACCCATGGGTTGTATTGGTCGTCCATAACTCATAAAATAGGGTTAGGACATGTTTCAATATATTTTCGTTTTATTATAATATCATTTTTACCTTAAATCACACTAATACCTTTAATCGCGATTAATAAAACTTAAAAGTTACTTTACATAAAAATTTATTTTCATCCCATTGAACCACATTTTACTTAAACATTAAAATAATTTAAATTGGATATTTGAAATTCAAATCACAGAAGTGGTAAAGTCCCATTTAAACGACAAATTAAATTTTGTAACCACCACTTTGTGGTTTCACTATTCATCAAAAATTGAAGTTTTTCAGAAAAATACAAAAAATTCAACCTAAGATATATTTGATATTCCTAATTCAAAAAAGATTTCCATTTTACCAAATTAATAACATATAAGTTGCATTAATTGATTTTATAATTAAATCCCGATGTTAAAACAAATAGCGTGTTTTTATGAAACAATATCTTTCAAAAGATTGACACTCGTTTATGTCCAATCATAAAGTGATATTAATTACAATGACCACCATTGGATTAATTGGTAAAAATATATTCTATTTACACTTTAAAAACAATTAAAAATATAATATAATCATATAAATAAATTAGATTAAAATGTAGTTTTGAATTAAAATACAACATTTTTCACTATTCATTAAAAATTAAACTTTTTCGGAAAAATACCAAAAATTTACACAAAGTAAATTTTGATGTCCCGATTATAAAGAAGAATTTTATTTTTTCAAATATAACACATAGAATTTTCAAAAAGTTGATTTAAAAGAGGTTTTCCATTAAAAGGCGGTTAATCGACCTTTTAATGAATATTAAACTGTCTACGCTTAAAATTGGATTCATTCACATTTTTAATCCTCTATCATTTATTGTAAAGAGTAAAAATATTTGACAAACATATATAATCATTTTGTAGTTAGTTCTGTTCATTCCCTCCATTACAACGGCTAGGCATTAACTACCATTTAAAATAATATTATTTTATTATTAGAGTGCAACGTAAGATTCCCAAGAAACTCGTTGTTGTGTATTGGGTACGCCATCGAGCATAAAATCCCCTTTAAAATAATATTAATATTTTATTCACAAATATGGATAAATATAAAAATGTCATATTCTTTATTTACCTGGGATGTTACATCCTTCCCCCTTTTGGGAATTGCGTCCTCGCAGTTTTAAAATTGAGCTTCGAAACATCCTTGAATGTCCCACATCAGAACAAGAGTCGGTAAAACAATCACTTTAAAATAAAGAATGATAAGTACAGAGGTCACCCGAGTTAACGTATACTAGGATTCCATGTAGGAAAACATGGACATGGAGGAGAAAACATAGGGTCATGTTCTGATGGACAGTGATAGAAAACATGTTTAGGAGAAAGTTAACCACAAGAAAATCACAAACATGTGATGGGTTAAACGGTATTTGATTTCCTAGTAGGGAAAGCTAATAGACAAAATTTTTGTTATAAGTTACTTTTTATTGAGGAATTTATTTTTTAGCATAACTAAATCATAATGAAACATACTTACTTGTCATGTAGACTTTCAAATTTTACTAGATTCATTAATCAAACTCATATTTTCTCCAAAAGACGAGTATTTAGGAAGACTTGTTCTCATTAAGAGTACTATAATCAACATATAGATAACCACCTAATCCACAAAAGATAACTATATATTTCAGATTCCTTTAGAATTTTACAAAAACAAAAACAAAAAAGCTTAGTACAAGATCAGATAATCCAGAAAAGGATAACCCTTTATAAAAAGAAAATATATTTTTAATCTCCAAAATTTCTCCATCAAAACCCAAAGTTCAACGAGGACCATTCAATAAACAATTTTTCCATAAAATTCTTCAAAGTAAACCAAACTATGATTTAAACCCAAATATTTGAAGGATTTAGTCACATAGTCTTCCAAGTTAAGTCGTAACATTTATCATAAAAAAACATCAGTTCATCCATGATAGGTTAATAAATTTCCATAGATAACCCAAAATCAACTTACTCTTAATTCATAAAATCATCTTACTAAAAATAATCATTAAAACTAACCAAGGATTTCACGTAGTCCAGTGGTAGGCGATAAATACCATTCGCACTTTGGTTGTGGGATCGATTCCCGGAGCTTTGTCCAACGCGACGGGTTGTCATATAGTCTGTGTGTTTTCCTTTTTCAAAAACTATATAATTCTTAAAACATTCCACAAAATGAGATAAAATATTCAAAAATAATCATAATATATTTTAACCTCAAGTTTATCTCATGCCTTTCATTTTCCATCATAACATATAATAACCCATAATTACCTCAAAAGTAAGCATCATATAAACTCTAATGGTTACCTTTATAATTGTTACCTGAACTTCCACATTGATTGGTCATCTCCTACATGATGCATTACAGAACATACCAAGGTTCAAGTGGTTGATCATGACTCCTTTATAGTTGGTTTAGAACAACCATGAGTTTCCTCATTGAATCCCCCATTTTATCAAGTATCTTAATCAGAGAACCACCACAGTTTCCTTCAAACCTGTTGTCTCTTTGGTGCCTTCTAGATCCATCCATTCAATAAAAACAAAAAACATTGTCAGTGTGATTATATCAACAAAACTATTATGTACTAATGAGGAATGTAAACACTTATATATACTTACTCATTCAATTTATCTAAAACATGGACTCCTTATGAAATCCTAACCATTATGGTACTGTCACTTATGCTTCGAGAATACCCTAACCTCTAAAGTTATCTATACTGACCTTTGATACCAACTATAAGGCCCTAGCCTTAAACCTTACTTAATATTGAATTAAATGAATAATTCACATTGAGGATCTTTTCAGGTTTAGTGTTTTAGAGAATTAGAACATAACTATTACTTCTCAAAAGATTACAAAGTAGTCACTTCTACTAAATTTCCATAAAATAAAAAAACTCTTAAAAAGAAACATGTCTAGTTCCATGTTTTAGGTAGCATGACTTTCCCTTGATCCCATTCTTGACCTTATTCCATGTTAAGTCCTGTGAAAAACATATAAAAACTTGGGATGAGCATAAAAAGCTTAGTAAGGGATACACAAAGAATGAAAACTGTTTGTTTTTCAAAACAACAAGTCAACCATGTATACTTTATCAAAGTAATACTTTTCACCTTTTCGAAGTAGTAAAAACTCTTCACTTAATAAAAGTTCATTACTTACCCTTCTGAAACCAAAAGATTACCATAAAACCCATATAAACATAACATAACATATAAAGGTAACTTGGGACATAAACATACTTAAGTAGAATAACCATACGGTTGACATCCACACATGTCACTTAATGGAATAGCCATATGGCCAAATTCCATACATACATAATGGAATATCCATACGTCCGACTTCCATACCCAATTCATTGGAGGTTATAACGTAACCACCCGTCCTGGTATTCACGGCACCACCCGTCATATGGTTTATCATGTAACCACCCGTAAAATGTCCAAGTACCATCATTACACATAAAATATTGAAAATATATACATATAAATAACAACATTTCATTTACAATAACAAAAAGTAATTCCCAGATATTGAATTAATCAATCCATTTTCAAAAACCATTTAAAGGAGATTTTTGAATAAAAGTGTCCCATACCACTTTGAAGCTTTTAATGGAATTATAATTTTAAAACATTAATGTCCATATAAATAAATACTGAAAACCATTTCGATAACATGGACATTAAAGATAATGATTTAGAATAATAAATCATTAAAACATTTAAAACGATATTTTTGTTAAATAGTTTTTAACAAAAAGTGAGACTCTTTAATACAAATAATAACGGAATTACATTTAATCCGAACATTAAAATATAATGAGAATAAAGGTATTCATGATATAATATGTCAAAGGACATTATACACACCATATAAGAGTGAATTGGTGCATAACAACAATGATGTCTCAAAAGAAATGTAAAATGAGATGCAATCCATTATAAATATGGTTTCCTTAAATTAAGGATAAATCAATCTCATAATTATGTGTGAAAAATATAAATACACCCAATATAATTTGATGTTAAGTGTAAAGAAATCAAAGGATATTCACACATATTCAAAGGATGACATATTCAATAACTACATGTTGAACCCAAAGAAATCAAAATTGGGTTAAGAAGTTTCCTTGCAAAAATTTGACAACATTATGGCGTCACTACAAAATTCAGAAAATGAGTTGATGATAGATAAAAATGGTATATCATCACATGGAAATAAAATTTAAATCAATAAGGATATATAAGTACATATCCCAACATAATAGTATGTGAATTAAAAGACATAACAAAATAAGTCTTTTAAAAAGAAGAGGGTGAAAGGTTCCCTTACCGACATGGGTATCATTCGAAACATACACCCCGTGAAAGAAGGACAATAAAACATTGATTTAAATACTCATAAATGAAATTATATTACACAATTATTAAAATAATTGGCAGTACATACACCACTCAAAGGAAATTGTGGCAAATGTAGCATAAATCACATGGGAATAAAAGTGAGATGAAAAATCCCTTACGAAAACTGGGCAGCCTAACGGCGCCACATAAAACATACAAAAATGGATTGATGAGTTCAAATAGGGTATCTCATCATAATAAAATAAACTTTATAGAAAGAGGAATATAAAATAACATCCCCCAACATAACAAATAGGAGCTTAAAAGAAGTGACATAAAGGAGAGTACTTAAAATAAAAGAGAGAGGTTAGATCTCTTACGAAAATTCGGCAGCCTAACGGCGCCACTCAAAACATCCAAAAAGGACTGATGAGAGAGAATAGGGTCACTCATCATATGAACTTAAAAATTACAGTAATATAAATATAAAATAACATCCCAATAACAAGAAATATGATCTTTAAAAGGAATGAAATAAAATAGAGTACTTAAAAAGAAAGAGAGGAGTAGGATCCCTTACCCTGGGTCCGACTTGAATCGATCGTTCGTTAATCTCATGAATAATAAAAATGAGTTAATTTTTACTTACATAAGAACCTTTTTCAAGTTATTTATTCCTTTTATAACACTTATTACCATGTTATGAACATTTTGTAATCATTTAAGTTAATAACAGTTGTTTTGTCGTTATTTGGTACTTAAGTAAAAAGCGAACCTCTTATATTTACAAGTTGTTCACGTAATCAAATATGCATTATCTAAATAATTATATTCATGATTTGGATATCATATATATAATATATATCCATTATTTACATGTATTTATAATATTACATAATCATTTAGAGGTATGAAATGAAATGCACTGTTCCTGGAGACGGTAAGCCTTAAGTACGCATGAACGCTACTTTCATTTCTATATCATACTTTAACGGAAATAAAACAATAATAATATAAAGGTATATTATAATTCCAGTATAAAATCATATATAATAACTTTAAATCCATCCTTTATACGTCCCACATATGGAATTAATGAATCAAATCACAATGAGGGGGCGGTAGTCCGCACTTCCTAAAATGAAGATATCATGTTTACGCATAATGGAAGCCATAAAGGTATGCCACAAATGAAAAATACAGATGCTTAAGTAAAACATAAAAATATTATATATCATATATAAACATAGTGACATCTTAATGTCTACCTTTGAAGGTGTTATATTAGTGTTGAAAAATCATTGTTTCGTGAGGCAGAAATTCGCCATCCACAGAAACAGTATGTTCATTAACCATTAGATGATGGTGTGTGTAAGTGTAGATATAATACTTATTATAAAAACATCATAGTATATTGAAGATACTGGATTGGTTACAAAAGAAATGAATAAAAGGAGTATAGGGTGTTGGAGAAGCAAAATAAAACAATAGAGTACAAGTGAAGACGTTACCTTAAAATTGGGTAACTCCCTTTGGTTTGAACCAAATGGGTGTCTTGAAGTGCTTCCTGCCTAGGTTAAGGCTTCTAGGATGATTATAGGGATGTGGAGAGACAAAATGATCATATTTTGGCCGAACCAAAGGCTTGAGAGGTGTGGGTAAGGTGGTAGAGGTGGGGGCCTTTTATAAGAGGAGAGGAGGGGCACTCTTGGTAAAGTATAAAATAATACTTTATTTTGAAATAGTTTTCCGATTTTAATGGTCCCACATTGAATTAAATCGAGGCTAATGTGATAAGGGTTCGAAATACACCCATCCAATCGGTTTTGGACATGTGTAGGTCTTAGAATTTACATTATCTTTCCATTTTATTTAAATCCTTTATTAATGAGGTCCTCGATACATCATCATGATGTCATAATGAATTTAATTTATTTAATTTCTAAAAATTATAAAACAAATACTATTATGTATGAAATATTTTTATCTTTACAATTACTATTTATAGTCAAAATTCTGACTTGTATAACCACATGTAAAAATTGTTTTAGTAAAACAAATCATGTTTGTGACATTTTTATTTTTACTTTAAATAAAAGGCATAAATGGCATTATCAAACCCAATTGGCTCCATGGGGTACCAAAAATAGACCCATGGGTTTTATTGGTCGTCCATAACTCATCCAATAGGGTTAGGACAAGTTTCAATATATTTTCATTTTATTATAATATCATTTTTACCTTAAATCACACTAATTACCTTTAATCGCGATTAAGAAAACTTAAAAGTTAATTTTCATAAAAAATTATTTTCATCCCATTGAACCACATTTTACTTAAACATTAAAATAATTTAAATTGGATTTTTGAAATTCAAATCATAGAAGTGGTAAAGTCCCATTTAAACGAAAAAGCAAATTTTGTAACCACCACTTTGTTGTTTCACTATTCATCAAAAATTGATGTTTTTTCTGAAAAATACCAAAAATTCACCCTAAGCTATATTTGATATTCCTAATTCAAAAATGATGTCCATTTTACCAAATTAATAACATAGAAGTTACATTAATTAATTTTATAATTAAATCCCGCTGTTAAAACAAATAGCGTGTTTTTATGAAACAATATCTTTCAAAATATTGACACTCGTTTATGTCCAATCATAAAGTGATATTAATTAAAATGACCACCATTGGATTAATTGGTAAAAATATATTCTATTTACACTTTAAAACAAATTAAAAATATAATATAACCATATAAATAAATTAGATTAAATGGTGGTTTTGAATGAAAATACAACATTTTTCACTATTCATTAAAAATTGAACTTTTTCGGAAAAATACCAAATATTTACACAAATTAAATTTTGATATCCCGATTATAAAGAAGAATTTTATTTTTTCAAATATAACACATAAAATTATCAAAAAGTGGATTTAAATGAGGTTCTCCATCAAAAGGCGATTAATCGACCATTTAATGAATATTATACTATCTACGCTTAAAATTGGATTCATTCGCATTTTTAATCCTCTATAATTTATTGTAAAGAGTAAAATTATTTGACAAACATATATAATCATTTTGTAGTTATTTTTGTTCATTCCCTCCATTACAACGGCTAGGCATTAACTAGCATTTAAAATAATATTATTTTATTATTAGAGTGCAACGTAAGATTCCCAAGAAACTCGTTGTTGCGTATTGGGTACGCCATCGAGCATAAAATCCCCATTAAAGTAATATTAATATTTTATTCACAAATATGGATAAATATAAAAATGACATATTCTTTATTTACCTGGGGTGTTACATTTTTTCTCCAATTCGCCAATCAACACCTATGAGGAGTCTGACAACGAGAGAATTGACTGGAACTATAATCATGTAAAAAAGCTGAAATGAAAGATAAAGTTGAATACCAAAAAGTATTAGTGAAAAGGGATAAAAATACATTAAAGGATACATCTCAAAATTAGAACAGAAAAATGAAATAAGAATTTATAGAAGAATGAAATTCAGGGTCATCTGATTTTGAAATCATGTGTGCTCAATTAGACAGAATGTTTAACAAGTATTTTAGAAATAATATAGGACTCATAAAACCCTTAAAATGATGAGAAATAGAATGAGGAAGCTAAATTCTACGAATACCAAAAAATTGGGTCATGTAAGTCCTGACATTCCTATCTTAAAAAGTGATAATAGGAATATATAAAAGAAGATTAAAAAAATTCTATTTAGAAAAACAATGGAGAAACGTTCTATGAAGGAAACATGGAATTTTTCTAAAAACATAATTATCATGTCAATATCTAATTCAGGGATGAAAGAATAAAATCTGAAAACAAATATGTACTACATTGCTAAAGAAGATAATACACAAACCTATTATTCATATGATTTTGATTATATTTACTCAAATAATAAAATTGTCACATATTGTACTATGCTAAAAGAAAGATATGAATCCCTTTTAAAGAAACATAATCATTAATTAATATTTACAATGTAATTTTTTTAGAATGGGATACTTCACCAAAATAGCGTCAATAGATAGTTGAGAAATTTATATCATCTACTAAAAATAGTATTGACCATGAATATAAGATTATAATACTACACGATGAAGTAGAAACTTATAAAAATGATTCTATTTTTTTTAAAATGTGAAAATATAATGAATTAAATTATTGGTAAGAATGTAATTTAAAAGAAAAGATTTCGAATAGGCATTAAAGGTAAAAACTCCAACCTATATATGAATTATTTCCTTCCAGGTAAGAAATATGATATTTGGAATTTTTTTGGAATAGAATGGCATATAATTTTTTTTTGAGGAATCATAAAATAATATTGATTAAAAAAGATTTCACTAAAAATTGTCTATTTTAATAAATGACATCAATCATGGAATAATTAATAATATTTGTATTCTTTAATTTTTGTTAGATAATACTATTGGACCAAATAATATATGGGCACCAAAAAAATTTGTTTAAATTTCCATTGTAGGTAACATGTCATGGAAATGGAAAATAGATATTAAATATGGTTAGTGGTTGTTCAAGACATATGAGTGGAAGTCCATTGAACTTCAATACATAGACACATATTGATGGAGGTCTAGTAACCTTTGGTGACAATGCCAATGGGAAGATAATTGGACTTGGAATAGTTGGAAATCCAATGTATGTCTCAATCAATAAAGTATTATATATACAACGATTGAATTATAACCTGATAAGTATCTCCCAAATACGTGATGATGGATATTATGTTGATTATTTTAACAATTCATGTTCTATATTTAAATATAACATGCTGAAATTTAGAGCACCCATAACAGATAATTTCTACCCCTTGGACTTAAATTCATTGTGTAAATAGAATGTGAGTTGTTTAACTGCTAAGATAAATGATTCATGGATTTTCAATAGAATACTTGGTCATTGAAATATTTATGATTTACATAAATTATCTATGAATAAATTTGTTTAATATTTCACTAGTCTCATTTTTAATAGTGATATATTTAATAATGTATGCCAGATTGAAAAGCAACCAAAATCACCCTTCAATTATATTAACAAAATTACAACATCAAAGACCCTAGAACATATCAACATTGATCTCTTTAGACCATCTAGTGTAAAAAATTTTGATTTAAAATTATATGTATAAGTATTATTTGAATATTATTCTAGATTTTCTTGGGTTTATTTTCTAAACTTGAAAATTGAATATTTTACTACTTTTGGAATGTTATTGCAAAAGTGTTCAAAATTAAAAAAAAATTAAAATAATTTAATTAAGAAATGATAATAGTGGAGTGTTTGAAAATCAAGAATTCGATTCATTTTGCTCAAAAGTGGGAATTAAACACACCTTCTCTTCACCAATAACTACTCAATAAAATGGAATTGTTGAAAGAAGAAACAAAACTATTAATGAAATGTCTATGAATATGCTAAACGAATACAGTCTTCCTACCTATTTATGAGTATAGTCTATATGCCCAGCTGGTTATATATAAAATAGAGTTTTAATTCATCCTATTTGGAAAAATACACCTTAAGATATTTTGAATAACAGAAATCCTAAGGTGAAGTATTTTAATGTTTTTGGGTGAAAGGTATATATCCTGAACACACAAGTAGAAATATGGGATTTAACGTCAAAGTAAAAACGTATGTTTTTTATAAAACGATTCTAATGGTATCTGAGAGAAATTTGTTTCATTGGTTTTTAGTAAAACTAATGCTAAAATCAAGATTATGATGATTTTTGGCATTGGATTAAGTGAAACCGGTTGCAAAATTTCCAAAAAAATGTTTTTGGAGTCCCTTTTGGAAAAAAACTAATGCATTATGTGTAATTTTCAGCATTAGTTTTCCAATAAATTGATGCCAAAGTCATTTAAAAATTTCCATGATATGGAAAACCTCATGTTCCTGGAACTCCAAAATCGAAACCCACATATGCTCCTCTCGACTCAAAATGAAGTAGAAGCCTTATTTGGGATCTCCAATGGCCATTGTAGACGATTTTCTTACATTTTCAAAATCTATGTTCTGTATTCTTCATTATCTTCTCTTGTTTTATTTTCAATGATTTATTTGTTCTTTAAAAACCTATTTTGGGTCACTTTTAACCATGTTTTGATTTTAGTTAGTTTTTCATCATTATTTTTTTTAGAATCAATTTATGTATAGATATTATAGATCTTAATTTTCCAAAGAATTACACTTAGAAAAGATCGGATTGGGGATATATATTCCTTTGAATTTTTTATGATTTTTTAAATTTTGAAGATAAAATATTTATAATGTAATTTTTATTTTTATTTTCTTCATTTATTAGTTTATAGTTTATTTTAAATGTGTTGGAACGTGGTTAATAGTCATTCCACAGTCATTAGTCAATGTTCTTGATATGGATTGGTGTTATGGGATTTTAATTTATTAATTTTTATCTAAAATAATGTATAAATGTATTAGTAATTATTCTTGTTAGGGATTGTAATTTTGTGATTTCATGTATTTATGTTAAAATAAATCAATGTGAGTCCTCATAAGAATGTGAAAATACACTTTACTGGAGTAGGGTGTCTTGAATCAGGTCAAACTAAATTATGCAAAAAATAAATTGAATCATTTTTATTCTTTTCGATAACATTGGTCCATTGAAACTCTATGGTCATTTAGGACATAAATAGATATTTTTATCTTTTACCAAATAATATATAACCACAAGAAATATAATATATAAATAGAAAATCTAAATGTGTTGTTTTACATGCTTAAGAACAAATTTAGAAAACATACAATCTATCATATTTCACTCCAATTGAGACATATATTCTATGTTATAATATATTAATAATTTATAATGGGAGTCATAGTATTATCTATTCATTGGATTTTCCAATATTCACATAAAGATACATAATATTTCACATGAAAAATTAGTAATATAATACACAACACATTTGTATTGTAATCCCACGAGTTTTTTCTCAAACAACTTCTTATTGAAGTTACCCACCACTAATATGATGGTTGTCACTACATCCAAATAATAGATTTATTTGTCACTATAACCTCTTTGAATACCTATATATCATCATGAAATAAAAATATGTAATTTTAACCTTGATATTATTATTAGTTATGAATTCTTATGAATAAATTTATGGAATTATCCTCTAATTTCATTATCAGTGATCCTACCCAATTGCCCTAACAATGGATTTATCTTCAATTTCTTTATTTCATTCTTTTTGATTTCACAACTCTCAACTCACTCACAAAAACTCTTTATTCTTCTACAAAACAAATAGATATTTTTTCATTCACTATTTCAGTAAAAATTCTATAAATTTACTCTTTAGAACATGAAATGGATCCACCACATCATTTTATTCCTCAAATGATTCTATTTTTCTCTCACCCAAATGTGTTGTAAGATATCACTATTTATTTACAGGTTTAATTTCATCTGTCATAATTTTTGGATTATTACGATTGATTTCACTTATTATTTTAAAAGTTACTATTATTATTATTTCATATTAGTAATAATAACTAAATTATTTCTATTTAAAATAATTCATTATTGAATTCTTTTGACACATGAAACATCAAAATAATACAAAAACTATTTTAAATGAACTAATATATTTAATAAGATTGATAATATAATTAAATTATAATATCAATATAACACATGTATATAATATGAAAATAAAATGTTTACTATTTGTAAATGTGTTACATATCTGATGTTTTCTATCAGATTTTCGACAATTTTTATTAAATGTGTTTTTATTTACAATTTATCTATATATATATATATTTCATTTCTGTTTTAATATATTAAATAATTATTTTTCATATCATATATTGAATGTATCATAATTGAATACATTTACAAATAACCACTAGTGAAAATGAAAAAGGAGTTGATGAATTTGATGAATTTCTTAAATGACATATTCATAAAATTTATTTTATTTTTTGTCTATATGTGAAGTGTTTAAATATAATAAATTTTATCTTTAGAGAAATAAAAGATCCTCTATTTTATTATGGTTTTATCATTAATTATAAAAATTGGATCTGCAATGGGGAAAGAATAGAAAATTTAACATCCAATGTTGATGAAAATATTAATAATGAGGAATATGATCATATTAAATAATTAATTCACAACTTAGGTGTTGAATCCATCAAAAAAATTGAATCTATTGAATGATCGAATTGTGATTCTGAGAAAACCTTATTCCTAGGATATAGTAAATATATAGTGTTATGAGTAGTTTTGAGATTTGTTATCATAAAAGAAAAATTGGGTGCTCTAAAGACACAGAAATTATGTGGAAATTTTTTTCATAAATACATGGGATTTTTACGAGTCCTCAAAAATTTACAGTTATTAATTCCAAGGACAGGTGTGATTGGAATCAATTTATGACGTTTTGTTCATGTATGTTCAGCAAACATGCGAGAAGGATTTTATAACTTTTGAACCAGTGCGTGGAATTGAAATCTGATGGCACCGTTTAACTCGCAGACTCGGTATTATCTTAAGATGACATTCACCTTGACGGCAGATGGTCGAAAATAAAAGTTATTTTTTGGATTTTTATAAACAAATAATAAAATAAAGTGTACAACACATTATTTTATTTTAAGATTCCATGCGAGTGGTTGTTGGTTAAAACCTCCTCTTGGGACTTAGTTAAAACCACCTCTTGGGAGTTGGAAGTGGGACGGCCACACCCTAACCTCCCATGGGAGGTTATGGTGGTGGGCCCACCAGAACATAACCTCCCTCTAAAGGTTACAACGTGGAGACCACCCGAGACCGCATAACCTCTAATGGGAATAATAGTGATGGGGACCAACTGACCCCTATTGATGAAGAAGGATAAAATGTAATTACCCGGCCCTCTTTACCTTGAGTAGGTGCATTAATAAATAACATTGGAATGATCACAAGGAAATCACGCCTCAATAGACTGGTCAGTTTAGTATTATTGGAAACAAGATTTATACATAAGTTCAACATTACAACTAGAAGAGAAATACAACACAAATATATTTCATTATAAACATCCTAGACTCATAGATTATGCCTGCAGGTCACTCATAACTATCTTCTTCATTTCCTAGTAAAATGAATCATAAGAGAGGGTTGAGCTCAAATGCTCACTAAGGGTAATTAATACAGCGGAAAATGACATAAATATTAGGCATGTTGAATAATTAAAACCACATGCCTTTAACAATAATAAACATGAATACATTTATGGAAATAATATGAGCTGAGTAAATAATTCCATAATAAAACATAATCATGGGTATTATACTAGTCGAAGGAAAACATGAACCATCAAAAGTATTTCCATAATGAGGGAATGTATAATGCCCGACATTCTGAAACATTTTGTCAAGGCCTCAGCCAAGACGTCTAAAAAGGATTAAGGCATCATCCAAAACCATATATCAAATTGGGAAAAGGCCTCAGAAAATTCCACGTCTAGTATACTCGTGAGACCTACCGATGCATCAAGGAGCAATAGTGGTCTCCACCCATCACTTACTAAGTCCAATACATTCCTTATATGAAAAGATATAAAAATACCATAAACAATCATATTAAAACTAGCATACCAAATTTCAATAATTTAACCATAAACCATGAATGGTATAAGAATAGCACATCCATAGTCAAACATATCACAAAACCATCAATATAATATAGAAGTTTTGTATCAAAATAAATCAACTTCAAATATATTAAAAATCCATCAAAGGATGTTGACATAGTTAAAATCAAATCCCTTTTTAGAGAAATATCTCCTTCTATTTTTAAATAATAATTATATAGAAAAATTTATTTTTTAAAATATTCTTATAAGCTTGTAAGGAAATCATTGATGATTTTATAATGGCAGAAAATAGCCGCACCAACCATATAAGTTAAAAAAAGACATTATTACCTTCATTCTGTCGAAAAGGTTAAAAAGGACCTTGTTTAGTAAAAAACAGAAATATTCCATTAAAAAATCATATTAAATGTCTAACAAGGGTATAAATTAATTTAACCCATATTCTATAAAAAAGTAAGAATATTTTTGAAATACATTTTTAAGAAACATGGATGTGGATGTTAAAGAGTTCCCAGTAGATAATTGCGTATAAACAATATCAGATAATAATGAGATTTTAAAATGAATCCTTACCTTATATTATTCCTTGGTCGAGGGTAGTTTAACCTTATATATAATAGTTAAATCTTTTTTATTAAATTATTCAGGAATAAATTACATAAATATGATATAATATATGATCTTTTAATATTGTTTCTTTATTAATATTTTAGTATTATCATCATTTCAGGTGCTCACTTACTTGTTTCCTTTTATATGTTTTGATACATAAGTCGTGTTTGTTATCCATAGGTTGTTTTTTATTCATATACAGAGTGATATCAAGTCCTTAAAAATTATTTTTAATCATCAAATGAAAATTAGTCTTGATTGGATAAGATGGGGATTGGATCTCATCCTGTTCGTGAAGACGGTAGTCCATACGTATGCACGAGCGACAATATCATTTCATTATATTAAAATAATATATAATTGGATTGTGTATCATATATACAGAATAATTATAATGTTAAATTTATTATTTACATGAATTAAACATCATTATTATATCCATCCAAATAATAATGTATTGAATAACAATTACACCACGACATGGAGACGGTAATCCGTACGTACGCACGTACGTTGACATGTCATTCAAAGGATGGATAGAATATTTAATAAGGTTGTACCATATTTATAATAACATCACCGTATATAAGAGATACCAGATTTATTATCTTAGAACAAAAATATCAAATATGGAAGAAGTGGATGAAGAAATGAACATGGAAGAGGGTGGTGAAATCATTACCTCTTCTTCAGGTTATTTCATTTGGTTTGATCAAAAGGAATCCATCGGATTGCTTTCGGATCAAACTAAGGCCTCTATGATGATTTGAGAGAAGTTGGGAGGATATTTGGTTAGGGGATGGGCGAGCCAAAGTGACTTATTTCGAGGCTAAGGTGGGGATGGGTCGAAAACCACCCAACCAATAGGTTTTAGATAGTTTTTGGTCACTATATTAACCTTATATTTTAGTTTTAAATCTTAGTTAATCATTTTCACATTTACCATGTCTCTTTGTATTTTAATTTTATATCGTTAATAAACATACTATAAACATCCAATAAAACAACAAGTTTTTAATTAATGATACAACTATCATTATATACATCTCTTGGCCGAACCATATATTTTTAGGAATTGAATATCAATTAATAATATAATATTTGTTTTAAAAACTCTTTTTTTTCAATTTTGACACTATTTGGTATTTTGTTTTTTCTAAATTCATAACAGCCTTATTTCATTGAACCTTATTCATTTAATAAACTCTAACAGGTCATATTAACCTATAAAATTCGTGTAATTCATTAAAAATATCTAATTATATTTATTTGGGTTTCTATAATATCAATTATTTTAATATTTCACTAATAATGTAATTACTGCATAATTATTGTGTGATAAATAAATTAAATTATTTAATATCTAAAAATTATAAATAAAATACCATTATGTAAGGAATCTTTTTATATTTTTTAATGAATATTTATAATCGAATATATATTATTTATAACCCTATATTAATGATGTTTTATTTATTAAAATTTGATTTAAACTCTTTTAACTCTTCTTTGAAATAAATAATAATACATGTCCTAATCTAATCCAAGAGGACCAAAGAGGATCATATTTTATTCCTATGGTTATTTTTGGTCGAAATATACTTATCCAATTAAATAATGACTTGTGTTAGGTTAATAATAATATCATGTTTACCCTTAATTACCCTATTTGCATTTAATCATTGTAAATAAAATTTAAAAAGTTACTATTCACCAAAAAAAATTTCTTCTTAAAACAAATTTTACTAATTGATATTAACCATGTCTCTCTGATTTTAGAAATTCCACTCAATGAAGACGTAAAATTATGTGTTATGTGAATTTGAAAATTCTCCTAGGAGGTGGGTAAAAAAGACAGTGAAAAGTTCTATAAAACATTTTTATGTATAAAATTATTCTAAACTAACTACAATGAATTGAATTGAAATTATATAGGTATTATGTATCTATTTTTACATTAATTAAATTGAAATAAAATAAATAAATATGTAAATAATTATTCGTTTTTAAACTACAACTTAGTGTTTTTCACTATTCATCAAAAATTGAATGTTTTTAGAAAAATACCAAAAATTCACCCCAAGCTAATTTTGATATTCTGAATCCAAGAATGAAGTCCATTTTGTATGTTAATATTTATAAAATTTCATAAAGTTTGTATTACTATTCATAACGGCTAGTTTGATTGGTTGTGGTTTGTGTTAGAACTCGAAGTTTCATACAACACATGAAAATATATTATTCAAAGGGAAGTGTACGATGGAAGATTGGGGTGTTACATTATCCCCTCCTTAAAATAATTTCTTCCTCTAAATTTCGAGAATATTATTGCATAAAATGACTTGGATGATTCTTCATCATGTGTTCCTCGGGTTCCCATGTTGCATCCTCCATCTAATGGTTTCTCCATAGAACTTTTACCAGATGAGTCGTCCGGTTTCTCATCACTTGTTCTCTTTCATCAAGAATCATTACAGACTCTTCTCAATAAGATTGATCGGGTTTCAGTTCTACTTCCTCATAGGTGAGTACATGCATGGGTTCAAGTATGTATTTCCTCAATTGTGATATGTGGAACACATTGTAAACGTTTGAGTGATTTGGCCGCATTACCAAACAGTAAGCTACAACGCCAGTTCGTTCTAGAATTTTGAAAGGTCTGATGTACCTGGGACTCAATTTACCTTTATTACTGAAATGTATAACTCCCTTCCATGGAGATACCCTAAAAAAACATGATCTCCTACCTGAATTTCCAAATCCTTCCTTCGGTTATCGGCGTAGCTCTTCTGCCTACTTTGAGCTACTTTAATGTCATTTTGGATTACCTTCACCTTTTCCATCGTTTTTTCCACCAGTTCTGTGCCTACGAGTTTTCTCTCACCAACGTCATCCCAGCAGGTTGGTGTGCGACATCTTTTTTTGTATAACACTTCATGTGGTCCCATCTAAATACTTGAATGGAAGCTGTTATTATAGGAAAATTTCACTAGAGATAAATATTGATCTCACATACCCTGAAAGTGAGGTGAGAAAGATCTCAACATGTCTTCTAAGGTTTGAATAGTCCATTCTGATTGTCCATCATTTTGGGGGTGGTAGGCAGTGCTCAAAAGAAGTTCAGTATCCAGGGATTTCTGAAGAATTTTCCAGAATGTTGAAGTAAAATGGGGATCACGATCAGAAACAATCGATAGGGGTACTCCATGAAGTCTCAAAACTTAATTAATATATAGCCTTGTTAGAAATTCAAGTGGTAGATATTCTCTTATTGTAATAAAATGTGCTGATTTGGTTAGACGATCCACAATGACCCATATTGCATTGTTCCTTCTAGGAGTCTTTGGTAGTCCCATGACAATGTCCATCGTGATATTATCCCATTGCCACTCAGGTATAGGAAGAGGTTGCATGAGTCCTCTAGGATGTTCCCTTCTTTCTTTCACTTGTTGAAAAAACATACATCTTGACACAAAATCAGCCATATCTCTCTTCATGTTTTCCCACCAAAAATGTTCCGTCAAATCACTATACATTTTGGTGCTCCCAGCGTGTATTGAGAAAGTGGAACTATGATCATCGTCCAACATTTCCCTTTTTAGATCAAGTATATCGAGAACACAATGTATCTTCCCAAACTAAAAAATTTCCTCTTCATAAACAATGTCACTCAATCTCCCATCATTCACAGCATTAATCTTCTTTTGAAACTCTTCATCACCCATCTGAGAGCTCTTTATCTTTTCTATTAAAGATGGTCTGGAAACCATTTGAAAAAGTACTGATGTTTTTATAAGGCCCTGACCTTAAACCTTACTTAATATTTAATTAAATGAATAATTCATGTTGAGGATCTTTTCAGGTTTAGAGTTTTAGAGAATTAGATCATAACTATTACATCTCAAAAGTTTACAAAGTAGACACTTCTACTAAGTTTCCATAAAATAAAAACTCTTAAAAAGAAACAGGTCTAGTTCCATGTTATAGATAGCATGACTTTCCCTTGATCCCATCCTTGACCTTGTTCCACATTAAGTCCTGTGAAAAAAATTTCAAAAAAACTTGGGGTGAGCATAAAAAGCTCAATAATGGATGCACAATGAAGGAAAACTGTTAGTTTTTCAAAGCAACAAGTAAACCTGTACACTTTATCAGAGTAATAACTTTCACCTTTAGTAAGAAGTAAAAACTCTTCACTGAATAAAATATCATTAATTACCCTTTTGTAACCAAAAGATTACCATAAAACCCATATAAGAACACATAAAATATAAAGGTAACTTGGGACATAAACATACTTAAATGGAATAACCATACGATCGACTTCCACACATAATTAGTGGAATAGCCATACGGCCGACTTCCAGACATACTTAATGGAATAGCCAAACGGCCGACTTCCATACATACTTAATGGAATAGCCATATGGTGGACTTCCATACCCAATGCATTGGAGGTTATAACATAACCACCCATCCTGGTATTCACTGCACCACGCGTCATATGGTTTATCACGTAACCACCCGTCAAATGCCCATGTACAATTATAAAAATCATAAGACATAAAAAAATATAATGTGAAGAAAACATTTCCACACTTTGATCACAATATATGACTTAAATATATTGACATAAAAAATCCATTATAAAAACCATTTTCAATACCAAAATACATAAAAGAGTATATTGAATTTATTGCATTTTAAAAAAACATTACAGCTTGTTCAGGAAGCCAAAGACCAAATAATACTTGCGGTGGCGGAAAAGGTCGTTGTCACCGCGTACGTTAAAAGAAACCTCCCTTTTTTTTGTTTAGTAAAACACTTCATATAAAAAGATTCCTTTTGAATAATATTAAAAGTAAAAGGGTTTTATACACCGTATAAAATAAAGTTTTGTATAAAACAAAATATGCCTCAAGGAATGGAGATTGAGACGAAGTCCCTTACCTTGGGTCCGACATGACTCGATCGTTCTTTAACGTCCTAAATAATAAACATGAGTTAATTTATATTTTCTAAATAACCCTTTTAAGGTTCATTATTCCTTTTATATCACTTATTTCCATGTTATAAACAATATGTAATCATTTATGTTAATAATTTTTGTTTTGTCGATATTTTGTTCTTAAGTCGAAAGTGGAATTCTTACAATTACATGTTGATCATGTGGTCAAAGGTTCTTTATATCCAGAATGACATTCCTGATTTGGATATCATTTATATCCTATATATCTATAATATACATGTATTTATAATATCACATAATCATTTAGAGGTAAGAAATGAAATGCACCATTCATGGAGACAGTAAGCCGTACGTACGCATGAACGCTACTTTCATTTCTATGTCATATTAATGGAATTAAAACTATAATGAGATGTATGTATATTTTAATTCCAGACTTATATTAATCATTTAGATGTAACATAAATCATATATATCCATTATATATATGTACTTATAATAGAACATTACATTTGGGGATAAGAAATGAAATGCACCGTTCATGGAGACGGTAAGCCGTACGTACGCATGAATGCTACTTTCATTTCTATATCATACATTAATGGAAAGAAATAATAATTATATAGAGGTATATTATAATTCCAGTATAACATCATATATAATTACATTAATTCTATCCTTTATACATCCCACATATGGCATTAACGAATCACATCACTTTGAGGGGACGGTAGTCCGCACTTCCTAAAATCAAATTATCGTGTTTACCCATAATGAAAACCATAAAGTTATACCACAAATGAAAAATAAAGAAGCATAATGAAAACATAAAAATAATATATATAATATATAAATAGAGTTAAATCTTAATGGACACCATTAAATGTGTTTAAAAGAAGATTGAACAATCATCATTTCTTGAGGCAGAAATTCTCCAACCACAGAAACAATATGTTCTTTAACCATTAAATGTATATGTGTGTAAGTTTAGCTCTAAATATTCTTATAAAAAAATCCTAGTATATTGAAGATACTGGAGTTGTTACCAAAGAAATGAATAAAAAGAGTTTCGGGGGATGGAGAAGCAAAATAAAACAAAAGAACACAAGTGAAGAGATCACCTTAAAATCGGGTAACTCTCTTTGATTTGAGCTCAAAGGCTTCCTTGGGAAGACTTCTGCACAAATTGAGGCTTCAAGGAGTAATAGGGGATTTGTAAAGATAAAATGGGAAGGGGTTGGCCGAGCCAAAGGCTTTGGAAGAGTGGGTAAGGTGGTAGAGGTGGGGACCTTTTATAAGAGGAGAGGCGGGGCACTCCTGAAATTAAAGAAAATGTTACATTATTTTATAACGAGTTTCGGATTTTAATGGTCCCACATTGATTTGTTTCGAGGATAAGGTGATAAGGGTTCGAAATACACCCATCCAATAGGTTTTTTACATGTTTAGGTCATAGATTTTACATTATACTTCCATTTTATTTAAATCCTTAAATAATGAGGTAATCGCTGCATCATCATGGTGTCATAAATAATTGAATTTATTTAATGTCTAAAAATTATAAAAAATACTATGATGTAAGAAATATTATTACCATTCCAATGAATTTTTATAGTCAAAAATATGACTTGTATAACCCAAATTAAAAATTGTTTTAGTAAAACAACACATGTTTGTGACATTTTAATTTTAACTTTAAATAAAAAGATATTAATGCCATTTTCCAACCAATGTGGCTTCATGGGGTCCCCAAGATGACCCATGGATTTTCGTGGTCGGCCATGACACATCCAATGAGGTTAGGACATGTTTCAAGTTCATTTAATATTATTAAAACATTATTTTTAACTTAAATTAAACTAATTACCTCTAATCACGATTAAAAACTTAATAAGTTACTATTCACCAAAAAATTATTTAAATCCCATTGAACGACATTTTACGTCTTAATGACAACCATGTATGTCGGATTTCTGAAATTCAAAACACAGAGGTGGTAAAATTTCAATTATATGAAAAATTAGTTTTTACAAGTACCACTTAGTGGTTTCACTATTCTAAAAAATTGATGTTTTTCAGAAAAATACCTAAACTTCACCCTAAGATATATTTGATATTCTGAATTCAAAAATGAAGTCCATTTTACAAAATACAAAAATATATGTTTCATTAATTAATTTAATAAATAATTCCCGCTTTCAGAGCAAATTGCGTGTTTTTATGAAACAATAAGTATCAAAAGATTGACACTAGTTTATGTCTGATTTCAAAGTGAAATTAATTCCAACGACCACTATTGGATTTAATGGTAAAAATATATTCTAATTTTAATTTAAAACCAATTCAAAATATATTCTAATCATATAAATAAATTATATTAAAAATAGGATTTGAATTAAAATACAACATTTTACACTATTCATTAAAAAATGAACTTTAACGGAAAAATTCCAAAAATTTACACAAAGTAAATATTGATGTCCCAATTCTAAAGAAGAGTTTTATTTGGTCCAGTAGAATGTATAAGAGTGATCAAAACTATATTTAATGAAAGTTCTCCATCAAAATGCGATAAGTGAACCTTTAGTGAAAACTAGGGCATATACGTCTAAAATTGAATTCTTTCCATATTTTAAGCCTTTATATTTTATTAGATAAAAGTAAAAACATTTAAAAAACATATATAATCATATTTTAGTTATTTCTATCCATTACCGCCAATACAACGGCTATGTGTTAACAACCATTTAAAATAATATTATTTCATTCCTTGTGTGCACCGTAAGATTTCAAAGAAACTCTTTGTTGCGTATCGGGTACGCTATCGAACATAGAAACCCCATTAAAGTAAAATTAATATTTAATTCGTAAATATTAATAAATATGAAAATGTTTTATTCATTATTTACCTCGGATGTTACATACTTCCCCCATTTTGGTAATTGCGTCCTCGCAATTTTATTCACTTATCAAAATAAGTGGGGGTATTTATCCCTCATAGCATTTTCAGATTCCCACGTTGCCTCTTCAACCATATGGTTTTTCCACAAAACCTTTACCTGGGGAATTACCTTATTTCGCAACACTTGCTCTCTTCAGTCATGAATCTAGACTAGTTGTTCTTCATAAGATAGGTTCTCTTCCAGCTGAACTACCTCTGGACTCAAAACATGAGATGGATCTGGCATATACTTCCTCAACATCGAAACATGAAAAACATTGTGTACCTGAGATAAACTCGGAGGTAAAGCCACTTGGTAAGCAACTGATCCAACTTTCTCCAGAATTTCATATGGTCCAATGTACCTTGGACTCAGATTTCCTTTCCTACCAAATCTCATCACACATTTCCATGGAGAAACCTTGAGAAAAACATGATCATCTATCTCAAAAGATAGATCCTTCCTCCGGTTATCCGCATAACTATTCTGCCTGCTCTGAGTTGTTCTCTTGTGTTTCTGAATCAACTGAAATTTTTCTACCAACTAATCTACCAATTCTGGTCCCATCAGCTTTCTTTCACCCACTTCATCCCAAAAAGCTGGAGTTTGACACTGCATCACATATAACGCCTCAAATAGTGCCATCTGTATACTGGAATGAAAACTGTTATTATAAGAAACTCAACCAAAGAAAGTTGTTGGTCCCAACTTCCCTGATAATCCATCGAACAAGATCGTAGCATATCCTCTAAGGTCTAAATTGTTCGTTTAGACTTCCCATCTTATTACAGATGAAAAGCTGTAGTAAAATTTAATTCAGTACCCAACGACTTCTGAAGTCCTTTCCAAAATATAGAAGTAATCCTGGGATCACGATCAGACACAATGGAGAGAGAAACTCCATGTAGCCCTACTATCTCTTTAAGATACAAATAGGAATGTTTATCTAGGGAAAAAGTATCTCTTATAGAAAGTAAATACAAATATTTAGTCAAGAGTTCAACAATAACCCATATTGCATTATTACCTCTAGATGTCTTCGGTAATCCCATGACAAAATCCGTGGATATATTTTCCCATTTCCACTCTGGAACTGGTAAAGGATGAAGCATCCCTTTCAGTAACTAACACTCTTATTTAACCTGCTGACAAGTCAAACACTTCACAGTAAAATCAGCAATATCCTTTTTCATTCCATCCCACCAATAATACTTCCACAGATCTCTGTACATCTTAGTACTTCCAGGATGAACTGAAAATGTGGAACTATGATCCTCACATAACAACTCATTCTTCAACTTCGAATCACAAGGCACACATTATATATTACCAATCCTCAAAAAACAATCATTATCAATGACGAATTCAGGCAACTTACCCTTCTGAACCAACTCTACCTTTTTCTGCAACTCAATGTCTTGCTTATGTGCTTGCTTTATTCTGTCTTATAGAGAAGATGTCACTGATACCTGAAAAAAAATAGAAGGAATTCCTACACAAACAACTTCTATGCCAAAGTTCATCAAATCAAAAACCAAAGGATCTCATTCCAAACGCAACATTGTTAATGATGCATTACATTTTCGACTCAAATCATCAGCCACTTTATTTGCTTTTCCCGGATGGTAATGAATTGTACATTCATAATCCTTGATTAATTCCAGCCATCTCCTCTGTCTCATGTTCAATTATTTCTGAGTGAATATATACTTTAAACTTTTGTGATCAGTATATATTTCACACTTTACTCCATACAAATGATGCCTCCAAATTTTTAAAGCGAAAACAACAGCAGCTAATTCCAAATAATGTGTACGGTAATTTACCTCATGAGTTTTCAACTGATGTGAAGCATAAGCAATTACCTGATCATTCGTCATAAGGACACAGCCAAGTCCCTTCAATGAAAAATCACTGTATATAACAAACTCACCATTCCTGGAAGGAAGTGCCAAAACTGGAGCATTCACCAATCTTCTTTTAATCTCCTGAAAACAATCATCACATTCTTTTGTCCAGATGAACTTAACACCCTTACGAGTTAGCTTAGTTATTGGACTAGATAACCGTGAAAAATTTTCAACAAACCTTCGGTAGTAACCTTCCACACCAAGGAAACTACAGATCTCAGTTACATTTGTGGGTCTTGGCCATTCTTAAACAACTTTTGTTTTAGCAGTATCAACAGTTATGCCATATTTTGAAACAATGTGACCTAGGAAAGAAATTTTTTGTAACCAAAACTCACACTTTATGAATATTCCATATAGTTTATTTTCTTTTAAGGTTTTCATGAAAACCCTTAAATGACTTTCATTCTCCTCTTTAATTTTAGAAAAAACCAAAATACCATCGACGAAAACAACCACAAACATATCCAATAACTCATGGAAAATTCAGTTCATAAGGTCCATGAATACAGCATGTGCATTGGTTAACCAAAAAGGCATAACTACAAATTCATAATGGCCATATCTAGTACAGAACACAGTCTTCAGAACGTCTTCTTCTTTTACTTTCAACTGATGGTACCCCGACCTCAAGTCAATCATCGAAAAATACTGAGCTCCTTGGAGCTGATCAAACAAATCATCTATATGGGGCAAATGATACTTTTTCTTAACAGTAATATTATTCAAGGCTCTATAATCAATGCATATTATCATTGAGCCATCTTCCATTTTAAAAAACAAGATAGGAGCACCCCATGGTGATGTGCTAGGTCGAATGAAACCTTTATCTAATAACTCCTACTATTAATTCTTTAACTCTAAAAGTTCAACTTGAGCCATTCGATAAGGGGGTTTTAAAATTGGCATAGAATCAGGAACTAAGTCAACAGTAAATTCAACTTCCTGATCATGAATAATACCAAGCAACTCATCAGGAAAAAACATTAAGATACTCATTTACCACTGGAACATCATTAATCTGAATAGTTCCTTTATTTTCAACAATATGTGCAAGAAAAAATTCATTTCCATCTTTTACTAGTTTCTCAAATTCCTGATATATTATCAAAATCAAGGGTTCATTCTTGTACACAAAATGAAAATCTTTCTGAAAAGAAACCATTTTAGCTCTGTAGTCAATCTTAGCATGATAGACAGAAAGCCAATCCATGCCCAAAATGACATCAAACTCTACTAGAGGCATAACAATAAGGTTTTCTGGTAGATTCTTTCCACAGACAAGGATAGGAAGGTTCCTATAATTCATTTTTTTCTGAACCTTCCCTCTGAGTGTTTTTTACCATATGTTCTAGATTCATGTCTTGAGATGGAATTTCCAATTTACTAGAAAACTTCTCAGAAATGAAAGAGTGTGTAGACCCTGAATCAAACAACACATTGGCATAATCTGATCAAACAAATAGTGTACCTGATACTACTTCATTGGATGGCCCAACATCTGCGGAAGTTGTTGCAAAGGATTTCACAACCCCTTTCTAATTGTAGTCTGGATTCTTTACCCCATTTGAGTTCTTTGTTAAACACTCATTTGCATAATGACCCATTTAATTACACTTAAAACATCTTACCACTGGCTTTTCATTGCCTGCATGATCATCTTCCTTACAGTTAAGAGCAATATGACCAGACTTACCACACTGAAAGCACTTACCAGACATGGATAAACATTCTCTAGGATGCATTTTACCACACTTCTCACAGGATGGATATTTGTTTTTCTTACCTCCTTGCTTCTTTGATTAATTCTTCCCCTTTTCCTGCCAACTAGACCTCTTATTCTGTTATTTGTAATAGAACACCTGATCATCGGAAAACACCATTTCCACATTCTCCGCACATCGAACAAGTTTTTATAACTTTTGAACTCACGAGAATCTAAAGCACTTCAATACATTGTCTTTAACCCTGAGTAAAAATGGTTTATTTTACTATCAAGATCTCGTATTAAGTTTGGAGCATACCTTGCCAATCGAGTGAGCTTTTCTTCATAAGCAGCCACTGAATCATCCTCCTACCTCAATTATAGAAACAGTTTTTCAATCCTAAGATGAACCACCTTAGGAAAATATTTCTCAAGAAACATACCTTTCAATTCGTCCTAGTGAAGATCCTCAATCTCATCACTATCCCTGATATTTTTCACCATGGACCACCACTGATCAGCTTCACCTTCAAAAGGTTAAATAGCAAGACTAACCTTTTGAGGTTCTGAACACCCCATGGCATCAAAAATATTCTCCAGTGGTTTAATCCAACCTTCAGATTGCACGGGGTCAGATGATCCTCGGAATGATGGGGGGTGTTGCCTCATGAAATGTTCCACCACTGACATGTTCCTCTGTGGTTGATCTCGCTGCTCTCGTGCATGGATACCACCAATATTTATAGCCTGATTCAACTATACCATCACTGCAAAAAACTATTCAGTTCCGATTCTGACCATCTCAGGTTTCTGATTTGGAAGGTTGTCTTCCTCTTGATGTCGTCCCAACATAGCTGCTTTGTTTCCTCTGCGGAAAACCATTATGAACACCGAAATATCATAGGCGAAGCAACATGGTAATATTTAAATTCTATATCATTTCAATCGTACCATAAATTAACTTATAATTTTACACTTTTCTAACTCCTAAAGTTGTCTAAAACGACCTCTGATACCAACTATAAGGCCCCGGCCTTAAACCTTACTTAATATTGAATTAAATGAATAATTCACATTGAGGATATTTTCAGGTTTAGAGTTTTAGAGATTTAGATCATAACTATTACATCTCAAAAGTTTACAAAGTAGACACTTTTACTAAGTTTCCATAAAATAAAAACTCTTAAAAAGAAACACGTCTAGTTCCATGTTATAGATAGCATGACTTTCCCTTGATCCCATCCCTGGCCCTATTACACATTAAGTCATGTGAAAACATTTCAAAAAAACTTGGGGTGAGCATAAAAAGCTCAGTAAAGGATACAAAAAGAAGAAAAACTATTAGTTTTTCAAAGAAACAAGTAAACCATGTACACTTTATCAATGTAATACCTTTCACATTTAAGAAGTAGTAAAAACTCTTCACTGAATAAAATATCATTACTTACCCTTTTGTAACCAAAATATTACCATAAACCCCATATAAAGAACACATAACATATATAGGTAACTTGGGACATAAACATACTTAAATGGAATAACCATACGGTCGACTTCCACACATACTTAATGGAATAGCCATACGACCGACTTCCATACATATTTAATGGAATATCCATATGGTCGACATCCATACATACTTAATGGAATAGCCATACGACCGACTTCCATACCCAATGCATTGAAGGTTATAACGTAACAACATGTCCTGTTATTCACAACACCACCCATCATATGGTTTATCACGTAACCAGCTGTCAAATGTCCAAGTACCATTATAAAATTCATAAGACATAAAACAAATATAATGGAAAGAAAACATTTCCACACATTGATCACAATATATCACTTAAATATATTGAAATAACAAATCCATTTTAAAAACCATTTTCAATACCTAAATACATAAAAGTGTATATGGTATTTATTTCATTTAAAAAAAACATTAAGGATTTTTCAGGAAGCCAAAGACCAAATAATACTCGTGGCGACGGTAAAGGTTGTTTTCACCACGTACGTTAAAAGAAACATTCCTTTTTTCATTTAGTAAAATTCTTCATATAAAAAGATTCATTTTGAATAAAATTAAATGTAAAACGGGTTTATACACCATATAAAATAAAGTTGTGTATAAAACAAAATATGCTTCAATGAATGGAGATTCAGACTAAGTCCCTTGCCTTGGGTCCGCCTTGACTCGATCGTTCTTTAACGTCCTGAATAATAAACTTGAGTTAATTTATATTTTTCTAAGAACCTTTTTCAAGTTAATTATTCTTTTTATATCACTTATTTCCATGTTATAAACATTATTTAATAATTTATGTTAATAATGTTTGTATTGTCGATAGTTGGTTCTTAAGTCGAAAGTGGACTTCATACAATTACATGTTGTTCGTGTGGTCAAAGGTTCTTTATATCCAGAATGAAATTCCTGATTTGGATATCATATATATCTCATATATCTAGTATATACATGTATTTATAATATCACATAATCATTTAGAGGTATGAAATGAAATACAATTTTCATGGAGATGGTAAGCCGTACGTATGCATGAACAATACTTTCATTTCCATGTCATATTAAGGGAATTAAAACTAAATGAGAGGTATGTATATTTTAATTCTAGAATTATATTAATCATTTATATGTAACATAAATCATATATATCCAATATATATATGTACTTATAATAGCACATTACATTTGGGGATAAGAAATGAAATGCACCGTTCATGGAGACGGTAAGCCGTACGTACGCATGAACACTACTTTCATTTCTATCTCATACATTAATGGAAAGAAATAATAATGATATAGAGGTATATTATAATTCCAGTATAAAATCATATATAATAAATTTAAATCCATTCTTTATACGTCCCACATATGGCATTAACGAATCACATCACTTTGAGGGGGCGGTAGTCCGTATTTCCTAAAATGAAATTATCGTGTTTACCCACAATGGAAACCATAAAGATATACCGCAAATGAAAAATAAAGAAGCATAAAGAAAAAAATAAACATAATATATATCATATATAAATATAGTGACATTTTAATGGCCACCATTAATGGTGTTTAAAAAAATATTGAACAATCATTGTTTCGTGAGGCAGAAATTCGCCAGCCACAGAAACAATAAGTTCTTTAACCATTAGATGTAGATGTGTGTTAGTGTAGCTCGAAATATTCTTATTAAAACATCCTAGTATATTTAATATACTGTATTTGTAAAAAAAGAATTGAATAAAAAGAGTTTAGTGGGTTGGAGAAGCAAAATAAAACAAAAGAACACAAGTGAAAACATCACCTTAAAATCGGGTAACTCTCTTAGATTTGAGATCAAAGGCTTCCTTGGAAAGACTTCTGCCCAATGTGAGGCTTCAAGGAGTAAAAGGGGGATGTGGAGAGACAAAATGGTCAGTGTTTGGCCGAGCCAATGGCTTTGGATGTGTGGGTATGGTGGTAGAGGTGGGGGCCTTTTATAAGAGGAGAGGAGGGGCACTCTTGGAAAGTAAGGAAATGATACTTTTTTTAGAATTCATTTCGAATTTTAATGGTCCCAAATTGATTTTTTCGAGGATAAGGTGATAAGGGTTCGAAATCCACAAATAAAATAGGATTTTTACATGTTTAGGTTATATATTTTACATTATCATTCCATTTTATTTAAATCGTTAAATAATGAGGTAATCACTGTATCATCATGGTGTCATAAATAATTTAATATATTTAATTTCTAAAATTTATAAAAAATATACTATGATTTAGGAAATCTTTTTAACTTTCCTATGAATATTTATAGTCAAAAATATGACTTGTATAACCCCACTTAAAAATTGCTTTAGTAAAACAACACATGTTTGTGACATTTTAATTTTAACTTTAAATAAAAAGATATTAATGGCATTTTCCAAAAAAAGTGGCTTCATGGGGTCCCAATGTTGACCCATGGATTTTCTTGGTCGGCCATGACACATACAATGAGGTTAGGACATGTTTCAAGTTCATTTCATTTTATTACAACATTATTTTTATCTTAAATTACAATAATTACCTCTAATCGCGATTAAAAACTTAATAAGATACTATTCACCAAAAACATATTTTAATCTCATTGAACCACATTTTACTTCATAATTACAACCATGTATGTCATATTTTTGAAATTCAGAATACAGAGGTGGTAAAATTTCATTTAAATGAAAAATCAGTTTTTATAAGTACCACTAAGTGGTTTCACTATTCATCAAAAATTGAAGTTTTTCAGAAAAATACCAAAACTTCACCCTAAGCTATATTTGATATTCAGAATTCAGAAATAAAGTCCATTTTAGATAATTTAAAACATATAAGTTTTATTAATTAATTTAATAATTAATTCCCGTTGTTAGATCAAATAGCGTGTTTTTATGAAACAATAAGTATCAAAAGATTGACACTAGTTTAAGTACGATTTCAAAGTGAAATTAATTCCAACGACAACTATTGGATTTAATGGTAAAAATATATTCTAATTTCACTTTAAAACAAATTCAAAATATAATCGAATCATATAAATAAATCATATTAAAAATAAGTTTTGAATTAAAATACAAAATTTTACACTATTCATTAAAAAATTGAACTTTAACGGAAAAATAACAAAAATTTACACAAAGTAAATTTTGGTGTCCTGATTCTAAAGAAGAGTTTTATATGGTTCAATAGAATTTATAAGAGTGATAAAAACTATATTTAATGACAGTTCGCCATCAAAAGGCGATAAATGAACCTTTAGTGAAAACTAGGGCATATACGCCTAAAATTGAATTCTTTCCGTATTTTAAGCCTTTATATTTTATTAGATAAAAGTAAAAACATTTAAAAAACATATATAATCATATTTTAGTTTTTTATATTCATTCCCTCAAATAAAACAGCTATGTTTTAACTACCATTTAAAATAATATTATTTTATTACTTGTGTGCAACGTAAGATTTCAATGAAACTCTTTGTTGCGTATCAGGTACGCTATCGAACACAGAAACCCCATTAAAGTAAAATTAATATTTAATTCGTACATATTAATAAATATGAAAATGTTTTATTCATTATTTACCTGGGATGTTACAGTTTTACCTTCCATGGTTATTCCAATATCCATATTTACTAGATCCATATATATATAGGATCCATTTCAACTCTCATCTGGTTCAAAACTCCAAGATATTTTCTACTCAAATCATCTGCCACCATATTGGCCTTCCCTGGGAGGTAGTGTATAGTGCAATCATAATCCATGAGAAGTTCAAGCCATCTACTTTGCCTCGTGTTGAGTTCTTTCTATGAGAAAATATACTTCAAACACTTGAGATCAGTACAAATCTTACATTTTTCACCATAGAGGTAGGGTCCCAAAATTATCCAAGCAATGATCACAGCTTCTATCTCAAGATCATGAGTAGGATAGTTTTTTTCATGAATTTTCAGTTGTCGTGATGCATAGGAAATAACCCTACCATTCTGCATAACGACACAACCAATCTTTTCTTCAATGCATCATTATAAATAAAAACACCTTCATTCCTTGATGGTAGAGTCAATATAGGAACATTGACTAATCTTCTCTTCAGTTCTTCAAATCATTATTCAAAATCTTCTATCCAAACAAATTTATCCCCTTTAAGTGTGATATTAATTAATGGGTTTGCCAATCCGGAAATGTTCTGGATGAAATGTCGATATTAACATACTAAACAAATAAAACTGTGTACCTTAGTTATAATCATTGGTGCTGGTCATTCTTGGATTTCCTTGGTCTTAGAAGGATAAACATTGATTCCATCCCTATAGACAATATGGCCAATAAAAGAAATATCTCCTTAGCCATAATTCAAACTTGCTAAACATCCCATATAATTCATGTCTTCTAAGAGTATTCAAGGTAATATGCAAGTGATTTTTATGATCATCCTAGATTTTGTAATATACCAAGATATAATCAATAAATACCAACATAAAATCATCGAGATATTCATTGAAAACTATATTTATTATTTCCATGAATACAAAGGGTGCATTAGTCAATCCAAAATAAATTATTGTAAACTCTTAATGCTCGTACCTAGATCAAAATATTGTCTTCGGAATGTCGTTCTTCTTCACACACAACTGAGGTATCCAGATTGAAAGTCAATCTTTGAAAAGTATTGAGCTCCATGCATTTGGTCAAATAAATCATCCATGCGAGGTAGGGGAAACTTGTTCTTTATTTTTATAGCATTGATTTCCCTGTAGTCGATATATAACCTCATATATCCATCTTTCTTCTTAACAAAAAGGATAGGGGATCCCCATAGAGAAACAATATGGGTAATAAATCACTTATTACTCAATTCCTAAAGTTGTTTCTTTATTTGAACTAATTCCACAATTGTCATTCTATAAGGGGTCTTCGATATGGTCCATGAACTAGGAATTAAATCAATGGAAACTAAATTTCCTGTTCTGGAGGATGTCCATGTAAATCTTCCGGAAACACATCTACATATTCTTTAACAAGAGGTACAACCTCTATTTTAACATTCTTTTCCTAACTCATAGTTATTCCATTCTCTTCCTCCCCGATAATTGAATTTATATGAGCAACTGAGGGTGGATTTAGATAAGAATCAGGTGGTGATGATTCTTCTCTAAAGATAAGGTGTTTTTGTCATCATCGTGAAAAATCATAACCTCCGTCTTCTTACAATAAATATTTGCATCATGGTACGAAATAAAATCCATACAGAGGATTATATCAAATTCAATCATGGGTATGAAGATGATATCAGTAGATAAAGAACATTTATATTCCCTAATGGGAACTGATTCAAGAACATTGTAGCAATTATACTTCCCTTATGAGTTCTGACTGACAAATCCATTATTAAACAAAATTGTAAATATCTAAATTTTTTAGAAAATTGGAATGATATGAAACAATGCAATGATCCAGAATCAAATAAATCATTTTCTAAACTTGATGAAACCATTAAATTACCATCCACCACATCTTTCGGGGCTTTAACCATAGCAGTAGTGATTGCTTATGCTTAGCCTCGGTCCCTAGGAATTTTCTACGGTATGTTTCCCTGGAACTTAGGACATTCATTTGAATAGTGTCCCATCTCCCTACAATTTTATCATTGAACATTGGTAGCATCTTTCTTTCCATTACAATCACCAGCTAGATGGCCTTTTTGTCCATATTTGTAGCATACTCCTTTTCCTTTTAGATAGGCACCTGGGTGCTTCCTTCCGCAATTATCACAGGGTGGAAATTTAATTTTTCCCTTCTTCCATGATTAATTATTTCCTTTCCTAGATTGTTTAGAAGATCTCTTATTCTCTTGCTTTGATTTAATGCCATAAGACTTAGAGAATTCCTTTTCTGTCTTGATATCATAGGAGACAATATCATCGTACGATGGGAAGGAGTGTGATACTAATGATCGACGAAGAAATGGTTTTAGCCAATAAAATAAACGATCAATATTACTTGTTTGGTTACATATATAATCTTTAGTATGCCTCGTTATCCTAATAAATTTGGCCACATAATTTGCGACATTCTAATCCTCCTTTTGCCTCAGACTCAAAAATTGATTGTCCATATCTACTCGATGGTCATGAGGATAGTGTTTTTATATGAAAATATCTTTGAACTAACTCTATTCCATTTGTGATACTTCATCATCGTCCTTTGTGTTTTGATTCAATGACCACCATTTATCAGCATCTCCAGTGAGGCGGTAAACTGCCATGATAACTTTTTCCATTTCACTACTCCCCAACGCATGGAATATTTTCTATAAGTAATTTATCCATTGCTCAGCCACTAATGTATTTTTACTCCCTCTGAATTTCAGTGGTTGTTTCCACATGAAGCAATCTAATATTGATCCTCCACGTTGTGGATCTGGATGCTCCATATGGGTAAGGTTAATATTCATAACCTGAGTGAGTTGTCCCAGTATGGTAATAAGGTGATCAGCACCGGTTTTATCACCAACTCCACTATAATTATCATGAGTTGGAGGGAAATAAATACACAAAGAGCGTTCATTGATACGGTTTCCATTCCTTCCAATATGTGCCATTTGAAAATAATGCCATAAACTAGATTAGTTTATGAACAGATATATATAATTCCAAAATTCTAAAATGATTAACATAAATTGAATATTTTATGGATATAATATATAATCATAAAAATGTTTTCTTTGAGGAAGTGTATACTAATAAATCCTTTATAATGTTTTGTAAACAAAATGAGAATTATACTAAGCATATCCCCCGAGAGTGTCGTAACCAGGAGTGCAACAAGGCTCGTTGTCATGCACCAGTTCCCGTTTGAGTCTAGCTCAAAGCGGTGTTTTCGAGTTTTACACCTAGGTACATCTATACCAGAGCCGCCTCTACATTCTCATCTCTAGACAGGTATGTATTGCTCAGCAAACTCACAAAATCTATGCAATACCAAAATTCTAGGAGGTTCTTCTATACTAATCCCCAATGATTATCTTAGGGATATGTGCTCTAATCAGAGTTTTTCTAAATCTAGCTTCCAAGGGTGGTACTAAACTTCTTCTGATACCAACTCTAACACCCTGACCATAGTTACCAAGAGTCGGTGTATTAATACATAACATTGGAATGATCACAATGAAATCTTGTCTCGGAATACCGATCAGTTTAGTATTATTGGAAACAAGATTCATACAAAAGATTAACTTCAAATCTTGAAGAGAAATGCAACACAAATATATTTCATTAGAAACATACAAGACTCCTAGATAATTCCTTCAGATCACTCATAACTAACTTCTTCGTATCGTGGGAAAATGAAACATAAGAAAGGGGTGAGATCAAACGCTCAGTAAAGGTAAGTAATACCACGGAAAATGACATAAATATTAATCATGGTGAATAATTGAAACCACATGCCTTTACCAATAATAAACATGAATACATTTATGGAACGAATATGAGATGAGTAAATAATACCATACAAAAACATTATCATGGGTATTCTACAAGTTGAATTACCACATGAACCATCAACATTATTTCCATAATGAGGGAATGTATATTTTCGGACATTTAGAAACATATTTTCAAGGCCTCAACCAAGACTTCTAAACACGATTAAGGTATCAGCCAAAACCATATATCAAATTGGGAAAGTGACTCGGCCAATTCCATGTCTAGTTATCTCATGAGACCTACCGATGCATCGAGGAGCTATAGAGGGCTCCACCCGTCACTTACTAAGTCCAATACATTCCTCATATGAAAAGGTTTAAACATATCATAAACATTCGTATTAAAACTAGAATATGAAATTCAAATAATCTAACCATAAACCATGAATGGTATAAAAATATAACATCCATAGTCAAAAATATCACAAAACCTTCAATCCAATATGGATGTTTTGTATCATAATAAATCAACTTCAAATAAACTTAAAATCAATCAAAGGATGTTGACTTAGATGAAATCAAAACCCTTTTTAGAGAAATATTTCTTCATATTTTGAAATAATAATTATAAAGAAATCATTTATTTTGAAAATATTCTTATAATATTGTAAGGGATTCTTCAATTAATTTATAATGGCGGAAAATAGCCACACCCTCCGTATATGTTAAAAAAATACATTCTTACCTTAATTCTGCCGAAAAGGTTAAAAATGACCTTGTTTGGAAAACAACGTAATGATTTCTTTATAAACATCTTCTAAAAATTAAAAAAATGGTATAAAGGACATTAACCCATATTATATAAAATATAATGAATTTTTTTAAAAACGTTTTTAAGAAATAATGATTTGGATGATAAAGAGGTCCAAGTAGATAATTACATATAAACAACCTCAGATAATGAAGAGATTGTGAAATAAACCCTTACCTTGTACTTTTCGTTGGTTGAGGGTAGGTTAACCTCCAGTATAATAGTTAAATCATTGTTATTAAATTATACAATAATCATATACAAAAATATGATATCATATTTGTTCATTTAATATTTTTTCGTTAAATTTATTTTAGTATTATCGTTGTTTCAGGTGTTCACTTACTTGTTTTCTTTTTTATGTTTTGTTACATAAGACATTTTTTTATCCATAGGTTGTATATTATACATATATATAATTATATTAATTCCTTTAACAATATTTTTAATCAACAAATGAATGTTAATCTTGAATGGATACGATGGGGATTGAATCTCATCGTGTTCATGGAGACAGTAGACCGTACGTACGCACGAGCGACAATATCTTTCCTTTGATATTAAAATAATATATAATTGGAAGGTTTATCATATATAACAAGTAATTATCATGTTATATTTATTATTTACATGAATTACACATCATTATTATACCCATCCAAATAATAATGAATTGAATAACAATTACACCACGACGTGGAGATGTAAGCCGTACGCACGCACGTATGGTGACATGTCATTCAATGAATTGATAGAATAATGAATATGGTTGTAACATATTTATAATGACATAACAGTATATAGAAGATACTGGATTTATTATTTTAGAATGGAAATATCAAGTAAATAAGAAGTGTAAGAAGAAAGGAACTTGAAAGATGGTGGTGAAATCATTACCTCTTCTTCAGGTTCTTCATTTTGATTTGATCAAAACGGATCCTTAGGATGGAATTATGATCAAAATAATGTCCATGTGTTGATGTGAAGGATGTTTGGAGGAAATTTTGATAGGTTTTGTCCGAGGCAAAAGGCTTTGAAGGTGTGAATTAGGGAGAAGGGGGAGTTTCCATTTATAAGAGGTGTGAGAGGCACCTTAGGAAAAGCTAGAAATATTATTTTATAATAAATTCATATTCATTTTATAATTGTTCCAAAGTGACTTATTTCGAGGCTAAAGTGGGTATGGGTCTCCAAAAACCCAAAAAATAGGTTTTAGAAAGGTTTGGTTCACTATATTAAACATATCATTTAGTTTTAAGTCTTAGTTTAATAGTTTCACATTTACCATGTCTCTTTATATTTTTTATTATATGGTTAAAAAACTAACTATAATCATCCAAGAGAACCCCAAGTGGTTCATGAATGATACACCTATCAATACATACGTTTCATGGCTGAACCTTATATTTTTAGGAATTGAATATCAATTAATAATGTAATATTTGGTTTAAAAAATCTTTTATGTCAATTTTGACACTATTTGGTATTTTGTTTTGGAAAAATTCATAATAGAATTATTAATTCGAACATAATTAATTTAATCAACCCTAACATGTTATATTAACATATAAAATTCGTTTAATTCATTAAAAGTCAAAATTTTATTTATTTGGGTATTTATAATATCAATTTATTTAATGTTTCACTAATTTGGTAATTACGGCGTCATCGTAGTGTCCTAAATAAATTAAATTATTTAATGTATAAAAATTATAATCAAAATAAAAATTTTCTAGGAAATATATTTATATTTCTAATGAATATTTATAATAGAATTTATCTTATTTATAACCCTATATTAATAATGTTTTAGTTATGAATTTTTTATTTTAACTATTTTAACTCTTCTCTGAATTAAATTATAATAAATGTCCTAATCTAATCCATGTGGACCAAAAAGGATCATATTTTATTCCTAAGGTTTTTTTGTCGAATTATACTTATCCAATATAATTTGGACATGTTTTAGGATAACAATAATATCATTTTTACCCTTAATTACCTTATTTACATTAAACCATTGTAAATAAAAAAAAGTTACTATTTACCAAAAATTATATGTATCTTATTGAACCACATTTTACTCCTTGATATTAACTATTTCTCTCGTATTTTCAAATTTCCACCCACAGAAGTGGTAAAATTATGTGTTTTGTGAATTTTCAAATTCTACTATGATGTGGGTAAAAGACGGTGAAAAGTTATATAAAATTTTAATATATCTAAAAATATTATAAACTAACTCCATTTAATTATAGTGAACATATATAGGTACTATGTATCTATTTTTACCTAAATTAAATTTAAATATAATAAATAAATAAATAAATTTAAATTCTATTCCAAACAATAACTCAGTGTTTTCACTATTCATCAAAAATTGAAAGATTTCAAAAAAAATACAAAAAATTCATCTTTAGCTAATATCAATATTCCGAATCCATAAATGAAGTAAATTTTGAAAGATAATATTTATAAAATTTCAAAAAGTGGGTATTACTATTCAAAACGGCATGTTTGATTTGTTGTGGTGTGTGTTAGAACTCGAAGTTGCGTACAACACACGCTACTATATTATTAAAAGTGAAGGGTTCTTTGGAAGCTTGGGGTGTTACTTAAAACCTCTCAACTCACCCTAATTAAGGAGGGAGAGCCTCATGATTCCTAAAATCCCCAATTATGTGGGAAGAAACCCCACTGACCCCCACTAATTAATCCATGACAACTCTAATGCATTAATGAGGTAGAGCCACTTAATTTATTATCCCTTTTTGAATTCTATGCCAACTGAATAATCGATAACCAATCTATTATTGTTGTTGGTATGATTCAATTTGGTGGAACGGAGGAAGAATAGAGCTAGGGAGAAAATCTCCCAATGATTAATGAGGAAACTCATCATCCAACAGAGAAAAAAGAATGCCAACAACCTTCTTTGACTTTCTCCCTTGGATCCTACCGATTGGGAGTGTCTTCCACAACCGAAGCTGCTTAGGATTGGGAGTGCATGACGAACGCGGCGAACGACAAACTTCATCTTCTTCTTTCCGCAACACCATCAATGAACCACAAACATTGATCAACAAATCAAAGGTAGGGGGTTACTTAGACTAATATCGTTTTTCTTTTTCACAACTTCAGTTGGAATGGAAATGTTGCAGAGATAGAAAAAAACAATTGAAAATCATCTTCAAACTACTTGATGTGCCGATTGTTACCAACCAAAACGCAGAGGGTAAGGGCCTATCCAACATGGCACAACCCCTCTTCTGATCTTGTTTATAATGAAGCTCAGCATGGCGAAGAGGTAATGATGAATAAGGTGGCAATGACAAAGGTCATGCTACTTGCGACCTCCATGAATCGTGCAACCCCCGCGGTGCACTGATGCTTCTGTATAAACAATGACATCTCATGCGGTGCCCGACTCGGCAACCCACGGCCCCCCGGTGCCCTGCCCGGCGCACGGCCAGCATACTCGCGGCCTCCCGGCACCCTGTCCAGCGCGCGGCCCACCATCCTACGGCGTACCGACTCCCAGACTGGCTTGCGGCCTGCCTACCCACGACCTCCGAGTGCCCTGCCCATCTCGCGGCCCTACCTATGGCCTACTCACAAGCTCGCATACCCGTAGCCTCCCGCACCCTTCCCTGCGCGTGGCCCGCCTGGCTGCGGCCATTCGGCTCCCTATCGCGCCCTGCCCGGTCTCCTGTCGGCTCCCCGTGGACTGCCCAGCACCCTGCCCCCCCCCCCCCTCGTGGCCTGCCCCGCGCCCTACTGGTTCCCCCGCAACCTGCCTGGCACCCTGTCTGCGCACCCACAGCCTGCTCGTCCACTATCGCATCCTATCTGACACACCAACGACCTGCCCAGCATCCCACCAACATTGTAGGCTGAGTCACCCGAGTCATGCCCCTCGCGGTGCTGGCCGAACCATCCCTCGGCCTCCGAGCCAAGCCGCATACGTGGAAACAGCCGGGCTGAACCACCCTCGCAGTTCACTGGGTCGAGCCCAGTGGACCGAGCTGAACATAGAGGGCTGACCCACCCAATTGGTCGGGTCAGACCCAGTAAGTCGGACCTGGTCGGCCCAGACCGGGTCGGCCCAGATGGGTTTGGGCTGAGTCGGTCTGACTGGGTAGGACCGGACCTAGGCCCATTACTGACCCATTAGCTTATTGAGCCATATGATTGGCACCCGACTTCCGTTTGACAAACCGTCAGCGGCGTAGGTATTCATGGAGCAAAGCCATCCCTTTGAGAAAATACCCCACTGGATTTTGGGGTATAGTTGAGATACGGTCAGCTTGGATCGTACACAAATCCAATAAGGCCCCTGTGAAAAAAACATAATAACTAACCAAACATGATTCTGATTGATGTGTCGTCTATTGCGTTGAGACCCCTACGACGTGATGTACCATTGAGATACTTCTATCTGGGTCATCATGATAAATGGAGTATCGACCAGTAGCTTGTGGTGTATATCATCCAATGACGAGAATGAATTTGTATGGGAACCGAGTAGATGGCTAAGACTTGACGACGGCCAACCGATTCGACTCGGATTAATTCGACTAGCCCAGTGGGGAGCATCTCTGTGTGAGAATGGCAGACAAACAGTACTCGACATGTGGAGTGCCTCAGTAGGATTCAAGGGTATTGCCTCTATGTGAGAACAACAGACCCACAGTGGTGAGTGCCTCTGTGTGAGTGCAACAGATCCTTGGTACTCGATAGTAGGAATACATCAATAGTCCAAGATAGTGGGAAGCACCTCTGTGTGAAGTGGCATTCCCATTGTACTCGATTGGGGAAGAGTTCTCTAGAATCCGAGGGTTTAGATTAATAAAAATCCAAGTTTGAGTTGTGTCAATGAATTTTGTTATTTCCTTATTATTGAGATAGGTTACTATATAACTTATGTTTTTGTATGGGCATATACATAAGTAATGTTTATCAGTTGATTTCATACTTTTTGGATTATCCTAGTTGGAATTTGAGAGACCTTGAGGGTCTCGGGGTATCTACAGTATATCATTATACTCACCACTGCATGGTCTATTCCCGCACCTCATTGTATTTGTTGTAGACGACAGACAGAGCTAACTGACGTAGAGAGTAGTAGTACTGGACGGTACCCAGAGATGGATCACTCGGTGTGACGGTGCACAGAGGAGACCGATGGACGTGGAGTGCTGAGGAGGCCATCTGTACCTACCCTTCATGTAGGAACCCCAGAGGATGACCCAGTAGCTTCTTTACTTTTATTCATTTGTACTTGCTTTCTTTTTTTCTTGTACATTCCTGTTGTGCTTGTATTTTTGTCCCCTTTTACATACCATCACTTCTTTTGTACAAAGTTTTATTTATTGTTTTACTTCCATTTGAGTACTATGATGTGATTGTTTACAGTTACAAATTCACTTCCTTCCCAGAATAAGGATTTATGCCTTTGGTGCTAGTCGTCAGGCCCTTGCCTAAGGAAGGCAGGCTTGGGGTAGTCACGATAAGGGCCCTGGGGGACGGGTCATGACAAATTGGTATCAGACGAGTTCATTCTACCGTAGAACATAGAACTATGATCTTTCTTTTCTGTGATTCAATAGTGTTAAGGATACTAAGTGTGGATTTCAGTTCATTGAATCCAGTGTTAGTGAGGGCGGATGATGTATCCATACACCAGGACCCTGACATCTGATTTCCGACTAAGTGCACAAAAACACTGATTGGGTTCGTGTTTCCAAATGTTTTATTTTAAGGGGATCAACCAGGTCAACTCACTAGGTATAATCTTTTGATAGCGTCACATCTGTTTCTTTCAGTATGCCTCCCTACAGACGACTAGTTAGATCCCCGAGAGTCATATGTACTGACAACCCACCGAACGACGAGGCATCGGTGCAGGGCCCTTTTCCAGCGGAGGCACTAGCACTTCCTATTGGGCCACTGATGCCACCAGCCCAAGAAGAAGATGATGCACGCCTCTTGAGAGCATTGCACGAGTTCCAGCATCAGAGTCCAGCTAGTTTCAAGGGAGAGATGGACCCACAGGTAGCTAATGATTTGCTGGAGGTTGTGGTGAGAGTTTTCTAACTATTAGGGACACCAGAAGACTTCATGGCGACCCATTCTGTGAGTCTCCTTCAGGCGGCAGCAGTAATATGGTGGAGAATGATTCTCTAGGTTCATGATGAGGTGACCCAACTTTGGGCAGACTTCAAAAGCCTGTTCTGGGTGGAGTTTTTACCTTCCACTCTTCCTGTGGTGCTGATACAGGAGATTCTGCATCTAAAGCAGGGTAGCATGATGGTGGTGTAGTAATCAGTGAGGTTCGTTGATCTCTCGAACTACTGCACTGATATGGTGTGAGACCCATTATTCCAGGCTTGGACCTTCGAACAGGGTCTCATACGGGAGATCCAAGCGTCGATGATCTCACATAGCATCGTGAGGTAGGCGGGGGTGTTCATGAGGGCCCTCCTAGTAGAGAGTTTCCTTTCTAAGCAGTCACCAGCAATGAGACCCACTACTGGCGACATGTAGCAGAGTCTTCTGTAGCTAGCAGTGGACAGATGTCACAGAGGTCCAAGAAGACCAGACCTAAAGGTAGACAACCTCATGACATAGAATTGGTTGTGCGGGGAACCCAGAGTGGAGACAGAGCCCGACATACAAGGATCAGATAGTGTTACTCATGCGGCGGGTAGGGTCACATGGATTGTGACTATTCGACCCGACATACAAATAATCAGCAGGCAGTTGAGGGACCTCTTAAGAAAAAGCATAGGTTCAAACGAGGTGGTCCGCATGGTGGAGGTGGACGTCGCATAGGAGATAGATGTGCATCTGGTGGTGGAAGACGTTACGAGGTGTTACCACCACCACCACCATGAGGTCCTCCCCGATCTCAGGGAGCATGTGGACATGAGAGTGCTCAACATCAGGCAGCTGAATCATATGACCACGGTGCTTTGGAGATTATTTGAGGTAAGATATGTGTCTACTCCACCTTAGTTTTAGTTCTTATAGCCACAGGATCCTGTCACTCTTACATTTCCACTGACCTCGTTCGGAGATCGGAGATTCTGACAGTGTCGTTGGCTCGATCCTTACGGCTAGATACTTCTACAGGAGTAGATTTGATGATTACTCACTAGTACTGGAAGTACAAGAATACACTAGGAGGCGAGAGCTTCAGCTGGGATCTCCTAGTAGCGGCGTCGAGGCATTACGAAGTCATCATGGGTATGAACTGTTTATCTACATTCCATGCCCATATCGACTGTATTATGCGAAAATTGCAGCATGTCCCCATGGATGGGACTAGGTTTACCTTCACCGGTGAGAATGGAAACCTTGAAGAACAAGAGGAACTTACTCGGAGGAGGGTGCAGCCAATCACTCACCAGTTGGATTTCCTTTACTTCAGAGTAGATTATGTGGAGAGTCTGACTTATCCTGTAGTAGTGTACCAGTAAGCGGATGTTTTCACTGACGATGTTCCAGTACTACATCCTCACAGAGAGGCGGACTTCTAAATTTACATGTACCCCATGATGGAACCGATATCTAATCCAACATATCATATATCTCCTTCTATGCTTCACGAGATCACGGTACAACTAGAGGACTTACTGGGGAAGGGATTCTTCGAGCCGAGTGTTTCTCCCTAGGTAGCCGCGATAATGTTCACCATGAAGGCGAATGGGAGCTTGACGGTCTGTGTCGACTACCGTCGCCTGAACCAGGTGACCGTAATGAACAAGTACCCACTCCGGTGGATTGATGACCTCTATAATCAGCTGAAGGGAGAATGGTGGTTCACAAAGACAGACCTCAGATCAGGCTATCGCTAGCTCAGAGTTCATGGTGAGGATGTGAAGAAGATAGCCTTCAGGTGTCGGTACGACCACAACAAGTTCTGGTTATTCCCTTTGGCATAACCTATGCTCTAGCAGTGTCCATGAGTCTCATGAATAGGATCATTCAACCATACATCTATCTATTTGTCGTATTCTTCATTGAATACATTCGGATCTACTCGAATACTAAAAAGGAACACACCTACCATTTTCATATAGTACTGGATAAACTCCGAGAGCACCAAATTTTTGGTAAGCTCTCAAAGTTCCAGTATTGGATTCGAGATGTTGACATCCTGGGACACATCATCTCAAAGGTCGTAGTTTTTATGGATCCAATGATGATTGAGGAGGTACTAGCTTGGGAGCCACCCAGGATTGTGATGGAGGTAGGAATTTTCCTGGTTTTGGATGGATACTATCAGAGGTTCGTTCCAGACATCTCCAGATATGGAGCACCACTATCAGCATTGACGAAGAAGGGAAAACCCATATTGTCACCGGAGAGATGCCAATAGAGATTTTAGGAGCTAAGGTAGTGGCTGACTAGTAACCCCATCATGAGGCTACTAGAGGAAGGCATAGGGTACATAGTCTAATGAGGAACATCATGGACCGGGGATGGGCGTGTCCTGATGCAGGAGCGAGCTGTGATTACTTATGGTTCATGGTAGCTGAGACAGCACGAGCAGAACTATGCTACTCATGACTTGGAGTTAGCAGCAGTGGTATTCACATTGAAGATGTGGTGGCACTATCTCATGGGAGAACTTTTTTCTATGTACTCTGGTAATATGAGTCTCAGGTATATCTTCTCTCAGAAGGACCGGAACCTGAGACAACGATGTTAGCTTGAGTTCCTCCAGGACTATGACATGAAGATTGTATATACTCTTATGAAGGGGAACGTTGTGGCAAATGTGCTCAGTAGGAGGACTGGTATACAACTGCTAGGAGAGGTCACAGAGCAGTTGACTGCTTTATAGATGTCCTTTTGGATAGAGATGGAGCAGCCATTCTAATGACTCTTACTATCACTCCCCCACATCTAATGTGAATCAGTGAGGCACAACATGGTGATGCTGACTACGAGACACGATGTGCTCAGATATCCACAGGTCATTCACCTGATGGATTTTCTGAAGGTGGGGCGCATGTCATCCTCTTCAGAGGACGTACCTTGGTACCAGTGGCACTTCAGGAGGAATTGTTGAGTGAGTTCCATACATCCCCTCTAGCTGTACATCAAGGAGTGGAGAAGATGTACCACACATCTTCGACGACATCACTGGTGGCTTGGTATGAAGAGGGAAGTGGCAGAGTTTTTATCACGGTGCCTCACTTTTCTGCAAGTGAAGGTAGAGAACCGGGTACTAGTAGGTTTGGTTCAGCCTTTAGAGGTCCTAGAGAGGATTTTATATATGATATCCATGGAATTCGTGATAGGTCTTCCACATACATAGAGGGGTCATGACTCGATTTGGGTGACCTTCGACTGACTAATCAAGTCATCCCAGTTCCTACCGAATAGATTATAGGGTTCAGTAGAGATATTGGGATGCCTCTATGTGCAGGAGATATGTGCACAACCCTTCCCACAACATAGACCATGGAGAGATTGATGTCAACGGCGGGGAGACTTTTACGGAGGTTCTAGTAGACATTGAAGATCGATAGGAGTGGTTCCTTCATGGATGGTTGATAACCCTAGTGCCCATTCGTTGGCAGCATAAGAACCTACAGGAGAGCACATGGGAGCAGGAGGCTCAAAAAAATGCTCAGTACACCCATTTATTCCCATAGTTCTAGGTGTATCTTACATGGACGTAAATCCCTGAGGCGGGGAGAATGTAAACTCAGGGAAATTTTGTGGTGTATTTTTTTCATAAATAATGTGATTTTTAAGAGTCCGAAAAAATTTACGGCTCTAGATTCTATGGCCCGGTGTGTCGAGAATCAATTTCTGAAATTTTGTTCAGGTACATTCAGTAAACGTGTGAGCGGGATTTTATAACTTTCGAACTTCTGCTCAGAATTGAAATGTGAGGGAACCATTGAACTCGCAACGCTGGTATACTCTTAAGAAGTCATTCACCTCTATGGAAGATGGTCAAAAATAAAAGTTTGTTTTTGGGTTTTTATAAGAAAAATAAAAAAATAAAGTGTACAACACATTATTTTATTTAAAGCTTCCATGCAAGTGTTTTTTGGTTAAAACCTCCACATGGGAGTTGGAGGTGGGACCGCCACACCCAAACCTCCCATTGGAGGTTATGGCGGTAGGGCCAACCCAAATTTAACCTCCTGTGATAGGATACGACTTGGAGGCCCCCCGAGACCGCACAACCACTCATGGGAATAATAAGGGTGGGGACCAACCGACCCCTTTTGATGGAGGAGGATAAAACCTTTCCACTCTCCCTCATTAATGAGGGAGAGACTATTGGTTCCTCAACTCTCCAATTAAGTGGGTAGAAACCCCCCTTGACCTCCTCTAATTAATCCATGACAACTCTCATGCATTAATTAGGTGTAGGAACATAATTTTTTTGCCCTTTCTGATTTCTATGCCTACAGAATAATAGATAACCAATCAATTATTCTTGATGAAATGATTCATTTTGGTGAAAAGGGGGAAGAGGAGAGCTAGGGATAGATGCTCCCAATGTTGAACGAGGAACCTCATCTTCCAACAGAGAATGAAGAATGCCATCAACCTTATTGGAATTTCTCCCTTGGATCCTACTAATGTGGAGTGTCTACATCGACCGACGCAGCTCGGGATTGGGAGTGTGTAACGAACGCGGTGAACTATGAACTTCATCGTCTTCTTTCAGAAACACCTACAACGAACAACGAATGTCAATTGAAAAATCAATGGTATGGGGTTTACTTCAAGTAATATCCTTTTACATTTTCCCACCTTCGATTGGAATGGAAATGTTGCGGAGATAGAAAATAACAATTGAAAATCATCATCTTACTTCTTGATGAGCAGATTTTTACCAACCTAAATACAGAGGGTGCGGGCCAAACCAACATGGCCCGACCCCTCCGCCGATCTTGTTTATGATGAACCTCAGCATGGATATGAGGTGACGACGATGAAGGCGGCATCGAAGAAGGTCACGCTACCCATGACCTCTGCGAATCACGCCACCCCCTCGGTGCACCGATGCTTCCAGCCAAACATCACTGGCTCGAGCGGTGCCTGGCCCACCTACCCGCAGCCTCCTGGTGCACGGCGTGCCTCCCCACGGCCTTCCAGCGCCCTGCCCGGCGTGCGGCCCACCTACCCACGGCCTCCCGGCGCCATGCCCATTGCGTAGCCAGCCTACCCGCGGCCTCCCCGCGCCCTGCCCAGAGCGCAGCCCACATACCCACGGCCACCCGACGCATTTACTAGTGCACGACCCACCTTCCTGCGGCCCTACGACGCCCTACCACACCATGTCTGATGCCCTGTCGGCTCCCCGCAACCTACCTGGTGCCCTGCCAGCACCCCCGAGGCATGCCTGGTGCCCTGCCAGCACCCCCGCGGCCTTCCCAGAAGCTTTCGCGCCCTACCCAGCACCCCCACGGCCTTCCTGGTGCCCTTCCAGCTCCCCCACGCCCTTCTCAGAAGCTGACATGCCCTCCCCGGCGTACCCACGACATGCCCCTGTGTCCCATCGCCCTTCCCGCTGGCCTCCTGGCCAACCGGCCTCCTAGGCCAAGTCGCCTGCGATGCGTCCCACACGGCGCTGGCCGAACCAGCCCCTGAACTCTGAGCTGCGCCACCTACAAGGCAACACGAAGGTCGAACCACCCATGCAGTCCGTTGGGCCAGGCCCAGTAGACCGGGCCAAACATAGCAGGCTGAACTTCCCAACAGATGTTCTTTTGACGAATCGTTAGCGTCACCGATATTCTTGGAGCGATGTCATCCCTTTTAGAAAATACCTCAATGGAGTTTGGGGTATAGTTGAGATACGGTCACGTTAGATCGTACAAGAATCTAACCAGGTCCCTAGGAAAAAAAGGATAATAACTAACAGACCGGGCATCTGATTGACGCATTGTCAATTGCGTTGATACCTTTTTTAAATTGAGGACCATTGAGATACCTCTAAGTGGTACTTCGTGATAGTTGGAGTATTGACCAGTAGCATGTGGAGAAGATATTTCAGAGATGAGCAGGTATTTGTGCGGGAACCTAGTTGTTGGCTGAGACTTGATGACTACTGACTGATTCATCTCGGAATGATTCGACTATCCCAGTGTGGAGCGACACTGTGTGAGGGCGAAAAACCCACGATGGGGAGGGCCTCTGTATGAGAATCGTAGACCTAAAATACTCGACACATGGATTAACTAAGCAAGCTTCCGGGGGAGCCAAACTATTTGAGTGCAGCATACCCACGGTGGGGAGCGCCTCTGTGTGAGCACAGCAGATCCATGGATCTTGATAGGAGGAGTACCTCAGTCATCCAAGTTAATGGGATGTGACTACGTGTGACGTGGCATGCCTACTATACTCGATAAATGAAGAGTTATCTAGAATCCAAGGGTTTAGATTAATAAAAAACCTGGTTCGAGCTGATTCAATGACTTTTTTGTTTTCTCATGATTGATACTGGTTACAAGATATCTTAGGTATATGTATGGTCATATACCTAAGTAATTATAATCCATTGATTTCATAATTTGGGTTTTATCCTTGTTCAATTTTGTGAGACCATGAGGGTCTCGAGGTCCCTACTAAGTATCATTATACTCATCCCTGCACGGGCTATGCACGCACCTCATTGTGTTTGTTGTAGAAAATATGCAACACTGGTTGAGGTAGATAATTACTGGGCTAGAAAGTACCCGGAGGTGGATCACTCAGTGTGACGGTGGACGTAGGAGACGGATGGACGTGGAGTGCTGAGGAGGCCATCTGTACCTACCCTTCTGGTTGGAACCCTAGAGGACAACCCATTAGCTACATTACATTTTGTCAGTTGTAATTTCATTTAGTTATACTTGTACTTTCCTATTTGGATTGTATTTCCAGCCCCTTTTACATTCCTTCACTTATTTTGTATACAGTTTTACTTAGTTTTTTTACATACAGTTGTGTACTCTGATGTGATTTTTTATAGTTATAAAAAATTCACTTCACATTTTAAGGATTTACACCTTGGGTGCTAGTTTCCATCCCCTGGCCTATGGGCGGTAGGCTTGGGGTAGTCACGATAAGGTCCCCAGGGGATGGTAGTGACAGGTTGAGTGATAAATGTTTCTCCAACTTACATGATCTATAAAATTAGCTACTTCCAGAAGGCAATGGGCTTCATGATTCCAATAATGGGGTGAAAAAAATATTATTCCCAATGGGATAGGGGTATAAAAAGATACAAGGTTTCACCAATTATTGTGTACTTTATAGGAACTAAAATGAATATTAATCAAGTTGTACTATATGTGGGACATCACGATATAAGATATATGTGAATGTAAACATAGATTCTTTATCAGGTGATGTCATCTAACTTTATGAAAAAATCAATTTTTAACTTTCTAATCATATCATCCAATATTTGTTTCATACAATTTTTATAATTCAATTTTGATTCATTTTTGGGTACCAAAATCCAAACTCCTACAAAATCAATTTGGTACCTTCCAATAATTTCTCGTTTAAAGTGTCTATTTTCAAATTCTATTGATTCATAAAGGATAATATGGAATTCAGATGACCTCATATATGATGGTATCTTATGTGACCCTACTCATTCACCACAATGGAAGAGTTTTGATAAAAAAAATTAATAATTTTGGAATTGAAGTTAGAAATCTATGAATTGGATTTTGTACCGATGTAATGAATCCAAATTAGTGCCTCAGTACCCACATAGTTCATGGCATGTATTGTTGTATGTTTAAAACTTTTTCCCACATCTATGTATGAAGAAAATAAATATAATTATGAGATTGAATATTTCAGGACAAAAACAACCAAGATATGATATTGATGTGTATATTTCACCATTTATTGATGATTTGAAACTAATATGGGTGGAATGTGTTAATGTTTTTTGTGCATAAAGGAATGATAATTTTCTTTTGTTTGCTATGATAATGTTCACTATAAACGACTTTTGTAATACCCCATCCCCAATTACCCAGATTTGGTGCATTATTACATAGAATTGGCATGATCAAAAGAAATCAAGTCCTGAAGGACTCACAAGTTTAGTAGTAATGGAAAATAGATTACCTACATGAACGTTACATTACATTATATAATGAAAAACAACAACAACATTGTTTCCATTTACCACATTCATATGATTTAGAATATCCCTATAGGTAAGTCATAATATATATTTTCGCATCCTGGGAAATATATAACATATAAAGGGGTGAGCTCAGATTCTTTGTAAGGATAACAATATATAGAAATCTTTAATAAATAAGCACAAATATTAAATGAAATTTATTAAACTAAAACAAAATAATTTTTAAAAATATACATCAGCATAATAATGAAATGATAAATAAAATAATTCCATTTACTTATTCACATGGATATTCTACTAGTCGAATAATCACATGAAATATCGATATATATTTTCATAGTAATGGAATACATAATGCTAGACTTTATAACCACATAGTCAAGTCCTTGAGATAAGACTAAAAATAAGATTTTGTTAAGGCCATGTGCCAAGACACTAGTTTGTTTAATGAGACCTACTGATGCATCGAAGAGCTATAGTGGGCTCCACCTATAACATACTATGTCCAATGCATTACTCTTATGAAATGTTATAAACATTACATAAACATTAATATTAAAAATAGCATACTAAATGTCAATACATTATCCATAAACCATTAATGGTATAAAAATTACACATCAAAAATCAAACATATAAAAAAACCTCCAATACAATATGGAATATTTGTATCATAATAAATAAACCTTGATCAATAATAATATCCCGTAAAATATGTCGACATAGTTGAAAATGACCAGTAACAATCTTTGAGAGAAATATCCATTTTCAATGAAATCATTTAAAAGACATATAGAAGAATTCATTAAATAGACCACATTGAATCAATGTGTCCCATACCACTTTGATAATTTTTAAAGGAATTATCATTTTAAAACATTCATGTCCATATAAAAAATTCCTTAAAACCATTTTTTAAAACATGGGCCTTAATGATAAAGGGTTAGAAGAATAAATAATTAAAAATTTTAAGGGGATGAATTAGTAAAATGTAAATAAAAAGTATACCTTTCAAAACACTTTTATGAAACATGTACATGTATATTAAATACGTCACATTAGATACTTACATAAAAACAACCTCAGATAAAAAAGAGAAGTTTAAATTAACCCTTAGTTTGCACTTTCATTTGGTCGAGGGTACGTGTAACCTCCTGTATAATGACAATAGTATGTAATTAAATTATACCAGAACCATATTCATATTTATTATATCATACATGGTTTATTTATGACTTTATACTACACATTTAATAATGATTTCCATGTTAGATTAACATTTTGGATAATAATCGCTTTCATTATTATATGTGTTTTAACTTGTTATTATTGATTTAATAATTAAAATAATGATTTAAATACATGTTGAATATAATCCTAAGTTTATATATCATATATATTTATAATATAAATATTTATAATAGATATATATATATGAAATGGAAGGCACCTTTTATGGATACGGTAGAATGTACATATGCATTAGCGCTGTTTCCGTTTTCATATCTTATTGAACGAAATTAAGTAAATAAGATTTATGTAAGTAAATATATATATATCCAGTAGAATAATTATGTCATATATTTCATATTTATTAATAATATATATTTTTATAATGATCATTTAATGGTGGATGTCGGAATGAATATCATCTAGTCATGGAGACGGTAATTTGTACGTACGCATGAGCGAAAATATCATTATATTTATGGTGAAATCATATGTAATTGGATGGTATATCATATATAAAGAATAATTAACATGTTATATTTTTTATTTAAATCAGTTTTACACATTATTATAACCATCAATATAATTATGTGTTTGAATAACAAACTACACTACGATGTGGAGATGGTAAGTCATACGTACACACGTATGGTGACTTTGTCATTTAAAGGATGGATTGGATAAAGAATATGGTTGTACCATATTTATAATAACATAAAAGTATGTAGGAGGTACTGGATTTATTATATTGGTATGGAAACAAAAATAAAGAGGAAGTGGAAGATGAAAAAACAAGAAATAGGGTGGTGAAGTTATTACCTCTTCTTCAGGGGTTTCCTTTTGAGTTGATCAAAAGGGATCTATAAGATAGATTTTGGATCAATGTATTAAATCTAGGTTGATGTGAGGGATTATGGGAGGATATTTGGGCTAGGGTTGGAAGATACAAATGGCATTGGTGGTGTGATTTGTAGATAAGGGGAAGGTCTGTTTTATAAGAAGGGCGAGGGTCGCTTTTGGAACTGATTAAAATATTAATTTATTATACAATCTTATTCAGTTTATAATGGATAAAAATAAATTTGTTTCGAGCCATAGGTGGTTATTGGTCTAAAGCCTTTCTACCAACAGGTTTTAGACAAGTTTAGATTACCATTTTAAGCAATTCTTTTATATTTAACTATTAGTTAAACAGTTTAACTTTTATCACGTCTTCTTGTATTCTTACACTATATGGTTAATATACTTACTATAATCATACAAGAAAACATAAAGTGGTTAATTAATTATATATATAACATTATTTAAGCCTTTATATGAACCTTATATTTCTGGGAATATTCTATCAACCAATAATATAGTGTTTGTTTTAAAACATAATTTATTTCAATTTAGACACTATTTGGTATTTTTTTGTGAAATTCATAACAACCTTATCACTTTGAAAAAAATTTATATAATCAATCCTAAAAAGTAATATTAACCTAGAAAATTCTTTCATGTAATCAAAACATTTAAATTCTATATATTTTAATATTTATAATATAAATTATTTTATTATTTTATTAAGAAGGTAATTAATGCATCATAATTGTGTCATAATTAAATTTAATTATATAATCTCTAAGTATTATAAATAAATACCATTATGTAGGAAATGTTTTTATATTTATAATTAATATTTATATTTTAATTTATCTTCTGTATAAAACTATAATAAAAATGGTTTAGTTAATAAACAATGATTTTAACACTTTTAACTCTTCTTTAAACAAAATAATAATAAATGTCCTAATCTAATACAAGTGGACCCAAAGGATCATATTTTCATTCGAAGATTTTTTTTTGTTGAAATAAACTTATCCAATAGAATTAGGACCTGTTTTAGGGTAATTATAATATCATTTTGACCACTAATTACCCTATTTACTTTTAATCGTCATAAATATTAGAAAAAAGTTATTATTCACCAAAAATTATTTTCATCTTTTTGAATCAAATTATATTCACTAATTTTAACCATGCCTCTCATTTTTTATATTAATCTCATTGATGTGGTAAAATTATGTTTTATTCAAATTTTCTAAAGTGCCAAGAATGTGGGTAAAAGTGGTTAAAAAGTTTTATTAAATTTTATACACCTAATATTATTATAAAATGGCACCAATAAATTACATATAACATATATAGGTATTATATATATATTTTTAAATAAAATAAATTTTTATAAAATAAATATTTTTTTTTAAAAAAAGTCAGTTTTAAATAATAATGCCGGGTTTTTCCCTATTCATCATAAATTGAATGTTTTCAGAAAAATACCAAAAATTCACCCAAAGATAATTTTTATATTATTAATTAAAAAATTAATTCTATTTTACCAAATTAAAAACAATGATGTTGAATTTATTAATTTAAAATAAATTCTCATTGTAAAAACCAAAAAGTGGATTTTTAAAAAGTAAAAACTATCAAACGATTGACACGTGTTTATGTCAAATTTAAATATGAAATTACTTATAATGACCCAAATTGTATTAAATGGTAAAAATATAGTCTAATTATACTTCAAAATAGTTCAAATTCATAATTTATCTCTATAAATTATTTTGATTAAAGAAGTTGTTTTAAATTAAAACATTGTATTTTTCAATATTCTTCTAAATATGAAAGTTATCAGAAATGTACAAAAAATTCATCCAAACATATTTTTTATATCCCGCTTCTAAAGAAGAATTTAATATAATTATATATAAGATATAAAATTTTCAAATATTGGTTTTAAAAAGTGTCCTCCATTAAAAGGCGTTAAAATTGAATTTTTTGAAATAATCATATTTTATTTGAAAAAAAGAATTTGTTCTTATATACTATCAAAGAAAAGCATAATATGGATGTTAAAATTATATAGTTTATATAAGATTCAATATTTAGTTATTACTATTCATAACCGCTTTTTAAACGGCTAGTTTGATATGTTGTGGTGCGATCGAACTCGGTGTTGTGTGTAGCACAAGCTATTGAAATACTTTAATGAGATAACATACTATGAAATCATGGGGTGTTATAATGTTCATAAATATGTAAAATTATCTGGATATACTATTAATGTACATAAATCATGTCCATTTTGTGACGAATTGACATCATATTATAAATTTCAGAATAGAATAATCGTAATGTACATGAGACATTGAATATTTTTGCAAATAGGTCATCCTTATCGTAGATTGAAAAACAAATTTAACATATTACTAGAATACATCCCTCCCCCTCGACCATTTTCAGCTAATGTATATTATGATACAATTAATGATATTAATTTGACATTTGAAAATAAAAATATATACCGGTCTTCAAAGAAATATCTGGAAGAAACAGTCTATTTTTTTGAACTACCTTATGCATATTTTTAGAGATAAAACATAATATCCATGTTATGCATGTAGAGAAAAAATATGTGATAGTTTTATTGGAACATTGTTAGACATAAAATGAAAAAAAAAATATTTATTCAATGCTAAAGTGGACTTTATATTAATGAGAATATGTTTGGAGTTAGCACCCACTTTAAAAGGAAGCAGAACATATTTACCTCTGCATTGTCACACATTAAGAAAGATTGAAAAGATTAATTTTTTTAGTTTCATCAGGGTATTAATGTACCCAGTGTTTTTTCATCAAATGTTAATAATTTTGTGTCATTGAGGGATTGTAAATTAATAGGTATGAAATCTCATGATTTCCATGTGTTGATGAAACAAATTCAATCAGTATCAGTGCATGGTATATTCCCAACAATTGTATGAAATACTATGATTAGGTTATGTAATTTTTTTTGAATCCATTTTTAGGACAGTTGAAGATAAAAAAAATTTAGATGTGTTAGAGAATAAATCAACTCTTATTCTTGGTCAACTAGAAATGTAATTTCCACCCACAATTTTTCATATAATGGTTCATTTATAGATTCATTTGTTGTGTGAGATAAGAATATGTGGGACTGTTTATTTATGATGGATGTATCCATATGGAAGATATATGAAAATTTTGATGGGATATGTTAAAAATACATATCGACCAGAGGACTCTATTGTTCAAAAATATGTATCAGAAGAGGTGATTGAGTTCTGTACTGATTATTTGTACAAGGTGGAGCATATTGGTCTCCCTATATCACGGTAAATGATATTTGATAGTGAAGGTATAGAGGTTTCAGGCTTAAAGATAATGTTCATTCAACGTGATGAACATTTGGAGGCACATTTATACATTTTGAGCTATGCAGACGAGTTTCAATAATATATATCATCATATATTATTTAATAGAATTTACAATTTAAAAAAACTAAACGAAAAGTGGTTGATGATTTAGCATAACAAGATATTTGATTAATGGTTTAAAAAGAAATTTTCATAGATATATTTGCATCAGAAACAATGAAGTGGTTAGTAGTGGGACCATATATTAATGTGATCACATGGTCTAGTTTTGATTTCAATGCCTACACATTTTACACAAAAAACATTGATGACAAGGGTACCATTCAGAATAGCAGTGGGATGGTTTTCACTGATGCAGTGCATTTTTCGAGTGCCACAGATAAAAATCCAGTTTTTGCATCATTTCTATATTTTGGTGTTCTTGAAGTCATATGAGAAACTGTTTATATTAATCTTTGAGTCACCATTTTTATGTGTAATTGGGTTGATACTAATTGTGGTGTAAAACATGATGAATATGGGTTTAAACTGGTTGATTTGAAAGATTTAATTACAATGATGACCAATTTATCATGTAAACATATGAAAAGCAAGTATATTATGTCATTGATATATCAAATGACCAATGGTCAACTATTTCGCAAGGAAAAAGATACCATTTGGGTGATAAGGATGATGGTGGTGATGTTACTGATTTACATAAGCCTTATTCATCTATTACACAATTTCCGGATGATTACCATAACTATAGGACATATATAGTGCATGCAGTATTTAATGATAATTATTAAGGAATGTGGGAATACACTACATTTTTCACCTAATTTTTCTTGTAAATATTTATATATTGTTTATTTTTTTGAAACTTACAAATGCATGTCTCTTTTTTACTTACTTATTTTTGTCTTCATTATTTCTAAATATTCAATTTCTAATGATATATATGAACACATGATTTCATTAAACATTATACTACCAATGTCAGTTATAGATTGGGAGAAGCATTTACTAAGGTATGTTTATTTTTACATATTACAAAATATTTAGTTATATAATTATTTAATCAATAAATTTTTTTAATTTTTTAATTTGTTTTGTAGGACTACTGATGCGCCCTTAGTGGAAAAGACTTCTCATGTTACTACTAAAAAGCCAATTTCTCAAGTTGGTAAATGTGGTATTACACATTTACCCAAACTATCACATTCTAGTGATGATGATAGAGTACACATCCATTTTGATGATGATAACAATGCAACTTGACAAAATGAAATTCATTTTTTCAGCTATGTAGTGATATAGAAGAGTTCTAGAATTTGTATTTTATATTTTGATGGGATGTTAGTGGATAGGGTGGCCAAGAAACAGCTTTGGGAGGTTGTGACCGTAAAATATATTAAATGATATCTTTTATCACTTTTTTTGAATATTATATATTTTAAATGACAAATTTCATTTATTAAATTATATACAACATTAACATTTTGGAAATAATAGAATTTATGAAAATACATATCTCTTAAGTAGCGATTTGATGGAGATATTTTAAAACAATGGAAAAAAATTATGTTTTTTGAATGAGAAGGTTTGAAAACCCATTCCATAAGTATCTATTTATAGATGATGATACATGGAATGTATTTGTTGACAGTCACACTGAAGAAAATGTTTAGGTATGATAATTATTTTATATTAGGAAAATTATTATATAATTTTCTTGTAACATACTAGTTTATTTTTATATAGTAGGACTACATGATATCTTATCAAGAGATCCTGTTGAAAAATTTATACCTTCATACTTTATCAGATGGAGTGCATTCATATTTAATGTTGAAAATTATTGACGGAAAATTCAAATCATTAAGAGCTCGATCTAATAGTGGTTTAGAAGAGGACCAGTTTGGTCCTCTATCTCCTCACACATTCTATGAAAAATGTAAATGAGCAAGAAGAAGGAAAAAATAACATTATATTAGTAAGGAATCTAAGAAAGTAGATGATAAAATTTTAGGTAATTCTTATCTATTTGTTATTAATTTTTCTATTTAATAAATTAGAAACACTAAATTAAATTTTATTATATTTTATGATGTACTACATGAGTAGGGTACTCATTTACATTTTTTCCTTGAGGGTAGGATGTAAATATTAGCCACTACTCTGGGAAAGATAGAACACCCCAGTCCTGTTAGAGGATATCAGTTCGGTGTAAGTATTTAGAAGGTTTTTGGTTTGAGTAACAAATCAAGAGAACTAGAAATAGAATTCTTAAAAGTAGAGCTGAATGATATGAAATATTCTATGGGTGATCGAATTAAAGAATCATTGTACAAGGATTTGTTATAAAACATGGAAATACAATCAAATAATGTGCATCCTTCTTAGGTATATTATTTTTTGGTCTTCAGTTTTTAAATTTTATAAATTATAAACACTAATAAAACATTTCCATTTTTAAGTCTTCCCTACCTCCTCACCCAAACTACCCTGCACTATCTGTCTACCCTATCCCATATGAGAAACCATCCCAAGTATATTATTAATTTGTCCTCAGTTTTTGTACTTTAAAAATTATGAACACTAATATAAATTTTTTATTTTTCAACCTTCCTATCCTTCTCACCCGGACTACCCTACCCCATCTACCTCCCCTGACCCGTATGAGCAGTCTTCCCAGGTATGTTATTTATTCTTCATCAATTTTTATTCTTTATAAATTATAAACCCTAATATAACTTTTTCATTTTCACCCATCCCAGTCTGCTCACCTAGACGACACAGCCCCAACTTCTTACTTTGATACCCCACCACCTCACTCGGATGACAACATATATTGTGAGTTGTTTGTTGGAGATACTCACATACATATTGTTGTGTTAAGACTCGTTCATTTTTTTGTGATATTGTACATCACTAGAATATGTAGATGTATATGTTTAGAGTATCAATAATCAATATTATATATCATAATTCTATACTACCATTTCCTACCGAGGATATCACTAGAGTTGGGGATGGTCTTGGTCATTTTTAACTTTGGACAACAAGTTTTATTTGCTATATTTTATATGAGGTATGTGTTTTTTATAAATTAATTAAAAATGATTCAAAATTAATTATAATGTTATCTGACATTTAACTTGTACTGGATTATCTAAAAGCAAAATAAGTTGCACAAATTAAACAAAATGTTCAGGAATAATAAATTTTAGATAGTTTTGATATTTCTTTTGGGGTATAAATTTAATCTCAAGAATCATCTTCATTGAATTATATTGATGAGTATCAGATGACACTGAATATATGAGAAAGTGAATATCAATTGAGATTACTCATTGAATATATCATAAAACTAGTTGATTTTGAAGTGCACGAAATGAATGTGGTGTAGTTGTTTTCCAGGTAAGTAAATTGACATTTGAATTTTTATTTATTTAATAAAATATGGATTTAAATTAACTAACTATATTTTCTTTCTAAATTATATATATACACATGCTTCTTCTTTAAAATAAATTTATAGACATTTATGGTTTTATAGACCCATAATAAATTTCCAATGAAGTGAAAAATGTGAAGAATCCTAATAAATTTGCATATATGTCGGAGATATTATCACATATAATGATTCTGTGCTGATTTATGTCAATTATTGATAAGTTATAATAGAAACATAATAATGAACTAATGATTATTATAAATCGATTAATTGCGAACTTTTTTTATTTTCTAGAGCATTAGATGTTTGGTGTATTGTGACCAAGTTAATTCACCTTATATTGGTTTTTCTCTCTATTAGGGAATGTTCGTAAAATATTTTCCACCTTATTATATAGGTTATTTTTTTATGCTTTTATATGCTCATTATTTTTTATTATCATTTTTTAGATACGTATTATCAGTTCGAATATATGAAAATCCAAATCATTGAAAATTTTAACAAGGAATAAAAGTCAAAAAATATGCCGAATAAAATCAAATAATTCAAAGTATAGGTATTTAGTTTTTATATTAGAATTTGTTCTAATTTTTTGTAATACATAAATATTTGTTAATAGTATGATGTTTTATAAATATAGTGTCATCATCATGAATGACATGTTAGATGTGTTTGTTATATTCTACGACTCATGTATGAGATAATCACAACCATGAAAACCACTAAATTTGATAAGGTTAGTTGTATTATTATTTTTATTTTTTCTTCCATATTATTCTATTTTTTATTTAATATCATTCAAAGTTTCTGTACAAATTAAATAATTCATAGTTCTATTCCAAATCTGATATGCCCCATATTCAATCTATTTTTGAGAGCTATCTGTTATGTATGATTAGGATTTGAGGTAAGTATATTCTAATATTTATAAATAATGATACATATGGGTTAAAAAAACTAACTCTTTTGATATATTATGTGTTTGAACCTACTAATAATCAAATTAATTCTTCAATAATAACCAACAAGATTATGCCGTAAATTTCAAGTATGTGTATTTTAATTCTACTTTATTTGGAAAGTGTAATATTCGGAATATTCTAAAAAATATTAACTTTCTTCATTGGTTTTTTTATTTATTCTTGGTATATGAATGAATAAGTCATCAATAAACCATTTTCTGATAGGATATTTATGATACAAGTTGTCTTGAACCCATGTTATACCTGCTAAGACTCCATACCGAATGAATAAAAATGACATTAGAAGTGACCTAGAACAATCCAAAAGTGCATTTAACATATTAAAAGTTATCCTTAAGTCATTGAGTATTGATTCAGGCCACAATGATGACAAGTGAACTTGTACATCATATCCAAATGGCATAAATTTCTTACATGGTACATAGTATCCATAATTAATTGAATTTTGGGCTTAGCCACAGGAAACTTATAGGTATATCATAATTGTTTTCTCGTGTCTGGTCAACCACCCTGGTATAATCATATTATGACTTCCAACTTGTTCCAACCACCAAATAATGCTTCCTTAGGTATGGTAATACATTAAATAAGAAATATCATAAAATGATGCCTAATACATGTCATCATGAGATATCTATTCAATTATACATAAACATGTTATAATTATCTAACATGGTAACAGTTTGAAAAATAATTTTTAGGGAAGAAAATATCTAATATGGTCTCATGGTCTACTGATGAACATTAGTTACCATATCAGAAAACGTCTCTCATGTCCACACACACACACACACCACTATACATAACATAAAAATCATGGATACATTGGAAAAATATATATTTTGATATATTTCAAATCCACTAGAGCTCACAAAGGAAATAGCATTCATTGAATGTATGTCATGCCCTACAATGTATATGATCACCCCAAGTGGTAACAGATTGTTGAGGTATCCTATTCTACAAGTTTTTCATGTTATCAATCAAACAAAAATGAAATATAAGATATTTATCTACATATTCCGTGATTATTTTTTACATATCAAATAATTCTATGAAATTGGAATCATGGTAATTTGGGTAATATATAAGAAAACCCCTAATAATACTTCCTTGTATACATCTATTATAAGAAATGTATGTACACTCAGCCATCATGGGATATCAACACACACCTAAAATGAAAATATCACTAATTTTAAATGAGAAATCATTTCTTCCACTGGGTATATGAATTAGTCGTCTCATTCTTAACCCACTCTCTCTTACAATACATTATAGAATAGTTTACCATTAATACCATCCCATTCATCCTTGACCACAAATGCATCAATTCCTACAGCGACATATTCTTCTCACATTAGACACTATAATTCATTGAGTTCTCTCAAGTCCCTCAACAATTTCTTTTTCTAAATTTTTATATTATTTATTGATTCATTGGTCTTTAACTAGAATCCATGTAATTTTACTAGTGACTCAAATGTATTGTATTTGGTATCAAAGAATGGTTGGGTGGTGAAAAAACTATAAATGATGGATTCATGGGACTTGAAAAGGTCACAAAACTTCTGGAAGATGTCATTAATTATAGGTACACCTATTTTAATTCTACCTTATAATAAAAATGATTATATTATTTTTTGATTAACTAGATAAAACCATGTATGTTTTAGATTTCTAATTAATGATAAATAATATATGATTGATTTATATTGTGATTTTTACCGGGGGTTTGATTTTATTAGAAATGTAATTTACTGATTTTTCTGAAAATAATAAACTTACAGCCTAAATTATTTTAAAAGTTGACATTATATTTTAAAAAAAATGAGGCTTACGACATCAGTTTTAACGAAAACTGAATATGTAAACCAGATCCTTCCTATATTTAGGTTTGTGTTTTTTGTAAAACTAACACCGAAATCATAAGAATAATTGATTTTTGGCATCAGTGTTTAGATAAATGACACTGGATATCAATTTTCAGCATCATTTTATTTCATAAACATACACCAAAACCATTAAAAAAATTATTTCCAACATCAGTTTTTAGAAAACTGATTCTCAAAAATAATATTATTTATGTTTCTTTATAGAAGTCGGTTAAAAATGATGTTAAATCATATTTTTTTCACCAGTGACACCAAATATAATTATAGGATTTTTGATCTAGAAGATGATGAATAAATATTTTTAGGATTTTCTAAATTATCTACAGCTAATATAGTATTTAATAAAATTTGAATAATTGATGAGGAATCAGTAAATGTGATTTTTGATGAAACTGACCCTTTTAATAAGGAAAAAGGTCAAACTGATGAATATAATGAATCTTCTGAAAACATTAGACTTGAAAACCATAAAAATTATTTTTAAAATAAAATTCAATCAAGTTCAGAAGATATTGATACTAATGAACCAAAAAGTGTACTGCTTAGATAGTCTAGAACCCTAATTAATCAACCTTTACAAACTGTTATTGGAGACCTGGGCATATGAATAATTACTATAACAAATATTGTAAACCTATTTTAATTATGTACCCCTCTAACACAACTTGAACCTAAATCTTTTAATGAAGCCTATGAAGATGAGAGTTGGATTATAGCAGTGTAGGAAGAATTGGCCCCGTTTGTGAGAAATAGTATCTTCGAATTTGTTGAATTACCCTGAAATTTTCCAGTTATAAGAACAAAATGGGTCTTCAGAAATAAACAAGATGATCCAGGGACTATAAATCTAAATAATTCTACCTTAGTAGCTAAAGGATATAATCATAAATAAGGAATAGATTCTTATGAAACCTTTTCCCCCTTAGATATATTAAAAGCTATTAGAATCCTTTTAGCATATGAATATCATATGAATGTTAATGTATATACGATGGAAGTAAAATCTACCTTTTAAAATGGTTATTTAACGGAAGAATTTTATGTTGACCAACCTCTTGTTTTTGAAAATTATAAAAAATAGAATTTTTTTTTAAAAAATTACTAACTGTTTTTATGGCCTTAAGCAAGCACCCAAATCTTGATATAAATATTATTTTCTTTTGTCTTGAAATTTTTTTTACTGTTGGTTTGGTAGATCTAACTTTTTTTATGAAAGGTATTTATTCTAATTTATTATTAGTTGAAATCATTGTTGATGATGTTTTCATTGTTTCAAAAAATAAAAAATGTAGTAATGATTTCTCATAAATCATGAAGAAAGAATTTTAGATGAGCATGATGGGTGAATTAAATTTCTTCTGGGGACATAAAATATATCAAAATTATTATTGAAATGTATTAATACAAAGAAAATATATTACTGATTTATTGAAAAATTTCATATTGAGAACATGATTACATATTCTACTCCCATGTGTACTAATATTTACAATGATTTGTATGAAGCTTGATACTAGTGGACACCACGTTGTATAGTGGCATGATTGGTAACTAATTATATCCTAGTGACAGTAGACTTGATATTATGTTTTCAGTATGTTTATGGTCCATATTTCAAACAAATCCTAAAAAAACACATTTTATTTCTGTCAGAAGTATTTTTAGATATTTAAAAGTAACTAATTTTCAATCTCTTATTTATCCAAAATCAGATGATTTTAGTATAGTATCGTATATAAATGTATATTTTGGCGGTGGTAGACTATATAGAAAAAGAACATCAGGAACCTATCCCTTTTTTGGAAAATTGTTTGTATATTGGTCGAGTAAGAAGTGACACTCAGTTTTCATTATCAACAGCCGATGTAAAATATGTATCTACATGTGGTTGATATGTGCAAGTGTTGTGGATGAAAAACTCACTAATGTACATTTGACATAATTTTAATAGTAATCATATCATCTATTATAATAAATGTGCTATAAATATTTCAAAATAATCCTATAAGTCATTCTAGAACTAAGAATATTCATATTAAACATCATTTTCTAATATATCATGTTCTTAAAAATGATATGTCCTTAGAATTTTTTGAAACTAAATATCAATTGGCTGATATTTTCACTAAACCACTTCCCACAGTATGATTTGATTTTATTATGGTGGATCTAGGTTTATTTAATTTTTCAATAAGTGATTCAATTTTATTTTAATTTATTTTAAATTATTATATTTATTTGTAAATTTATTCACACCACATAATCATAATTTTTTTCATAATTAATATATGACAAGCGAAATAAGGATATCTATCACTTGTCAGAAACCAGTCATCTTCTATACCGTTTGTTTAGCAAAACAGTTTCATCTAAACCTAAAACCCTCATTTTTTCTTCTATACCGTAGAAGCAGAAGGCCTCAGGCATTCTGATTTTTCTAAATTATGAAAACCATGTAATTCAAAGAAGGATATAGAAGTGATCCAAATAGATAGTCTGTTATAGGAAAATTATACTTCAAGGTATAGTGGTTTATTTTTATTGGTTATATCAGAAAAATCTACTCCTGAAACAAGCATTAGCATTTCGCGGGTTAGAGAATACTTTCAATGACATCGATTCAGAATTTCATTATGTGGTATAAGTGAACAATTTTTATATGAATGTACAGTTTGATTCAAGTGATTTTGAGGATATTATTTCTTCATGTATTGTAGATAAATTTTTTTTAATTGATGTTTTGAAAATCCTAGACAGCCAACATGAAGGTATATTTCATTTTCTTTCATCAATAAAATGGAGACAAGAATCACTCTTCAAAAGACAATATGTATTTTTTGTTTTACATGATTCAAATTTGGATAATTTATGTTAAGGATATCAAGGTAGATCATATGATCATGGTTAAGATCATTCATACAAGTATTGCACCTCGGATGTCATAGAGAGAGAATCATCTGTACCCTGATATATACATAATTTTTTTTATTTTAAGATAAATTAAACTGAATTTTTATGTGATATATGTATCGAAATTCTATCAATTGGAATATCAGATGAATTTATATCCATATGGACAGATACTAACTAAAATTCTATTTTAAATGGATATATTTTGACTAGTAAATTTGAGGATGAAGTGTAATCATTAAAATGTTTTAAATGTTGGAACTATACAAAAATTAGGATTTTTCTAGAGAATAGTTTAAGGAATGATTTAACTAGTTTGTGCTAATGAAGAACATATATAAGGATATTTTACTCAAGGGGTAAAAGAGTTGTTCAAAAGGAGGGTGTTGTTGAGTTACAAATAGATGTAGTTTCTCAACCATCTAATAGAGGGCTTAGATTTAGTACCGAAGAAAAGATGTCGAGGATGAATAAATTCACGAGGAACTTGTTGTGAATCCTATAAAGAGAGATATTCTTAAATTCAAAAAGCATGTTTTGGATTTTGGAGAAGCAACCTGATCTGTTCATTTAGATTAAATGATTTTTTTAAGAAGAAATACCAATGGACAGTAAAGCAAGATGGCTTCATGTTGTACCTCTGATCAGTGATCATGTATAAGTGAATATTCAAGAGAATTTTAATATTCAATAATAATCTTTTGAGTATCAATTTTCTCAGTAAATTAAAACATTTGTTTTCAATCATAATGTGGAATAGTCAGGGAATATTTAAGAAGATTAGAGTAAAGTACATAACAATTAGTCATTTTCAAGATAAAATCAGTAGAAAAGTATGTGGAAATTCTTTTTCCAAGTTCTTCAATAGATCAAACACCGAATTCAAATGATTAGGCATCAGATTAATTTTCATATTATGTTGAGTAAATTGTGATTATGTTTAATGAGTCTCACAAAGATAATTCCTCTATGTGGAAGGTGGTTGAAAATGTAAAGAAAAAGTTCAAGGAACATAATATTAATATTGTTTCTAGATGGGATTTTGATGGATTCAAGAGAGACATGTTAAATGAGATTGGGAGGATCATATATAAATCTCTTTCCATAATTTTTTTATATTTGTTGTGGTACTTGGGAATTCAGGTTAAATCGGTGAAATTCTTAGTAACTCCGGCCAGTACTTCTATTCCGTATAGCAGTATAGATTCTATTAGATGATTTAAAGCCATTACATCTACTATGGAACACAAGAATTCTCATCTTTATTACAATCAATGAAATTGTTCTTCTCTTCCAGTTTTGATGGACAAAAATAAATTTCAAATTCATCAACTGACACATAGTGATCCAAATATCAGATTTCTATGAAATCAATTTACAGAAAAGAATGATCAATTTATGAAGCAATTGGATATCATACATTACATTTTTAAATTGAATTATGTCACTGATATTCATTTTAATCATGATTAAAGACATATAATAATGGCATTGGGTGATTTTTTGATTCAGAAGTTGTGACTAAATATGGATGAGTTAAAGGATATGTTTCAATCCATTCAGAATTCCAAACAATCCAATCCCAAACAAAACTTTTATCCTCATTCTGAGAGTGACTATTTTGTTTATTGTTCTCATTATTAATGTATATTTTTCATTTTATAATCAATTAAACTGTGTTCATTTTTATTTTCTATAATTTATTTTCATATACTTTTATATTTTTTCGAATAGCAAAACATGCAGTCTTTGTTATCTTTATCACATTATTATACCATTCACTTATTAATCTTTCCATCATTAAAAAATTTTAATCTATTTATTGAATTTATTTTTTATCTCACAAAAAGGGGGATAAATTTGGATAAAAAAACTTTTCTTTTAAATTTTGGAATATTTGGGGTGATATTTAGATAAGCACAACATCTCTTTTTATTGAAATAATTCAAACAAATAAAATTTATTTCACTCTATGTTTACCAATTTCCAAATTATGTTACAAAATTTATTTTATTAATTTATGGGCTTTTTGATAATCAAAATGGGATAGATTTTTGGGAATGTATAGTATCAACAATAATTTATACTTATTATTGATTTTTATGCTCACAAATACCTTGATTTGATTACTAAAGATCATATTTTATGATTATTTCAGAAAATTTATATTCTTTATAATAAATGGTTTGGAATAATATTCATATATTTATTCATGATAAATATTTGTTAATGTGATTGGATCACTCATAAGCGTATTCTGGAAACAATATTCATTGTTTTTCAAATTTCAAGAAGTAATGTTCATTCCTACGCTGAATAACGTAACATAAGGATCATATCCTATGTTTTTATTAAATATTATGGTAAAGGACTAGCACAAGATGTTGATCATCCATACATTGGAAGAAACATATGGTTAAAGAACATTACATTTGAATGACACCATATATTTTTTTAATGGGAAAATGTATGGTTAAAGAACCCTATGTAATTATGGAACACTGTGTTTGAGAAGAAAACATAAGGGTCATCAACAATACATTTGTAATCAAACATATGTTGTCACCCTTATGATTAGGAAAATTTAACATATGTATAATCAATATTATGCTTAAAATTGTATGCTGACAAGGATGATGGTTTGGATCATCAACCCTACATTATGTGGTTGATCTCTGTGTTGGGTAATTTTCATTAGGTGAATAAACCTTACGTTTGACGTTTCAACACTGGAAATATGGATTTACGACTTTATATGAGTTTTTTGTAATAGTCATTATAAATTATCAGGGTGAATTAAATTCTAATTTCAACTAATTCATCGCTTGTCATAAATGATATAAAAGATCTATTTACAGAAGTGATTTTCTGTCTTATTCTTAAGGGATGTTTAGAATAATTTGAGCTCTATTTTTTAATTTTAATTCTCTCTATTTATCATGGAGTTTTTCCAGATCTAAAATCATTATGAGAGATATATCATTATATATATATATATATTCTATGTTGGATTTTTTTGATATCTCTCTCTCAGCTATGTTGAAAATTGTTTCTTCAACATTTCTTGTTAAAATTAATTTACACTACTACGATGACTGAGAATCTCAGAAATAAGGGGTACATTATGGTGATATATTTTTTCAATATTAGGAGTGCGATGATCAGTTTTTCTTGATGTTCCTAAAATCAAATATATTTTGTGCAATGCGATATTTTCAGATATATTTAAATGGTTATTATTATTATGATGTGGAAGATCTACTTCTTATCAGTTGCGTGCAGCTAAAACTATGGTGTTTAAACTGTTTTATCAAATTAATCTCTATCGATTATTTTTAGTATCGGTTTATTGGTTTTAATCATGGTGGATTTTTCACTTCTCAAGATAGGATATAAATATTTTGGTTCCTTGTTAAACAACCAGAAGGCTCTGTTTTTATCCTTGTTTGTATGGGTGATAACTTCTTACACTCACTTGTGGATCTGTTTTATGAGAAGAGGACCTGACTAGTGAAATTCACCAAGCCTGCAGTGTCGGTGATTGGTGGAGTGGACTATGGGTTCTCATACACAAAACAACTTCAAATTTATTTTCTATATTATCTATTTTCTCATTACACAAACTCTGATACAGAAACCCCAGCAGCTATGTTTACTGTTTATGTGAATTAACAGAATTATTGAATTTTTAAAAAAGACACAATTCACCACATCTTGTGTCTTAGTAAAAGACTTTTTAACCTTAAAGTAATTTCATATATTTTCCCTACTATGATCGGAACATTGGAATTTCATGGAAGTATTATAAAATATTGTTTTTATGGAATGATAACCTATTATTATAAGAAAAATTGAATGTATGATGGAAGGTGTGACTTATCCTCATAATATTTCACTTCATATTTGGATGTTCACAAATGATAATATCCATGATGGGAGATTATGAGAATTAACCTCCCTATATTAATTCCACAATTTTATGTTTCATTATAAATTTCTATATATTATCATGTGTAATGGTCTGTATAATATATGATTCTTATTAGTTCATAATATGACACATGTAAATTAGTGTAATTTGTAATCCTTAATGATATAGTTCATGGGGGACATCAATATGTTGGTTTTGTTGTGACTGATTTGTCATTAATTAATTTTTCAAATAATGATTTTCCCCTTCCATATTATTCAAATATGATATCTCTACACTGAGATTTAAATAGAATCTTTTCATTAAATTACATTTTCATGGTATAATGATGAATTTATTTTAGATATTAGTAGAAAGATGTTTCAACAATATATAATAATTACATAGATTTTCAACTAGCATGATGAGATACAATTAAAAAGGGATTATATTAAATAGTAAATGATTAAGTTTGGTTTTCAATGTATAATCGTTACCTGATTTTGGATTTATTCATTGACCTATTCTAATAAATTAATCCTAGAATTTTAGAAATTCCACCTAATGTAAATGAGAATGAATCCTATTGAGTCACTCTAAATGTCTTTCTAATTATTATAATTAAATTTCAGTATAAAATAATTATTGTAAATAAAAATATTCTCATGGATTATGTGACACACCCCAATAGAGGATTTTCCATGTCATTAAAAGAATATATATAATAGCCTCTCAAAAACCTATTTCACAGCTATTTGGATTATGTTTTTTGTACATTAACTAAATCTAGATCTCCAAATTTTGGGTTATCAATGTCCTCTCTCACTATGCTTCAATATTTGTGTGTTAGTTTTATCTTCTATGTCCATGTTTTCATTTCCTTCCCATGTTCCCCAATATGAAAATCTACATATGTTGTTATTCAAGATGAATTTCATACATTTCATTTTTTCTTATTTAGGGGATATTTTATTAACTTTATTGTGATAAATGTTTTTCAAAATTGGTATTTCCAAATCTCAAACCCTTAATTTCCAACATCAACATTAAATTGTATGGATGAAACTCTTTTAATGTGGGGTTAATGTTACACCAATGAATGTTAATATATTAACAATATATTAAATAAATTGCACGACATGAAACACTATATGGATAAAATAACATAACTACCATAAAAATTACAATTTTATCCTTTTATAATAATTTAAATTTCATTTATATAGCTTCCAATTCATGGCACACTATGTTATCTTTGGTTACACGCAAAAATTCCTTTCTTCGATGACTTCTGTTATGTTCTAGATCATGTATTACCAAATTCAATTAATATTATTATTTAAATTACAAATTATCTCATATCCATTAAATTGGTTTTTATGAATTGGATTAACTATCTCATGATAATAAATGGTTGAATTCGTTGGTATCCAATATATAATAAATGAAAATATAACATACTTGAATATAAATGAAATGTTTTTATAAAAAATATAAATTTATGGGACCAGAATAATTTTATTCTTCCATATTCAATTAATTATTTTTTGAGAATAAAAATAATGATATATTTATATATATTATATATTAAATAAAATGTTTTTAAAATAATCCAATATATTTTATACTCATAATATAAAATCAAATCAAATTTTATGCGTAATAAGTTTTTCTTACAAAAGAACGTTTTCCAAACATTTAATGGAACCGTTTTTAAAACATTATTGAGAAAATTTTGTAAATATAATTTTTGAAACTAAACTTACCATTTAAAATATTAATTTAATTATTTCATTATGTTAATTTTTTTTATTTTTCTATGATTTTTAATATTTTTATAAATAGTGAAAAATACAATGATTTAATTGAGAATTGACAACTTGTATAAAAAACTTTTATGGATAAATTATATTATGAATTTGTTTTAAAGTAAAAATAGATCAATTATACCTATTATCATAATATTTGGTTCAATATAATTATTTCTATATTGAATATGGATAATAATAGTAAACTTTTAAATATTTTCCCATTAAAAACCTAATTTATCGTCCCGTGTGTAATATCAATTTTAAATTTATTTTTTAAAATTATATTATTTAAATGTCTAATAATGAATTGTGTAATTTATATAATTATAATAAATACTTTATATTATATTCAACCTATTTTGTTTCAAAAATTATTAGTGAAAAAAGTTAAAATTAATTACATCGACTAAGAGGAAAAAATATTTCTCTATGGGACTGATGTTTAATTGTAAGGGTCCAATTGACCAAGAAAAATGTATAACACCTGTTTTTATGACATATGTTTACCCCCAGCACTATATTATATATTTTTATTATTTATTGGGATACTATTCCCAGAATGTATCCTTATAATATTATATTTAATGAAAATTACAAAAAATACTGTTTTCATACAATAAATTTATATAAATATCTTGGATGGTGGAAAATATTAAATATGTTCTGTTATATAAATAATTTAGAAATATGAAATAATTTTTTTATCATGAAATAATATTTTAATTTTTTTATAGATTAATTAACTTCTCTAAATGCTTAAGATTTTTCAAATCAGTAATTATTTAGTTAATAATGATATAAAAAGTGGTTCTAAATATAATAAAAGTGAAGTAAATAGATTTAATTTTTGTGTTTCATTAAATTAATAAATTATAAAATCAATTAACAATTTTTTATAAATAATATTTTTTAAATCCATCATTGTATTGATATTTTTATATTCTTAATAAATGAATAATTTCAAAACTGGCATTAATATATTCTTTAATAAATTATACATTTTAAAATGATTAAAAATTAATAAAAAAAAATTAGTTCAAATTGAACATGAAATGTTAATTAATATAAATTATGGTTCATTCGTGGGAAAAAAATTCAATTATAATGACTATATTAACCATTACATAATAAACACATTTATTAGAGCTATTACGGTTTAAGAAAAGTGTTTCCATGCCATTGGTGCGTGTATCATAATTTATTTTCATAACATGTAATATTTTTATTTGATACTTTATATATAATATTTATAATAAATTCGAATAAATTATATAAAATGTATTATTTTATATTATTCTTAGTGAATAAATTACATTTTTTAGAATACTTGTTACCATTATGAAAACCCATAATCATAAATTAAGGAATCATAGGAATTAAGGAAATACAAAATAAAAATGTGTTACTTTTTTTGTGCTGATGGTAGTGATATACCATAAATTCAAAAAACATCCATATTTTTCATTTTTTAGTAATATTATGTATTGGATTCTTTCCAATAATAAATACATTTGAATATTTTCAACAATGTCACTACTCCTCAACTACTCAAGAAAACACACCCCTCCCCCTTCTTCAAACCCCTCATGCCATTTGGATTGAAATATATATATACAAATTAATCTCAAAACTGCATCCCCTCAAACAAATAGTCATATTTTGTGCATAAATAGATTCTTTATAATTTCTAGTACAAACCTAGTGAGGATGCCTCGAGAAGTGGTATTATTCTTCTAGAAGTGTTTTTATTTTTATCCTTCTTCGATGTATTCAATTAATGTTTTATAAATATTATATAAAATAAATATTATACTAAATATACTAATATTTTTTTAATGGGTATTAAAAAAATCATCCAACAATTCCATCAAATGTGTTTCACAATCACTAATCATGGTTATGGTGTACTATCCCCAAAAAAACTTATAGTGTTCATTATTTCATTTAACTTTTAAAGGATGATAAAAATTATGTAATTACACTATATATATGATTCATATATATTTTTAATATATTTATTTTTCAATAATTATTACATAACACATATATTCATTCTTTTCATTTTGAGGGAATACGATAAAATCATTCTTTTGAACAATGCACTACCACCTATCGAAGCGATGCGAACAATTCACCCATTAAAAGGAATAAAAAAATGATGGGTTTGATAAAAATATGTGATATGTATGAAATAAAAAATAAAATAATAATATTTATATATATAATATAAATTAATTTATTTGAATATTATAAGAAAAAGGAAGCAACATTTAATAGTATAAACAACCTATTATCTCCATGAACTGTGTAATTCGTTTCCCATCACATAATATTATGGATTACGCAAAATACATATATAAGGAATTTTTATGATACTTAAATCATTATTTAAATTTTTTGGATGAATAAATCATGATATTCCAATGAAGGACTACAAATAACAAGTCAAATCATACTCAAAAAACAATTACATTAAAACCTAAAATTATGAAAATAATGGATGATTGATAACAATAGGGAAATAAGATGTTATAAAATAATTGTATATGATATAAATAAATATTAAAAAATTATTATATGTTAATAATATTCATAATACCATTATACATGATGTTAAAGTGTGTTCAACATGAAGGGATAATTTGGTAAGGAATTATGTCTCAATTTACATTCCATTGGGACTTATTTAGTATTGTGCACCAATTTAATTTTTTGTGGTTTATATACTAAAATTTTTTACATTTAATGAAATGAATAATTTATTCTCTGTAGTATAATTAATTTTAAACTGAATTATTTCATCCCATGACATTTTATTAGAAATTACCAAGTGATAAATGTTATGGGGAAATCTCACAATCTTTTGTGATTTTAATTTTTTTGGAAATAATTAATTTATTATTATAAATTTTCATTGAAAAATACATTTATCTAAAAAATAAATATTGTTCTGTAATATATATTAATATTTATTAAAATTTATTAACATTGCTTATATTTTTATACAATGAATGTTATTTGGTAAATTATGGAAATAATGATAAATCCAAATCATTTACCCAATATTGATATTTGTTGAAAAGTAATATTTATTCTATTAAGTCAATTGTTCAATATATTAATAATGATAAAGAGCTTATATAATGGATGGGCACCATTATAATTTATCCCCTCGATGTATCAATAAATCTCACTAGGAATATTATATTATCTAAATCTAAAATGTTTTTATCCTAAGACTTAAAATGTCTTGGGGATAGATCTTGACAGTAGATGTTCCATTATTCTTGAGATCATGGAGTCCAATAATTATGAATTGACTTCAATATAAATTATAATTTTAATCTCCATGATATTTTATCTATAGAAATTTATATGTATATGTTTCATTCACAACTTATTAATTAAATGGAATTCATGTTCTGTTATTGAAAAATACATATTAATTATTCCTTATCTAGTTATTTAAATTTCATTTGAATTTAATTATTTGACATTATATATTGGTTATTTCTGTTTGATTCATTATAGCTTACACTATATATATCCCTTAATATTCATTTTCTCTCAACCTTAATTTTCCTCCTTTCCCTAGGAAATGAAGAAGAGATCTTTGAATGAGTATTCAAGGATACAATTTCATCGATTTTGTTATCTGTTATGTTATATTTTATATTCCTAGTATAATAATGATATCATTTATGTATATGGTTCTCCAATACTTATAAGCTAATAGGATATTTGAGATTTCATTCCTTTTAATAATTCAAACGTAATGAAGTAATTCATTGGATTTGGGCTTTAGGGTTCCATGATATTACAAAATTATTTTATCATAATTCATGAAAAATCATCCAACTTTTATTGGTTATTATTTTCTTAGATTGTGTTAATGTACCTAGAATATGTTCTTAGACCCACTTATTTATCTACTGCACAAAAATGATCATCAATTGGGATATCTTATGTTCACCCCTTATTTAGCACATTAGATCACCCTTTTTAAGGATTCAATTCACTTGTTAATAAATAATGTCACTATATATAATATGTCTACATTGGTATCATATGTGAAAATTATTTGTGGGAGACATTGTATAATGTTGTTAATGTTGTTTGTTAATTATTTGATACCCAAATAAAGTAAAAATTAAATTTTTTATGTGACTTATTATGTAATATATTTAATTTTCACTTAAAATGGTTTTATATGTATGTACGTTAAAAATGGGTTATCTTTTAATGAATTGGAACGAGGTTTTCAAAATTTTTGGAACTACATTTTATAAAATATATCTATAATGATTACATAATCATATGTCTGATTATCAAATAATGTGATATGTTTGAAAAAATATATTATATGTAAAAATAATGGTTACTTCGTTAGAGACATGTTCATATTGGTTTTCATTATCATATGATTACATGATAGTCATATTATTATGTAACACTCAAACAATCCTTTTTTTTGGATTTATTAAATGGATATATATCATAATAAAATATTTAAAATGTGTGTTATGGAAAATAAAAATATTTTCTCATTTTTGGAAAATATGGAACTAGTGATAGAGTGAAAAACATTATGGATGTGATTAACTATGATTACTAATCCATGATAAATAATAGAAAACTTGTAATTTTCCCTGATGTACCCAGGAAATAAAAAATATCCACTAAGTGCATCATGGGGTTCCACCCACCATCCTTTAATGGGTCTTTTGAACACTAATTTCCAAATAATTTTTGTCAAAAATACAAAATATATTCACTATTAAAATGATTGAATGTCTTTAAAAAGGTAATAATTATTTATCATTTCTATGGTGATGTTAATCAATAGTTTTATTAGTTTAAAAATATTTTTTAAATATTTTTTCCTCAAATAATTCACAGTTATATTGATTAAAATTACCTGACATGAAGAAAAATATGATTTATCAAATTATATCAATGATGAAAACATTACCATACTACAATTTTATGTTTCTAGATTTTAAAAAACCTTGAAATAAAAATATATCATTTATCTATCATCTAAAAATTTGGTCTCTTAAAGGAAATTGTTACACAAGTTATTTGTAGAAATAATTTTTTTATAGTATTCTTTATTGGAAATTAATAATTAAGACTCTTATTATTCTGTTTTTTATTGGGACAAGATGAAAAAATTTATAATTCCCCTAGTATTATGGAATAATATTATATTTATAAACTATATGTATATAACTCTAAACTATTTTATTTCTATTTGTTTAAAAGTATTGAAATATAATAAGAAAAAGAAATATGAGATATGAATTAATATAATATAACTTTATACATTAATAAGTGAATCATGAAAAAAATAAACTAAAACTATATATTTCATGGCATGGATTATTATTCACTATGGACAAAATACATCAATTAAAAGTGAATAAATCAATAGGAGAAAACAAATAGAAAAAATAAATTATTATGGGCTTGGAAAAACTATATTCCAACCTCAAACCTGAGGATATGAAAAATAAACCTATAATTAGGAATGACACCATCAAAATGAAAATGAATTAATAAAAATATATTGTATTAAATAAGATCTATTCCTTGCAAAAAAAGAGTGGAATGAACAAATGATTTAGTAATTCTGTATATGAACGTGATATGGTCATTCCAAATATGGTCACTGAAAATATAGTGATTGAAAATATGGTTGTTGAAATATGGTTATTGGTTATATATCTGATATGTATACTAATTCCATGAATTGATAACTGGTAAATTTAAATTAATTGAAGACATAATGAAATAAAAAATTTCATTATAATAATATATATATGTGTTTGTTTCTAATAAATATATTAATTAAAATATAATAGCTTATATTTTGACAAATAAAGTAATTATTTTAATACATATGGAATGGTGAAATTAAATATCATAATGTTGATAATTATTTTTAGTGGTTTTTGACAAAGCATTATTAGTATAAATTTAATTTTCATCAATGAACCATTTTATTAACTATCGAAAATATTTCCTTTATTTATTTAATTGAACAGTTTTGAAATATTATTTTATATTGATAAACAAAATAATTTATTTTAAATTATAAATTACAATTATATAATATTAAAAACAATTAATTCTTAAAAATAGAATTTATTTCAATAAATATAGTTTTATAAATATTTTATTAAATTTTAATATAATATTTAGAAATTTTAAAATATAAATTATATAAAAATAAATAAATTTAGTTATTTAGAGTGTAAATATTTTTGTCATATATTTTTTTCATTTTTTATTAATTGGATTAATTGTTTTCAAAAATATCATTTTTATAAAAATTAAAATTCATATTATTTTATCATAATTAAATATGTAATAAGTAGACTAAAAATGTTATATTTAGTAAATTAAGTATTTAATTAAAAAATTGGGCATTTAAAAACATTTTATGAAAATGGAAAATTTATGTCCATTTATTGATTAAAAGAAAGACATTTCATTATTTAAAATTAATGTTCAATCTTTTTAAAAAATAAATAATTTTTAATATGAAATTATATTTTGGAATTAATTTCAAGAATAATAAAAACCATTTTCTTTATAATAAAATAATTTATGAAACAAAAGTTAGTAACCATGATAATTTTACCATATATATAATTTTTACGTTTAAAAACATGTTATTTTCTACAAATAGGGTTAATGTGATTACCCGTGTTTATTTTAGGATTACCATTTCAGAAATATATAAAAAATATAATAAGAAATTAATTAAAAATATGAAATATGAATTATAAAATTATGTAATTAGGTGTTATTTAGTTTTAATAATTAAAATGAAATATTATGGTTACAATTTATTTTCCCCGTAAAAAGAAAAAATTGTAAGTATCATTTAGTAAGGGGAAATACCCAAAACAAATTATGGAAAATATTATAAATAGTTTTAAGATTTTTTTATTTACCAATGAACAACTCATTTCACTATTTTTCGATTAGGGAATCTCTTGAACTGCTAATATTGATGTAACATTATTGATGTTCTATGTGTATTTTTGAATGTATCCTTATTTTCACTTATATGAAGGTCACACATAAACTACTTCCAGAATCATATCTATTTCTAATTTTATCTTAAAAATCAACTGAAATAATCATATTATAACACTCTACCACTTCTATAATATTTTTTTTCACCATTATCTTCCTTATTTCCACATATCTATGAACTTTTCTTTGAGAAACTCAAGATTCGACCATGAGTGTTAATATCAATTACACCTAATTAATATAATCTTTCATATTTGAATCTATCTATGATTATATTATTTTAAAATTATTATTAATATAAATTAATTTCATTATATTAAATGACTGTATTTTTTCAATCCATTCTATCGACCAGGGAGAAACTAACATTTATCGTTTGTTCATGCAGACTATTTCATCTTTGAAATGATTTTAATTATTCTTCCTAACTATTTAAAATAGTTGGTTTTAATGATGTTATTATATAAAATATATTATATACAAATGATTATTACATATAATATTATCATATAATTTATTTCCCTCCCAATCGCTTAAAAATTTAATCATTAATCAGGAATATGTTTGGACTACCACATTCATAAATAACAAGATTCCTTTAATATCAACAACCAAAAGAGATGGATTTAAAAAAAATTACTATTGAAAAATTATTTCAAAAACTACATTAATATTCCATATACTATGAAATAATTTTATAACCCTTTCTACCTTGGTTAGCATACATAATGAGTTATGGGAAAGTTGACCAAACAACATAAACTAATGAACATTGAAAAGAATGAAATTTAATAAATAAAATGAATAAAATATTAAATAGTCCATATTAAATTTAATATATATCCATAAGTTACATTATTTTGTTTGAAATTAATTTATAATTCATTAATTTTTCCCCATTTTTAGAATGAATCCAGATTAAATTAAGGGTTTTACATCTCAATTTTTCTTCATTGACAAATTTTTTAATGTCTTTGTCAAATTTATGATTTCTATGGTGTTTATAATTCATAACATTTTGTTTTAGAATAATATATGAGTTATTTAATAGTTTGATAGAACAAAATTATTTTCATGAATGTAATAACTTTTGATTTAGAAATTACGAAAAATGTCTGTGTTTTCATCTCAAATTCCTCCATTGTGGAGATGACTTGTATTAGTAACCAAATTCATTATAATTTCCATATCTAATAACAAATTTATATTTTGTATAATGAAATATTATTTTTATTGGTAATTGATGTTAAAATATTATCATATCTCTCTATCAATATCTTTTGATTTAATTGGTCCCCAAAATGATGATGGTTTCTTTTTCTAGAGTATTTTTTTAGTCATAATCACTCCTTATTGATTATAATCATTCAGGATTGAATTATCCTATCTTAATGTGATTTTATTTTCAAATTAAAACTAATTTAATTTATTCATCATGTTTACAACCTATTTATTCTTATATGATATAAATATATATTTTTTTTTCATTAAAAATGAAATTTCTTATGAATATTTACATTAAATTTTAATAAATTTATTACCATTATCAATTATTTTACATTCCCCAAATTTTATACCTTACTAATTTTATCTCAAATTGATTTTAACTACAATAATAATTTAATTCCCCATTATTTATTTTAATGATATGTTTATTTATTATTCTATAGATTTTTCTTTTAAAAAATATTTTGTTGTATTATTTAAAAGGATTTTCCATACCATGATCCTATATTATTCACTTCTACTTCACATTCAGATAAATTTTCATTTTTATTATCACTTGTTTTTTATTTTAATTTGAAATTACTTATTGTTTTATGATTTTCTATCTTCTTGTTCTAAAAATTAATTTTAGAATGTGACAAGTAAATTGTTGTTTCAATAGACCTCTTTAGTGTATTTTGAGTCAATATCAACCATTAACCTTAGTTTTTTAAGAAATGAATTTTTGAGGTTAGTTATAGTGGAATATAGTATGTTTTAGAATCTTTATATGGACTTTTAAATAATATATCGATTATTTATGTTTCACACAAACTATTTGGATTCACCAAGAAACCTTTTTACTAGATTGATAAGCATAAGTGTTGGTGTATGGTTAAGGAGAAATGTTTGAAAAACCAAAATTCCTCTCCATATAAATTTTATAGAAATAAAAAATAAATAATTTAACGGTTGTTGTAGGGTTTAACATACAATGTTTCCATATAGTTTAGAATGTCTGAAGTGCAAAAAAGGGAGTACAATTTGTCTATAAATTGTCAAAAAAATATCATCAAATAATGAACACGTGAAATTAATGTACTACATTCCAATTTAATAGACATATATAGTCCATTTTTATCATTTTTTCATTATATTGTAATAAATAAAAATATCACAATGTTTTATAGAATTCCCTAATGATTTCATCATCTAAAAATCAATATCTAGGTGAATCTATATTGGATGAAGATCTATAATTGAGGTATGTGATTTTTGATTCTTGGTTTTTCGGTATTCCTTCTATATCAATCTTTATTCTTAGGATATTATTAGTAGATCTGGAATAATTATTCATAATCAATAAATTTCCATATAATCATAAAATATAGTCATTATTTATTTCTTAAATGGTTGTCATTCTGAAGTGTGAATGATATCCCTTTTAACTATTGATAAATTACTAAATGATGGAGTATGTTTTGGGTATGTTTCAATAGATCAGTCATATTTAGACTCTCTTAATCTTAGTTACCATCATGAAAATATTTTCAAATGATATATTTATGATGGATAAATTTTCATTTTATAAACCTAAAGTTCTCTTATAGAATCTGTAAGTAATTCATGATTTGTTCCTTGATCGAAAACAGATCTGATTAATTAGCATCATATCTTTAATCATACCTCATAGTAGTTTTCAATAAAACAATAAATGAAGTCATGGATTACAGAACCACCTTTATTGACTATGTTCATTCTTGAGTATCTTTTATAAATTTCCTTCATGATTAACACAGACCAAATATATAAATCCTTGTTGTATTATCCATTTCTATATAGTTGTGTGATGTTTTTTGGGTATTAATCCTTGAAGAAACATGGTGGAATTTATTGAGATGTGTATAGATGTGAAAACTATATATGATCCTTCAATACATGATTATTTATATTTTAGTCAATTACAGTGACTGATGTCGATCAAATTTTTCTATATTACAATGAATGATGTTGATCAAATGCTGTTATATACTGATATAATATTCTTATAATGATGGTTTATAGCTATCTTATTTTATTATTTCCAATTTTATGTACTACAATAAAATTGGATTTTTTATCATGATATCTATGATTTGGGGGAACATCATTGTATGATTACCACCTAGAGTTTGAGTGTGTAAGACATGTGATGACGATAACGGTCGACCCAATCATGGGGTGAAAGCATGAAATCCTTCTGTATCAGCATGATAGAAGAAAATCTGAGGGTATTGAGAAACATGTTGGAACTAAATTACATAGGGATTCCATGAGGCATGTTTTCTTAATTCATAGATTATGTTGAGTGATATATCACCAACCCTACAGCGAGATCATGATTACTTATGTTATCTTCACATTCCTTCTATCATAGAGACGGGCATGTTTAGATGGGGAACATGGTTGTTTAGTTTAAACAATATATATATATATATATATATTGTCTCATTCTCATTTTATATTGACATGGTATACACATGTTGTACAGGTGAACCCCTTATATGTATGAACTTGTGGACTCCTACTAGATATTATTACTCACCCCCAACATGGGATTCATGTCTATAAGGCCCCAGCCTTAAACCATACTTAATCTTGAGTTATTACTAGATTACACATTGAGGATCTTTTCAGGTTTAGAGTATTAGAGAATTAGATCATAAATCTTGCATTACATTCCACATTTAAACAAAGTGGTTACATAAAAGAATGTGTTCATTTTTCCCATCAACGAAAATATATTTAAAATAAAACATGGATTCTATCTTGAATCTTCCTTGACACTATCATCATATCATGTACCCTTCCCTTGACCTGTGAAAAACATTTCAAAAACATGGGATGAGCATAAAAATCTCAGCAAGGGATATAAAAAGTATGGAAAGGAAACATGAGTACATATATACATAATAATGAAAGCATACTTTACCCATAAAACATAAGAAATTTTACATACCTCATCAAATCATGAATAAATCATAGAAATCATAAGGAATAAAGGTAACTTGAGGAATTAATAACATTCTTACATAGGGAGTAACCCTCTTGGTTACGTTTGGAATGCCCATCACAGTATATTCCATAAATCTCTTCAAATAAACCTTAACTTTTAACCACTTCGCATTACCCAATGCATTGGAGAGCTATATCGGGCTCACCCGCCCTTAGTTTATCACGGAACCACTCGTTTTCTTAACAATTCCCAAGAACCATAACATAAACGTATCACATAAAACATGCCTAAAGGAAACATAACATTTCCATATTTCAATCACAATATAACATTTTAGGATATTGAAATAATGAATCCATTCCAAAAAACCATTTTCAAAACCATTTAAATCATTTAATAAAGAGATTTTTGAATCAAAGTATCCCATACCACCTTGAAGCTTTTAACATTTTAAACCATTAATATCCATATAAATAAAACCTTAAAACCATTTTGAAAACATGGATATTAATAAGAACAAATCATTAAAACATTTAAAGCGATATTTTGGATAAAGGGTTTTTACAAAAATTAGAGACACTTGAATACAATAATTGAGGAATAACATTTAATCAGAACTTTATAATATCATTAGAATAAATGGATTCATTATATAATATTCAAAAGGACAGTATATAAACCATATAAGAGTTAATAGGTTCATAACAACAATGAAGTCTCAATAGAAATGTAAAATGTGATGAAATACCTTATAAAGAAGGTATCCTTAATTTAAGGATAAATCAATCTAAAAATAATGTGTGACAAATATAAATACACCCAAATATAAGTGGATATTAAGTGTAAAACAATAAAATTCCATTCACACATATTCAAAAGATGACATATTCAATAACTACATGTTGAACCAAAAGAAATCGAAATTGGGTTAAAAAGTTCCCTTGGTAAAATTCGACATCCTAACGGCGTCAATTCAAAATTCAGAAAATGAGTTTATGAGAGATAAAAAGGGTATCTCATCACATGGAAATAAAATTTACATCAATAGGGATATATAAGAACATATCCCAACAAAATATTATGTGAATTAAAATATACAACAAAAGAAGTCTTTTAAAAAGAGGAGGGTGAAAGCTTCCTTTACCGACATGGGTATCTTTCGAAACATACACCCTGTGAAAGAAGGACAATACCAAATTGATGTAAATACTCATAAATGAAATTATATTACAAAATGAGTAAAATAATGGGCAGTACATACACCACTAAAAGGAAATTGTGGCAAATGTAGCATAAATCTCACGGGAATACAAGTGAGATGAAAAATCCCTTATGAAAACTCGGCACCCTATCGGCGCCACTCAAAACTTCCAAAATGGATTAATGAGAGAGAATAGAGTCTCTGATCATATGAACATAAAAAAGTAAAGTAGGTGTAATATAAAAGAAAATCCCAATCATAATAAATATGAGCTTAAAAGGAAAGACATAAAAAATTGTACTTAAAAAGAAAGAGAGGGGTAGGATCCCTTACCTCAGGTCCGACTTGACTCGATCATTCTTTAACGTCCTGAATAATAAACATGAGTTATTTTCTACTTTATTGAGAACCTTTTTCATGTTCATTATTCCTTTTATATCACTTACATACATGTTATAAACATTATGTAATCATTTATGTTAATAATGTTTGTTTTGCCGATATTTGGTTCTTAAGTCGAAAGTGGACTTCTTACAATTACATGTTGTTTGTGTGGTCAAAGGATCATTATATCCAGAATGATATTCATGATTTTCATATCATATATATCATATATATCCAGAATATAAATGTATTTATAATATTACATAATCATTTATAGGTAAGAAATGAAATGCACCGTTCATGGAGACGGTAAGCCGTACGTACGCATGAACGCTACTTTCATTTCTTTGTCATATTAATTGAATTAAAACTAAATGATAGATATGTATATTTTAATTCCAGAATTATATTCATAATTTATATGTAACATCAATCATATATAATAACTTTAAATCTATCCTTTATACATCCCACATATGTCATTAAAGAATCAAATCACTTTGAGGGGGCGGTAGTCCGCACATCCTAAAATGAAATTATCGTGTTTGCCCACAATGGAATCCATAAAGGAATGACACAAAAGAAAAATAAATTAGCTTAAGTAAAACATAAACATATTATATATCATATATAAATATAGGTAAATCTTAATGGCCACCTTTGAAGGTGTTATATGAGTGTTGAACAATCATCGTTTCGTGATGCAGAAATTCACCATCCACAGAAACAGTATGTTCTTTAACCATTAGATGTAGGTGTGTGTAAGTGTAGCTTGAATTATTCTTATAAAAACATACTAGTATATTGAAGATATTGGAGTTGTTACAAAATAAATTAATAAAAAGATATTAGGGGTTGGAGAAGCAAAATAATACAAAAGGACTCAAGTGAAGACTTTGCCTTAAAATCGGGTAACTCCCTTTGGTTTGAGCTCAAAGGCTTCCTTGGGAAGACTTCTGCCCAATGTGAGTCTTCTAAGAGTTATAGTGGGATGTGGAGAGAAAAAATGGGCAGGTTTTGGCCAAGACAGAGGCTTTGGAAGTGTGGGTAAGGAGGTGGAGGTGGGGGACTTTTATAAGAGGAGAGGAGGGGCACTCTTGGAAAGTAAAGAAATGTTACTTTATTTGAAAATGAGTTTCGGATATAAAAGGTCCCACATTGATATAATTCGAGTATAAGGTGATAGTGTTTCTAAATCCACCAATCCAATAGGTTTTGGACATGTGTAGTTCATAGATTTTACATTATCTTTTCATTTTATTTAAATCCTTTATTAATGAGGTAATCGCTACACCATTATGATGTCATAAATAATTTTATTTATTTAATGTCTAAAACTTATAAAAAAAATATCATGATGTATTAAATATTTTCAGCTTTCTATTTACTATTTATAGTAAAAAATATGACTTGTATAACCCCTTGTAAAAATTGTTTTAGTAAAACAACTCATGTTTGTGTCATTTTACTTTTACATTAAATAAAAAGTTATTTATGTCATTTCCAAACCAAAGTGGATCCATGAGGTCCCCAAGTTGACCCATGGATTTTCATGGTCGTAAATGACACATCCAATATGGGTAGGACATGTTTCAAGCTCATCTCATATTATTAAAACATTATTTTTACCTTAAACTACACTAATTACCTCTAATTGCGATAAAAAACCTAAAAGTTACTATTCACCAAAAAATTATTTTAATTGCATTGAACCACATTTTACTTCTTAATGACAACCATGTATGTCGGATTTTATAAATTCAAAACACATAGGCGGTAAAATTACATTTAAACGGAAAATCAGTTTTTATAAGTACCACTTAGTGGTTTCACTATTCATCAAAAATTGAAGTTTTTCAGAAAAATACCAAAACTTCACCCTAAGCTATATTTGATATTCCGAACTCAAAAACGATGTCTCTTTTATAAAATTCAAAACATATAAGTTTCATTAATTAATTTAGTAATTAATTCCCGCTGTCAAAACAAATAGCATGTTTTTAAAAAACAATATCTATTAAAAGATTGACACTAGTTTAAGTCCAATTTCAAAGTTAAATTAATTACAACAACCACTATTGGATTAAATGGTAAAAATATACTCTAATTTAACTTTATAACCAATTCAATAGATAATCTATTAATATAAATAAATCAAATAAAAAAGTGGTTTTGAATTAAAATGCCACATTTTTAACTATTCATTAAAAATGAACTTTATCGGAAAAATACCAAAAATTTACAAAAAGTAATTTTGATGTCCCGATTCTAAATTAAAATTTTATTTTTTCAAATATAACACATAAAATTGTCAAAAAGTGTATTTAAAAGTGGTTCGCCATCAAAAGGCGGTTAATCAACCTTTTAAAGAATATTAGAATGTTTACGGTTAAAATTGGATTCATTCGCATTTTTAATCCCCTAATATTTATTGTAAAAAGAGAAAATATTTTAAAAACATATATAATCATTTTGTAGTTAGTTCTGTTTATTCCTGCCATTACAATGGCTAGGCGTTAACTACCATTTAAAATAATATTACTTTATTATTAGAGCGCAACGTAAGATTCCCAAGAAACTCGTTGTTGTGTATTGGGTACACCATTGAGCATAGAGTTCCCTTTAAACATTATTTTTTCCACAAATAGGGATAAATATAAAAATTTCAAATTTTTATTTACCTGTGGTATTACATCCTTCCCCCCTTTTGGGAATTGCATCCTCCGAATTTTAAAATTGGGCTTGGAAACTTCATTCAAAATCCCACATCGGAACAAGAGTCAGTAAAACTATCACTTTAAAATAAAGAAAGATAATTACAAAGGTCACCCGAGTTAACCCATACTAGGATTCCATGTAGGAAAACATGGACATGGATGAAAAAACAATAGGTCATGTTCTGAGGGAGAGTGATAGTAAACATGTCTAAGAGAAATTTAACCATAACAAAATCACAAACTTGTGGTGGGTTAAACGGTATTCGATTCCCGAGTAGGAAATTTTAATAGAAAACATTTTTGTTTTAATTAACTTTTCATTGAGGACTTTATTTTTGATCTTAAGGAAACACACTTACTTGTCATGTTGTCATTAAACTTTTACTAAATTTCTTACACAAACTCATACTTTCCCCAAATGATGAGTATTTAAGAAGACGTTTTCACATTAAGAGTACTATAATCAACTTCTAGAGAATCAACTAATCCAGAAAAGAGAACTATATATTTCCCATGTATTTAAACTTTAACCAAAACCAAAATTGTTAGAACAAGATCAGATAATCCAAAAATAGATAATACTTTATAAAAAAAAATCTTTTCTTAATCTCCAAACTTTTTCCAACAAAACCCAAAGTTCAACGAAGACAATTCAATAAACAATATTTCCATAAAATTCATCAAAGTAAACCAACTAAAATTGAAACCCAAATATTTGAAGGATTTAGTCACATAGTCTTCCAAGGTAAAAAGTAACTTTTATATCCAAATAACATCAGTTGCTCTTAAATTCTCATATTGAAAAGTAATTAACCTAATCACATATCCTCGATGATAGGTTAATCATTTCCATATATAAACCAAAATAAACGTACTCTTGATTCATAAAATCATCTAACTAAAAAGAATTAGTCAAAATTACTAGGGACTTCACGTAGTCCAGTGGTAGGTGATAAATACCAGTCGCACTTTGGTTGTGGGTTCGATTCCCGCACCTTTGTCTAACGCGATGTGTTGTCACACGGTCTGTTTTTTGTCCTTCTTCCAGAACTATATAATTCTTAAAACATTCCCCAAAAGGAGATAAAATCATCAAAAAATGATCATAACATATTTTAACCTCAAGTTTATTTCATGCCTTTCATTTTCCATCATAACATATAATAACCCATAATTACCTCAAAAGTAAGGATCATATAAACTCTAATGGTTACCTTTATAATTATTACATGAACTTCCACATCGATTAGTCATCTCGTACATGATGCATTACAGATCATACCAAGGTTCAAGCGGTTGATAATGACTCCTTGCTAGTTGGTTTAGAACAACCACAAGTTTCCTCATTGAATCCCCAATTTCATCCAGTCTCTTAATTAGAGGACCACCATAGTTTCCTTCAAACCTATTGTCACTTTGGAGCCTGCTAGATCCATCCATTCACTAAAAACAAAAATGTTAGTGTGAGTATATCATCAAAACCATCATGTACTAATGAGGAAGATATACTTACTCATTCACTTTATCTAAAAACTATGACTCTTTCTGAAATCCTAACCATTATGGTAATGTAACATTTGCTTAAAGAATACCCTAACCTCTAAAGTTATCTAAACCGACCTCTGATACCAACTATAAGGCCCCAGCCTTAAACCTTACTTAATCTTGAGTTTTAACAAGATTACACATTGATGATCTTTTCAGGTTTAGAGTTCTAGAGAATTAGATCATAAAACATGCATTGCATTCCACATTTAAACAAAGTGGATACATAAAAGATAGAATTCATTTTTCCCATCAACGGAAACATATTTAAAATAAAACATGGATTCTTTCTTGACTCTTCCTTGACACTATCATCATATCATATACCCTTACCTTGACCTGTGAAAAACATTTCAAAAACTTGGGATGAGCACAAAAAGCTCAGTAAGGGATATAAAAATTATGAAAAGGAAACATGAGTACATATATACATAAGAATGAAATAATACTTTACCCATAAAACATAGGCAATTTTTCATACCTCATCAAATCATGAATAATTCATAGAAATCATAAGACATAAAGGTAACTTGAGGCATTCATAACATTCTTTCCTAGGGAGTAACTCTATTGGTTACGTTTAGAATACCCATCACAGCATATTCCATAAATCCCTTTGGAGAAACCTTAACGTTTAACCCCTTCGTGTTACCCAATGCATTGGAGATCTATATCAGGCTCACCCGCCCTTAGTTTATCATGAAACCACCCATTTTCATAATAATGCCCAAGAACCATAACATAAACGTATCACATAAAACATGCATAAAGGAAACCTAAAATTTCAATATTTCAATCACAATATAACATTTTAGGATATTGAAATAATTAATCCATTGAAAAAAACCATTTTCAAAAGCATTTAAAACATTTAATAAAGTTATTTTTGATTCAAAGTGCCCCGTACCTCCTTGAAGATTTTAACATTTTAAACCAATAATATCCATATAAATAAATCCTTAAAACCATTTTGAAAACATGGATATTAATAAGAACTAATCATTAAAACATTTAAAGCGATATTTTGGTTAAAGGGTTTTTACCAAAATTACAGACACTTGAATATAATAATTGAGAAATAACATTTAATCAGAACTTTATTATATCATTAGAATAAATGGATTAATTTTATAATATTCAAAAGGATAGTATATACACCATATAAGAGTTAATTGGTGCATAACAACAATGAAGTCTCAATAGAAATGTAAAATGTTATAAAATCCCTTATAAAGAAGGTATCCTTAATTTAAGGATCAATCAATCTCAAAATTATGTGTGAAAAATATAAATACACCCAATATAAGTAGATATTAAGTTTAAAACAATAAAAGTTCATTCACACATATTCAAAGGATGACATATTCAATACCTACATGTTGAACCCAAAGAAATCGAAATTGGGTTAAAAAGTTCCCTTGGTAAAATTTGACAGCCTAACGACGTCACTTCAAAATTCAGAAAATGAGTTGATGAGAGGTAAAAAGGGTATCTCATCACATGGAAATAAAATTTAAATCAATAAGGATATATAATAACATATCCCAACATAATATTATGTGAATTTAAATTCATATCAAAAGAAATATTTTAAAAAGTGGAGGTTGAAAGGTTCCCTTACCTAGATGGGTATCTTTCGAAACATGCACCCCGTAAAATAAGGACAATACAACATTGATTTAAATACTCATAAATGCAATTATATTACACAATGAGTAAAATAATGGGCATTACATACACCACTCAATGGAAATTGTGGCAAATGTATCATAAATCTCACGGGAATAAAAGTGAGATGAAAAATCCCTTATGAAAACTCAGCAGCCTAACGGCGCCACTCAAAACTTCCAAAAAGGATTATGGAGAGAGAATAGGGTATATCATCATATGAACATAAAAATTAATGTAGTATTAATATAAAATAACATCCCAATCATAAGAAATATGATCTTAAAAGGAATGACATAAATGAGTGTACTTAAAAAGAAAGAGAGGGGTTGGATCCCTTATCTCGGGTCCGACTTGACGCGATCATTCTTTAACGTCCTGAATAATAAACTTGAGTTAATTAATAATTGCTTAAGAACCTTTTTAAAGATCATTATTCCTTTTATATCACTTATTTCCATGTTATAAACATTATGTAATCATTTAAGTTAATAATGTTTGTTTTGTTGATATTTGGTTCTTAAGTCGAAAGTGGAGTTCTTACAATTACATGTTGTTCGTGTGGTCAATGGTTCATTATATCCAAAATTATATTAATGATTTGGATATCATATATATCATATACATCCAGAATATACGTGTATTTATTATATTACATAATCATTTAGAGTTAAGAAATGAAATTCACCGTTCTAGAGACGGTAAGCCGTACGTACGCATGAACGCTACGTTCATTTCTATGTCATATTAATGGATTTAAAACTAAATGAGAGATATGTATATTTTAATTCCAGAATTATATTCATCATTTATATGTAACATACATCATATATAATAACTTAAAATCCATCCTTTATGCATCCCACATATGGCATTAACGAATCAAATCACTTTGAGGGGGCGGTAGTCCGCACTTCCTAAAATGAAATTATCGTGTTTACCCACAATGGAAACCATAAAGGTATGCCAAAAAAGAAAAATACAGAATCTTTTGTAAAACATAAACATATTATATATCATATATAAATTTATAGACATCTTAATTTCCACCTTTGAAGGTGTTATAGGAGTGTTGAACAATCATCGTTTCGTGAGGCAGAAATTCACCATCCACAGAAACAGTATGTTCTTTAACCATTAGATGTTGGTGTGTGTAAGTGAAGCTCTAATTATTATTATAACATCATCCTATTATATTTAATATACTTTAGTTGTTACAAAAGTAATGAATAAAAAGAGTTTAGGGGGTTGGAGAAGCAAAATAATACAAAAGGACTCAAGTGAATACATTACCTTAAAATCGGGTAACTCCCATTGGTTTGAGCTCAAAAGCTTCCTTGGGAAGACTTCTGAAAAAATTGAGGCCTCTAAGAGTTATAGAGGTTTGTGGAGAGACAAAATAGGCATGTTTTGGCCGAGAAAAAGGATTTGGAAGTTTGGGTAAGTAGGTAGAGGTGGGGGACTTTTATATGAGGAGAGGAGGGGCACTCTTGGAAAGTAAAGAAATGTTACATTATTTGAAAATGAGTTTCGGATTTAAAAGGTCCCAAATTGATATAATTATAGGATAAGGTTATAAGGTTTATAAATCCCCAAATACAATAGGTTTTGGACATGTTTAGGTCATAGATGATACATTATCTTTTCATTTTATTGAAATCCTTTATTAATGGTGTAATCGATGCATCATTATTATGTCATAAATAATTTTATTTATTTAATGTCTAAAAATTATGAAAAAACTATCATGATGTATTAAATCTTTTTAGCATTACAATGACTATTTATAGTCAAAAATATTACTTGTATAACCCCATGTAAATTTTTTTTTAGTAAAACAACTCATGTTTGTGTCATTTTTACTTTTACATTAAAAAAAGTTATTTATGTCATATCCCATCCAATGTGGCTCCATGGGGTCCCCAAGTTGACCCATAGATTTTATTGGTCGGCCATGACACATTCAATAAGGGTAGGACATGTGTCAAGCTCATCTCATATTATTAAGACATTATTTTTATCTTAAACTACACTAATTACCTCTAACTGCGATTAAAAACTTAAAAGTTACTATTCACCAAAAAATTATTTTAATTCCATTGAACAACATTTTAATTCTTAATGACAACCATGTAATTCAGATTTTTGAAATTCAAAACACAGATGTGGTAAAATTTCATTTAAATGGAAAATCAGTTTTTACAAATACCACTTAGTGGTTTCACTATTCATCAAAAATTGAAGTTCATCAGAAAAATACCAAAACTTCACCCTAAGCTATATGTGATATTCCGAACTCAAAAATGATGTCTATTTTATAAATTTCAAAAAATATAAGTTTCATTAATTAGTTTAATAATTAACTCCCACTGTCAAAACAAATAACGTGTTTTAAAAAACAATATCTATTAAAAGATTGACACTAGTTTTAGGCCAATTTCAAAGTTAAATTAATTGCAATGATCACTATTTGATGAAATGGTAAAAATATATTATAATTTCACTTTAAATATAATTTAAATGATAATCTAATCATATAAATAAATTAGATTAAAAAGTGGTTTTGAATTAAAATACAACATTTTTCACTATTCATTAAAAAAATTAACTTTATCGGAAAAATACCAAAAATTTACAAAAAGTAAATTTTGATTTCCCTATTCTAAATAATAATTTTATTTTGTCATATATAACACATAAAATTGTCAAAAGTGGATTTAAAAGAGGTTCTCCATCAAAAGTCGGTTAATCGACCTTATAAAGAATATTAGAATGTTTACGCTTAAAATTCAATTCATTCGAATTTTTAATCCTCAAACATTTATTGTAAAGAGAAAAAATATTTGACAAACATTTATAATCATTTTTTAGTTAGTTTTGTTCATTCCCGCCATTACAACGGTTAGGCGTTAACTTCCATTTAAAATAATATTATTTTTTATTAGAGTGCAATGTAAGATTCGCAAGAAACTCGTTGTGTCGTATTGGGTACGCCATTGAGCATAGAGTTCCATTTGAAACATTATTTTTTCCACAAATAGGGATAAATAAAAAAATTTCATATTCTTTATTTACCTGGGGTGTTACATGTCTCACCTATAAAATTCATTTATAAGGATCCATGATATTATAATGTTACCATGGATGAAAGATGAGTTGTGGATCATGGAAATTGTGGAAGGATCGAGATATACTCATAAGGATTTCTATAGTGTTTTATTTATTTAAAGCATTACACTACTACTCTAGTTTTTTTTTACAATGGGAAAACAATTGTTTATTTTTTGTAATGTGTTCATTATGATATTAATTTCATCTGACTCAATTATATGATTTTCAATGTTTAATTTATATATATGTTTCATGTATATGATATTATGGGTATAGTGACCCAAATGATGATGATAGACCCTCACTTCTAGTCAACTACATATTTCTTATTTAGAGGTAGAGATGATGTATTGTGGATCACTAACCCAAATCAGGTGGTTTGGGTTAGGACATTAAAAAATGGTACATGAGAAAAATATTATACATTTTTTACAAAAATGTAGAATGGTAGAGAAGATATTGGATGTGTGGGTCTCACGTATGGGAGTTTCTATGTTCTTGGATATCTCATGATTAACGGTCCTTTGAGTTACCTTTAACATGATTTATAATATATATTTATTGTATTTGGGAGTGATAATTCATCATGAGTATGTATGTTGGATTTTATTCCATAAATATATATATTTTGTTTTTTGTACTAGTTATTAAATCTATTTTATCTACTATCTTATTTGTTTGGTGCGAAGTTATTATTGTAATTTGGTGATATATCTGCAATAAATAATTAATTGAACCTATGGATGATTCTATATTTTTATGTAAATATGTAATTCTTTCTAATAAGAAGGGATTCATAAATGGGTTAGTTATATGAGTTTGATACCTTCGGTTATGGGTATACTACATGGAGTACCTTTTTTGACCTGGAGAATGATTTGGATTTAGCATAATGACTTAATTTTTTTGACTGTTTCATTCGTATTTCTAATGATGACAACAAAAATGGGTGTGATGTGGCCACTAGATGACAAGGGATAATAAGATCCAATTATAGATGATTCTAAAATTTCATTACCCGCAATACATGAGATTGAAATGGAGAATTCATTGTCACCATCTCTAGCTTTTCAGGTAGTGAGATCACCTCATCTGAGATTTGGTCATCTTGTACCCACCTAAATTAGTGGGGCACCAAGGTCCGTGGTCAAAAATTAAAAATATTTCCAAATTCATAATAAATAATACATCATTTAACTGGATGGATGAAAGATTAATAATTCTATATAGTAATCATCATGTTTGTTTTTGACGTCACTGAGACAAGTCATGATGGAATTGTGAAATAAGTAGTGTGAATGCTACATAGACCTTCTAGGAGTATGTTGAGAGTTATATAATGGATAATAGGCATGATGGTCCCAACTAGGAGTCTATAAAGGGAATGTTGTGAAATAAATAATTTAATAATTGGTTATTAAAGGCTATTCTGGTGATTTTATATAATTAAAACTAGTGTTCATGATAGAATCCACATACTCTAGTCATTTAATTATGTTACAATGTTGTTCTCTTATATTGGATGAGATTGATACCAAAAGGCCGGTATGATTGTGATCATTATTATTCATGACATCATAAAAATTGTTATGTCCATCATCTGAATGACATACCCAATGTTTATTAGGCTGCAGGACTTTCTACGTCTACAATAACTATAATGTTTAATAGTAAGAAAAGGTATATTGTGGCCATGTATTAGTTTAATAGTATTTTGGTGGACCAGTGTATGACATCTTCAACCCCCTATATAATATTTATGTAGTTCATTTACTATGGGAATATTGATTATTAGAACATTTTTTATACGAAATCATAATAAATGTTTCGATAATGTGGGAAGATACATAATGACCAGCATATCTCCCCATATAATTAGGGATGTTGTTTTATAAGGATACAGAATAGAAACAATCTTTCACCCACAGATTTGGAAAGGGTCCTTAGTTGTATACCCTATTGATGATCGTATTGTCTCACCTTGTATCGTAGGGATATGTTTTTGACATTCATACATGATGATTATATATTATGGATCAGGATATATTAGATGGTATTTAAGTAAAATATATTTTTCGATCTATTCTCATGATCATATCTATATTTTATTCCACTTTAACTGATATTTGTTCTTCCCGTTCCTTTAAATATAAAAAATTTATTTCCTTACATTGAATATTAATATTTTTTTCTATTGAGTTTAATTCCCTAGATAAACAATTATGAATAATAGTAGACAATATTTTTGTATTCCTATAGTTCACTGTATAGTTTTTATGTTATGGGCATTTTTGGGAATTCATGATTCCGGTGATGATGTGATTAGATGTGATTGTTAGCACGAATTAGTAAAAAATTATTCACTAAAATATCTATTTATACGAGATATTGGTATCATTTACATTTAACTAGGAATGTATCTTCATGATGAATAGAGAATTAGAGTTCAGATCTAGTAGAGTAAGTCCAAACTTGTTCCATTTTAGTGCATATTTCATGAATATATCATTTTGTAGGATTAGCTAAATCCCCATAGTAAATTCATTTATTTTTATTTTTATACCATGTTTTATTTCTTGATGAAATCATATGACATCCAACAATTATCAACGAAATTTCCCAGATTTTTTATTATATTATTTTTCATATTATATGGAATTATTAATATATCAGGCACTAAGATGGCATGTGATTTCAATGCTCATAGTGCCTAGAATAAATGATTTAAAAATATTAAACATTAAATAACTCAGCTGATAAAGATTCCTAAAAAAGAATAATAAATTTTAAATAGTTTACTGGATCATAAATCGGAGGGCACCATTGCGTTTTGAGGAGTGAGTTTACACTAGGTGAGGTATAACATTGGACGACATGGGTCAACAATTAAAAATAGTAATATGAAGTAATGAGAATAATAATATTGTAATGGAAATATTTTAATTCAACACAAAAACTTCCCTATCATATATTCCTCTTATTCATGGATCCATGGTTAGGATCAGAATCCTAGAATTCTATGAAGGCTCTAGTGAGAACCATGGAGAAATATTTTGACAGACAATGACAGGATGGTGGATCGAGATTTTTTATTATGGATCACCATTAGTAACTAATCTTTTGCAATGAATGATCATATACCAGGTAGGTAATATTTCTTTTATTTTCAATCCTATTTTGTAGAATTATTGATGAAATTGGATCGAACAACCAATATGTTTAGATACAGATCAATAGTTCCTACATGGTGGGATTAACTGAAGGAAATCATGAGGGTTTATTGTAATCATTTCATTTATCATCATTCTCGGTTATAATGAGAATGGATTGAGGTTGATATGAAAAAATACAGACGTCCATTCCTTATAGAATTATTTGTTGTTTTGTTACACCTGTTATTTTCATTCTTCACCTTTGGACTCTCGTTTTCATGACTGGACTTGATGGGAGGCTCTGATTGGGATCAGGCCCGCTGAGTAATGGGAAGGTGAATCAGAGCCCAATGTAGTGTATAATGGGACTCGATGATAAAATTAGTGGATTTGTTTCAAAAATTGGACAACCAGATAATGATTTGAGACCCATAAAAATTATGGGTTCCAATTTATTGCACATGAATGTGTGGCACGCCAGCATCGTGTGTGACACAGCTCAACCACCAAGAATTCGGCTTGGACATGGGGAAGTGGCATTGATCCTCTGTGAGGACATAGGCCAGAAGAGCACATATGGAATACACGGACAAGGTGGACTAACCACATGGGACGCAGTGCGACACCATAGAGACTAGAGGGGCACACGGCTTGGGTGGACCACAAGTGGTGGATCAGCTAGCCCGCGTTCATGAGGGTCATACTAGGGGAACAAGGCCACGATTGGCGGGCATACGGGTTATGATAGGAAGCCTCAAAGGATGTGATAGATGGCCCCGTTACCCGGGCCATTATAGACTAGGGCCAATAGACCGGACCGAGTAGAGTTGGCAGGCGTGACAAATCATACCAAGACCGGACCCTGGATAGATATTTTTACTAAAACTATCATGAATTTTTAATGGAGTTACCTTTTAATATGTCTTCAGTGGATTTGAGACCCATGCGTCGAAACGGTCCTTATGATACCATTGGTTGGTCTCAGTTTGGGAATTTTTCCAGTGTCATGGGCCATTTACATGGGAAGTAACCATGGTCAAGTGGTAGGGTGGGTCTGAAAACTACACACCATGAACCCACTATTTTCAACATCAATTAATTTACCTCATCAACCTTGTCATGGATGTGTTTCATTAGGGATTGTTGCATTTATCATTTTCTTATGTGTTGTTGGGATCATTTACTACTCACAAGAGAGTTATCTTTTTAGTGGGACTTGTGAGTTGGAGTTGTTGGAATCCCTTGAGAGGTCTCGTGTGGATCCAAAATTACTTCTTAATTCTCTAGGTAGTGTCTTCAGTATTGATGTGAAAAAATTCACCAGGCATCGATCCTCTGTTTAGAGGGTTAATCAAGAGGGATTTTTTTTGTATCACCCCATAGACCTAGTTGTGATACTCCTTTGATGTATAATTTATATCTTCGGATATTTCATCATATCTCTCTCATGACAGTTTCTTATAGACAATATTTCATCAGATATTTCATCATATCTCTCTCATCGATCATCTATTTAGAGTGTTTAAACATTTCATCATTTTTGTTCTTGGAGATGTGTGTTTACAAACTTTCAGTAATGTAATGCCTCCCATGATAGAGATATGCCTACTCATATCTAGTCTCCATCCCCTTGCCAAATTGAAGAGGGATTGGGGAGTCATGGAATGGGATCCTCTGGGATGGTTCATGATAGAGTGGTAACAGAGAAATTTGGTTCTATATTAGGTCTAAAGGATTGTGAGATTCTTTTAGGGAAATATTATTATGTGTTTCAAGTTCATCTTTCAGGTATGGGACACCAGTGTTTGTGCGGAAGTATACATATCCATACACAATTTCTCTGATAACATTATTTTCAACTAAGTACATTAGAACACTAGTTACATGAAAAAATAATGGTACTTGGATCATATAGGAATGGGTTGTGGTTTCCATGTCCTTATTGATTCATCTATCCAGATATACTCATTGATTGCAGTACACCTTGTTTCCTTAAAGAAATCCTCCACGACACATATGAGCTAGGATTGATTATCTTGATCTTGAGGATGACCCTCTTAGTAAAGAGTATTTAGTACAGTGAACAATTTCCCAGATGTTACCTCCAGGTGGTGAACTATCTATGCCACCACTGTTGAGAAACCCGTGGTATCCACTATACTAGAAGATGATGAACACAGTCTGAATATGATTTATATTTTTCTAAGATAGATAACCCTAACGATTCATGGAAATCCCTCCTCTATTGAATATGTGGACTAGATTGAGATAGTGACATTATTTTTTGAACTAGTTAGGTCACCAGCGGATCAAAAGGTGGTCTTGGCAGGGAGCCTTCAAATGGTCTCAGCAGGGTGATGGTGGAGTTTCACTATCTAGACACATGATGATGTGACACCATCATGGGAATTGATTGCTCACCTATTTAGATAGTGTTTTTACCTGGTGAAGATGAGATATGTGCATATATAGGAGCATCATCAGCTCTAAAAGGGTAGTATGATAGTAGGTAATTATTTATCTATGATCAGCAACCCTTCAAGTTATTTGACGGATATGGTCAGGGATCAGAACATTTTGGGTCGAACCATAGAGAGTCGTATACATAGACACATTCACGACTGTATTATCACTATGATAATTTCAACATATGTTGGGGGTTCTTGATAGGGTATTGGAGATCAAGAGATTCATGGATATGAAGTTATAGAAAGTGATAGACAACAGTGAATTGGAAGGTGCAGAGACCTCAACATATGGGATAAGATGTCATTATCAAAGATCAAAATGTGGGAGACATTTTAGGAGGCGGTCCTTGGATAGAGGAACTGCACTTCAGGGTTCACATGGTGGATCTGGTCATCTTGGAGAGAGGATGTGCTACTCATGTGGTAGTATGGGACATCAGGCTCAAAATTGTCAAATCCTCTATACTTCTGATAGAGAAATAATTGATAGTCCACCGAGGCATATGTATTGGTAGAGGAAGGAGAATCCAGATCCACAAGGCAGGGAATGTGGAATAGGATATGGAAGATCATCGGTAGGTAGTCTACCATTCTACCTGGTAACACAACCACCCCAAAGGGATCCACATTTGGATTAGAGAGATAGTGGATATAGGTAGGAAAAGCAGCATGAAGTCGGGGATTATGACCGATGGGCTCTAGGGATAATTAATCAAATGATCTATGTATTTTCTACATTAGTTTTAGTAATTATAGAATGATATTCTATTAATTCCATTCTCTCTATATATCTCGTTTGATACCTTCAGATTTTAGTATACCCGATTGCTCAACCATTATGCATGGAGACACCAAAGGGAGGAGACTCAATGATCAAACTTCTATAAAGATAGTGTGACATTAACCTTGGACGTGATAATTTCAGTTGGAACTATATAGATGAAGAATAGAGGAATTATGATATCATTCTGGGATTGGATTGGTGGTCTTCAGTCCATGCCTAGATTGATTGTTTTAGGAAAATTGTAAATTGTGTCTGCAGTAATGGAATGAGGTTTTCATTTTCCTTTTGTGAAATGAAAACCCATGGATAATAGGATGGAATCATGCATAGGAGGGTAGAGTTGATCAATCATCACATGACTAGAATGACCATCAATTCATCAGATGATATGATTTTCAAATTCAGGGAGGTAGTGGTAGAGTATAAGGGTGTCTTTCTTGAATATGTTATAGGATTTCCTCCCCACTAAGACATTAATGCCTACATTGTATTACACCAGAAAATGGAACTGGTATTCTCATCAACATATCAGTTGACTCATGTAGATCATCATGAGTCGGGAATTCATTTTGAGGATATGAAGAGAAAGGGAGTCGTGAGACCCAGTGTTTCACCCTGGGTGGCCCTAGTGTCGTTTTCGAAAAACAAAGATGGGATATTGAGGCAGTGTATGTACTATTGGAGCCTGAACAAGGTGACCATGAAGAAAAATTATCAACTACTAAGGATCGATGACCTATCCGATGAATTTAGAGGGGCAAAATGGTTATCGATGGTTAACATTACATAAATCGATCACCAGTTGTGAGTATGGGGTAGCGATGTACATAAGATGGTATTCAGGTTCTTCTATAGTCAATATGATTAGATGTTGACGCCCTTTTGTCACGACCCATCCTCGGGGCTCATGTCGTGACTACCCCAAGCCCGCCTTCCATAGGCCAGGGGATGGCGACTAGCACCATGGCAGAAATCCCGGTAAAAAGGGAAGGCATTGCCTTTGTAATGTAAACAAACACCACAGAGTAAGAAAGCAGAAGAAGTAAAATCTACGTAAAAGCTGGTACAATAGTAAGTGCGGAAAAGTAAATGGGCCAGTATACAAACCCAAACTGAAAGTAAAGTACAACTGGAATGGGAAAACAACAATTGTAAAGTAAAGCCGCAACGTCGAGCTATCTACTAGAAATTCCTCCGGAAAGGTGAGAACATATATCCTCCTCTGCTCCTCGGGTCCAGCCGACCGCTCCGAGTATGTCATGTCCAGTTGTCCACCTCCAGGTACTGTCCTGCTCCGCAAGCCTCAACCACGATCAGCGATGTCCATCGTCTGCAACCAACACAACGAATTGTGGGCATAACCCGTGCAGGGGTGAGTATAAGCTACTCAGTAGGGACCCCGAGACCCTTGAAGGTCTCCCAAAATCCACAAAGGATTATCCACAAATTAAAGTTACAATCACGAAGTAACATCCGACACTGCTTAGGTATATGCCCATACATATACCTAAGTCATCAATTCACATTTGGCTCCAACATCCGAACCCAAGTATAACCTAGTCCACACAGGAAAGAAAAACATAAATCCACACAGGATAGCACAACACAAACCACATAGGAATGTAAAACAGGATTCATCTCACACATGTATACTTCTTCGTATGATGATATGGATGATCAGATATATCCACTGATTCATCTAAGTCGTCGGACCCACAAAGGATCGATAGGTACTAACCCCCGCAATGTCCCAGGAAGGGTCTGACCCACACATCATCAATAGGTAACTAACCCCCGCAATGACCCACACAGGATCAGACCCACACAGGATCGATAGGTAACTAACCCCCGCAATGACCCACAAAGGATCTGTGGGCGCTGGCTCACACAGAACCACTGAGCACTGACCCACATAGTATCAGACCCACAGAGGATCTGTAGCACTGATCCACGTAGGATCGCTGAGTGTTGTAGTCTTCGTCGTCAAATCCACTGAGGATCTCTGTACAGTCGTTGTCGTCATCACAATCGCAAACGCAGCCAGCACTAGGGTTCCCGCACACAGCAAGCTCATTCGGGAGGGTCCGCTCCACGATCTGTGAGGCTGATACATGAACTGAAACAGTGTCCAGAGTTGATGTATCCAAAAGTTCTGTATCATCATCAGGAACTCAACGTCGTAGACAGCACGTCAATCGGACGCCCAGTCTGAGAGTTATTGGCTTTTTCGTCCTAGGGGCCCGGTTGGTTTTTAAGGAAAAACCAACCCGACCATACTCCACCTTCATCCAAACCTTGGACAGTGTAAGCCAAAATATCCTTCTCACATAGAGGAATCCAACAAAGCCAACGGCACGTCAATCGGATGTCCGGAGCTTAAGATATGAGCGTTTCTGTTCCGAGGGCCCAGTTGGTTTCATGTACGAACCAACCCGTCTGATCCCAAAGTATTTTGAAACATTGAGTGCTATATACTGAAACGACCTTCTCGATCCAAACATCACATCACAACTGACGGTGCATCGATCGGAGGCCCGTAGCACAGGTTATGGGCGTCCGACCGGAAAAGATTTGGTATTAAGGGGTTCAGGCCCGTTCCGACCCTACCCGATACCCCCGGGGTCGACCCGAACGGGGTCAACCCGAACTGGGTCCAGGTCTGGCCCGCTTGGGCACGGCTCGTCCCGGCTGGCATGGCCCGTCCCGACCTGGGCGCGGCCCGGCATGGGCACAGCACGCCCAGCACGCTGGCCAGATGCTCGACCAAACGGCCGAACCGTTTGGCGTGGGTGGGGGGGGGGGGGGCCTGCCCCCCTGGTTGTTACAGCGGCCCCCCTTTAATGGGGTTCGTTTTGCTGGTCGGACGGTGGTTTGAACCCCCGGATTCCTTTTGTCCGGCCGGCCTGCCCCGACCGGCCGGTTTCTGCCACCACTATACCGGCGATGGCCGGTCCCCTCCCTACTCCGACACCGGCGTCCAGGAACCGGCCACTGGTCACCCTGCTCAGCCGCGGCCCAGAACCAACCTCAGCTTGGTTCGTCTGGTGCTGCACAATGGCACCGCGCCCCTCCACCGCGGTCCCGCTCCGGCCGCGGTGTCTTCGGTTCTCTTCGACGCGGCGCGACGGCGTCGTGTCCTTCTTCGATTTCACGGCGTAGCGCGACGGTGCCACACATTCTTTACCACACGATTCCGCATGGTGCGTCGGCACCACACTATTCTGTTCCAATCCAAAAAAGAACCAACAAGGATAAGGGAGGTGGGTCGGCCGTGTTTGTGCAGTCCGTCCCCCCACTCGTTAATCGATAGCATTTGGTCTTATTACACGAAGAACGTCAATGTAGTATTCACGAATCAGAAAATAAAATAAACAAACCCCTACCTCGTGCGATCTTGAACGGAGGTTCGTCGAACGAGGATTCGTCGTGGAAAAACCGTCACGGAAAGAGATTTCACAGAAGGAGGAAGTCACGTCATCGTCGCAGTACACGGCGTCGCGTAATCGGTTTCTGAGAACTCGGCGTTCTTTGTCGGAGACTGATGTGTTCTTCACGTTTATCGTCGAAGACGAAGAAGTTCCTCAAGTCCTTAGTCTTTTCTCCCAAAAACTCCATCACAAGGTTCCAACCCCAAATAAAATAAGCTCACCTCTTATTTTATTAACATAACATAACTTTTTAATTTCCAGTGTTTGAAATTAAAACATCCACACTTAACTCACTTAATTAATAACATAAGTTGTCAAAAATTAATGTTGAGTTGAGGGGGTTTAAGAATATGAAGGGGTAGGGTTCTTGTGGGCCCCACCATCCTCATAACCTCTTTTGTGAAGTTGGGTAGTTACCCAACATCCACCCAAAGCCTTAAACCACTTAATGAAAAATAAAAAATGTAGTTAAATTATAAATAAAACTTCCACAATTTTTATCATCTTCTCTCGTGAAAAAGCATCTACCAAAATGTGTACCTATTCAATTACCGGCACTGCGGTTCCATCGGTGCCCTCAGAATTCGATTCCGAGCACCAGTTCAAAAGGTAGGAATTCCCGCTCGTTCGTTCACTGAACGTACCCGAGCTAAACTTCGGATAGAAATTCCATTAACACCGGGCCTCTGAATCAAGTGTCGTCAGAAACCGTGTTCTTGTAAAATCCCAAAGAAAATTAAGAAAAAAATTCCCTTGAATTTTACGGGTCTTTACATTACTCCCACCTCAGGGATTTACATCCCTGTAAAGTTACATCATAATGTAGGGAAACAAATGTGGGTACTGAGCACGCATCTGAGCCTCCTGCTCCCATGTTCTCTCCTGGAGGTTCCCGTGCTGCCATCTGATGCGCACAGGAGGAATCAACCATCCACGTAGGACCCGCTTATGTCGATCATCGTTCTCCACTGGGGCCTCCGTAAAATTCACCCCATCATTAAAGTCCAGCTCCCCATGGTCAATGATATGCGTTGGGTCGAGCACGTATCTCCTCAGCTGAGATACGTGGAAGACGTCGTGCACCCGGTGCAACTGAGGTGGTAGTGCCAGGCGATAAGCCAACTAGCTGATCCTTCTGAGGACCTGGAAGGGTCTGATGAAGCGTGGAGACAACTTTCCTCCTTGGCCAAATCTCTGTAATCCACGTCGAGGTGAGACACACAAGAAGACATGGTCGCCATCCTCGAACTCTAGTGGCCTCCACCTCCTGTCAGCATAAGACTTCTGCCGGCTCTGAGCTGTCCTCATCCATTCCTGGATGACTTGGACCTTCTCTGTCATGGCCTAGACCATCTCCAGTCCCAAAAGTGATGACTCCCAAGAGTCTTTCTAGCACAAAGGAGATCTGCAAGGTCGGCCGTACAACGCCTCGTATGGTGACATACCGATGGTGGAGTGGTAAATGTGGTTGTACGCAAACACCACCAAGGTAGGTGGTCCTCCCAGCTATGACCAAAGTTGAGGACACATGCGTGGAGAATTTCTTAGAGAGTTTGAATGGTCCTCTCCGTCTGACCATCCGTCTAAGGGTGAAAGGATGTGCTCAGACGTAGATGTGTCCCGAACACCTCCTGCAACCCCTTCCAAAGCCGGGTAGTAAAGCGAGTATCTCGATCGGAGACTATAGATGATGGCACACCATGAAGATTCAAAATCTCTTGAATGTAAATTCTTCCCACACTCTCCACTGATCCCTGCAATCTGATAGGTAAGAAGATCACCGACTTGGTGATTCGGTCGACAATCACCAATATGCAGTCGTGACCTCTGGAAGTGCATGGAAGTCCAGTCACAAAGTCCATAGATATGTCATCCCACTTCCACTCCCGGACCTACAAAGGTTGAACCAAGCCTGTTGGTACATGGTGCCCTGCCATCGATTGCTGGCAGGTGAGGCATCGAGAAACGAACACTGCCACAACCTTTTTCATGTCTGGACACCAGCGCTGTCTTCTGAGATCCTGGTACATCATCGCCACTCCAGGATGTACCGCCAAAGGAGATGTGTGAAACTCTCTTAGAAGTTTTTCCCGTAATGCAACTGGTACCATGGTACGTCCTCTGAAAAGGACGTCGTTCTCTGCTCCAAGGAGAAACCATCAGGTTCATGTCCTGAGGATATCTGTGCACTCCACGTCTCACAGTCAGCATCCCCACACTGTGCCTCTCTGACCTGCTGCAGTAGGGGTGGGGTGACTGTGAGAGACTAAAGGAAGGATACTCCATCTCTATCCATGCCTCTAGGGGCGCTGGTCAAACTCTGTCTCAGCTCCTGGAAGCTCTGCTGACATCTGTCTAACCACACGATGGGTTTCCCCTTCCTCCTTAACGTTCTGCAAAGCTGCAATTATTTCTCCTTTGCTAAAAAGGGAAATACGGCCTCATCCCCTGGATGAACCACCTTCCATGCCTAATACAGTAAATCTCGTCATGATTAGTTAATTCATGTCATGAATGACGTCGTAAGGCCTCGACGCTTCTACCAAGAGATCCAACCGTTACTCTCTCCTCCAAGGTTTGTGTCACACTGTCGGCATCAGTGTGTGGTCACTGGGTCTCCTCCAGTAAGAATCTCTCAAGTGAGGGTCATGTAAAAAGTGTTTAACCAGCACCTCATAGTATTAACAAACAAAAGACAAGAAAGCAAACGTCACTATTACAAGTGTCTTTTATTACTTCAACTCAAAGTACAAGGACACAAGGCAACACAAACAAAGAAGCCAGAGGCATTATGGTCAAGGGCCTCTATGCATGGAGCTAGACCCGCACTTGTCCACCCGCTTACGGAGCTCCATGATCGTTGGATTTAGATTCCTGAAGCTATGCTCTCCCTTGAGGTCGGGGTGGACCTCCTGGTGGTGGTGGTGGGAGAGCCTCAAAGCGTCTCCCACCACCTACTGCTCGACCACCTCTTCTGCCTCGTTCGCCTGCTCCCTACGGACCGCCACAGTTGAACCTCTATCTTTGCCTAGGTGGTTCCTCAACGGTGTGTTGCTCCTCTACATGGCGGTTCGGGAAGTCACGAGCCATGTGGCCCTGCTCACCGCATGCATAGCACTGTCTTCCACTCGTAAGACTGGTTCTACTACGTGTTCCCTGAACCTCCGAGCCCATATCCTATGGTCGTCCGCCTATTGGCCTGGCCCGATTGGACCTCTGCGACATCTGTCTACTGCCGGCTACAGAAGACTCCGCCACGTGTCGCCCTGCGGTAGGTCTCACCACTAGTGTAGACTCAGCAAGAAATCACTCGATGGGAAGAGCTCGCCCTTTCTGAGTCGGAATGCTGAGGGAGATCAGTGATTCCCTGATCTCATGCCTCAATCTCTGTTCAACGGTCTGGGCCTAGAATAATGGGTCTCGTACCATGTAGGTCGAGTAGCGTGAGAGATCGGTAAATCTCGCCAAGTACTAGGCAACCGTCAAGCTTCCCTGCCGCAGCAGTAGAAGCTCCTGGATGCGCACCGCACGGAGGGTGGATGGAACGAAATCTGAGCGGAAGAGGCCCTAATAGTCTGTCCAGGGGAGAGACGCCTCATCGTGCACCTGGAGCATCAAGCTCTACCATCGGCCTGCTGCTGCGTACAGTAGGCTCACTGCTAGGATCACCATGAGGTCTGCTGGTGTCCTCACTAACCTGAAAACTCTCACCACTTCCTCGTGCCAGTCCTCGGCTGCCTGGGGGTCCGTCACCCCACGGATCCTGGGTGGTCGCTGGCACTGGAACTCATGCAGTGCACTAAGAAGACATGCATCATCAGCGGCTGGGTCTGGATGCATCGGTGGCTCGGCGGGTAGAGCTACCGCTGGTGCCACTGCTGACAAAGGGCCTTGCACCGAGGCCTCGTCGCTCGGTGGGGTGTCGTCACACACAACTCTCAGAACCCTAGCTGGCTGCCGTCGTGGGGCCATCCTGAAAAGGAAACAGGTTCCCCACGGTTAGAACAATATACCTGGTTATCTGACACAAAGTAATCTAAATGAAAACATGAAACACACATGCAATCAATGTTTTCGTGCATTAAGTCGGAAATCAGAAGTCAGGGTCCTGGTGTACGGATACGTTGGCCGCCGCACCAAAAATAGACTCCCTGGACTGATAACCAAACCCAATACACATAACACTATTGCTTCACATAGAAAAGATCAGAGTCCCATGTTCTGTGGTAGAACTGAACTCCTTTGATACCAATTTGTCACGACCCGTCCTCGGGGCTCGTGTCGTGACTACCCCAAGCCCGCCTTCCATAGGCCAGGGGCTAGAGACTATCAACAAGGCGTAAATCCTGGTAAAAAGGGAAGGAATTGCCTTTGTAAAGTAAAAAAACACCTAAGAGTAAGCAGGCATAAGAAGTAAACTCTAAGTAAAAGCTGCTACAATAGTAAGTGCAGAAAAGTAAATGGGCCAGTATACAAACCCAAACTGAAAGTAAAGTACAACAGGAAAGGGAAAACATCAACTGTAAAGTAAAGCCGCAATGCCGAGATGTCTACTAGAAATCCCTCCTGAAGGGTGAGAACAGATAGCCTCCTCCGCTCCTCGGGTCCAGCCGACCACTCCAAGTACGTCCTGTATAGTGGTCCACCTCCAAGTATCGTCCTGCTCCACAAGCCTCAACCACGATCAATGATGTCTGTCATCTACAGCCAACACAACGAAGTGCAGGCATAGCCCGTGCAGGGGTGAGTATAATCTACTCAGTAGGGACCCCAAGACCCCCAAAGGTATTCCAAAATCCACAAAGGATAATCCACAAAAGAAAGATACAATCACGAAGTAACATCTGACACTACTTAGGTATATTCCCATAGATATACCTAAGTCATCAATTCACGTTCGGCTCCAACATCCGAACCCAAGTACAACCCAATCCACACAGGAAAGAAAAACGTAAATCCACAGAGGATAACACAACATAATCCACATAGGAAAGTAAAACAGGATTCAGCTCACACATGTATACTTCTTCGTATGACGATAGAGATGATCATATATATCCACTAATTCATCTAAGTCGTCGGATCCAAAAAGTATTGATAGGTAATAACCCCCGCAATGACCCAAGAAGGTTCTGACCCACACATGATCGATAGGTAACTAACCCCCGCAATGACCCACACAGGATCAGACCCACACAGGTTCTGTAGGCGCTGGCTCACATAGAACCGTTGAGCGCTGACCCACACAGGATTAGCCCCACACAGGATCGGTAGCACTGATCCATGTAGGATCACTGAGTGTTGTAGTCGTCGTCATCGAATACACTGAGGATCTATGTATAGTCGTCGTCGTCGTCACAGTCGCAAACGCAGCCAACACTAGGGTTCCCGCACACAGCAAGATCGTTCGGGAGGGTCCGCTCCACGAGAGGTGATGTTGATACATCAACTGACACATATTCCAGAGTAGATGTATCCAAAAGTTCCGTATCGCCAACAGGAACTCAACGTCGCAGACGGCACGTCAATCAGATGCCCAGTCTGAGAGTTATTGACATTTTCATCCCAGTGGCCCGGTTGGTTTTTAAGGAAAAACCAACCCGACAGTTCTCCACCTGCATCCAAACCTCAGGAAGCGTAAGCCAAAAGATCTGTCTCACTTATAGGAATCCAACAAAGTTGACATCACGTCAATCGAACGTCCGAAGCTTAAGATATGAGCGTTTCCGCTCCGAGGGCCCGATTGGTTTCATGTACGAACCAACCCGGCCGAACCCAAAGTATTCCAAAACCTTGAATGCGATATACCGAAACAACCTTCTCGATCCAAGGATCTCATCACAACTGACGGTGCATCGATCGGAGGCCCGTGGCACAAGTTATGGGAGTACGACCGGAAAAGATTCGGTATTCAGGGGTTAGGGCCCGGTCCGACCCGGTCCGATACCCCCGGGGACGACCCGAATGGGGTCGACCCGAGCCGGGTCTGGGTCCGGCCTGCTTGGGCACGGCCCGGCCCGGCTAGCGCGGCCCGGCCTAGGTGCGGCGCGGCGCGGCCCGGCCTGGGCGCGACCCGGCCTAGGCACAGCGCGCCCAGCGCGCTAGCCGGGCACTCGGCCAAACGGCCGAGCTGTTTGCCTTCGGGGGGCGGGGTGGGTGCCTGCCCCCTGGTTGTAACAGCGTCCCCGCATTAATGGGGGCCATTTTGCTGGACAGTCAGGGGTTTGAACCCCCAGCTTCCTCTTGTCTGGGCGGCCTGCCCCGGCTAGCCAGTTTCTACCACCACGGGACCGGTGACGGCCGGTCCCCTCCCTACTCCGACACCGGCGGCCCGGAACCGGCCGCCGGTCACCCTGCTCAGCCACGGCCTAGAACCAACATCGGCTTGGTTCGTCCGGCGAGGCGCGACAGCGCCGCGCCCCTCCGCCACGTCCCCACTCCGGCCGTGGTGTCTTCGGTTCTCTTCGACGCGGCGCGACAGCGTCAGATCCTTGTTCGATTTCACGGCGCGGCGCGACGGCGCCGCACATTCTTTACCGCACAATTCTGCATGTTGCGTCGACACCACACTATTCTGTTCCAATCCACAAATGAACCAACAAGGATAAAGGAGGTGGGTCGGCCGTGTTTGTGCGGTCTGGGCACCCTCTCGTTAATCGATAGCATTTGGTCTTATGACACGAAGAACGTCAAAGTAGTATTCACGAATCAAAAAATAAAATAAACAAACCCCTACCTCGTGCGAGATTGAACGAAGGTTCGTCGAACGAGGATTCGTCATGGAAAAATCGTCGTGGAAAGAGACGTCACGGAAGGAGGAAGTCGCGTCGGCGTCGGGGTACACAATGTCGCGTAATCGGTTTCCGAGAACTAAGCGTTCTTCATCGGAGACAAATGTGTTCTTTGCGTTCTTCGTTGAAGATGAAGAAGTTACTCAAGTCCTTATTCTTTTCTCCCACAAACTCAACCACAAGGTTCCAACCCCAAATAAAATAAGCTCACCTCTTATTTTATTAACATAACATAACTTTTGAATTTCAAGAGTTTGAAATTCAAACATCCACACTTAACTCAATTAATTAATAACATAAGTTGTCAAAAATAAATGGTGAGTTGAGGGGGTTTAATAATATGAAGGGGTGGGGTTCATGTGGGCCCCACCACCCTCATAAACTCTCTTGGGAAGTTGGGTAGTTACCCATCTTCCACCCAAATCCTTAAACCACTTAATGAAAAATAAAAATTGTAGTTAAATTATAAATTAAACTTCCACAATTTTTATCATCTTTTCTCACGAAAACACAACTCCGGAACATGTGTTCATATCCAATTACATGCGCTGCGGTTCCATCGGTGCCCTCAGAATTCGATTCCGAGCACCGGTTCAAAAGATATGAATTCCCGCTCATTCGTTCACTGAACGTACCTGAGCTAATCTTCAGATAGAAATTTCGGGCACACCGGGCCTCTGAATCAAGTGCCGTCAGAAACTGCATTCTTGTAAAATCCCAAAAAAAATTAAGATAAAATTTCCCTATAATTTTATGGGTCATTACACCTTTGGAAAGATTAATGCCACCATAGTATTCATGGGAATCATAAATATAATCATTCATCCTTATATTGACTTGTTCATGGTACTCTTCATCATTGATATCCTTTTGTAATCATCATATTAGTAGGATCAAGTGAGACACATATGGAAGGTTATGGATGTACTCTGAGAGCGCAAAAAACATGTGAAACTCTCAAAGTTTCATTTCAAGATTCTAGAAGACAACTTTGAAGGATATGTTATCTTAGCTGACAGAGTTGATGTGGACCCAACTAATGTTGAGGCAGTGTTAGCATGGGAGACACCTAGGAGCATGAAATTGGTGTGGAGTTTCCATCGGATGAATTTTTTTACCATAGATTCATATAGCATTTATATAAAATATCATCACCTATGAAAATGTTGAACTAAAAGGCATATCATTTCACCTGGACAATGAAGTGTGTTGGGCCTGAGTTTGATGAGAACAATGATCTTGAGGTAGTTGGAGGAGGGTGTCAAGTACATAATGTTCTTCAATGCATCATGAACAGGGATTGGATGCATCCAAATATAGAGGAAACCAGTGATTGAATGGGATTTACACAAATTGACACCACATGATTAGCACTATAAAACCCATGAACTTTAGTTTATTATTGTAGTCCTCATGTTGAGGATGTGGTGACACTACATGATGATGGTGCAGTTTAACTTCTATTCGGATCACAAGAGTCTCAATTATATATTCACTCAAAAGGATCTAATGTATGGATATAGGTAGTTGATAGAGTTCCTACAGGATTATGAAATTGAGATTTTCTAATCTCCAGGGAAGGGGATCCTTGTGACTGATTCTCTTAGTAGGAGATTGTTTTTGCAGTTGTCAGACAAGGAATCAGAGTAGTTATCATTGTGCATTTATCATTTTTGGATGGAGATGGGGGAGGTTACCACCAATCGGTGGTTGATACCCCTACACTATTACAGTGAGTCAAGGGGGAATAGCTTGGGGATAACAAATTTGAGAAACTACACGATTATGTATCTATATGCCATGCTTCTGATGGATATTTTAATGATTGATAGCATGTTGTTCTCTGTAACGACCCAGACCCATCCAGCCACCCAAACAGTGCCGAACGGGTCGGGTGTCACTACCTTAGGTGCACCTCCCCTGAACGCCAAAAGCGTCCGACTAGCAGTGAGGGTCTAATAGTTATATTTGGGAGGCTATACCCTCCCAGATGAATAAAAAGGTATCGGTCTGGGTAGAATACTAAATATGCAGTGGAAATAGAAGACCTAGCAGACTCGAACTAGACCCGCATAGCGGAAGCACATTCAAAAAAAATAAACAGCAGAAGAAATATAAAATAATAGCAGTGGACACTAAACAGAACGTCATGCCAGAAATCAACTGCAATAACTGGTAATACAACCAAGCATGCATCCAAGAAAGTCATAAAAATCAATATATATATATCACAGCGCCAATGTCTAACCAACCGTAGCTACAATATAAAGTAAACATGCTGATACAAGAAAAGAATACTAAAAAAATACCTCTAGTAAGGCATGACCTCAGGGTCCGTGTTAGTATCCATGTCAACATCACTAAAGTCCATCTCATGAGGCTGACACTCTACCTGCTAGCAATTTCATAATGTCTACACGCGTCCCGAAGCGCCCATGTAGGGTGTGAGACAAGTCTCAGTAGGATACCACCCAGAGGTGCGTACTTAATATATGTGTTTAAGAAGACATGATTATACAAGAAAAATAGTGAATAGTGCAATGCCCAAAACTAAACAAAGACTTAAATGGTGCTCAGCAGCCACCAGGAAGAGTCACCTACTTCGGCCAACATCGGAAAGTCTGATCTGCAGCCCGACACCTCATGCCACCTGACACCATGTGTCTCACGTACCGACGTCCTGAAGTCATGCCCCACCATCATAACCCAGCTCGAAATCTCAACCTGCCCATGGAACAACATCTGGAGGAACAACAATACCTGTCCTCAAATGATAACTTGAGGGACAACGATGTCTGCCCTCAAATCACGGCGAGCCTCTGCCCCCAACCTGACCACCTCAAAGCAGTCTCCCGAAGGCTCCTCACCTTCTATGTGGCTTCCTATGGAAAGCACCCCCAAACCAAATATACCTAACCGTATCTATTGGGGTCCTCTACCCAGTGACTGGCCGTACCACCTCATCTCGAAGTCTATATGTGTGCACACTACTCAAATGTACCCGGTGAGCAGTAATCACCTCAATAATTTCCCAAGCCACAACATCTTTGTAACCTCGTGTCCCTACGATCCTGTCGCTCCAGTCTGATGGTCTCGCCATCCAGTAACCCGGGCCAAGCCCAACCCAACAGTCCAACGGTCTCAACCAACGTCTGTGACGCCAAATCCCGTGGTAGAAACCACCCAATGTAACCCAAGATAAAAGCCCCAACCTTTGATCCACATCTCTCAACAATATATCCGGGATATTCCCAACACAACATGCAGTTCAACATAGGCAATATCACACATGGCATATTCATACTTGGAAGCATCAAATTAAACCGGAAATTACTAAATATTCAATTTGCACTACATGTGCTATCCCATACTAGTACCTAACTCATTCACAATTTAACCATTAAACTAAACAGTTTAACAAGAGTCATTAAATAATTAGTATAAACACATCAGTTTAAACAACGTTCCAATTCACATGAAGTTCGGCACCCCCGGCCGAAATGCCCCAAACAAGCAACGACCTCTATCCCGGTCTCGCTGAATCACATTAGGGTTAGGGAATACCCAGAGGCATCCCACAATGTAGACAATTAAATAAAAACAAAATAAACAGGGTTTCTCTCAACACTCGACATCGCACCCGAAGGTCGCAACCCCCAAAATTCTACGAAAACATGAAAGAAGGTATGCACCACCTACCTTGTACTCGTACGATGCCACTCCTTTGATTTCAGCCTCTGAATCAGACTGAATCGTAGTAGATCTGTGTTTCCATCAAATCCAGAAAATCCCGTTCGAAGGGAATCTGTGGAGGAACAAGTGAGGAATCAAGTACGAAGAAGGGTGCGCAGGGTTAGCCTCTCTGATGTAGTCTCGCTGCCTTTGATGGATTGAAGAACGGAGGTCGTACGGTGGATCTAGAAGGATTTGTGTTCGTGGAGGTCTTTTGGACGGACTGTTCATCCAAAGGGGGAGAAGAATAGAAATCTGGGAATGTGGCGCGGCGACGCCTCATTACATCAAATAAAAAAAGGTACATGATGTGTATTTCCCAAGTACACGCCGTGTAGACGTGTTTCCATACTCCGGCTTAAGCGGAGTCCAGCACACGGTCTGGACCGTGTACATGGTTAACACGCGGCCATGGTCTGAGCCGCTACACGGGCATGGGTATGCGGCATGTCAAGGAAGGCTACACGTCGTGTAGATAGAAATTTACACTTGGGCACCACACGACATGTACCTGGCCTCACATGGGTAAGGGATACACGGAGTATCTATAAATACATGTTGTGTAGTAGGAAAGTTATACACGGTCTTCACACACCATGTACTCGGCGAGCACACTGTCGGTCACTCGGGTAACTCATAAACAACGTGTACTTAAAGTACATGGCGTGTAGTCTGGAAATTTCCAAAAACTGCCCAGATTTTCTAGACATATCAAAATCTCTTCAAAAGTTTAAACAGGGTCAGAATTTGACCCGTTTCTAAAAACTCGGGTTCTTACAAACTCCCCACCTTAAAGTAGCTCATCCTCGAGCTACCAAACGAATCCAAGATATGGCACCGAACACGCCCATCCCGGTTAAACAACCCAAACAACCCCGGTCTCAAGGTTCTGGCTATATTACTAAAAAGGGGCTCCCCACCTTAGGAATCGCCTACTCAGTCTCAACTCAAACATTGCTCAAAGCAAAAAATAAACAAACAATGCCAAACGACCAATTTCCTGGATCCATGGTCCTCATGTGACGCATCATCTCCCTTGCACCTCCTCGGTGCTCACGTGTCGCTTCCGACACCCAAAGTAACTATCACCGCATATGCGTCTGCCGCCCTGAGGTCCTACATCTAATAGATTCTCAATTCAATCCTAGTCCCATGCACCTCAAGTAACCTGCATCCACGATGACCCGATTCCCACCACACCTCAAGTAACCTACATCCTTGATGATCCTGATGCCACACATATCAAATTATAAATAAAACATAAAACACATCTAAAATGATGCCAATCCCACTAACTAGCATCTAGTCAGTCCACAAGTATCATGTGCAGACTGTGAACTCAACCAGACATGCCTCAAGAGGCCATGCCAAACGAAAGTAACGAAAGTCATGGACACAACTACGATGTACCTTCCATTGTCATCGGCTCTCCAGCCTGCTCAAACCCTGGCAGCCCCACGGCTTGCACCTGACCTAACACACGGCTCCCTGAAGTCAGTCCTCCCTGTAGTGATGCCCTAGTCTCAGGCCACAGACCCCTCAGCTGGGTCCTACTGTCCATGTCACGTCCTCCACGTGCAGCTGAACCTCGACCACCCTCTCCTGGTACCGAACATGAATAAACTCCTGATGCCACAGTTTGTCTTAGTCCCTGTCTTCTGGCTATCTTAGAAAGATGCATGCAAAACCTCTCCAGATGTCTGACCTGTCCACATGTCTGACACTCCTTCGGGGGCCTATCGCACTGAGCCCAAACATGTCCGGGCTATCCACACTGAAATCAAACCACCTCTGAACTGCCACGAAGTGGTCTAGGTGAGTCCTTGGCCTACCCTCCCTACTAGAACTCATCTCTCCCCCGCTTCCTATTGTTCGAATCGTCACCTGAAGCTGTCACCCTACCAAAACGATATTTTTCTCTCTTGTTTCCCTCAGCTATGAGCCCCTGGTTCGCTGCCTTTGAGAAGGAACCCAGCCTGAAGATGTTTACCTGAACACGAATGGCGTGTTGTAAGCCATCCTCGAAGCGCCTCACCCTAGCTGCATCATCGCTCACCATACTGGGTGCAAAATGGGACCACTCTGTGAATGTAGCTGCGTAATCCATGATGGACATGTCTCCCTACCGAAGACTCAAGAATTCTTGAGCTCTCTCTGCCCTCAGCATCTCCGGATAAAAGTGTTTGAAGAACCTTTCCTAGAAGTTCTTCCACGCCAGTCCCTCATGCCTACGAGCATGTACCTGCACATCCAAACAATGTTTCGCCGGTCCTCTTAGCATGTATGTCGCCAGTTTGACTCTCCACCCTGGAGGCATCATGAGATGCTCGAAGATCATGTGCATACTCTCTATCCAGTTTTCTACCGCCTGTGGACCACCCTCACCCAGAAAAAGCGGCGGGTGCTACGGCTGGAACTCTCGCATCAGATACCCCAAAGAATGCTCTGTACTATGCATTCCTTTTTCAATCCCCTCCAAGACACGAACTAGGCTAGCTCGAAGTTGCTCGTCGAGCCACGGTCCGAACGCTGCCAAACCCGGCAGTTTCCCTGCCTGCACTGGATCCTAAACCTAATCCTACCCCTGAGCCTGTACCTGCGGCTCATGCTCTGCCTGCACCGGATTCTGAACCTGATCATGTGGTACTATATCCTCTGCTTCCTGTCACACCATCATGTCGTGAAGAAGTAACCCACTGAATACCATAAATAGAAAGATAGCCCACATATATCAATATAACAATATATTCTATGCAGATAAGGAAAGCAGTAAAAGGCAGTGCATAAAAACCACACTTACTCCCTCTCACCGCAACCCATTCCCTCAGCATCCCGATCTCACGACCTCTTTACCCGCCCACCATAGAGCCAAGTATCAGTAGTACCTCGGGTCGTGCCCGTCCTGACAACCAACGTTGCCTCCATCCTGACGACCAATTTACCCAATCCTAAAAGTTACACTACCTCAACCATAGTATATGCCTTCTCTTATAAGAGCCAGACCCATATGTCCTGCACATGCAATTCTACAAAAATACGAAGCATGGAATATACATTTCCATAAACAAGCAATTCTATTAGGAGTTTTACCTATTCACATTTCAGAGCATACATAGCATGACAATAGATTTTATTCACATGGTATTATCAATTCACAAAGCATATGTGCAGTTATGAAATTGAAATACCCTAAAAAGTGCATATTAAAAGCCAAGCAAGAACCCCCTGCCATACCTTCCAAGGTTTACATATTATAATCAATAACACCGCACAACAAGTGATCCACCTAGGTGGAAATCATATCAACTGTAATCTGAGAAAAAAGAAAACAGTAATTCCCACCCCCGTCAACTCAATCAATCCATCATACATGGGGATGCAGGCACCCAAGCACAAGTTCAAAAATCAAGTTACAACAACAAACTATCTCCAGTCTACCATATACCAAATAGTAATACTAATAGAAATAAAAAAGAGAAGTCGCAATCACATTAGTATCCAGAAAAACACTACCACTAAATCCTTTTCAAGAACCCCTCCAATACAACTTTATAATGACCCGGACCCGGCCAGCCACCCGAACAGTGCCGAACGAGTCAGGTGTCACTACCTTCAGTGCACCTCCCCTGAACGTCAAAGGCTTAGGACTATCATCGAGCGCCTGATAGTTATAGTGGGGAGGCTATACCCTCCTAGAAAAATAAAATGGAACCGGTCTGAGAAGAATACTAAATATGCAGCGGAAATAAAAGTCATAGCAGACTCAAACCAGACCCGCATAGCGGAAGCACATTCAATAACAATAAAAAGTAGAATAAATATAAAAACCATAGCAGCAGAAACTAAAAAAAATTTCATGCCAGCAATCAACTGCAATAACTTCTAATACAACCAAGCATGCATACAAACAAGTCATAAAAATCAATATATATATCACGACACCAATGGCTCACCAACCATAGCTAAAATATAAAGTAAACATGCTGATACAAGAAAAGAATACTAAAAAAACAACTCTATTATGACACGACATCAGGGTCCATCCCATTCTCCATGTCAACATCACTAATTTCCAGCTCCTGAGGCTGACCCTCTACCTACACGCAATTTCATAATGTCTACACGTGTCCCGAAGGGCCCGTGTAGGGTGTGAGACAAGTATTAGTAAGATACCACCCAAAGGTGCGTACTTAATATAAGTGATTAGGCAGACATGATTATACAAGAAAAACAGTAAACAGTGCAATGCCCAAAAGTAAACAAAGAGTTCACTAGTGCTCATCAGCCACTAGGAAGTGTCACCTACATCGGCCAACACCGGAAAGTCTGATCTGCAGCCCTGCACCTCGTGCCACCTGACACCATGTGTCTCAAGTACCGACGTCTCGACGGCCCACCCCACCATCGTAACCCATCTCGAAAGCTCAACTTTCCCATGGCACAACATCCGGAGGAAAACGATACATGTCCACAGAAGATAATCGGAGGGACAACGATGTCTGCCCTCAAATCACGGTGAGCATCTGCCCCCATCCTGACCGCCTCGAAGATCTCTCCTAAAGGCTCCACACCTTCCACGTGGATTCCTATGGCAAGCACCCCCAAACCAAATATACCTAACCGGATCTACCTGGGGCCTCTACCCAGCGAGTGGTCGTACCACCTCATCTCGGAGTGTATCTGTGTGCGCACTACTCAAAATTACCCGGTGAGTGGTAGTCACCTCAATAAGTTCCCAAGACACAACATCTATGACACCTCGTGACCCTGCGAACCTGTTGCTCCAGTCTGATGGTCTCTCCATCCAGTAACCCGGGCCAAGCCCAACCTGACAGTCCAACTATCTCAACCAACGTCCGTTATGCCCAATCCGGTGGTAGCAACCACCCAAAGTAACCCGATCTAAAATACCCAACATGTGATCCCCATTACTCAACAATATATCTGGGCCACACCCAACACAACAAGAAGTTCAACACAGGAAATATCACACATTTCTTATTCATACATGGAAGCATAACTTTAAACATGAAATTACTAAACAGTCCATTTTCACTACTTGTGCTATCCCATACCAGTGCCTAACTCTTTCACAATTTAACAATTAAACTAAATAGCTTAACTAGAGACATTCAATAAGCAGTAAAAACACAACAGTTTAAACAATGGTCCAATTCACACGCATTTCGACACCCCCGGCTGAATTGCCCCAAATGATCAATGACCACTAACCTGGTCTCGCTCAATCACAACAGGGTCAAGGAATACCCAGTGGCATCCCACAATGCAGATAATTTAAAAAAACAAAATAAATAGGGTTTCGCTCAACACCCGACATTGCGCTCGAAGGTCAAAACCACCAAAATTCTACGAAAACATGATTGAAGGTATGCACCACCTACCTCATACTCATACGATGACAGTCCATTGATATCAGCCAATGAATCGGACAGAATCACAGTAGATCTACATTTCCGTCAAATCTGGTAAATCCTATTCGGATGGAATCTGCGGAGGAACAGGTGAGGAATCAAGGATGAAGAAGGGTGTGCGGGTTATCCTCTCCGATGCGGGCTCGCTTCCTTCGACAGATCAAGGAACGGAAGTCGTACGGCGGATCTAGAATGATTTGTGTTCATAGAGGTCTTTCGGATAGATCGTTCGTCCAAAGGGGGAGAAGAATAGAAATCTGGTAATGAGGTGGGACGACTCCTCGGTCGATCAAAAAAAAGTACATGGCATGTATTTCCCAGGTACAGGCCTAGTAGATGTGTTTCTGTACTCCAACTTAAACGGAGTCCGGAACGTGGTCTGGACCGTTTACACGGTCAACACACGACCATGGTCTCGTCCACTACACGGGCATGGGTACACGGCATCTCAAGGAAGGATACACGCCATGTAGATGGAAATTTACACCTAGGAACCACACGACATGTACCTGGTCTCGCACGGGTAAGGGATACACGACGTTTCTACAAATACACACCATGTAGTAGGAAAGTTATACACAGTCTTCACATGACATGTACTCGGTGAGCACACGGCCGATCACTCGGTTATCTCATACACGGCATGTACATAAAGTACACGGTGTGTAGTCTGGAAACATCTAGAAACTACCCAAATTTTCCAGACTTCTCAAAAACCTGTCAAAAGATTAAACAGGGTCGGAATTTGACCCGTTTCTAAAAACTCGGGTTCTTACATTCTCTATAAATGGATGCACAATTTTACTAGTGGTGTTTTGGGAGGTGTATTTTCGGGTGTTCCACACATCCCCTTTGTAGGTATATCCTAGTGTGGAAATGATGTACCAGGACCGCTGATATCTTTTTCGGTAGTTATGGATGAAGAAGGTTGTGGTGGAGTTTGTTTCTCAATGAATTAAATGAAACTAGGTGAAGTCATAAAACTAGGCTCCCATGAGTTTAGCTCAAACCCTTGAGGTTACAAAACAGAATGTTGATGGGATATCGATGGACTTTGTGATGAGTTTACCAATTATGTTCATGGGAGAATATACCATCTGGGTGATCATTGATCGACTCACCTAGTTGGCCCACTTCCTACATATCAAGGAGCATAGTTCATTAGAGATCATGTGATTCCTATACATGTGGAAGATTTTTTCCCTTCATGGAGTTCCATCATCAATAATTTCGTATCATTATTTTATTTTAACATCCCAATTATGGAAGTGATTTTATGAGGCATTTGGAACTCAGTTACTCATAAGAACAACAATCATTACCAGATTGATACCTCGATGGAGAGGACCATTCAGGTTGTGGAGGATATACTACAGGCTTGCAAGTTAGAATTCTGTCATAGTTTGGATAATGACCTATATGTGGTGGATTTTATATACACCAATAACTACCCCTCAACTAATGGTATGGCACCATTCACGGATTTTTACATGTGACCCTTTAGGTCGCCACTTTGTTGTACTGACCTAGGAGAGTCTGCACACATGGGAATGGAGTTGTTGTGAGATACTATGGAGAAGGTGCAGATCATTTATGTGGGGATAAAGATTTCGCAGAGATGGAATAAGTTGTATACTAACAAGAGATAGATAATTTTGGATTTCACGGATGGAGACCTTGTGTGTCATTGGGTCTCACCTCAATCTGGGTTATAGATATTTTTATGGGGCACAAATTTATCTCTAAAGTTCATCAGCCTTTTCCAGATACTGAGTAGAGTTGGAAGTTCGCATACTGCCTATCTCTAACTTTATAGTTACATTGGGTAAATTATGTCTTCCACTTTTCATAACTAAGGAGTTCTATGCATGACCCATCAGACATCATCGACTAGGTTGAGCTAGACATTGAGGATGTGATGATTTTTGCAGAGTACCTAGTGGAGATCACGGATTGAAATTAGATAATCCTTCATAGGTGAGTGACTCCCATGGATCATGTCCTATTGAATCAAAAGAATCTCCATGAGCGACTGTTGGAGTAGGATTCCCTCATTTGTAAAAATTAACCAGATGTTTATTGGAATCATTTTTATGGATTTTTATTGACAAAAAACGTTAAGGTGGGTAATGATTAGTATCGTGGATTTTTCAATATATTTTTTCATATTTTATATGAAATTATTATGAGTCCAGGTGCTAAGACGGTGTGTGATTCTGAGGATCAATGTGCCCAATATAAATGATTGATAAATAATAAAATATAAATAGTGTGGTTAACGATTTTCCTAAAAAAGATGAAAAACATGTAAATAGGTTCCCATATCAGAAATATGAGGTCACCATTGCATTAAGATAAGTGATTTTACTCTAGGAAAGGCCTAACCTAGATCGACATAGGTTAACTGTGACAACTAGATTTCAAATGTAAAGGTAATAATTTTTTTTTAATAAAAATATTTTTATTCGATGCGACAAAATTTATTTTAGATTTTCCTTTTAATAAGGGTTCCAAGGTTAGGATTATAACCCTTGAATTCCCTGAAGTATCTAGAGAGATCATAGGAGAAATCACTCAATGGACTATGACGAGATGGGGGAACGAGATCATTCTTGAAGGTTTTCCATCAGAAACTAATCCTCTATAATGAACAATTCATTCATAGTTAGGGAACTATACATTGATTTTATCCACTCATGTATAAAATCAATGACAAATATGGATCAAACAACCAATAGGCTGACTTGAGGATTGTTCATTCTTGGGGGATGAGAATAATTTAGTGAAATCAATTGGGTTTATTGTCATGAATTCTTGTTTCATAAATCTCCTTTCTAATAAGAATAGATTTAGGATGATATGAAAAAAGGTATAGGTTCGTTCCTCGGTGTTTTAGTTGTTCTTTCCTTACTTAAAATCAGGGAGTTCTTTTTTATTGGACCTCTGTTGTCACGAATCAACATTTTGGGAGGCTCCAAAGGTGATCGTTTCCCTAGACTGATGAAATTATGAATCAGAACCCATAGCAATGTAGAATGTGGAAAGATGATCATCTAAGTGAATTAGTTTTGAGAAATGGAGCACCAACGAATGATTTGAGGCCCACATATATAGTGGTTTCGGTGGCTGAAAAAGGTAGTAGTGACCTATGGAACATAGTGACACGACATGAAAATGGTGTGTGGGACATGGCTCGACCGTGTTGAAGGAATATTAGCTATTAGGAATTTTCTCATAGTGGTGGAAAGACCGCGTGTAGCTGGTGTATGTGGGGAACACGTGGACATTGTGTACCAATATTTTGGGATGTGGTCAGGCACTATGGGGAAAAGAGGGGAACACAAACAAGGGAGGAATGTGTGTAGCTGATGACCTGGTATGTTTTCATGCAGGCTAGACCAGGGGAACTCGGCCACTCTAGGCAGCCCATCGGGCCCATATAGTCTAACTAGGCCCAACGGGATGGGCCAGACCTGGACGAGTAGGGTGGACTGGTTCGGTTTAGCTAGGTGGTCTGGCCGGGTCTGGTGGGTCGGATTGAACTGGAACCAGACCCATGTAGGATCTTTTTACTAAAATGATCATAATTTTCAAATGGATCATTTGTTTGATATGCCGTCTATAACATTGGGACCCTTGAGAAGAGACGATATTTATAAAACCAGTGTTGGATCTTTTCCAAAAAATATTTACAATGACACAATTTATTTTCATGGGTAGTTCCTAGGGATAATGGGCACAACAAGTGTAAATACTACTTACCATGAACCCTCTATATTCTATGTGATTTATTTTCTATTATCCATCATATCATGGATATTTTTATTTTGGTTTAATTGCATTTTTATTTCTATAGGGTTTTGTTGGTATATTTTCCTACTCACAAAAGTATGGTCCCTTCACCCTTATTTATAGGATAGAGTTCTTGGAATCCCCCTAGAGGCCCAGAGAAGACCATTTATTCCTTTGTCGTGCCCTAGGTAGAGTATTCTCCACTGATGAGACCAACATTACCTGGTGTTGATCCTATACATAGAGGGTTTATTCAGATAGAGTTGTTTGTATCACTCCAGAGCCCTGATATTGATCCTTCCCTGATGTGTCATATCTCTCATCAGTTCATTCAATTTATCTTTATCCTGACGATTTTTTAATGAATAGTATTTCTCATATTGACATCATCAGTGATATCATACTCATGAGTGTGTTCTCCAATATGACTGCTTTGTGGAATAATTGAGTTTAGCCCCACGTTTTGATATGCAGTGGTTGTGAATTACCCTTGAATATGTGGTATGGTTTGAGTATATGTAGAAATTCATGTTATATGATATAAACATATACTTGTGTAGAGATTATTGTACTTGTCCATTGTGTTTTTCATCATTGTATAAGGGTGTCCTACTGAGTATTGTTATACTCACCTATGTAGGAAATTCTCCCACACGTGTCATATCTAGATTAGAAGTGTGACATTTTAATAGTGTCCAAGGAGGATCAAGACTAAAAGGGGCCTTGTGAGACCAGATGTACATTGGTGTTCCTATGTCATCAGATAATAGACATAGTATTTTTCCCTCATGTTAGATCAGGTAGGTTTTTCTTTTGAATAGTTTTAGGAACATGTTTACAGAATTTCTACTTTGTGGGCTTGTATTCTAGCAGTTTTTACTTTCCATCACATTCATTGTAGTACCATAATTGTGTGATATTGTGTATTCTTTGAATTATTTAAGTATTGTTTTTACATATAATATTTTTTTGGCTTGGATATTTTTGTGTGTGTACAGGTACTAAGGTAATTCCTCTTATGTTAGCTGTATTATTACTTAGTGCTAGTCACAAGATCGTGGCCTATTGGAGGTAGGATAGGGGAGTCATGGCATGGGCCCCTCTAAGATGGGTCATTACAATAAATATTTAGGTATTTTTAATTATCATTCCACATGTGTTTCCAATTTTGGTACCCATTTGACATATGGATATAGATACATTGATGGATCTCAGTATTGATGTCATGGAATTAGAATATAAGGGCTTCATTTAAAAGTTCACATACCCATGAGTATCACATTTCTAGATCTCTAGTAATGTGGATATAATTATTCTACTCTATAATGACTACAAGAAGTTGAATAATGGTTAATTAAAGAATATATATCATTTTTCCATGATCGATGATCTTATTTTCTTATTAATAAGAGCTTAGTGGTTATCCAACATTGATCATCAATCACATTATCGCTATTTATGATATATATATATTTATATGAAGGAATCATAATGATAGTATTTTAGAGTAGTTATGGTCTATATGATATCATAATGATTCCTTTTGGGAAACGGAATTCTCCATAAGTCTTAATGGAACCATTGAAAATTTTATTTTGACCATATCTCGAATCATTCCTCATAGTTTCTATTGATGACATGTTGACCTACTAAATGGACACTGAGTAACATTCTAGGAATTTACATATAGTTTTTTGTAAACATAATGAACATTAGTTTTAGACTAATAAATTAAATTTTAAATTTTGGATTTAGGAGGATAATTTTTTGGGAATGTGGTTCCTGATATATATATAACTTAGGACTATATAATAGTTTATTTAGTGTTGTCTAGGACATGTCCCCTAAATGTGTTCAATATTATGATATTTCATAGATTAGATAAATACTATCAATTTTTATGTAATACATATCCCTTTTATGATCACCATTTAATACACTAATAAATAATAGAGTGATGATTATGTGTCCATGTTAGTGTATATAGATTATTATTGAGAAAAACATGACATTAATGATAACTCTTTTATTGATTCTTATGTGGGATGGGATTGAATATACTAATAATGGTAATGTATAAGACATTTTTTAGGAAATATATTGATAAAACATGTGTATCTATTAGGATATGGGTAACATCAGCTGTTAACCAATTAACTGATCTATCCTACTAATTAGACAGAGTTACAAATAATGTACATGTTTTAATGTGTTGGTAACATTATATTTTTAGGGAATGATTTTTCCCAACTGACTACAAAAGCCTCCTCTATATCATTACACACAGGGACATATCATTGAGTCAAAGGAATTATGTAGAGTACAACCATATGTTTTATATTGAGTTATACAATTCAGAAGGTGAAGGAAACCTCATTAAAAGTTAACATATCCACAAGACAAATTTATATCATTAATGCTATTATTGAGTGCATAGTGAATGCCACTAGACTGGGGATTTAAAGAAAATTAGCATCAAAGTTCTGAAATAACATTGACATTAGGGATCCAAACCCCGGTACATTCTAAGGATATCATGTAGAAAATCAATGACAAAATTTAGACCTGGATGTTTATCAAATTTTATTTGATGTGTGTTTGGTTTAAACTCATAAACATTTACCATTGTTTGGATGAATCAATGTTGATCCCATCTAGATCATCCACACAAACTTCATGAGTTTCCACATAGACCATTAATTGATTTTAGAATGCGAGTTTGGAGCTCTGATGATTCATTTTGTTTCATGAACCGCAACTCATTCTCATGTCTTCGATTCAAGATGGAATTGTTGGATCCTTCACTTAGATAGAGATATTGACTATATATGTTGTAGGAGGAATGAAGATCTCTCAATATGTTGTAATTAACACACTATTGAAATTATCTCCTCTTGAAATATATCGTGGATGTTAGAAATACCTGGATAGGGTTCTACAACACACATATATTTGAATCCCAACAAATAATAAATATACCCATAATTATTTATTGAAGAATTGTTATAAATATTATTTATATATTACCATGTATATATAATATATAAATATATTACATGATAATCCCATGTAATTAAACTGACTCATAATTCAGGAAAATATTAAACATCCAATTGATAATAAAATAATATTCATTCATATAACATTATTCCATTTAATCGCATGAAACATTGTGAATACGTTTAATAAATAAATTCAGTCCAATTATTTTTTAATATAATGAAAATGAATTTTTTACTTTAATGGTGTTTTTTAATTATTGGAAGACACTTAGTCCCAATGACAGAGCACATCATTTATTGTATTCCAATTCACCACAATGAGGAAGATTCATGAATACTCTATTTTATGTGACCCACTATGAAATTTATAAATAATATTGAATTGTATTTATAATATAAGATAAAAATATAGAAACCCATCGAGATCCCTATTGATGTGTGGAACAGTCATTACAATGGAAACCATACTATGAACATGAAATTTTTAATGTTATCTTTTTGACATATGATAACTCATAAATCATTATTTATAACTTGTGTCATTATCCATTCATTCTAAAATGTCCTTTTAAATAGATAAACATAGCTTCAACTTACATGTATATATATATTTATAAAGGAACTACCATCATGATCAATGACGGTTGATATATCACATTATCAACTCAAAAGTGAGAAATTATATCTTGTTCTTTCAAAAATTCCATACCAACAATGACACAACTAACACAAGCTACCTTATCCTGACAACAATTCCATAATTTATTCAACATATCAAGCTAATAGATAAATTGGAAATCATTTATATTTATCTCTAGACTGGAGACTAGTACACTTGTTAAGATATAATAATAAGTAATGAGACATGAAACATGTGTTGATCCTACTAGGAGCATCCATCATCAACATCTCATCAACTCGAGATCACTAAGTGTGAACTTCAAGAGAAAAGTCCCAATGTCTATAATCCCCTAGCACCAGATTGTCCTATATATTATGATTAATAAAAATATGAGGTATTTAAGCCATAAAATATATCATTATGACTACTGGCATGGTTTCTCTTCATTCACATTATATCATGGGAACTTCTAAATCATTTTGATAAAAAATTAAAATTTAGAATATTACCATTATTATTGTTGACACTGATGTATCAAAAAAAATTCATGAGACAAAAACATTTATATACCAAAATTTATTCATTTACTAGTAATAAATCTACGTACAAACATTCGGATTATGGAACCCAATTTCAAAACTGAAACATGAAATAGAGAAAACATCTAATAATCCCCTCTTTTCTATCTATGAATTCAAAACTTTGAGTAAAATCCATTATGATATTATAAATCTTATGTATATGATTTATCCTCTATGGTATCCTGAGCTCAATGGTATGTATGATTAATTCAATATTATCATAGTAAACTAAAACATGTTCTGCACTACTAGTCACGACATCAATGTTTGAGACAATGTTCTGTTTCCAAAATTCCCTTTAGCTATATCAAAAAACACTATATACACTAATAATATTGTAGAATCCTAGACCATAGGTTACATTAATAATATACTCCCCAAAACACCTCTATTTAGGAAAAATGCATAGTCTAAAGAAATTATCATATCATCATGATCTATATCGAAACTAACATCTATGTATCACCTCACTACTAGTAGCTCATATCCTTTATACACCAGGACCATATACTTTGTATACCATAAGTACCTCAGGGTTTTTTTACATCTTCCAAGTGCATATTTGTAGTAATTTTTTTATATGTACCCACAATTCATAATGATAATGAATCATAAACCCATTTACAAAACATGACAGACATGATAGATCCCAATACCAACTCATATGGGACTATACACACTCATTCAATCTTCTCCTCTTTTTGTTTATGAATTTTCATGTAGTGATTAATACAATGTGACATTGGAAAAAACCATCTCTTTTATTGTTACATATTGTACATTTCATGTAAATTTTTAATATATGTACATTTTATTATACAAAGAGTCTTATGAGATCTATATCTATATTTATTGATACATATAATGTGTTGTGCCGCATCAAAGTCATTCAGGGATAAGAATTCATTTAAACACATCATAATTGACTATAAGACTTTCACTTCATTTCAGATAATCAGTATGTCAACAATATATAATACAAGAAAAATGATTGAATTTCCATTATCCATCTTATGGAGACATGGATATCATTTATTCCTAATGAAACTATATTCTTTAATAATATCATTGAAATGAATATTCTACGATCTTGATGCCTCCTTCAACCCATAAATGGATCTCTACATCTTTCACAGTATTATTGATATATTTGAAATCATAAACACAATGTGTTAAGTAATATATATGTCTTTAACAAATTTCTCATTTAGAAAAACTATTTTTAAATTAATTTTCTTAAAATCTTAATCATTGGAGTCTATTGATTCATGTAATAATATGATACACTACATCATTCTGAATGCTGAAAATGTGTCATTATAAACTATTTCTTGAGGTATCATGAATCCCTTCACTACCTATGTTTCCTTTTAGGTTATGAACATTCAATAAATATCATATTTTTTAATTAATACTTATTTAGAGCTAATGGATTTTACATCGGTTGCTTGGTCTACCAAATTCCAAACATTAATTTTGTGTCTGGATCCTATCCTATAATGCATGGATTGTTTCCAATTTGTATCATCAATTAATTATTATACTTATATTTGGTTTATATGTTAATTATTATCTATGTGTAATGTGTCACATGATGTTGTGTCAAGAAATACTTAATGCTATAGTTCACTATCCTCCCTAGTGGACCTACACAGTACTTGTGTCTCATGTGAACTTGTATGTCCCACATTATCTTTTAAATATTGTTCCAATTCCAACTCTTGTGCATATAGAGCATCAACTTCATCAAACTAAATTTTTCTAATATTATTTCCACTGGTAATTTTTTCCCTTTCTTTATATATTGGTAACTTTTTGAATCAAGTTTTTTATGAATGGTTATATACATAATATATTTTTGTTTCATTATGATAACATATAAAGATTCACCTTTTTATTCATGATTAAATATTTTTATTATGTATAGTCTTAAAAAATTAATCGCATCTCGATACATATATGTGTGAAAATTGGGATTTTATTTACACAGAAACTCATTTGTAATCTCATCAATCACTTTAGTTGGTACAATGTTAAGAGTATGTGCCACATTCTATAAGGCATATCCATATTGAGATTATTGATGTGTTTCAAAGCTCATCATTGATATGAACATTTCATGAATAGTCCTATTAGAAATTTTAGTAACACCAATAATATTTGATGTATTCTGAGGAGTGATTTGGGATAATATTCAACACCCCTTCAAGTGATCAATGGAATATAGGATAAAATAGTTTCAACCTCAGTCTAAATGATGTTCATTAATCATATTAACATGATTTAATTGTACATCATGTTACAATTCCAAAAAATTCTAAAAGGATTCCCACTTATACCACACTATGTATGTTTAACCATTCCCATTATTATAAACATTAAATATAATGACATAAAAAATATCACATATTAACTCTATTAGTAAAGGAGAAAATATGAAAGTATAAATTATTACTTTTAATCCATTATCACTAATTTTCTTCCATAAAAAAGTTTCTTTCATTCATTTTCCATTTTAAACAAGTATGCATATATCCATGGTTTTAAACTAAGTTGATTCTAAATACCCTACTTGATGTAATATATTAAAAACAATCTCATTTACATGAGTATAAATTATGTTCCATAGTTTTGTGTTATATAGGTCATGTTCAGTGTTATTTTTCAATGACTATTGTCACTGGGTTCTCATGTTTAGTTATAATTTTTTTTATTAAGATGCACTATTCTATAAAATAATCTATCCATATAAAATAGTGAAAAATTATTTCAAAACTCAAAATAATTTTCTATAGTTTCTATAATTTAAAATGAGATTATGTTTTTGGTTTTTGATGTAACATAAGATTAATTATTCAATACGACCAACAAAGAAACTATAAAATTTAGATTAGAATATCTAACTACTAAGGCCATTATGCTAGAATCATTTTCATCTTAGAGATCTGATTCTCCATTTGAAATGTTCTTGAATATTCATGCTTCCTATATATAAATTGAAATGAGTTATCTATATTCTATATCAAATAACCTAATTGTTGATAATAAAAAAAGCAATCAATGACAAAAAATACATCATGTAGAAGCATTGCTTTTCTTATTCTTCCCATATATACAATTCTTAATCTAGTTTCATTTCATCCCAAATAGAATGTTGCTAGAATGTGAATCATTTCCCCCTAAGTATATCATTCAATTTCTTGATTGATGGTTTTTCAGTTTCTCTGGATTGGACTAATACTTAGACACATTTATATTTCCCTTCCAATGCTTATTCACCATATGAAATGATGAATTGGCATTTTCTATATCCTTATTATCTAGGTAAACTAAATAAAAAATATATGGGTGTGGCTTTTTCATGTAAATCATATTTAAATCGATAATAAAATTCATAATATTTTGTGGAAAATATGAATGAGTGTGATCTAGTAATTAGATTAGCTTGAACATAATGTCTTCAAGTCTCTCAATGAACCCAATCATACTGAGTACCTTATGTCCTTATTGATTCCCTTATGCTATTACATATCAATAAACTGCACATTATATCTTATTCATTTCATGTCTTTCTCTATCCTGATATAACAACTGGAGATGAGTAATCATCATCATCCTCAGGAATTTCTTACAATAAATATTTAATCTATGACGACATGTTATACTGTAAATCTAGTTGATCATATACATTATTTCTCCATTTTCAATATCCAATTAAATTTCCCCATATGAAGGATCAATAGATATTGATGGCTCAGTTACATAAATCATACTCTTTTCATATTACTATGCGCATGCACCTATATCACTCTTAGAAGTGGTGTCTGATCAAGATATTTTATTTATCCAGTATCAATCATAGTTATAGACATTATTTTCTCTTCTTGATTTCCATATTTCACTCAAATAAATTAATTTAACAGTTATTATTTTTTCTATATTACCATTTTTCATTAATGAATAATTTATTATTTCATTACATGTCTTCAATGATTTTATTTCATCTCATTCTCCTTCACTACTATGTTTGGAATTCTAGTTCCCAGAAATATTCTAGTAGAAATCATTCTTGAAACCTCCCATAATTTTCTATATTATTTGGATACACTGCTACGAGGTGTGATTTAATGTAGTGACTAGGCCAACAAACATCATTGAGTCATTATTCCATGAATTATTGAGTAAAGTCCAATATTATCATAATCATACCATTGATTCTCTCAATGATTTTATTATAAATTGATTGAATGATATCTTTGTCTACATAATTTCTAGAAAATTTAGTCAAGTCAATACATCATTCTTATATGATATATGTGTTAGTTGAAGGTTCCTACAACTTTGTCTGATGAGCATCCCATACACCCAGTTTTGTTCAAATTTGAAAATGTTAAGGAATTTTGACTTTTTATTTGGAAGGTTAAATATTTCCTTGTGATTTTCATACATTTATATTATATATTTTCTGACAATTTAGTAATTCTGACAAATGAAAAATCATTAATAGATAAACATTCAACTCATCATCTTGTGTCTTTCATGTTTATTATTGTATTTTTTCTCATAGTAAATATGGACATTAATAACTAAATAAAAACTGAATTGGGGAATTAAATTACACAACTAGTCATGATAATTTAATAATTGTTATTCAATTTATACATAATTTATCAAATAAAACCTCGGGGTGTGATACAAGTGATAATTCCATACTCATATCACACATCTATCATGGTCAAATGTATTCACTCCTCATTTGGCAAACCACCTCATCTTGGTGGGGTCTATGCCTTAAAATGTTATCATTAATATTTCAAAAATACAATCATGTTGTGGAAGAGGTATCATTAAGACTAATATACACATAGATATGAATGGATGTGATAGAAAATATATATATTATGTAAAAATAAGGATTTAGAAACCATCATAGACATAAATAATTATTACAGTATCACAAGTAGGTTATAAATAATTTAATAATATTTACCCAACATGCACATGATCGGTCCCTACTCAAGAGTAATGGGAATATCAAATAAACGAAATATAAAATATATTATCTTTAAATTTAATGTATGAGGGTATTTTTATATGTTAAATAAATTATTTAAATAATAATAATTAATTCCCAGTCATTCTCGATGTGAATTTAATTCATTAAGAAAAATATATAAATATTCAATTAATTTAATTTATTTAAAATATTTAAATAATTAATTTTATTAAAAATAAATATATTATTATATCTAATAAATTAGTAAAATAATTATAGATTATTTAATATTTTTTTAGTTGTAAAACCCTACCTTGGGTCTATACAGGTCTTACGGACGCAATACATTCAATTTTCATCCAAGACGACCCCATGTATGGTAGCTACAATTCATTTCTATCTACAATAGACTTTTATGGATTAGGGAGACATGCCCTTTCCAATTTCCTGGATGGTCTAGTTCAACAAGATGTGATAGGTTTCAACCAGGAATTCCAAACCTACCTTTTGGTGTATGAGAACCTAGATCATGCTACTTTTGAGTGAAACATGAAAAAAACATGATGAGGATCCTATGATGGGTGGCCATCTTTTTTAGAGGAGGGAGATAGTTTGAAGAATGATATTGTGGTTATAGGGGCTTGAAGGGATGGTTGAGAAGGTGATGAAAGCATATTAGGATGGAACAATAATCGGGGGAGTTGCTGGAGGTAGAGGGCTTGTCCACTAGAGATGGTACCGATGAACGTATGATTTTATTTAGTGAGCATGGTTGGGATATAGATGAGTCTATAATTGTATGATGACTACATATCATGGGGTTTCATCTTCAAATTTACGTAAAGGTGGTAAAACTGAAGGGCAGTGCCAATAAAAAAGAATTTGTGGCATTTATAGATCATTAGAGGGAGGAGGATGTTCTTCTCATTTAGAAAATGAGATGAAGTTAGTGTTGACACAACTACGAATGTGGTCTGGTCGGGGAGATGGAGGCTGAGTATTCATAGAAAATCCTTTTTCAAATTGATTTGGATTGATTCCTTCATAGATTTCTCCCACAAATAAAAATTTATCCCCATTTTTAAAAACCATCAAATATTAATTTTTTTCATAATTTATCAAAATATATATTTTTTGTTATTATTAAATTTTTCTAAAAGTATATTCCATTAGAAATTTTTTTTCTAACGTTCCAAAAAATGAGAAGTAAGTTCCACGTACAAATGGGGTTCTGAAAAATGCATTTTGGATAGAACATGGATGAAAATTAATCTCATTTCATAAAATATCTTTTCTTGTTATTTGACATTGTTCCATTATAAAATAACACATTAATAAAATATCTGAATTTTATTTTTAACTGAAAATAAACTAAAAATGATCATTATAATATTTTTTGTTGTAAATTACAGGAATATTTGAAATCATATGGAGCTATGGCATGTAAATTTGAGGCTTAAAAAAAAAATCTACTTAAATTTTGAGAAAATTAATTTTTCATTTCAAATAAAATTCAAGACATTTTTCTGCTTATAATTTTTGGTACATGACCAAATAATTGAAGACATTGTTCGAGGGATTGAAATTTTTTACCACTAGAATAATAAAATATCATCATATCTAGTGATCTATATCCCCTTATCATTATATGGCCTCAGATGAATTTTCAATGCCCATAATTTAAAAATAACAGTTCCCACTTTTGATTCAATGTTCATTCGAATACAGTTCATCTCCAATGAAATTTTCCCAAATGATCTTATGCTAAACCACTCAATATTTACCAATAACTCATCAATATTAAATGTGTATGTTTCTTATTGAAATCTGAGTGCTATCTCGATAATAGAAAATAATTCTTCAATGTCAAAACCATGTGTTGTTGATTCATGAAGGTGTTCTTCGATTCATTTCCCAATTACAAACTTTATATCTCTAGTTAGTATGAGGAGTGAGGATCTTATAACCCAATGGAATAAACTGAATTGTTGAAATTTTCACATCTCTAATTTTTGGATGGATATTATAAATACACTTGTAGGGATCTATAAAACATATATATTTTATGTCCACTAAATGTGAGATATATATATTGATTTTGGGAAATAAAATTTTTCATAAATATTATTTATGTTGTATCCCCAAAATGTAATATATTTAAATATATTACATGATAATATTAATTTATTAACTCCAAATACATATTTTATTATATTATAAAAGTCCCATTATTGTTAAGTGATAAACTAATAGAGACCATAAATAAAAAATCCAGCAAACAACCAACACATGTTCAATACTCCAGATCTTATGTAGAAAATTTGAAATTCAAATATCCAAATACCAGATGCACCATGAGCTTTGCACTTGTTTCCACATGCCACTGGTCAACTGAGTTCATATCAACTGAGGAAAATAACAACATGCTATCATGGTCACCTGATGAAATCCACCAAACCATTTTAATCCCCAAGACCATCAGAACGATAACCAATAGTCATTAAAAACGTCTATGACACAAACTGGATGGACAAATAAAATCATGGAATCCCACAAAACCAAAACAATTCTCTACAGTCCCAAAGTTGAAACAAAAAACCCATGTATGGATACAGTTATGGATCTAAAAACCAAAGACATCATGGATTAACCACTATGATTAAAAACATTGGACCATCATGAATACTAGCACATGAAACTAAGAACCATCTAACTAATAACACACCTGGAAACTAGAAAAAACACCATCCTTGAAGATAAATCTCATCGAATCAAAAAATTTATCAAGAATACAAGCATCATAAATGAAACACCATTTGAAATCTTAAGGAACCCAATGTGGGATGCACCACATAGTATTCCATCGACCAACTTCACAACATACTCAATAGAACCTTCAATCCTCTCCAATAACACATCCATCAATGAAATACAATAATAATCATACACTAGCCAAACCAGAAGTGTGGACATTGGGTCATGGGCCGCTCCTCTTGGGACACTGATGACGCCTCATCCCACAAGTAACAATCCAACTCTTCATACCAATGCACCAGACAAGTAGGGTAAGAAGATAGAAAATGTTGGTACAGTCATTGGAAGAGAGACCAATGGAATCAATAGTGAGAAGAAATCATATTGGAGAAAAAGAAGATCCAGTAAACTGAGAGATGAAACCCACATCAATAGAAACTCTCATGATAAGAACACTAGACAGAAAGGAGAATAGATGAAATAAAAGAATGAAATCCCGTGATTGTGATAAAACCCTTTAATATATGAGAGATGATGGAAAGAGAGGGAATCAAAAAGAGAAGGATGTGTGGGGAGAAGGAGTGGAGGGGTGATTCTTGATAGGAAGATCACATGTCTAACCCCTGATTTACTGTAGAAAAGTGAAAAAAATGAGAGGGGGAAGAAAGTCCCCAATTTATTAACTCAACTTATAATAAATTGTAATATTAAAAAAACCAATAAAATTAAAATAATATTTACTCATTTAATATTATTCCATGTATTCACTTAATATTGTATTATTAATTTTAATAAATAAATTCAACCCAATGGTTATATACTGAAATAATAATGAATTTCTTTATTTTTTGATGATCATTAATACATGGAAAACTTTCTAAACCTATGGTGGGGAAGACACTGTCCTATATTAATAATTAACATAAATATTATAGATTCTTGAATATTTTATTAAGTGTGACCCGCTTGGGACGTAACTATGTAGTAGTGAATAATATTTAAAGATGAAGAGTAGAGTCTATAATCCCATATAGCACCCAAAATATATAAGGTATAGTCATAAAAATTATTTCTATCATATGAACACATACTATGTAACATAATGTCTTTTTTTTGACATGTCATAAATTAGGATGCACCACTTATTCATCATCCTATTTTTAATGATTATTTTTCTAATTGGACAAACAAAATTTAAAATAACATTTTCCAGGATTTATGAAGGAATTACCATAGGGATCAATAATTCATGTGGTTTTTCTCCCACAAGTCAAAAGTGAAAAAATATATTTTACTATTCAACTAATGTAATACTTGAAATGAAACATCCATGAAAAGCGACCTCATCACGACATCAATTTCATTATTTTTCCTTTAATCAATGTTTGTGATTAAAAAGCATAAATTGATAGTGATATCAATTAAGGACACCATTAAAAATGTTCATAGACAGGACCATCCAATGAAATATAATAAATTTGTGTTACAATTATTATTTCATTACTTTTGTTCCAATAAATTTGATATCACTATGTGTGAACATCCTGAGAATATGGATATATGACTACGAGCCCCCAAAAGCTTGTGGGCACACATCATATGTATCCTATAAATATGATGTCCCCGGACCACATGACTTATTATTATGGTTACAAACATGGTATCTCTGGGTTCACATTATACCATTGAAAATAAAAAAACAATTTTTAACAAGATATAATCTTTGAAAATTACATTAAATAATGTCGATGAAAATGTATCAAAACAATTTGGTAAAAAAATGTATATTGAAACTATATAAATGTAATTGTAATCAATTTATATGAATGATATGGGTCTAGGGAAACAACATTCAACAAAGGGCATTTTAAATGGCCTTCAGATGAATAGTAGATCCTAATGGGTCTGTTTGGAAATTAGAGGATGGTTGTTTCTGAGCACTAGTAATTGATGTGATATTCCCCACCAGTTATCAAATAATATTTAGTATACCTAGTGAAGTATAATTAAGAGACTGACATAGATTGTGATGCTATACTGGAACTACAAGTATGTGGTTACAATATTATTGGGTGTTAATTAGATAATGATGATATGATCCTAATGCAGGGGATAGATTCATTCCACACATACCTTTATAATAAGGTGATAAAATAATTCATCACCTCTAAGTGGAAGGTGAATCCTAGAGCTAAAAATATTTACCATGTATTTTGGTGGGATTTCATGTGGCTAGAGTGGTAGTGGTAAATTGTTCAAATTGTTTCCTAAGGATATATATGAATGTTGATGAAAACAGAGGACCACCATCCCAGTGGTTTTCCCCAACAACATTCTGTTTCTATATGGAATTGGTAGGATATCATGGTGGATATTGTGACATGGTTTCCCAAGACTAGGGGACTCATGAGCTGACCTTGGTGAGATTACATTAGCGAATTAATTTTTCTAATTTATTTCTAATCCTTGAGATTCACTTAGTAGATAATATATTGAATTTATATGACCTTGTTTATTTATTATTACAAGATGATACATTGATCATTTTTCCATAATTTTATAAGGGTTTTTCATTAGGGTTTGGGTAGGACTTATATAATTCTTTAGGGTTTATGCTGAGATGGAGCAAAAACACACCATCCCCATAATGAAAGAAAGTCAGAATATAAAACTATAATATTTGTTTATATGATCCAATATTTTATTCTAGAAATTAGTGTATTTTTGGATGACCACTTATCCTTTGATGAGCTTTCTTACATGATTATTTATAATTATTCAATTTTTACGTAAACATACAATGTTTTTTTGGTAGTCCATGTCATTCACAACATTGTTGGAATGAGGCTAGTGAGGAAGTATTTGGGTGGCCCAGTATATTATAAGATAAATTCTAGAGTATAGATAACTTTTTTACATGTATGAATTTGAAAAATATCATAGAATATTTTCTATACCTAGTGCTGATACACCGCATGATTCTGAGACTCGTTGCTGCCAAAAATAATTTGTTAAAAATATAAAAAAATATTTTATATCACACAACAATATTTTTTACATATAATATATGGTCTTCTAAATAGAGTCTGAAAATGAAAATTTGATACCATAGTTTAATCTGGAGAATTTGATATGCAATGGGTGTGACCTCATGTTTTTTGGCATGGGATATCCAGTAGAGGTTGTCATTGGAATGCGTGTATAATAAAAATAATTAAATTGATTAATTATTTTAAATTAAATGAAATATAAAAATTTCAATATATAAATATGTTTTTATGTAGAATCTCTCAGGTTATTCATTTTACTATGTAACTATTAAGAGGAGGTTTCATTATCAATCATTGGAGAGTTGATATCGGATGATTACCAATGAACAAATCAAGGTGAATAGAGGTGCAGTCAATGGAACAAATCTCTCCCATTTTTGGTGAATATGTTATTTTCCAATGAATGGTGTTATATCAAGATAAGAATCATTATTTTTAGTTTCATTCATTATTGTTAAATGATTTATGGTGAATAAAAACTTATTATTTGATCTGTCTTTAAATAAACAATTTACGTGGGTATTCGTATCATATATAAATGGTATATCAAATTTATTATTCTTGTTATTCCATGATTTTAATCATGGTTATCCATAATATATATTAATTATCCATTAAAACGTGGTAATTATTATTTTTTATATATTAGATTTTACTTTTCTCCGCCAATATTATATGTCTTCTTCAATATAGGACTATAGGTCAACTATTCGACTATTCTTTGAGGGTTCAATCATGATCGAACCCCAAGATTCTTGTAAAATTCGTGTGTGGAAAAAGGATTATAAATTTTTAGAAATATTAGAATGATTTGAGAGATATGGGTGAAATTTCTCATGGATCCAGTAACTAGGAACATTTATGATGCATCAAAAATTTTATTTGGAACATTCAAACATCATGTGAAGGATTAAAAACATGATTTATGACCACTTGGGCGTGACAAATCAATGGATTCAATAATCATCATTGGATTAATTGAGATTCATGGAAGAACTTTTATTTTTTTGTGGAATTAGAGTAGGATTTGGAATCTATGTAACTGATCTGGATTTCTTTGAAAATCCATGCAACACAACATGTACTTTTTTGAATACACTGCATGAAGTATGGTTTCAGTAGTGTATTGGGATGCGTATTGTATTTAAATGGCACACATCATTTGGACCTCCATCATGGAATGTAATCCCTAGTTTTTTAAAATGATATGTATATTGTGTACATTCCTAGGATCCCATCTAACAATATACGCAATGTGGGTTGGGAACTCATCGTATAACAACAAATGGCTAGAATACATAGACACGTCCCAAAGGAAACAGGAACATCCATAAAAACACTACTTAGAAATTGGATGTTGAGATATGATTTTCATTACCCTTAACATTGTGTAGTACTACATGAATAGTGATATGTTTTATTCTAAGTAAATGTCCAAGAACTAGAATGGGACTACAAATAGTGTTAGTTCATTACACATCTTATTATCATTTATAAATATTCTATATAACACATATACTATTTTTGGAAAATGATTTTTTCCGTTAGTAGACTATTATGATTTGATTCACATAAAATGGGATTTTAGAATTTTTAGTGAATTTTATGATATGATTTGAGATGATTTGATCCTTAAGATACATTTAATAATTCATTATTACTATAGTGATCATGGAATGGGTCATATAACATATGAGTGTATCCCTCTTGTGGAGTAAGGAATGGGTCAACTACCTACAATGTGGTACCATCCAATAGAGTTAGGTCATGGGTCTTATACCTGTTGAGTGTCACACTACCAAGATGTCCTAGGATTATTACTCTAATATCAGAGTTGAACCCTCATATTGTACAAGGGTATGGGTCCTCTACTTGGAGATTTTGTCCCCCTAACTTGAGGGAAAGTGGTGAGTGTGGCTCCACATGGATACTACTTAGGAAAGACTCCCATGATGCTGGGAATTTGTGATGGTACTTTTGGTATTGTAATAAGACTCACATGTATAGGATATGCTATGGGAAGGGGATCCCCTTTCTCCACAATTTTGTTTTGTAATGTTAGTATATATGGTAGTATCTATGTATTGGATTTCATTCCACTCTTTCTATTGTATGAGTTGCCTACATTAATTGTGTCTCATATTTAACCTCACTTATATACATTATGTCCTCATAATGTCTCTAAATTATTTGTTACATAATATAGTAAATTTAGTTTATAATTGACTTTCTTATATTCAAAAATATTTTCAGTTTTTTATTTTTAGAGAATTACACCATAATTTCTAAAAAACAACTGAACGATTCTAAGGTGAACACTTCTACTTCACTATCATATTTTTTCACAAAATAAAAACTATTAAAATGAAGCATGGATTCTATTCATATTCAATCCTCAAAACTATTATATAGATCTCTTACATGTCTCTATTCGAACATAAATCCTATGAAAAACATTTTAGAAATTTGGATTATCATAAAAACCTCAGAAAGTTATACAAAATGATAGAAAACTGTTTGTACTACACAAACATATTAACCATGACTACATTATCATAAAGTAATAATTTTGTCCATTAAAATTTATTAAATGCATTCCTTTGAATATAATGTCATTTAATTAATTTTTTAAAAATAATTTCATTACCATATTTTCCAATAAAATTAAATAAAACTAATAAAGATAACTTGGTACATAATTATACATAAATGGGACAACAATGTAGTTGATTTACAAATTTGTCAATATTACTAATGGAATATCCATACAGACGAAATCCATACCCAATGCATTGGATAATATAATAAAACCATCCATCCATGGATCACCATGAAACCTACCATATTTGGGTTATCATATAACTACCTATCAAATGTCCAAGTACCTTGAAATAATCATAACACAGAAAAGATTGCAATTATCAACATTTCACTCATAAAATATCATTTGCAATAATAATAAATAATTTGAAGATATAGAAGTGATAAATACATTTTGAACACTATTTTCAATACCAAAATACAACAAAAATGATTTATTTATAAACCTCACAAAATAATAGGGTGTATTACATGAAAATATGTCTCAATTAAAGGATATTGAGATAGTGTCCCATACCAATAGATTGATTCTTTATGAATGATCATTATATTCCAAAATAAAAAACATAGGTTAATTATATAATTTCATGATAATCTTATTAATTTTTATTATTAATTTTATATAAATAATTAACATTTTATAACAATTTCATAATTATTTATGTTCATATCGGATGTTTTGTCGATATTCAGTACTCGAGTCAAAAATGAACAAGGTAAGATGTCAATAGACCATGTGGTCATAAGTCCAATATATCCTGAATAATATTAATGATGTTATTATCATTTTTATAAATTAATTATACTTTTAAATCAAACCATTTTTTATTTTAATGAATAAGGAAAAACTTTATAATCATGGAGATGGTAGGTCTTTCATAGACATGGGTATCATTTTCTATATTTCATTGATCGTTATGGAAAGAAGGTAAGAACTATTTTATATTTCCATATTTATAATAAAATCATTACTATAATATTAATACTTTAAATATAATTATATATATCATAAAAGTGATGTGGTGACTAAAAATGAATCACATTTCTTCGTGGATGTGATAGTTCACACATAAGCATAAACGACATTATCATTTTTATGTGCATGGAAAGTGAGAATGAAATTGATAGAATATTATCTTATAAGGATAAATGAATCATTAATATCAAATATCAACATTATTTTTTCATCATAAATATTTATTAATGACAGTGATGAAAAATGAACTATATTGGTCTTCAAGTATGTAGTCTTCCGTACACATGAGGAAAATGTTCATTTCCCATTTGATGAAATTGGACACTAATTCAAGTGATAATATTAAATGAATAAAATTAAATTTTATTGAGGAAACATGTTTTATTATTTCATCATGTTTTAGGGATATTTGAAAAGGTGGAAGAAGTAATTATATAGAAATATTTAAAGAAAATGATACCTCATCTTCAGTTGATCACAAATTATGAACAGCTTAACACATCTCAAGAGAGTGTTATGCTTAAAATAAGTCCACAATAGAGAGGGGAGGTACTCTATGAAGGGTTTTTAGGGATTAGTGAAGCAAATGGTTTATGAGTATTATGTAATAGATAATAATGGGAAACATTTATAGGATATGAGACAACACCATTATTAACTCCAGAAATATTAAATTAATATAAATTAATTTTAAACTCAAAATGAATCCAAATTGAGTTTTTTAGAATATACGAAATGGATAGTTTTAAATAATCTAATTAAATAATTATTTGATATATTTTGATTTCATTTTAAACCTTATCATTTTGATTTACCCATAATCATTATATTTTAATTTTAATTGAACTAAAAAAATTTAATCATTAATAACCATTAAATAATACTTATTTGGGAAACAATTTCCATTAATTGACACATTATATAATTTTATAAATTATCATATAAAACTTTTTGTAATGATATTTATGATTTTTAAATAATTTAATAATATATTGCTTTATTAATATTCCAATTCTGTCAATGTTTAGACTATTCATTTCATTGAATTGAAAGAAAATCTAATAAGAGAGGTGCCATTAAAAAAACCATTTAATAGACTTATATCATGTCATATCCAACTAGAAAATTAGTTTAGTACCATAATTAATGAAAATTATATTTATATTTATATTATCCATATCAATTATTTAATATTTCATTTATTAAAAAATTTATTCCATAACTGTTGTGACATTATTTTGGAAATTATATAAACTATAAAAATTAGAAATAAACTACGTTGATGTAAATAATTTCGGTATATTTTAGTAAAATAATTATTATCAATGTTATATAAAATTTATCACTATATTGTAGGTGTTATACTTTTAAAAAATAATAGGTTTTATTTTTTCACTTTCAATTTACTTTTTTGTATAAAAAATATTTATATCACTTTCATGGAAGAAAGTACATTAAATGATTTAATTTTGACCCTTAGTTGTTAAATTTTTTTGACTCATCCAATATGACATTTGAAGGTATTAGGTATATTGTATTTTCATTATAATATTATTTTTTACCTTAATTTGTCAGATTTAACATTAACCGCAGTAAATAAGCATTGTTAAAGTTACTATTCATAATATAAAAAATAAATATAAGTAACCTATTAACATATTTTGAAATATTTTTTCAAAAAATTTAATCCACTAATCTAAATTTTAAAAAATGTTTTAGTAATAAAACTAAAATTATTCCGTTTTTAAAAATGAAAAAGTGGGTTTTGAAAAGTAATGTCAATCAAAAGTGTGACTTGTGTTTATTTCAGATTTCACTGTGAAATTACTTCTAATGACCAAAATTGTAAAAAAACAGAATATAATTATACCTAAAAACCAATTAAATGGATAATATATCAATAAAAATAATTTTTATGAATATATGTTTTGAATTAAATTGCATCTTTTTTTCAGTATTCCTTAATAATATGAATGTTATTAGAAGAATACTAATAACATATGAAAAATAATGTTTTATATCTGGATTCACAATATTAATTTTATTTTTCTAGAATTAACTTATAAAATTTTAAATATGATATTTAAAATGGTTTCACCATCATAGGGTGGTGAAACTAATTTTTTAAAAGAAATATTATTTGTTAAGCATAAAGGAAGATTTATTATTATATTTAGTCTATTAAATTAATGACAAAACATTTATAAATAAATACAGACTTATTATATCACTACCTAGGTTGAAACATTCATCCCCATTTCCAAAATTGCATCCTCTCCATTTTATTCACTACAAAGAAATGTTGGTGTATTATTTCCTCATAGAAATTTTATTTACCCATGTTTCCAATTAAATCATATGGTTCATCAAAAAAATCATAACTGGATGAATATCATTATTAAAAAACACTTTCTTCCTATGGTTAAGTATTTACACTGGGTTTTTCCCATATGAAGTATTTTTTTAACTGAACTACTTCTTGGTTCAAAACATGAGATGGATCCAGAATATTCTTTTATAACTTGAAACCTGAAAAACATTATGTACCTAAGAAAAAATTATATTTAAAACCACTCAGTAGGAAATTAGTCCTTCTTTATCAAGGATTTCATAGGGTCTATGGATCCTTGGTCTCATCTTCACCTTATTAATAAATTTCATTACACTTTTCCAAGGAGAAACTTTGAGAAAGACATGATCACCAACCACAAATGAAAAAAATCCTTCCTCTGATTATCTTCATTACTTTTCTTCCTACAATAATGTTTCATCTTGTTTTTCTAAATCAAATGGACTTTATCTTCCACTTCACATACTAATTATGGTCCCACAAACTTCCATTTCCCGACTTCATCCCAAAAATCTAGAGTATGACAACACTTTATATATAATGCCTCAAATGGTGCGATCTGTATACTGGAATGCAAATTATTATTAATATAAAACACCACAAAAGAATTATATTAATCCCAAATTACCTTGTAATACATTGAAACATATCATATAATATACTATAATTTATTAATTGTTCACTCTGAGAACCAATTTTATTGAGGAAGAATAGATATTCTAATGTTTAATTCAGTACCCAATGACTTCTGAATGCCTTTCCAAGAGATAGAATTGAACAAAAAATCAGGATCAGATTCAACAGAGAGGGTACCTCTATGTACTCTAATAATAACATTAATATATAATTGACAATGTTTATCTAAAGACATAGAATCTTGTATATGTATAAAATTAGAATATTTAGTCAATTGATCAACAATAACCCAAATAAAATTGATACCTTAAAATGGATTTGGTAATCCCACTATGAATTCAATATTTATATTTTAACATTTCTACTCTGGCACTAGATAATGATGAATTATCCCTTTTGGTAAGTTCTTCTATGCTTTAACCTATTGGAAAGTCAAAAATTTCAGAGTAAAATAAAAAATATATTTTTTCATTCCTTCCCATAATTAATACTCCTAAAGGAATCAGTTAGTCATAGAGAATATAAAATGAACAGAAAATAGAGAACTATGATATTCAGCATAAAAATATGTATTCAAAATTGAATCATAATGAACAAATAATATATTCCCATACCTCAAAATAAAACAAGTATCAATGGTAAATTCATGTAACTTACCCTTTTGGACCAATTCAAACTCGTTGTGAAGCTCATTGTGGTCATTCAACGCATTCTTAATTCTTTCCAATAGAGATTATTTCAGTGATAGCTAAAACAAACTCATTTCCTAAACCAAAAAAAATCAATCCAAAATTCATGAAATCTTTAACGAGGGGATATCATTCCAAACATATCATGATTAATGTATAACTACTTTTTCATCTCAATTTATCATCCAATTTATTTAGAATTGATTGATTGAAATGAATCATGTAATCATTAATCCTTGAATACTTATATCCATCACCTCTATTTCGTGTTCAAATGATTAAGAGTGAATATATAATTCAAAATATTATGATAAATATATATTTCACACATTACACCATAAAGATGATGCCTCCAAATAAATAATTAATATTAATCTGGAAGTAATTCCAAATCATCTATAAGGTGATTTAACTCATGGGGATTCAATTGACATGATTTATAAAAAACTATCTGGTCATTATTTATTCTAAAACAACCATGTCATTTCAATGAATCATCACTGTAGATAATAAACTCACTATATTACGAATGAAGGTATAAAAATTGTTCATTTAACAATCCTCATTTAAATTCCATAAAAATTCATCACATTATTTTATCTAGATGAAATCAACTCTATTTAATTTTAGCTTAGTATGTGGGATAGAAAACTGAGAATTTTTTTCCAAAAACCATCATTGAAAACCCACTAATCCATGAAAACATGAATCTAAATGACATTGGTGGGTCTTGGACACTATCAAACATCTATTGTTTTAGAGGGGAAAAAGTTATTCCATATTGAGATACTATATATCCATGGAATGAAATGTTTTTTAACCAAAAAACACTCATACTATAAATTCCAAATTGTTTTCATTATTTTAATTTTTTTCAATCTATCCTTAAATAAAATTCATTTTCCTCGTGTCATATAGAATAGAAAAAAATAACATCTATAAAAACTACAACAAAGTAAACTGAAATACTGATTAAAGACTTCATTCATGAGATTCATAAATACAATATTTCTATTATATTAACCAATGGACATAACCACAATGTTATACTACCAATATCTCATTCGTAACTGTATCTGTAGAATGTCATCTTACTTGAGCTTCAACTAATGATTCCCAAAACTCAAATCAATCTTGGAAAATTTTTGAGCTCCTTAGAGCTGATAAAAAAATCATAAATAAGATAAAATTAATACGTGTTTTTAATATCTATGGTATAGAATTCTCTATAATAAATACAATGATACATGGATCTATCATTCATTTTCATAAATAAAACTGGAGCAACCCATGGTGAAGTGCTAGTTCAAGTGAAACCTTTTTTAATTTATTCTTTGGATCATTTTTTCAATTCCACTAGATCTACAAGATCTATTCGATAATGGGGGTTTTAAATATGATTTTCCTCAATAAATAAAACAATATTAATTTCAAAACCCTAATTCAGAACAACACCAGGATAATATTCAGGAAAAAACACTCATAAATCAATTCACTGCTGGATTGTCACTAATAAAAAATATATATTTATTTTCAACAAAATGATCCAGATAACATTAAATAACATATTTAATCAATATTTAGTATCCATGTTATTTTGTCAAAGGTATGACATAATTGAAAAAAAACATTCTTCTATTTGAAATCTATTTTAGCATGGTAAATTGAAATCCAATCCATACACAAAATGATATCAAATTACACTATGATAAGTTTGTGATGATTTGAAAGAAGTACCATCCAACTAATGATTATAGGAATATTACATTAATTATTGGCTTATTTAATACATCCCCGAGATGTTTTTACCGAAATGTATATCTCACAATCATGAGCTGTTATTTCTAATTTACTTATAAAAATATAATAAATGAAAGAATGTGAAGATCCATAGTCAAATAGAATATTGGAATATATTTGAAAAACCTATAACATACAAGTTTCCACTATATTTTTTGGTCCCACATCAATCATATTCGGGGAAAAGGATTTTTTCGAACCCTTCTTCTTTTTATCTTCTTGGTTTTCACTGTTGGTAATCAAATTTGGACACACATTGACATAATTCACTATCCTGTTGAAACTAAAACATCTTAGTATGTGATTGTCATTGCCTACCTGGTTATCTCACTTAACATCAAGAGTAATATGTCCAACATTATCACATTATAATAACTTCCCAAACATTGAGAGATATTCTATATGATTATTTTTACCACATTTCTCAAAATATGGAAATTTATATCTCTTACCTCCAAGATTATTTGAATAATGATATCACAATGCCTATGAATTTTAAATATTCTATTTCATGCTCTCATGGACCAAATGATCAACAAAAAACTCCATTTATAACTACTCAGTACATCATAATCATTTATCATAGCTTTTTAATTTAATTGAATCTAATCCACTTTGATAAAAAGTATTCAATCCTGATTGAAATCGATTTATCTTACTATCAATATCACAAATAAAATTTTATATATACCTTACAAAACATGGAATATTTCTATCATACGCAGCCATAAAATCTTCATCTCTTTGCCTCAATTCCATGAATTTCATTTCCATCCTATGTTGAATAGCCATAGGAAAATACATCTCAAAGAAGATATTATTAAATCCATTATATTCCATTGAATCATTATCATTAATTAATCTGATATATTTATCCATTTATGACCACTAATCATTTGAACTTCATAATAATAAAAGGTAAGACTATCCTTTTAATGCTCAAAAAATCCCATGATGTCCAAAATCTTTTCTAGCAATTTAATCCATACATTAGCTACCATGGTGTTAGATGATCCTCTGAATGGTGGGGGATGTTGTATCATAAAATTTTCCATTATCTTCATAGTGTTATGTAGTAAATTAGGTTTATCTATTCAATTTAAACCACCACCATTTGTCTCCAATTTCAATCGATTCATCACTGTAAGAAACTAGTTAGTTTCGATTCTGACCATATCTGGATTCAGATTTAAAAGGTTTTTTCACTCATAATTCCTTACCATCATAGAGACCCAATTTTACATTATGAAAAAGAATTCTGAATAGAAATATATTAAATAAATCCACATGGGAATCCTCAAATGCTATAAAATTTTATCTTCACCATAAGGTAATCATTTTCAATGGAATGTTATTATTATTACTCTAACCGATGAGGTAATATAAACCATACTCTAATACAAACTATAAGGACCTGTCCTTATTTATTTACATAACATTGTAAATTCAATTTATGTCTCACATTCATATATTTTGAATAATCTTTTCAATTTCTAGTTTTAGATAATTAGACTATAATTCTTACATATTAACTGAAATATTACATTGTATACACATATACTTCACAATCCATTTTTTCACAAAAAAACAATAAAATTTAATCATGGTTTAATTTCATGTTTTATCATCACAATTGTTCCCTTGATACCATCGATGTCTTTATTTTACCATAAATCCTTGGATAAAAATTTAATACTTGTGATGTGCATCAAAAAGATTATTTACGGATACCCAAATAGGGAAAACTGTTAGTCTTGTGAAAAAATATAATCCTTGAAAAGTTTATAATAAACTGGTACTTTTACCTTTATGAAGTAGGAAATAATTTCCTTTGAATATAAGCTCATTTATTACCTTTTTCTATAATCATGATATTTCCATAGAACCTAGATAAATAACATATAAAAAATAAATGTATATTGGGACATAATTATTTGAAATAGAACAACCATGTGGTTGACATCCATTAATGTCAGTTTTACAAATGATATAAATGTACTACTTACATTCACACCCAAGGAATCAGAGGTTATAGAATAATAAACAGTCATTGGTTTATAATGAAACCATATTTTTTTTTTATCATTTAACCACCAATAAAATTTCCATGTACCGTGATTTTATCATAACACCAAGAAGATTGAAATTATCAACATTTCACTCATATAATCGCATTAGAAATCACAAGAAAAGTATTAACGATATTGAAATATTAAATCCACTATCTGAAGCAGTTTAAATACCAAAATATATAGAAATGTATTTATTTATACACCTCACAAAGGAAGATTGTGTATAAAATCAAAATATACCTCAATGAAAGGAGATTGAGACGAAGTCCCTTACCTTGAGTCTGATTAGTTACAAATGTGCTTTATATTCCAGAATAATAAACAAGGGTAATTATTAACTTTTCTGAGAACATTGATTGGGATTATTATTCATTTTAAATCACATAATATGATGTTGTAATAGTTACATTCTTATTTTGGATCATATCAAATGTTTCTTTGATATTTGGTACTTGAGTCGAAAATGAACATGGTAAGATGTCAGTAGTCCATGTGGTGATAATTCCAACATCTGAAGAATAATATTCGTAAAAATATTATTATTTTAATCAATCAATTATAATTTTAAATAAATCTAATAAATATTGATATTAAAAATGAACAACATTATAATCATGTAGATGGTAGGTCGTTCATACACAAGAGTAAACTTTTCCATTTTTCATTGATCATTATATAAAGAAGGTATTTACTATTTTATTATTCATAAATTATCATAAAATGATAAATATAATATTAATAAATTCAATTTAATTATATATATCATAAATGTGATTTAGTGAACAATAATAAATAACATCGCTTTGGGGATGTGACAGTTCGAATGTACACACGAATGAAAAAATTTTTTTTATGTGATTGGAAAGTTATAACAAAATTGATATATTATTTTCTTATAATTATCAATATATAATTAGCATAAAATATGAACATTAATTTCATCATTATGAAAAGCAATTAAATATGTTAATGAAATATTATCTATATCGGTTCTTGAGGCTGTACTCCGCCATACACATGATAGAATGTTTCATATCACATTTGATGAAATTGGAGATGGATTCTGGTAATGATATAAACATAATTAAATTATATTATATTTAGAATAATTTTTTAATTATTTCAAAATGGTTTAATGAAATTTTAAGACATGTACGATAGAGTAATATTGACATACTTGAAATAAAATAATACCTTTTATTATGATGATCACCTATGAAGAACACCTCAACACCTATATGGAAGGTTTTATTACTAAATCAAAGCCTTAATATTGTAGTGATGTATAAAATTATGGATTTTGGGCAATTATTAGATGATTTAAATGTTTTTCGAGGTGTACATAAAATAGAATAATGGGTACATTTTTTTGGCGAGAGGGGGGTTCCCTTGGAAATTTATAAAATATTAAATTAAAATAAATTAACCATTTACTCTAAATGTCTCCAATTTGAGTTATGTTGAATACTATAAGAGTATAGTACCAAATACTCTCATCCAAAAAAAGTATGATGTCTATTGGTTTCATTATTACTATTATCATATCATTTTATCCTTAGTCATTCAATTTTAATTTTAATTATGGTAACAACATTTTAAACATTAATGAGATATAAATTTTACTTGTATTGTGTATGTTTAAAAAAATGGTAATATAATGATCATGTATACATATAAAATCCTCTTTGTAATTTTTTTTATAAAATTATTTATATATAATTTAATAAAATATTATTTGTATAAAATATCGATTGTTTCAATTTTGACACTAATTATTTCATTGAATTTAAATAAAATCCAAATAGAGAGATAACATAATAAAACCATTTAATTTACTTTTAATATTCCATAGTAACCTAAATAATATGTGGAGTACCCTATGAATTTAAAATTATATTTATCCTAATAATTATATATCATTTATTTCATATTTTAATAAACAAAATAATTATTGTATCACTTTTGTTTCGGTATTTTTAGTTATTATATATTCTGTAAAAAAATATAAATAAATTACCATGATGCCGATTATTTAGTTATATTATTAATGACTATTTATTAAAATACTTATATCATATTTATCACTATATTGAAATTATTATACGTATAACAAATAAAAGGGTGACATTTTGTCATTTCATATCACTTTCTTTAGTTTTAATAATAATTTTATCACTTTCATGGAACAAATTCCATTAAATGGGTCAATTCAGATCCTTAGGTGTTGAGGGAGGATGATTACTATTCTAAAATGATTCTCTATAGTTTTATTGTAATTGTATTGTCCTTATCATATTATTTTTTTACTTAATATAACTGATTTACCCTTAACCATAGTAAATAAAAATTAATGTAGTTACTAGTCATAATATCCAAACAAATGAAAGTAAATTTTTAATATAATGTGAAACAAATTATTCCAAATATTCAATCCATTTTTCAATATTTAATTCATATATTATTTGTTAATTAAACTAAAATTAATCACATTCACAAAATGAAAATGATTTTTTTAAAATTTAAAACAATCAAATGATTGATTTGTATTTATATCGAATTTCAATATGAATTCAGTTCCAATGAACATAATTTTATTCAATGAAAAGAAATATAATTATACTATAAAATCAAAAAATTTATAATCTATCAATATTAATAATTTTTCTGATAATGTAGTTTTGAATTAAAAAGGAGTATTCTTCAAAATTCATTAAAAATATAAATGTTATCCGAAAAAATAATAAAATTATCCAAATTAAATTTTGATGTCCAAGTTCCAAATAAGTAATTTATTTTTCCAAATTAACATTTATAAGTTTCAAAAATTAGTTTTAAAATGATTTTGCCATCAAAAGGTGGTAAAGAAAATTTTTATAAAAAATTCGTTTTTTAAGATAAAAAATGATTTATACGTATATTAAATATATTAAAAGAATATAAAAGCATTTATAAATGAATATAAACTTATTTTATCTTTAACTTTGTTTTTAATGTCTGAATGTCTAGGTATATAGTCACCATTTCATAGGTTTTTCCACACATTTCATGTCATGTGAAGATGACATATAAGTTGGAAGAATGTTCCGACAATCCTATGGATAAATAAGTGAAATTAACAAAATACGGTTATTGGGAATTGGAGTTTTGGGGTAGGGCTAACTCAAAATTTAGATTTACAATTATTCTCAATTTATTACATATTTTCTGGATGGGAATCTATTTTCCCATTTAGTTTTTATATTAAACTATTTCATTCTTTGTATTACCTAAGGCTTTATTACATGACACGATATTACCCAAGATGTCACTATATTTTATTTTATTCCTCTAAACATCTGCATAGAGATGGTTGGGCGCAATAGTATAAATTCACTTCAAAAATACCTCATACATTATCTAATTATTTTCAATACTATTTCCAGATCCTATCATATAGAGGTGGGAATAAGGTAGTTTCAACTCAGCATTCCACATGTTAGGAAGACCATTAATTATTTATATCATTTGTGGTTCAAAATCAAGATGATTTTTTGAGTTATATAATCTTTTGTGGTTTGGTTGAGAAATTTGGGAAATGGTGTCAAAGGGTCCCGAGCTTGCCTTTCAGGAAAGGGATCCTAGTGATGGTGCAACGACGTACATATCCATTCACTAACCCTTTGACTTCCAACATGTAGACTTGAAATAACAATACCAATGTTATATGGACATTTAATACATACATTATATAAGATTGAGACATTTTATGATCATTCTTATGTCATTTGACTATATATATGCCCATTTGGCTAGGGTATGTCCTGATTAAATTGATAAAATGCCACTATGAAAATAGCCATCTAGGTTACCAATTCATGATCGTAAAGACAATATAATGAGTGATGAGGCCTTAATCTAAGAGAACAAATGAGATATCTTTTATTTTTGGTGGATTTATATAATCAGACCTCCTATTCGGCGGCATATTATAAAATTATAGAAGGCTTATGATGCATGAAGCATTAGATCACTCCATGAGCTCTAGCGCCGAATGAAATTGAGGTTCCATGGGGACATAGGGCCCTGGTTAGTGGATAATGTGATTGAGTTGGTGATCAATGTTTTCCAACTGGTGCAAACCATGTTGGATCAGATAGATATATTGGAAGTCATCCATTTCCAAGGATTAGATGGTAACTGGTGTATAAGATTCACACATTTGCATTTTGAATTTACCCTCTCACGGTCTGTCTTCTACAAGATGTCTCGCGAAAACTATTTCCCCTCATATTTGTATTTTTTTTGAATTTAAAAACATATTGAGCTATAGTAGGGATGTATGAAAATTTCAATAATTCCATCAGGTTCACAAAACATACATGGTAATCCCTTGAAAAGAATTTGGATGATTAATTCCTCAAATAAGAGATCAATTAGGTTCCTTTTAGAGATATCTGATATAGTGTTGTACACATGTAAATACACACAACTACTATATATACAAATCCTGGCTTTCCAACTGCAACATGTCACTTTCACATTACTCCACATCATTTCATCCACGCGTATCCTTCCTCCACTTATCCATTTCTCCTAAACCACAATACCCCTTCCTCCAATATCATAATTACAATCATTCACCCATACAGTCTTCCAAATTCCCCCCAATAAAGTGTTCTGGTAAAGCTTCTCATTCCAAAAAAAATACGCGCCAACTTCCCCACCATGGTTTCCCGATGTGTCTTTCCTCTTCTTCAATATGTCGTTGTCCTCATGATTATAATACTCTACTCCTTGTGTTCATGCTTCTGATTCATGTCATCTCCTCCAACGGTTCTTACACCTTCAATTTTCACATCAAAGTAGACCAGGTACTTCTCCTCTTTAAACCACCTATCAATGTCGATCCAATACCTACCCCTCCCCCTCTTGATTTCTACTACCTTCTCATGTGGTTGGCGGTTACTATCTTCTCCCTTGAAAACACCATACGCTTGTGAATTTTGTAGCTTGTCTATATTGTAAACCTGGATTTACAGTTGATTCACCTCGACTCACCACAAAAAATCCTCAGTCTCATGATTCTAGTCCCCTCTTACTATGGTTACCCCTAAACCAATCAGTTTTCTATATGATTTTGTTCCACTTTAACATCTTAATACCTTTGGCTTTGAATCCTTGTAATTTTTTTAAAATACTTATGCCTATACCTTTTAAATTTGTAAGGCTTAATGTAGTCATTGAGGGTCTCAAAGACTTATAATGTTCCTTTTATTGTATTTTTTGAGGCATTTGAATATACATTTATGAACTAGAAAGTTGAGATAGTGAATTGGTATATTAACATCATACGGCTTTTAAAAAAATGAAATTCTGTAGTAAACAAAAAAACAAGGTACTATATCCACCGTTTTTTATGACTGCAACTTCTAGATGTATGTTTTTATCGAAATACCTCATGTATTGCAAGTACTACAGAAACAATAAGAAAATAAGTCAAAAATTTACGAAAATAAACTGTAAGAGGATTTAATTATTATAATCAAGCATGGTAAACTACTGCGGACTTCCATATTATTTTCCCATCTATTTTTGGCTTTGGTTAAAGAGTCTGAGCCTGAAAAAACATTTGGGTGCGATGAAGAATGATAATTAAAAAGTTAATAGATAGAAATACTATAATAGTTAATTTGAACATTCCAATGTCCTGAATCATGACCTTCATGATGGACAACTGAGCTTCCAAGCATAAAATGTATTGGATGTAATGCCTTTTATAAAACTTTGATATCTTTTTTCTTTATGGTGTTTTTGGTTATGTTACTATGTGTTCATGGAAATGATTTAATCTCATGTCTCATAAGATATTTGAATGTGTTTATTATTGTGAATGAATGAGTTTTTTTCTAAATGGGATGCATGTATGGGCTTTTAGAGATCCTTGCATTCCTGAATGTATGTTTCTTTTATTTGAATCTCATTGGACTTATTTGAATATGGAAATTGTTTTCTGGTTTCTATTTTCAAAGATTATTTTAATGTTATCCTTTTATTTACATAAGAACTTTTTTATTTATTTGTGTTGGATCATGAATTCAAAATTTGGCTGGCTCCACAAGTATCCATGCATTGATTCCCTAGACAATAAACGACATATCGATTACTAGAATGATGACCTAGGTTGATTCTAAGACATGTAATCTATGTCTTTGTAGTACCCCCTTTTTCCCCTCATATAGCCATTTCCCTCTCCCTCTTTCTTCCTAAACCATTTCTGATTTTATGTAGATAGGCTGAAACATGTGAAAAAATAATCAATGCACCAATTTCAAAATGATCAACATATAAAAAAAACATTTTTCACACATGTATGCATTTATTTGTAGTTCATTTATGTATTATTTTTATAAGACACATGTCTGTTTTCATGATCATAAACACATATATTATTCTTAGCAATTTTTTATTCTACAACAAATTACTTATTTTTAATTTGATTTTTTTTATTGCAGGAAAAATATTGGCATATGGACTATAAAACATATGCACCAAAAGTATATTTAAATAATCATTTTTATCAAAGTTAACATGTTGGAATGTTTATTTCATTCTTCTTACCATAATACAACATGTATGTTGAGAGGTTACATCTCATTATTCATTCATGTGGATTCCTATATTGAACATCCTAATAAATATGTTCATACATTTTTCGGGAATAAAAACATTGGAATGCCATACTACATATTTACTCTTTCATTGTGTTCATGGAAATGTTTTAAGCTCATTTATTATTCAATCATTGAATGTATATGGTGTCATGATTGAATGAAGTTCCTTTTATTGTATTTTTTGATGCAGTTTAATGTGGATTTATGATCTAGGAAGCTAAAAAAGTGAATTGGTATATTTCCATCACCTGAATTTTAAAAATATGATATTTTGTAGTCCACAAAAAACCAGGTACCATATGCACCATTTTTTAGGACTGTAACTATTGAAGGTTGGTTTTTATTGCAGTTCCTCATGTCATGTATGTCATACAGAAACTATAATAGCATAAGTCAAAAATTTACTAAAATAACTTGTAAGAAAATGTAATTAATAAAATCGAGCATGGTAAACTACTATATGCTTCCCTATTATTTTCTCATCTATTTTTGGATGTGGTTAATGTAACAACCCGATATTTTATTAGAATTATTCTTCATAATTTTATTGATGTCTTGTGTTGTTTGCTACACCAAAATTAACTTGTTCTATATGCAACACAATATTTTCCTACAGTATAAGCAACACTATTCTCGGCTCGTGTTACACACAATTTCAAATTCGTTTTGTAGAAACTATTCTACACAACATTAAGTATAGATTTTGTTTAATGTATAAATGAAATATGTTTTGATTATGTTATACACAACACCAAACAAAGGTTTAACAACACGCATCCCTGACATGGATTGCATTACACGCAATCAAGACCTTCCTCGATAGCGTGTGCGAAACGCAAAACCGAGTTTCACTAAACGAGATATTATTATTATGAACTAGCCGTAATGAATAGTAATACCCAATTTTTGAAATTTTATAAATTTTATCTTTCGAAATGGACTTCATTTTTGGATTCAGAATATCAAAATTATCCTAGGGTGGATTTTTCGTATTTTTCTGAAAACATTCAATTTTTGATGAATAGTGAAAACACTATGTTACTTTTTAAAAACCGTCTTTTTATTTAAAAAATTATTTATTTTATTTAAATTTATTTTAGTCCAAACATGATACATAATACCTATATAAGTTCAATGTAATTCATTGGAGTCATTTTATAATAATTTTTTATATATAAAAAATTTATTGAACTTTTCACCATCTTTTACCCACCTCCTAGGAGAATTTGAAAATTCATATAAAACATAACTTTACCGCTTCTGTGAGTGGATTTCAAAAATCCAAGAGAAACGATTAATATCAAGGAGTAAAATTTGGTTCAATGGGATGAAAATAATTTTTTGGTTATTAGTAACTTTTTACTTTTATTTACCACGGTTAAAAGTAAATAGGGTAATTATGGGTAAAAATAATATTATAATTACCCTATCAAAAGTATTAATTCTATTAGATAAGTTTAATTCAACCAAAAACATCCTTAGAAATAAATTATGACCATTTAGGTCCACTTGGATTAGATTAGGACATTTATTATTAATTTATTTAAAGAAGGGTAAAAATAGTTAAAATCAATGTTTAATATCTAAATCATTTTTAATATATGGTTATACATAGTATAAATTAGACAATAAATATTCATTATAAATATAAAAAGATTTCATATCTAATGGTATTTTATTTATAATTGTTACACATTATATAATTTAAGTTATTTAGGACACAATGGTGATATAGTAATTACCTAAATAATAAAATATTAAAATAATTGACGTTATAAATACCCAAAAAGTGTAATATGAGACTTTTTATGAATTAGACTAATTTTATACGTTAATATGAAATGTTAGAATTCATTTAATTTACTTGTTTCGAACTAATTTTTTTTTATGATTTTCACAAAATCAAATACCAAATAGTGTCAAAATTGACCTAAAATAGTTTTTAAAACAAATGTTATATTATTAATTGTTATTTAATTACTAAAAATCTAATGATCATCCAAATGACTTAGATAGGATTTATATATTAATAATTAACCACTTGGGGTTCGTTTGGTTTGTTATTGTATGTTTATTAACCATATAGTGTAAGAAAACAAAAAGACACGGTAAAAGTTAAATTATATAACATAGATTTGAATCTAAATGATAAGGTTAAAATAGTAACTTAAACATGTCTAAAACATATTTTTTGAGAGTATTTAGACGCATACCCACATTATCATCGAAATAAATAAATTTGGAGCTATTAAAAACTGAATATGACATTATTATAAAATAATAATTTACGTTTTTTCAAAGATGCCCCTCTCCTCCCTTATAAAAAGGGCACCCCTTCCCTCTTCTCTTCACACCCTTTTTAGCCTTGAATCCGATCCAAATCCTTCCCATTTCACTTCTAAACTTCCCTAAAAATATTTTGCAGGTTCTGGTCTTCTCAAAAGACCAACTCTACTTCCTTAAGAGAAATCTTAAAGGAAGTGTGTCGAAGAATAGGTAATTTCTTCTTCCGATTCTCTCATGTTTCATTTTTCTTCTACATCATATTCTTTAGTTTTCTCATTATAAAGTAATAACATCAGTATTAATTATATACTGATGTGTTAATATAAATATGAAACAACCCTATTTCATCATCTATCCATCCTATGAAAAATGAAATCACTACGGGTGCGTACGTACAGAATATTGTCTCCACGACGTGGTGTAATCTGTTTTCGACCACCACTTTACATGGATGGGTATAATGGTGTAAATAAATAACTATATATGATTATTTTAAAGTGATATTGATTCTTAAATATTATACATACACTTCAATACAATTCCACGATAATGGGAATTGTATCATCGCTCGTGCGTATGTATGTACTACCGTCTCCACGATGCGATGAGATTCATTTTCCATGTTAACCATTCATGAATGATTATAAAGTATATATAATATGTAATAATGAAATATATGACAAAATAATGATACTATATTTATGTATATATATATATGTATGTCATCTACTTAATTCCATTCAATTCAATAAGGAAACGAAAATAGCGTCAATGCGTACGTGCGGCCTACCGTCTCTATGAACGGTGTATTTCATTCCATTTACCGATCTATCATTTATATATGTATATGATGAATATATATTATATATAAATCATTTTTTACATTTTGGAATTATTTAAATCAGGATATAAGTAATAATATCAAGAACAACAAGTCGAAACATGTACAATAAATGAAACGATTTTACCAAAATCGCTGCTTTTACATCGAATTTACAAAAGAATGGGAAATATAAAGTCATAATTAAATCATATATGATAAAAAACAATGAATATGATTCTTTAATAAGTCAATTACATTATTTAAATCATTATACAAGAGTTTCGGATACGTACGAATCATATCAGACCTATGGTAAGAGATAATTTTTCCAATCTCGTTTTTATCCGAGATTGTTTATTCATAAGTGTTTACTGGGGTTATATTTATCATCCATGTCCATGTTTTATAAAAATATTTTCATGTATGTTTAATGTCCTTTTTACCCATTTTTGACTTTTACTACATGATATCTAATGAATCTTTCATTTGTTTACCATATGAGGTACTTTATGACTTTTCCGACAAAAGTACGAGGAGAATGTTATTTTTAACTTATACGGCATGAATGGATTTTTACGGTTTCATAACGCATCATTTTCATGAAGCTACCTCTACAAGATTGCATTATTATTTTCCAAAAAACCCTTTTTTTTATTTCATGTCATTTTGTAAAAAGAAAATTATTTTTAAGAAGAAATGATATTTTCTTCAAGAATTCATTTCAAGTGTTTTATCAAAACCATTTTCCATCTAAGATGACATTATTTCATATCTGTGTGTTCAAAGTATAATGTCTCCATTATTTACATGTTTTGATTCTTCTTATGATGAAATGATATCAATTTTTTAATATGGATTATGTTATGGTGGCATGATGTTTAATAATCCCATTCTATTACATGGGTTATGCTATGATGTATGATTTTTTATTTTGTGGAACACGACAGAATGATTTCATTATGAGATGGGTGGGACCTATATCTCCCTCCAATGCATTGGGTAAAGATTTATATCTCATGAGATAGACATGAATGGAATGGTAAGTTAATCTCGTTCAGTGTTACAGGGCTGGAACGAGGAGTGAACTCGATTCAGAATGGGACGTTGTCCACTAAGATGGTCTTGGAAGAAATTCCTTGGCTACTATGGAAATCAAAACATGTTCTTAATGGATGCCACAATAACATGTTTTATTCCCATGCTAGTTTATCATTATTAATTTTCCTTTATTATCTATGCCTTGTTTACTTCCAAGATTTATGTCGTTGCTCGTGATTTTGATGTTTAGATTTCATGTTCAAGTTTTTGCATTCTAATTTTTATTTATTGTTTTATGTTATCTATGCTTACCCTTACTGAGCATTTGAGCTCACCCTTTATATGTTTTATTTACCCCAAGATTTAAAGAATGGTTTTAGGTAAGAAAACAGAACGGGAAAATCTTTATGGGAGATGTTGAAGATCTTTCACCATGATTAGAAAATAATTTTCTAAGTTTCCAAAGACACTAAATTATTAGGATCCTTGTGTGTCTGTTTTTTTTATGAATTAAGTATTCTACAACATTATGTAATGTCCATGTACATCATGTTTTGGGTCACTAAAGTTGGTATCAGGGGAAAGTTTTAGTTAACCTTTGTAAACTAGGATGCAAAAACATTAGTGAGATCCATAGATATATTATTAAGGTATGTCTAGGGATGTCCCTAAGGTTAAGTATAAGTATTGGTTATAGTCCTAGAATTATGGTAATGATCTTATAATTTAACCTAAGATGTAATATATGGACGATAATAAACCATTATAGTGTTGTTTTACCAAGCATGATTTTTTCCTCTCACACTATTCTTTTTAGGTTTTAGAAAATGGCTGGAAACAGGATGATTCACAATAATGGAGAATATGCTGGACAATAGAATGACATTATTCATGATCATGAAAATGAAATGTGAATTTGAAGGAGAAACATTGTTATTATGTGTAATCAGAAATCTCATTATATGATCAATAATCTCAATTTTGGTATGTTTCCCGACTCAGATAATAAAAGAAAGATGGAGTTTCATGATGATCATAGAGGAAAGAAAGGTCAATTTAACTCATGTAAATAATGTGGGAAGAGGCATCAGGGAGATTTTTTTAAAGGAACTGGAAGATTCATTGGGGGTGGAAAAGAAGGACACAAATCCAGTAAGTGCAATGAAAAAGGTTTAGTTAACACCATGGACAAGGATAACGGTATTGCTACGACATCAATAATGATTTAGTGTTTTCAATGCAGGATGTATGGACATTATACAAACAAATGACCTAAGGGAAAATATCATGAAAAGAATCAGCATGGTAGTATGGGTAGTATTTATGTTGATGATGATGAAGAGACTACAAATGATATATCAGATGAAATAAATGATGAAGCTCAGTCAGTTGTTTAAGAAGGTAGTGTAATTATTGGTGTTTATCAAGAGTTATGTTGTATATGTAATGGTACTATGGAATAAAAACACATCTAAGGATTGTTACAGTATTGTTTTTCCTAAAGAATTTGAATGTATATATTGAATGGTACCAATAGCCACGAAAGATTATTCACATATTTTTTTTTGGAAACTAGATGATATGTGCATAATGAAGGGATAAGAAGATAATGAGATGTTTGATAGTATTCATGAGATCATGATTGATATAAGAACTAAGTGATATCATGGATTGAGTATATAGAATTTTTGTGATTTTGGTATGTGGAAAGAGTTAACTTTTGACAACATTCATGTTTTTACTATGTTTCAATGGGTATTAATTTTTTCAAGAGAATACAAGATTAAGGTATTCACATGATTGGAATGTGTCCATCAAGATATATGAGGGATAACTGATGGTATTCACGTGCTTGTTATATGACATTTTTAGTAATCGTTCTCTTTATACTATGAGTTTGTAATGAAGTATTTTGGATAAGCCTAATGTTGGAATGTTTTATGTTGGACATCAAATAGTATTGTGTAAGGTTAGAACTTTTTGTTATAATAGTATTGTATTAGAAAAAGGATAACCTGCAGGACAGGTGAAAACCCGTCGCGTCGGACAATGTTGCGGGAATCGAACCCACAACCGAAGTGCGATAGGCCTTAATCTCCTACCACTGTCCTACAGGATGTCCCCAGTTAGTATAAATGTGTTTTAATTTATTAGGTGGTATGATATATGAAGTATACGTCCATTTTAGGAACCAAATATTATTAATCTCACTATAGATGGACTTGTATATTTGATAACTTTTTCTAACCTTTTGTTTGAGACAGATGGAATGACCCATCATTCTATCACCTGATCTACTAACACATTGTGAATGAAAAACAAAACTCCAATTATTTAAGAGATAAAGTAGAAATTTTCCAAGTAATGACCAATGGTGAGATTGTATCAAAATCAAGTATGTATTTATTCTAATTCAAAATTTTCAACTTTAGGGAAATGATATTGAAAACCAAAAATGTTGTCCTAGTGCCCTAATATCTAATGAATCAAATTATACCTTAGATCATCAAAAATTTATGGCTTTGTGACTATTTTATTTTTCATAGCCATTTTCTCTACCACTCTCCATCATAACATGATGGTTAGATTTTTCTTCCATATCCATATTTCCACCTATGTTCTCCTATAAGGGAACCCAGAGATGGGTTAATCTGGGTAACCGTTACATTTATAACTTTCCTTTTTAAAATAATGTTTTAGTATTCCTTTTTAGGATGTGGGTTTCTATGAATGAAACTTTCAAGTAGTAAACCATTTATAACCCCAACGAATTTCGATCGCGGAATTCATTTTAAGGGGGGTAGAATGTAACAACCATAGATTTTATGAGAATTATTATTTTTAATTTCATGTATGTCTTGTGCTGTAAGCTACAACAAAATTAGCTTGTGTTATACGCAACACCGTATTTTCTTGCAGTATATGAAACAATATTCTTGGCTCGTGTTACACAAAATTTCAAATTCATTTTTTAGAAACTATTCTACAAAACATTATGAATAGATTTTGTTTAATGTATAAATGAAATAAGATTTGGTTATGTTATACGCAACACCAAACAAAGCATTCACTACACGCAGCCCTAACATGGCTTACATTCCACTCAATCAAGACCTTCCTCGATAGTGTGTGTAGAACGCAATACAGAGTTTCACTAAACGAGATATTATTATTATGAACTAGCCGTTATGAATAGTAATACTTGATTTCTGAAATTTTATAAATTTTATCTTTCAAAATAGACTTCATTTTTTGATTCGAAATATCAAAATTTTCCTAGGGTGAATTTTTTTTTTTTTGTGAAAACTTTCAATTTTTGATGAATAGTGAAAACACTAGGTTGCTATTTAAAAACCGACTTTTTATATAAATAATTATTTAATTTTTTGAAATTTATTTTATGTAAAAATTGATACAAAATACCTATATAAGTTCAATGTAATTCATTGGATTCATTTTATAATAATTTTAGATATATAAATATTTTATTGAACTTTTCACCGTCTTTTATCCACCTCCTAGGAGAATTTAGAAATTCACATAAAACATAATTTTACTACTTCTGTGAGTGGAATTTCAAAAATTCGAGAGACACGGTTAATATCATGGACTAAAATGTTGTTCAATGAGATGAAAATAATTTTTTGGTGAATAGTAACATTTACTTTTATTTACCACGATTAAATATAAATAGGGTAATTAAGGGTAAAAATGATATTATAATTACCCTAAAACATGTCATAATTCTATTGTATAAGTTTAATTAAATCAAAAACAACCTGAGGAATAAATTATGACCATTTAGGTCCACGTGGATTAGATTAGGACATTTATTATTAATTTATTTAAAGAAGGGTTAAAATAGTTAAAATCAATGTTTAATAACTAAATCATTTTTAATATAGGGTTATACATGATATAAATTAGAATATAAATATTCATTAGAAATATAAAAATATTTCAGACCTAATGGTATTTTATTTATAATTGTTATACATTAAATAATTTATGTTATTTATGATACAATGGTGATGTAGTAATTACCTAAATAATGAAATATTAAAATAATTGATATTATAAATACCCAAATAAGTGTAATTTCAGAATTTTTATGAATTCCACAAATTTTATCGGTTAATATGACATGTTAGTATTGATTTAATTTACTTTTTTAGAACTAAACATGCTGTTATGATTTTCACAAAAATCAAATACCAAGTAGTGTCAAAATTGACATAAAATAGTTTTTTAAAAACAAATTATATTATTAATTTTTATTTTATTCCTTAAAATATAAGGTTCGGGAAAATGACTTAGTTAAGGATATATATATTAATAATTAACCACTTTTGGTTCGTTTGGATTTTTATAGTAAGATTATTAACCATATAGTGTACAAAAACAGCAAGACGCAGTAAAAGATAAATTATTTAACTTAGAGTTAAATCTAATTGATAAGGTTAAAATAGTAACCTAAACTTGTATAAAACCTAATTTTTGAGATTATTTCGTCCCATCCCCACCTTATCTTCGAAATAAATCAATTCGGAGCTATTAAAAACCAAATATGACTTTATTATAAAATAATATTTTATGTTTTTCCAAAGGATCCCCTCTCCTCCATTATAAAAAGGGCACCACTTACCTCTTCTCGTAACACCCTTTTGAGCCTTGAATCTTGGCCAAACCCTGCCCATTTATCTTCTCCACATCTCTAGAAATATTCTTGAGTTTATGGTCTTTTAAAAAGGCCAACTCTACTTCCTTAATAGGGAGCTTAAAGGAGGTATGTCGAAAAAGAGATAATATCTTCTTCCGATTCTCTCAAGTTTCTTTCTTCTTCTACATCATATTATTTAGTTGTCTCATTATAAAGTAATAACATCAGTATTAATTATATACAGATATGTTATTATAAATATGAAACAACCTTATTTCACCATCTATCCATCCTACGAAAAATGAAATCATCGCGCGTGCGTAAGTACAGAATACCCTCTCCATGTAGTGGTGTAATCTGTTTGCGACCACCACGTTACTTGGATGGGTATAATGGTGTAAATAAATAACTATATATGATTATTGTAAAGATATATTTATTCTTAAATATTATACATACACTTCAATACAATTCCACGATCATGGGATTTATATCATCGCTAGTGCATATGTACAGACTACCGTCACCACGACGCGATGAGATTCATTCTCCATGTTAACCAGTCATGAATGATTATAAAGTATATATAATAAGTAATAATGAAATATATGAAATATTAATGATTCTGAATTTATGTATATATATATATATATATGTATGTCATCTAATTAATTCCATTCAATTCAATAAGGAAACGAAAACAGTGTTCATGCGTACGTACGACCTACCGTCTCCATGAACGGTGTATTTCATTCCATTTATAGATCTATCATATATATATGTATATGCTGAATATATATTATATATAAATCATATTTTACATTATATAATTAATTCAATCAGGATATAAGTAAAAATATCAAGATCAACAAGTCTAACGATGTACAATAAATGAAACAATTTTACCCAAATCAATGCTTTTACATCAAATTTACAAAAGAACGGGTAATAAAAATTCAAAAGTAAACCATATATGATATCATAACAATAAATAGGATTCTATTATATATCAATTACATTATTTAAATCATTATAAAAGAGTTTCAGATACGTATGAATCATATCGGACCTAAGGTAAGAGATAACTTTTCAAATCTCATTTTTATCAGAGATTGTTTATTTGTATATATTTATTGGGGTTATATTTATCATCCATGTACCTATTTTATAAAAATTGTTTCACGTATTTTTATATTCCTTTTTACCCATTTTTGACTTTTACTACATGATATGTAAGGAATCTTTCTTTTGTTTACCAAATGAGGTACTTTTTGACTTTTCCGAGAAAAGTATAAGGAGAATGTTATTTTTATCATTTACGGCGTGAATGGATTTTTACGGTTTCATAATGCCTCATTTTCATGAAGAATCTTCTACAATATTGCATTATTATTCTCAAAAAAACCCTTTTCTTTTAAAATTTTTGGCATTTTGTGAAATGAAAATTATTTTTAAGATGAAAGGATATTTTTTCCTCAAGAATTCAATTCAAGTGTTTTATCAAAACCATTTTCCATCTAAGATGACATTATTTCATATGTGTATGTTTCAATTATAATGTATCCATTATTTACATGGTTCGATTCTTCTTATGCTGAAATGATATCCATTTTTTATATGGATTATGTTATGATGGCATGATCATTAAGAATCTCATTCTATTACATGGGTTATGCTATGATGTATGATTTATGATTTTGTGGCACATGAAATAATGGTTTCGTTATGAGATGGGTGGGACCTATATCTCCCTCCAATGCATTGGGTAAAGATTTATATCTCATGATATAGACATGGCTGGAATGGTAATTTAATCAGGTTCAGTGTTATAAGACAGGAACGAGGAGTGAACTCGATTCAGAATGGGACTTTTTCCACTAAGATGGTTTTGGCAGCAATGCCTTGGCTACTATGGAAATCATAACATGTGCTTAATGGATGCCACAATTACATGTTTTATTCCCATTCTAGTTTATCATTATTAATGTTCCTTTATGATCTATTCCTTGTGTACATCCAAGATTTATGTCGTTGCTCATGATTTTTATGACTATATTTTATGTTCGTGTATTTGTATTCAAATGTTTATGGATTGTTTTATGTTCTCTATGCTTACTCTTACTAAGCATTTGAGCTCACCCTTTATATGTTTTCTTTTCCCCAAAATTTAAATAAAGGTTTTAGGTAAGAAATAAAATGGGGAAGATCTTTATAGTAGATGTTTACGATCTTTCACAACGATTAGAAGATTATTTTTCGAGTTTAAAAAGACACTAAACTATTACGATCCTTGTGTGTCTATTTTCATTATATATTAAGTATTCTACAAAAGTAATGTAATGTCCATGTACTTTAATCTTTGGGTCTATACAGTTAAACAATATGAGCATGAAAAAACTTTCAGTGTGGATAAATAGTGTTAATTAAAAATTTGCATAGTTATAAATACTATGAAAGTTTATTTAAACTTGCAAATTCACTGAATCATGACATTCATGATGGATAACTGAGCTTCAGAGCTTCAAAAGTATTGAAGGTAACACTTTTTATACATCTTTGATTCCTTTTTTCCTTTTGGTGTTTTTGGGAAATGTATCTATGTGTTAATGGATATGATTTAATATCATGTTAGATTAGAGATTCGAATGTGTTTGGTGTCATTAATTAATGACGTTTTTTCTAACTGGGATGCTGGTATGGGATTTCAGGGATATTACATTCCTGAAGGTATATTACATTGATTTTAATCGCTTGGGACCCATTTGAGTATAATTTTTTATGTAGCTTCTATTTTCATATTTTATTTTTCTGTGAACATTTTATTTTCAAAATTCCATTTAGTTATTTATTTATTTTGGATCATGCATTCAAAATTTGGTAGACTCCACACTTATGCATGCATTGATCACAATCACACTGAAATGGTGATCGATGACCAGTCTAAAGACCCAGGTTGATTCTAAGATAAGTAATATCTATCATTTTAGTACCCCATATTTTCCCTCATATAGTTATTTTCCTCTTATTCCTTTTCCTAATCCTTTTACAATTTGATGTAGATAGGGTTAAACAGGTGGTGAAATAATCAATGCTCTTATTTCTAATAGTTCCACATTTGAATACATAACACTCTTCACCCATGTAAGCATATATTTGTAGTATGTAGTAATTTTATACGATACATGAGGGTTTTCATGCACATAAACACATATATATTTCTTATTAATTGTTTAATCTACACCAAATAACATCTTATTTATTTTGTTTTTTTATTTATTGCAGGAAAAATATTGGCTTCGGAATAAAAATAAATATGCACCAAAAGTACTCTTAAGCAACCATTTTTCATGTTTATAACATGTTGAAATGTTCATTTCATTATTTTTATTATACTATAACATGTACGTTGAGATGTTTCTTCTCATTATTCATTCATGTGGATGTCTGTATTGAAATTCCCAAAAAATATTTTCATTCATTTTTCTTTATTAAAAACTCTGGTGTGTCATACTAAATATTTACTATTAAGTTATGTTCATGGAAATTTTCTAAGTTAAAGTATGATTAGATCATTTAATTTTATTGGTGTCATTAATAATTGACATTATTTTTAACTATCATACAGGTACAGGCTCAGAGGGATCCTTGCTTTCCTAAAGGTATATTTCATTAATTTGAATGTCATGGGACCCAATTGAATATTGAAATTGTATTTTGGTTTCTATTTTCATAGGTTATGTTTAAGTGAAACATGTATTTTCGAAATTCAGTTTCTTTATTTATTTGTGTTAGATCACCCATTCAGTTTTTTTGGCTCTACACTTATGAATGAATTGATCGTACACACAATGAATTTGTTATTGATGAATAGTCTAAATAACGAAGTTAATGCTAATACATGTAATCTATATATTTGTAGTACCCCTTATTTTTAATCATATTTCCATTTTTTTATACCTCCATCTTCGTATAACTTTTCCAATTTGATGTAGATAGGGTGAATCATGTGATGAAATAATCAAAGCTAAAATTTCTAATTGTTCGACATTTTAAAACTAAACATTGTCCTCCATTGTAAGATTTTATTTAAAGTTATTGTATGAAGTATTTCTATAGGATACATGTGTTTTTTCATGCACATAAACACATATATATATCTTATCCTTTTATTATTCTACACCAAATAACTTCTCATCTATTTTGACATTATTTTTATTTATTGTAGGAAAAATATTGGCTTAGGAAGAAAAATAAATATGCACCAAAATTAATCTTCAGTCACCATTTTTCTCAAAAGTTACATGTTGGAAAATCCATTTATTTATTTTTAAAATACTACAAAATGTATGTTTAGAGGTTTCTTCTCATTATTCATTCATGTGGATGTCAATATTGTACATCTTAATAAATATTTTCTTACATTATTATGGATTAAAAACATTGATATTTCATAATGCATATTTACTATTTCATTGTGGTTCACAATTAAGAATCTCATTCATTCTTCGTATCTAGATGGTAGTAGGAAAATATTACTTTGATTTAGGAACACTAATATACATGTTTCTTATTTTTGTAGTGTCCTATTACAAATATTGGGTCCTATTTTTTATTTGATATGAAATGTCCCTTATGTAGTCCAGTTAATGCTAAATTGTTTGAACCTTCTTACACCTGAACAAATACACTTTATATTTTTTTATATTGATCTTTTAATATGTACTAAATTCATTATCTATGGTACTATGTTTTTTATTGGCTAACATTCTCATTTTTGTTCTTAGTTTATGTGAAACATACCTAAACAAATATCACGCTATAATTTCGTAAGCTATGGTTACAAGTTAAAATTTGTTCTTTATTTATGATTATGAAATTAATTTGAATATTTGTGAAGAAATAATTTTAAATTGGTATTTATAGAAAGGTTTTAGTGTTATCAATAAATTTCCTCAAAAACTATAATGTTTTATCATTTATTACTACATAAATATTTATAATATTCTTTGAAAACATGAACTATATACAATCTAACTAGTTGTGTCCATCCACAAACTTCCATTAAAAGGTTCCAAGGATTCATGGGATAAAATTTGATTTGATCCTATGATAATTTACCAACTAGATGGAGTCACTTTCAGTCCACATTTTGGCTGAAGCATATTTAAATGAAAAAATAGTTCTTCATCAATACCAATAAAATTCCAGACAGATTTATATAATCAACCCTTAATGAAGCCTCTATTTTTTCTAAAAACGCATCCACAACCTATAGATCTAGGAGACTCTATGGAAACACCATCAATGTTATCCTTGATATGTGAGGCATCCATCAAACATGAAGGTTTGGGATTCCCATATAAACCGCTAATCCCGATAGTTTTTTTTGATAATTAGGTCCTCCATTGAATTTTTTATGCACCATGTATTCATTGTGGAAGCAATTTGGATACACTCATGATTCCACTAATATTATATTTGACTGGAAACTATTTCCCTAAAATATCAATTTGTTTATTAGTTTCCAAATGTTTTAAGACAAAACTAATGTGATCATAAGTGGTTTCTTATCAAGATTTCTCATGTACAAGATGATCACATTTTTCACCAAGGCATTCATGTCACAATCTATATATAGCTTTGATAGAATCATTGAATCATTAGGATTATAGATTTTCATGGAATAGTTGTAGGTGAAGAGAATGTGACAGGAATCCTAGGAATATTTAAGGAAAAAAGAGCAGGCAAATGCAAGGGGTAAGGCTCCTAGATGGTAGTGTGTATGAAAACAATTAGGAGAAAAACATTACTATTGATATTGAGAAGGATAATTTGGTTGAAATAAATAAATGTTGTGGTGAGTACCACAACATTTAACTATTTAATTATTAGAATATTCATGATATAATTTTGTTTTAGTCAATGTGTTGTTTATATCCTTATAATTCTACAGATTTTGGATCAAAAAATCCATATAAATATGTTGTAGTTTGAAAATAATGTCGATAACATTATAGAGACAGAGCCCAATTTGTTGATAGCCAATGAGACTAAATTTAGGGTGTTATTCAGTATTAGGGGATGAAATTTTGTGTTATTTTTATATATTTTTGAATTAATCTATAGGTTTTAGTGATGTTTGATGGGAAATTTTTTCCAAGAGAGACATGATAGAAATTTGTTAATTATACCAAACTACTATTTTATAGTAATCTTTTCCACTTGATTGTTATTCCTCAACCACATAATTTACAATTTATATACCAAGAATATAAATACAAGTAAACTTATTTATATTTTTCATTGATTCTGATCCATCCCACTTCAAGATGGATTTCATTTTGTCATCCAAAATTGTTTTACATTTCGACAACATTTTCTCTCTTGAATAAATCAACGATATAGAAAACATAATGTTAATATAAGGTTTGAATATTTTAGTGAACTATTACATTGGTCAAGATATTAATTTTTTGACAAAAATATTGTTCATTAGGATGATCGAATAGGTTTTTGTGATTCTTATTAAGCATTTGGATTTATTTCTTTCAAGATGGTACAAAATTGGAGTCTTTTAGAAGTGTTTTCACTTGATTATTGTTGATTGGTATACATTATTATTCTAATGAGATAATACAATATTTTTATACTATGTATATTTAATTTTCTCCAAATGAGTTCTCTAATCACTATATAATTACCTCAATCATTCAATTTATTATTTCATAATTTTTTTCCTTTCATGAAAATAGTGTAATAGTCTATGTCTGTACATCTTCTTTTTTCCCTTTTCATAAGAATTTATAATACTTTCTAACAATATATATACTTTTCCAATTTAGTAATTCGGTAATCACTTTCATTCGGTATTAACCTTTCTGTTCTCTAGAATTAACAAATAATTTCTCCACCAACAGAGTTCTAATTTCATAAATGATATATCAACAACGTGCTCCTAAATGAGGAATTGATTCCTCTACAAATGTTGTATGTTTATCACCATATATATATGGTGGGAATGATCACATAACGATTTAGATCCAAGCTAACATCCCAATCACTTCATTTTTATTATTTAATTCAAACCATATTATAAATTTTGTATATGTAGAATGTACCTGTTGGATGTTTTTCAAGCTGATTTCATGTTGAAAAAAAATTTATTGGATGACTGTATAACTTCGTGTTGCTATAAATCTATCAAAAATTTACACATTACCAATTATGCATTAATTACGTACTTTCTATCAGTTGATATTTAATTCAACCACTTTCACATTTCTCATTTGTATTGTTACAAGGATTTTCATATTGATGATTTATCTGTCACATATTATTTTAGTGCATGCATTACTGTTATAGTGAATGAAGTAGAAAATGAAATCATATTCCCATCCTAAAAATTTACAAATTTATATATTTTTAATATTTCCTTTTTCATTGTCATCAATTTGAATGGTCTATTTATATAATATAGACTCTTGTTCCATTATAATAGAAAATTAGTTTTTAATTAAAATTTATTCCACATTATTGTTTCTTTTATCCATTTATAAATACTTATTTTTTTTAAAGAAAAACAATTAATTGAATATTCCATGAAATTGCATGGGAACGTACTAGTATTATACAATGTTAGAAAAAGTGATGTTGATGGATGTATTCTTATAACAAGTATGCCATATAGTTTGAGAAGGAAGTGGTAGTTAAATGCATAGGTCATTAACAATAGGCATCTGATAGTAGATAGCATGATCTCATCATAAGATATCTTCTAGGGACTAGACTCGGAAAAAAGGTCATGTGGAAGAGTATCCAACCAGAGGACTAGGGAATCTGAGAGAGGGGAAATGTTATGCATAAGATGGTAGAGGTTGTTTAGATAATGTTTGTCTAACCAAACATGTTCAGGAAGGTAGACAGATAATGGATATACCACCACATTCAAGGCAATGTCATATCATGGTTCTCCATGGAGTGGCTAGGGTGAAACCCTAGGATGAGAGGATGTTAGAGGAGTAGGTGGGGATCCATGATGGGAATATATAAGAGGTGGTAGATGTTATGATATACATCCACAACCACAATCTTGTGGCCCATGTGAGGATCCAGGAGCTCGTGGTTGGGGTCATTGGATGTTTATGTGATGGAGTCTTATGACATGGTAGATCCCAAGATTAATATAGGTATAATCATTATTAATATTTCGCAATAATACTAGTAGAAATATGTTTGAGTAATTTTTTTTATCTCCATAAACCTGGAGATAGATATGGGGACTGTTATTGGTACTTTTTCCATTGTCATATTTACTTGAGGTTATTATATGAAATACTTCTTCAATATCATTTATGTACTGGTGATGAGAGATATCACTCTGTAGAGATATATTCTCATGGTAACTATATGACATAATGTTATGACATTATGATGATGTAACTGGTATATAATGGTAGTCAAAAGTTCGTGTGTAGATTGATTATCCCCACAGATGAATCAAATTCTTTCAGACAAAAAAGAGAAGACTCATATTTGTGGATCATATCGATATTATGGATGATATAGTGGGTATTATCAGAAATAATTTGAAACCCATTGTCCACTAGATATATAATTTATCCCTTGTATCAGTGGGATATTTATATATATGGATTAATTCAGTCCTTGAGTATTTTTTATATATATTCCTTGAGGATGTTTTGGACTAACTCTAAGGTGGGATATGGAGTTTCTCATCAAAACATACCTCGATCCACTCTAATTTCTTATGTGACTTGTCAAATGGCCACTACCAAGCTCTGGGATCTATGTATGGAGTTTTTAAATCCTTCATGATAAGGATTTTATTAGACTTAATATGTACCACTGTGTTGCTAAAGTTTTATTCATGAAAAAGGAGAATGTGATCTTGGTAATTTGTGAAGATTATCATCACAAAAATTAGGTCACTATAATGAGAATTTACACCTAGTTGAGGATTTATGGCCTAATTTTATAGTGTATAGGTGTTTTATGGTTCCATGAGAATTATTTTAGGTCCAAAAAAATACCAGATTAGAGTTCATGATGATGATATTTTGAAAATGCTATTTCAATGATGTCGGGAAAACAATGAGTTCATGGTGATAAATTTCATTTTGATGAATATCCAAACTATTTTTGTAGATCTAATAGACAATATCTCTCTGTAAAAAAGGAAATATATTTTCCCATCATAAAAAAATAGTCATATACTATGCATTAGAGAAGAACAATCAGATAACATAAGTATAGTAATACAGTTTCTTTGGGTGAACTAGTTGTATATAAATCTATCGATGTTAAAATTATTTATCCATGAGTTTAAATTTATAGGGAATTTCATAATAGAGCATAGATTTTCTATAGACTCAATAATGATTTATGTTATACATTCATGGGTGGTATCCATGAAAATTTCATAGGTGTGTATTTTTCATGGATTTGAGGCTGTAATACATGAGTTATTAGGTAAACTAATCAACGATTATACGCCACTTGACATCCCTGATATGGAAAAGGAATTAAATTACATATATTGAGCTAAATATAGAACATTTTAGGAGTTTTGGATGATTTTGATAAGTGATATTATTTTGATACAACCGAAGTAGGGTGTAAAGACAGTAGATGAAAATGAGGACTATGGAGCAGGGCTTAGATTCATTTTAATTTTGAGGCTATAAGTTATTGCATATGGGTCATGGTAGTTGATGCCCCATTAGTAGAAGTATTAAACTAATTACAACATGTTTGTAGTGGGAGTGTACATTATAAGGATGTAGAGTCATTTTCTTCAGGGATAGAAATATTTTGATTACTCGGACCATTATTGTCACAAGTACGTACTAACATAGAGATATCGGGACCTGAGATAGAGGTACTTGTTATTGATCATGCAAGAAAATTCCAATTATAGTGTCTATACTCCATGTAAGAGAAACATTGTAGATGATTCCTCTAGCTGGAAGTCCGAGGATCATTTGGTGGATTATCCATTTATGTAGTTATCTTCCATGTAGCTATCCCTAGAAGATGTTGTGGGGAAATATTTTTTCAATATATGGTGTTTCCTACTCCACTTCTCTAATATTTGATGGAGGCATGGTTTGGATTCAATGATTATGAGGTCATGTATTAATAGATTTCATCAATAGATTCACCATATAGATTTTTGGAAGGAGAAAATCATGACATCCAATTGTAGGTATGGGTGGTGGTCATGCTAAAAATGTATGATAAGGTGATGAGGGAGTTTCATACATTCCCATTATTTCTAGTTATTTGTTTCAGGATGTTGTAAATTTACCTCCAACATCAAATTTTTTCCGCAATCATGAGGAAGTGTTGTCCATGTTTATATTTTAGTGCCTCACATGTTAGTATGTGAATGCTAAGAACCATGTTATAAAAGGATTGTTTTATCCTCATTATATTCTTGATAAGAAATGTGTTGCATTATCCATGGACTTTATGATAAATATTCTATATATTGTAGGGTGATTGTTGAAAAACATTTAATGATTTCCCACTTCCATGATAAAAGATATCATTTTTTATGGATAATTTCGGGAAATTTTACATACTAGAGATCATCCACCTTCTTGTGGATCACTTGATAATTTTATACAACCATGATGAACTATTTACAAAAAAAATATAGAGTTGCACGTCTCAGTAATAATGGACATAGGTGAGGATTGGTACGACATTCCACCACAAATCATTTTGGCAGACTGAGTGCCCTATCTAGGTGCTGGAGGATTTGATGAGCACTTGAATGTTACACTTCTTCCGGAAATAGGAGGGTAACATTGCTATATTATATTTTTGTTAAAATAATATCTATCACTCAATTATTATCAAGAAGATTTTGAGGGAATGTAAGACATACCATGAGGGTCACCCTTAAACAAGAATCAGATCATTGAGGCATATCTTTTGGGTATAGAGATGGTACTAGTGACGCTGGAGAAATTCAAGGTAATCTATGTGAAGATGAGGATAGTATAAAGTATGAAAATATATTTTTTTCATCAACATAATAGGCCACCAATGTTCTATCCAATATAACTTATATTCTTAAGAGTCATTCCACGGTGAGGATTGTAGATATTTAGTCAGGAATAAATTATATCTCCAGGGATAATAGATCTATTCAGGAACATATAAATTGTTGGTGTGGTTACTTGATACCTTTTCATTCCACCATAGTTGGAATGGGTTTATGATGTCCTATAGGTTTCATGGCTGAGAGGATTCATGTCTAATACGTTGCAAGATATTAGTTGTATTAGATGAACTTCAAGGATCCAATAACTATTGCAGAGTGAATTGTAGAGACAATATATATATATAGGATATGATAATATTTGTATGGATCATACACTATTTATGTGAACTATGGAAGCATAAGAGTATGAGGGGAGCTCTTGGGAGTGGGAAATACAAATGCAACATCAGTATCCACACGTTTTTCTATGTTTTTTGGTTTGAATTATGAAAATATTGGAGGGAATAATTTGGATACCATTTTTTTCATCTATGCATTAGATATACATGAAGGAATTTTTTTTTGGAACTTGTTTCCAAGACAGCGTGAAATTTCCATGGTTGATGAGGCTATAATTTATCATATAGAACAATTAAATATATTCTATATCACATGTGAATAGTGTTTAGGTGTAATGGAATATATTTTAAATGGAGTCTCAAAACATAAATCTAAGACCGCAGATTAAGTTAGAGATCAGGATTTACCAAGGTGCATCATAATGTTGCTCAGCTAGGGTCATCTAGTAGATACTGAAATTAGCATGTGAGTTTTATTAATATAATGGAATAATGTGTTTATTTTTAATTAAAATAGCTAAAATGTTTTCCATATATACATTATCTGTTATGGAAAATCCTTAAGATTATCCAAATAACCCTGAGAACAATGACAAGAGGATACACCATCGTTTCTTGGTGAATAAATATTAGATGAAAACTAACACACAGATAGGGGTTATTGAAGTATATAAAATGCAACAAATATTCCTCATATAGGAAATTGTGTTATTCTCCAACGAATGACGTCATATCAATTTATAAATCATCATTTTTGTAATTTATCATTTTGATTGAATGATTGAGAATGACTAATATCTTATTCTTTGATCCATGTATAAATAAACACTTTGCATTGGAGCTCTTATCGGATTTAATTTTTTTTTAAATTTATTATTATAGATATTCCATGTTTATCACCAAAACATCAATTATATATATTAGTTATCCAAGAACCAAATGTTTGTTATTTTTTCATAATTTTTTATTTCCCCCATCGTACTCCATGTTCTTTAGCTTTAGACTGTGGGGCCACATTTCACCTTTTTTGGACTAGTAAATATTTGATTGAAGAGCTAGAATCATGGAATATTTTCATGAGATGAATGTAATGTCAATTTGCGGATGGTTTATAATGAATTCCTAGATTTGGGTGATGATTTTTATGGATCCTAAATCTAATAGTAATTTCAAAATGATTGAAAATGAATAAGGTAGATGTGTTCTCCATGTGAAGTATTATGAACACAATTTCGAACAATTAAAGGCTGTGAAATCAATATCTAACATCATCATACATGGGATAGTCAATTTTTTAAGGTTAAATTGTGTGGTTTTAGAAATTTTAATGATAGATTTTGAAGTTAGGTAAAAAATTTGGAATTCTATGAAAATCTCGACTACACGAAGTGCGTTTTGTTGAACACACACATTGTAGTCTGCTTTTTTCATCCAATGGGTTTCCTGACAATCCAAAAGGGGAATAATTATTTATTTATGGGTCTAAAGAATAATTAAAAATATAAGAACACAAAACATACTTCTCAATTATTTAAAATTAATTTTATTCAAGTTCTAGGTCAAACCCAATGACATGGTGAATTGGTTTATTTAGGTTTTCAATTTATTTCTTATTTATTTATATAAATAAATATGTGATGATTCATATTTTTTTGATTATTTTTAAAAAACATTAATCACTAGAGGTTTATTGGCAATGAAATCGGATTTGAAATCATTCTTAAGTTTTATATTTTTAGTGATCATATGTAATTTCAATTTTTTTAAAAATTTATTACTAAATTTTTGGTTTGAGAGACCAGACAAGGGAGATCCAATGATCATGGAATCCCATCCTTGATGTAGAAATCCATTTTTTCCGTTCACATCGATAATTTTAAATTTTTTTTGAATCAAGTTTGACTCGATATCATTTTTAAACCATATCACCGTGAATGTGAATCTAGTCATGAATTTATTCAAGGTAACCAAATTTGAAATTTATAATGTTTATTTAATTTTCATATTCAAATTATCAAAATTAATGTAAAATAAATTTATTTTATACTCATCCAACAGAACATGGAAATTCAAAATATGTGAATAATAAAAATGGATTAAATACAATGGCACCTTCCCACTATAGGTACAAGACACTACAAAAAGGTCGAATTTATCCCTTATCAGTGTGATGAGTGAATAATAGTGAAGGAATAATTAAAAGGTAAGAATAATGAATACCAAAGAAGGAATTATTCAGGATCTTGCACATCATAAATTCTCATTACAATATTTGGTTTCTTGGATCTCCCTAATCACTACATCCTGGGTCTCTTTTTATAGATATATTATTGGAATGTGATGCATTGAATGGAAAGAATAATTCATCAAAATGTTGTAATGGTTCGCTATGATGACTTATAAATACTAAAAAATGTAATAAACAATTAATATGGTAGTTTTTTCCATCCTGATCATTACATGTAGTTTAGTGACTACAAAATTATAAATCATACATAATGTGTATAAATGTTCTAACATGACAATTTTAAGTGTAATTATCTTATGTTTCAGAATGTGACACATATTTCTCACACCCTGGAACATTTCAACTTCACTTCATGCTAATTTTTTCCACATCACTCCATGTAGTTCATTCATGACTTCCAGTAGTGCATGAAACTTTATGATATATTTCTACCATTATAATCCTTAATTGGCAAGGGCCATTTAGTTATATTCCTTTTAATTTCTCCTTGATCATTTTTTCATGTGTAAATTATTATTTTTAGTACATATGATGATTTTTTTCAATTCCACTTTCTCATATCTCGTTAATTATAGCATCCTGAAAAAACTGATGAAAACATCAAGTGCACCAGCATGTATTGAAAATAATAATAATTATAATCAATGATTTTTATTATAAAAAATGTATACAATAATTTCCAATGTGAAATCAATCTATACATGAATTCATACTTTTATTTATGTATTTAATCTCAATACAATATAATGATTTCTTACTCTACCTTGAATTAAATTTAATTTCAACAAAAATAATTGTCAAAACAGAAAGTTTAACCTTCAAGCATCACAAGAAAAATATTTTTCAATACTATATTTTTTATATAAAACAAATAAACTGTGTTTATTACATTTCCTCTTTTGAAATATCCAAAACTTTTCATTCAACCTTTTTAAATTTTCAATTAATTATTATGATGCATAGCATTTTTAAATTGCCTCGCATTATTTTTTCTTCTCATTGTCAATGTATTAATGAATTTAGGGATGAGAATACCTCTAGAACATATCACATACCACAAAATTTAAATGAATATATCATCTCTGTCTTGTAATTTAAAAATAGAAAATAATGATGAGGGATTTAACAATTAGGATCATATGACTCTGAGGCATCGAAGAGGAAGGTATACGAGTTATATCATTTAAGGATCAATAAAAAGGTATTTCATTAAATTGATTTCCATGATAATGAAAAATAAAATAATGAAAGTCTCTTATTCCCCCAATATCTCATAGTAGGATCACTAAAATATGAAATTCAATAAATAAAACTACCAATTTTATAATTATTATTTTTTATTTTCTCTTTGGAATGTTTTTTCTATGAAAAATTCTCACATAATAATTCTTCCTAATGGAAGCACATTATTGATCACCATTGGACTGATCCCAAATTTCTTTATTAACCCCAATAAACTAAATGAAAGGTCATGTACCATACATACATACTATCCATTCTAAAATGTGGTGGAATCAGATTCTCCTTTGGTATCGGTGATCTTAGTCATCATCTTATCGTTTTTAATTAGTTGAGCATCCTTTGTCACAGTAATGTATAACTCGTATACCAATTTAATATTAGTGACACCCTAAACGTTATGTTTTTTCCTTATCCAAAATCGTTACCATCTCTCAAAATATAATTATTCTCTTCCCGGTAGTTGTTGAAACTTACATTATCAAATCTAACTCTTATAAAGAGTTCTCTATGTTATAGGTTGATCAGAGCAATCCCAATGGATAGAAATAGTCTCCCCATATTATTATGTTTTCACTATACATACATGTACATAATAAATAAATCTATAGTAATGATAAACATTTCTTCTTTTATCCTAATTTTTTCAATCATTCCTCTTTGGTTTATTAATGTTGAGTCATTTAATTGAACGAATACTCTCATGGGATTCATGAATTATAGTCCGAAACACATCAATATTTTGTATGAAACGTATTTAAACTTTCATCTATGAAAAAAAATATTTTTAACATTATTCTTCCCAAATTAATCTAGGAATAAAAAATAAAACAAGATCACATTTTCTCTAGGTAGTATCTTAAATACCACCACAAAACACTCCCATGTGATTCGAATGGTGCCAATCTTTTCTAAATTTTTATAGTTCATTACCACCCCTTTCATTATTCATTCATATGCAGGTAGGTTCATGAGAGCCTCTACAATAGGGATATTAATATGAAATTTATTTTAGTCTTCCTAAAGTTTACCATTGGTATATAATTAATTAATTGTACAATTATTTCTAGAAAATGTAGTCTATAATTGTAATTTGGTGGTTATTCTTCAACATGATCATCTACTCATTAAATACTATATTCAACTTCATTTTAACTTTGTAGAAATGGTTTTTAAACTTTATGACCCATTTAGTTGTGTTTTATTCCCACTTATATGTTTTAATGATTTTAAATATTCATGTGGATGAATATCAGGTGATCATAGTGGTAGTCTTCTATAACTCAATAGAGTTGGATAGTTATTTGGTGAACATGATTATCCATATTTCTCATTGTGTCCTTCAGGTCTGATGATTCATCATTTATTTCCATTATAAAATACTAGGATGTGGTCAAGAATATAGAAAGTATCTACTCCATTGTATGGACATGGATTTTCAATGTGGGACCATCATGTTCTTTTTTTCGGTACACTTGAGTCCTTTGTTGATATCATTGTCCATATTTCTATTGAGACTTCCAACCATGAAATAGATTACCATGAATTTAATTAGCATAATTTCCATCATTCATAATCATAACATGTGAGTTTTGATGTTCTCCAATCATCATGTTCGTCATATTTTTTATGATTCCAGGTCTTTTACCATAGACTCATTATCATTGACTATGTGAACATATTTTCAGTGTGTCGTTTATCCTTTCAAGTGGGAAATATTTCATTCCCTTTCATTGAAAAGGATATATATTAATTCTAGAAACTTAATCATCCACGATCTCCCAGTTTAAGCATCAATAATTTTCTTCTTCCATACGACAATCTCATATAGAATGTATGGTTTGGCTTCCATATTTATATATAATGACTGGTTAAATTATGGGTGATATATTTATATCTGTTCCTGTAATAATATAGAGATTCATCATAAAATTTAGAAATTATTAGAATATTTTCTCATATGTATGTTGACATGGATGATTTGATGATTATAGTTAGAATGTTTTATTCCAGATCATCCCTTATCATGATAGAATGCATTTGGGATATTTGAATAAATCCCCTTTCATACACCCTTAATTTAAATAGAATGTGAGAAATCCTTACTACGTCCCCTGAATTATTATGTAATTCAAATTCACTGGAAATCATAATCAAATTAACAGGATGTTAGTTCATATATTTTTGAAATAGCATAGTGAATTGAACAATGATTGAGATTATCTAGTTGTTCATTGGTTTGATTTAAAGTTGTTTGTAGACACATGAGGTGCTAGGATTTTTGATTGATCTATTATGTTCAAATGATTACTATAGTATAAGATCATCATCCTCCGTGGACCACATTAAAGAATTCTTACTATAGGAAGATGTTTCTCCATAATGTTCATAGTATTATCTTCCTTCTTCTCCAATATGATTGTTCACATTTTGGTATATCAGTATAAAACCTCATTTGCTTTTTTCCATACGATGTGGTAATGTATTTAAAAAATAAAAATATGAAATCCAAATCCTGTGCACACCCATTATAAATATAGAAATTGAAACAATGTAATAAATTAAAATTTTAAATAAAAATAATCCTAAGAACAAATCTGTAAATTATCCCTAAAAATAGCGCTATTTTGACTATTCTTTAAGGTAATGATTATTTATTGAGAGGTTTTATCAAAATAAACATATATTAAAATCATGATGTGGTACTCAATCACTTAAGATGTAGTATTATATATTTTTTAGGTTGAACGTACAATGGAAGTTACTTGGTTTATTTAGGTTTTATAAATATTAGAAATTTTCAAATAATAAAAGAGGTGAAGAATCGAATTGATTTGATTAATTTGAAGAAAGTATAAGAACATTATAATGATTGGTTGGGTTGAAATAAAATTCGAAATCATTCTGGGGTCATATAATTTCAGATTTCAAATGAAATTATAGTTTTATATAAAAAATTTATTAAACCATGTTTGTTATTGGAGTTAAGATAAGGTAGAACCAATGGTTCTGGTATCCCTACTATGACATGGTAATCCCCTTTTTTCCATAACACTAGTAATTTATGTATTTCATTTAATCCTATCTATCATGATACAGTTTATAAAAATGGTCACCCTTTATTCGATAATGGTCATTCCTAGATTCAGAGTAACTAATTTCACAATTAATAAAGTTTCTTTCATATTCATATACCAAAAGTCATGATAAATGTAATGGAATGTGATTGGATGTTGATTTAACAAACTATGTAAATATACAATACCTGAATAATAGAAAAGTAATAAATCTATTGGCACTACCCCCCTTCAAAAATGTAACCCTTGAACAATGTGGTTTCACCTCCCCCTTGTAATTAGTGAATAAGAGGGAATGAATAAAGAAATATAAAGAATAATGAATAACTATTGATATCATTGAGGAGGACCCTTCACAATGCATCTTCTCAATCCAATATTGGGCCACCCAAGTCACCATGATAGTATAATTCCAGATAACTATTCATATACTTCAATTGGGATTGTGAAACATTGAAAAAAATATGTATTGGTCAAAAAGTGGACATAGGTGTGTCCCAAGTCATTAAAATGGTCAAAATATAAAAAAAACATTGTATTTGTTCATTTTTGTGCCATCTCAAACATTACATGTCTGGTAGTAATTACAGGTAATGTAAATATTACACGACATGTTTCAATTTCACAACATGATAGCTTTCAATGTAATCATCCCATGGGTCAATGTGTGACACATATGTCTCATGCCAAGACACATGTAAACATCATTAAATGATGATTTTAACCACTTCATGAAAAAAAATTTCACAACATCCAATGATACATGACATGTTATGATTACATGATTTGTAAGGATATTTTTTTCTTCATAATCCTCATTTATCCTTTTCTTTATTCAGTTATATGACTTATAAATGCTCCATGATATTTCATCCATGTGGAAAACCATCTTTTAGTATGTTGTGATGATTCTTTCCACATAATTTTATAATGTCCCATTAATTAATTTCTCATAATAAATGAATAATGAATTAGGTTCACAACAATGTATTAACAATATTTTTTTACAATCAATGCATTTTTTATATAAATGTAAGCAATAAATTCACTTATAAATTTCATATAGGAGTTAAATATCACCATAGTGTAAAGGGCCCACATGTTGTGTGACCAATATATTTATGATGTTGTGTGTATAGGGAGGTAACACAAAGGATCCCATAAGTCTGCACACACTATGTAGGGAGTGATACAACCATTGTAATGTCACATGTCTAATGTTCACGGACATGGCCCGAAGGACATGGCATCATCCCAGAGAACATGGTTTGGCCCTAGGGGGCCATGAAACACCATATAATACCATATAAATAATCAATAAATACATCTAAATCTAGACATTTTCAGAAAAATAAATGACTTGGAAGGAGAATATGACCCCACATTGTGTGGGTCCATAAAATGGGGTGTACTCTTTTATATGTCATCTACATCCCATTATTCCTTTTTTTCTAAGACATATTCCCATTAGTAGTCTATCCTATGACTTTTCCTCATATAATGAAATGGAGGAACTCATTGTGACTTTTTTGATATCATGTGACATGTTCAATGAATTATGTTTCATAGGAGGTGTCTAACGATAGTAGTTATTAATGAATGGTTCTTTTACCATCTAAGTGGCACCCTCCTATGGAGATAGTGTATGAGTCCTCCACCTACTGAGTGGAACCCTACTATGGAGTTATGTAATATATCCTATAACTACTAAGTGTAACCATTATGTTGAGTCAAGGTAACGATCCTCTACAATCTGATTTCAACCATCCTATTTTATTAGTGAATAGTTACTCTATATAGGGATTTTCTCCCTCAGCCTATGTGGTGTATTGGTGAGGTGTAGATATGTGTAGATACATATTCAAATAGAAATACTATATTCTAGGAATTGATGATGGAAATTTTATAACTACATAAAAATTATTCATCCTTGGATAGACTATGTTATAGAGATCCCTTTTCTATTTCCTTTTTATTTTCTATATGATCATATATATCTATGTGTTTGCGTTTGGGTATTGGATTTCATTGTTCTTTTCCAATTGTTGGATCCATTGAATTATTATAGTATCTTGTATTTATCCCCTCCAATTTATGGTTATTTATACTATGTATCGAAATTCTTACTTCTCCAGGAGGTTTCCTACACATGTTGTGACTTATACATATGAAAAAATGCTGGTAGTGATTTATTAAGGGAAAAGGGATACCAAAGTGGATTTGATCGTGTATGGTGGTTGGGAATTGGATATCTATTTTTAGACTCCCTTATCATTTAATTTTCTAGTTATTGTTATGATGAGATATATTTTCTTTTTGGGCTTGTATTTTCCCATTTTCATTAACGATTATGATGTCGTACTCTATTTATTCCCCAGAGGCTGTTACAAGAATGGTTATTATTCTACATGTTATTTTATTTATTTATTTCCTCTGAGCTTCAGTATATATATGATTGGAAATGGGCATATAGTTACATTAGGAATATTTATACAATATAATTTGTTCATTTCAGTGCTTATATCAAGCATGTTTCCTATGATGTTGAGATTTAGGTAATTTTGGCTTAGACATCCACCATCATGGTGGGCCCTGATGGTTAGTGTCATGGAAGAGATAGTGTAGATGACTCATAAGAGTCTAATAACTATATAGAGATGAAAAAAGTACTAATGCAACCGTAGGAGGAGGAACTTGGATTTTTTATAGGCAACATAGATTTCTTGAGTGTGACGCCTTGGTTATGAAAATGAAGATTAATGAATGATGGTTAACATTAACAACACTATGATATGACCCTTCAAGAAAAATAACATTGATGAGATATGGTGTACAATGGGGATAATAATTCATGATATTTAGTTTGGAAATAATGCGGTTCTTGTATCTTAATTCTAGAGGTACATTCTAAAACCCACACAAGACATCGACTATGAGGATGCTGAGTCGAATCGTGATGAATAATACATGGATCTCATAGATAATTTTATAGAACAAATTGAGAATGTAATATGATAGAATAACTCACCACATGGCATGATTATACGATGTCATGGATTGATCTTGGAGGAGACTAGTGAGTAGGGGAATGATTCTTGGACTTTGTAGACTAATTATTTTGAGAATATTTCTTGGAAAATCCTCTTGAGAATGATAAATATTTAATGGGGGAAATATAATTTTATCTGATTTTTCTAGCATGTTATGTGATTATTTAATTATTTAATATTTTATTTTTTGATTTGTAAATTGTTCAAGATAATTTATGGGGTCTTTTAGATGATTTCAAAATGATTTATTTGGGTCTAAAATTGTTCGTGGTTTTTGTACAATTTCCCCAAACTTTGTGGATTCTCCATGATACCATGAAACAAGAGCGGGAGGATCATAGTGTGGGAAATAATAAAGGTGCATTGTTTGAAAGGAGACATATCCCATTATGAATCCATGAATGGGTGCACAATTGACTGCTAGTTTATCAAAACATGCATCAAAACTCTGAAAAAATGAAAGTACTGATATAAGTTTCCCTTTAAGATCAATTTATATTCCTTTTAAACTTTTTCTCTTATTTATATAACCCCATACTAATTTCAAATAACCCTATCTAATTTTTTTATAAATTTTCTATCACCCAAAGATATATTTTGGTGAATTATGGTGGATTGAAGAAATGAAATTGAGGTATGTTATTTAAGATCATCAGTTTTTTATGGATTCAAATTATTTTAAATATATAACACTATTAATATTGACAGATCTAGTAATATTATTCATGGCCTATGAATTTAAATTTCAACTGAAAAATCCTTCTTGAATATATGGTAGGTAAATATGAGTTTTTCTGATTAATCAATGTCAACTAGATAGACATGAAGTTTTATACTATGATTGTTGAGGAATTAATTATATAGTTCTTAATTAATAATAGATATTGTGAATTGGAATAACCTCCTTTGATATAAATATGAATTGGTTCCTCTAGAAGACTCTTGTTGTTTGTGATTCTAGAACCACACATATAAAAATGGTTCCTCTATATTGTCCAATTATAAACCTCATTCATGATGGACTATAACCCATAGTATATATCTATTACATTTGAGGTAGTTATCCAATGGAATGATATGTGGTTAGGGATCTATTCCTTGATTAATGATGGATTTGTTCTTCAATAACATTGATGTTGGATGTTTCGAATCTTTTGAGATCAATGTATGAACTTTTTTCCTCGACTCATAATGTGTTGGAATGGATTGTCATTATTTACTGTGATATTTTTTGGATTGTGTATATAGTTGTGACTCCCATATTTGATCCTTGATTTAATGTGTATTTCTATATTATCTTGTTACTATTCATGACATTGATCACAGGTTTTTACATGATCCTACTATATCAAGAAGAATATGTTTTAATCATTTCATATTATTATATTCCTTATTATGTGAATTATTTATCCAATAATGAATGTTTCTCGTTAATTTTTATAAGTAAAACATTTTTGTAATCTTAACACATAGATTGGGAGCCCCACACGATATATGGTGGTGATGAAAGTTGATATAGTTGTTCAGCAGGGTCCTGAAAACATGGTACATTACCCAATAAATTGATGTCATGAGGATAATGAAAATGAAACTAGATGTTGGTGACCCATGGAAGCAAAGGATAATATTCACATATTACATATAGTACACTTGGTGACATATATCTTATAATGTTTCTAGTTCTCGTTATCTACTAATATCATCATTTTAATTATAGTATGGATCTAAAGAATATATGATAAAGGTGGTTGTGTCATGGTCAATACATAGGTACTTGGTATGTGGTTATTATTGTTTCATGAATATTTATTATTCTCATGGAATACACCTATTATATATGTGTAAAATTATTAAAGAATCATTGGTTGTGCCCTAATGGGTATTGTTACTGTCACAAATCATTAAAAACATGATGCATATTCATACTTCATGTTTAGGGATCCATGGATCGGTAAATGGCCCATAGTTTCTAAATGAGATATAATGCACGGATCTAGTGATGAGATAACGATATACAAAAAATAATTTCATATGATTATTACTTATTTGTATTCTTTCAATATAATACTATAATGTCTTGGAAAATTGGGATCCAACTATCTGTTGTATAACATGGGTTTCATCTAATATTATTTTGTTCTATAATTTACCTCTACGTTGATAATTTTTATTTATATTACTTGTAGTATGATGTGAAAATAAGGGTATAGTACCCAAATTTAGATGTTTTGGAATCTTCATTCTAGTTATTATCCTCCTACATATAGGGAGGAACACGTGGGGTCTGGTGGATCTTGAAACTAGACTTGGTGGTAGGGTTGGGATATTAGATAATTTATATTATTATATTATTATGTTATGAAACAATTTTATGAAAAATAATAATTTTGAATAATATTATGTTTTAATTAGATTGTACAGTAATGCGGTAGTGGTTCGTAAATCATTCTATATGTACTATTTTTAAATATTTATTTTTGGTAGATTATGTATATGGTATCAAACCATAATTTTGAATTTGTTATGATTTGAAAGTTGCATGAAACTGATTATCATATCATGAGTTATTTTTAACAATACAATTTATTTGATTTTATGTTATTCATAGGTATAGATGATGAAGAGTGGTGTTCTATATATCCCTCTAATGCATTCACAATGGATTTATATATTATGTAACAAATATGTTTACTGTATAATTGTTTTCACAACATGAACCATGATAATTTTGTTTGATCACAACATGAATGGACAATATTCGTTTTCATATGATGAAGCATAAGAATTCAGAATATTTAAATCATAAAGCTTAGTCCTTTTATTCTGAACCTCTAGTATGGATATTTTGTTTTCCCATCATGTTATAGTGTCCCCATTCTCATTACTGACAGAAGTTTCATTATTATATTATGTTCCAAATGCATGACACATTTCCAATCCATATTCCAATTATTAAGATCCATAGATCATATATATTGTATTATAATTTTTAAGGAATCTTCAATGATATATTTTGTTCATTTGAGTTTCCATTTCCTTATATAATGACTTGTGGAAAGTTAAATTTATTCTTTTTTAGTTTAATAAGATATGTGACAACTAATTTGGTTATTTCCTTTTATTATGATCTAACACTTGATATAGTATTGAATAATATTATGATAGTGTGTTTTTTAGGACACCACATAATTAGTTTAAATATTACTGGGTCAATATAGAGAGTATAAACTATGATATGTTTACAAGTGGATCTAGTGTGGTTTTTTTGTTATGAAACTTTCACATGTAACAACAAATATATACTATATGTTTACAATCCAAATGGAGAATAAAACATAAATTCAATGGATTAAGATAATTTTTATGAGTTATTGTTCATATAATTTTGAAATATTTTGAAATAATGTTATAATTTTAATAAAATGTATCAATCTACTTTAGAAACAATTTGAATGTAGAAAAATATAATAATGTAATTTTTGGGGGAGGATTAGGTGGTTTAAGAAAAAATGTTAAATTTTATTTGTATTTTCTTATTGTGGCCGTTAGTGAAAACACAATTGGAAATTCAAATGGACAAATTTGATGTCATTATAATTTGGTAAAGTAGTGTTGGAGTGGTTTTATTATCGAATTTATCCTTCCCTATTAACTATAAAATGGATTCATGAGCTATAAATATTTTACCTAGTAGTAATAATTTTAATTGATTGTTTTTAATAGTAAATCAAAAATGACATAGTTCTTGATAATGAACCTCAACTAAAAACATTTACATGCACCATGAGAGATTAATATTTATTCAAAAAAATTCCCATCACAAAAAATGATAATGGATTTATTGCCAAATTAAATTATGAGTTTAGCTTATAAAGAATGAGACAATGCATATTATTTGTAATAAGTACAACCATGAGTGTTTTATGAAAAAAATTTATTAAACAGTTGAAATGAGATATCAGAAGAAAAATAAAAATTTATTTGGTATTAAATCATAGTATTTAAATTTCATATTTATAAAAAAAGGTTTTTCATATTATCATATCAATTTTTTTTTATTTGAATTAAACTGGATTAGGAATACGATGCTATGAAATTATTATAAAAAATATCCACATTGTATTATAATTTATTTAGAGAGACTAATTAGATTTTTGAGATTCAAATTATATTAAAATAATTACAAAAATGAGTTTCCTAATCTTACTTACAGTAGTGAGGTTTATACGATAATATGCATTAATTCTTGATAATCATATAAAGTTTAATTTGTGAGTTATATTTATCGATGACATTTAAGAATATGAAAAATGCTAATGGGTTATTTGAAACATCGTAGTATTATTATATATTTGTATGAAATTAAATTTTTTAAATCATTTATTAAATGAAATTAACAATATTGAAAAAAAACACATGATTATATTTTATTGGAATCTTTTAAAAAACATGTTTGTGGTATGGATAACTCTTAGAAAGAATATAATATTGATGTTTAAGTAATAATTTGTTATGTGTTTTTAGAAATATGAATTAGATGCTATTGGAATTGATTAATAATTATATAAAATGTAACTATTTATATTGATTAATTTCATTTATCTAATTTATAGGATTTTGTTATTTGATGACTAGTTTGTGACATTATAAACCACTAAATAATATATTTGAGGGTACAAAATAGAGTATGTTTTTAGGGGAAAATAAAATCTCATAGTGGATTAATGTCCTAGAGATTCAAAAAAAATTTATATAGTTATATTTTGTATAATCTATTGTTATGTTTTAATCAAACTATTTCACATGAATATATGAATAAACCATGTAGTTTGATAAATATATTTAGAATTATATATTATATGAAATAATGGTAGATGTAAAATTAGAAGATATATCCAAAATGGAAATCTTTCATGAATACAGAGACTTGTATTCATTATTTTATTGTAAATAAATTAAAAGGATGAAATGTATTTCATGTGTAAGAATAGTACCTAACAGTTAAGGGGAATTTTATTCTTTTTATATACAACATATTTATAATTTTATATTATATATTATATATAATTTCACATGTAAAAATTTATAATAAAATATGTCAAATGAGTTTTTAATGGAAATAACATCACATCAATTATAATTGAGTGGAATGTTAAAAAAAACATAACAGTAAGTACTACACTCCATAGATCGTTATTATCATGGATAAATTACATCCATTAATATTTCATAATTAATGAACAAAAATATATAGAAAATAAAAAAATATGCATGTCTAGGAAATATCTTGATCATCATCCACCATGAGGATGATCAATTGACAAAAGACCCTATAATGAGAAAGATAACACTCGATGGATACATCATTATGAAAAATATATAATGTGAAATATTAAATATGGAATATATAGTGATATTGGAATGAAAACATTATTTAGAAATTCAATATATGATTGAGATGTGGGTTTTAAAAATATAGTCATTCCAAATATTGTCCTTGTAATTATACTCCACAAAAATAATTTCATTAGAAATGTCTCCAAAAGGTACAATGAGGTCTAGTATTTTTATATTTGATATTTTACATAATATTACTCATAATGAAATAAATATGTGATAATGAAATTATATATATATATATATATATTAATTATGTATAAATATAATGAATCAAATTTAATATAAGGAACATATAAAAATATATAATATTTTTCATATCAATGATGAAGTAAAATTGTATTTTAAATTGTAAATAATTATATTAATGGTATTTATTAATGCTTATTTAGTATAAAATTATTAAATTTTGTTAAAAGTTCAATTTTATTAAGTATTTAATATTTTGTTACAATATATTAAATTGATCACTTTTATTATGTCATAATACCATAAGTAAATTTTATTAATTATTTATGTTATATATTTATATGAATGAATATAAACAATGTTTAATGTTAAAGATATAATATTTTTCAAAAAATTCAGTTTTTCTTTATATTTTAAACATTCATTCATAAAATAATTTCATAACATTTATAATATAAAGTAGGTAAAAATATATTAATTTATAAATATATAATTCTAGAATACTCTTATTATTAATTTTATATTTTTTTTAAAAATGATGATTTTTAGTAAAAAAATTATGTTTTTTTGAAAATTATGAGTTATAAGATTTTATCATATTCTATGAGTGAAAAAGAATATACTAAACCATTTATGTAATATAATAAGAATTTATTGAATAATAATATGTCATTTAAGTTAAATTTTCCACATTTAGAAACAATATCCAGCAATATTAGAAAAAAATTAAATCATTACAATAAAAAAAGTGAATAACTATTGATGTCTTCTTTGAATAAATATTTTTTAAGTTGAATTTTTTTTTATTCCAATCAAAAATCATATGATTTATTTGAAATAATAAATAATTTACTTCCATATATATTAGTAACCTTGTAAATTTTATCTAATACATACATTTAATTCATAAAAGTATGTTTTGTTTCAACATTTATTTTACCCAATTGCATGCATTATTTAAAATTATAATTTTAACATTTAAAAATTGGTCAATGATAAAATATCATCCAAATTTGAAATCAGATTGTTCAAATTAGATAATAATTTGATATTTAATATTTTTCGTTAAATTAATAATAATATATTAAATTTAGTTACCCCATTAAAATGAAAAAAAATCATTAAAACCCATTTAATGAGGGGAAACGACCAAAAAAATATTATCCAAATGTATCCAAATTTATAATTGTGAATTTACTCAATCAAAAATATCCATATTTCCTCATTTCCCCCTTTTTATTCACTTGAACATTTAATAGTGAAGTAATATTTTTGAAATTCAATTTCAATTTATAAAACCACATGACTAATCACATATAAAAAGGTAACAACTATTTTACATAAATAATAAAAAAGACAACATAGTTAATGTTAAAACCATTCCATTGTTCTCCTCATATAACAAAATCCCCACTTCGGTAGGTTTTGTTCACCATTAGATTTATTATAGACTTTATATCAAAGGTGTTTTCCAAGAAGAATATAAAGCTTCAAACATGAGTTTTACATTCTATTAAACATTTATTTTACTATGAGGATTATTAATATTATGTAGAATTTTAACTTAATGAAATAAATATAATTTTTATTATATTGTTACATTATATTAATTGAACATAAATTATTATATCCTTTTTATCGACTATGAAAATACAAAAATAACGTTGGTCAAGTGTACATGTGGAGTATCGTCTCAACAAAGTGATGTTGATCATTTATCAATAATGAATCTTATTATTTGTTTAAATTAATGTATTTTAAAATTAAATACGATATAAAAATTTTAAATAAAATTCATATATTTTCAATTATCAAATAATTTATTTCCATCACATTCATTGATAACAGGAAACATTAATCATGCATGTGTCAAAACTATAGCCTCTAAAACATGTGAGATTAATTTTTCATTACCACCCATAATGGAAAATATGAAAAATATATTGTCTATATAAAAATTATTTCCACAACACAATTAATTTATGGATTCTATGAAATAATATTTTTAGAATATATATATTGGTAAATATTTAAAATAAGTTAGGTAAAATTAAAATAGGAACATCATGTAACCAATGTAGGAATGAAAAATAAAATATGCATAAATATAAAATGATAATAATTTGTCCATATTAAATTAAATAAATAGAAATATGAATCATAATGTGGTAATTGAATAACTAATATTGATTACTTAGGAAGTTATTTAGGTTTTTATAATGAATCAGGAGCAAGGTAAGAGTTTTATGGCTTAATTTCACTTCATTAAGGCATGCTTTATCATTATGCACCACATTATTATTTTCATTGATTATATACTACCCCATTATTAATTTTGGAATAATCCATCATTTAATGAAGGGTTTTTTTGGAATCATTAAATATCCAATCATAGAATGAATTTTGATTTAGAAATTATTGAGGCCATAAGTGTTTTCATTCCAAATTTATCTCATTGAGACATTTATTAAATTATGAACATATTACATTTATACTGTATAAATTTTACCTAATAGAAATTTAATATAAATACATACCCTTTATTTAGTGTAATTTTGGTTCAATTAATATTACTCTCTCTATAAATATTTTTTGAGTTAAATGATCTTCAAATTTTAAGGGGTTTTGATGGAGAAATGTTTGTTTTCCTGGTCAATATTGTTTTTTATTATATTAAAACTTGATCCCTCCATAATTTTTCTTAATGTAATTTTTGGTTCACTAACATTTTAGTATTCTTATTCCATATTAACAAAATGAGAATAAACCATAGAAATTAATCATTTTTTAATGAAAATAATTAGAATTTTGAATTTTTTTCCTACATTTCCCAAGAGTAATTGATTTTTCTAAAGTTACAATTATACATTTTTAATTCATCTCAACATCATTTAGATTCCTATATTGGATAATTTCAGAATTTAATATTTTTTAAACCAATAGAATAATTAAAATACATTCGAATTTTAGATTTACTATTTCTTTCAATTATGAAATCCCTCATCAAATCATTGACTATCAAGATATTGTTCATCATTTCAATTGTAAACTCAGAAAATAAAAGTCATATAGGGTTACATTTATTTACTAATACACTACTGGTAGAATTATCGTTTATTTAAATATTATTGTTATGTATTCAAGATGTTTTTTATATCATAAAATTGAGAAATATTGGTTATTAACTTAAATGAATAAATAATCATCCATTACATATTTTGAATAAATAAATTTCATAAAATTTAACATAATATATTATTATTTATTATATGTGGATATTCATATATATTTAATTAATTTAATGGCATATCTCCAAATTCTATTCACTCATTTAGAATCATTGTCTCATGTTAACTATATCTAAAAGAAAATTTAATTTATATAATTTCGCATACTCCCATATTGTAAAATATAAATTTTTTATAAAATATAAAGGGTATACCAACACAAAAAGTAAGTACAACATCCCTATTAATGTCAATAAAATATATTATAAGTGTACAAAAATATATAACATCAAACTCGTTCTATATAATAAATCATATTCCATCTATCCTTTGAGAGTAATGATTTTCAATTGAAATAATACACATCATAAAAAAAATAATTTTTTTAATAATTTTTAATTAACTTATATCCTTAAAAAATCCATAAATTAATTCTATGGATCCAATCAGTTAAATGATTTATTATAAAATCCTCGATGATTATACCATATAATAGGCACAGAGGAATATGTAACAACCACTATGTGTGGATGTTCATAAATTGTAACATAAATCAAATCACATTATATAAAATTATTTATACATGTTAAATCATTAGGTTAATGATAAAATCTATGAAATTTGGACAAATGATATAGATATACAGTGATTTCATTCGAAAAGTTTACTTTTTTTAATGTTTGTTGACTATTTTTATGGAGTGGATAATCCATAGTGTTCAATGGTTTGGATTTGACTACCCCTGTCATTATTTAATTATCAGTAGAAAATAATAGAATTTATTTGGTGATATTAATGAAAATAAATTATAATAATTTTTAAAAATAATTGAAAATATGTCAATTAATTTTTTATAGTACATTATAAGGGAGTACAATGTTATATTAAGTGTTTACCATTGTTCTCCAACTCAAATTCATCAATATTTAATATTTTATTTATTATTGAATGTTAATTTTGATATCACGAAGTCTCATCAGACATTGTAAAAAATAATTTTTTTGAATTTTTTTGAATAATACAAATCATCTAGGGTGTCCACCATAGTTTGGTATATCTTCATTAAAAAGAAACCCTTGATTAACACATAATTTTTCAACATCATTTTCAGGATATAAAAATTATATTTAAAAAATAATATCATAAGCCCATGAATTTATGTTTTTGTGTCATTATGGACAAGGTACATGGAAAACATTTCTACCACACATATAATTATTCTTTTATACTTTAGTGAAACTAGAATCCATTATTGAATTCTAAAAATCAATTGTTATCAAAATAACCGTGTAAATATAACTATAAGAAAGGGGAGAGTCCATCTTATTTGTAAGGGAAAATGCATCATTAAATCTCCATGGGTTTAATCATAAGCCTAAGAGAAAATAAGAGAAGGGGATAAATTTTTTACTAAAAGATGAAGGAATCCAAAACAGTTTCCTATGTGTGGTGATATAAGGACATAAAATTGAACACATGTAGAATGGAAAAAAAGAGTATGGTAGAATGTGATAATATATATGATCCATACAGTATGATCATAAGAATATGACATGGATATATAATATTCCCAAGGTAAATATCGTAAAAATAATTCATCATAACTAATATACATATAATGTATAATCATATTGATGTTATATACATGAAATCCCTAACATTTGTTAGTGTGGATATCCTATGAGGATCCACCTTTAGGTTTTTATAATATCCAAAAGATTAGCTCTTTTTTGAGATAATATACAATAATTATCACTCCAAATTATCACATGAGATATAAAAATATTAAATGGTTCATTGGAGGGTGATATTTGACACCAAAGATAATTAATCCATACTTATCAATGCTTCATATAAATCATATACATATCACATCATATTTAATTCATTTAATAAAAATGGATATTATTATATATTTAAATTAATATCATTATAATTTTATAGAATAAGGATCTCATGGAAGGATAAATGTGTTTCAGAAGAAGTCCAAATTGATTCATTAAATTGTCCATAGTAATGTAAATAGATGAAACCTGAAACACAATTACATGAAATTGTATTTAATGCGAACATTTTATTGGTGATTCACTAAAAATTACTCCAATATAAATAAATAAATATATTGTAATATGGAATACTTTAGAAAACAATTAAAAGTATTTTAAGAACATATTTTTAATATTTATATTTTTTTTCTAAAAATGAGTAATTTTTTAACTGGTAGGGTCAAAAAATTAAAAACAATTTCTTAAAATAAATATCTTCAAAAATATATCATTGAAAATATATATGGGTTATCAAAAGGATAAATGGGGGGATGATAAAACATTTTATTTTGTAGGGATGTAAAATATTATTAATATTTTATATAAATTATTTATAGCCTACATCAGTCATATAAAAATGAAAATTAATTTTGAAATGTGGAGGATCGATATATATGGGATTCCAAAGATTACACATAACTGGTCTTGAATATATAATGGATAACATTATTGGGAAAATAAAATATTCCTATGTAGGGGGAACCATCCTTAATAATAATGGGAATCATCCAAAACAATGATAAATATTTAGGGAAAATAAATTAATCAGGGTTATGATTTAAATTTGAAATATAAAATTACCCAATTATTTGAGGAAGTATAGAATAATTTGATAATATAATGAATACATCTTTTGAAAATATAGTAAAAAATAATCATTATTAAATAGGAAATAATTATAGTCATGAAAAACCCTTACAATGTATAAGGGTATACTCGTACATAGTCTAACCTCTAGTATTATAAAAATATCCATATTTATCTATTATTTAATATCATTATTCACAAATATATTTTTTTAGAAATTAATTATCATTGTTATATATATCTATATTTGTAAGTAATTATTAACATTATATATTATATGTGAATAATTATTTTCATATTGAACTAATTTCATAATTATTATTATAACATCCCAGTTACAGAAGCCACCCAGAGGTGCCCAGTACACGGTTAGTCACATGGCCTCAAGCGCATTTCCCTGAACACTAGAGGTTGTCGAATACCAGCGAGGGTCTTGGGTGTGATAGTGGGGAAAAAATGACCTCATTGGCAGATTACAGAGAATAAGTAAACAACTACATACAATAGCAAAAACAATAAATATCCAACAACAGTAAACAATGAAATACTGGAATAATAAACAATTGGTGCACACATATATACCTAATGATGAATGATACATATGTTTAGGAAAGTATCCAAGAATGTCACAATGTTGTAAATACATATATTTTTCAACCAATTACAAAATAAAATAGATAAACTCATCAGCATTGTATTTCATAGCTTGGTCTCATGCTCTCTTTCTCTACAGGTAGTCATGTACCTAAAGTAGAAGGGTACATGCCCTTATCTATACATGTAACAATATAATCAATTGGGGACCAAAATCATAACTGAAACAGGGTATGAGAATAAATACCAATCAAAAACCACCCAATGATCCTTGCCAATATGTCAGTGAATACATGGAAGGCAATGTACATAAATTAGTAAACAATAATGTAATCAGTAGTAAACAACCCACAGTTTAAACATCAAGCAACAACTAATCAAGTAGCTAAACACAAATAGGTAACCCTCTGGGCAGTGCACTCGGCCTAACCCCTCTGGTTCAGTATATAAAGACTCTCTGAGGAAGCACTTAGAGTCAATTCCCCTTATAGTCTAAGGTAGTTAGGAACCCTTTGAGGAAGCACACATGGTCAATTCCTCTTAAAGCCCCAAGGTTAAGGCCCCTCTGAGGAAGATCACTCAGTTAATTCCACTTATAGCCCAGGTCGTTCATATACTTTCTATGGAAGCACTCACAATCAATTCCACTTATAGTTTAAATAGTTCCGTAATAAAATAAAAGACTCGCAAAGGATGCTCACTCAGTCAATTCCCCTTATAGGCTAAAGTAGACAAGGACTCCATATGTAAGCTCTCTCGGTCAATTCCCCTTATATCCCTATGTGGTCCTAGGCTCTCTAAGGAAGCTCACGGAGTCAATCCCCCTTACAGCCTAAAGTGCTCAAACACTCTCTGAGGAAGCTTATTCGTCTAATTCTCCTTATAGTCTACTACACTAGGTTCTCATGGACCTGTGTAGGTCAAAGACCATATTACTGTAATATGGACATGTAACCCTACTAAAATACTTTGATAAATAGTCTACAGCAAAACTAGAAAGTCAGACCACATCCTCTCCATGCTACACCAACAGGAATGGAATATAGGCAAGGCATCCAAACTGGCTAAACAGGACCAAACAGTAGTAAACATAACATTAAAGTGAAAATACATCCGAATCATAGATATCAACCCAATTTAGATTCAAATTACCCCTACACAAGAATACAAGAATGGCAGGAAATCATCAGGTGTAAAACGGTAAACACGGAATACCCTGTAGTATGGTATTGGTGGAATTTGCACATAATACTCAAATAAATTGAACTGAAAGGAAAAAACCACCTACCACCGGGTTAGGATATCTCTATATGTGAGCCTCGAAGTTGGAATCTCCTAAGAACATTGAAGATCTACAAAAACATCTAAAACGTTCATCCCACAATATCTCACGAGAGAGGAGAAATAAAAAGTTGATGGTCTAGGAGAAGAGAGAACTCAACAATGTGATTAAAATGAAACCAACAGTGTAGGATTCATAGGAAGGACACACAGTTGGAGTTTCATCAATGATCTATGGTCATACAGAGCTTATGGACAATAAGAAGAAAGAAGGGGGTGTTTCTGTCGATTATACGTGACCCTAGTGCATGTAATGAAAAAAGTAAGCAAACGACATGTACTTTTGAAGTACACGGAATGTACTGTCCTTTTCAGTACTACGCATTATGTGGCCTCTATGTCACTCCCACACATTCATGTGTGTGGCTATTACATGGCCAGCACATAGCCTACTGCAGCAATGAAGTACACGGCGTGTACACATAATGTACACAACGTGTACTTGGAAAATTTCCAGAATTTCCTCATTCCTCAAAAATGACCAGAAAAGGAAAAACACACCTAAATACAAGATTCATGTTCTTAAAAACATCCCCCCTTAGAGAAATTAATCCCTAAATTTCCCTTGCGTGGCATAGAAGTAGAAACCCCGAATAGCTCTGGCCACTGTGATCGCACGTCTACCTCCCTCTCCCAAGTCTTGTCCTATTCTCGAATGTGCTTCCATACCACACATACCAAAGGAACAAACGGTCCATTGAGAGCCTCTGTACTATGATCGATGATCCGGAGAGTATGCTCTTCAATGGAGGCCTCCACTTCCAACTCAACCTCCTTGGGTTGGAAGACGTGAGACGGGTCTGAGAAGTAATGAAGATGTTTAGAAACATGGAAGATGTTGTGCATAACTCTCTTTCTCTATGGTAACTCCAACTGATAGGCCACTGGTCCAAATCTCTCCAACACCTCAAATGGCCCGACATATCGTGGAAAAATCGTACCCTATCTCCTAATCCTCTTGTGTCCCAACATCGATGTGACACGAAGAAAAACCTGATCATCGACTTCAAACTCCAGAGGTCATCTCCTGTAATCTGTATAAGACTTCTTTTGAGACTGCGTAGTAACCATCCTCTCCCAAATCAACTCTATCTTCTCTGTGCAATCCTGAAAAAGATGAGGTCCCAGAAAAGTTGCCTCTCTAGCCTCCACCCATCATAAGGGTGATCATCATGGCCTACCGTACAAAGCCTCATAATGTTCCATCTGAATAGTTGCATGAAAGATATTATTGTAGGCAAACTCCATAAGGGGTATATGCATCTCCCAAGATACTCCATAATCTAGAATGCATGCTTGGATAATGTCCTCAAGCACATGAATCATATGCTCATACTGGCCATCTGTATAGGGGTGGTAGGCTGTACTCAAAAGTACATGTGTACCCAAAGCTTTCTGAAGCCCCTTCCAGACCCGAGAGGTAAAACATGCATCCCTGTCTGAAACAATGGTGTGTGGAACCCAATGAAGATGTATGATCTCTCGGATGTACAACTTTCCCAGCTCATCAACACAAAAATCCTCATTGATCGCCAATAATTGATCTACCTTCGTGAGTCTATCCATAACAACAAAAATAACATCATTCTCCTTAGACAACCTCCAAAAACCAGTCATGAATTCCATCGCAATGTCATTCCAGTTCCACTCGGGAATGGGTAACTGTTGTAAAATCCATTTTGTTCACTGATAATCTGCCTTCACCAGCTGACAAGTGGAACATCTCATTGAGAAATCAAGAACGTCCCTCTTCATACCTGGCTACCAATACTGATGGTGTTGATCACAATACTTATTGGTGATGCTAGGATGAACTTCCCAAACATAGGAATGAAAATCCCACATCAGATCCTCCCATATTTCTAATGGAAACCATACGCATGGCTGGAAACACAATATATCATCCTCACCAATGGTCAATCCAGAAATAGGGTCCTCTCCTGACACACATTCCCTTAGGACTAGTCCTTCAGAATTCGATAGCTGCCTTATTCGAACTCAATCAAGAAGAGTAGAGGTAACATCTACATAAGATAGAAATTTCTATCCCTTACGGTCATGTACCTCCAAATTCATCTTAGAGAACATAGAAATAAGCTGCCACTCACTGCTAGCTTCCTGAACCGCCTAAATTTTATTCCTCCTACTCAACGCATCAGCCATCATGTAGCCCTTCCCAGGCATGTACGCAACGTCAATGTCCAAGGACTGAAGATACTGGACCCACTTGTGCTGTCTCGAATTCAAGTCACGCTGAGTGAAGATGTAATTGAGACTTTTTTTATTGGTGAAAACCAAGAAATTCACACCCAAAAGATAATGCCTCCAACATTTTAGGGAATGAAAAACAACTGCCAACTCCAGATCGTGCGTCGGGTAATTCCTCTCAAGTGGCCTCACCTGCTAAGACCAGTACGTAATGACTCCATCTCCCTTCATCAGCACAGCTCCTAGCCGGAAACCTAACACATCATAGTAAAAGGTATATCTCTTTCCCATATTTGGAAAGACAAGTATCATTGCTGAAGTCAACCTCCCTTTTATCTTTAGAAAGACTGAATCACAAGAATCTGACAATAAGAACATCACACCCTTCTTAGTAAGACCTTTCAGCGGTGATCCTAACAGAAATGTCCTGTATGTAATGTCGGTAGAATCTAGCCTAACCTAGAAAACACCGCACCTCAAAGACATTATTCAGCTTCTCCTAAGAAACTCCAGCTCTCACAATCTCTGGGTCTACTGATACTCCTGCCTCTGAGATAATATGACCCTGGAAGTGAATCTAATCCATCCAAAAGTGGAAAATTGAGAGCATAGCATATAATTGACAGTCCCTCAGTGTACTCAAAACAATCTCAAGATGGGTAGCATGTTTGGTTCGAGTGTGAGAGTACACCAATATATCATCCACGAAGACCACCATGAGAGAATCGATGTATGGGTGGAACACTTGGTTCATCAATGCTAGGAAAACTGATGGCACCTTCACGAGACCGAATGGCATAACCATATACTCGTATAGACCATACGTGCTCTGGAAGGCTGTAAGAGGTATATCTGATGGTATAATGCGCAACTGATGATAAACAGACATCTAGTCAATCTTAAAGAACACCTGGGCTCCTCGAAGTGGATCAATGAGATCATAAATCCTCAGCAAGGTATATCGGTTCTTGACCGTCACCTGGTTCAGCTTTCGATATTCCACACAAAGCATGATGGTACCTTCTGTCTTCTTTGCAAACCGGACATACGAACACCAAGGAGATCTAATGGTTCGGATGAAACCCTTTGACTACAACTCTTCCAACTGTTTCTTGAGCTCCTGAAACTTTGGTGTAGCTATCCTGTAAGGAGGAATGGACACCACTAGTGTAAATTCTAACTGTGAAGTCCCCTGGTCATCCAGATATAGACTAGAAATCTAATCTATAACTCCTCTCAACCCATGATGCTCCGGACCCGCTCTGCTCTCCTAGAAATCCCATTCTCCCCTATGAAGGAAAGATCCACTTTATTGTGATATGGAACTCACCCAATGATGATAAAAATCGGAGAATTCCTAGAATGGAATTAGCCAGTCCATTCTGAGAATGAAATCATAGCATATCCTGTCTAGGACATAGATGTCCCATAGAATGTGACATCCACCAACCACTAGTGTGAACTCCTTGCACTGATGTACAGTAGCCATTATAGTCCCCAACGGTGTGTCTAGCATCATGATATGCACAGAGGAAAATATACAGAGCCCGAGGCTGTCCACAACAACAAAAAATATAATTCTATGGGAATACCCTTTGTCTAAAAGAACTTAATATGGCACATATTTCTGAAATATCAACACTACAATGCGTATCTCGGAAGACAGGGACTCGTATGCCCGCTTCTCCCACACTGGTAGCAAACCACCATGCTACTCGAAGATGCATCATATCTGCTCTGATCTCCTCACGAGCCTCCCTATGGTGCTTCCTACTATCAGTTGGTGGGGCACTAACTCGGGATGTTAAACCGCCCTAGATCACAGCTCCATTATCCCTCATATTTTTCACTGTGATCATTTCATGGATGATGATTGAATATATTGAATACAACCGAAATATATTAACTAAATATCAGATTTCATGCCTCAGACCATCCTCAAAATTTATTGGAAAGAACAACTCATCACCTCCTAGAATTGTCATGAAAAGATGTATCTCTTTGAAGCGAGATGAATACTCCATAACAGTAAGAGTAAACTACTTCAGACTCATGAACTCTCGGGCTCGATCGGCCCTCAAGGTCTCCGGATAGAAGTAATCGTATAAATACTCCAAAACTCATCCCAAGTCATATTCTGTTGGTGGCCCACCTATGAGATCACATCCCACCCCCTCATGGAGGAGTCTCAGAGAATGTTGGCAGAGAGTCTCACCCTCTTCTTTGGAGGTATCTCTAGATGATCTAAAATCATTAGTGTGGATTCTATCCATGACTCTTCATCCTGAAGTCCTCCATCCCCTAAGAAAGTAGGAGGATACTACTGCTTGAAGACTCGCTTCCAATCAGCCATCAACGAGGCCGGAGGCGGTACTCCCTGAAAGGTCTGAATCAACCTCAAAAATCCCTCCCTGAACTTTTTATTTGTACCGATGTCAGGTACAATGTCGGGTGCCAAGGCTGGAACAACTAGAGGATCTGCAGGTAGTACCTAATCAGCCATTTTCGGTGTCTGATCACCGTTTGGTAACTAACTCACAACTGGATGATGCCTCTATGTCATGAATCCACAAGGTCAAGAACACACCGTAGATCAAGGATAAAAAAAATGAAAACAACGAGTGTAAGTAGGGAACGATAGAAATAAATCATTAAAGTTTTACAAAACATGACTACATGGTGTGTACATTTCCTACACAACGTGTTCCCTTGATTCATTTACATGGGTGTGTACTCCTTCCTAAATTGGTTGTGTAACACCCAAAACACGCGGCTTGTTCCCTTAACACACACCATGTACTTGAATCCTCTTCCCCTACCCGAGTCCTTCTACACAGTTAAGCCATGCGACTTTTATAAGACATGACAACATGGCTTGTTCATGATAGACAGGGCGTGTACTAGACAAGCTTCACCTGACCCGTGTTGTTAGTGACATGGCCTGACACACAGCTAACACTACACAACATGTTCTGATTGGACAGAGTGTGTTTGTAAAGGGATGAGACTGGCCTGTGTTATTCGTGACACGGCCGGGTACCTGGGTGAGAATACACATTGTGTTCAATGCGAACATGACTTGTATATAATATGTTCTTATACATCAATGTTGTTGGTTGCATGGGCAGACACAAGCTCAACACAACACGGCATGTTCCTCTGGTACACGGCATATTCCCACTAGACTTTCCCAATCCCGTGTCTCTGCCCACATGACCTATGACATTGTCAGAGACTACACAACCTGTACATAAATTACACGGCGTGTACTTAGGAAAAACAGTTTCTTCCCCAACAGAAGAACACATGGAAACTATTTAAAAATACATGACATGTATTCTGGGTTTTTACTGACATTAAGCCTCAGAAACAACTCCAGGACCTAAAAAACACTGAAAAGAACAGAGAAAGTGCCAAATTCCAATTCGTGATGGCCCATAGTCCCCACGAATCAATTTTTGGAATCTTATACATGTTATAACGATGAAAACAGAGCAATGATCCACCAAATTTAGGTCCATGAGGGCCCACAACACCTCAAGAACCTATGTTTTTCATTAATTCAAAAAAACCATACACAAAAATACCCTATCAAAACAGCATATATTCGTATCAAGGCATCTATCACAACAACATGAATATTCTACACAACGTTTATCACAACAACATGAAAGAGATAATGCATCCTAGATGACAAGTCAAAAATGCATGACATGTGATTTATATCAAGTTCCTATATGATGCATCAGATGGAATAACCTCATCTCCTTGGGTTATGATAGAAATAGAACCTCAATTACTTCAATATTAATAACACAAAACATGTGGGTCACCCAACAGTGAGAAACAGATCAACATTAAACTTCAAAAAGCAGAAGAAATTACAATAAACACGGTAGATTGGATTTTCCCTATAAACAGATTAGCTACTCTCGGGCACAACATATTACCAAGTACCTATTCATTCTCATCCCTGGTTAAAGGCTCCAAAACATTAATGAAGAGAAAATAATTCCTCTTATACCACTTGGTAATGTCCCGGTACCAGATGCCACCCAGAGGCACCCCGTACCCGGTTGGTCATGTGGCCTCACACTCATTTCCCCGAACACCAGAGGGTGACGACTAGTAGTGAGGGCCTTGGGTGTGATAGTGGGGAAACTATGACGTCATTGGACGAGTACACAACATAAGTAATCAAATACATACAATAGCGGAAACAGTAAATATCCAAAAAATTAAATAGTGGAAGACTAGAATAATAAACAACTTGAGCACATATATAGATAAAATGGGGCATGATTCATATGTCTAGGAAATTAGCCAAACAAGTCACAATGTTGGAAATACAAACAGTGCTAAATCAAAGTGCAAAACAAAACAGATAAACTCCTCAGCATATCAAGCCATAGTATTGTGCCATGCTCTCCCGCTCAATAGCAAGTCAAGTACCTTAAGTTGAAGGGCGGTTTCCCTTACCTATTCTTGCAGCAATATAATCAGTTTGGGCCCAAAATCATGACTCAAACTTGGTGTGAGACTAAATCTTAGTAGGCAAACACCTAAAGATCTATGCTTCATAGTCAGTGAATATATGGTAGGCAAGGAAAAGAATTTAGTGAAAAGGAAAGTACTCAATAGTAAACAATCCACTATTTAAACATCAAGCAACATATAATCAAATCAATAAACACAAATAGGTAACCCTCTAGGTAGTGCACTCAACCCAACCCCTCTGGTTAAGTATATAAAGACTCTCTGAGGAAGCAATCAGAGTCAATTCCCCTTATAGTCTATGGTAGTTAGGAACTCTCTCAGGAAGCTCACACGGCAATTCCTCATATAGCCAAAGGGTCAAGTTCCCTATGAGGAAGCTCACTCAGTAAATTCCACATATTTCCCAGGTCATTCATGGAATCTATGTGGAAGCACTCACCGTCAATTCCTTTTATAGTCAAACCAGTTCAGGAATAAAATCAAAGACTCTCTAAGAAAGCTCACGAGGTCAATTTACCTTATTGTATAAAGAAGACAAGGACTCTCTGAGGATGATCACTTGCTCAATTCCCCTTATAGACCCATGTGGTCCTAGGTTCTCTGATAAATCTCACTCTATCAATCCCCCTTATAGCCTAAATTTCTCAAAGACTCTCTGAGGAAGCTCACTCGGTCAATTCCTCTTATAGTCTACTACACTAGGTTATCATGGCCCTGTATAGGTCAAAGAGCATAGAAGTATAATATGGCCAATTAATCATACAGAACTACATAGCTAAACAGTCTATAGCATAAAAAGCATTTTAGAACAAAACCTCTCTATCCTACAACATCAGCTATGGAAAACAGGCAAGGCAGCCAAATTGGCTAAACGGGACCACACGGTCGTAAATAGAAAATGAAAGGAAAAATACATCCAATGAAAAGAAATCAACCCTATTCAGATCCATATTACCTCTACACAAACATACAAGCATGCTAAAAAATCAATATAGGTAAAACGGTAAATGCGTAATACCATATTAAAGGGTATTAGTTGAATTTGCACATAATACTCAAAGAAATTGAACCGAAAGGCACAAACCACATACCTCGGGGTTAGGATATCTCTATATGTGAACCTAGAAGCTTCAATATCCTTAGAACATTGAAGATCTACAAAAAAATCTTAAATTTTCAACCCACAATATCTCAAAAGAGAGGAGAAATCAAAAGATGATGCTATAGGAGAAGAGAGAACTCACTAACGTGATTCCAATGCAACCAATGGTGTTAGATTCGAAGGACGGATGAATTCTTGGAGGATTGTCAGAGATCCACAGTCGTACGGTGCTCCTAGTCAAGATGATTGAAGAAGTGGGTTTTTCTGTCGATTAGATGAGTCCCCAATGCATTTAATGAAAAAAATGTACACAACATGCACTTTTTAATTACATAGCATGTACTCACCTTTTCTATACCCCACTTTAAGAGGACACCAAGTCACTCCCACATGGCCATGTTTGTGGACACTACACGACCATCCCACTGCCTCCCGTATCAAGTAAGTGCACGACGTGTACTCATAAAATATATGACATGTACTTAGAAAATTTCCAGAATTTCATTTTTCCTCAAAAATGACCATAACAGGAAAACATACTTAAAAAGAAGATCCATGTTCTTAAAATTATATAATAATTAATTCTACTAAAAAATATCATCATTACATTTAAATTAATGATATATTAATTATAAATATTCATTTATACAACATGTTCTGTTTCATTTTGGGAAAAACATAGATATCGTTCCCGAGGAAGGAAGCTGTGATGAACTAGTTCTGAGGTGTTTAATGATCAAACGGTGATATATTAATAAATATATGTAGATATGTAAATAATAATTCAAAAATAATAAATAAATAAATAACAAATTTATATTGAATTATATTTCAATTATATAACATTACAAAACCATTCACAATTTAAACATTATAACAATGTCTACTTAGTTTGAAAAAACTGACCATCACGAGAGAGTGAGATAATGATTTTATGAGTAAAGATATTTTTATATAATGACTATATAAATTTTTAAGAATCTTATAAATTAAATAAATATCATATATAATCAATAAATTACCTATTATATCCATCTATTTAGTATGGTGTTAATAAACGTAATTCATCTACCATGGTGGCGCTTATCTGCCAAACTCAAAATTAATGATTCCATTTCTTAATGAATGGTAAATAATTACATTATATGATAAATTATCAATTATAAATTATAAATTTATAATATTAATTATATTATTCAATCAATGAAACCCTTGATAATAACCAGAAATGAAGGTGATGAAAAAAATTGATTTTGTGTGGTACTCGGCACATACACACGATCTATTCTGTTTTGTTTTTCATCGTGGATGTAAATGATTTAATAATGGTATATCCATTAGAAAAAAGTAAATTCATAGATTATTAGTTATATTGGTTTCTTCATTAATGGGTGATATTAATAATTTTTTAGTATAAATGGATGAATAAAACGGAATGGTATAAGAAATACTTAAGCTCCATCCAACCAAAGTAAAAAAATCAATTATTGAAATAGGAATAAAACATGATCAGGGTATGTTGTATTAATGATTTTCATGAACATATTGTTAAATTATATAAACATTCTCCATGTATTAGTATATAAGATATCAATGTCAGATAATTCTATGAACCCATCAATTCCCTAATATTCGTAACTTTGTTAACTTAATGCAATGTGTTCTTCAAGTTTTCTATGTTGATGAGACTCTTGCACCATAGGGTGTTTTGGAAAATATAATGAGTATTGATAATATTCTATTAGATACATTGGAGGATAAAATTGAGTATATTTCTATATCATCTAGTATGATAATTTTGGAAATAAGAACCTCATTCCCATTAAGAAAAAAACATTCATAAGCAATGATAGAATCACCACATCTATAGAGGCTACTAAATGCGCCAACAACATATCAATTGGAATCACCTAAAACACCTCCCCCAAGTATGATAAAAACGTTATAGGATCCATGGAAAATATGTTTTTACTAACTAATATGAGGGTTCCATCAAATCCTTTTACTGTGGATAGGTGTCTTCTGTTATAAATGTAAGAATATCAATCCATCCCTAACCACCCTATTTGAGGGGATACAATCCATATGTTACAAGATTCCACTGTGTTCCACCACATGGATGATATATAATATTTTCTTAGACAGAAACGAACTTTTTTATATCTTCATCATTATTAATTTTCCATGTATTTCAGATATACAAAAAACCGACAGAGAACAAGTTTACCCTAAACTTCATCTCTTTTAAATTACTCCCCAACCCATGGAAGTAGGATTGTAAATGTTAAATATATTCTCTTTCATACATTAAAATCATGATGAGGTAACCAAAATTACTTTATATATCCATAACCTACCACCATAGGTTTTCAAAAGTTGAAATAATGGATCTATACCAACAACTACATTTGGACCCAATATTAACTCCCATTCATCTAATCACCTCACCTATCAACACAACATGGTTCCATATACACCAAACAAGAATATTTTATTTTAAAAAAAAATATATTGGAACCATTTATTTCCTCCCATTATTCAAACATATAGTATTCATGGAGGGATTAATGATATATCATGGTAGATACGGATCCAAACAACGCTCTATTCTAGATGATTCTTTCATGATAAAAGGACATCTGATTGTCATTTAATGAATCATTATGTGGTTGATGTATGATGTCCTGATTGAATGTAATGTACATGAATTATTGGGAAAAAATGGTGTTATCTATAATAAATATCAATAATCAATGAGGTTAACTAATCCCAAATTGTTTCAATAAGACGATCTCGAAACATAAAACTATCCACCGATATTAGTATTGTAGCTTAGGTATGTGGCCTCGCAGAATTTCCATAAGATAAAAATTTTACAATTTTATCCATTAGTAACTTATTTAATTAAACTAAACTTTAAATTTTTAGATTATTAAATTTTATTTAGTTTTTATAATTTTTTTATACATACTTATACCATCTATTTTTAGGGCTATAAAAATAATGTAGTATTTAATAATTTTATTTTGGAATTGTTGTTTTTGTTTTTGGTTCATCACTATATGAAAATATGATAAAATATTTTTGAAAAATTATTTAAAAAAACATTTTTAGTTAATGACTATCACCAATAAATGATATTTCATCATATTAAATGTGTTACTAAGAAGTTAATAAGTGAGGTAACGTTTCGATAAATAAATCACAAGGTACCCTCATTTCTTATTTGATCTTACGATTCTTCTATAGAACATTGATCAGATGACTGATCTTATTTGTCAATACAATATCAATTCAATATAGTACATCCACATGTTGTTCCCCATATGATATATCATATTCCAGATGCAAGAATTTTGAGTTCAGTTCATGTGATTTGTATTGAATTTTCAACATAAAAATAGATAAATGAATCAAATCATGTATTTGGTAGATATATTCATATAGTTATATGTGATAAAGAAAACCCCAAGTCAATAAAGATCTCAAATGGACCAATATAACTCGGAACTATATTCCATTTCTTCCAAAAAATCATGGAAAGTATTCAACAAGATATCCATACTAACACTTTATCACCATCTTCATACACTATATTTAAGTAAAAATTAAATTCATAACCCTAATGTTTACATATTATCACTATCATATGTAACTAAATGGTCTATAAATTCTATATCATTTCATGGACAGGGTTACTACTTTTCATCTTCCTCCTGCTAAATCCATCCCAACGGGTCTGAGTCCCATATATTATACTCTAAAGTGCCTCATATATTTCCTTATGAATTCTATAATTAAAGTTGTCATTATATTAGAAGTCTAAAAATTTAATGTATTGGTCCCAAAACCCTTTGAAATAAGTTTATTAATATATATAAGAATACTAAAGTGTTTTTATAGTTTCTTAGACTGACTATCTTTCGTAGGATGATATGTACGTTTGAATGTCAGTGTTTACCCAAATGACCCCTGAATAATTTTCTAGTACCATGAGTTAAACAATAGATCTTGATATGATAGAATAAGAAGTTCTACACCCTGAAATCTTCCCATAACCCCTATATATATCATATAATTTTTGTTATGAAAAAAGCATTTTTGGTGTTAATGAAATATGCATACTTTCAATGAGGATGACTATGAACCAAATATAATTATGGACATTAGATTTCATAAGGAGTCCAACGAAAATATCCATGGTGACATTTCATAATTTCCATAATTCTATAGTTATTATTTACATGATCCTATAATAAATTATACCTTAAACCTTATCATATTGGAATACCATCCTTTGAAATATGAATTATATGATATCATCCTTCATGTTATCCCACCTTAGGTTTCATGGTTAAAAGAAATGAATAATTTTTATTTATAATTTAATTAAGATGGATGACCTTTTAGAATTATAAAAAATATCCATCATTTGTTCCATTTTTGATATGATAAATATCTAGGATGGAAACATTAATACTACACCTTTATCATTGTTTAACTCTGGAAGAATCACTTCCTTTTTACATTGCTCCAAGTTTTATATTTGAGAATACCTAATCATAATGTGAAAGAATAATTGAGAATTTATTTATGAATGATAGGATTTCCAATATTAACTTATTACTATAATATTCATCCTTTTAAAATAAATTAGTTTTAGTTCTCTATCAATCCACATCATGGATATACTGGCATTCTATTTTCAACATTGGGCATCAACCACCTCATTTTCCATCCCTAAGATGTAATGTACTAACCAATCATAATATTTAATAAATTATTACCATTTCAATTTGATCATTTTCATATCAATATTTTTAGTATATATTATAATTTTTCTGGTTAGTATATTTATATAAATAATAGTTTTCACCAAAGAGCTATTGTTCCCATATAATTAATGTACATATCATTTCTCCCATATCTTAATATTTTACTAGAAAATTTTTATGATGAGTATTTAAATTCACAGATCCATATGAAATTACTATATCATTAAAAATTATAATTCATCCCACACCACATAATTTTGTATTAATATTTATTAAAAATGATTCCCCATTTTATTGTAATGTTAGTAAAAGTGTTGAAACTAAAAGCTTATTAAGTTCACTTAAACATTCACCAAATTAAAATATTCAAATGAACATAGCTCTGTTACATGTTTTCTTTATTAGTGTATTTTCAGTCCATGATGAATTTCACCCAAAACAATGATAGTACTAAGCTAACTCAATAGAATTAATGATACTGGTTACTAGGGTTAATATGTTCCATTACTCAAAAACAAAAATATTTGAAAAATCTATATACATTCCCTCACTTATGATTACATTATCTAATAATAATATATTTGATATCCATAATTTTTACTCTCTATAAGTTAATATATTTTTAATTTTTTATTGTGGTCTTTATCACAATATGAAAGTTATCATAATGTTCTTACTTTCACATTGAATATATAATAATATCTAGTACAAGGGCCACCATGAATTATTCAACGTATTCTCAAAATTATTAAATAATTAGATATGTGAATATGTATTTTTTAAATATTATGACTATAAATTTATAGTGTCCATAAACCATATGGAACTCTATCCTTAAGATATATTTTCATTTAACCCTTAACAAATGAAATAAATATTGAAGGATAACATTTCATATGAAATGATCCGTTATTAGTCGATCAAATAGATCATTGAAATATCATAGGGTATAAATATTCATGAAAATAATTTTATTACGATCATTATAATATATGCATATTTGAATGATAAATAATTTTTTTTGACAAAGAGGACTATTGATTCCCACATTGATGAAATGGGGCATATGAATCCCTTATATATATTGTATTTGAGTTTATAATTTAATTTCTTTATCTGAATGGGAGAAATTCTATATGGACTATTTGATATAGCAATAGATATATGCATGATATTGAATATAATATCAACCTCATTATCTAGAGAGAGTCCATGTATATCCTTCTGAAATATTTTATTATACTCATGTACAAGTGGAATGTTATCAATGTTGACTTTCTCTATTATTATTTGTGTCAAGAGTCATCATTATTGTGTATTGTAACCCTTATTATAAAATTTTCTTCAAAGGGGAGTTTATAATAATCCATATAATAATAATTGTAAATAATATGATTCAATAAATAAAATGGGACTTTGTTATCATGATAATTGATTTATTCATCATATCGGGAAACCCAATCAATACGCAATATTATGTCTATTGGGAAAAAATCCCTCAAGGTATCATATCATCATTTTTGGTTTGTTTGTGTTTGCTAAAAAAGTTGTTTTCGATGGTGATTGTAGAGTTCTAGATATATTTTTGTTAACCCATGATGAAAAACAACTATAACAAAGGAATGGAAAATCATGGGGTGATACTAAAAGAACATATATATGGTGGCATCATTTTCCAATGTATTCCAAATTTATGTGTGCCTAAATTTGAAGTATGGATAATAATGTAAAAATTTTATATCATTAATGATCTCCACAAAATATTTTAAAGGAATGATTTTAACTAATATGTATTTCATGAAGTGGATTTCTCAAATACATGAAGAATGTTGACGCGTATCTCTTTGACTCTAGAGACCACCGTGAATGGCATATGTGAAGATCATTGTGTGGGAAAATTGTGGTGGAACAATGATTTTGGAATACAGATCAACATTTAAAATGTGAATTGTTGTGGTGGTGCAATGGAATTTACATAATTCTTCATGATTACGATAAGATTTTGATATCTGGAAAATTGATGTGGAGCTTCATGATGAAGAGAAAATTTCAGGTGAAATTTTAGAGCTATGTGAAATGGTCTTATGTGGTGCTGATGTGGCACGACATGTTATAGAGTCCGTAGAAAAAACAAATAAATAGTGATCCACCCCTGAGAGAAGAGAACAGAGGCTCGAGGAAAAATATTAGACTCTTGAGTTGCAATGGAGGTTTGAAAAATAAATGATCTTCACAAAATTAAGGTAATTCATAGAGGCCGGATGAGCTTTTCAAAAGAGAGTCATGTTGTAAAGGCTAGTTCAGCATTTTGAAAGTACTTTGCTTCACAACGTATTCTTTGATAATTACGAAATTTAAAAGGCTAGTGTGAGCTTCATGATGTAATGAGCTCTATGAAATAATAAGATTCGTGAACCTATAAACATCGTGATGAGGAAGGATCTTCATGAAGTAGTGTTCTTTTAGAATGTAATATCAAAAGGTTTTTCCCAATGTTCAACGGAAAAGGGGTATTAATCATTTTATTAATGTGGTAATTCATTATACAATCAACATACAGTGGAGGATTAATTCATTAGTTATAAAGAAATGAAATATGAGTCTATAAACTATGAGTGGATCTACTGATGTAGAAGTGAGCACTTCAGTTGAGAGACAAGTGAGACTTAAAATTATGTGGGTTGTAAACCTGGATGTATAGTGTGTCCATGTCAAACTTGTAAACAACAGTGCGATTAATGTGGATTAGGTACATTGACACATCACTAATGTATGATCGTTGGAAGTATCCTAGTGAGGGTGACCATGTAAAATTTTTATGCCTTGTTCATTCATTCATATTTGTTCATAATCTACAATGGGAAGGAGAGATAAGAGAGTTCTATCTAAGAACAATACATGATAAAAATGGGAAATTGTATTAATATTTTTTACCCTGATTCACACAACATCTCATAGAATCTATCCTAGTGGAAATAAAAATGTCAAATTGATCTAAGTTATGAAGTAATTGTTTTATTGGATATATAATCCCAAAATAACTATTTGATAAGTTTTATATATCTATTATGAGATCATTGTGCCACCATATTTTTTAATTGTTTGTTTAAAATCCAATTATTCTGATGGTGAAATTTTATTTCTAAAAAACATGCATGTTGTGATATAATGTGATTAAGAAGAATCATATAAAGACTTCACGGCCCTATAGTGGATAATGTTTGTATCTTTCTTCACTTCATTATACAAATCCAGATTAGATTTTGTGTTATAATACAATCCTCCAAAATCTATTGGATTATGATGTTATTATGGAGAATTGTATTCAATAACTATATAGTTAGTTTAATTACATTCATAGTTTTCATACTTCATGGATTTTAGGAAATAATTATCAGTTAATATAATTGTTTTGGTATTATTTCCCATTTCCAAATATACTTGCATCATAAAAAACTATTTGTGATGATTAAATTTTTATTAAATCAATCAACACATGAAAACACATCCATGTTACTTAAAATAAGTTACCTTGGTTCTTCATCACACATTTTTTACATAAATGGAGTCAAAAGTTCATTCCCCACAGCAACTTATCATTAAATATTCCATGACATACTATATTATATTTCCCCCCACCAAAATAATTTGATTCCCTAGATTCAATCTCCACATTTATCACATATCATAAAATCACATTATATCATATAATGTGTCTTATGGATAATTTCATTTATGCACATTACATTATGCTGGTAAAGAAACTATTACTTTTAATCATTGGGTCAAAATTAATTCAAGAGTAATATCTTGTGATCTTTTCATTTTTTTCATTGTATATACCAATGGACTCGTCCTATATTTGTTTCAACAAAAATAAACATCTCTCTACCTTCATATAAATAATATAGGGAAAATAATATGTGATGTATACATTGATTAACTACTCAAAATTCTATTGAGTAATTATCCTCCATTTCGGTTAAATTATTAATTATACTCCATCATTTTCCATCCTCACCATCAAAATGACAATTTGAAAACATGATCTTCTCATGTTCTAAATCCTATACAATGTAAAATATCATTTCCATCAAATTGATCTATTTCACAAAAATATGTGTATTAGAGTATCTAATAAAAAGGTTGGACATAGTCATATAAAATAATCAATTACAAGCATAACTTTCTTTATTAAATTTTTGGGTTCAAAAACATATTAATTATTCCTCATAGATTGGGATAGTTGAGTAATAATGTCCACTACATCTTATAAACTTTCTCCCATCATGTTTGGTTAGACAATTATATAATAATAAAATTTTATATCACACCCATTGCTAACTCATTACTTCCTTTATCCATCAATTTATTAAATAATGGAATTTTAAATGTAATAATAAATTATCTACAAATAGGTAAATAATAAATAACCTAAATTTATTTCATTAATTTATTTCTATTCATTTAATATCCTCATTTATATTCAAATATTGTCCCTTATGTTATGATATAATCCTCGATAATATATTATAATGTGAATGATAATTTCTATATAATATAACCCTAGAATGTCAGAAATGGTGTGCAGTAAGCCCTATTTTTCATACACAACGTGTTGATGAATATAATACCAAATATTCTCATTCAATTTTACTACCCCAATGTACAATTTTTCAAGTTCTTACATTCATTTTTAGTACCCCCATTGGAATTTAATAAATTATATAACCATATAATTTCAATATTGAAATATTTCATAATATTATCACTGGTATATACATATCCCAAATAGTTAATTATATTGTTTTTTAATGTTCTCTTAACCCAAAAATGAAAAAAAATAATAAAAAATAAATAAATAAACCTTTATATGAAAATACATATAGAATACCATAATAAAAAACTAATTTATATTCATTATTATGAAAAAATAAAGACTATATCATAGAAAATAAATTCAGTAACCAAGGACCTAATGGTCTGTTATCATTAATGAATCAGTAAATAAGAATGTTTTTAAATTAAAATTGTAAACATTCCATCATAATTGAGCCACAATAATCACCCTTCATGAATTTTCATAAGCTATTTACATATTTATAATGTATACATTGGATTAATAAAAATGTGTGGATGTTAATATATTACGAATTGAAAACAAATAATTATGTTATAAAATATTAGTGTGACTACTCAGACCCACACAATTATATGTTGATCAAAAAAAACTATACAATATTGATTATATAACATTAATAGATTCTTGGACACCGTTATCCCATAATTACTTAAATTAATTCATATATTTTATTTCATGAATTATCATGAACTTATAGTAATATTTATTTATTGAATTGGGAAAATTAATAAACTAATATTGTAAATGTATTAGTAATATAATTGAAATTTTCCCCAAAATATTAATATTGAATAAATCCATAATAAGTATTCAAGATGTCCCACAATGTATGGAAACAATTAATCATGTTAGATATATCATGTGTAGTAATATTATTCATAACCATGGGAAATGGACACATATTATGTAGTGACCTCAAATATCCAGTAAGGGTAAACATAAGAGATAATAATCAAGTATTATATATCAAAAAAAGATGTATATGACTAATATATTAATAATTGAGGATAGATATATTTCATTTATTTACCAAAAAATATAATAATAACCAATCTACAGTTGGTATATCCATAAATAAACACATTCATAATAATAAATAGTTCATAATTGATGAAATTAATAATCTCTAATTGTTCTTCTGATGCCTTAATCCATGACAATATGATGATAAAAATATCATAGGATGTTTTCATGGTTCTTGTGGCATTGAATATACTATTGAAGCAGAGATGCTTGGTATTATTATTGATATTAAGAAAGATAAATAGAGGGGTTGGAATAATATTTGGCAAGAATGTGACTCAACTATTGGTTTTTTATCAACAATAATTAAATCTATTCATGGTCTTTGGATGTCAGATAATCAGTGGATTTAATAGAAAAAATTTCTCTCATTTATCGATTACATTGTCACCAACGTCTATAGGGAGGTAAATTATTTCATATATGGGCTTAATAAAAATTTAGAGTATTGAAATTAGCTTGTTTGAAATGATATCATTCCAATATATATTTTACCACTATTTTAGATTGGAAAATGTAATTATCATTTTTCTAGATTCTTGTGTACATGATTTATTTTTTTTGGTAAATAAAGGAACCCTTCATTTATGGTCATCAACTCAACTTAATTGAATAAATATATATAAAACCATAATAACCCATAAAGGGTATTATGGTGGCTTGAAAAACAATGCATTATTAATTTTCATGAATAAATATTAAATTCTAGTGATAGAATAAAAAATACATTGATATTCAATAGTTTCCAAATAAATAAATGGAATTTTATTCTATGTAATCATCCTACAAAACAATTATAGAGTTTGGATTCTTAATTGAATAATTTCACCAATAAAAAAAGTTATGAATTTTGGTCAATCCACTATAATCAATTAAATAAAAAACTACATATTCAAAAAGTTAATAAATTAGAAAAAATTTATGCATAATCACAGTGGATTGTAAGGTAAGAAATTGGCAGTGACATATCATTTAAAAGATCAAGATGAACAGAACATAAGACATTAAAATTATTAATATGGATAGGAAAATTTGTATAATATACTTGAAATTTAACAATATATCTCGAATGAAAATTAATAACAATACAAAAAACCTATTATGAGTCCTATATAAGTATTAATTTATAAATAAAAAATGAATAAATTCTTTGAAAAATTTTATTTTTAATATATATTTTCAAATCCTTGAGAATATTTTATTTGAAATAAATTAAATCTTAAAATTTATAATTCCTTAAAAATAGAAAGTATGGCTACAAATGTGATGACAGGGGAAACATTAAAAATGTAATATTCTGAAACATTGATAAAAAACACAGGCATAAATTTTTAAAAATATTTCAATAAAACATGTAAAATATTGTAAAATAGTACAATATAACCATAATATTTAATTGGAAAAAATATCAATACCATTTAAACAGAATCGAATGATTATTGATAGTGGAAAATCAGATATTTCTAACTCAGATGAAATTATGGATTAAATGTCACTTATAAGAAAAACATTCTAAAAATTCCATGTTAATAGGAAATGAAATTTTTTGGGGACATGTAAAATTAATGAAAAAAATAAATTATTATAGGTTTTATAATGATTATAAATTCATAAAGTGAATTAAATATGAAAAAAAAGTTATATGAAAAAAATAATTACAAAACACCTTATATTTTGAGTTAATTTTATATTAAAATACTGAAAGAAGATATAATATCAAATCAAACATTAAATTCCATGAATAATGTATAATTTATGATATGATATAAAAAATGTGAAATATATAATCCTTATAAATGTTAATGTGTTCATAAGAAGAGTAATTTCCCCAAAATTGAAAATGAAAAAAGGTGTCTCCTTTGAAGTAACTTCCTCAGTGATGTAATAATCATTGGATATTTCGGTTTTAATTAGTAATTTTAGAAACCTATGATGGAATAGAAACTATATTATAATTTATTAATTATGTAGAACACATAAATCAGGAAATAATAATGTTTAATAATAATTCTTCCAACTAAATTATATAAAGTTGACCTAGAACAAACCGGTAAAGCTATAATAATTTTTTAGATATTCATCAATTAATCAATAATAAGGAATTGAATATTTATTATTATAAAAAATGAAAATAATCGTGATGAGTACTATCAAATATTATATAGATACCCAATTTAGAGACAATATTGTTGGACAAAAATAAATAAGATTCCTGAGATGAAAATTGAGACACAGAACCATTTACTTGTCCATGCTTAATTATTTTTATGCACCAATGAACCTAAATAATATATTAACTATTTTATATGCCTTATTTGGAATATTTTTAATTTAAATTTATCAAAATAATTTAACAATTCTCTAAAAATATATTATGATTGTAAATTATAATGATTATTCAAGTATTTTAATATATAAATATGTATACAATTTCATTTATATTGTATTTTTTAAGGTTTTATAAATGATAAATTCATTGATTATTAATCTATGTCTTTTCATTATCAATCACCAAATCATGATCACTATTAAATTGAAATTCATGGTCTATTTCTAAAAATAACATTTAATTAAATAATCTAGTTATAATTATATAGTAATATTTATTACATTTTTTAATCATGATGTAAGTTTGAAAAATAATAGATTCCAAAAATAAATTTTTTGGAAGTAGTTCAAAGAAATAGAAGATTCCATACTCCTAGAGATGAAAATAATTAAATAATAGATAATATATATACGATGATTATAAATGATTATTATGAATAGTTATATATATATGAATATGGTTTATTTATATAAATATAATAATCGTAATTTATTTATTGAGGATTTTTTTGTGAATGTGAAGGATAAATCCAAACATGCTAAGGGTTTCACAACAAATTTTCCATCATTCAGACAAAGTTTTTTTATCTAAAAAATTTCATTTATATGGTGTATATAATTCCTATTTGAGCTATCATATTAGGAATATTATTTAAAAAATGGTATTTCAATTTATATTATATTACATATCTTTCATGTGGTTTGATTTTAAGGTTCAAATATATGTACGAATTTTTTGGCGTAAATTATGATTACATTATTATTAATACATTCTTTAAAGAGATCATACATTTGGAATCAATTTACAATGGATATATTTTAATTATTATAATTTATTTTCATGATATTTACATCCCAAAATCATGTTCACTTATTCATTTGACTATGTATTCATATATTTCCCCAATAGTAAGGAATCTTATTAACTGAAATTTCATTAATTGATTTATGATAATTAACTTGAACATTTTTCGTATAATATGGGTACATTCAACACTATGAATATTGTATGTCGTATTCTATTATTGTTTTTTGGAAAATAAATTCATACCACATGAACCCTTTGATAAATATTTGTTACATCATTAAATATGTTCTTTTGAAACTATCTTTATTCTTTAACAAGTTATTTTATAAATGATACTTCAATATTGATAAAAAAATACTCATTGCTCTATATGTTGTGAATATCACATTTTATATAAGTCAAATTTTATAATGATCACCAATAATGTATGATAGTTTATTGAATGTGTAATAGCACTAAATGCCATATATTTTAATAATAATACTGTTGATTATTAGAAAAATTACTATGTACCATTTGACCACCCACTATATTTCATAGGATAGGTTGTAATCATGTTATAACTTTCTGGTATGTGTAAAAATATTATAATTCCTGAGGATTATTTAATTCCTTCAAAATAATATTATCTATTTGATTTTCATATTTCAGATTATACATATACCTATTTTTTTTGTAAGAGGATCCCCATGGAATGGTATGACTGGTAATGATGGATCTTAACGTGAGTTCATTAATCATAATTTAGTGAAAGGTGAGGAATGAAAGTAAATATCCCATTGAAACATTAATAAGTCATATGATATTAAACATGTTTTGGTATTATTTTATTTATCCCTATTTCATCAATATATCATGTGTTTTGATTCAAAAATATGTAAAATTGTATTGAACAAAGAATTAACAACTTGTTTTTTATTTCATAAATAATGAATTAAATATGTAGGAGATATGTAATATTAATATATTTATTTGCATTTATTTTTTGATATTTATAATGAACCCAGTTTTACATTTATTATGGAATAATTTTTTTACCCATTCTTGCAATAACATCTTTTCATTGTATATTCCATTATAACCTCAGTTTTATGTTTCTCTTACAAAGTAGTTGAACTAAATACTATTTTTTTCCATTTCCTGTAGTTTTATATAAATATATTAAACATGATATGCCTAATAGGGTATCTTATATGGATGAATAAATATGAAATTTTGAAGACTCATCATGAAATACATTGATTTTTAAATATTGAAAACTTTATTCTTGATACAAATAAAATTGTATTTGTTAGTTTAAATTTAATATTAACTAAATGATATTAAAATTTAATGATACATTAGAATCTATGAGATGGAAAAATATTTTTTATGTATCAATAATGGTTATTTATATCCAGGATCTTATATAATACATCAAGGCATGTATGTAAAGTACATGTTTATGGAACTAGATCTGAGAGCATGGGACTAGGGGGTCACAGTAGGTATCAAAGGGAATTAATAGATAAAATATGATATCATATTGTATTTTTAGGTTAATTTATGGATTTATGTTTTATTTTTAATTTGAATATAGAACACATTTTTATGAGGATTTTTTAAATATTAATGTAATAAATCACAGTTTATTTATTAATTCGTATATAAACATCAATGAGAATCGTAGTAGTAAGTAAAATTACTAGAAAAATTATTGATGTTTGTGTATTGTTTAGATTATATTATTTTTCCTAAAAATAAATCCATTTATGAAAAAATTCGTGGAGATGTGGTTGTGAGATAGATGCAACAATAGTTAATCACACCAAAAATATTGGGTTGTCAATTGAATAAATCATCACTATAATACACAATGGGTGTGACTAAGAATGTTAACATATAAAGACACTCCAAGGGTTTATTATTTTATTAGTCACATTCTCTTTATAAATTATTTCTATGTATTTATAAATGATATTATATAATTCGGTTAGAGAACTGAATAGAAAACATATAATGGATAATAATGTATTGAAAAAGGAGATTCATCAGATGATTTTAAAGTATAATATATTATAAATAAATGTTTCATTATGGGATATGTATTCATAATTATGTTTTCATATTCATATTATGAATATATGAATATATTTTTTAGTATTTGGTTGAAAAATTATAATGAATATAAATTTGATAAAGGTAAGAATCTTGAAACAACTAGTTCTAAAAACAAAATATAGTATAATACTTAAATGGATGAGAATCATATTATAATTCTTATATGATGTAATTTTTTTCATGTATTGCTTAATTTATTTAGGATGATATCTTAATAGATATTATTTTGTGATGAATTTATAATACTTCATTTTTAACTTATAGTTATCATTGATAATATAATATACCCAATGTGGAATAGAGGATTATATGAAGCATTTACGGATCATTTTTCTATTATTTTTGAATAAAAGGTGTCAAATTGTATAATAAATAGTATTAATGACATAGAATAATTACATTATTACAATGATATTTTTAGAGGATTTTTATGGATAAAAAATTATTGAGATTTTGAAAACTCTTGGGTTTAATAGACACATGATGTTTATATAAACATAGATGGTTTGATTTCCAAAAAGTATGTTTGATATTAATTGGTAATCCAAGGATATATAGTTATTTCATTTTATTTTTAGGGATTTTCATGTAATTTTTTAGACAATGATATATAGTGAATAGTATGAGACATTATGGACTAGTGGATAATTCTTTTGGATAGTTATAGATAGATTTAATTTTTGGAGAAATATATAATTTCATCATGGTATAATTATTATTGATTAATATTTATTTTTAAATTATTTTTCATTTATAATTATTTATTTGGATATATATATATATAAATGTGTGTATAAATGACTAATTGTTTAAGAAGGATAATTCATATCTTGATAACACAAATATTAATGATTATGGGGTTTTGAATAATTTAAAAAATATTATTTTTGAATGGGAAATCTATTTTAGGATTATGTTAAGTAGTATTAGAGAACCAAACTAAATGTTTCCAACGGTAAAAATAATATGATATTTGTTTAGATATATGGCATATATTTTGATCTACTTGATAATTTATCTAACATGGATGGTAGAACTTATTATCCTATAAAATAAAGAAAACATGGGAAAGGCTATTTAACTCCATCTTCTTGGGGTTGGACATGAAAATGAATATAATATTCAATACTAATCCTCCACAAAAGAGTTTTTGATTCCATTCATGATTGATATTATATCCACCGATAAGTAACTAATATGTCTTAATTGGTTATTAATTCCCCACCCAAATGTTTTTTTATATTAGGAATCAACTATAAATAAATTATTATATCCCTTATTCATGTTTAGGGAGATATGAATCTTGTAGTTCGTAAATTAGTTAGAACTGATCTGATTTTGGTAATTTATTAAATATTTAAATGAAGACTACTTACTATCTAAATAATGGTTCCATTTTCACAAATTATAAATATTTATGAAATGAATAATGGAGAAGACAATAACAAATAACCTGTTATGTGAGGGAGTAACATCACAAAAAATAAAAATGACAATAGTAGATCATCATCCATACAATCAACACCACCTTATAGAGTAGATTATATACCAAGGGAGATCAAAATAAACATGATAATGTAAGATGTAGAATACAAACCCAATCTAAAACCACTACATTTAAAAGGAAATTATAATGTTCCAAAAAGGTGGAAGCTTCACATGGATCTCATTAATGGGAGTATTTTAATAATAATCTATATATCTCCAAACCATTATATCCCATATAGAATGTTTTGGAGATAGTTTGGGTCATGGATATACGTATATTTACATATGAAGCTTTTCATCATGTATGAATGGTAGGAATCCATCCCCCACAAGCCATTATCTTGTATGGATTTAATGTGTGTATAGTGTGGGAGTCAATTGGAAAGGCTAGGGAAGACACTGGTGGGTATCTATTGAAGGATAAAACACCTGAAAGGGATATATGTTATTGGTTTGAGACATTTCAGTGGAGACACCAACTAGGGAAATGGAATAAATGGTTCTAAATAAAAATCGCACATGCCTAATAAAGAGAAGGACCATTCTTCATCTAATTCATCATTCAAAATCAACCACTCTTTAGTGACAACTTGTTTAATAATGATGGTGGATTAGATATAAATAAATATTTTATATTCATTTAGGTTTATTTTTATAGAAAATAATATAATTTTTTTTAATTATGTTTCATTGTAACCATTTATAATCTATTACAATATGTCTAACTAAGAACTCAAGGAGAAATAAAATAGCTCATAACCCCAAACCATGAGAGGAATTTCTCTAATATATATAATAAGAAACATAATAATGAGATATTCATGTATGATAGTTTCCTATAAATCACGATCTTATTAATCTTTTTCCCTCAATCTATTTGTTCATTATATATATTGTTAATTATTTTTAAAATTATATTATAATATAAAATAATGATGATGTAACTTATTAAAGAGTTCATAATATAAAATAGAATTATTTTATTATATTATTACCTTTAAATAAGGTTATATGTATTACAACATTCATTTAATAGAATTCCTTTTGTTTTCCAGTCATAGAATATTAAAATAGTATTATGAATTATTAAAATATGGTAATCATTATAAAATCATTACCTTTAGAAGATAAATATTTAGTATGAGAAAATTTTCAATAATGTTTTATTATTTTTATTTCACATTTGGAAATGAAGAATAAAAATTAATATCATAAATTATTAAATAGTTAAAAACAAAAATGATTCTTAATTTCCCCATGTCAAAATTAATACACATTTCATTTTTGGGAATTTTCTAAATAGGTTTATTTTGTAAAAAAATTAATGAAATTATGAGAATGATAACATTAATGACTTTAACTATATGAAAAAATGACCTAGAATATTTTTAAAATATTAATGTTATAAATTATTATATTAAAGAATAATTTTATACATTTTTTAAAATTCATTATACTTATAAAAAATAATTCTATTTTATCTTGAAATACAATTATCATAAATATTATTGAATTCATAATAAGAAAATTTATGGCATTAAAATTAGTAACCTTGGTATTTTTGTCACATATGTAAAATTAATGTCCTAGAAAGGATTTTTTCAAATATACCATTTAGTTCTTTAATCCTTTTTTCAAATTAACTTTTCAGACTATAGAAATATTATTTTAAAGAGTTGTTTTCAAAATTGAAACCATAATATTGATGTTAGGGAATAAGTACAGGTTTTATTATTCTCATTATAAAAAAAGTCACAGTGATTAAAAATTTATTATCAAAGCAATAGAAAAATGGTTAAATTTAAATAAAACAAAGTATGAAAGTCCAAAAATATTTATATGATTAAATTAAATTAATTCATGATATATAGATTTAAACCCTAATATTTTCCTTATTTTTTTCCCTTTTAAGGACATTGACCCTTTAATGGTGGCACAAATTTTATGAATACATAAATGTGTTTCCAATCATTTGCTTACATTCCATTTTAAAAACATATCACATACACACAGAAAATATAAATTTTAACAAATATTTACTACATGAAACTCTCCCATTTTATTGTATTTATAACCACCTCAGGTTATCCTATTCCCTCATTCACTCATAGTTATCTTTATCTCTTAAAATTCAAGGATACTTCCCTGTAAAAGTTATGCCCTCGATGTAATTATTTCCACCCTCTAATTTTTACTAAATAATATAATTATTTAAAATATATTATTATACTAATGATATGATTATTTATATAAAATTATTTATAAATAATTATCATAAAAAGTGTTTTTTATTACTTTTCCAAACAAATTTATTTATTTCAATATATATAGAAGAAAATAGAACTTCAATTGTGTTTATTCACAGACTAATTTTGCGATGAAGAATTGTTTTTTCATGTCCCTTCTTCATGTTATCACATTATACAATAATAATGAAACATGGATCACCAAAATAATAACAAAATAATAATTGAATTAATATTTAGTTATAATATTATTATTCTAAATGAAACATGACCTTAAACATAATCACCCATTGATTTAATGCATGTCCTTGTTTAGGTCTGTTTGAGGATATATTTGATCAATTATATGAGTTTTATATTATAAAAGTAAATGTGACATATATAATATAATAATATAAAATATATATGTAATAATTTTTTTATCTTTTATGGTTTTATATACATTTAAATCATTATTTAAGAAAACCCTTATTATTTATCAAGAATCGTTGAAACCTGATCATCACTGATTTCATCTTTATGGATTTTTATGAAAAATATTGTAACATCTATTAAAATACCACAGACAGAATAAAAGTTATGTTCATTTAAAATATAATAGATTCTAACATGACTTCTGTGAAACTATAAATGTTTTCTTACACAATCTGTTAAAAATAAGTAAAAAATATCTAATGAATATTTATAGCTGCTATTTTAAATAAGGATTTTAAATGGTTATAGTTATGAATATAGTAAATGGGTATGTAATTAATGACCTAAAATAAATAATTTCATATTTTTAATACCAAATGTTTATAGATTAGTATAAGGTAAAGGATTCACCGTTAGTGTTCTTTATCTAAGACATGCTTTCTATTATATAAAAAATTTATTTAATAAGGTCATATACTACCTACATGAGATTTAATATATTGAATTATAGTTTTAAAGGTATTTTATTTTCATTGACAATCCCTCTCTTTCAATTGTTTTTGATTCAAATGTTTCTAAAGCTATATGTTTTTTATAGACTCAATTCGATTTCATTAATTAAAAATAAATTGTGTGAACCATTATTTAATTGAATTTTTTTTCACATATCATGGATTTTTTATCATATAATTTTATTTTAAGGGATTTAATGTATAATTATTGTCTCCATTAAATTATTTACACAGGTAGTGTTAATGATTTTTTGTAACACCACATTCATTAATTGAGTTATAATCGTTTCTTTTAACTTATTTCATATAATGTTTTTTAAATTAAAACAATTTTTATATTATTTGTATTCAATTATTTTATTGGGATATAAATTCTAATAAATGAATTGTGTTTAAAATCATTTCTCACATGTTTTGGTATGTTCTTTTAAAACCATCTAGTTTCATTCTATAAATTGATTATGACATTGTTATTCCTTTATTAAAATATCTCTATACACTTTGTATTATATATTGTCAACATTATTTTTTAAATATCACACATATTATTATTTTAAACATGAATTAATGATATTCTATTTTCAAAGGGATGGTATTTTCCTAAAATTCATTTTTATCCCAATAAGAATTATTATTTTATTCTTGACTATGTTTAATTTTATAATCAAAATTCATTCTCATGATGAGTAATGATCTTATTTTCAATTTATTGATGTGTGGAAATTTATTTTATTTATTATGAATTATTAAATTATAATGTATATTTATTAATTATATTTAATTATTTCATTCTCATTATATTGAAATTGTGTTTATTAAGAAGGTGGTTCGTTATGGAATGTTATGAATTATTTTGCTAGCAATTATTGTAAATGAGTAAGTCAAAATAAATAGAGAAGTGGAGATCATAATATTTACCCCCTTCATAAATTGTCATGTTTTATGCAAAAAAACTATATGTGATATTTTTTTCCTACAAAATTTAGAATGATGACTGTATTGTGGTCTCAGTGATATTTACTATGTTTGGATAAAATGACAATAATTAAGGATTCTAATATCTCAATTTATGAATTCATATATAATAAGTTCAATATTATTGGTACCCATGTTTTTATTTTTTTTCATCTATGTTGAATTATGCTAGTTTCATGTTGATTATGGACTCATGTTGTTAACTTACTTCGGGCATATTATTTATGATATGTTAATTCCAAAATTACCTCAGTTTAATGTTTCCATTACTATGCGTTTTAGATCACACATTCATATATATTTTATTACCCATGTTTTGAATAAAAATATTACACATCTCATTACTAACAGGATATAATGTGTTGAATAATGTTTGGGATATATTGATGATTCATATTAGAATTATTATACTCTTATATCTTTATAAAAACTTGTTTCATATAATGAACATGTTTTTTATTACAATATATTTTTTATTAATTATCTCAGTCACTACCCATGAAAATATCCTTCGGAATGTAATAGAATAAATATTAGTTTTTAAAAATAAGGACAGATTTATCTAGGATTTTACAAATGGTATCCTGGAATGCATATAAAATATACATTTAAGGGATTGGATGTGAATGCTTAGATTATTGGTACCACATGGGAAATGGAAAAAAATTAAATACCTGATTAGGAAACAAATTATTAATATTTATTTAGAATTATTAAATTATTATTATTTGAAATTATTTTGTTATAATATCATTTCAATTCCTTCGCTCTTATGGATGTTAGATTCACAATAAAAATATACTTTAATATTCAAAAAAATATTAAATTTCTAGTAGAAAGGTTCTGAATAGATTATTTTAATGATATGATTTTTATATACATATAGAGTTTACAATGGTTAAGAATATCTAAATTTGGTTTTAGAAATAGCTGATTAACATGGTATAATTATTTTTTTAATACTTTTTTACGTGGTTTTACTGAGAATCATAAATTTGGGTTCATATATTTAATAAAATTATTATTAATAAATTCATTAAAATTATATAATTGGAATTATTTTTTTAATTTTATAATAAAATTTTTTACATTTATAACTCTCAACAAAGGAAGTGTATACGGATGATGTATTTGGTTCATAATGGTGGTAAACAATACATAATATGAATAATAATGTTTATTTTAGAATTAATATAGATGAGGTTTGATAGTTTCTACTATATTAATTAATTATTTATCTAAAATATTTATTAAAGTAGATTCATTTTATCTTGTTTGATGGAATTTTTTTAGAGGTTTAAGAGGATGTTTTATCCTAAATATTTGTTGATATTATTACCATTAGTTTTGGATGTATCCTCTATGGACACCCATTAACGCTCTTTGAAAAGGTATATTGGAAAAAAAATGAACTCCATGCTTGTAGGGAAATTGATTTGGGAGATAAATTGATTGATTTTAGATATCATGGTGTTTTATAATATGTGGGGATAATGGTAGATGGTGGTGGTATTTACACAACATTGAGAGGAGTGTTTTGAAATATAATGTTATTTATTTTTATATTTTTTCTCAAGATTACCAATAATGAAGATTAATGTGACTATATATTGTGAATAAATATTTTTAGTTAAAACTATTTTTTTAATAAATAATTCATTAACCATTAATTAATGTTCTTTCTTAAAATTTTTTATACCATGTTTTTCATCTTTCGCTAATCACAGAATAATAAACTATTTTAGAAAGATACAAAAAAATCACTCTAATTTTTTTATTCATGTGTAGTTATAATAAATGAAATAAATTGAATTAAAATAATTCTCAATATATTAGAAATTAAAATTTAAAATATTATATGTACATATTTTAAATATTCTAATTTAAATAATATTACAAAATTTGTAGACAATTGACAAATTACATATGACCTCATAAAATAATATTGTTATTTTAAAAAAAAGAACTATTTTCTAATGAAGACATTTTTAAATTAAAAATCATTTAAAATTTTACTATATATTATTAAAATAAAAATAAAAATTCATTTATAAAAATATCAATGATTTGTTTATCATTTATAAAACATTTTATTTATAAGGTGAAATTTTTTCCAATACTTCTATTTCATAAGACATCTATATATTATTATATAATTATGTAGGGGGATATAATTCTTTTAGTACTATTTCTATTTCTAATAAGCTCATAAACATTTTAAATATTGTTGTTAATGTGTTCTATAATTACAAGGGATCTAGTTGATCTAAATTTTGTTTTATTATCATATTTTTATGATATTGTAAGACATTAATTTCTTATGAAAAAATTTATTGTCCAATTTCAGTGATTAAAATACTATAAGACATTATTTGGGATTTTAATTATAGTGTTTGTCCATTTTATATAATAATACATTGAAAAATATGACTCAGTTTTATTAAATAAGAAAATAAATTCCATTGAAAAAAGTTGTGGCAATTTCATAAAATTATATTGAAGACAAAATTTCAAAAATAAAACTAGTTATAACCCATGTATTAAATGACATTATGATTTGTTTTCCGAGACAACACATCCTATATATAATAAATTTATGAAAAGTGGTCCATTATTTGTGTCTCACTATATCACAATATACGTTCCAATTTACTCCCTCTCATACTCATATATGGTAAAAATAATATGTTTGAAAACCTATTGTCCTTATAATAATGAGTTAAATATATATCCTTCAATTTTTTGTATAAAAATACTTATTACAATACATTTTTCTACTGTTAAATAAATAAATACTAGTGGTGGGACATCTTATCACAAGGAATTATTCATTTAAATTCAATATGGGAAATGAATTGATAAATAGAGGGACTAACTTCCCCCTCAATGGTTGAGAACTATAAAGAGGTTACCCACCAAGGGGCTAAGGAGGACCATAAATCATTATGAATACCAATAATACATAATGTATAATGCTTAATGATATAAAAAATTACAATAAAACCCAATAAACAAATTAATTATCTTGGGTTACACATTATAATTTTATTAAGTCTCACACCAATGGAAAATATTGTTTTTTATCGATAAATGTTATACACGAAACCAAAAAGGTATACCAACTATCTATATACATTTTGGCAAAAAATTATTGTTTTCTATTATGGATGATTTTTTATCATGAAAAATAGTGAAAGGATATATAACATGTATGAAATCTATAAAAAAGGGTTCATTAATTTATAAATTCCTTTGATAATTAAAAAATTAAAATTACACTGTTAATTTTACAAATATATTAATCAAACAATATCCTCATTGATTAAGATAATGATTATTATAATAAAATTATTGGGGGTAAATTTTAAGATCTATAACTCCCCTATTTTAATATACCAAGTTCATTATCCAAATGTAGTAAAAATACTCTTATGAATTTTCACATTAATACCCCCCCTTTACATTATCATTATTACAAGTAAAACCCCTTTAAAAATAAAATAGATTTTTTAAAAAACATTTCAAATCAATTACATAAAAAATAAACATTCATTTTAAAATATAAATAAAACCCCTTTAATTAAATATAATATTTCATAGATAAAAACTATTATACTATGAAAAAGATCATATAAAAAATCCAGCTTATGTGGGATTTTTTTTAAAAAAATCAATTCAAAAGTACTAAAACCTCCGAGATGAACAATAATATAATAAAAGGAACGTTGTTAATAATAGGATAAAATTTATAAAAAATTTATAAGGAAAAACATATTGAATATTAAGAAAATTATTTCCCATCAAAAAAAATATGTCATCTCATAATTTGTTTTTGACAGCATTCTAATAATAATATTGATAAAAACACATAACAATTTTCAAAAATAGATCAATACACTCATTATTTAATGTCAACATACCTCTATTATACTTCCCATTTTATCATTACATGCTATTAATAACCTTATAAGTCATCCAAAATCAACTTCAACATAATAAAAAATTATTTCTCGATAAACAGTACAGTTTAAACCACAATAATCTATTTTCATGCTTCACAGAAAACAATAAGGTTTCTAAAACAACTAATAATCATCTAGGAAAATGGTTTGGTATATTATTATTAGGAAACTAATTCTAAAACATTATAATTCCATATATATTACTTTAATTTATATTCTATTTTTATTACTTTTTTAAAAAACCAGGAAGGCATGTACCTCAATATACATGGTCCAAAATGGAAATAATTAAAGCTTATCAAGCCTATTTTTCAGATAAAATACTATATCTCTATAAGGAGGAATTATTCCAACATTATATTCAGGAACATAAATAAAAATACCAAATTTTTTAAAATTAAATGATTATATTAGGAATATATAGTGATAGGGAATTCAAAGAGATCAAATTTCTCTTACTCTCTAAGATAAATGGATTTTTGATCAACTTCTCATTAAGGGGAAACCAAATAAACAGAAATGGTAATAATGAAAGGGGGATATTTTTAAAAGAATGGTATCCAAAAATATCCCTTAATTTTGAAGAGTTGTTCCTTTTTAATCATGTTATTGTTGTACATACCTCATATCAAATTGATATTATAGTATTGATTACCCTATATACGTCTATTGTACTAAGTGGGTCACAGCATACCCTATGGAAGAACTGTAGATGTCTAGATTCTAGAACTATTGGAATACCATAATGGTTACTCAACTAAGTACATTATGGCGATGTATTTACTAACCTAGACCAAGCTCATGTTGAACATTAGTGGGTCCCTCTTATGTATAATTGGCTACATCAAATGTTTATCACCATATAAATCACTAAGATATATATGATTGTCAAATCACCAAACACAATATCAAAAGATTCATATAAAACACTAAGGATATATATCAGTTTTGAGTATATTTATATAGTAAAAAGGAATATATGACATTTAATTTTATAAATTATATTTTAGTAACATATATAATTTCATTATAATGTATATTTTAATACGTCTAATACATTTATAATAATATATTTTAGAATGAGTTTTATTAACTCATAATTTTATTATTTCAAACTTTGATTTGTAAAATTTAATTAATTGTCATAAATAATAATCATTTTTATGGAATTATGAATGAAATATTTTAATGTCAAAAGACATATTTTTAAAATAATAATTATAGTTTAAATTTTTTTCATTTTTTATTTCAATTACATAAATTGGTCTCGATAAAATAATTATGTTTTTAAATATATTTCTCATAAATATTAAAAACAATAATAAAAAATATAATTTTTATTAATTTTTATTGTATAAAAATAAATTGATTTTTATGATTAAAATTAAATATTTTTCACCTTATTATCAAAAAGGGATAATAAATTAAAATTATTATGATCACATTTATAATTTGAATATATTAATGTTGATGTCATATTTTTAATCTAAATGAATAAATTACATGATAATTTAAATTTAATTTTTTTCATAAAAATAACTTACTATGGTAAAAATGATTTACTTTGATAAAATTAAAATGAGGTAAATGTTTTCAAATAATGGAGAATAACCTAAAATGTATCAAAATATTATCTCTAAAGGAATTTATGAAGATATTATAGACCTCCCATTATATTATTTAAATTACTTTCCAAATTTTGATCCACTACCTAGGATAATTCACATTTATTATTCAATAAATATAAAAATATTAATGGAAATTTAACTCTGAATAACTATAAAAGTCAATATAAAAACAATATTAAATAATAATATTTATTTGGTTCCACCATTAATAAAAATAAATATTCACTCCCAATCATTCAAATCAATCTAATGATAGATTCTAGTCATAAGAGGGAGATAACAATCCATATTTTTCAAGTGTATATTTATGAGATTATTCAATTATTTAACATAAATGTAATCTTCTTGATAATCATTCATCATTAAATTTATCAACTGAATTGAAAAATTGAATTTCCAAATTTAATAAAATGTCTAAAAAATCATCAATATATTTTCATAGAGACCTTATTTCTATAAAAAACAAACTTTAAATCATTATGTCATTAAAACATGATCATGTTCGGATGGGTTTTATAACCGACTTTAATGATTCTGAAACCTTTACATCATGAATGAATAATGATAAATGAATAATGATATTGATATATTATAAATTTAAATATAATATTTTTTATAAATTATAGAGAATATATATATGTGTGTGTATATTAATTAGGAAAATAAATTCATTTTTATGAGCATAAATTCAAAATGTTTAATATTTGTAGTTATTTTTATGAAAAATCACAATAACATTAAATAAATTTCCATTTAGATTCTGATCCACATCATAAAAACCATTGTAACTACTATGGAAATTCAATAATTTTTAATATATGATATATATTTAGGGATTATAACTACAACACCAATATCATCCCAAAAGATTATACAATCTATACTTGTATAGTAATTTTAACAGAGAATCTATTAAGAAATGTGTAGTAATAATTTATCAATTAATGGTATGAATTAAAAAAATCATATTTATATTTATCTGTAATAAATTAATATTGTTTTTATTGGATGATAGATTTTGTGTGAGAAATCTGGAATCCAATGTAATTGTTTCATTCTCAACTTCCATCTTTTGAGGAATATTTATTATTATGCACATATTTTCATTTATATAGATTATATTTTATCAAATTTATATATTTCATTATTACTAAAATTTTATTAATTTTATATAAAGTTTCAATTAATTTTCCGTATTAAATTTAAAATTCCACCAATTATTACCAACGTTGTCAGAGTTTTTCAGGACATACTCTTTATTCCTTAAGTTTTTATCCCTCTTATGAGACATTTATCTTAAATTTCATTATGTTCTGAAATTATACTATTTGATAAGGTATTTTCATATTCCCTATTGAGATAATGATTATATTATGTGATTTTTATTTTTTTACATAGGTGAACATTGATGGTTGATCCTTCAACATGACATTATAAAATTCGTTCCCTAATTTTCAAAATTCATACATTGATGCCTATAAATAGACATTTATTTAATTATTAGTAGTAGTAAAATGGAATTAAAATTAATAAATATGATACATTTCCTTACCAATAATTTAATTTCATATAATATATATTGAGTAATAACATGGTGGTCACCAATTTATTTTTGACAAATATAGTGTAGGATAGTGACCCTAGAAACTCATTTCATATAATTATATAAAATTTATTGTACTGCATAATTAAGAAATATAAATATTTATATTACATTGAACTTATCTATGTTCTATCATTAATATAGATATTATGGAAAATTTACATTTCTAATTCATATGTTGCATATTAGATCACACCAATAAATTTTTTAATTTATATGGTTAATGATATTTGTTGTATAATTATTTTAATTTATGATTGTGAATAAATTTTATCATTATATCAATCATTATATGGGTCCCGTCGAGTTTTCTATATGTTAATGTGAATTTATAATTTTGGAATAATATGATTGTATCATATATAAATATTTTATTGATTATTAAAAAATTATTATTTTTGTTATAAATATTATAATAAATTAATGAATATATTAATTTAAAAGAAAAATTTTTTGTTGTGTTATAGAATAAATAATTTTTATTTTATATCAGAAAGTAATTTAATAGATAAAACTAGCCTATGAATTGTAACATAGCTAAAAAATGGTTTTAACAAAATCAGAACATTAAATCTATTCTGATATAAATAATCTTAAAATGAAATTATCTATAACAATATAGGAATCTTTTTTAGTATATATTAAAACATAAAAGAGGCTTAAAAGGGACAGGATATGGTCAATTTATCCCTTTATGAGATACATCTAATGTGTAACTTCATATATATTTGAATTAAAAAAACACAACCTATTTGACCCAATTTCACTATAATATTGAATTAAATTCTTTTTTATACTTCTTGACACTTCTTTTTTATTTCCCTCTTTTTTTGGGGGAATTTAAATCTTTTCTATAATGGAGTGTTTTTTAGGAAACTGACGTAATTTTCGGTGATTTACATATTTCAATTAATGGTGTCTTGTTTTGAATATATTGATAGATTTATTGTGTTCAATTTTTGGTATATGGTGTGTTGGATGTTATTATACGTTTGTGGAGGCTTATATTTCTAGGAGTTGGAAGTGAAAAAACATACATAGTATATCTATGTTTATTATATAATTTTTCTATTGGACACAATCCAAGAGAATGGATTGTGGTGAATACTAATTTACATCGATAAATATGATCTTACACTGTAATTTCCTCACTCGGTGTATTGGATCCCAAGTAGATGACTAGTTTACAGTATGTGAAACTTGATTCATTTACATCGAAACCCCATAATTTAAATTATTAATGGAAAATGACTTGAGATTTTATTTTATCAAAATACTTGATTTCATTATGAATTCTACATTTCTCCACCTAAGTACCCTTTGCCTCCTCCTATTAGCAATGATATATTTCATAACTTCTAGATGTATCAGTTTGGAATTTAATACATGGTTAGTTCCCTATATATGTCTTTTACTCAAATATTTTACAACCCATTGGATATGTTATGGTTTTATGTTTTCTAATTGAGTTATATTATGATCGTGAAGCATCAAATCATGTATTTCCATGTCTATCTCCCTTACCTTCATTCTTCATTGAAATTTTCTTATTATGGGTATTAATTAGATCTATTTTTAAAAGGTAGATTGTTCTATATACATTTCTAAAAAGTGGAAACCATTAATTTTTCAATTGATTAGACATGATTTTTATATTATTTATAGATATAGATTTGATATTTTTTATGGAATATTTTGAAAAAGTCATAGTGATTTTGAGAGGCCACCAATTTCAATGGAAATGAAATAATTTGGAGGATGTGAGAAAAAAAATTCATGGTTTGGAATATTATTTTCAGATGAATATATTTAATTTAAAGATGAATTGAAAAATAATATATTTATAAAAAATTTAATTTTTTTGAATTTAGGAACCCATTTTAAAATCTCAAAGTGGGAGAATATATTTATAAAAGGCATTGAATGATTTATCTTCTAGTGTTTGATGGAATGACTGACTGAATCACATGTGAGCACGGTATCTTGAATTCCTATGTTGGGAGAGGTTTATTATCCTTTCATATACTAAGTCATACTCATCCATTGGCAATTCCTTCTTAATGTATGGCACCATCACATCTAAATGTGTTAAAATATCAATTGGAATATCTGATATATAAAAATATCATATGAATGAGTATGTTTAATTGGTTTGAACCAATTCAATATTGAATTAAATTTAACGAAACAACTCTTAATTTTCATGATTACTAGAGAAAAATATAGTCATAGTGAAGAAAATGTATTTGTGTCCATGGATTGATGATACTTTTTTACTATATTAAAGGGGTTAGTGTTCCCTCAAAGATCAAACATTTATCCGGTTGTCACCATGTTAGAATAACAATGTAAGAAATTCATAAAAACATCCTTCAGGCATGGATATGACCATTATTAGTATCCTTTTATTTTATTTGGTCTACCAAATTCTCCAATATTTTTTATGGATTTCTTTATGTTGATATTTAATGATTACCTTGGGTCATTATTAGTTGTATTTATAGATGACATCCTAGGTTACTCTATATATAATGAGTAAGATGTACAACATTTTAGAGATAATTTATAATCATTGATGAATCATCCAATTTATGAAAAAAAATCCAAAAAATTAAATTTTGGATTCAAGAAGTTATGTTTTTGGGACACATGGTATCAGAATATGGTACTTTAGTTGATCATAAAATGTAGTGGGTGTAATGACATGAAAGGAATTGAATTATTTATTTTAAGATACTAATGTTCATGTTTTTTTAGAATATTACAATAAATTCAATAAATATTATAGAATGAGGTATTCTACAATGACCACTCTACCTTAAATAGTATTGATTTTTTCAAGGGATGGTAACTGTTTGAGTTATATTTTCAAACATGAAATTTCTTGTAACATTATATTTCGTGTAGAAAATTTAAAAGGATATTTATGGCTGTGTAGTCCTTTATAATGCATCTGGTCTAGGTTTGGGTTGTGTCCTTAGTTATAAATGGTGTACCTCTCGTACCCCTCGTGGTTTAATTTTCATGATCACAATCACTCTATTATTTATCTAATTTTGTTTTAAGTGTTTTTGGATGATAGGTTGCCAAGGCATTGGGCCAAGAGAGCAAGAAGCCAAAAGTGGGCTGATTTTCAGTCCACCGGCCAACCGGTGGATGCCTACCAGCCAGCCGATGGAGCCTGGACAGAAGGCATCCTTCTGTCCAGACCACCGGCCAACCGGTGTCCCACCACCGGCCCGCCGGTGGAACCCAGAAAAATAGTGTCAGCCACTGCCTCAGCACCGGCCAACTGGTGGCCACCTCACCGGCCAGCCGGTGGTGCCTGAGCCCGAGCCCTCTCCCTTTTTCAAAGCACCGGCCAACCGGTGGCCAAGCACCGGTCAGCCGGTGGAGCCAGTCAAACTAGCCGTTGGGCTTTGACCAGACTTGTCCACTTGCCTCCCAACGGCTCCGAAGGCCTCTCTAATGGCTCCGAAGACCCCCAAAGGCCATTTGAGGGTTCCCCCTCTATAAATAAAGGACTCAGAAGCCCCAGAAACACACGGATGCCCACGGGAACATTTTTCCATCATTTGGCGAACCTCCGGCGGATTGCTTCAAGGAACCACACTTGCTCCAACTCATTGCCACATCCAAGGAGCACCATCAAAGAATCTTGGGAGTGCTCTTCATCAACTCCAATCAATCCATTGGTGCCCAAGACTTCTCCACATCACGGTTTTTCATTTTTTTATTATTTTGAGCTTCAATTTGGGTTTGTACCTACAAACCCCTCATTTCTCTCATCCTCTCTTCTTTGGGTTTTCACACCACCTTCAAGGTGTGAAGAGATTAGTCAATCCTTCCCTTTAAAAGTCTTGAGTCATAGGTGAGCTAGCCTTCACCTGTAAGAAGGCTAGTGGGTTCTTTCTCAACCATTGAAAGCAAGTGGGTTCTTTCTCAACCAATAAAAGCAAGCTGTAATAGGTTCTAGACTAACCTTAAAGTCTAGTGGGTTTCTTACTAAAACCATTAAAAAGCAAGCGGTAGTAAATCTCTCAACAGTTGAGTTGGGAGCGGAGACGTAGGCTTGGGTTTAAGCCGAACTCCGTTATCAAGTTGCGTGTCTTGCCTCTTTTATTTCCGCTGCACTTTTACTTTGATTTTAAATTGTTAATTATTTTTTAAAAGGCAATTCACCCCCCCTCTTGCCATCACTTCTTCGCCCAACAGTTGGTATCAGAGGAACAATTTGAGTAATACCTTCACCGGTTTCAAATTCAAGATCCATTGTGATGGCTTCAACCTCTTTCGCCCCCGAAGGCTATTCTTTGGGTCGTGCTACATTCTTGATGGAACCGACTATACCTATTGGAAAACCCGCATGACTACTTTTCTTAGAAGTATTGGCTATCCTATTTATAAAATTGTCATGCATGGTTATTCTCTTTCTTCTCCCGATGAATCCAAATGGACCCAAGCCGATATTAAAAATTTCGAGCTTGATGGCAAAGCCATGAACGCTCTTCATTGCGGCCTTGATCGTAATGAATTCAATCGTGTTTCCACATGCACCTCATCACATGAAATCTGGAAACTATTAGAGGTTACCCATGAGGGGTCCAACAATGTTTAGGATACTCGATTGGATATGTTCCGTTAAGATTTTGAGCATTTCACCATGCACCCACATGAATCAATTTCGGAAATGTTTACTCGCTTTACTGACGTTTGCAATGGTAGAAAATCTCTTGGAGATGATGTGTCTGCAGAAACGATGGTCAAAAAGATCCTTTGGATCCTACCAAGAACATGGGCACCAAAAGTCACGGCAATCCAAGAAGCAAAAGACATCATGAACATGCCGGTCGAAGAACTCATTGGATCCCTCATGACCTATGAGATCACCAGGAGGAGGCAAGCTGAAAAGGAAGGCAAACCGATCAAAGTTCCAAAGAACATCGCCTTCAAAGTTCAAAAAGAAGAAAGCTCCTCCTCCTCATCGTCTTCCTCTTCATGCGGCGATTCAGAAATGGAGAACCTTGCCCGCAAAATTCACAAATTCATGAAGAAGAACAAAAAGAAGAAATCCCACAAGGCTCAATCCAACGAAAAATCCGAGCCCGAGGTAACATGTTACTGGTGTGGCAAGAAAGGCCATTACAAGCCCGATTGTCCACTCAACAAGAAAAAGGCCATGAAAAAGGAAAAGAAGAAGGCATTCAAGGCCACATGGAGTGATAGCTCCACATCCTCCTCCTCCTCCTCCTCAAGTGACAACGGTAAAAAATGCCTAATGGCATTTCATGAGGTAACCTCTTCCGACTCCTCTTCCTCTAGTTCTTCAAATTCTTTTAATCATTTATCTTATGAGGATCTCCAACATGTGAGAGATCAATTGGAGGAAGGTTTTCACGAACATTCTTCCAAATTTGTTGCTTTAGAAAAATAATTTCAAAAAACTCTCTTCCGAAAAGGAACAACTTCTCAAAGAAATGGAGGAGGTGTCCCTCAAGATCCAAAACCTTCCCGATGTTGATTCTATGGAATCAACAATCAAAGATTTAAGGGAATATCTTGACAAGTTCACCCAAGGGGAACAAAATTTGACCAAATTGCTAGGTTCCCAACGCATATATAGAACCACCCAAGGGCTTGGCTATTCCAAGCAAGCTTCCTCTTCCCATGCTCCAACTATTTTTGTAAGGGCGAGCTCCCAATATAAATTTTGTAATTATTGTAAAAAACCTGGGCACTTAATTTATTAGTGCGATTGCAAAAATGCCCGGTATGGAAGGCCCAAAAAAATTTTCAGTAATGATGAATTTCATAGGAGAAGACCCGCCACAAGACAAGTATGGATTGAAAAATCCCTTTTAGCGAGTCTCACCGGACCAAAATTTGTCTCGGTTCCAAAATCCTCTCCCCGGTGATTTGTTGTTTTTATTTTGGGGGAGTTAGGATCGTTTAAGCATTTTTGTTTTCAATTACAAAACATTCATTTCAAAATTTTCGATTCAAAACGTTCAATTCAAAATTCTCAATTCAAAATTTTCAATTCAAAACTTTCAATTCAAATTTCAAAAATTTCAATTGGTTTAAAATCTCTATCTCGTTTTTCAACCTTTCCCTCAATCATGTTTTATGCCCCGTTCTATTTTGATAATCACAAAGGGGGAGAAATTCTTGGTTGATTGGGGGAGAAATCTTTTAAATCATGCCTCTGATTTCATTTCATTTTTACATTGTTTGTTTTGGTGATTGTGATCATCAAAATAGGGGGAGATTGTTGTACCTCTCGTAGCCCTCGTGGTTTAATTTTCATGATCACAGTCACTCTCTTATTTATCTAATTTTGTTTTAAGTGTTTTTGGATGATAGGTTGCCAAGGCATTGGTCCAAGAGAGCAAGAAGCCAAAAGTGGACTGATTTTCAGTCCACCGGCCAACCGGTGGATGCCCACCGGCCAGCCGCTGGAGCCTGGACAGAAGGCATCCTTCTGTCCAGACCACCGGCCAACCGGTGTCCCACCACCGGCCTGTCGGTGGAACCCAGACAAATAGTGTCAGCCACTGCCTCAGCATCGGCCAACCGTTGGCCTCCTCACCGGCCAGCCGATGGTGCCTGAGCCCGAGCCCTCTCCCTTTTTCAAAGCACCGGCCAACCGGTGGCCAAGCACCGGTCAGCCGGTGCAGCCAGTCAAACTAGCCGTTGGGCTTTGACCAGACTTGTCCACTTGCCTCCCAACGGCTCCGAAGGCCTCTCCAACGGCTCCGAAGACCCCCAAAGGCCATTTGAGGGTTCCCCCTCTATAAATAAAGGACTCGGAAGCCCCGGAAACACACGGAAGCCCATGGGAACATTTTTCCATCATTTGGCGATCCTCTGGCGGATTGCTTCAAGAAACCCCACTTGCTCCAACTCATTGCCACATCCAAGGAGCACCATCAAAGATGCTTGGGAGCGCTCTTCATCAACTCCAATCAATCCATTGGCGCCCAAGACTTCTCCACATCATGGTTTTTCATTGTTTTATTATTTTGAGCTTCAATTTGGGTTTGTACCTACAAACCCCTCATTTCTCTCATCCTCTCTTCTTTGGGTTTTCACACCACCTTCAAGGTGTGAAGAGGTTAGTCAAGCCTTCCCTTTAAAAGGCTTGAGTCATAGGTGAGCTAGCCTTCACCTGTAAGAAGGCTAGTGGGTTCTTGCTCAACCATTGAAAGCAAGTGGGTTCCTGCTCAACCAATAAAAGCAAGCTGTAATAGGTTCTAGACTAACCTTAAAGTCTAGTGGGTTTCTTGCTAAAACCATTAAAAAGCAAGCGGTAGTAAATCTATCAACGGTTGAGTTGGGAGCACAGACGTAGGCTTGGGTTTAAGCCGAACTCCGTTATCAAGTTGCGTGTCTTGCCTCTTTTATTTCCACTTCACTTTTACTTTTATTTTAAATTGTTAATTATTTTTTAAAAGGAAATTCACCCCCCCCCCCTCTTTCCATCACTTCTCCGCCCAACAATAAAGATCATGTGGTAGACTATGGATTTATAAATCTCATGAAATATTATAATAATTATTTGTCCAATGATCTCAAAATCGTGTATATGATTCATGATCTTATGTTTGGTGTAAATTCATATTTTGATAATGGTTTGAAATATTTTTTAACCACAAAATTGTGAGTTATAAATTCTATCAAAATTATTCAATCCTCTAACAGTGGAATTGTGTAGAGTTCCTGTAGATTTTCAATTTCATTATTATCCACTCCCCTAATAAGGGGAATGCCATTTCTAGTTCTTTGTATAAGAAAATTATAAAACAAGTCATGAATGAATGGGAAGAATATTGGAATAATGTGGTTGTCATTAATTAGTTTTGTTTAGAGATAGAGAGAATGAGTTTGACATTATTTGGGAGATTTTGTTGTTACCCTCCACTCTTTTTAAGATACTTATTCAGGAGAATTATCAAGATGAAGAATTTTTGGATATTAGGGACTCTCTATATATTGGGGGTGCCACTGTTTTGTGTTTATTCTCGTTATGGATTATTATATGTATTCAGAATTTGTTTCTTGTAACTTTCCTTATGGGAAAGACTATGACGGTCGATCTAACACCCCAACCCTAGTTACCCAGAGGCAGTGCTTTATTAGATAACATTGGCATGATCACAAGGGATAAAATCACGAAAGGGTGATCAGTTTAGTAGGCTTGGAAGTACTAGATACAGACATAAGTTTTATATTACATGATGAAATGAAAAACAAAAAAATTTTTCCTCCTTTGAACACATTTATCTACCTTATAATATTCCTACAGTTCATTCATAATATACTTTTTTCATTGACAATAAAAATAAAACATATAAAGGGGTGAGATCAGGTTCTCAGTAAGGATAACAATATAGTGAAAACATTCATAAATAAGCATAAACATTTAAAGAAAATGTATAATTCTTAAACAAAAGCCTTTTAAACATAAACATTAGCACAATATGGGAAAGACAGATCAAATAATTCCATTTACATATTCATAGGGATATTCTACATGTTATGGTCCTACGTGTTTTCTTTCACCAACATTATCCAAACTAGTTGGTGTGAGATATCACTATCCATATAATGCTGCATATGGTTCTATATGAATACTTTAATGGAAGATATTGTTATATATAAATTCTACCATAGGTAAATATTGATCCCCCATACCTTGAATGTACAGGGAGAAAGATCTCAACATGTATTCTATGGTTTGAATAGTGCATTCTGATTATCCATCAGTTTGAGGGTGGTAAGCAGTGCTCCAATGAAGTTCAATATCCAGGGCCTACTAAAGAATTTTCCAGAATCTTGATGTAAAATGGGGATCATAATCAGAAAAAATAGATAGGGGTACTCCATGAAGTATTACTTATTCATTAATATATATTCTCGATAAACGTTCATGTTTTAAATATTCTCTTATTTTAAGAAAATGTGCTGACTTGGTATGATAATCAACAATGAAAAATATTGAATCATTCCTTCAAGGAGTCTCTGGTAGCCCCGTGACAATTTACATCATAATACCATCTTATTCCCACTTATGTATTGGAATAAGTTGCATTAATCCCCTAGGATGATTTCTTTCAACCTCCAACTGTTGACAAACCATACAACTTGAACCTTAATCAGCAATCCCCCTATTCATGTTCTCTCATCAAAAATGTCCCTTAAAATATCTATACATATTAGTTGAACCAAGGTGTATAGATAAATTACAGATATGAGCAGCATACATCAATTCCATTTTTAGATCTGCTATGTCCGGAAGACAATGTCTCTACCCGAACATCAAAATTCCATCAACATATATGAAGTCAATCAATATCCCATCATTCATAGCTTTAATTATCTTTTGAAACTCACCATCATTAGTGTGATAATTTTTAATCATTTCTAGTAAATATGGATAGGAATAAATTTGAAAAATTATTGATGTTTCACCTTCCATGACTATTCCCATGTCCATCTTTACTAGATCCAAAAACATAGGTTCCTTTTCAACTCCCGTCTTTTTCAAAACTCCATGATCCTTTCTACTCAAAGCATCTTCCACCTCATTTTTCTTCACCAGGTGGTACTGTATTGTGAAATCATAATTCTTGAGTAGTTCAAGCCACAATATTTTCCTCATGTTGAGTTATTTCTATGAGGAAATATACTTCGAACTTTTCTGATCGATATATATTTCACATTTTCAACATAGAGATAGTGTTTAAAGATATTCAAATAAAATATTACAGCTTCTAACTCAAGATATTTAGTGGGGTAGTTTTGTTCATGTGTTTTTAGCTTTCGAGATGCATTGGAAATAACTATCTCATTCTGCATAAGGAAAAAACCAATTACATTCATTGATACATAACTATAAATAACAAATCCATCATTCCCCGATGGTACAGTCAAGATAGGAGCATCGAAAAATAATCTCTTCTGATCATCAGGATATTCTTCACACACTTTTTTCTAAACAAATTTAGAACCATTACATGAGATATTGGATAATGGGTTATCCAATTGGTAAAAATTATAGATGAAATAGCAATAATAACATGCTAAAACAATAAAACTGTGTACCTCAGTTATCCTTGTCAGTGTTATACATTCATAGATTTCCTTTGTCATTGAAGGATCGATAGAGATTCTATCCTTAGTGATAATATGGCCGGGAAAAGGAATTTCATGAAGCAAGAATTCAAACTTGCTAAACATCCCATATAATTCATTTGTTATGAAGGTTTTCATAATTGTGCGCAAGTGATTTTCGTGATATTAAAAACATGTGCAGTATACAAATATTATGAAAACCTTTCTCTTTATTACACACATAAACATGATTTATTACATAAAACATTCACTTGATACAATATAGAAGATTGAGAGGTCTAATGTCATTGAGGTTTAGGAACATTATATAACAACTTCAATCATAAATTGCCACATATTGTTGAAAACATCTATTACACGACCACTACATTCCCTCAAACATAGCATTGAATGGGAAAACCTAAGGACATGCATAAGAAAAGGGTGAGATGTAAAGCCTAGTATGAGAATAAACATGGAATAACATGAGGATTACAATACTTGTTAGACAATACGAATATCAATGGTGAATAAAAAAACATCAAAATAATTGAATGATATAGAATGATTATCCAAACATGGAAATGTGGCGACAACACTTAACATGGAATTAGCATGGGCCAAGCCTCATTTCACATGGAGCATGATTAAACCCACATTGCACTGGAATTAGCATGAGTAAATCCTCATTGCACATGAATTATTACGAGGAAAGACTCATTGCACATGAATTAGTATGAGTAAATCAACATTTAAGTTGATGTATCTTGATATCAATCTTTACCCAATGCATTGGAGCCCTAGCAGGGCACACCCTTCTTGAACATTTCATTTCGAGCATAAGTGTGCCACATGGATCATAATACATGGACTCATGAAACATAATAATTTATTCCATGATAATGGAATGTGGAATTAATTCACGGAAATCTATAATCAATATGTAAATGTTCATATAGGTGAATACCGTTGATAGAGAAATGGGCATGGTATTCACTACACAATGACTTTGGCTTGGAAAATCACAGTGCAATTTTGGCAGCATAACTTCATGACATAAGAATTCATAAAAATGGTTTATGAGAGAAAAATGGGTATCTCATCATATGTACATGCCATTTTTAGAAAAGGGGTTCATATAGATACGTTCCCTAACAAATGTAATGGAATTTTGATACCTAACAAAAAATAATTGCATTAATGTAAATGAGGAGAGAGAAATTACTTATAGAATTTCGGCATGGTAACATGTGTAAATGGGAGGAATCGATGGGAGAGAAATGGGGAATATCATCATTAAAACATGAAGAGGGATGTATGGGGAGGTGTGATCTCATACCCCAAATTTTATAATTGAAAATTAAAGGGAATATAAAAATAACGAAACTAGGAAATAAATAACGAATGATATAATCCCTTACATTGCTGTCTGATTCAAAATGCTTGGGATAGGATTGAGAAAGGATTATTGGGATCCTGGGTGCATTGGGAGGATTCTAGATAGAGGAGGTCAGATGCTGGATAAACATCAATGTCATTGAGTTAAGGGTAAGTGGGAGCTTGGGTGGGTTTATATAGGAAAGGAGAGGGAATTTTTTATTATTTAGGTTTGGGATACCACAATTTAAACTAATCAAAACCACAAACCATCCCATGGTTATTTCCATTGTTCATTCGAAAGGGGAGTGGAAAAAATATTTTATAAGTCTAATGACCGAACATCTTCAAATAATAGGTTTTCTTATCAGGATATGAGTCACACTCTCAAGGAAAAAAATTTATAAAGGAAAATTGTTTTATAATCCTAGAAGGGTCCACTAAAGCATTGTAAAATAAATAAAACAAAACCAAAATCAAATTATTTTTATGTTAAAAAAATATTGCAATGAAAAATGATTATAGTTTTTTGTTACATCATTATTGGGCCATTATGATGTCATAATTCACATTATATATTTAAATGGGATTTATTATTTTCCCAAAAATCTGACAGTCTCATAAAATTATGAAAAATTCACCGTTGGATGATTTTGACATCCTGATTCATAAAATAATATTCATTATATATATATATATAATTCTCTATGTAAGTTAATTTTTACATTTATAATAAAACCCGACATATATCGAAAATTCATGGATTTTGATAAAAACTGCATTCAAACAATAATAAAAATTACAATTACATTAATAAAATTGTATGATCATTTATACATAATAAAAGTAATTTTAAAAAAATAATATTTTATAAAAATATAATTTAAGTCAATATTCCATCAATTAATTAAAACATATTCTTTAGATAAATATAAACTAAAAATTTTAATTGTGCTTTAAAAACTATTTACAATGAAAAAATAATAAAATGAATGTATATTCTTGATACAAGAATAATTTACATAATCTAAGTACTGAGATATTATTATATAACCCCTTGAAACACCCGCATAAGACCTTAGGGTAAGTTGTGTGATGGTGACATACACTTGGGGTGGCTCGAATAACGTTACTCATGTGGTAATCTCTATCAACTAACACTTCTCTCGTAGGCAGTTTTTCTTGAGCTAAACGTATTCAAGATCAGTTTTGGCTTGGTCCAGAATAGGCCCCAATGACTCCACCTCCATTCTCAGATCTGACATATGGGCTTCGTTTGGGGAAAGTCTACTAAATGAGGCCATCACATACTTTTTCTAAGTAAATTTGATTTGTTAAAGCCCAATATTTATTCTAATCATGTGATAATTGCTCAATAGCTATATTAGAAATGGTCACATTTCGTAACTATACTATAAAATATATAACATTGAACGAAATAAGTTCATATGTTCTATATAACCATAATAAGACATTTAAATAGACCCAGATGAGTTTCCATTAATGAATTTTTGGGTTGTTACAATATTCCCCCAATATAAAAATTTACCCTTAAAATTTCATTTTCCCACTCTGAAACAAAAGTGGGTAACTCCGCTTTATCATTTATTCTGAATCCCACATCGCTCATCAAACTTGTGGTTTTTTCACTAAACCTTGATAAGGGGAATTGTATTATTTTGTAGAAATGTTTCTCTACGATCTATGATCATCACTACATTATCCTCATAAGAATGATCATCATCTAGTTGTACTACCCTTAAAGATAGTATATGTTAAGGCTCTTATATGTACTTTTTTAAGAGGGATACATGAAATATATCATGTACATTGGTCTTGGAAGGTGGAAGTGGTAGTCGATAGGCCATAGCCCCAACACGATCCATAATCTCAAAGGGGCTGATGTACCAAGGACATAACTTCCCCATCTTTCCAAACCTCGTGACCCTCTTCCATGGAGATATGTGTAGAAATACCATGTCTCCAACATTATCCTCAAGGTTTTGTCTATAGTTATCAGCATAAATCTTATGTCGACTCTAGCCTCCCTTGATATGCTGCAGAATGGTTTTCACCTTCTCCACCATTTCTTTGACCATTTTAGGTCATGTCATCTTATTCTCACTGGCTTTATCCCATCACTCCAGTGTTATTCTCCTTTTCCCAAAAAAGGCTTCATATGGTGTCATTCGGCTACTCGAGTGGAAACTATTATTACAAGAGAACTCAACCAGAGGAAGGTGTTGATCCCATCCTAATTTGACATCCATTGAACATGACCTTAACAAATCATCTAGTGTCTGAATAGTTATTTAAGATTGGCCATAAATTTTAGGATGATAGGTTGTACTGAAATCAGTTCAATGCTTAGAGCATGTTGGAGACTTTTCTAGTGCTTCGAGGTGAATCTAGGATTACGATACGATATAATAGATAGTTCCAATCCATGCATCCTTACCACATCATTGATTTAAATCCATGCAACATGATACAATGAGAAGTCCTCTCAAATTATGATAAATTTATCTTTCTTTGTAAGATGATCCACAACGACCCATATATCATTATTTTCTATAGATTTCCTTGGAAGTCTAGTGACAATGTCCCCAGTAATATTGTCCCACTTCTACGATTGTATGTGTGATGGTTGCTTCATCCCCTTAGACTTTTTCTTCCTATCCATCAATTATAAACATACCAAGAACTTTGATGTATATTCATCAATCTCCGTTTTCATATTTTCCAACACAAAGTATTATCAGAGATCTTGGTACATCATTATCCTCCCTGAGTGATTAATAGAGAAGGTTGAGCTTTGTGCATCATTCAGAAACTCATTCTTTATCATTGGATGGGATGGTACACAAAATCATGACCCAAATCTCATAATTCCATCCCTTTAAGCCATGAAATCCAAGGATTTCCCTTTTTCTGATAGCTTCCACCCTTTTTAGAATTTCCATATCCTTTCTTTGATCATTTTTTTTTCTCCATGAGGGATGGTTGAGGAATCATTTGAGAAAGGATTGATGATGTTACTCTCTTAACGATTCCCAATTCTATCTACTTCAAATCTAATAAGATTAAATCTTTTTCAATTTTCATCATTTATAAAGATGCAGGATCCTTTATACCTAGAGCATATTCTACCTTTTTTGCCTTAAAGGGATGGTAGTGGATTGAGCAATCATAATCCTTGATGAGTTTTATCCATCTTTGTTGGCGCATATTATGAGTTTTTTGAGTGAATATATATTTGAGGTTATTGTTATTATTATATATCTCACACATCTCCCAATAGAGTTAATGCCACCAGATTTTCAATGAAAAGATCTCATCCACCAACTCTAGATCATACATGGGATTGTTTCGCTAATGGATTTTTAGCTACCTTTAGGTGTAAGCTATAACTTTATCATTCTACATCAACAACCAACCTAGGACCTTCTTCGAAGAATCACTAAATTGAACAGAAATTAATCCAATCATGGGAAATGTGAGCACTAGTGCAGTGATAAGCCTTATTTTCAACACCTTGAATCATTCTTCACATTCATCACACCATGTAAATTTTACTCCGTTTCTTGATATTGTGGTAAGAGGGTTGGAAAATCATGAGATATTTCTCATAAATCAGTGATATTATCCAGCTAAGCACAAAAGCTACAAATATCCATTACTAATGACGGCCTCATCCATCCCTCTATTATAGTAGACATTGAGGGATCCACAAATTTCCCATTACATGGGATGATATGGCCCATGAATGAGACCTACTTCAACCATAACTCACACTTGTTGTACATTGCATAGATATTCTTCTTTCAAAAGGTCTCTAGTACAGTTCTTAGGTGTGCCTCATGATTCTCATTTGTGTTGGAGTATATTAGAATATAATCTATGAATACTACCACAATTTTTTCGAGGTAATCTATAACGACTCCATTATTCATGTCCATGAATATTTTTGGAGCATTAGTGAGTCCGAAAGGCATTACTATGAATTCATAGTGCCCATAACTTATATGAAAATCAGTCTTGGGGATATCTTCCTTCTTCACATTTACATAATAATATCCTTACCGCAATTCCACCTTGGAAAAATATTATGACCCATGTAGCTAATCGAAAAAGTCATCAATTCATGGGATAAAATACTTGTTCTTTATCATGATTTTGTTAAGATCGCGATAATCGATGCAAAGGCGCATTAACCAATTCTTCTTATTAACAAAGAGGACTGGTTCACCACATGGATAAGTACTTGGGTGTATAAAACCTTTATCTAGATTCTCCTGTAATTATCTCTTCAAATCCTCATGCTGCACAAAAGCCATTCTATATGGAGTCTTGGATATTAGCAATGCCCCATGTATAATATCAATTGAGAATTCCACATCTCTTCTAGGAAGAAGACCAGGAAATTCCTCGATAAACATTTCTACGAATTCCCTCACAATATGCATGTCTTCAAGGATGGTTTTCTATTTAGAATCAATCATCTGATCCACATACGATTCTCATATGGTAGTAATATCCACACTTGATATTATGGAGCTAAAGATGATTCATCATCCTCCTTGCACTTGTACAGAATCGGGGGTCGATTCTTCAAATGGAGTGTGATTTCTCTCTCATAGTAATTTATTATGGCCTTATATAAGGAAATCCATTACATGACAAGAATTGAATTAAATTCCACTAGAGGGAGTATGATGAAGTTCACCAGGATGTTCAATACACCGATTATGATAGGGGATGAGTTATATTCGTCAGATGCAATGATTGCCACATTTTCTGTACTCACCGAAATACTTAATTCCATTATTTTTTGGGGAGTTGGGATTGTTCTTATAAACTTTTGGTATATTAAATAATGTGTAGAAATTTAATCAAAAAGAACATTCGCTATTTTTGAATTAATAACTAACGTACATATCACCACTTCATTGTTGGGGTTCACTTCAGTGGCAGTGATGGAAAAATCTCACCCTTGTTGCCTTGGAGGTTGTTGGTTTCCGCTGAGAACCCTTGGCTTAGGGCACTGATTTACAAGATTACCTTGTTCATTATAGTTAAAGAAATGAACAACACATTGATATTTGAACATAGAATTCCTATCCTATTTCAGACCCATGGTTTTTTCATGTCAGTAGTTAATATCTTGGTTTCCTTCTCTTCCAAACATAAATCATTTCCTTGTCCCCTTCATGAAGTTTCTGGGGTGCTTATTTCCACACCATTGGAAAGTGGGATGCTCGATCTTTGGATCACCATTGAATTTGTCCATCAGAGTGCCAAAATTGAAGTCCAGCATAAGCTTCTTATCCCTATGATACCCCTGAGATTTTCCAATCTCCATTTTGACCTTGAGGCAACATTGGACAATTTCCTCATAGCTGTCGAAGTCACGGATCGCCAGGGCATTCTGCAGGCTAGGTTTTAGCCCACCAAAGAAGCATACAACCTTTCATTCGAGGGTAACAAAAAAGCTAGAGGCGTATCGGGAAAGCCTTGTGCAGTTTTTCTCATTCTCTCTGATATATTCGTTGTATTTTTTTCCTGAGGTAAAGGGATCCCCTTTGCATTATAATCTAGAGGGATCACATAAAATATTTATCGAAAAACATTTTTTGTAAATACTTTGATTACAACGCCTCGAGCTCTATTTCAAGATTCGTAACTTTTCTCAATGTAAAGCATCTATCAGCTACACCCTCCATATGATAATCACCTAGGAGAACCTTCTCTTTTTTAGAACATTGTAGGATAGAGATGATCTTTTCAGTGGAGTAGATCTATTGTTTAGCGACTGAGGGATCATATGATCCATTAAAAGTAGGAGGCCTTTGTGTCATGAATATCTCGATAGAAACTTGTTCATTATTAGGGGGTTTTGAGCCTTCCACTTCACTCATGTTTCTATTCATATCTTGAGTTAACTGTGAGGTAATTGAGATGAAGTTCTTGATTCCCACTCCCATCGGATTGGGCATCCCATTTGCACAATCATCACATTGATCTTCACATTATTTTTTAGCCTAAGTCCTCCTATTACATTCCATTGGTTGGAATAAAAAGAAATTTATGGATAACACATAAAGGGTAATCCATGGAAAAAATGATAACTTATAAATATCTTTTTATTCTTTAACAAATAAAACTATAGGCTTCAATTTATGTTATCAATGATTTACTTCCAAACATATATTATTAGGGGATTTTTTTAATTCCCTTAATAATGGTTCATATTAAACTTTTGAATTTACCAATGCATATCCCCTGAGAGTTTCTATACCAAGAGTGCAACAAGGTCCATTTTCGTGCACAATGATACCCTGGGTCAAACCCAAAACTCCTTGTTGGGGTTTTCATGCCTAGGTACATCTATTCCAGAGCCTCCTTTACCTGCACGTATATAGATAGTGATGTATTTTCATGATAAAGAACTTACTCAATACTCACCATAACATAGGGATGTGTTTATTATACTTAGTATTGTCTCTAATTCTTCTCTAGGTTTTTAGAATCCTAATAAACAAAACTAATCATATCCTATGATACCATCGAAAACAACCATTCTCTTTATTACACACATAAACATGATTTATTACATAAAACCATCACTTGATACAACATAGTAGATTGATATCTCTAGTGCCATTGGGTCTTATGTACATTACATAACAACTTAAAGCAAAAAAACACAACATCTTATTTAAAACATCATTTACTTGACCCCTACATTCCCTCATACATAGCATTGCATGGGAAACCTAAGGACATGAATAAGAAAAGGGTGAGCTATATATCCTAGTAAGGGCCTAAACATGGAATCACATGAGGAATAAAATATATTTTAGACAATATGAATATCAATGGATCATAAAAAGAACATTAAAAAAAGGAATGATATTGCATGATTATCATTATAAGGAAATTTCGCAAGAACACTTAACATGGAATTAGCATGAACCTAGGGTCATTGCACTTTAAGAATGAGTAAACACTCATTGGACATGAATTAGGGTTAGTAAATCCTTATGGATCATGAGTTATCATGAGTAAATCCTCATTAATCATGAATTATAAAAAGTAAATATCCATTGCCTTTGACGATTCATGAAACTATACTTTACCCAATGCAATGGAGTGCTATCAGGGAGCATACTTCTTGATCACTTCATTTCATCCACAAGTGTTCCATATGGATCATACAACACCGACTCATTAAACATAATAATCTATTCAACGATAAATTAATGTGGATTTAATAAAATGAAATCTATAATCAATAAGTAAATGTGCATAATGGTGAATATCCTTGATAGAGAAATGGGCATGGTATTCACTTCACAAAGACTTTGGCTTTGAAAATCGTGGTGCAATTTTGGCTTCATAACGACATGAAAAAAGAATTCATAAAAATGGATGATGAAAGATAAATCGGTGTCTCATAATATATACATTAAATTGAAAGAAAGGGGGTCATATAGATACATGTCTGAGAAAATGTAATGGAGTTTAGATACATAATACAAAATAATTTCTTGAATGTAAAAGAGGAGAGAGAAATTACTTATAGAATTTCGGCATGGTAATAGGTGTACATGGTAGGAATTAATGAGATATAATTGGGGTCAATAATCATTCAAAAATGAAGTGGAAAGTGTGGGGGAGGTGAAATATAATACCCCATTATTTATAATTGAAAAAAATAGTGCATAAAAATATGAGGAAACATGGACATAAATAAGGGAAGTGAGAATCCCTTACTTGGATGTGTGATCCTAATGGCTTGGGAGAGGCTTCTTAGGATCTTAGGTTGCCTTGGGAGGATTATAGATTGAGAAGGATTGATGATAGATGAACTTAAAATGCTTTGAGTGAAGAGTAAGTTGGATCTTGGGTGGGTTAATATAGGAAAGAGTATGAATTATTTATTATTTAGGTTTGGAACACCACACATTAAACTAATCAAAACCAAAAACCAGCCCATTGTATTTGGCCATGGTAATTACCAAAGGTGGGTGGAAAAAAATATTTTATAAGTCCAATGGCTGATCATCTTAAAATAATAGGGTTTAATATGTTGTGCAGAGTTACACTCTCAAGGAAAATAATTTAAAAAGACCAAATGTTTTATAAGCTTTTAAGGGTCCACTAATGCTTTGAAAAATAAATAAAAAAACCCAAAATAACTTTATTTTAATGGTAAAAATATATTGGCAAATAATAATATTTATATTATTTTATAACATCATATTGTGCCATTATGATATCAAACAAAACATTATATATTTAAACGGTCTTCAATTTTTTCACAAAAATTCCACTGTCTCAGAAAATTATGAAAAATTCACCATTGGATAATATCGACGTCCTAATTCGAAAAATAATATTCATTTTATCTAAATAATTTTCTAAATATTTGAATTTTTATTTTTAAAATAAAAACCAAAATTTATTGAAAATTCATTGGTTTTGACAAAAAAACTTTCAAACATTAATAAAAATTATAGTTTAATTCATTAAATTATTTAATCATTTATATTTAATAAAAGTAATTATTTAATCATATAAATATTTTATTAAAATATTCTTTAATTCAAAAATCCATTAATTCATCAAAATAGATTTCGTAGTAGAATATTAACTAAAAATTCTATTTGTGATTTAAAAACTATTTACAAAGTAACAATAATAAAATGATTTTTTATTCTCTTACAAGAATAATGTACATAATCTTAGTACTAGGGACTTGTTACAAAACCCCTTAAAACACTAGCATAAGGACTTAGGGTAAGGTACGCGATGGTGACAGACTCTTGGGGTTTCTTAGATAACATTACTTGAGTGGTAATCTCTATCAACATCCACTTCTCTTGTAGGCGGTTCCGCTCGAGCCTAACATATTCAATATCATCTTGGGTTTGGTCAAGAGAGAAGCCCTATGACGACACCTCCTTTCTGAACTCCGACGTATGGGCTTTGTATGGGGAATGTCTACTGGATGATTCTATCACTTCCTATTACTGATTAAATTGGATTAGTTAAAGCATTATATTTAAACTATTTATTTGATCACGGTTCAAGGGTTATATTAGAAATGGTAAAAATTCATAACAGTATTTTAAAATCAAAAACATAGAACCAATTAAGTGAATTCATTTCACATAACTATAAGAAGTCATTTAAATAGAGCAAGAAGAATTTTTATTAATGAAATTTTTTTCCATAAAAATATATCATCAATAAATACAACTTCAAAGTCATAAAGATATTACTAGAAAAATTTATTCATTAGATGAATGAAAATAGTGGTTTCATTAGTCAATCCAAAAGTCATTTCTATAAAATCTTATTGTATGTACCAGGTTCAAAATGCTATTTTCGGAATGTCTTCCTTCTTCACACACAAATGATGATATCCAAATCAAAATTCAATCTTTAAAAAATATTGAGCTCCATGAATTTGGTCGTATAAATCCTCAATTCTAGGTAGGATATACTTGTTCATTATTGTTATAGCATTGAAATCCCTATATTCAATGCACAACCTCGAAGATCTATCTTTCTTCTTAACAAAAATTGTTGGAGATCCTCAAGGATTAACACTAGGGAGAATTAATTCTTTATTACTCCATTCCACAAGTGGTTTATTTAGTTACAGTAATTCTAAAGTTTCCATTATATAAGGGGTCTTCTAAATAGGACATGAACCGGGAATTAAATCAATGGAAACTCAATTTCTCATTATGGAGGATGTCCAGGTAAATCCTATGGAACCACATCAACATATAATTACACTATAGGTATGTACTCTATTTGAACATTCCTTTCCTCACCCATAGTTATTTCACTCTCTTCCTCCACAATAATTGAATTTAGTAGAGACACTAGGGGGGGTCTAGATGAGAATCAGATGGTGATGTTTCTTCTCTAAAGATAATGAACTCCTTATCATCATCGAAAATTGTTAAATCTTTTTTTGTAAAATAAATTTTCGCATCACGTTCTGAAATTCAATTTTTACTGATGATTATATCAAATTCAATCATGTGTATGATAATTAGATCAGAAAATAAAGCATTTTTATTTTCCCTAATGGGAACTGATTCACAAAACAGTGTGGTAATGATACTTCCCTCAAAAGTTTTGACTGATAACTCCCTTGTAAAATCAAATTGGAAATATAAAATTTTCAAAGAAAACTGGGATGATATGAAATAATGCGATGATCCAAAATCAAATAAAGCATTGGATAAACTAGAGGAAACTATTATATTACCTACCACGACATCATTCGAAACTCCAACCTCAGTAGTAGTTATCACAAAAGCTTGGCCTTAGTCCCTAGGTCTTTTCTGAGGTATGTTTCCTTGTCTCTTAGGACATAAAATTTCATAACACCTCATTTCTTTACAATTATAGCATTCAACATTGACAGCCTCTTTCTTTCCCATGAAATCAGGAGCCTGGTGGCCTATTTTACCACACTTATACCAGACTCTCATTCCATTCATGTATATACTAGGGTGTTTCACCCCACATTTTATAAAGGATGGAAATTCAAATTTTACCTTCTTCCCATTACTTCCTTTTCTAGAGTGTTTAGAAGTCCTATACTTATATTGATTTTCTATAAAGTTGTCAGACACATAGAATTCATGTTCTATATTGATAACACATTATACCATATCTTCTTACTATGATAATGATTGTGAGACTAATGATCGATGGTGAAATGGTTTTAACCCATCATAGAATCTATCAATATTACTCATTTGGTTATTTGAATAATCTATTCAATGCCTTTCTAACCTTGTAACATTAGCCTCATACTTTGCGACATTCTCATCCTCCTTTTTCCTCAGAGTCAGAAATTGACTTTCCATATCTCCTCAATGTTAATAAGGAAAGTATTTTTCTTTGAAAATATCTTTAATATCCCTCAATTCCATAATTTATACTTCTTTATCCTCCTTTGTTATTTTAATTAATGACTAACATTGATCTGCATCTCCCATGAAGCGATAAACTTCAATAAAAACCTTTTCCCTTTTGCTACTCCTCAATGCATGATATAATTTCACTAAAGAACATATCCATTTCTAATCAAAAAATGGATTTTTAATCCCATTTAATTTTGGTGGTTGTTGCCCCATGATGTAGTCTATCATTGATCCTCCATGTTGCAGATTAGGGTTCTCTATTTGGGTAAAGTTATTATTCATAACATGAGTCAGTTTTCCCAGTATGGTAATAAGTTGTTCAACAGTCATTGAATCACCAGCTCCTCTATAATTATCATCAGTAGAAGGGAAATCCCTACATGGATTATGTGTGTTGATACAGTTTACATTCCTTCCAGTAGGGGCCATTTCTATACAATGGCACACGCTATATAAGCTTATGAATCCCAATATATAATTCTAAAATAGTAAAATACCTAACAAAAACGAACATTTTAAGCAGATAATCCATAATCATAAAAAAAGTTTTCATTGAGAAATTATTTACTTACAAATCCTTCATAATGGGTTGTAATGAAAATTTGAATTATCCCGAGCATATCCTGCAGGAGTGTCATTACCAAGAGGGCAGCAAGACCCATTGTTGTGTACCAGGATAGCCCGAGTCAAGCCCGAAACTCCTTGTCATATTTTTCACTCCTAGGTACATCTATGCCAGAGTCGCCTCTACCTGCTCATATCTATACCGGGATGTATTTATTGGGAAATACACAAAATCTCTACATTACCAAAATTATAAGAAGTTCTTCTCTACTAGTCCTCAAAAGTTTATATTATGGTAATGTTCTATAATCAATGTTTTTTCAATATGGATTCAAATGTTTGTACTAAACTTCCTCTGATACCAACTATAATGCCTCAACCCTAGTTACCAAGAGTAAGTGAATTTTTACATAACATTGTCAAGATCAAAAGGGATCAAATCCCAAATGAATGGTCAGTTTAGTAGCCTTGAAAGTACTAGATACAAACATAAGTTTTACATTACATTTGGAAATGAAATACAACAACATTGTGTCTCTATGAACACATTCATCTCCCTTAGACTATCCCTGCAGGTCAGTCATAACATACTTCTTCACATCCTGGGAAAAAAACACAGAAATGGGTGAGCTTAGGTGCTCAGTAAGGATAACAATATAGTGGAAACTTTCATAAATAAGAATTAACATTTATGGAAATGTATATGAATAAAACACAATCCTTTTAAACAAAAAGAACCGTATAATATGGAAAAGATAAATCAAATAAGTCAAGTTACTCATTCATATGGATATTCTACTTGTATAATAATATCATGTAATATCAATAGCTAATTTCATAATGATGGATTCCATAATTCCAGACTTCATAACCACATAGTCCATGCCTCACGCCAAGACTACAAATAAGATTTTTCAAAGGCCTTGTGACTAGACACTAGTTTGTCTCATGAGACCTACCAATGCATCGAGGAGCTACTATGGGCTCTAACCATCACATACTAATCCTAATGTGTTCCTCATATGAAAATATTGAAACATGACATAAACATTTATATTAAAACTAGCATATGAAATGTTACTAAATTAACCATAAACCATGAATGTTATAAAAATATCACATCCATAGTCAAAGATATCATAACACATTGAATAAAATATGTAAGATTGTAAAATAATAGATCAACTTCAAACATGTGTTAAATCCATCAGACGATGTTTACATAGATAAAATCAAAACTATTTGATATAAATTTTGTAATCATTTAAAATTCACATAATTAAACAATAAAACATCTATATTGATAATATTCTTATAAGCATGTAATGGAAGAATTGAAGGTGTTATAACGGTTGAATGTTTTTGCACCACTGTATAAGTTTAAAAACATTCTTACTATAATTTTTCAAAATGTTCATAGAGTACCTTGTTTGGAAAATGAAATAAATAATTCATTAATTTTTTTTTAAAAAACTAAAAAAACGGTATAAATGACATTAACCCATATTATAGGAAATAGAAAAAGGTGTTGAAATACATTTTCATGAAACAAGGATGAAGATGATAAAGAATTACAAGTATATTCTTACATATAAACAACCTAGAATAATAATGACATTGTAAAATTATCCCATACCTTGTACTTTTCCTTGGTCGAGTGTATGTTAACCTCCTCTTCTTCGGGTGCTTCCTTTTGATTTGATCAAAAGAGATCCTTAGGTTGCCTTTCTGATCAAAGTATGGCCTCTAGGATGAAGTTAAGGTAGTTGGGAAGATATTTGAGTAGGATTTGGCTGAGCAAAATGGCATTGGAGGTGTGGTTTTGAGAGAAGAGGAAATACCTGTTTATAAGATAGGAGAGTGTCACATTAAAAAAATGAAATATTAATTTATTATACAATCATATTTGGTTTATAATGGATTATAAAGGATTTATATCAACGCTATGGTAGAGATGGGTTGAAATACACTTGTCCAATCCAATTAGAATATCTATTAGTCTAATAATAAAATCATTTTTACATTTAATTACCCTGTTTACTTTTAACTATAGAAAATAAAATCCAAAAGATACTATTCACCAATAATTATTTTCCTCTTATTGATCCACATTATATATATGGATGTCAACTGTGTCTCTCATATTTTTGAAATTCAATTCACATAAGTGGTAAAATTGGGTTTTCTGCAAATTTGATAACATTCCTAGATGGTGGGTAGAGGACGTTAAAAGTTCAATAGAATTTTATACATTTAATCTTATTTAAAACTGACTCCAATGAATTAAAATGAACTAATGTAGGTATTATGTATCTATTTTGACATAAAATAAATTAAAATAAAAAAAATCAATTAAAAAGTTGGTTTTAATCAATACTGCAGTGTTTTTACTATTCATCAAAAATTGGATGTTTTCATAAAAATACAAAAAATTCACCGAAAGAAAATTTTGATATTTTGAATGAAAAAATGAAGACTATTTTGAAAAATAAAATTTCAAAATTTCAAACATTTTGTATTACTATTTATAAAAGTTGATTTTATTTGTCATGGTGTGCTTGAACTCAAAGTTTCATACAGTACAAGCTATTTCATTATTAAAAGTGAAATGTACAATGGAAGCTTTGGGTTTTATAGTTGTTAATTATAATTCCCACTAGTTTGTGACCCTAAATACCAAAAACATGTTATATGACATGTGGTGGTGATTCTAGTAGCCAAGTATGAGATGAGACATCACAAACATTGTATCTCATTTCCATTCTTCTAATGGGAAAAAACTTATCACTTGAGACCTTTGTGTTTTCTTAATCCAATTTCTATACTAAAATGTGGATGATATTAGATTTATATTGTATTTTTGGTAGAATTTCTATGTGGACATTAATGAAATTATACAATATGATTTTTTATTAAAAGGAAGACCAATTTAGATGAATTTATAATGTTTTGAGTTAAAATTGATATCGGGTGATATGAATTTCTTAACATGTATGATATTATAAGATTTTATGGACTTCCATATGTTATAGTCTTTGATATGGATCCTAATTTCAATACATACAATTTGTTAGACCTCCAAAAGGACGTAGGATCCGAGGTATAGTGATTCTTGATATATCAATTGTAGATAGATGGCTAGATAGAAAGAGTTATATATGTTCATGGGGATATACTACATGTTTTTGTTTGTGTAATTACAAGATCCAAGCATAACAATTTAGGGCTAGTTTCATTCAGGTTAAAAATAGTTACCTATACACCATTAGAAATGATCCTTTAGATACCTTTCATGTTCATCATTTTATATCCCTATTATGTTGGTTAAATATTGGTCAAATTTGACTGAGTTTGTTCTAGGAGATGATGGTTGGGATTCAGCGGACTCATCAGCTGATTTTGAAGGAATAAAGATGGTATAATTCTTATGTTGGTAAACATAAATAGACATATGAGTTTTCTTTTCGTGTCCCGGTGATTCTGTGTGTTCCAAATTAGTTTTGTCAGAAAATTAATTGAATATAAGAAAACATAAATCATGGTTTGTGGGTCCATTTGAAATTATTGCGGGAGTGGGAAAGAGTAAAACATTTTCCCCACTTCCATCATAGTTTCAATTGATCCAAAAAAGTGTTTAATGTATCAATTAGTTGAATATATCATTAAATCCCTTATTATGTTCTTATATGGGATGATCATGATTTTATTCCTTATTTATCCTTGATTGATCCTCCAAAAAGTCTTGTAAATTCTATGAAAAAACTACTTCCTAGGATGAAAATATATTTGGTTTGTGTGACATAGTAGAATGGTTCAAATTAACATTATACATGGGAGTGTGAGTACCAGGTGAGAGTATAATTTCTAATTATATTTAATATATAATCTTCTTCACAAAATTTCTAGGGATGGAATGTTTTAATGGTGGGGAGGTTGTAACATTATTTAACTTATTTTAGGGACTTAATGATGATAACTCTAATTTACCATCATGCTTGTGGGTATATAGTGATTTTCAATCATTGAGATATTCTATTACGGAAAATTAAATAATTTTTAGGTATTTACAGTATTTTATTAATGGATTCTAAATATTAATTTGTTGAGGGTTTTAGAGGTTTCATATTTTGAGTACGGGGTGTTTTTTATGTTACTCGGTGTTTCAATAGGCTTCTGTTTTTACATGGTGGATATGGATTGAATTTTCACAACATATCCATTTATTCAATGGTAATGGAATACTATCAACACTCCACGAAAATGGAATATAGTTTATACTAATTTATACTTTAAAATATGAACATACATTATATATTTATGGATCAATTTGTTTTAAAAAAACATTAATCCATGTCAAGGGTATGTGAAACATGATGAATTTTAGTTTCAAACACCTTATTTATAATGTAACTACATCAATCCCTCAAATGTTATGTGTGCGGAAAAATTTATGTCCTGAGTAATTCAACTGAATCTCCTTATAAGTACTCTAAGACACCTCCCACATGCAGCGAGTGATTTCTTCCCTTATAAACATATTAGTTCATCATTTTATCCCCAGTAAGTTACCTCACTATTGATTTATCCTCCAAAATGATACCCAACAATGGATGTTTTAGGATCTCATGTTTTCTAATTTGATTTTAGATTTATCATAATGTTTCTAATAGAGGATTTCCTTGAGGGTATCCATCAAATCTATTTTCATTGTTGTTTTCTAGTTATTGGTGTTGATTTAACCACTATTCTAAAGGATGGTGGAATCATATAATTTTTCTCTACATTTGATTCAATTAAATAAGTTATTAATTTTTAATTATATTTTAAAAGTAAAAAAAACTAGATTTAATATAATTGATAGATGATTTTAAAAAATATAAGGGCATTCTGATAAAGACACATTGTCAATGGGATTGATATTATTGTGTGGATTTTAGAATCAATGATAGATTTATTTCAAAATTTATTTATATAGAAATAGATTAAATTTGAAAATGATTCAGAAATTCTTGTATTGATGAAAACCTATTATTTGTATTTGAAATGTGAAAGGAATATAGAAAACTGAAAGTATGGATTTTTATTCAACTAATTTAAAATTATTTATTTTACAAATATTTATTAATTAATTGAATAATGAAAATTACATAATTTATATTTTATGGTTAATTATGACAAGAATTAATGGACATGAGACCTATAAAATGATTTTAGATAATAAAATTGTAATAAAAAAATTGTTGTATTGAGAACCAAGTCTACAAATTGTTTGAATAAATCCTTGAATGATGACCCAAATATTATATTCTATTACATTAATAATCCAATCCATAAATTATAATATTAAATAAAATAACACATTTTAAAATAAAAATTTATTTAAAAACAATAAATTAGAATGAGTCCCATTTTAAATTAATATATACAAATGTGTATTAAAATATATATTATTAGATTTTCAAACAATTATATATGTATATATTAATGAAATTAGGAAAATAATTTAGTAGATTGTAGGATCTAATAATGAAAACACATTTCTTAGAAGAAATAAATGGAACCATCATATTACTAGATATGAAAATATATAACCTGGAATTCTTTGAAAATTCTAATTTGTGGAAATAGTTCGATAAAAATAAAAACTATGGTTTGGGGATTATTAAATAGAATTCATAAATAATTGTGTTCGGTATATAAATAAGATGAATATGATGCTCCTTAATATTATTTTTTTAAAAAAAAGACAATCCCAGTTCCTCCATGTGAAATTAAATCAAAAAATATATAAAATGGTAAAATGATAAAAAATCATCATGTTTCACCCATGTGATGCCTCAACAAGAAGAAATCCCTAGCACATAGAAAATCAGGAATTATTTGATTGAAAATTAATAATATAAACTATCATTAACCATGGTATAATAAAATGATATAATGTATATAAAATATGTATCAAATTAAAATTACATAAATTTAAATGTTTTCATATGACAAATCCTAATAAATATATAGTTTTTTTCTAAACAAATATATTTTTCAATAATCATAACGAAATAAAGAAACCACCTATTAATGAATAGGAAAATAAATGTATAGGAGTCCTAATAAGATTTAGAAACCCATAAATTATAATGTTTTTAGAAAACAAATCAAATAGATAAAACCACCATTCATATATAATATAATGAAATTGTAAATAAGGTATATATACACACACACACTTGTAGCAGAATGATAAGAAATTTAAACATCCTAAAACCAAATTCCAAAAATTTTGGACACTACTAACCATGTTCTCTTTCATGTGGGAGACTATGGAAATATTGATTAACAATAGAGGAAAAAATGGGGAATTGAATTATTGAAATAATTTATAGATATTAATAAGTAATCTAACATTGAATCACTACAAAATTAACCCTAATTGAGAGTAGGAATGGTAATAATAATGGGGGAACCTCAGGTAAATTTTCAAAAGTTTTTGAGTAATTATTCAAATATATTTTATATAAATACATTTTTAAAACTTAAAAATACATACATTTTGCAAAAATTCATGCATTTATTAGATATTCATCAAAATTGTTCATGGTACAATTAATTTATTACTAAAAAAAGTTTTACCTACACTATTACCACATATAGATATATTGTGTTTGTAAATAGATATTTTATTCTTATAAAAACAATAAAATTTCTAATAAATCGGTTGGAATTGGATAAAACTAAAAAAATAAAGAAAATTAATATATAAATGTGGTATCATGGGTTTCATAGAAATAATTTCATTTTTTTCTCAATTTTATAAACAGATTTTTTATAAATCCTCTATGGATAATAAATGGATTTGATCTACACATGAAGAGATAAAAAAATATTTTGAATAAAAATCATTGTGAGTTGGATCTAGGATCTAAATTAAAAAATCATCTTAAAAACGGGTATAGATAATAAAGTCCAATTACAGTGGAGAACTAATATAGAATACATAATGAATTTAGAGAAAGGGTTTTAAGAATAAATATAGTATTGATGTTGATGAATCATATAGTAATAAATAAATATATATCACATTTTGAAATCTATTTCTATAGAAATTAAAATTAAATTCATAGATTTTTAGACGACTATAATGTCTATAGATTTCAATAAGGTGCTATATAATTATGTTTTTTTACTATCCACATGGTTTTAAAAAATATACAAAATAATATACATTATAAAAATTATGGAAATAGTCAAATTTATTGAATTAATAACATTGGGAACAGTACATAACAATTTTAAAATTTTTAATATTACTAATGTTTTTGAGAGGATGAGTGTATTACAATCACATTATTGAAATGGAATCGAAGAGATAAATGGTTATTCTAGAATATGTGGTTTAAAATATATGTGGGGTCTCAATATTTCATGTCTCCAAAAACGTTTTTAATATTATGTATACTGTTTTTGATTCATCATATATTGGATAACTAAAAATTATTATATTATTTATTATTATATATGGAAATTAAAGTATAATTACTTGATTACATATATATGAAATATGTATAATTATATTGATTGTAAAATAATAATTTCTCATACAAAAAATATTTTATGTACATACATCCAATTATTTTGATGATCATTCATTTTTGACGTCAATATGGTAGTGTTGTAAACTACTGGAAATTTTCATAGTTTTTTGTGCCTTTGAATTAATGTTAAATAATTAAGGGAAACAATACACATATTCCTAGGAAAATATAGATCATGTATGTAGTAATCGAGGGGGGGATATAGTTGAAACATGGTTATCCTAGGCCATGGTGCCTCCTCAAAACATGAAACATGGTACATTGGAATTTTTCATTTTTGAATCATAGTTTATCATACTACGATTCAATACCATGAGAATCCTCTAATCATATATAATAGGGCTCATGGTTTTCCAAACCATGTATCCAAATAGTGTGAAATCAGTTAAATAATAAATAATAAATTTTTAAAACATGAAAAAATATTTGTTTCAACATTCTCTATCTAGTTAATTTTACTCTTGAACTTTGGGACTCCCCAATGAATGAATTAGATATATTTTTTCCTTCTGAAGTTTGTATTTATAAGAAATAATATAACTAAATCATGGAGATGGATGATATGTTCATGTTCTACATCATTTAATGATAGACATCTAGATGAAATATTTTCTTCATGAAATGAAACATATATATTTTGGCAATTGATTCTATATATAATGGTTCTGGAATTGTCTAATTGGGGATATTATATATTCATCATGCATTTGAGAATTAACATATGGATCATAGTTGATCATACTGTGTTCTTTAGGAATCTATTTTGTATATGATTCCTATCTCATCTAATGTTAATAAAATTTTGAATTTTATAATATTATTTGGGTATTCTTTTTTTATTATTATTCTTTGATTCCATTAATCATTTCTTCATCATAGAACATGGATCTCATGTGACTATTTTTGTTCCAATTTTTTTGACGTGGTTGTTTTATAATAAGAAATTTTATATGAAACTATACATGATATTTCATTTTCTCACAATTTTATAAATATGTTGAATGAAAAAATTTGTGGATTTATTTTGAAAAAATTATTTAAATGTTTTTAAAGGAATTATTTATTAAATATTTTTTTCTCATTATTATGTTATGGAATGGATTCTCCCAAGACATGTGTAGTTCAAATGTGTTTTAAAAAAATGAAATAATTTGATTGAATGTAATTTTAGGGAAAGAAATGTTCTGATGAAATGACATTTGCAATAATGTAGTATGTTGATGAAAAGTGGATTTTTATGCATGGTTTACAAAATTTAATGGAATCAAGTAATTGGATATGAATTTTTATTTCTATGAATTTATTAGATTTCGTATTAATATAGCATAATTAAACATTGGGTACATAAGAGGGTGATTTAATATGTAAAATCATGCTAACCATTTTATTCCAATAAAAAATGATACATAATTAATACAATAATTAATCAATGGTTTTCATGTCTTAATCGACTAGTTCACTTAATTGGGTTTTTTTCAATCACATTGAATTATTTTTCTTATTGCACTTTAGTGCATAATAGTCATCATAATTCATTGATATTGGGTGAGGATAATCTCTAACACAAACCTATTATATCGAAGTGCTCAGCTTCAATGTTATTTATCTTTAAAGAAATTTCATTATTTATTCTTTGTCATTATGAATGTTGGAAAATATTTTCGACATTTTTAATAATTTGAATTTTAACATTTTTCAAAATTTTTGTATTGAATATAAATTAATATCAAAATGATTTTTAAACTATTTTAAAATGTTTAAATTTATTAATTCGTAATAAACTTTGTAAACATATTTGGTGATTTTTGTTTAATGAGAATAAATGGTTTTCATTATATCTAGTAGTCAAGGAAAACATAGTAGTGTCCTACATGGATTGCTTTTACACCCCATGATCATTCTACAAGATGTTTGAAAAAAATTATTTATCTAATGAATGTAATTGAATAGAACCTATTAGATTTGTTAGGAATAATAGAAATATGGGTAAGGGAGTATGGTGTTGGCATGGTTCACATGAAGACATGATATCTACTATTTGACTACAATGGTTTTTTTATGGTTTTGATGTTTTTTCCCTTTTTTGAATTAAAGGTTAATTTTATATAACAATTTTATGAAATGTTGACTCAATTTTAATAATTACATCTTCCATTGGATTAATCTTCATCCGAAAAATCATTCCCAATATTAGTTCATTATAACTAGGAAGATGTTACTATAATGTGGGGATTTGGAACACCCGTATGGAATTTCCATTAGATATATCATGTTTCTAGTTAAGGGATGACATGTTTTTTACCCAAATAAATTAGTATCAAAGGTAATAAACTATTTTAATCTTCTAGTACCATGATATTTAGGTGGATATGATAATGAAATGTTATTACCTAAGGAGAAGTTTAAGAGATATTACACATGCTTCTATCATCTTAATGATCTTTTATCATACCAAGGATCATTGGGATGTGTGTATCTAATATTGAAATTATATTTTATATCAATACCATGATTGGAATATCTTGATTCAAACTAATATTATTCGAGGATATAACGTAATCAATTATTTTTGTAATGTAATAAAATTTATACAAGTATACCCCTAGAATTCCTCGAGATGTTTTCATGATGACGTACTATGAGGAAACCCTTTAGTAAATAAATAACTTGTTAAAAATATTTTCACTAGCTCATAAAAGGAATAGAAAAAATCCCATGTCCTATCTAATGTTAGAGAAATAAAACCTAAAAATGATTAGATAATATCCAATCCCGATAAATTATCTACCAAAACCACTATAAATACAAGTAATGAATGATATCCTAGAAAAAAAATAATTCCATAGGGTTATTGGTGGATTTTTTACATTAATGAAAATTATTATTTCAATAAGTGTATGTGAACTACCTTCAAACCTGATGGCCCAAACCAAAGATGGTTGGGTGCATTGGTTTATGAAAAATAGAATGAAATATTTTATTATAAATAATTCATGAACATATATATCAAATATTTCATCTTGAATCATTGATGATATTAAAATAAATGGATCTAATAGAATTATATAATAATTAACAAACTAATACTAAGTATGCTAACCATTTTCTCATTTCGTTTATTTTTACCATATGTTTTTATCAATATATATATTTCATAGAAGATACATATGTTCTGGAGTGTATGGTTTTATATTAATTTAATACTTATTATAGTGAAAAATGTTTACAGATCATTGAATATAGATTTTAAACTTGTAAAAATGCAGATATTGGTTTTCATTAATATTCCACTTTTTCATAGCTTCAGTAAACCCTATGTAAATAATCAGATGTGAAATGATTCTTATAAGGATAGTAAAAGTGGCTCTGTATATCAAGGTTACGTCCAACCTTCTACAATGTCTATTAGAGTTACTTTGAAATGATAGCAGTACGTTAAGAAGGAGAAGATAGTATTTTTTACTATATCGCCAAATGTATTCAAATCATGTGGAAATCATAGTAAAAGAAAATAATTTTGATAGGATCCACATTTTAATCATTAAAATTTGGGTAATACATACCAAAAAGTACCTATAGAGTTGTTGGATTCTACATTTTAAACATTGTTCTTTCCAATAGTATATAGAATGAAGTACTTACATTCTATAGAATAGTTTTTGATGGAATTATTTATCGGACCAATGTCATTCAATGGTATTATATGAATTCATTCATCATTGATAACTAATTTATTTTATACTTGTTCTTAAAATTAGTTCACATTTACTTGGTTTGATAATATTTTTAATAATCATACCGAACTAATCAGTTTAGTGGTGGATCTCACAATGAATAATGGGTAGAAGCAGGGGGTTCATTTTTTAGGTCTCTTATGTTATTTATCAATATATAAAGATGACATGGTTTTTTGATATCTTGGTTAATGACTTTTAAATAATTGAAATTATTACTGGGAATGATTAAATGATCACCAATAAAATTTTAATTTGTTTTTATCATTGATGGGTGTTCATTACTACAATAGATATGAGTTCCTGAGTATTTTAGGGAGTGTTGAATCATATTTATTGTTGATATGGCCCTACTATACTATAATTTAAAAGGTTGTTCTACTGTTTATTGATCATATGTAGTGATGAGTTATTATTTTTAGAACCATTTAAATTTTAATACATTTTAATGTGGTTTTCCTAGATGAAATCTCTAGTTTACCTACAGAAAGAGAGGTTATGTTCTTCATTTGTTTAAAACCTAGAATGAATCCAGAATTTATACAATAACATTGCATTAAACCAAATGGTTTGACATAGTAAAAAATTAAATTTCATTATTTGATGGATACATGTTTCAATAGTTTTAAATTATCACCTTGTCCATCCCATGTAATTCTTTTCATGAAGGTTGATGAAACACTCTGTATTTGTGTTAATAACTGGATGCTTATCCAGGTTGTGATTAAAAATAAGTACCCATATCCCATATCGATGACCTATTTTAATAGTTAAAATGGACAAAATATGTTTCAAAATTATATCATAAATCTAGATATCAAAATCTATTTCTATAGGATTTGGATATACTGATGAATACTTTTAGAAGCATGTATGGCCATATTGGGTTCCTTGGGAGGCCATTTGGCTTGACTAATAATCCTATAGTTCCCATGAAATTGGAGAAACATATATTATACCAACACCTTTATTACATTATTATATATTCCATTGATGAAATGATACTTTATTTTATATTTGGTAATGAATATGAGCATCACTTGAAATCAGTTATTGAAATATTTTGTGAAACATATATTTTCTTTCAAAATTGAAAAAATTACATTTATTGATTCAGGATGATACATTGAGAAAGAACTATTTTCAGAGGGGGATATGTTAGTTGATAATTAGAATTTTGTGGTTATATTTTATTAGTTTGAGAAAAAGACCACCATTTAAAATCAAATATTATTAGGGTTTGTAGAAAACTGTTAGTGGTTCATAAATTATTTATAAAAAATGAATCACGATTAACTACTCTTACCAATAAGGGTTAAAATCACTAGAAGAAAAACATTATTCAATGTAATAATTTTAACATCATTTATTCAAGAAAACATATTTAATATGGATACCAAGGACATTTAACATTGAGGTTAAAAAATAATTATAATATATTTATGATATATTCTGATTGATTTTTTGTCAAAATCATGTTATTTTTTACTTTTATGGTTATTTTAGTAAAACCAACATTCTATATTTTTTAAAAATATTTAATTTTTTTTCTCAAACTAACATCAAAATAAGTATAATTTTTTAACTCTTAATGTAAATTTTCTCTAAAATCCTACATCAAAACTATTCTTATTATAATTTTTTACATTAGTTTCATATGTAAAAAAATGAAAAATAAAATTTTACATTCTATGAATTCTAGATTCATCATTTTACTAGAACACATTTTAATTTTACATTTTATACCTAAAACTTCTTATACCATGTTACACTATTCAAGATTTTTTTATTTTCTTTCATTGTCTTTGAATATTTAATTATAATCTAATCATTTAATTCTCACTATTACTCCACATTCCAAATTTTTTGATCTCATAACGATTTTTATAATTATTCCCCGACTACATAATTTTTTTTTGTTAGTTTATTCAATTATTATTAATTTTTGTGATTCTACTTTTTTAATGATGAATAATTCGTCATCTGGTCAATTTAAAAGTATAAATATTTAATATGATATTTACATGTTGGATTCTAAGATTCCTTAAAAATCCAAACAACTATTTTCACACATATAATTATCTCCAATGAATATTATGTTCATTAAATATATATCAAGAACCAAAGTTATATTAATGAATTTATATTAATTTTCTACATTTTTTCTATTTTCAAAAATATTGTACAACATCAATCATGTTGTTTCATACATGTGATTCAAAAAATAATTTTGAATTTTTTTATATTTCATTTTATTCCCTATATTTTTTTAGTTTATACTATTTTAATCTTCATTGATCATGTATCTTCAAATAAGTGAGTAATTAAAATTGAAATATTTTGAAATTTTATATGGTTTCAATGTTAGTTTTTTATATGATTTTTCAAACATGGCATTGCACATTAGTTATAAATAAACTGACATTGGAAGTTATATCATATAATATTAATCATCGATTATAATAAAAACAAATATTGAAATTAAACAAGTGAAACATTTGTTTTCGAGTATGAAAAATCCTGTAAATATCATGACCCCAGTAGGCTATAGCTAGTGGATATTTTAATAAATTAACATAAGATAAAAGTAATAACATCCCTAAGGACTAAATAGTTTAGTATTCTACATAACCAAAACCATACATGATTCCCATATTATATTTAAAAAAATTAAAGCAAAATTATTTTTGGGAATAACATTATTCCATCTAGAACACTCTTCCATGATTAACATAATATACATCATGGTATTATTTGGAATGGAAAATAATATAGTGATATCAATTTCTTACTAATGGTTAAGTACGAATGAAGTTATCTTAAATAAATTTATAATTAATAATTAATATTTATTGGTAAATAACTAAACACAAATTCTATTTAATAAATATCATTCAAATAATGAGAATATAAGTCTTAGAATGGAATGTAGATTAAAAAAATATATTTAACAAGATGACTATAGTGATAATACAATGCATAATCATTAATGAAATGTAAATTATGTTGAGTCAAAATACATCTTTTGACTTCTCTATTATTTTTATTTTGGAAATCACAAACACTTTCTTAAATATCTAATTATTTGATTATTTATTTTCATGTAGTTTTAAAATAGAATAATATATCAATTTATTATAATTTAATTATGACTTTTTTATTCATATTTTATATATACAATGTTTTCATATGCATGCAATAATATTCTTACTCCATATATTTCTAGAGATGATTCCTTGCCTAATAATTGTAATGAGCATTAATATGATTTCTACTATATACCCAAAATATGAATTATATTTTACACAGTGTTAAATTTTTGTATTGGCAATATTTTTTATGATATAATTCATACTGATTCTCGTAATGAAAGTCGTCAGACACTTTTTTATTTAGTTTTAGGTATCATGATAAATGTATCATGGTGAATGGAAAACCATTTAATGAAAAAGATGTTGTCTATTGTATTTCCATATGAATTTAAAATGATGCATTTGTTTCAGTTGTAATATTACTATTAGAGTTCTTGGTTTATAATTCCCTCTTATATTTTAGGAGAAAATCCCACCAATAGAGGAAAATATGATCATTGGGAAAACACCTATAAATAAAACATAATCTGAATGATATCTTGTGGTATATGATGCTATTTATTTTTTTCAACCTGATAGTGATTTTTAAAATATATTCTTCATGTGAAATCCATTTAGTTAACAAGTTATGAGATTATTTACAATATACATGCTACTCTTAAGATATTTTTTCTTCATGTGACACTGATACTTGTGACTCAAATTGAGGGCTTCCATGGATAAGAATATAGTTGTGCTGATAATTTGTATATCGATTGCATATGAGGATAGAAAGAAAGAGTCACTAATAATCATCTTGATCGATGTTTTGTGAGGATAACAACACAAAGTCTGATCATCATATTTAGGGATTAAACTAGTGTGGTTAATACATACTTTCTTGAATGTATAAATCAAGGATGCATTATCCAAGGTTATTGGATACCGTTATATTTTGAAAAAAAATTATTTATTTACTTGTGTTCAATTTCAACTTCATTTTAATATCTATTAAAGCAATTTATATACTCATTTTTCTATTATTTATTTTTTGATCAACATCATTGTAATTATTATTTTAGTGATTATGATCAATTCATTTACCCAATACGATGCTATATGATTTATGATAGAATTATTAGTTGTGTAACACTATTTATCACAACCATTGTGACTATAATCCATATCGCACATACATTGATTAAGTCATTTTAATATTATAAATATTATTATTTTAAAATGTGATATGTGGAATACTTAGTATAACCTACTGACTGTGAAACCTTGTTAATCGAACCTGGGCCCCTTTCTGATTATCCCTTAAATATAAAAGTAAATTTTGAATATGAGTTACTTAATTATATTAAACTATGATTTATATATGTATAAAATTAAATGTTATGAAATATAAAATTTACCCCCATTTGTATATGTTCATTTACATATACATTTCGATCCAGCAATTAATTGGATAAAATTCCTTTTAATCAATAACATTCTAAAAATATGAATGCATAGAAAATATTAAACTGAAAATACTCTTTATAATTATTAATAAATTCATAGGGATGAAAATTCATAATTATTTGACTTTATATATCTTTGGAATAAGATACAATTACCATCATGTTCTTTCACATTATTGTATAATCATAATGGGTAAAACCAAGTTATTTTCCCAACATATTACCCCCATGATACTAACAATTCATCGAGGTTATTTTCTATATTGGGTCCCCACCCATAATTTCATGTCCAAATTCATCCATATATATCAATTAATAAATTTAATTCAAAAAACAATTCCTATCAGAAATTATATCTATTGTTTAAATGTGGGTGATTTAACACCATTTCCATTGTTATTAAAATAACATTCACTAAATTCCCAGTATGTGATAATGATATATAGTTTGGTAAATAAAAATAGTAATGATACATGAATTTATATAATTATGATAATTTTAATATCCAATGATCACAAGTATTTCAATTCATAAAAAAATTGTAGAAAAAATTATTCAAAACAATTTTGAGTAAAATATCTTTTTCAAAGTGGAAGTTAAATTTTTAAAAGAAACTAAGGAAAAATGAATAAAAAAATATAATTTGAAAATATAATTTTAAACATTTAAATTAATATTAAAATAATCATGGATTCATGATTTCAGTAAAATCCTGTCATGTCATATAAGTTAAAAAATTATTCCCTTCACAATTTTGTAAATAAAATCAGAGAGTAACTTTTTAAAAAAAATGGGCTCAATTTTTATTTTAAAAAAGTTTCATAAAATAATACAATAGTTTAAAATGAAATTTAAATATTATTTGAGAAGTTAAAAATATACATAACATGTTTTCAAAAAAAGGAAATTGAAGATAAATATTTCCCAATAGAGATGTGAACATTAACTATCCCAAAAATTGATGAGACTGTTAAATAAAACCATAAAATTTTAATATTTTGATGAAAAATTAATTATATTTATAAAAAGTAAAAGGTGTATTATATATACTAGATAAGATACTATTACTTAAAAATAATGAAACTATACTTCAAGGAATGAAAATTGAAAAAAATTTCATTAAAAATATCATATATTTTATGTTATCATAAATAAAATTAACTAGTTATGTGTTTCCATTAAAAATCCTCATAAAAAAAAGTCTATAAACAATTCAATGTAATCCAATGTAATTTAATATATAATATTATCATGATATTATCAATGTTGTATATTTTTAATGTAATTAATATAAATTTGGTAAAGAGTTCTCTTACATAAGGATAAACTTCCATAAAATGTGTTCAAACCTCCTGTAGAATGGTTTTAAACATGTAATAAATTGATACCATAATAATATTTGTATTTATTAAATATTATATAAACCTTTTATTACAACACACCATCCATAAATTGATAATATTACGTTTTACAAAAAAATTTGGTGATAACTTCTTCATTTTTTCATCAGTGTTTTTTCATGAATTTATCATTTCTATTTAATAGAATATATATACATAATATCCAGAATGATATTAGTTTATAGATAAAATATTTAATCATTAATTATATTTTAGAACCATTCCTTAATTTATTATATGGAAAATTATTCGCAATGAGTCATGGATAATGTAGGTAATATGTACGCATGAGTAATGAAATAAATCCCTTAATAGTGATTATGTATGTAAATGAATGATATATTAATTTACTAGATAAAATATCAATTTATTATGTATCATATATATTCATTATTTCTATATTTATAACCATCTAATTAAATTAATGATGAAAAAAAACAACTTTGTATGCATATGGTTAGTCGTACAAATATATATAAGGTGGTTCTGTTTTCCAAAAGATTGATACAAAGTAGAATATGGTTATACAATAATCATAATAATATCACAGTATATATATTATAGTTCAGTTGTTTAATTATTATTTAATTATCTTTTTGTGAGTAATTAGAAAAATAAATATTGTTTAAATAGTTAGTAACGACGATTAACTCATATTTAATAGATGTCATTTAGAATTCCCCGTAAGAGATATATGTTTTGTATTTTCAAAGGAAATGAACCAATAAAACATAAATAATTTTGTTAATAATATATATGGTAGATTTCGTTTGGGATAAGTTTATGAAGGTTTTGTAATTTAGTCAATGAATTAGTTCCGTTTTATAATCGAGTGTAGCGGCCATTTTGGAATCCCTCAAATTATTCAAATATCACTACTGGAAAATATGATTATACCAATAGTTTAGAAAAAAAAATGGTTATAGTTCTCACCAATACCCATAATTTTCTAAAAAAATTGTGTATGGTTTTTTTCATACATATACCTACGATTTTTCAAAAAATATGGGTATTTGGGGTTTTTTCATAATGAATACCCACCGTTTTTCTAAAAGTCTTGTGTATACTGTTTGGTAAAATAAAAATAGCCATTGTTCTTAAAGAAAAATGGCTATAGGTTTTGATTGAAATTCTATATCCACAGTTTCCCACGAACCATAGCTATAGGTCATCCCTATATTTCCAATTTTTGTAAACTATGGCTATACCTTTTCTTGTGTAAGCACAGGGAAAAACATTCTCACATGAATACCAATTTCCAACATTTTTCATCCTCTATACATGGTTTGAAATAATATATATATATATATTCATTCTGACTATAATAAGTGGTACATTGGTTGGGCACTTGAATTCTATAGTAGCGGTCTAGGTTTCGAATCTGATGACAGAAATTTTTTTAAATTATATTGACACGGTTTTAGAAAAATGGTTATAGGGTTATTGACAAAGTGGAAACTTATATTTACAGGGTTAAAAACCATTAAATTTATTTTTCAATCGATTGTAATATCTCAAAGCTATATCGATCGATTAGGATCTAATGGTTCTTTGAACCATGGGTATAGGTTAATTTACCAATACTGTAGAATTATACTATTTTAGAGCCAAATTAATTTAAACGGACTATAAATTAATTGATGACCACATTGAACACCTTTTTATATTGTATTTTTTATTATTTAAAAAATTGAAGATTCTTAGATAATTTATCAAAATATTATATTCATGAAATATAATTATTGTAAATGTTTACACTAATTATTATATTGACATTTTATAAAATCAAATCAAAATTGTAACATCTAACAAAATCATTTAGTAAATATATAATTTTTCATATTCATATATAAAATTAATTTATTACCTTAATTATGTCAATTTATAATAATTTTATTTTTTTTGATATCACTTAATTGATAATTCCATTAATTGAATTGTTATTACATCATTGTTGTGTAATTTTTTGGGGTTGTTATTTCCCAATTAAAAATTTAAAACAAATATCATGATGTTGATAAATCATATAGATTTAAAAATAATATTAGTATTTAAAAATATCATCTTGTTAACACAATTATAAAATCATTATAGTTATTAAAAATATTAAAGAGGTATCATTGTTATTTCAATAAACAACTTATTATAAACATTATAATATCATTACAATCCCCATAAATGGTTATATAAAAAAACATAAATGGTAAAGATGAACTTAACACATAAATCAATATTTATTAATGTGTTTTTTAACTTAATGATCCATATAATTTTATTTTTAATACCTATTATGCAATTTACCTTTTACTATGGTAGAAAAACTATCAAGGTTAACATTCATATTAGTAAAACCAAAAAGAAAACAATTTCCTAAATGTTTAACTCATAAATCCAATTATCGAATCATTTTTCCAACATTAAAACATAAACTTTTCTGAAATTAATTTAAAAATAATCCTGCAAAACAAAATAAATGGTAGTTTTCTTGAAAAATGTAACTTTATCCTAAAAAACGTACATATACAAAAATAGAATATAATAATCAAAAAATTCAATTAATTAAATTATATATAACTAAAAATAATTTTGATAACCTGAAGATCAAATTAAAATCACAATGGTACTTCTTAATATAAATAATATAATAGTTTGTTTAAAATTGGTATTTTTCACTCTTCAAAGGAAAATAAATCCTTTCAAAAAACTATAAAAATTCCCATATTTTAATTTTAATATTATGATTTAAATAATTAATTTAATTTTTTAAAATACCTTTTATAAGTGTATAAATAATTATTTATATTTATATTTTCATTTAAAGATAGAAATATATCCTTTCAGATAAAAATTATATTTTAAGAATAATATTACATTACAATAAATAATGGGTTCATTTTATATGTATAAATAAATAATAAATTCATATATATTGATTAATATATTAAATTCAAGTAACAAATTCCAGTTGAAAAATTATTTTATAACATTTATGTTAAAATAATAATATTTAATAGTATAACATTGTTCATTTAATCCTGGTGTTGTAGGCACAATAAGATATCAATTAAATTTTATATATTCTAATATATTGTCATGTCACATTCTCCCCAGCAATTAAAAAATTACATTATAAAAATTTTTATTTTCACTTTGAAAATAGAGGATTTAAATTTAAAAAAATATTCTTTGGAAATCCCTCATAAAAATTTGTTAATAAAAGAGCCTCTTAAATAGAGTGGAAGGGAATCATTAAGGTCATATGGAAGAAAATGTATTGGGTATCCATGTTGGATAATAGAAGCGGGATGTGAACAAAAAAAATGGAATTGAAATATAACTATAAATCACTAATAGATATAGATATAAAACAAGATCATCAAAACGTAAACCATTAAAGAACTCTAAATCTATGGTCGGTTAAAAGATTATTGATTTCTTAGATTGAAAATTATGAATATTAAATTTTTTAACAAAATTTTTTTTGCAAGAGTTCAGGTATTATTTTGATTCCATGAGTAAGAATATCAGCACATATAATAATATGACTTATAGAGATTAATAATCTAATTAATTTATAACACATATTCATATTTTTTATCAAATTATGATTAAGTTTCTTTATTCAAGATGCACTAGAATCAACGAGTATGGATAAAAAATCCACAAAGTAATTAATATCTATCCATCTATTCGTTAAAAATTCCCTAAAAATAAAATTGTTATGATTATATAATATACAAAATAATAAACCTTTATATGAAGAAAACTACTTTTCTTTGTAAAAAGTCAACAATAATAACACAACTTAAACCTAGATAATTATTTAAATAAGTTCACATAAATTTCCAAAATAAATATTTGGTATTATCAATGAAACAAAAAAATCATTTGAATTTGATCATATAGTCTTAAAAATTAAATTTAATATTTATCTCCATAAATTTACAATACCTAAACATTTAATATCCAATATATGATAATTATTCTATAAATACACTAAATTGTCATAAATGAACAATGAAAAAATTTATTCCTCAAAAACACAATTTCAACATTATTCCATAAATTATATTCGGTTAATCATTATCCTATAGGGATCCCAATATAGTGAGTTTCTTCCAAAATATCATTATTCCCAAATTAATAAGTCATTTACCAATAACATGGTTTTTTATTTGTTATGTTTTAAAAATATAGTAAAAAACTGTTTATTAAAAACTAATACATCTGGTAGGCCAATGGAAGGTTATATAGCCTTTTCGCTGTTCAGTTTTGGATTCAAGACTTGTGGACTTTCTAGACATGAGATATTTTCTCTGAGCCTATGAGTTTTCCTTTTTTGAATCTATATTAATATTATACATAAAAAATTCTTAAAATTTAATTTAATATATCCAAAATTAATGAAATGTTTTTAATTCAAATCATAGAATGTACATTTAAATTTACCTTGATAAAATATAATTAAACACAATCAAGGAAAAATAAAAGATCATATAAATCATAATTTTTACCAATATAATTAAACATAAGTCTATAAAAAATAAAATCATTCTTCCTAAAATATATATTTTTAAAATGTTAAATAGAAGTGTTAAATGTATGACAACCATTTATCGAAACTCAGTAAATATCTCCCATAAATTATCACCTTTTCACTATGACACAGTTCAAATGTGTTGATTCCATCTCTCATATATTTCCAAATTTTGAAAAAAAAAATATTATATAATATCCTTAGGTGTTTCATGCATATCATGATATTATGGATATATAATAATATAACTAATAAAAAAATCTTTCACTTAATTTTCATATTAAACTAGTAACCGTGGAGTGGTGTTTTACCCCACCTTACATTAAACATGATAAATATATAATTATGTTTCATATATATGAACCATAACAAAGTTATATAATTATATCACAAAAAATCATTCATAAATTAAATCTAGACATTAGTGATCACCTTTATTATATTTATATATTCATTATCTTCTATCATGATGTTCTAATATCAAAAAATCAAATAGTCATTTCCTATTGGTATTTCCCTTATTGAATGAGATGGATAAATTTAAATTTTCCAATCAGATAAAACAGGATCCATGCCCAATTGAAATATTTGATAATATTAAATGAATTTAATAGTAAAATAGTTTAATGCTAGTGATTTGGATGTAAAAAGAATCATTGAAAATCAATTAAATAATATATTTCTATGACCGAGGTGATTAAACTAACTAGTAGGGATTAGAAGGTTGTGTTAGATTATTTCCCATCTATATTGAATAATGATATTATTATTTATAAAATAAAATCATTAAAATATGGAATAAATTATTACATTGTTGAATGAAAATGATTTATTTAAATATAATGCCCTTAGATCTCCATCATATATTAACCATCAAATCCAATATTTCTATGTTGATTATCCTTTTATATCCAATGTTCAAAAATATATTTAATCTATTAAAAATCTTTCACATACACCACAAAATGTGTTTCTCTGATATTGAAAATATGATTAACCTTATAAACTATTACACCATATGGTAATTAAAAAACATAAAAAATCATCACCTCAATCATAAACATACTATCATTTGGAATATTCTCAAAATCAGACATAGGGTTATGTCACCCAATTAGTTTTTACTTAAATATTGTTCCCCAGGGTTGTACTAAACATCCCATGATATCATATATAATTACTCAAGCCTCATTGGCTCATACACATTGTATATTTCATTATATCAACATATGATACAAGGAATCTTATCCTGATGGGCTAAGAAGTTTAGAAGTCTTGGAAAACGAGTTACATACATGTTTCCCATATTAGGTTTAAAAAATAATATTAAAGCTTAATTTATTGGCAATAACATTATACCCTCTACAAAACCCTTTCATAATAGTTATAGAACATAACATGGATTCTTGGAGAATAGTAACAAAATAAGGATGATCCCAAATGCCCAGTAAGGGTTATGTATATCGAAAGATATCATTAATTTACAATAAATTAAAGACAATCAATATTGATATTTATGTAATAGATCAGATATTTAATTTAATCAATTTCATTATTATAATGAGAATATATTTAATGGTAATGTAAGTACCATAATTGTTTTCATTTAACATTTTGAATATCATGAAAATAATTTATAATAATTATGAAAATGTACATGAATGGAAACAAATTTCATTTAATCAATAACATGTGAAAAATATGAATACATTGATAATATAATAGTTAAAATTTCATATATAAAAATAACTAAATTATCATGACCCATCCTTGGGGCCCCTGCCATGACTACCCCGAGCCTGCATTCCATAGGCCAGGGGCTGGAGACTAGCACAAAAGGAGTAAATCTGGATAACTGTGAAGGCATTGCCTTTATAAAAGTAAACAAAACATCCCAGAGTACAAGCGAAAGTAATACACTAATACAAAAGAAAGTGCTGAAAAGTAAGTGGGCCTGAATACAAACCCATCTGAAAGTACAGCTACAACTGAATGAAAGTACAACAGAAAATGTCAAACAACTAGAAGAATGGAAGAAGTTCCTTGGTTGTCCTCCTAGGATCCTACCTAAGTGTAGGTACAGATAGCACAGCTCCTGGATCGTCCACCACGGATCCTACCTGAAAGGTAGGTACAGATAGCGCAGCTCCTAGATCGTCCACCACGGATCCTACCTGAAGGATAGGTATAGATAGCCTCCAGAACGCTCTCTCCCATCAACCTCCTCCGAGTGACGTCTCGTCGTGACGTCCACCTCCGGATACTGTCCAGTCCTCGAACACATGGCCTCTGTCAGCGCTGCACGTCGTCTGCAACCAACACAAAGAGGTGTGGGCATAGCCCGTGCAGGGGTGACTATATGATACTCAGTAGGGACCCTGAGACCCTCATGGTCTCACTAAATCCAACAAGGATAACCACAAAGAAGGATCTCAACAGATAACCCTTACTTATTTATAAGCCCATACTTATACCTAAGTTATTAAGTACCCCCTCTCAATCATGAGGAAACACAAAGGTTATGAAATCAACAGATAACCACTACCTAGGTATATTCCCATACATATACCTAAGTTATCTTGTGACCCATCTCAATCAGGAGTTAAGTAAAAAGGTCATAGACTCAGCTCAAAGTAGGATTTTCATTAACCAAATTGTAACTTCTGAAGTGCTCCATCTCTGGAGAGTACAGTGATCCTGTCACGACTCTTGAGGTACTGCGCTCTAACATAAGACTGCTGAGGTACTCCTCTTCTCGAGTACCGCGGGTCAGCCACCCAAAAACAGTACTGCTACCTGCCGGAGTCTGCCACTCAAACACAGTAGTGCACCCCCCCCCCTAATAGCCTACAAAGGTACTCCTTCTGTTGAGTACCGCGGGTCTGCACCCAAACACAGCAGTTCTCCATCTGCCATGGGTCTTCACCCAATCACAATAGTGCTCCATCCACTGGGATATGCTTGTCACTCCGAATTGAATCAGACAAGTAGTCATCAGATCTCAGCCAGCTACACGGTCTCCGTACTCCGTACGCTCATCTCCGGAAGGTTTCGATCCATGAGCAACAGGTCGATACTCCAAGTATCAAAAAGTCCCATGAAAATTATCTCAAAGGACCGCCTCGTCATAGGTGTAACAACGCAACAGACGGCGCATCAAACAGATGTCTGGTCTGTGAGTTATTAGCCTTTTCATCCCAGGGGCCCGGTTGGTTTCGTGTACGAACCAACCCGGCCGCAAATCAACTATTCCCTGAACTCTCATAGGTTATACTCATAGGGAACGTTTCTCAACAATATCACCAACGCCACTGATGGTTCTTCAAACGGACGTCTAGTCTGAATGTTATTGGCATTTTCGTTCTAGGGGCCCAGTTGGATTTCGGGAACAATCCAAACCGTCCACTATCCAAATGCATACAAATCTAAGGAGAAGTATGCCAAAAGTTTTATCTCATCAAGAGGAATCCATAAAAGTCGACAACACATCAATCATACGTCTGGAGCCCATGTTATAAGTGTTTCCACTACGATGGCCCGATTAGTTTCGGGTTCGAACCAACCCAGCCGTACACAAAGTCTTCCGAAACCTTGAGTGTAATATACCTAAATTAATGTCTCGATCCAAGGATCTCATCGCAACTGAAGTAGCGTCGATCGGAGTTCCATAGACCATGTTATGGATGTGTTAATAGATCTGTCTGAAATTAGGGGGTTCGGGCCCGGTCGGACTTGGTCCGATACCCCCCCTGGGTCGGCTCGAACCGGGTCCACCCGGTCCGGGTCCGGGTCCGGCCCAATAAGGCGCGGCCTGGCCCAGTGGGCACAGCCCAGCCCAGCCGGGGCGGCCCGACCGTCCTGGCGCTGGCGCGACACCCGCGTGGCCTGCTCGGCCGGTGCCGAGCTGAGCGGAATAATAGGGGGGCGCGCTACCCCCTGGTTGATAACCACGCCCCTCCCCCACATGGGGGCCTCTCTTATCTCCAGCCGGGGGTTACAACCCCCGGTCTCCCCACGGTCCCGTGCTGCCGTGGGACCGGCGCCTGCCTCCGCGGCTGAAGTTGTAGTGGACCCTCCGGGCGGCGCGCTCGGCGTCGCTGCCTCCTGCCGTGGGCACCACCGTGCCAGCGGGGTGCGCCAGTAGGCCCTTCCGCGGACCATCGGATGCACTTCAGTGGTCCGTTTATCCTACGGTTTTCACCAGCGGTCCTCCCAGGACTGGATCTTCACTCTGAAGTCTTAAAATTGACTTTGCGGCCCCATTTGTCATCGCCCGTCAATCCGCACGTCAATAAACAACTACAGAGTCTTTAATTCGCCTCTGCGGCCCTGACTCCGGCTGCGGTTTCGTTCGGCCTCAACGGCACGACGCTACGGCGCCGCGCTCCTTCGTTGCATGATTTCTTGTTTCCGTGCGGTGTCGTTGCACAGTGCCGCCTTTTTTCGAGCCGCAACGAACACCCATCAAAAGGGGGAGGAGGATCAGCTGTGTCCGGGCAGTCCGACCTCCTCCCGTTAAATTGATAACAGGCGGCCGAATATTTAACGAAGAATTTAAGGAAATTATTCACGATAACACCAAACCCCTACTTTGAAAAGATGTCGCATGTCGTCGAGCTGTGGAAAGAGGCAAGCGTCGTGATGATCGATCGTCGCGGAAGATCTGTGCTGATTACGTTGTCATCCGAGGAAGAGCCATCGTCGATGGCGATGTTCCCCCCGGTGGTGTCTCCACCCTTGAAACAGAGGAAGAAGAAGGGAATTCATGTCGTTGGGTTCTTCACGTTCTCCGTCGGAGGTGTTCTTTGTCGAAGAGGTGTTCTTCGTCGGAGAGGCGTTCTTCATTGCTGAGTCGGTGTTCTTCAAAAACTCAAGAACTCTCCCCCAAAGTTTTCCCAACACACCAAATGCTCCCAAAATAAAATAATAGCTCATGCTATTATTTTTATTCACACAACCAAGTCTCAAAATTCAAAACTCAAACCACTTAAATTAATGAAGAGAGTTGTCATGATTAAAGAGGAGAGGGGGGGAGGTGAGTGGTCTCACATTAAAAGGGAGTATCAAGGGGTTATGGGGAATGTGGAAAGGTGGGGGCTCGTGTGGGGCCCACCTATCTTTTATTCTCCCATGTGGAGTTACCAACCCAACTTCCACAAAAGGATAAATCTACATTGATGAAAAATAAAATTGGATTACAAATTTTATTTTATTCTTCACTTACACCTGAAATTTAAAAAAAATCCTCCCTAGGATATGCACCTTCAGAAAAGGTCTTCTTAAACAATTACTGGTTCTGTGATTCCATCGGTGCGCTCAGATTTTGATTTCGAGCAATGGTTCAAAAGTTAGAAAAACTCGCTCGTTCGTTCACTGAATGTACCCGAGCGAAACATTGGAACTTGATTCTGGGCACACCAGGCCTCGGAATTCGGTACCGTCTGAAGCCGTAGTCTCGTAAAATTCCAAATAAATTAAGAAAAACATTTCCTTGAAATTTTCGTGTCTTCACATTAATCCCAACTCAGGGATTTACCTCCTTGTAAAGCTATAACACAACAAGGGAAACAAAAGTGGTTCTGAGCACGCAACTGAGCCTCCCGCTCCCATGTGATCTCCTGGAGGTTCCTGAGCTACCAGTGAAAGCTTACATGAGGAATAGACCATTCACATTTGACCCACTCCTATAGATCCTCGATATCCAGTGGAACCTCCATGCATGTCTCCCTGTCATCGGCGTCTAACTCCCTGAGGTCGATGATGTGTGAAGGATCATGCACGTATCTCCTCAGCTGAGATATGGGGATGACATCATCAACCTAGTGGAACTGAGGTGGAATGGTCAAGCATTATACTACCTATCCTACCCTACTAAGGACCTAGAAAGGTCTGTTGAACGTTAGAGATAACATGCCGCCTCGGCCACATCTCTGTAAACCTCATGGAGGCGTGACCCGTTTAAGGATGTGATCACCATCCTCAAACTCTAAAGGCCTCCACTGCCTGATTAGAATTGAAACTAAAAACTCCAGCTGCCCTGAGGGTAAGGTTGGTCGACCCAAGACTTATCGACCAAAACCTCATATGCATGAGTTTATCCTGTTCTGCCAAGGGTTTCCTTTTCACCGGCCAAGGAAAACCCATCCGACGATGTAGATAAACTACAAACATTTTGCCTAATACAGTCAATCTGAGCATGAACTGTGAATCCAATCCATAACGAGACCAACTTCGTAAGTCCTCGACGCTGCAACCAATAGATTCCAACCAAAACTCTCACCTCGAGGTTCAGGTCACACTATCGGTGTAAGTGTGATTATTGAGTCTCCCCCCAATGGTATCTCCAGACGTGAGGGTCAAGTCCACGACTTACCGGAAACTCTATGTCCGGGACAATCTTCGTGGAAGGAAGGAATGATTAGTACCTATGTCTATTGATATGGAAGCTCATAGTCGACACAGACCATACCTAAAATCATTCTTAGAGCCCTTGGGTCACAATCTGTGACCGCAAGCATCTATTCTCTTCCCCTTCCCTTCAGCTCCCTAAGCCTGGAGGAGTCTACAAAGGTGGGTGGTTGTCACATGTCAAAAATTACACCACCCCATGATGCTATCCTAGCTCTGCTTCCACGTCTGCTGCTCTGCAGATTTATCCATCCTTAACATTTCATCTTCTTGAAACATTTTACACGCCCATGTCTCTGAGACTAGCGCCATTTTCAACCATTCCCACTGCTAATATTCACTTACTGCATCCATTCAGTAAAACAATTATCAACCACAAAGGTTCTTTCTAGCCCCCTAGCATAAGTAGGGATGCAAAGAGAAAAGGTGTTGGCTCAGATGTTCGATACCTGAAGCACCGTTCGCATCGCATTCATCGAGTACCAGGAACGGTTTGTTATGCCCCAATGAATTCTCATCTACCTACATGTCGTCCTTCCGAAGCTGTATAAGTTCTAGAAAACTCGCAGTCACTTCCTCAAGCCAGTCCTCAGATGCCCGTGAGTCGGGCTCACCTTGGAACTTGAGGGTATCTGATGTTGGAACACGTGTAAGGAAGTAATTCTACATGTGTCACATACCGGTATCGCTGGTTGTAAATGCTGACCAACAGGAAGTGATGTATAGCTGGCACACTACCCGAAGGCACTATCTCAGGCATCGGTCCACATACCGAAGCCCCATCACTATGTGGACAATCTTAATTGTCATTCACTGGAAAAAACTAGTAGCCAAGTCCACCATCTACTCTACTGATGTCTTAGCTAGGAGTAAAACTCTAGAAATCACCTCCAGCTAGTGCTCTGCTGTCTGGGAATCTTCCACGCCTCGTAACCTCAGAGGTCGCTAGTGCTGGAAGTCGTGAAACGCGCTCTGCCAGCGTGCATAGTTCACTAGTATGGCTGGTGGCATCTACTTCCCAACATGTGGTGGTGCTGCGGGTACACCACCCGAGGGTGCCAACATAGAAAAAAGGTCCCCCCACTAGAGCCTCGTCGCTCGGTGGGCCGTCATAGAGTACTATCTCGGAACTCCAACTGACTGTCTGCGTGGAGACGTCCTGAACAGATGCGACACAGTCAACAATTTATCCCTGGTGAGCTGACCTGGTTTTAGATGACTTTAAAACTCTTGGAAACACACACACAATCAGTGTTTTTCATGCACAATGTCGGAAATCAGTAGTCAGGGTCTTGGTGTACGAATATGTTAGCCGGTGCACCAACACTAGACTCCCTGAACTGAATACCACACTCGGTACCGTTAACACTATTTCTTCACAGAAAGGGAATGTCGGAGTTATAAGTTCTGCGGTAGAACCGACTCCTCTGATACAAATTTGACACGACCAGTCCTCGGGGCCCGTGCTGTGACTACCCCAAGCCCGCCGTCCATAGCCCAGGGGCTGGAGACTAGCACCAAAGGCATAAATCCCGATAACTGGGAAGGAATTTCCTTTATTAAAGTAAAGAAAACACCCCAGAGTACAAGAAGATGTAATACACTATGTATAAAAGAATGTGTTGAAAAGTAAGTGGGCTAGAATACAAACCCATCTAAAAGTACAGCTACAACTGAATGAAAGTACAACCAAAAAATACAAACAACTAGAATAATGGAAGAAGTTCTTGGGTTTTCCTCCTCAGATCCTACCTAAACGGTAGGTACAGATATCGCAGCTCCTGGATCGTCCACCACAGATCCTAACTGAAGGGTTGGTACAGATAGCATAGCTCCTGGATCGTCCACCATGGATCCTACCTGAAGGGTATTTACAGATAGCCTCCACCACTCTCTCTCCTGTCAACCTCCTCTGAGTGTCATCTCGTCATGAAGTCCACCTCCGGATATTGTCCAGTGCTCGAACACTCGGCCTCTATCAGCAGTGCCCGTCATCTTCGACCAACGCAATGAGGTGCGGGCATAGCCCGTGCAGGGGTGAGTATACGATACTCAGTAGGGACCCTGAGACCCTCAAGGTCTCACTAAATCCAACAAGGATAACCATAAACAATGATCTCAATAGATAACTCGTACTTAGGTATAAGCCCATACTTATACCTAAGTTATCATGTAACCCATATCAGTCCTGAGGAAACACAATGGTTATGAAATCAACGGTTGACCACTACCTAGGTATATACCCATACATATACCTAAGTTATCAAGTGACCCATCTCAATCATGTGGTAAGCACAAAGGTCATAGACTCAGCTCAAACCATGATTTTAATTAACGAAACCGTAACTGCTGAAGAGCTCTATCTCTGGAGAGTACAGTGATCCTGTCACAAATCATGAGGTACTGCTCACTAACCTAAGACTGCTGAGGTACTCCTCCTGTCGAGTATCGCGGGTCAACCACCCAAATAGAGTAGTGCTTCCCGCCAGGGTCTGCCGTCCAAACACAGTAGTGCACCACCCCCCCTAATACCCTGTAGAGGTACTCCTTCTGTTGAGTACCATGGGTCTGCACCCAAACCCAGTAGTGCTCCATCCTCCATGGGTATGCACCCAAACACAGTAGTGCTCCGTCCACTGGGCTATGCTAGTTATTCCGAATCGAATCGGACAAGCAGTCATCATGTCTCAGCCAGCTACACGGTCTCCGTACTCCATATGCTCGTCTCAGGGAGGGTCCGATCCACGAGCTATAGGTCAACACTCCAAGTATCACAAAGTCCCACAAAGAAGTATTTCAAAGGACCGACTCGTCATAGGGGTCTCAACGAAATAGACAGTGCGTCAAACGGACGCCCAGTCTGTGAGTTATTAGCCTTTTCATCCCAGGGGCTCGGTTGGTTTTCTGTACGAAAAAACCCGACCACATATCAATTATTCCCCGAACACTCATAGGGTATACTCATAGGGACCATTTCTCAACGAGATCACCAACACCGCTGACGGTTCGTCAAACGGACGTCCGGTCTAAACGTTATCAGCTTTTCTGTTCCAGGGGCCCGGTTGGATTTTGGGTACAATCCAACCCGGCCACTATCCAACTGAATCCAAATCTCAGGCGAAGTGTTCCAAAAGTTCCGTCTCATCAAGAGGAATCCAAAAAAGTCAACAGCACGTCAATCGTACGTCTGGTGCTCATGTTATAAGTGTTTGTGCTCCGAGGGCCCGACTGCTTTCGGGTTTGAACCAACCCGGCCATACACAATGTTCTCTGAAACGTTGAGTGTAATATACTGAAACGACCGCTTTTATCCGAGGATCTCATCGCCACTGACGGTTCATCGATCGGAAGTCTGTATCCCATGTTATGGACGTTTTAACGGATCTGTCCGAAATTAGGGGGTTCGGGCCCGGTCCGCCCCGGCCCGATATCCCACCGCCCCCGGGTCGGCCCGAACCGGGTCGACTCGGTCCGGATCCGGGTCCAGCCCAATAAGGCGTGGCCGGGCCTGGTGGGCGTGGCCCGGCCCGGCCTGGGCGGCCAGGCCCGACCTGGCGCTGGCGCAGCACCCGCGTGGCCAGCTTGGCAGGTGCCGAGATGAGCGGAACAGGGGGGGTGCTGCCCCCTTGATTGACACCCCCCCCCCACATGGGGGCCGCTCTTCTCTCCAGCTGGGGGTTACAACCCCTGGTCTCCCCACGGTCACGCGCGGTCGTGGGACCGGTGCCTACTGTCGTAGCTTCAGCCGTGGCAGACCCTCCGGGTGATGCGTCGGGCGCCGCCGCCCCATAGCGGCCGGCTGGTGCCAACCGCCGCCTCCGGCCGCCGGTGCCGCCGTACTGGCATGGCACGCCGGTAGGCTTTTCCGCAGACCACCGGATGCGCTCTGGTGGTCTGTTTTGCCTACGGTCTTCGCCAGCAGTCCTCCCGGGACCGGCTCTTCACTGCGAAGTCCTCAAATTGACTTTACGGCCCCGTTTGTCATCACCTGTCAATCCGCACGTCAATAAAAAACTTCAGAGTCTTTGATTTGCCTCTGCAACCCCGACTCCGGCCGCGGTTTCGTTCGCCCTCAATGGTGCGGCGCGACGACGCCACACACCTTCGTCGCATTCCTTCTTGGTTCTGCGAGGTGCAGTTGCACTGCGCCGCCTTTGTTCGAGCCGCAACGAATACACATTAAAAGGGGGAGGATAATCAACTATGATGGGGTGGTCATACCTCCTCCCATTAAATTGATAATAGGCGGCCCGAATATTTAATGAATAACGCATGGAAATTATTCACGACAAAACCAAACCCCTACTTCGAAAAGACGTCCCATGTCGTCGAGCCGCGGAAAGAGGCAACGGTCGTGTTGATCAATCACCGTGGAAGATCAGTGCCGATTCCTTTTTCATCGGAGGAAGAGCCATCATTGATGGCGACGTTCCCTGCGATGGTGTCTCCTTCCTTGATGCGGTGGAAGAAGAAGAGAACGAACGTCTTCGGTGTCTTCGCGTTCTCTGTCGGAGGCGTTATTCGTCGAAGAGGCCTTCTTCGTCGGAGAGGCGTTCTTCTTCGGAGAGCCGGTGTTCTTCAAAAACTCAAGAGCTCTCCCCCAAATTTTTCCCAACACAACAAATTATCCCAAAATAAAATAATAGCTCATGATATTATTTTTATTCACACAACCAAGTCTCAAAATTCAAAACTCAAACCACTTAAATTAATGAAGTGAGTTGGAATGATTAAAGAGGAGAGAGGGGGAGGTGAGTGGTCTCACATTAAAGGGGAGTTTCATGGGGTTATGGGGAATGTGGAAAGGTGGGGGCTCGTGTGTGCCCCACCTCTCTTTTATTCTTCCAAGGGGTGTTACAAACCCAACATCCACACAAGGATAAATCTACTGGGATGAAAAATAAAATTGGATTAAAAATTTTATTTTATTCTTCACTTACACCTAAAATTTTAAATAAATCCTCCTGAGATAACGCACCTTCGGAAAAGGTATTCTTAAGCAATTTTCGGCGCCGTAGTTCCATCGGTGCCCTCAGATTTTTATTCTGAGCACCAGTTCAAAAGTTAGAAATACCCACTCGTTCATTCACTGAACGTACCCAAGATAAACTTCGGAACATGATTCCGGGCACACCGGGCCTCGTATCCAGGTGTTGTCTGAAGCCGCAGTCTCGTAAAATTCCAATGAAATTAAGAAATAAATTTCCTTGAAATTTCTGGCTCTTTACATAAATTATTAATGGGGAAAATCTTAAACTATTGAAAGTCATGTTTCCCATGCACATGATAAATTTATCATTAAGACCTTTTACCATATGGTTTAATCATTATGGGTGGAAGATGATTTAATTTTTCCAAAAAATTCATCTCACGAGACTACTGATCCATTGAGGGGATTATCAATATATTTTCCCCACCTATTCTTGTACGTCCAAACAATTACTCCTATATCAAATAATTTATTTAACTAATAAACAATGTGCATTATCATGGGGTATCCATATTGAATAAAATATATGGATTTAACAATATTTCACCATTTATTCCAACAAAATATAATGTTATCACCATATTTGAAAATTGTATACCATTTAGGAAATAATTATATACATGATACAAGAATATAGTTATTTCAGATAAATGAAATTTCTAATGATAAAAATTATGTGAATATTTCAAAAAATGAAATAACAAAATTATTAAAAATACTTTCAAGGAAAAATTATTTTCAAATATGAAAATTCAATTTTAAATGATATATTGAAAATATGAAGGAATTTTTTTTATTTGAAAATATTCTTGTAAACATGTAATGGAATATTCAAACCATCGATGCCTCATGATTTATCGAAATGTCGCTCATGTTGTATAAGTTAACAAAATATTACTTTCAAACTATTGTTACAAAAATAAAAATTACAGTTTTTGGAAAAGGATTAGATGATTTATTATAGAATTTTGTTTTAAAAAATGAAAAACTTTTTAAAAATGAATTTAAACAATTAGATTATAATAATATAATAAATTTTTACTTTTTTTAGAAAACATTTACATTTAATATAAATACTTCTTAGTGGGGAATTAATCATAAACCATCCCAAACAATAATGATATTGTGAAATAAACCCTTACCATAATAAATGTCATGAGAATAAATAAATTGAAAATATAAAATTTAAAATGGGATTTATATAAACCTATTAATGAATATAGGTTTATAATAATAAAAATATGCCTTAATAAATGAAAAGATAGATGACGACCCATACAAATATCATGTCATTTATGTTAGTGATAACTAATTATTCTATTCTGTGTATCCACTATAAGTATATATAAAAAATGGAAATATAATATATGATAATTATATTAAATTTAACACATTATATTTCATGGAATAATAAATGTAGTAGAAGCTTTAAAAAATGAATGGATATGGAGTTATGAAATCACATACCTCAGGATTTAATTCCAAAATCTATCTTCAACCTCACTTATAATGTTATTAAAATGGTTATCAATTTATACTAGAAAATTATTTATATCTATAAAATCTTATATATAAATTTATATCATCTTATCACCTGTTGTTTAATAATAGTTTGTTATTACCCTTGTTTTTTAACTACATCAATCTCTCATGCTTTTTTCTAGAATATGTGGTTCTCATACATATTATATAGATCCATAATATATTAAATAAAACTATTATTATAAATATCATATTTATTAATTAAAAAAATTAAAAAAAATTATTATTATATATATATATAATAGATTGTAAAGTGTTTGGGAAAGCTGTGTTGTACGTGTACAATAGTGATGATATCAATCCCTTAATGGTGAATAAATAAGTAAATGACTGATATAATAATTTTATAGACTTAGTTTTATTTATTATTCATCATATATAAACATTATTTTCACCAATATTACCATCTCTATTATGTGGCTTTGAGAAACAAACTATAATACTCGATGGGGATGAAATGGAATACCTACAAAATAATGGTACATTGATTTTCCATTTGACGTATAACACATATAATATAGATCTATAATTATCTTAAAGAAATATCATTATATATATTATTCTACTATTATTTAATTAAAATGTAAAAACATTTTATGAGGATATAGAACAACAAATAAACATGAATGTGTTTGTAAATATGGTTACATCCTCTTCGGTGGAATTCCTTTACAATGTATTCTTAAGGAATGCGGGGTTTTTTTGAACGAAAATAACCACTAGAATAGGAATAATAATGATAGGAATAAAAAATGAAATGATTTTCGTCAATATCATTGACTTAATGTGGTGTAAATAAATAAAATAAGTTGTTCCCTTTTATAATTGAGGTGAGGATGCTTTTGGAATATTTAAGAATAATAAATATAAAAAGACTATTATATTCAAAATCACATATAGAAGGACAATAAATGAATATTGGAATAATTTTTAAAACATTTCTTATCCAATTTTTTTTAATATCTTAATGATTTTTGGATAATTTAATAAAATATTATATTCGTTAAATATCATTGTTAACAATTCTGAGAAAACACCTTACATTAAATTTAGTAAATCAATAAAAAATTTAATTCAAAATAAATTATTTTATAAATTCACAATAATGTATATTACTCAATATAAATCATTGACCATCTTAATTAATTCAAATTATATTATATTTCATATTTTTAATAAAATTTATTTTTTTTCAATTAATTAAATAATTATAGTATCATCGTTGTTTATTTATTTATGTTCATTACTTATTCACTGAAAATAATAAATAAATTTCCCAGATATATATAATTCGATTGGATTTAAAAATAAAATTTGTATTCAAATCTATCTATTGGATAATATCATATTATAATTGTTATACTTATTAAAAATATGAATGTTGCATCTAAGACTTTTTATTAAACTAATTATTATGGAAATCCAAATCACAATAAAGTGGACTCAAATATTCATATAACTGAACCATAAATGATTATTGATTAAATAAACATGTCAAATAAGATTTATCCATGTTTTTGGACCATTTAATTATACTTATCATTTTATTTTGAACCAAAATTACCGAATGTTCCCTTATCATGTTAACAAGGATTACCAAGGTTACAATTCATATTGGAAAAAATAAAATGTAAATATTTAATAAATTTTAGCCTAATAAATCAAAATATGGAATCCATTTTCCGAAATTAAAAAAATGTATACATTAATTTAAAATTAATACTGTAAAATGTAATTATAAACTATTTTTAGGAAAAATCATTTTTTAAGCCCATATATGTACTTATATCACAAGAATGTATAATTTGTATTCAAATTAATTTAAATATATTATATATAACTAAAAATTAATTAAGGGACTTTTAGGTCAAATTCAAATCATAACGGGAATTTTTAATATAAATAAACTGAAAGTTTATTAAAAATCAGTATTTTTCATTTTTCAATGGATAGTAAATCTTTTCATAATAATGTAAAAAATTTATCCTAAGTTAATTTTAATATTTTAATTTCTATAATGAATATAATATTAAAAAATAAACTATCTAAATTTGTTAAAATATATATTTATTTTCACATTAAAGGTAATAAAAATAATCTTTTGGGGAAAAACATATATTTAAAGAATAAAACAACATTACTCAAAATTATAGCATTATTTCTAAAAAATAAAAAGATATTATATTCTAATATATTTCATAAAATATATATTCTAATTCACAACTATAATTTTTATATCACGTTTATAATATTCATGTTATATAAATCAACTGTATACCACATCTTATTTAATCTTGGTGTTTTGTGAACCACTAGATACCCGTTAAATTTAATTCTTTCTAAAATAAATTTATGTTAAAAACCAACCTAAAAATTATGTTATTTATATTTAAAAAAATTAATTTTACATTGTTTACTTAAACATATTATAAAAATCAATTTACAATTCCCTCTAAAATTTTTTCACCACAAAACATGATGTCACAACCCAAAAAACTAAACATAAAGTTATTTTTTGTACTCATGAATTCTTAGGGGATTATAAGGTTAATAATTCCATGGGTAATTTATTTTATGTATGTATGCAATAATTATTTTTACAATTTGAATGCTTTATAGGTTTATTTTGTTAATTTTGATGCTTATGGTATATTATTGGTATGTGTTTTTACGAAGGGAGAAAATGTTGATGTATATGGCTCAAACATTATTTAGAATTATATGAAAAATAATCCAAATCATGACCATGAACTTATTATAACTATAATTATCAAATTGTTTTGTGAAATTACATTTTGGTGGAGATATTCATAGTCTAGTATGATCATAACATTTTATGTTATTTCATTTTTTATGAATGAATTGAAAATCAGGTAGATGTGATGGGTGAATTACTAATAGCCCAATGAAATTTTCATTCAATGAAACCTAGGAAGGTGGAATGTTTTTATTCATGTTCTCAATCATAAACATCATTCTTATGCTATGATGGAGTGAAATAATTTGTTGGATCTTGTTGGGTTCATTACTCTCATACAAAAAAATATGGTGAAATAATCAACATAAATTATTATGGATAACATATACTAGACATCATCTATAGAATAATTTATTCTAGAAGAGAAGAACTAGGAGAATGAGTATTTCTTATTAATTTTTATTTTTATGGTGGGCACACCATCATTGAATGGTATGCCACTTAAAAATGATTATTTTCATTACAATCAGCTGTGTTATTCTAGTATCAATGAAAAATTATATGATTGTGGATCTTCATGGAACTTATTAGATAACCCACACAGGTTCTACAATGATGTATCAATAATCAAACAATATTCATAGTGGATAGGTATGAGGTTTGACATTATTGATCTGGTGTCTCACTATTATAATTAATAACAAATCGAGGATGAGAACCAAATTCAATCAATATAATATTATCTTCATCTAATTAAAGTGTGTAAGTGGGGCATGGTTTTCATGTAATTAATAAATAGACTTCCATGTACTTTATAAATAATTATATCCTATTTTGTGGTGATTTACCTATGTCATTTGTATATCCTCTTTATTATTACATGAAACACCTCATTGTTTGAGGATTTTGGAACGCTATAACAGTTTATGTTTTCCTGGCCCTATAATTTTTATATTTTTGTGGTTAGAGGTGTTCAGATGAGAATCAAGGATCAATGGTTGAATATGGTTGTGCATGTGTTTATGAAATTGGAGGTTTACTATGTAGAAGTGGGAGTTACAATGTAATGTGGTGGTTACAGCTTTTATGGGTTGTAGTTTATAGCATGTTTTCAACAAAAAAGTTCTACATGAAGTGAGTTTATTCCATGAAGTATATGTTTACGATCTATATCTTTTTTATCACATGGGTCCACGTTCATTTATAGGAAAATAATCATATAGATTATTTTTTCCATCAAATTTTGTGTGTAACCATATATTTTTCTACGTAAGAGTATAGTTTACTTAATATGTTGGTATAGTTTCATTCTATTTTTATCAATTGTTTTGATGATTATTCTGTCATTTTGGAATTCACTCTCTCTCTCTCTTTCATTTTAAGAAAATCCTATGTGGGATTCTGAGCTATTAATCCCCATTCCTCCTTCTTTGATCTATGGGTTTCAATGATCTTATTTTAGTGATTGGTTGATAGTGCCTTCCATTATCCCTTTCATTCAAAATTTTCAACTCTCATGGATTCACTACAGTGTTTTTGTATTTTTTTACTTGTTTTGGGATGTGTTTTTGATGACCCTATAGTGTAGTTCAATTTGATCATGGGTTTTTATTGCATTTTTGGATCAAGGGAAGTTTCTTCATTTCATTATAGTGATCTCTGGGATCAAAAAGATTTATCGTGGTTGTGGATCTTTATTTGCACTCTTACAATGTGACATGTGTGTGATATTTTGCATTTTTATTTCTATTGGATGGATATTAAGTGTTTTTTAATAAAGATAATTATTTGTAATAACTAAAATTTATGCGCATGGGGGTTATTTCATGTTAATAATATTATATATTGTTCTTTAAGATATTATTATATTTTGTTGAATTATTTAAAATGATGTTTATTTAAAGCATTTCATATACAGTATTTTATGTGTTCTGAGTCCCTTTTTTATAGTTGTGATATTTCTCCATGAATAAATCAATACGTTATGTATTTTTCAATAATAAATTTAGTTCACATGGAAACAAAGTTTTTGTGATAATACTAATGATAAATAAATTATACAACATGAAAAATGTACTGAATTATTTGGTATGATGGGGTGTACTGATGGGATCTGTGCATGTTCTTATTATTCATTCCAACATGTGTTAGTTTGTTGTGTATTGACTGGGGTGACCAGATGGACTATGTGATGCGTGCAGATTTGATGAGGTTGTTGGATAGTATGAATTCGTTATGGGCATTTATGTGATGTTGATGATGTGTGGTGGTGTTTTTTCATGTTGGGGGCATTATGAGATGGGGTTTTGGTATGTGATCAGGTTCATAATCGTTGTTATGCATAGTGATTGTGATGTGTGGAATTGATATTTGGAAATGATGTGTGGTGGTAATATATTCTTTTTTAGTGAGATTATTTTGTTCTGAGATGTGTTTAGGAAGTGTGATGTTTGGTTTCTCAAGTGAGTTGTCTTAGAATATTATTCATGAGAAAATGGTAGAAGAAATTTGATATCGTGATTTTTTCATGTGCTTGGTTAGTTTTTGTGTGGGGTGTTTATGTTAGTTACCCAATTATCAACATAATACCTATAATGTCATACTTACACAATAATGGTACATTGATTTTCCATGTAACGTATAACACATCTAATATAGTTCTATGATTATCTTAATTAAATATCATTATATATATTATTCTACTATTATTTAATTAAAATATAAAAACATTTTATGAGGATATTGAACAACAAATTAACATGAATGTGTTTGTAAAGATGGTTACATCTTCTTCGGTGGAATTCCTTTACAATGTATTCTTAAGGAATGAGGATTTTTTTTGAACGAAAATAACCACTAGAAAAGGAATAAGAATGGTAGGAATAAAAAATGAAATGATTTTCGTCAATATCATTGACTTAATGTGGTGTAAATAAATAAAATAAGTTGTTTCCTTTTATAATTGAGGTGAGGATGCCTTTGGAATATTTAAGAATAATAAATATAATAAGACTATTATATTCAAAATTACATATAGAAGGACAATAAATGAATATTGGAATAATTTTTAAAAAATTTCTTATCCAATTTCTTATTTTTTTTAATATCTTGATGATTTTTGGATAATTTAATAAAATATTATATTCGTTAAATATCATTGTTTACAATTTTGACAAAACACGTTACATTAAATTTAGTAAATCAATAAAAAATTTAATTCAAAAAAAATTATTTTATAATTTCACAATAATGTATATTAATCAATATAATTCATTGATCATCTTAATTAATTCAAATTATTTTAAATTTCATATTTTTAATAAAATTTATTTTGTTTTCCAATTAATTAAATAATTACAGTATCATCGTTCTGTATTTATTTATGTTCATTACTTCATCACTGAAAATAATAAATAAATTTCCCAGATATATATAATTTGATTGGATTTAAAAATAAAATTTGTATTCAAATCCATCTATTGGATAATATCATATTATAATTGTTATACTTATTAAAAATATGAATGTTGCATCTTAGACTTTTTATTAAACAAATTATTTTGGAAATCCAAATCACAATACAGTGGATTCAAATATTCATATAACTGAACAATAAATGATTAATGATGAAATAAACATGTCAAATAAGATTTATCCAAGTGTTTGGACCATTTAATGGTGCTTATCATTTTATTTTGAACCAAAATTACCGAATGTCCCCTTATCATGTTAACAAAGATTACTAAGGTTACAATTCATATTGGAAAAAATAAAATGGAAATATTTAATAAATATTCGCCTAATAAATCAAAATATGGAATCAATTTCCCGAAATTAAAAAAATGTATACATTAATTTAAAATTAATACTGTAAAACGTAATTATAAACTATTTTTATGAAAAATCCATTTCTAAGCCCAAATATGTACTTATATCAAAATAATGTATAATTTTTATTCAAATTAATTTAAATATATTATATATAACTAAAAATTAATTAAGGGACTTTTAGGTCAAATTCAAATCATAGTGGTTATTTTTAATATAAATAAACTAAACGATTATTAAAAATCAGTATTTTTCATTTTTCAATGGATAGTAAATCTTTTCATGATAATGTAATAAATTTATCCGAAGTTAATATTAATATTTAAATTTCTATAATGAATATAATATTAAAAAATAAACTATCTAAATTTGTTAAAATATATATTTATTTTCACATTGAAGGTAATAAAAATTATCTTTTGGGGAAAAACATATATTTAAAGAATAAAACAACATTACTCAAAATTATAGCATTATTTCCAAAAAATAAAAAGATATTATATTCTAATATATTTCATAAAATATATATTCTAATTCACACCTATAATCTTTATATCACTTTTATAATATTCAAGTTATATAAATCAGTTGTATACCACATCATATTTAATCTTGGTGTTTTGTACACCACTAGATGCCCATTAAATTTAATTATTTCTAAAATAAATTTATGTTAAAAACCAACCTAAAATTCAGTTATTTATATTTAAAAAAATTAATTTAAAATTGGTTATTTAAACATATTATAAAAATCAATTTACAATTGCCTCTAAAATTTTGTCACCACAGAACATGATGTCACAACCACAAAAACTAAACATAAAGTTCTTTTTTGTACTCATGAATTATTAGGGGATTATAAGATTAATAATTCCATGGGTAATTTATTTTATGTACTTATGCAATAATTATTTTTACAATTTGAATGTTTTATAGGATTATTTGGTTAATTTTGATGCTTATGGTATATTATTGGGATGTGTTTTTACGAAGGGAGAAAATGTTGATGTGTATGGCTCAAACATTATTTAGAATTATAGGAAAAATAATCCAAATAATGACCATGAACTTATTATAACTATAAATTATCAAATTGTTTTGTGAAATTAGATTTTGGTGGAGATACGCATAGACTAGTATGATCATAACATTTTATGTTATTTCATTTTTTATGAATGAATTGAAAATCAGGTAGAAGTGATGAATAGATTACTAATAGCCCAATGAAATTTTAATTCAATGAAACCTATGAAGGTGGAATGTTTTTATTCATGTTCTCAATCATAAAAATTATTCTTACGCTATGATGGAGTGAAATAATTTGTTGGATCTTGTTGGGTTCATTACTCTCATACACCAAAATATGTTGAAATAATAAACTTAAATTATTATGGATAGCATATACTGGACATCATCTATAAAATAATTTATTCTTGAAGAGAAGCATTCGGAGAATGAGTATATCTTATTAATTTTTATTTTTATGGTGGGAAGACCATCATTGAATGGTATGCCACTTAAAAATGATTATTTTCATTAGAATTAGGTGTGTTATTCTAGTATCCATGAAAAATTATATGATTTTGGATCTTCATGGATCTTATTAGATCACTCACACAGGTTCTACAATGATGTATTAATAATCAAACAATATTCATAGTGGATAGGTATGAGGTTTGACATTATTGATCTGGTGTCTCACTATTATAATTAATAACAAATCAAGGATGAGAACCAAATTCAATCAATATAATATTATTTTCATCTAATTAAAGTGTGTAAGTGGGACATGGTGTCCATGTATTTAATAAATAGACTTCCATGTACTTTATAAATAATGATATCCTATTTTGTGGTGATTGACCTATGTCATTTGTATATCCTCTTTATTATTACATGAAACACCTCAATGGTTGAGGATTTTGGAACGCTATAACAGTTTATGTTTTCCTGGCCCTATAATTTGTATATTTTTTTTAGAGGTGTTCAGATGAGAATCAAGGATCAATGGTTGAATATGGTTCTGTATGTGTTTATGAGATTGGAGGTTTACTATGTAGAAGTGGGATTTACAAAGTAATTTGGTGGTTACAGCTTTTATGGGTTGTAGTTTAGAGCATGTTTTGAACAAAAAAGTTCTACATGAAGTGAGTTTATTCCATGAAGTATATGTTTACGATCTATATCTTTTTTATCCCATGGGTCCATGTTCTTTTATAGGAAAATAATCATATGGATTATTTTTTCCCTCAAATTTTTTGTGCAACCATGTATTTTTCAACGTAACAGTACAGTTTACTTCATATGTTGGTATAGTTTCATTCTATTTTTATCTATTATTTTGATGATTATTCTATCATTTTGGAATTCACTCTCTCTCTCTCTTTCATTTTAAGAAAATCCTATGTGGGATTCAGAGATATTAATCCCCATTCCTCCTTCTTTGATCTATGGGTTTCATTGATCTTATTTTTGTGATTGGTTGATACTATCTTCCTTTATCCCTTTCATTCAAAATTTTCAAATCTCAGGGATTCACTACAGTGTTTTGGATTTTTTACATGTTTTGGGATGTGTTTTTGATGACCCTATAGTGTAGTTCAATTTGATAATGGGTTTTTATTGCTTTTTTGGATCATGGGATGTTTCTTCATTTCTTTATAGTGATCCCTGGGATCAAAATGATTTATCGTGGTAGTGGATCTTTATTTTCACTCTTACAATGTGATATGTGGGTGATATTTTGCATTTTTATTTCTATTGGATGGATATTAAGTGTTTTTTTAATTAAGATAGATATTTTTAATAACTAAAATTTATGCGCATGGGGGTTATTTCATGTTAATAATATTATATATTGTTCTTTAAGATATTATTATATTTTGTTGCATTATTTAAAATGATGTTTATTTAAATCCTTTCATATACAGTCTTTTATGTGTTCTGAGGTCATTTTTTATAGTTGTGAGATTTCTCCCTGAATAAATCAATACGTGATGTATGTTTCAATAATAAATTTAGTTCACATGGAATCAAAGTTTCTGTGATAATACTAATGATAAATAAATTATACAATATGAAAAATGTAATGAATTATTTGGTATGATGGTGTGTACTGATGGGATCTGTGCATGTTCTTATTATTCATTCCAACATGTGTTGGTTTGTTGTGTATTGACTGGGGTGACCAGCAGGACTATGTGATGCATGCAGATGTGATGAGTTTGTTGGATAGTATGGATTCGTTGTGGGATTTCTATGATGGTGATGATGTGTGGTGGTTTTTTTCATGTTGGGTCCATTATGAGATGGGGTTTTGGTATATGATCAGGTTCATAATCGTTGTTATGCATAGTGATTGTGATGTGTGGAATTGATATTTGGCAATGATCTGTGGTGGTAATATATGCTTTTTTAGTGAGATTATTTTTTATGAGATGTGTTTATGATGTGTGATGTTTGGTTTCTCAGGTGAGTTGGCTTAGAATTTTATTCAAGAGAAAAATGGTAGAAGATTTTTGATATGGTGAATTTTTCATGTGCTTGGTTAGTTGTTGTGTGGGGTGTTTATGTTAGTTACCCAATTATCAACACAATAACTATAATGTTGCAATTCATTATGAATGGGTTTTAATTAACATGTGTGAAATGGATTAAAGAAAATGAATAAATAAATGATCTATTTAAATTCCTATAATGTTTACTTTAATATTAATTTCTAATCATCTGGATTTCTTGTATGTTTTGTGATGTGTTACATATAGTGGTGAATCAGTTATGACGATTGATTTTTGGTACATTATTGATGATGTAGTGTGAAATAGTGTAGTTTTTTAGAACCCATAGGTTGGGTAATCAGTGAAATTTATATATCATGATGGTTCATTCTATTTTAATATTCACCACACATGAATTGGATACTAATAACAACACTCCAAGGTTCTTAGATTTGGGTGTTTTTCCCAAAAATATCTGATGGTTTCGATAAAAATAGCTTGATTACCTATATTATAATATCTTACATTAATAGTGATGGAACATGTGTATATGAGAGAGATGTGTAGTGTAGGACCATTTTTATTTAGTCAAGATGTGATTTTTGTGGATGAGATGAGATGTGATATGTGGGACCAAGTGTCTTAGGACGGTATGTTATGTGATGGTATTTGATGCTAGAATCTAATTCAAGACCTTAAAATGGTAGGGTTGGTTTTAATGCCTATCGACCCACATCATAGATAGCCTAGGTATCATCATGTGAGATGATATAAGATGTGATATGATGTGATACATATAGAGGAGATGAGAAAATAAATAATTTTTTATATAGATGTGATAGAGGAAAATAAGTGGGGAGGTAACCATGAGGATCCTTTCTTTTTTATTATATATATTCTATATAATTATGTTGGATGAATGATTTAATGAGTGATCCATAGTGAGGCTGGTATTGGTTAAATGACATGTATTTGTTCATATGGGTTCTATGGATTGTTCACTTGAAAATTAGAATAATATTTTCACAAGTTCACTTGAGACCTGGTTATGTCGCTACTCGGTAAACATTTAATGGCCACCCAACATATATAAAATATTTTTCATGTTTCCTAGAAGAAATTGGGGACTGATCTTGACATTACTATTTGGGATAATATTTTTGTTCTATCATTTTCATAGACTTATCTATTGGAATATTTGGATATATATATTTATGTTGGTGTGTTTTATTTTTTTCATGCATAATAGGATGGATTCAGGATTATTTTCTATAGTATTCTAGAGTTTTTTGATGTATATTTATCCTTCCTCCAAATCTTGATTTATTTATTTATGGTAATTACTCACATATGTGATATTTTTATATAGTTGGTTCTTTTTGAAAACTAGTGTCCTACTTGAGGTAGGACATAGTGGTTTTTATATATATAACATCATTGTGACATTATTAGAGAGAGTGGGTCATGATCATTATGTATCTGAGGTTTTTTGAAAGAAAATATTGTGCTATGAGTTAGGCCTTCTGGTGTTTTCATTGTTTATTAAGGAAAATGTTCGTGTTGCTCTCGATGCATGGCATAGCCTTACGAGACCATCTGTGAAATCATTTTTTCTCCCCCCCCCCACCATTATCAATTAAACAGACTCAAGCTTACTGAATGACTGTGTGGGAATGAAATTTTTACTGGGTACTATACTAGTAGAGGTATGAATATCATGAGTATGTTTTTTCATGATGATATTGGGTTCCTGAGGGAATATAAAATTAATTATGTTAATAAGTAAATGATTAAATTAAACGATAGGGGATTAGGGTGAAATCCTTTCATTTCATAAATGGATACTACCCATATTTATTGTGTTTCTTAGGTATTTTATATTCAATAGGATGATATTTTTGTTCATTATAGTGTTGAACGGATATATGATTAAGATTCATGGACAAGTGAAATATGTGATTTTATGTTGTATAGTTTGGGTGTGAATGAGTGGATTGTCTTTGAGCACTATATAGAATGCCAACTAGAGGAGATCAAAATATTTTTTTGTCTAATCCAAGAAAAGACCAAGTTTTGGGTGTTGTAGATAATGAGTTACATGTGGGGAGCAAAGCATTAGTGGTGGGAACTATTTCATTGAGATGATAAGGATATATATTCATTGTGGTCCAATTTTTAGTGGGATTTTCTGGTATAATTACTATCATTGATGATGAGGGAATAAAATAGGATTGATATATACTCCCTTAAATAGGGTATATTAACAATATTGTTGTCAGAGATCACAATAATGAACCTTATACACTCTTCTCAAGATGTTTTCATATATGAGTAGTCTTGAGGACTGCATTTAGAGAAGTCTCTACACCCATTTATACATGTATAGGATCATAACTATTATTCATTCAATGTATCAAGAGGTGTATAAAAATGATAAATTTGTTGAGAATATCATTATCCATGGATTTTATCCTTGATAGACTGACCATCAAGGAGTCTATATGAGTTTATATTCTAGATGATTTTTGTAGGTGCATAGTGTTATGGATTCTAGATAGTAGAGAGCCAACCATGATAGATCTCTTTTAATTTATCTAGGTAAATTTTCTCTCAAACACCGTTTTGATGCATTCGGTTTTATTTCCATTATTTTAATAGAAAGGGGAACTACTCGTATTTTTTCTAGCCTCTTAGGGAGGCATTTTTGTAGTGAGTGTTTAGGCCCTATCTCAGTAATAGTCAACATTTCATTCTAGGTAGTTTCAATAGTAGGTATTATTGGCAATTCTTCAAAAACTGAGGGATGTTAGTTTTGGAAGAGGGAATCCCCTTGATGTTCTACAAGTAGAGGATATGAATAAAGGTCATGACTATGGATGATGATATCATAGAGGTTTGGGAATTGGGTGTGGTCAGATTAATGTGTTTGAGAAATCAACACTAGTAGGGAAGGATGTTTTTTGAGGTACGATTAGAATATCATGTAGTCATGGATAAGAATTTTGGATTCAATAAAATAAGACTCCATAATTTCCCACACAATATCTTATTTCATATGTATATATTTGGAGAAAATTCCAGAGATTCCTTAGTTATCTATGCCGATTAGATGTCAAACATCCTTATATGATGTGTTCCGTGAATGTAGACTAATGAAGGGATAATGTTAGTTATTAGGAATCATTTTTTTTGTATATATACAACCATACAAGATTATCCTTAGCATGGGTTTTCTATATTCCAGGAATCTATTCCTTAACTATTTTTAGAGGAATGTTTTGTTTTATAATGTGGATTACCATCAAATGGAGTTTTTTTGGTGAGTATGGGTAGCATATGGTCGATAGGAAAGTGGTGCCTCATTTGACACAATCGGTAGATATGTTGTTATATTATCATTTAGGTGTAGTTTCTAGATTCCTCATTATGAGTTTTTGACCCTACCTATAATAGCACATAATATGCACTTCTGGATTCGGTGGTGAAAACATAATCATTGAATTATTATATTTGGTAGTGATGATGGTGTCTCAATTTCCACCATCGAAAACCTATAACATAAAACGATATATTTCTAATCACCAATATTCTAAATGATCATTTAGTTTTATAGTTTTATAGAACATGGACATAATTTTACATAATGAATATACAATATTTAAATAGAGAATCATTCCAAATAAACCCAACTTTCCTTTTTTCAAATTAGGAATTAAAAATCATTGATATGAAATAGTTATATACATAATTAATTCAAAATCATAATTGATAAACATTAGGAAATTAAAAATAAAAATGTTGGGATCAAATATAAAGAATAGGTAAATTTAGTAATTAATAATTAAATTTCACAAATGTGTATGAGAAGAAAATAATGGTATTATATCATCATAAAAGTGAAATTTAATTAAATAATATTATTCATACACATAAATAACCTAGACCATCAAACATAAAAACATTTAATAAGAAATTAATATCAATATGTGTCATCAGAATCAGAATTCCGGGCCCTGTTATAAGAGTATTGATCATATAAAACATTAAAAACCCATATAAGCATTTTGAAAAACTATTGGTATCCTAGGACACATTCTTCATAGAAATCTTACAGAACCATAACAAAAGCCTTAAAAATGAAATAAACATGTTGTTAGGTTAGAATATAATTCAATTGAGATCATAATCATTTTCTAATTCCTTAGTGTGCTATTTGTGTTCATCCATCGTATATGCAACAATGGGCTCAACCAACACTATCTATATGAACCCATCATATTTTTAATTTTTAACAACCACAAATGAATAAATTACCATGAGCTTTAATTTAATCTTAAAACTCAAAAAAAAATTATTTTCTTCATAAAAATATTTGTATGTGGAAAAGAAATGGGTTCTAAACCATTCCCTTTGACTTATGAATAAAAAATGGAAAAGAAAGTTGTTTCTTAAAAATAACATTGAATCATTATTAATAAATGGAAAAAATAGGTTCTATAATAGTCCATTTGAAAAAATATTACACGAGGGAAATGAATGGTGTTCCATAAAAATATTTTTAAATCATATATAACATATGTAAATGAATGGTAATAATCTCTTCAATATATGATTAAGTCGTGTTAGGGAAATAGGTATCATAAAAATATCTTTCAATAATTGTTAACCCATTGAAAAAAAATGGGTTCATAACATTTTTTCACCGTAAAAATTATCCATCTAGGGAAAGAAGAGATATGGTATCCTTGGTTCATATCCTCCGTATCTCAAATTTCATAACAAAGTATGTCATATTATATAGAAAATTATTTTGAATGTTCGGTTGGAACATTTCTTATGTAAAATTAACTTTTTCTAAATCACCGATTAAAACCAAAAATTAGTAAAATATTTTTTGAATTAATTTCCATTGAAAATGTCGTTTACATAAAATAGTAGAAGATCTACAAATGATTTAAAAGAATTAATAATGATAATATCCTTTCATATTTGATAACTAAATATATTAAAAAAAATACTGTCGATTTTTTTTTAAATATCATGGAAAACATATAGAATAATGTATAATGAATATAATTTTCATGATAGAGGGAAATTATATAAATTTAATACATGTAAAAATAAATATTCCTTTCACATTTTTATAATAATACAATTGTGTTTTTTTTTTGTAAAATGAGATGGATATTCACTAAAAAGGTAAAAAATGAAATAATTAGTACAATTTGTTTATATAAATAATTTTCAAAATGTTAAAAATTTTAATTTTTTTAGATATGTGGTTTTGGAAGAAAAGAGGTTTCGAAAAGAAGAGATATATTCAGTTGATTATTCATTAAATAATTCCTTTGACATAATTAGTACATAATGTGAGGAAAATAAAGGGAATTTTCTAATCAAATGAGAAAAAAGTAGGAGAATATATTTCATGAGTTTCATGAGAGGTAAATTATAATATTTCATCATTATAAGAATATACATTATCAATCATGATAAATTATGAGATTTTATTATAGAAAAATTACCAATTTGGTGACATTAAATAGTAATCCCAATGAAGGAATGAAATTAAATGAAACATAAAATATAATTATAATTATTGATTTCATGATATTTCATGTCAACGAGGTACTTTATACACCTCATAAAATAAGATAAGTGCATACAATAAAAAATTACTTAAAGAGGTAAATTGAGATTGAAATCCCATAGTAAATTGTTAAATTTGGAAATATAAACCCCGTTAAAGAGTTATTTTCAAATATATAAGAATAAAGAAATAATTTTCTGGAAAATAACAATACACAAAATCATCATAAGTATATACATGAAGTAAAAGAAATATGTGGTGATTATGGTTTGTGTACCACATAAGTTATAATTGAGATAGAAATCTCATACCATAGGTCAAATATTTCCATCCATGTATTTTAACACCTATATAATAATATTTTATCAATTATTGTATTTATTAATAAAATATATATTCATTAATACCATATAATTAAATAATTTATTTTATTTTTTATACTGACATATTTAAATAAATAATTACTTTAGTCCACTTCAGGTGTTTTTTTATGTTTAGTTCATTGTTTTATACCTGATTTAGTGTGCTGGTCATCGTAAAATATGTAATTATTTCAAAATATCCATAATAATAATCATTAAAAATCATGATATTTATTCATCAATTATTCTTTTCAATCAGTCATGAAAAATTTCTATGAAAAATAAAATATGTTAATATCATGGTGGTATTTGGGTATACATACACATATGTAAAGTTTCAATTATTCAAATGATCATTATTAAAATAATATATGAATTATTTTATCTCTGGTAAATCTCATAATATAAAAAATTCAATATTATTTCATTAAATATTTTAATATATATCATTCATGTAATGTAGTGATGAAAAAAAATTCACATCAATTAATGAAGGCAGTACACCCCAACACATTTTGAAAAAAAAAATTTAAAATATGTTTAAAAAAAGAAAATTATTATTTAAACAAGGATAGTTCATTAAGGAATTAAATTTTATACATATAGATTTTTCTGAGACAAAACATTCATTCAATGTTCTTATAAAATCCAAACAAGCCTTGTTTTGATGATGACTAGGATATATCCTCTCAATTTTTTACAACTGTCAACTTGGGTAAAAGTGACATTAATAAATAATTTAAAAATTGGTTAAAACAGGTTTATAATTTTTTTTATAAAATATGATTGTGGGGGACAAAGGATTTCTGACAGAAGTGAGAAATGATTCCATATTATACTAAAACATTTATTCACTCATTTTATATACCAATGTGACGAAAATTGTTTTATTTGTTCCAAAATTTCATGAATAACCATATCATAAGAAAATATATTTATTTCATTTTATAAATATCAAATAAGACCCTCAAAGCAGTCATAATCATAAACAATTCTATGTAATGATGAGATTGTCAAATAAATCCATTCCACATTGGTAACATTTGAATCCTAATCCCCAACAAAGAAAATAATTAAAATATTAAATACCCACAAGATAAATTAACTTATGACATAAAATATAAAAGGTAATTTATATCCCACATTGAATAAATTAGTTGTGAATATAGAGTTTCTCTCATAGAAGTAAAAGTGAGATGAGAAACTCTTTGCTTCAGTTGGACTGTACTTGTTCTATTTTTATCTTCTAGAATAATAAATTTATGTTAACTATTTATTTTTTTATGAAAAAATATCATGTTCATTATTCGTTTAATTTCACTTATTACCATGTTATATACGATTAATGAGTCGATTTATTTTATATCGTATGATTCAATAATATTTATATTATGTATCAAAATTAGATTTGGTAGGATCAATATGGTTAAAGTGGTTATTATTTAAAAATATACATAATAATTATAATTAAGTCATTATTATATTTAAATTTAAATTATAATTTTTAATAAAACCATTAACAATGGTTATGAATTATGAACTATGATATAATCAGGGGGACAGTATGTCATACAAATGTATACTTAATGTTTCCATTTTAAAATGATCATTATTGAAATAATTTATCTAAAATATCATCGTTTAAAATTTACCCTAATATAATATATATATAATTTTATTTCATTAAATATAATTATATATATCATCCATATGCTGTGTTGATGAAAAAAGATTCACATTTATTTATGAAATAGGTAGTGCGTTCATATAGAAATAATGATTTCATTTTTTTAGTGTTTGAATTAAAAAGATATATTATGTTTTAAAAATGATAAATAAATGATGAATATAATTATTATATCATATTTCTCACTTATATTCATTGTCATTATCCTTGTTTCATGGCATTTGCAACATTAGTGAAATACGAATCACGTCTCTTCGCGAGGTGGTTGTCCACTGTACACATGTGTTACGTGGTTGTATCCACCCTAAAATGGAATGTAAAAAAACATATATGTGATATCATAATAATAGATGTATATATATTAAAAATATCATATCTATGATTTGAAACCATAAATCAACAATCCACAAGAGGTAATGATAGAAAATGAATGACATATATTCTTAAGGTCGTGTTTCTCTATACACATTATTGGTGGTTTGTTAAAATATTTAATGGTATGGGAAAATTAATTATTATATATAATTAATATAATAAAATATATTATATATATTAAATATTGGTGTCATACTATGAAAATATTATAAATTTCTAGATTGAAATGGAAGAATAATTAAAAGAAAAATAATTGTCCGGAATTTTACCTCTTCTCATGAAACCACTTTAGGAATATAACTATAATATTCCTATAATGGATTTATTAAAAAAAGGAATTATATATTAAGGTTACGGTATATGAGAATTTATTTTGGTAGGTATTTTATGTACAAAATCGTTTTGATTGTGTAATGAAGATAGGACAGGGAATGGCCTTTTGTAATTGGGGTGACTAGCACACATGTATGTTTTGAAAAGAAAAAAATGAACCCCTGATTCTCAATTATCCAAATGATAAAAAATGAATATTTCATGATAATTAAAAAAAATATAATTTTGAAATATGTCTATAAAATATTTTTCATAACTGTTTCTATGACATTTGAACCAATATATTTTTTGTTTACCTCCAGTTAATCCTATTTTTACCTAAATATAAATAATTATTTTTAATTATATCCACAATTAATTATTTTCAAAAATATACATGACCATATTATATAATATGAATTATAAATATTCCAAATATGTAATCAATCTTTGAAATTAAAACAAAAAAAATGATGAAAATTTATGTTTAAATTTAAACCTGCTAAAGTTTTGAAAAAATACTTTTTTCATGAATTGTATTTTTAAAGGGGAAAAATATTTTATGTAAACACTATGAATAATATTTATTATTCCATTAACTTAAATTAATATTTTTTATATAAAAAATATAAATTTTTTTTAAATTACTCCTCATTAGTCATTGTTTTATTTAACCAATAAGGAGAAACATTATAACGTTATATCTATCTCTCCAAATCTTGTTTTTAAACCCATGGTCAAACTTATACTAAAATATAATATTAAGAGGAATAAAACAAGTAAATAATTATATTTAATATAACAGTATAATAAATTTTATTATTTTATATCATATTCAAAACATAATGGGAATTTTAAATTTAATAATTTTTTGAAATTAAATTACATTTTTATAAATATCGTTAATTATAAATATTCACTAAAATGTCAATATTTTTCAAAAAATCTAAAAATTTCACCCAAAGTAAATTTTGATATCATGATTTCAAAAATTTAGTTAGTTTTTTCGAAATAAATTTTATAAAAGTTCTAATTAATAATCACAATATTTTTTCGTGAAAATTAATAAAAAACATCAATGAATAAAATATAATTTTTAGGAATAAAATTACATTACTAAAAATTTAGTGATTATTTAATAAAACATTTATCAATAATTTATATTGAGAATAAATTATAAATAAATATATACAATAAATTATATTATATTATTCTTATACCCTAATTTAATGACTTGGTAATAAAATATTTTATTTTATGGGATATTTAAGATCATTTTTTCTTGTAGATTATGCTATCAAACATGGTTTTATTTATAAAATTCTAGGGTGTTACATCATCCAAAAAATAAAATATTACATATTTTAAATTTTATCATTATCTCGGTAATCAAAGGGATGATAATTTAAAATTAAAATTTTCAAACATTGTTATGACCCCTCCCACCAAAGATGCCGCTCCTGTGCTAGAAATGGTGAAAGGGAGATAATGTCCCCCGAGTCCCGCCTCCAGTAGGCCCTAGAGTGGTGACTAGCACCAAGGGTAAGAGTTTTCACAAATATTGGAGGCATTACCCTTTTTATTATTTAGGATTAGGAAATAGGATGAGTCAATCACCAAAAGAAAAAGGAACAAGTAAATGGAAATAAACCCAAAAAATCCCACATGCATGTTTAAACATTTCTAAAATAAGATAGAAGTACAACAAAGATCAAAAGTATAATACCAAAAGAAATTAGAGTACAACAACTGCAACAACTCCAACTGTCCCAACTAGTAGGGTCCTGCATGACCCTGATAGTCCTCCTCGAAACCGAAAAGTAAATGTAGGGTGAGCATACAAGTATACTCAGTATGGAAACCTAAATATCTCATGCACAGGTGGCGAGACATCCTAATGTCCCATGAGAACAAAAAAAAAGAAACCAAAACCTAGCAAGGAATTATATCCACCCAACCTCACCACCCACACTCACCAAAATCACAAAACAACATGTAGTAGTAGTATATAAGAACAAGAGTATTGGGTACCCCGCACCATTTTCCACTAGTTAGCTGCTCTTCCTAATGGAGAACATCCTGATACTACCACACTCCTCCTGCCCGCACACACCTGGCCACAAGAACCACATATCCTACCCGCACACACCTGGGCCTCACAACCACATATCCCACCGCCACACACCTGGGCCTCACAACCACATATCCCGCCTACACACACCTGGGCCTCACAACCACATATCCATCCCACACACACATGGGCCTCACAAACCACAATCGCATCCCCTTACTGCAGTCATGCTGCCACTATAACCACATCTCCACAACCGTATCACAAAACACGGCTCGTGCCACATCATTGGACCGTTAATATCATTTACTGTGGCCCTGCTTCCCATCCTATTCTTAAAACCCAGGATTAACCCCCCTTTCACACACCATGTAACTAAGCCTACACCAGCATGTTCATTATTCCATTTTGTTCATCCGGGGTGATCACACAAGTGTTCTGGATTTTAATCAGCCAATTTTACGTGATTAACCAATTTCCATATTCCACAAATATTCCATCCACAAAAGGGTCTAGAAAGATAGGGAAACATTTAATTGCGCAAGAAAAGTCCCACAACGACCGTGATTTTTAGTAGGCATAAGCCTATTCAATTCATGACATAACAATAGGATAAACAAAGATACACATAACAACTTCTCTATCCCCATTCATTAACTAGTAATTATCTTTATTTATTGGATCAACCATTTCTCACGAAAACAAGAGGATTTACACCCTATATGATGAAAAAAAGAGATATATGAATGTAAGATCCCTACCTCAACAGGTTCTGATCACAATGCTCCCCCGGATCAACTTTAGAAGACATCTGTCGGTGTCCTTCGCTTCTGAAAGATCCCAGCATAACCTCCTTGGGTGGATTCTAGGAAGTAATGGCTGAAGTTAAAGAAATAGATCCAAGATCATAAGTTATGCCTCATCGTTATGATCTCATGGCCACTGACGGATTGTAAATCGGAGCTCGGATGATGATATTATGGAATAAAGGAGCTTTGGAGTCTCTCGGAAGAGCTCTGCTCGAAGGAATGTGGATTAGAAGAATGGCTTGAAAAGGAGGAGAGGCCCCCTAGTTTTATAGGTGAGAAAAACAAAAGTACACGGCGTGTACTTCCTAGTACACGATGTGTACTAGGCCATTACTATAATGCCCCAGCCTTAAACCTTACTTAATCGTGAGTTATTACAAGATTACACATTGAGGATCTTTTCAGGTTTAGAGTTTTAGAGAATTAGATCATGAAACATTCATTACATTCCACATTTAAACAAAGTGGTTAGATAAAAGACAATATTCATTCTTCCCATCAACGGAAACCTATTGAAAATTAAACACAGATTCTTTCTTGACACATCCTTGACACTATCATCACATCATGTACCTTTCCCTTGACCTGTGAAAAACATTTCAAAAACTTGCGATCAGCATAAAAAGCTCAGTAAGGGTAATAAAAATATGGAAAGGAAACATGAGTTCATATATACATAAGAATGAAATCATACTTTACCCATAAAACAAAGGCACTTTCATACCTCATCAAACCATGAATAAATCATAGAAATCATAAGAAAAAAAGGTAACTTGAGGCATTAATAACATTCTTACGTAGGGAGTAACCCTCTTGGTTACGTTTGGAATACCCATCACAGTATATTCCCTAAATCTCTTCGGAGAAACCTTAACGTTTCACTCCTTCGCATTACCCAATGCATTGGAGAGCTATATCGGGCTCACCCGCCCTTAGATTATCACAGAACCACCCGTTCTTCATAACAATGCCCAAGAACCATAACATAATCGTATCACATAAACATGAATAAAGGAAACATAACATTTCCACATTTCAATCACAATAGAACACTTTAGGATATTGAAATAATTAATCCATTCAAAAAGAAACCATTTCCAAAACCATTTAAAACATTTAATAAAGAGATTTTTGAATCAAAGTGTCCCATACCACCTTGAAGATTTTAACATTTTAAACCATTAATATCCATATAAATAAATCCATAAAACCATTTTGAAAACATGGATATTAATAAGAAAAAATAATTAAAACATTTAAAACGATATTTTGGTTAAAGGGGTTTTACCAAAATTAGAGACACTTGAATACAATAATCGAGGAATAAAATTTAGTCAGAACATTATAATATCATGAGAATAAAAGGATTCATGATATAATACTCCAAAGGACAGTATATACACCATATAAGAGTGAATTGGTGCATAACAACAATGAACCCTCAATAGAAATGTCAAATGTGATGAAATCCCTTATAAAGAAGGTATCCTTAAATTAAGGACAAATAAATCTAAAAAATATGTGTGACAAATATATATATACCCAATATAAGTGGATATTAATTGTAAAACAATAAAAGGTCATTCACACATATTCAATGGATGACATATTCAATGACTACAAGTTGAACCCAAAGAAATCGAAATTGGGTTAAAAAGTTCCCTTGACAGCCAAACGGCATCACATCAAAATGAGTTGATGAGAGATAAAAAGTGTATCTCATCACTTGGACATAAACTTTACATAAATAAGGATGTATGAGAACATATACCAACATAAAAATATGTAAATTAAAAGACACAATAAAAGAAGTCTTTTAGAAAAAGGAGGGTGAAAGGTTCCATTACCGACTTGGGTATCTTTCAAAACATACACCCCATGAAAGAAAGACAATAGGTCATTGATGTAAATACTCATAAACGAAAGTATATTACACAATGAGTAGAATAATGGGCAGTACATACACCACTCAATGGAATTTGTGGCAAATTTAGCATAAATCTCCCGGGAATAAAAGTGATATGAAAAATTCCCTTACGAAAACTCGGCAGCCTAACGGCGCCACATAAAACTTCTGAATATGGATTGATGAGATCAAATAGAGTATCCCATCATATTACAATAGAATTTACAGAAAGTGGAATATAAAATAAAATCCCCCAACATTGCAAGGAGGAGTTTAAAAGAAGTGACATAAAGGAGAGTACTTAAAAAGAAAGAGAGAGGTTAGATCTCTTACGAAAGTTCGGCAGCCTAACGGCGCCACTCAAAACATCCAAAATGGATTGATGAGGGAGAATAGGGTCTCTCATCACATGAACATAAAAATTACAGTAAATTTAATATAAAAGAACATACCAATCATAAGAAATATGAGCTTAAAATAAATGACATAAAAGAGTGTACTTAAAAAGAAAGAGAGTTGCAGGATCCCTTACCTCGGGTCCGACTTGACTCGATCGTTCTTTAATCTCCTGAATAATAAACTTGAGTTAATTTCTACTTCCTTAAGAACCTTTTTCATGTTCATTATTCCTTTTATACAACTTATTACCATGTCATAAACATTATGTAATCATTTATGTTAATAATATTTGTTTTGCCGATATTTGGTTCTTAAGTCGAAAGTGGACTTCTTACAATTACATGTTGTTCATGTGGCCAAATTTTTATTTTATACAGAATTGTATTCATGATTTAGATATCATATATGTCATATATATCCAGTACATGCATGAATTTATAACATTACATAATCATTTAGAGGTACGAAATGAAATGCACCGTTCATGGAGACGGTAAGCCGTACGTACGCATGAACGCTACTTTCATTTCTATTTCGTATTTTATAGAATGGAATAATAATGATATAAAGGTATATTATAATTCCACTATAATATCATATATAATATCATATTTCCATCCTTTATACATCCCACATATGGTATTTAACGAATCAAATCACTTTGAGGGGGCGGTAGTCCGCACTTCCTTAAATGAAGATATCGCGTATACCCATAATGGAAGCCATAAAGTTAAGACAAAAATGAAAAATACAGAAGCATAAGGAAAACATAAACATATTATATATCATATATAAAAATAGTGACATCATAATGGCCACCTTTGAAGGTGTTAAATGAGTATTGAACAATCATCGTTTCGGGAGGCAGAATGTCACCATCCACGGAAACCGTATGTTCTTTAACCATTTGATGTAGTTGTGTGAGAGTGTAGCTCGAATAAATCTTATAAAAACATCCTAGTATATTGAAGATACTGGTGTTTTTACAAAAAAAATAAATAAAAAGAGTTTAGGGGGTTGGAGAAGCAAAATAAAACAAATGAACATGAGAGAAAGAATTTCCTTTAAAAGTGTAACTCCTTTTGATTTCAGCCTAAAGGCTTCCTTTGAAATGATTCTGCCCAAAGGGAATCCTCTAGGATTAGGAGAGGGATGGAGAGAGAGTAAATGGGCAGGGGTTGGCCGAGCCAAAGGCTTTATGAGTGTGTGAAAAGAGGTAGAGTTGGGGGCCTTTTATAAGAGGAGAGGAGCGGCACTTTTGGAAAGTAAGGAAATATTACTTTATTTGAAAATGTGTTTCGGTTTTAAAAGGTCCCACATTGATATAATTCGAGGAAAAGGTTATAAGGGTTCTAAATCCACCCATCCAATAAGTCTTGGACATGTGTAGTTAATAGATATTACATTATATTTCCATTTTATTTTAATCGTTAAATAATGATGTCATTACTGCATCATTATGATGTCATAAATAATTTAATTTATTTAATGTATAAAAATTATAAAAAATTACTATGATGTAGGAAATCATTTTAGCTTTCCAATGACTATTTATAATCAAAAATATGACTTGTATAACCCTACATAAAAAGTTTTTTAGTAAAACATATCATGTTTGTGACAATTTTACTTTTACATTAAATAAAAGTTATTTATGTCATTTCCCATCCAAAGTGGATCCATGGGGTCCCCAAGTTGGCCCATGGCTTGTCTTGGTCGGCCATGACTCACCCAATAGGTGTAGGACAAGTGTCATGGTGTTTTCACATTCTTAAAATATCATTTTTACCTTAAATTACACTAATTACCACTAATCGCGATTAAAAACTTAATAAGTTACTATTCACCCAAAAATTATTTTCATCCCATTGAACCACATTTTACATACTAATGACAACCATGTATGTCGGATTTTCAAAATTCAATACACATTAGTGGTAAACTTTCATTTAACTGAAAAATCAGTTTGCTTGATTACCACTTAGTGGTTTCACTATTCATCAAAAATTGGAGTTTTTCAGAAAAATACCAAAACTTCACCCTAAGCTATATTTGATATTCCGAATTCAAAAATTAAGTCCGTTTTACAAAATTCAAAACATATTAGTCACATTAATTAATTTAATAATTATTTTCCGCTGTAAGAGCAAATAGCGTGTTTTTATAAAACAATAAGTATCAAAAGATGGACACTAGTTTAAGTCTGATTTCAAAGTGAAATTAATTCCAACGACCACTATTGGATTTAATGGTAAAAATATTTTCTAATTTCACTTTAAAACCAATTCAAAATATAATCTAATAATATAAATAAATTATATTAAAAAGAGGTTTTGAATTAAAATACAACATTTTACACTATTCATTAAAAAAATGTACATTATCGGAAAGATACCAAAAATTTACAAAAAGTAAATTTTGATGTCCCGATTCTTAAGAAGAGTTTTATTTGGTCCAATAGAATTTATAAGAGTGAACAAAACTATATTTAATGATGGTTCGCCATCAAAAGGCGATAAGTGAACCTTTAGTGAAAACGAGGGCATATATGCCTAAAATTGAATTCTTTCTGTATTTTAAGCCTCTATCCATTATTGGATAAATGTAAAAACATTTAAAAACATATATAATCATATTTTAGTTATTTCTATCCATTCCCGCCAATACAACGGCTACATGTTAACTTCCATTTAAAATAATATTATTAGAGTGCAACATAAGATTCCCAAGAAACTCGTTGTTGCGTGTTGGGTACGCCATCGAGCATAGCGTCCCCTTTAAAGTCATATTAATATTTTATTCACAAATAGGGATAAATATGAAAATGTCATATTATTTATTTACCTGGGATGTTACATCCTTCCCCCCTTTTGGGAATTGCGTCCTCGCAATTTTAAAATTGCGCTTGGAAACATCCTTGAAAGTCCCACATCGGAACAAGAGTTGGTAAAACAAACACTTTAAAATAATGAGAGATAAGTATAAAGGTCACCCGAGTTAACCCATACTAGGATTCCGAGTATGAAAATATGGACATGGGGGAAAAAAACAAAGGGTCATGTTCTGATGGAGAGTGATAGAAAACATGTTTAGGAGAAAGTTAACCATGAGAAAATCACAAACTTGTGATGGGTTAAATGGTATTCGATTCCCCAGTAGGAAAAGTTAATAGACAACATTTTTGTTTTAATATACTTTTTATTGAGGAATTTATTCATAAGGAAACATAATCACTTATCATATTGACTTTCAACTTTTATTAGATTCCTTACACAAACTCATATTTTCTCCAAAAGACGAGTATTTAGGAAGACTTGTTCACATTAAGAGTACTATAATCAACTTCTAGATAATCACCTAATCCACAAAATAGAACTATATACTTTCCATATCATTAGACATTAACCATAACCAAAACCAAAAAGGTTAGTACAAGGTCAGATAATCCAGAAAAGGATAACCCTTTATAAAAAGAAAATCTATTCTTAATCTCAAAAATTTGTCCAACAAAACCCAAAGTTCAACGAGGACCATCCGATAAATAAATTTGTCCATAAAAATTCCTCAAAGTAAACCAATCTAAGATTGAAACCAAAATATTTTAAGGATTTAGTCACATAGTCTTCCAAGTTAAATCGTAACATTTATCTCCAAACAACATCAGTTTCTCCTAAAGTCCCGTATTGAAAAGTAATTAACCTAATCACATATCCTCCATGATAGGTTTATCATTTTCATAAATAACCCAAAATCATCTTACTCCTAATTCATAAAATCATATAACTAGAATGAATCAGTCAAACTAACCAGGGACTTCACGTAGTCTAGTGGTAGGCGATAAATACCAGTCGCACATTGGTTGTGGGTTCGATTCCCGCAGCTTTGTCCTATGCGACGGGATGTCACACGGTCTGCGTGTTGTCCTTTTTCCAAAACTATATAATTCATAAAAAATTCCCCAAAATGAGATAAAATCTTCAAGAATAACCATAACATAATTTATCCTCAATTTTATCTCATGCCTTTCACTTCAATCATAACATATATTAACCCATAATTACCTCAAAAGTTAGGATCATATAAACCCAAATGGTTACCTTAATAATTATTACCTGAATTTCCACATCGGGTTGGCCATCTCGTACATGTTGCATTAGAGAACTCACCAAGGTTGAAGTGGTTGATCATGACTCCTTGATATTTGGTTTAGAACAACCACGAGTTTCCTCATTGAATCCTCCATTTTATCTAGTATCTTAATCAGAGAACCACCACAGTTTCCTTCAAACCTGTTGTCTCTTTGGTTCCTGCTAGATCCATCCATTCACTAAAAATAGAAATTTCAGTGTGAGTATATCAACAAAACCATCATGTACTAATGAGGAAGGTAAACACTAAGATACACTTACTCATTCACTTTATCTAAAACTAGGACTCTTTCTGAAATCCTAACCATTATGGTAATGTCACTTATGCTTAAAGAATACCCTAACCTCTAAAGTTATCTAAACCAACCTTTGATACCAACTATAAGGCCCCAGCCTTAAACCTTACTTAATCTTGAGTTATTACAAGATTACACATTGAGGATCTTTTCAGGTTTAGAGTTTTAGAGAATTAGATCATGAAACATTCATTACATTCCACATTTAAACAAAGTGGTTACATAAAAGACAATATTCATTCTTCCCATCAAAGGAAACCTATTGAAAATTAAACACAGATTCATTCTTGACACATCCTTGACACTATCATCACATCATGTACCTTTCCCTTGACCTGTGAAAAACATTTCAAAAACATGGGATGAGCATAAAAATATCAGTAAGGGTTATAAAAATATGGAAAGGAAACATGAGTTCATATATACATAAGAATGAAATCATACTTTACCCATAAAACAAAGGCACTTTCATACCTCATCAAACCATGAATAAATCATAGAAATCATAAGACAAAAAGGAAACTTGAGGCATTCATAACATTCTTACGTAGGGAGTAACCCTCTTGGTTACGTTGGGAATACCCATCACAGTATATTCCCTAAATCTCTTCGGAGAACCCTTAACGTTTCACTCCTTCGTGTTACCCAATGCATTGGAGAGCTATATCGGGCTCACCCACCCTTAGTTTATCACGGAACCACCCATTCTTCATAACAATGCCCAAGAACCATAACATAATCGTATCACATAATCATGAATAAAGGAAACATAACATTTCCACATTTCAATCACAATATAACATTTTAGGATATTGAAATAATGATTCCATTCAAAAAGAAACCATTTCCAAAACCATTTAAAACATTTAATAAAGAGATTTTTGAATCAAAGTGTCCCATACCACCTTGAATCTTTTAACATTTTAAACCATTAATATCCATATAAATAAATCCATAAAACCATTTTGAAAACACGGATATTAATAAGAACAAATAATTAAAACATTTAAAATGATATTTTGGTTAAAGGGGTTTTACCAAAATTAGAGACACTTGAATACAATAATCGAGGAATAAAATTTAGTCAGAACATTATAATATCATGAGAATAAAAGTATTCATGATATAACACTCCAAAGGACAGTATATACACCATATAAGAGTGAATTGGTGCATAACAACAATGAACCCTCAATAGAAATGTCAAATGTGATGAAATACCTTATAAAGAAGGTATCCTTAAATTAAGGACAAATAAATCTCAAAAATATGTGTGACAAATATATATAAACCCAATATAAGTGGATATTAAGTGTAAAACAATAAAAGTTCATTCACACATATTCAATGGATGACATATTCAATGACTATAAGTTGAACCCAAAGAAATTGAAATTGGGTTAAAAAGTTCCCTTGACAGCCAAACGGCATCACATCAAAATGAGTTGATGAGAGATAAAAAGTGTATCTCATCACTTGGACATAAAATTTACATCAATAAGGATGTATTAGAACATATCCCAACATAAAAATATCTAAATTAAAAGACCCAATAAAAGAAGTCTTTTAAAAAAAGGAGGGTGAAAGGTTCCCTTACCGACTTGGGTATCATTAAAAACATACACCCCATGAAATAAAGACAATAGGTCATTGATGTAAATACTCATAAACGAAAGTATATTACACAAAGAGTAGAATAATGCGCAGTACATACACCACTCAATGGAATTTGTGGCAAATGTAGCATAAATCTCCCGGGAATAAAAGTGAGATGAAAAATTCCCTTACGAAAACTCGGCAGCCTAACGGCGCCACATAAAACATCCGAATATGGATTGATGAGATCAAATAGAGTATCCGATAATATTACAATAGAATTTAGAGCAAGTGGAATATAAAATAAAATCCCCCAACATTTCAATGAGGAGTTTAAAAGAAGTGACATAAAGGAGAGTACTTAAAAAGAAAGAGAGAGGTTATATCTCTTATGAAAGTTCGGCAGCCTAACGGCGCCACTCAAAACATCCAAAATGGATTGATGAGAGAGAATAGGGTCTCTCATCACATGAACATAAAAATTACAGTAAATGTAATATAAAAGAACATCCCAATCATAAGAAAGATGAGCTTAAAATAAATGACATAAAAGAGTGTACTTAAAAAGAAAGAGAGTTGCAGGATCCCTTACCTCGGGTCCGACTTGACTCGATCGTTCCTTAATCTCCTGAATAATAAACTTGAGAGTTAATTTCTACTTCCATAAGAACCTTTTTAAAGTTCATTATTCCTTTTATACCACTTATTACCATGTCATAAACATTATGTAATCATTTATGTTAATAATATTTGTTTTGCCGATATTTGGTTCTTAAGTCGAAAGTGGACTTCTTACAATTACATGTTGTTCGTGTGGCCAAATGTTTATTATATACAGAATTTATTCATGATGTAGATATCATATATGTCATATATATCCAGTACATGCATGCATTTATAACATTACATAATCATTTAGAGGTAAGAAATGAAATGCACCGTTCATGGAGACGGTAAGCCGTACGTACGCATGAATGCTATTTTCATTTCTATTTCGTATTTTATAGAATGGAATAACATTGATATAAAGTTATATTATAATTCCAGTATAATATCATATATAATATCATATTTACATCCTTTATAAATCCCACATATGGTATTTAACGAATCAAATCACTTTGAGGGGGCGGTAGTCCGCACTTCCTTAAATGAAGATATCGCGTATACCCATAATGGAAGCCATAAAGGTAAGACAAAAATGAAAAATACAGAAGCATAAGGAAAAAATAAACATATTATATATCATATTTAAAAATAGTTACATCATAATGGCCACCTTTGAAGGTGTTAAATGAGTATTGAACAATCATCGTTTCGGGAGGCAAAATTTCACCATCCACGGAAACCGTACGTTCTTTAACCATTTGATGTAGTTGTGTGAGAGTGTAGCTCGGATAAATCATATAAAACATCCTAGTATATTGAAGATAACTGTTTTGTTAAAAAAAAGTGTTTAGGTGGTTGGAGAAGCAAAATAAAACAAATGAACATGAGAGAAAGAATTACCTTTAAAAGTGTAACTCCTTTTGATTTGAGCCTAAAGGACAACTTTGAAAGGATTATGCCCATAGGGAATCCTCTAGGATGAGGAGAGGGATGGAGAGAGATTAAATGGTCAGGGGTTGGCCGAGCCAAAGGCTTTATGAGTGTGTGAAAAGAGGTAGAGGTGGGGGCCTTTTATAAGAGGAGAGGAGAGGCACTTTTGGAAAGTAAGGAAATATTACTTTATTTGAAAATGTGTTTCGGTTTTAAAAGGTCCCACATTGATATAATTCGTGGATAAGGTTATAAGGGTTCTAAAACCACCCATACAATAAGTTTTGGACATGTGTAGTTCATAGATATTACATTATATTTCCATTTTATTTTAATCGTTAAATAATGATGTCATCACTGCATCATTATGATGTCATAAATAATATAATTTATTTAATGTCTAAAAATTATAAAAAAATTACTATGATGTAGAAAATCTTTTTAGCTTTCCAATGACTATTTATAATCAAAACTATGACTTGTATAACCCTACTTAAAAATTGTTTTAGTAAAACATATCATGTTTGTGTCAATTTTACTTTTACATTAAATAAAAGTTATTTATGTCATTTCCCAACCAAAGTGGATCCATGGGGTCCCCAAGTTGGCCCATGGCTTGTCTTGGTCGGCCATGACTCACCCAATAGGTGTATGACAAGTGTCATGGTGTTTTCACATTCTTATAATATCATTTTTACCTTAAATTACACTAATTACCACTAATCGCGATTAAAAACTTAATAAGTTACTATTCACCTAAAAATTATTTTCATCCCATTGAACCACATTTTACATACTAATGACAACCATGTATGTCGGATTTTCAAAATTCAATACACATTAGTGGTAAACTTTCATTTAACTGAAAAATCAGTTTGCTTGATTACCACTTAGTGGTTTCACTATTCATCAAAAATTAGAGTTTTTCAGAAAAATACCAAAACTTCACCCTAAGCTATATTTGATATTCCGAATTCAAAAATGAAGTCCGTTTTACAAAATTAAAAACATATTAGTCACATTAATTAATTTAATAATTAATTCCCGCTGTCAGAGCAAATAGCGTGTTTTTATAAAACAATAAGTATCAAAAGATTGACACTAGTTTAAGTCTGATTTCAAAGTGAAATTAATTCCAACGACCACTATTGAATTTAATGGTAAAAATATTTTCTAATTTCACATTAAAACAAATTCAAAATATAATCTAATCATATAAATAAATTAGATTAAAAAGAGGTTTTGAATTAAAATACAACATTTTACACTATTCATTAAAAAAAATGAACATTATCAGAAAGATACCAAAAATTTACACAAAGTAAATTTTGATGTCCCGATTCTTAAGAAGAGTTTTATTTGGTCCAATAGAATGTATAAGAGTGAACAAAACTATATTTAATGATGGTTCTCCATCAAAATGTGATAAGTGAACCTATAGTGAAAAATAGGGCATATATGCCTAAAATTGAATTCTTTCCGTATTTTAAGCCTCTATCCTTTATTGGATAAATGTAAAAACATTTAAAAACATATATAATCATATTTTAGTTATTTCTATCCATTCCCACCAATACAACGACTACATGTTAACTTCCATTTAAAATAATATTATTAGAGTGCAACGTAAGATTCCCAAGAAACTCGTTGTTGCGTGTTGGGTACGCCATCGAGCATAGCGTCCCCTTTAAAGTCATATTAATATTTTATTCACAAATAGGGATAAATATGAAAATTTCATATTCTTTATTTACCTGGGGTGTTACAATTTAACATAGTCACCATACGACTTCCAACACAGCTTTCAAAGTGGCACACGGTCGTTGACTGGTCAGCAAATGGTTTGAGGGTAACATGTATGCAAGGAAGAAATACATGGCGTGTATTTTGGGCTACATGGAGTGTACAAATTTATTTCACGCGGCATGGACACGCCTTCAACATGGCACACACCCGTTGACTGGTCAACACACGGTTTGAGCGTAACGTGTATGCGGTGAGGAACTACACAACGTATAGTATGGGCTACATGGCCTGTACTCATTTATTTCACGTGGCAAGGACACAACATCAACACGGGGTATACCCGGAAAGGTGGAACATGGCGTTTACTCACACTACACGGCTTGTAGTTACAAAATTCTGAAAAGTGTGGGAAAAGTCCATTCTACTCTCTCGAATACTTCATGACCTTTTTTCGACAAAGGAATGGGCTGGAGTGGTCCATGACATTACATCAGATACCTCTTTAAACATTATCATCCCCGAGAATTCAAAAACTAACCGAGAGGTACCTAACAAGATACCTCTTAGGGCTATTGTTATAATAGGAACCCGACCAACAACCCTAATCATATGTGTTAGTAATTTCCTCTCCTATGTGGAGATATTATTCGCTTTAGGTGGCACTGACTCACCGTTATGGGTTTATCGCATCTGTATTAATGCGTCTCGATTAAGGATCAGGTTTTTCCCTTTCCCCACATATACGGGCACGTTACACACTTCTATAGAACAAGGAAACAAAACGTCTCACAACCAACAAGACAAGAATACCATATATCAAAGGTACATAACATAACATCAAAACAATTCTTAGAAGAATAATAAAAAACATAATTCAAAACAACTCCGGGTACTGAGCGTGCATGTGGGCCTCTTGCTCCCATGTGCACTCCTTGAGGCCACCATGCCACAACAACACAAGAACCAAGGAGATGGTTCATCCACGGAGCACCTCCTCTTTACGATCCTGGAATCTGACTGGTCGTTCCTCGAAGGTCGCGTCATCTCCCATATCTAACTCTCCCCAGCAGATAATGTGAGAGTAGTCGTTTAATTACCGACGATGCTAGGAGACATGGAAGACGTCATGAACCTTCTCCAACTGTGGTGGAATGGCCTGCTGATATACCCCCTCTCTGACTCGCCTCAGCACCTCAAAAGGTCCGATGAACCTAGGGGAGAGCTTACTCCCCTTCTCAAACCTCTGCTACCCCCGTCGAGGGGAATCCTTCAAGAACACAAGATCCCAGACCTAGAACTCCAAGGGCTTCCTCCTATGATCAACATAAGACTTTTGTCGGTCCTGGGCCACTTTCATCCTCTCATGCACAAGCTGGATTTTCTCTGTGGTGCTCTGTACTACCTCTGGCCTAAGAGCACATGTCTCACAAACCTATGCCCAGCAAATGGATGGACATCATGTTCGTCCATACAAAGCCTCAAACGGTTCCATTCCAATAGTATAGTGAAAGATGTTGTTGTAGAAAAACTCTCCTAAAGGAATGTGTCGCACCCATGATCCTCCGAAATCCAGAACGCATGCTCGCAGCATGTCCTCCAATATATGGATAGTCTGTTATGTCTTCCCATCAGTCTGGGGGTGGAAAGTAGTGATAAGGCATATCTGGAGGCCAAAAGTATATTGTAACCCCCTCCAGACTCATGAGGTAAACAGAGTATCCCGGTCTGAGATTATAGTCTTCGAAAATCCGTGAAAATGCACCACCTCGTCTACGTACCTATGTGCTAAGTTACTCTTCGGGCCCAAATCCTTAATTGCTAAGAAGAGAGCTAACTTCCTCAGCTGATCTACCACTACCCAGATAGCATCATAACCACCCTGAGCTATGGGTAGTCATGTGATGAAGTCCATTGAGATTTCATCCCACTTCTACCCGGGGACATCTATGGGATTCAACAAACCACTAGGAACACGGTGTTCAGCCTTTACTTGCTGACACACTAGTCACATAGCCACAAACTCTGCCACTTCGCATTTCACCTCGGGCCACCAAAACGGTTCCCTCATGCCTCAGTACATTTTTGAAACTCTCAGATGTACCACCAAGTCTGAGCTATGGAACTCACAGAGAACTCCCTCACGCATCTCCTACGGAACAAAAAACCATCCCTGAAAAAGCATCTGATGTCGGTTTTCCTCTGACCATCCTTCTGGAGCGTTCCCCTAATCGATACGCTCCTGCATTACTTCCGCCTCGGAGTCTCCCACCTGAGACTCTTCCACCAACTGCAATAAGGAGTACTGCACCATCATCTGAAAAAAACAGCCTTTAACACCATCTACCCTTGCATCCAAGTGCAAAGCAGCCAAATCTCCTTTTGCTTTCCAAGAATCAGCAGATTCCCAAACTACTTCCTTATGTGACTTCCTGCTCAGGGCATCAGACACAACATTTCCCTTACCGTCAGTGTAAGATATCTCGAAGTCGTAATCGTTGAGAAAATCGACCCATCTCCACTGCCGTAAGTTCAGGTCATGCTGGCAGACGATATAACATAATCTCGTGTGATCTGAGAAGACCAAAAAGCGCTCCGCAAAGAATTAATGTCGCCACAACTTTAGAGAAAACACTACTGCTGCAAGCACTAGGTTATGGGTGGCATAGTTACGCTCGTGAGGTTGCAACTACCTATACCCATAAATGATCACACCCTTCTTCTGCATCAGCACGCATCCCAAACCAAGGCCAGAAGCATCACAAAACACCTCATACATCAACCCTTCCTCTAGAAACCTGAGTACTGGAGCACTGACCAACTTCTCCTTTAGGTAGTCGAATGATTTCTGGCAGTGATATCTCCATAGGGAGACATGTTTCTTCCTAGTAAAATCTGTAAATAGTGCAGAATCTTGAGAGATGTCTGAAACGAACCTTCGATAATAGCCTTCCAACCCCAGGAAACTACGAACTTCTGCCACATCCTAGGGTTCCACCTAAGAAACAACTACCTCCACCTTCAACGGGTCCACTGACACTCCATGCTGAGACACCACATTCCCAAAGAAGTGTAATTATTGTGTTAAGAACATACACTTCGACAATTTCCCATAAATATGGGGGTGTCGAAAGACCTCCAAGACTTCCTGGAGATGCTCAACAAGCACCTCCTCTGGTCTTGAGTAGAACATGATGTCATCGATAAACACGACGATGAACTTGTCCAGAAACTCTCGGAAGACATAGTTTATAATTCCCATGAACACAGCTGGTGCATTGGTAACTCCGAACAACATCACTACAAACTCGAAGTTCCCATACCTGCACCTAAAATATATCTTCCAGATTTCACTATCATTTACCCTCACCTGATGATATCCAGATCGTAGAACAATATTTGAAAAACAACCTAGTCTCCTCAGCTGTTCGAGGAGATCATCTATCCTTGGAAGGGGGTAACGATTCTTGACCCTTACCTGATTCAACCTTCAGTATTCTATGCATATCCTGAGACCACCATCTTTCTTATTCAAGAAAAAAATGGGAGAACCCCATGGAGACACGTTGGGTCGAAAAAAGCCCTTATCCATCAGATCGTCATTCTGAATCCGTAACTCCCGCAACTCCGAAGGTGTCATCTGATAAGGGGCCTTCAAAATCGGGCGGGCACCCGGCTATATGTCTATCCCAAACTCAACATCACGTCGGGGGGTAGAGTCACAACCTCCTCTGGAAAAACATCGAGGAACTCCCCAACAACCTCTAGAACATCCATCATTTCTGTATCAGTTGAACCCACTGATAACCCGCCTAGCACGGAAAGGGGAGGCTTCACATGTTGGCTTCCCAACTAATAGCTCCTCTCGCCAACAAAAGCTATAAGATTCCCATCCACGTCTGAGAACACGACTCTTCATCAGAAGCAGTTGATAACAGCACTAATAGAATGAAGCTAGTCGATGCCTAGGATGAAATTGTATGGTTGCATCTGTAGAAAAAGAAGATCTCCACTATATCGATGTGGTCCCAACGTCAGCCCATATCCATGGAAAACACTGGATACGCTGGTCTGACCTCCAACTTGTGTACTCAGCACCAGGGGTACGGAAAGTCACTCTATTTCAATACCCAAATTATGGGCTAGACCCACCTCCACTATACTGATCTTGGGTCAGGCACCGACTCATAATGTGCCCAAAACCACCACAAGAGAAACACTTTGGTCTTGGGCTCATGAAAAAAGGACGAGGACCCGAATATCTGAACGGAAACTACTGGGGCATGCTCCCTACTGGCCTGAATCTGCAGGTCCTGTCGAAGGAGACATGCTGCTTACTACCTTTCCCTTCGACGATGCTAGCTGGATCCCCTCTCGTGGTGAACCTCCAAGCATGTGCATCCTCTCTACAATCTCTTATTTCTTCTATACTGCCATGTATGTCGGAAGGGTGAATGGGTTGACATCATACTAGAGCGAAGGACAAAGCGCCTCCTCCAAACGCCTCACCCGAGACTCCTCATCTGGAAAGAGATACATAACAAAGCATAGGAGACCCTTGAACATGATCCCCAACTCTCGTACTAAAATAATCCCATGCTGGAGGGATAGTAACTCCTGTCACTTCTCCACCTTTATCATGGAAAAAAGGAATTCCTCTTGGAACTACTTCTCAAAGTCATCCCACGGAACCTCTGCCTCTGACCTCCCCCTGAGGTAGAGCATCCACCACTGACGTACCGCACCTCTTAGCTGACTGACTTCCAGGGGAACCTAGTACTCCATCGGAGCACAGATCAAACTAAAATTGATACCTAGATCCTCATGCCACCCTTCTGTCTCCATATCTGAAGTACTACCCTCATACTTTTTGAGGGTTTGTTGCTGGAAAGAACATAGAGTCTTCTACCACTTGCTATCTTCCTCCTCTCGGTGAATACTCATCTGATCGAACACCTGAATCTTCTAGGCCTCGACTTCCTGATTCACATGGGGAAGACATCTAGGTGCCATAGTTTTACCGTAAACAAAGATCACATAATCCCAAGTAGAAAGTAAATTTCTTCGGGTTTAATTTTATCATTTTATTTCAATTTCATTCCCATAACTCCAAAATCTTGTAAAACACAAACATGATGATTCATGTACCTTTCCTAGGGTTCTACCCTGCAATCAATGTAGTCTCACTTGGTCGTTCGGTTGGCTCAGAGTCCTTGCCTCGGATCACAGGGGTCCCTAAAATACTGTGTCCTAGCCGGTCTTCCCTGGCCTATGTCACGCACCAAGATCAACCAACACTGTTGCCCTACCATCCAATGAAATCCTCATTGTGCCTAAGTCTAGACTCTATCCTATCTCTTATCCTTACTTGTATACCATTCTGTCACGACCCACTCCCACCAAAGATGCCCCTCCTAAGCTGGAAATGGTGAATGAGAGATAATGACCCCGATTCTTGCCTCCAGTAGGTCCCGGATTGGCGACTATCACCAAGGGTATGAATTTTCACAAATATGGGAGGCATTACCCTTTTTATTATTTAAGATCGCGAAATATAATGATTCAAACACAAAAAAAAGGAACATGTAAATGAAAATAATCCCAAACCAATCCCACATGCATGTTTAAACAATTCCAAGACAAGGTACAAGTACAAGAAAGCTCAAAACTATAATACCAAAAGCAACAAGAGTATAACAACTGCAACAACTCCAACTGTCCTGACTAGTAGGGTCCCGGACGGCCCTGGTAGACCGCCTGGAAACTTGAAAGTAAACGTAGGGTGAGCATAAAAGTGTACTTAGTAGGGAAACAAAAAGCTCTTGTGCACAGGTGGGGAGACATCCTAATGTCCCTTGAGAACAACAGAAGAAATCAAAGCCTAGAAAGGAATTCTATCCACCCAACCTCACCAGCCATGCTCACCAAAAACATAGAACAACAGGTAGTAGTAGTATATAAGAACAAGAGTATTGGGTACCCCACACCATTTCCCACTAGTGAGCTTCTCTTCCTAATGGTGATCGTCATGACGCTACCACACTCTCCCCAACCACACACACCTGGGCCTCAAGAACCACATATCCCACCCGTACACACCTGGGCCTCACAACCTCATATCCCGCTCGCACACACCTCGGCCTCCCAAACCACAATCACATCCTCTCACTACAGCCCTGCTGCCACAATAACCACATATCCACAACCGTATCACAAAACATGGCTCATGCCACATCATTTCCCCTTTAATATCATTTACCGCAGCCCCACTACCCTTCCTATTCGTAACAACCCAGGATTCAACCCCCTTTCAGACACCATGTTACCAAACCAACTACCACATGTTCATTATTCAATTTTGTGCAACTGGGGTGATGACACAAGTGTTCCTGATTTTAATCAGCCAATTTTACGTGATTAACCAATTTCCACATTCCTCAATGTTTTCATCCACAAAACGGTCTAGAAAAATAGGGAAACATTTAATTGTGCAATAAAATACCCCAACGACCGTGATTTTCAGTATTCAGAATCCGATTCAATTAATAAGATAACAATAGGATAAACAAATATAAAAATAACAACTTCCCCATCCCCATTATGTAACCAGTTGTTATCTTTATTTATTGGTTCAACCATTTCTCACGAATTCAAGAGGATACCCACCCTACATGATGCAATAAAGAGAGAGACGTAGGTAAAATCTCTAACTCAACATGTTCTAATTACAACGATCCCCCGGATCAACTTTAGAAGATGTCTGTCGGCGTCCGTCGCTTTTGAAAAAACCCGGAAAAACCTCCTCAGGTGGAATCATGGAAGGAAAAACCGAAGGGAAAGCAACAAATCTAAGCTAAGAAGTTTCTCATCATCATTAAAATCTCTTGGAGCTGACGGATCATAAATCGGATCCCGAACAAAGAAGTTATGGAAGAAAGGAGCTTTAGAGTCTCTCAGGAGAGCTCTGCTCGAAGGAATGGGTAGTGGAGGAATGGTCTGAAAAGGAGTAGAGGACACCTCCTTTTATAGGAGAGAAAAAATAAATTACATGGTGTGTACTTCCTATTACACAGCGTGTACTAGGCTATTTAAAACGGTCTCCACACGGGTTCCAACACGTCTTTCAACGCGGCACACGACCGTTGACTGGTCAACACACAGTTTGAGGGTAACGCGTACGCAGGGAGGAACTACACGACATGTAGTTTGGGATACATGGAATGTCCTCATTTATTTCACACGACAAAGAAATGCATTCAACATGGCACACAACCATTGACTAGTCAACACACGGTTTCAGGGTAACGCGTACGCGGGAATTACACGGTGTGTAGTATGGGCTACACAGCGTGTACTCATTTATTTCATGCGACAAGGACACACAATCAACATGGGGTATACTTGGAAAGGTGGTATACGGCGTGTACTCACACTACAGGGCGTGTAGTTTAAATATTCTGAAAAGTGTGTGAAAATATCATTCTACCCTCTAGAACACATCATGGACTTTTTTTGAAAAAGGAACGGGCCGGAGAGGTCTGGGCCATTACAATAATGTATAGTAAAAAATGGATAATAAAACTTAATATTGATAACTGGTAAATAAAAATTTGAAGGTTATCAGGAATAACATAGACTAGGTTTCAAAATAGATGAATATAGGTGGCATAGGAATATTTATGCACTGATGGAAATTATAATTTCTCATTAATGATATATAGTGATAGATATCAATGATCCTAATAATTTTAATTGTAAAGAGAATCCTAACAACCTAAAAATCCAAAACCAAAGAGGTTTTTAAAAGTTCATTGATTTCATCATAAATGATGTTAATGGGACAAAACATTAATTTATGAACTTTTCCCTTGATCCCCAAAATTATTTTTCTAAAAGGCTAATATAATTAGGAATCATACTTACTTTATGACTATAATATCATCCATTTTTTTAATTTCAACAATAATCTCATATATTTCTCTAAATAATGAGTACTCAAGATGAATTATTCAAGATAGATGCAGTAAAATAAACATTTAAATGACCATATAACCACTAAAGTGTTAATAAATATTTTCCAAAAAAATTTATACATTTATCAAAACCAGAATGGTTATCACATGGAAATATAATCCCCATATTGAATACACATTCATTTGTTGAATTAATACCTTAATCCCCAAAAGTCAACCTAAAAAAAGATAAAACTAAATAATTCCATAAAAAATTTACCATATATCTAAAATATCCTCAATAACATCTGCATTAAAGAGTTTTATAACCACAATATATATCTCATAGAATTATAATTATTTGAAGAAAAATTTGATGATATCCCTTTGAAATAACATTAACCCCTTATTCCCCAAGTCACATTCTAGTCATGTTTTTATCCATACGATAACACTTCTCTAACCAAAATTTCCTCAATATGAATGATCATATACACCATATTTCTTACAAATAACTTAATAGTTATTTCCAAGAAATGTAAATTCATACTCCATTCTAAAAAAATGAATTATATATATAAGGACCCAACCTTAATCCTTAATTAATCTTGAGTTATTACAAGATTACACATTGAGGATCTTTTCAGGTTTAGAGTTTTAGAGAATTAGATCATAAAACTTGCATTACATTCCACATTTAAACAAAGTGGTAACATAAAAAAATTGTATTCATTTTTTCCAATCAACGGAAACATATTTAAAAATAAATCATGGATTCTTTCTTGAAACTTCCTTAACACTATCATCATATCATGTACCTTTCCCTTGACCTGTGAAAAGCATTTCAAAAAAAAACTCGGGATGAGCATAAAAAGCTCAGTAAGGGTTATAAAAAATATGGAAAGGAAACATGAGTTCATATATAAATAAGAATGAAATCATACTTTACCCATAAAACATAGGAACTTTAACATACCTCATCAAATAATGAATAAATCATAGAAATCATAAGACAGAAATGGTAACTTGAGGCATTCATAACATTCTTACGTAGGGAGTAACCCTCTTGGTTACGTTTGGAATACCCACCATAGTATATTCCCTAAATCTCTTCGGAGAAAACTTAACATTTCACTCCTTCGCGTTACACAATGCATTGGAGAGATATATTGGGCTCACACGCCCTTAGTTTATCAAAGAACCACCCGTCTTCATAACAATTCCCAAGAACCATAACATAATCGTATCACATAAAAACACGCATAAAGGATATATAACATTTCAACTTTTCAATCACAAGATATCAATACAACACATTGATATAAAAACTTTATGAAAACCATTTTCAATACCATAATACAATAAAAGTAAAACAAGGTATTTATTTTTCATTTAAAAAATGTATGGCTTGTAGAGGAAGCCGAAACTCAAATAATGTTCACAGTGGCGGAGAAGTCGTTGTCGCCGCATACGTACGAAAAAAACATTACCTTTTGTCGTTTAGTAAAACTCTTCGTATAAAAAGATTCCTTTTCGATAAATGTAAAAGTCAAAAGGGTTTATACACGGTATAAAACTACGTTGTGTATAAAAAAAATATGCCTCAATGAAAGGAGGTTGAGACGAAGTCCCATACAAAGACGATATCCTTGGATTAAAGACAAATAAATTATATAATTATGTGTGACAAACGAATACACCAAATATAAGTGGATATTAAATGAAAAACAATCATAGGACATTCACACATATTCATATAACGACATATTCAAGGAGTACAAGTTTATCCCAAAGAATCAAAATTGGGTTAAGAGGTTCCCTTGGAAAATTCGACAGCCTAACGGCGTCACTTGAAAATTCATAAAAAGAGTTAATGAGAGATAAAAAGGGTATCTCATCACTTGGACATAAAATTTACATCAATAAGGCTATATAATAACATATCCCAACATAATAGTATGTGAATTAAAAGACATAACAAAGGAAGTCTTTTAAAAGACGAGGGTGAAAGGTTCCCTTACCGACTTGGGTAACATTCGAAACATACACCCCATTGAAGAAGGGTCATACAATGAATATTTAAATACCCATAAATGAAATTATATTACAAAAAGAGTATAATAATGGGAAGTACATACACCACTCAAAAGAAATGGTGGAAAATGAAGCATAAATCTCATGGGACTAAAAGAGAGATGAAAAATCCCTTACGAAGACTCAGCAGCCTAACGGCGCCACTTAAAACTTCCAAAAATGGATTGATGAGATGAAGTAGGGTCTCTAATAATATTACAATAAAATTTACAGAAATAGGATTATAAGAGAACACCCCCCATTATAACAAAGAGGAGCATAAAATAAGTGACATAAAGGAGAGTACTTAAAAAGAAAGAGAGAGGTTGGATCCCTTACCTCTGGTCCGACTTGACTCGATCGTTCTTTAAACTCCTAAATAATAAACTTGAGTTAATTTATACTTCCTTAAGAACCTTTTTCAATTTCCTTATTCCTTTTATATCACTTATTACCATGTCATGAACACTATGTTATTATTTAAGGTAATAACGGTCGTTTTAACGATCATTGGTACATGAGTTAAAAATACTATTTATAATTACAAGTTGTTCATGTGGTAAAATATCCATTTTATACAGAATTGTATTCATAATGTAGATATCATATATATCATATATATCCAGTATATTCATGCATTTATAACATTACATAACATTTAGAGTTGAGAAATTAAATGCACCGTTCATGGAGACGGTAAGGCGTATGTACGCATGAACGCTACTTCCATTTCTATTTCATATTTAATGGAATTAAAACATAATTATACATAATAGTATTTTAATTCCAGTATGTTATCATATATAATATCATTATATATATCCATTATACATACCACATATGGTATTAACAAATCAAATCACTTTGAGGGGGCGGTAGTCCACACTTCCTAAAATGAAGATATCGCATATACCCACAATGGAAGCCATAAAGTTATGCCATAAATGAAAAATACAGAAGCTTAAAGGAAACATAAACATATTATATATCATATATATATGTAGTGTCATCATAATTTCCACCATGAATGTTTTAAGAGAACATTGAACAATCATCATTTCATGAGGCAGTAATTCGCCATCCACATAAACAGTATGTTCTTTAACCATTAGGTGACGATGTGTGTAATTTTAGCTCTAATACATAACATAACAACATCCTAGTATATTTTATATAGTTTTTTTCTTACAAAATAAATGAATAAAAAGAGTTTAGGGGGGTGGAGAAGCAAAATAAAACAAAAGGACTCGAGTGAAGACATTACCTTAAAATAGGGTAACTCCCTTTGGTTTGAGCTAAAAGGAATCCTTGGGAAGACTTATGACCAATGTGAGGAATCTAAGAGTTAGAGAGGAATGTTTAGAGACAAATTGGGCTTGGAGTGGCCGAGCCAAAGGCTTTGGAAGTGTGGTTAAGGAGGTAGAGGTGGGGGCCTTTTATAAGAGGAGAGGAGGGGAACTCTTGGAAAGTAAAGAAATGTTACTTTATTTTAGAATGAGTTTCGGATTTTAATGGTCCCACATTTATGTGTTTCGAGGGTAAGGTGATAAGAGTTCTAAATCCACCCATCCAATTGGTTTTGGACATGTGTAGGTCTTAGATTTTACATTATCTTCCCATATTATTTAAATCATTAAATAATGAGGTCATCGCTGCATCATCATGATGTCATAAATAATTTAATTTATTTAATGTCTAAAAATTAAAAAACAAATAATATTATGTATTATATCTTTTTATCTTTCCAATGACTATTTATAGTCAAAAATATGACTTGTATAACCCCATTTAAAATTGTTTTTAGTAAAATAACTCATGTTTGTGTCATTTTAATTTTAACATTAAATAAAAAGGTATTTATGTCATTTTCCAACAAAAGTGGCTCCATGGGGTCCCCAAGTTGACCCATGGATTTTCATGGTCGTCCATGACTCATAAAATGAGTATAGGACGTTTTTCTAGGTCATTTCATATTATTAAAACATTTTTTTCCTTAAACTACACTAATTACCTCTAATCGCGATTAAAACTTAATAAGTACTATTCACCAAAAAAATATATTAATCTCATTGAACCATATTTTACTTCTTAATGACAACCATGTATGTCGGATTTTTGAAATTAAAAACCCAAAGGTGGAAAATTATCATTTAAACGGAAAATCAGTTTTTATAAGTACCACTTAGTGGTTTCACTATTCGTCAAAAATTAATGTTTTTCAGAAAATGACCAAAAATTCACCCTAAGCTATATTTTACATTCCGAATTCAAAAATGATGTCTATTTTAAAAAATTAATAAATTAAAAGTTGCATTAATTAATTTAATAATTAATTCTCGTGGTCAGAACAAATAGCGTGTTTTTATGAAACAATATATATCAAAAGATTGACACTAGTTTAAGTCAAATTTCAAAGTGAAATTAATTCCAATGACCACTATTTGATTAAATGGTAAAAATATATTCTAATTTCACTTTAAAACCAATTCAAAAGATAATATAATCATATAAATAAATTATATTAAAATGTGGTTTTGGATTAAAATACAACATTTGTCACTATTCATTAAAAATTGTACTTTTTCGGAAAAATACCAAAATTTTACACAAAGTAAATTTTGATGTCCCGATTCTAAAGAAAAATTTCATATTGTCAAATATAACACACAAAATTTTCAAAAAGTGGATTTAAAAGAGCATCGCCATCAAAAGGTGGTTAATCGACCTTTTAATGAATATTAGAATGCTTACGCTTAAAATTGGATTCATTAGCATTCTTAATCCTCTAACATTTATTGTAAAAAGTAAAAATATTTGACAAACATATATAATCATATTTTAGTTAGTTCTATTCATTCCCTCCATCAAAACAACTAGGTGTTAACTACCATTTAAAATAATATTATTTTATTATTGGTGTGCAACGTAAGATTCCCAAGAAACTCGCTGTTGCATGTTGGGTACGCCATCGAGCATAGCGTACCCTTTAAAGTTACATTAATATTTTATTCACAAATATGGATAAATGTGAAAATTTCATACTCATAATTTACCTGGGGTGTTACATCCTTCCCCCCTTTTGGGAATTGCGTCCTTGCAATTTCAAAATTGGGCATGGAAACTTCATTTAAAATCCCACATCGGAACAAGAGTCAGTAAAACAATCACTTTAAAATAAAGAAATATAAGTACAAAGGTCACCCGAGTTAACCCATACTAGGATTCTGTGTATGAAAATATAGACATGGAGGAAAAAACAAAGGGTTATGTTCTGATGGAGAGTGATATTAAACATGTCTAGGAGAAAGTTAACCATAAGAGAATCACAAACTTGTGATGGGTTAAACGGTATTCGATTCCCCAGTAGGAAACGTTAACAGACAACATTTTTGTTTTAAGTTACTTTTCTTTGAGGAAATTATTTTTGAGCTTAACTAAATCATAATAAAACATACTTACTTGTCATGTAGACATTCAACTTTTACTAGATTCCTTAATCAAACTAATATTTCTCCAAAAGACAAGTATTTAGGAATACTTGTTCGCATTAAGAGTACTATAATCAATTTCTATAGAATCACCTAATCCACATGAAGTGCACTGTGTTGCATTTGTTGTCAATAAGGCATGAAGTTGTCTTGGAATGAATGGATGTCAAGGAGTCAAGATGTGAATGTCAAAGGATGTGATGGTGTTGGTGATGAAGGAGAATGTCCATGGTACTAAGATGCATGTCACTTAGGAGATTCACTAAGTGGCATTGGAGAATATGGTTGAAACATTCTCCATGGACATCTGACGATTGTTGAGCTGATCTTTATGTTCAAAGAACTTGTATCCTGATGATACAATGTCACAACATTGATTGAAGACCATGCATTGTCTTCACAATGCATGAGGAGTTGAAGAAGCAAGATGTTCCATCCACAACTACTAAATGGATGAAGTGGATTCAAAGAAGTCCATGTACTAACTCTTAGTGCATGTGAATTGGAAGTGATCCAACTTGATCTCTAATTGGATCAATGAAGCACATTGGAGATTTTATGTTGATTCAAGCGTTCGGTTGATGGAGAACCTTCAAGAATTCACTCCTAAGTAATAAATAAATGTTGAGGATGAATGGAGGAATTCTTAAGAAGAAGAAGCATAGAGATGGGAAGAAGAAGGCTTGAATGGCACTTGGTTTGGCAATTTGTATATGGAGTACTTTGTTTTTATACAAAGGATGCATCCTTCCTTTGCCAAAAAAATTGGCCACCAAGGAGGCCAGCCGAGGGTCATCACCCAAGGCACATGTGGGACTCAAGGTCACCACGCCCATGGGGAACCCTCAAGGCCAGGGCAGCATCCTTGAGGCAGGGGCGCACCCCAAGGACACCGCATGGGCGCCTGGGGCACGCCCGGAGGAGCGCAGGGGGCCGTGTATAAGCCCCCGAGGGCACGCGGTGGTGAAATCCGCGCGCCGGAGGAGCATAGTGGGCGCTAGGAGCGCGCCCGCAGGAGCAAAGGGTGGGCGCAAGAGAGCTCCCGCTAAAGAACTCGGTGTGGGGCGGCACCGAGAGGGGAGGAGATTCAACTGGTGGGTTGAGGGAGCGCCAGGCTTATAAAGCGCGGAAAAACCGGCCGCGGATTCGATGTGGGACGCGCATTTTTCCCGCGGAAGAGATCCTGGCCGTCCGAGCCATCGCGCGCTTGATCTGCGCCGCACGATTCATCCGCGGCGAGGCGATCTGATCTAGGCCGTCCGAAATCAATTGAATCGACGATCCAACGGCTGTGAGATCATCTCATTCGTCGAGCTCGAGCCGAAGTCTCCCGCGAGCAGCCGCTGAACCAGAGGCATCCCGACGACCTATCTTGAGCTCCCGACCACCATTTCCGAATCTGAAACCTCCATTGTGATCGTCTGTGCCTACTGAACATAACCATGCAATAAAATAAGCATGCATGCGATGAAAGGAGGATTTCGAGGGAGGCCGAAGCAACCGGAGGTGCGAGGCCATTCGGTGTTCGTGTTTTTGCATGGATAGGCCTAAACAAAGGCCGTGCATGCATTATAAATCGCATGCACGAGGAGGAAAGAAAAAAAAATGATGAGAACCCGCGTGAACCGAGGATCAAATTCAAGATTTGGAAAGTTTTTAAAGATCCGAAGATCTCGGGATTTTGATATTTATTTCACGCGGATGAACCGAGGATTCTCTGCCTATAAAAGGAGAGGCCGAGACCTCATTGCAGCTTGCTGAAGCTCTGCTGAAAACCCGAAGTCCCGCAGAGTGCTCTGCCTCGCGAAGATCTGCCCTGCGTGCATCACTTGCGCGACGAAGCAGCCCGAAGCCACCCTTGGCTTCGTGAGTTCCTTTTGTGCATCTCTTGCGCGAAAGAAGTGAAGGGGAGTCCCCTGCGCGTATCCCTTGCGCGACAGGAAGGAGCCGAGCCGCATACTTGCGCGCTCGAGTCTCTTGCCACCCTCTCTGCCCGCACACTTGCGTGGCAGGAGGAAGGATCCCACGGCAGTGTTGCATCCTTGCACACTTGAGCCTTGTGCGGCTGCCCCTTGCACCCGAGGCTTGTGCGGCTGTTGAAGAAGAAGAGGCCGCACCCCTTGCGCGCCCTTGGTTGAAGCCCGCGGGTGAGACCCTTGCGCGCCTCCTTTGAGATCAAGGCAGTATACCACACTCATTTTGTGTGTGTGTGAAGTGAAGGAGTTCGGGTTGTGTTTTACACACATTGTGTGTGCCAAAGAAGGCCGGAGCCTTGCGCGGCAGTGGAGAAGAGGAGAAGCACATGGGCAGTGTGTGTGCAAAGTGGACATGAACACACCTTGGCCGAGACTTGCACTCTGTGTGTGCATTTGAAGAAAAGGCAGTAGCCTTGTGTGTGTGCAAGAAGCAAAGGAGGCCGAGGCCTTGCCTCGTGTGTGTGCCAAAGTGAAGAAGTTTTTGTGTGCAAAGAGACAAGAAGGCCGAACCTAGGTGTGTGCACTAAGTGAAGTGACCACACTTAGAAGAAGGAAGAAAGAGGACATCCACACTATAGTATAACACACATTCTAGTGTGTAAGCAAATTGCATAAAGTGTGTGAAGTCTGAGAAGTAGGTGTGTGCTCAAAAGTAATTACACCCTTTGTGGGTCTACTGCACCAAGAAGAGGAAAGGGAAAGTGCATGCATGCATGCATGTACGTGCACACGTGAACAGAGCCAAACCAGCTTGTGTGCATTTGAGTTGTCCAAGTCTTGAAGATATTGTGATGCCATGCATTCAGTGCATGAAGTTGAAGTAAAGTGAGACTGAGCCAGACTGAAGTGAAAGATATTGTTTGTCTGAGTTTTCAGTAGATTGAGAAGACCCTGATCATCACAAGTGATCAGAGGTACAGAGCAAGGCCAGCAGTCTTTATCCCAGACTGCTGAGGATACTTGAAGAAGACCTTAAAGTGAAGAAGAGCTACTCGTGCGACTCGAGGAGCCAAGAGAAGACCCTGTGGGACTCAGGGAGAAGAAGTCTTCAGTGGGATTCTGGAGCAGGCCAGTGGGACTCTGGTAACACTGTGGGACGCAGTATAAAGACCCTCCTGTGGGACTCAGGAAAGATACAGTGGGACTCTGTATCGACCATTGTAATTTTAACAGGTTATAATGGAGAATCCATGTTGGGAGAGCATGGCAAGGATGTAGGCCTTTGGTGCCGAACCTTGTAAATCCTTGTGTCCAGTACCTTTACATTTACTGCATCATTCGTGGAAAGGTGAGAGATACAAGAAGAGTGGATCGAGGCTTTAACCAGCCATAGAGGTTTAATTGATTAAGAATCAATTAGTAAAAAGTTTTAAAGGATCACTGATTCACCCCCTCCCCCTCTCAGTGATTCACACTGATCTGGGCACTTCAATTGGTATCAAAGGGAGGTTACCTCTAAAAGATCCAAGGGAGTCTTTATGAAGTGCAGATTTGAGGAAACGAGCAACCAGCCTCAAATGGAGATATCTGCAAAGACTCAGAAAAATTGAAAGAAGAAACAGGCCAAGAAGATGAAGAAGAAGGTTGCTGCAATCAGAGAAACTCCTTCTATGGAAAGAAATGTGAAAGTCACATCAGATGACAATTCCTTTTATCATTCTTCTGATGAAGCCTGTCCTAGCTGTGATGAAGATGGAAGAAACAATGACCTTCTAAATGCAATCAAATATCTTCAGAAGACAGTCCCCAAGGAAGTGGCAATGTGTATAGCTACAGGCATCCTTGATCTTCAAGAAGAAAAATCACAGTTAGAAGAAGAAGCCAATGCAATGGAAGATCAATTGGCTAAAAGGGTTGGCATAACCAACACTCTCAGAAAGCTGGTAAATGCCAAAGATGAAACAATATCTCTTTGCAATGAAAGATATGAAGACACTTGTGAAGAATTGCAAAGATGCCTTTCTGAGAAAGAAATCTTTAAAGTAATTATCAAAGATGTTTACCATGCACTGGAAAAGAGGCACAAAGTGTCAATGAATGTCAGATATGCTCAACTCGAAGAAAAAGTCAAATTGGTGAAGGAGCTGGACAATTCATTACAAGAATTAAAGAAGGTGCATGAAGACCAGATGAAACAACTGGTGGAGAATTGGGAAGGAAAGCTAAGAACTATTGAGGATGAGAAGAACTCCCTCAATATGAAATGCTTAGAACTAGAGGTGATATTGAAAAATCAGCAATCACCCAAAGCTGAAGCCTCCCAGTCAGCTGAAAGGAGAAATGTTGCTACTCAAGTATGCTTTGAGCGGGATGATTCTAAAAGAAAGACATCCTCTAATAAAAGGGCAAAAACTTCTAAAAGGAAGGTACCATCCATACCATCTTGTACTGATGCTTCTAATTGTGTTTCCACAAAAAGTGCAGGATGGAAGAATAATTCCAAACAAATATGGATGAAGACAGTAAAGAAGCAGAGCTCTCCTGAAACAGCACAACAGGTCAAGAAAAGTATCCAACAATCAGAAGGACTCAAGAGGTCAAGATTTGTGGGTCAATGCTGGTGTTGTAATAACTATGGGCATTGTGCAAAGGATTGTTGGTACAATCCAATGAATGTCAAAGCACAGAGGAAGCCCATGCCTAGGGGGAGCAAGCCAGAAGGAAAGAAACAACATCCATAGGTCCAGAGACATCTGTTTACTGCTAACAGATTTGGATTACTTGACAACATCTGGGATGATTGCAAAAGTGGTCAAATAGATACATGTCAATCTCCAACTGTATCCAGAGCTCAAAAGAAGAAAAGATCACAGAACCTGGCTCAGAGAGATTCCTTGGGAAGCAAGCAGAAGAAAGTGGAAGATGCTCCCAAGAAGAGTTTGAAGAATGAAGAGAAGTCCTTGGAATTGAAATCCAAGAAGGGTGATGCATCCAGAAGGACCACCAAGAAATGCTTCTACTGTGGAAAGAAAGGACACATCATGGACCTTTGTAAAGAAGCCATGAAATTGAATAGAAGCAGACTGGACTCAAACAGACAATCAATCCAGAAGAAGCATATGGGATTGATTGAAAACAAGTTGCCTAAGAAAGGTAGCTTGATAGCATCCAAAGTACCATGTGGAACTTCCAAAACTGAGGCCACTCTTCCAAGAGATTTACTAATTATATGGCCAAATCAGTTGCAACTTGCCAAAGATCTACAAAGAGCTGAAGATGAAGTTCTGGCAATTGCTAAAGCAAAAGGGAAGAAGAAGATTTCACATGAAGATGTTTTGAGAACCACACCAGCACAATCATCAATGAAGATCAAATGTGCAAGTGTGAAGACTGGTGAAAATGGGACATCTCGGTTGAGAGAATCTTCTCAACCTTGTTGTTCACATTGATGAACCAAGGAGGTTCCATCTTATTCCCATATACTATTGGTATTTACATGTGCTAACATTGCATGGAATTGAAGATGATGATCATTCTCAACTGGAGGTTGGTTTGGACAGAATGAAGTGCACCCCTTGAGGGGGAGCCAATCTGGAGAAGATGATGTTCTAAAATTAATATCATCTTGAGAAAGTGAAGGTATTCCAATCATACTTTCATCCCTTGTTTCTTAATTGAGTTTATCTTGTCAATTAAGGGGGAGTATGGATTGAAGTCAAATGGATGAAAGGGGGAGCTTTATCATTGCACTGAACTTTCTAATGAGTTTTGTGAAGTTGTGCAGGATTTAGCAAATTCATTGTTATATCTGAAAAATTTTCAAACCCCTGAAGCATGATCTCACATGTATAGTGAATGGTGGACAGCATTGAGTACCTTGGTTACATCACTCTTGTTTTCTACACCGGGTTAGCCCAAGTAGACTTAGAGCTGATTTACTAAAGGTTCATTGCTCAAGTGAACATGTGACATCATCCCTCTCTTAGTGCTTTTCAAGAAGATGCTATTCGAAGGGAGAAAGAGATATTTCTGAAAGAGTACCACACCACACCTTTGCATTTGATTGCCAATAAGGGGGAGAAAAGATTGGGCACACATATTGACCCATTCATATGTGCTAAAGGAGTATATTGACAACAAATACAAAGGGGGAGATTGAAGTGCACTGTGTTGCATTTGTTGTCAATAAGGCATGAAGTTGTCTTGGAATGAATGGATGTCAAGGAGTCAAGATGTGAATGTCAAAGGATGTGATGGTGTTGGTGATGAAGGAGAATGTCCATGGTACTAAGATGCATGTCACTTAGGAGATTCACTAAGTGGCATTGGAGAATATGGTTGAAACATTCTCCATGGACATCTGACGATTGTTGAGCTGATCTTTAAGTTCAAATAACTTGTATCCTGATGATACAATGTCACAACATTGATTGAAGACCATGCATTGTCTTCACGATGCATGAGGAGTTGAAGAAGCAAGATGTTCCATCCACAACTACTAAATGGATGAAGTGGATTCAAAGAAGTCCATGTACTAACTCTTAGTGCATGTGAATTGGAAGTGATCCAACTTGATCTCTAATTGGATCAATGAAGCACATTGGAGATTTTATGTTGATTCAAGCGTTCGGTTGATGGAGAACCTTCAAGAATTCACTCCTAAGTAATAAATAAATGTTGAGGATGAATGGAGGAATTCTTAAGAAGAAGAAGCATAGAGATGGGAAGAAGAAGGCTTGAATGGCACATGGTTTGGCAATTTGTATATGGAGTACTTTGTTTTTATACAAAGGATGCATCCTTCCTTTGCCAAAAAAATTGGCCACCAAGGAGGCCAGCCGAGGGTCATCACCCAAGGCACATGTGGGACTCAAGGTCACCACGCCCATGGGGAACCCTCAAGGCCAGGGCAGCATCCTTGAGGCAGGGGCGCACCCCAAGGACACCGCATGGGCGCCTGGGGCACGCCCGGAGGAGCGCAGGGGGCCGTGTATAAGCCCCCGAGGGCACGCGGTGGTGAAATCCGCGCGCCGGAGGAGCATAGTGGGCGCTAGGAGCGCGCCCGCAGGAGCAAAGGGTGGGCGCAAGAGCGCGCCCGCTAAAGAACTCGGTGCGGGGCGGCACCGAGAGGGGAGGAGATTCAACTGGCGGGTTGAGGGAGCGCCAGGCTTATAAAGCGCGGAAAAATCGGCCGCGGATTCGATGTGGGACGCGCATTTTTCCCGCGGAAGAGATCCTGGCCGTCCGAGCCATCGCGCGCTTGATCTGCGCCGCACGATTCATCCGCGGCGAGGCGATCTGATCTAGGCCGTCCGAAATCAATTGAATCGACGATCCAACGGCTGCGAGATCATCTCCTTCGTCGAGCTTGAGCCGAAGTCTCCCGCGAGCAGCCGCTGAACCAGAGGCATCCCGACGACCTATCTTGAGCTCCCGACCACCATTTCCGAATCCGAAACCTCCATTGTGATCGTCTGTGCCTACTGAACATAACCATGCAATAAAATAAGCATGCATGCGATGAAAGGAGGATTTCGAGTGAGGCCGAAGCAACCGGAGGTGCGAGGCCATTCGGTGTTCGTGTTTTTGCATGGATAGGCCTAAACAAAGGTCGTGCATGCGTTATAAATCGCATGCACGAGGAGGAAAGAAAAAAAAAATGATGAGAACCCGCGTGAACCGAGGATCAAATTCAAGATTTGGAAAGTTTTTAAAGATCCGAAGATCTCGGGATTTTGATATTTATTTCACGCGGATGAACCGAGGATTCTCTGCCTATAAAAGGAGAGGCCGAGACCTCATTGCAGCTTGCTGAAGCTCTGCTGAAAACCCGAAGTCCCGCGGAGTGCTCTGCCTCGCGAAGATCTGCCCTGCGTGCATCACTTGCGCGACGAAGCAGCCCGAAGCCACCCTTGGCTTCGTGAGTTCCTTTTGTGCATCTCTTGCGCGAAAGAAGTGAAGGGGAGTCCCCTGCGCGTATCCCTTGCGCGACAGGAAGGAGCCGAGCCGCATACTTGCGCGCTCGAGTCTCATGCCACCCTCTCTGCCCGCACACTTGCGTGGCAGGAGGAAGGATCCCGCGGCAGTGTTGCACCCTTGCACACTTGAGCCTTGCGCGGCTGCCCCTTGCACCCGAGGCTTGTGCGGCTGTTGAAGAAGAAGAGGCCGCACCCCTTGCGCGCCCTTGGTTGAAGCCCGCGGGTGAGACCCTTGCGCGCCTCCTTTGAGATCAAGGCAGTATACCACACTCATTTTGTGTGTGTGTGAAGTGAAGGAGTTCGGGTTGTGTTTTACACACATTGTGTGTGCCAAAGAAGGCCGAAGCCTTGCGCGGCAGTGGAGAAGAGGAGAAGCACATGGGAAGTGTGTGTGCAAAGTGGACATGAACACACCTTGGCCGAGACTTGCACTCTGTGTGTGCATTTGAAGAAAAGGCAGTAGCCTTGTGTGTGTGCAAGAAGCAAAGGAGGCCGAGGCCTTGCCTCGTGTGTGTGCCAAAGTGAAGAAGTTTTTGTGTGCAAAGAGACAAGAAGGCCGAACCTAGGTGTGTGCACTAAGTGAAGTGACCACACTTAGAAGAAGGAAGAAAGAGGACATCCACACTATAGTATAACACACATTCTAGTGTGTAAGCAAATTGCATAAAGTGTGTGAAGTCTGAGAAGTAGGTGTGTGCTCAAAAGTAATTACACCCTTTGTGGGTCTACTGCACCAAGAAGAGGAAAGGGAAAGTGCATGCATGCATGCATGTACGTGCACACGTGAACAGAGCCAAACCAGCTTGTGTGCATTTGAGTTGTCCAAGTCTTGAAGATATTGTGATGCCATGCATTCAGTGCATGAAGTTCAAGTAAAGTGAGACTGAGCCAGACTGAAGTGAAAGATATTGTTTGTCTGAGTTTTCAGTAGATTGAGAAGACCCCGATCATCACAAGTGATCAGAGGTACAGAGCAAGGCCATCAGTCTTTATCCCAGACTGCTGAGGATACTTGAAGAAGACCTTAAAGTGAAGAAGAGCTACTCGTGCGACTCGAGGAGCCAAGAGAAGACCCTGTGGGACTCAGGGAGAAGAAGTCTTCAGTGGGATTCTGGAGCAGGCCAGTGGGACTCTGGTAACACTGTGGGACGCAGTATAAAGACCCTCCTGTGGGACTCAGGAGAGATACAGTGGGACTCTGTATCGACCATTGTAATTTTAACAGGTTATAATGGAGAATCCATGCTGGGAGAGCATGGCAAGGATGTAGGCCTTTGGTGCCGAACCTTGTAAATCCTTGTGTCCAGTACCTTTACATTTACTGCATCATTCGTGGAAAGGTGAGAGATACAAGAAGAGTGGATCGAGGCTTTAACCAGCCATAGAGGTTTAATTGATTAAGAATCAATTAGTAAAAAGTTTTAAAGGATCACTGATTCACCCCCTCCCCCTCTCAGTGATTCACACTGATCTGGGCACTTCACCACAAAAGAAAGCTATATACTTCCCATGTCATTAGACTCTAACCAAAACCAAAACCAAAAAGGTTAGTACAAGATCAGATAATCCAGAAAAGGATAACCCTTCATAAAAAGAAAATCTATTCTTAATATCCAAAATTTTTCCAACAAAGCACAAAGATCAACGAGGACCATTCGATAAACAATTTTTCCATAAAATTATTCAAAGTAAACAAAAATAAGATTGAAACCCAAATATTTTAAGTATTTAGTCACAAAGTCTTCCAAGTTAAATCGTAACATTTATCTCCAAACAACATTAGTTTCTCCTAAAGTCTCGTATAGAAATGTAATTAACCTAATCACATATCCTCCATGATAGGTTAATCATATTGTTAAATAACCCAAAATCAACTTACTCTTAATTCATAAAGTCACCTAACTAAAATAAATAAGTCATACTAACCAGGGACATCACGTAGGACAGTGGTAGGTGATAAATACTAGTTGCACTTTGGTTGTGGGTTCGATTCCCACAGCTTTGTCCGACACGACTGGTTGTGTAACAACCCGATATTTTATGATAAGTATTCTTGTTAATTTATTTGATGTCATGTGTTTTATGCTACAACAAGATTATCTTGTGCTATACGCCACACTGTATTACCTTGAAGTATACACAACACTATTCTTAGAATGTCTTACACATAATTTCAAGTTCGTTTTATAACAGTCATTCTACGCAACATTTAGGGTATATATATATATATATATTAAATGTATAAATAAAATATGGTTGAATTTTGTGATACGAAATAATAAAGGATTCTTGCAAAACACGCAACCCTGACTTGTTTTACATTACACGCAATCACGACCTTCCTCGATACCATGTGTTGTACGCAATACCTGGTTTTACTAAACAATGATATATTATTATAATATTATTATGAAATAGCCATTAGGAATAGTATTAACAAAATTTGGAATTTTATGACATTATTATTCATCATAAACATTTTCTAGAACATGGTATAGGAACAAAATAAATTTTTCGGGTAAAATATGTATTTTAAAAAAATGCAGTTTTGCCGACTTTTGATGGCGCAACCCTTTAAATCTAGTTGTTGACATGTTTATAAGTTAATTTTGACAAAATAAAATCCTTCATTTGAATCAGGATTTAAAAGATAACATTGGATAAAGTTTTGATATTTTTCTGATAGCTTTCATATTTTAATGAATAGTAAAAACACGCTATATTTTAATTAAAAACATCTTTTTTCAACGTAATAATTTATATGGTTAAATTATAATATTGAGTTGTTTTAAAGTATAAATAGAATATATTTTTACCATTTAAAATAATTTATTTCATTAGCACTTATTTTACATTGAAATCGTAGGTTAAATCAATTCAATCTTTTGTAATGTTTTAAACAAAAACCTGTTTTCATTCGACAATGGGATTAATTTTAATTTAATTTCTGAAACTTCTGTGTATTGAATTTAAAAAAATGGATTCCATATTTGGAATCAGTGGGTCCAAATTATGTTAATATTCTACTTTTTATTTTTGGGAATTATGAATAGTAACTACGGTAAATTTAATTTACCATAGTTAAATGTAAATCAGGTAATTAAGGGTAAGTATAATTTTATAAAATTACCCTAACACATGAAAAAATTATATTGGATGGCTAAAAGTATACTCATATCACCTAAGGTTCGGATTATATTAATTAAATGGACTTTTGACCATGAAAATAATTTATTTATTATTAATACCAAAGGAAGTGACAACATGTCACTCTCTTAAATCTTATAAGTATAAGAATTTTAATTTAGTGATAAACATCATAAAACGTCAAACATGAATAGTATCCAGAAATCTAATAAATGTATCTACATCATGATAATTTATTTAGAATTTTTTGGGATGAAATAATTGACATTAATAGTGATACATTAATGATGCAGAAATTATTTATTTAGTGAAAAATCAATAATATTGTTTTTATTGAAATAGTAATACATATCAAAAGGACCAAAAATATGCAAAAAAACTTATTATTATTGTATATATAGACCCTGATCATCCACTGGCCGAATTGTTGACCATTTGGATCCTTATTAAGGCAATTATGACACTTATATTTTTTTTAAATGATGCCAAAGTTTCCACCTTCATAATTAAATAAATATAACAATTTAAATATTGGGATTTTAAGATGATAAATTAGAGTAAAAGTATTATTGTGAAAGTTAATAGATTTATCTTTATCATAGGATTTTATTTTTAATTTTAATGCAATAAATAAGTATATTAAATAAGTATACATAAATGTTGTAGTAATTATTTTATAAAGAGATAAACCAAATAAATGGTTTTTAAAAATAATAAAATAATTATTATATGAACTATTTAATGTGATCCACTAATTTTATAGATACATATGACCTTTTATGAATCTATTAAAGCTTTTATTTAGAACATATATTCTGTATATATTTTATTTAAATGCAAATAAATGAATAGTGTCAAAATTGACACTATTGTTATTTTATAAAAATAACATATTATAAAATTGTTTAAAAATCACAAAAATATTTAAAAATTATAAATTTAAATTTATATGGTCTATAATGCAATAAAGTAAAAAATTATGGAAAACTCACAACAAATAAGTAATTATTGGTTATAATTTACAATTTAGAATTTTATTACCACAAATAAACCTAAATAGATTAAGTAAGGATAAATAAAAATGATAAGGTTTAAAATAAGATCCAAACAGGTCTAAATATGATTGGTTGATGAGATTACAACCCTATCTCATCTAATCTTAGAATATGAGTAATTTTTGGAGGTTTTTATGTGGGGATAGATTTATTATAAATTAATATTTTTCAGAATTCCAAAGGTGCCCCTCTCCTCCCTCATAAAAGGGAACCTCCTCCCTCTCCTCCTCACACCAATTTGAGCCTTCATGCTCGGAAAAACCCTGCCCATTTCACTTCCCCACTTTCCTAGATACATCCTTGAGGTCCTGGTCTTCTTCAAAGACCAATTTTAGTGCCCCAATATGAGGTCTCAAAGAGGCTCTTCAAAGAAGAGGTAATGTCCGTTATCGATTCTTTCAACTTTATTTCTTCTTACACTTCTTCTTCTTAGGTTGTTTCATTATGAAGTAATAACATCATTATAACTAATATAATTATATGTTATTATATGTATTAAACAACCATATTTCACCATCTATCCATCCTACGGAAAAAGAAATCACCGCGCGTGCGTACGTACGGAATACCGTCTCCACGCTGTGGTGTAATCTATTTTCCACCACCACCTTACTTGGATTGGTATAATGGTGTAAATAATAACTATATAAGATTATTATAAATTTATATTGATTCTTTAATTGTATACATACAATCCAATAAAATTCCATGATCATGGGAACGATATCATCGCTCGTGCGTACGTACGGAATACCGTCTCCACGACGCGATGAGATTCATTCTCAATTATTAACCATTCATAAATGATTATAACGTATATATAATAAGTAATCACGAAATATATGAAATAATAATGATACTGTATTTATGTATATATATATATATGTATTTATGTCATCCAATTAATTCCATTCAATTCAATGAGGAAACGAAAACAGCGTTCATACGTACGTACAACCTACCGTCTCCATGAACGGTGTATTTCATTCCATTTATTAATCTATTCTATATATTTATATTCTAAATATATATTATATGTAAATCATATTTTACATTCTGGATGTATGTAATCATGATCTAAGTAATCATATGAATAATTACAAGTCAAAACACGGACGACAAATGAAACGATTTTACCCAAAACGCTCTTTAACATGGAATTTACAAAATAACGGGTAATATAAAGTCATAAGTGAACCATATATGATATCATAAAAATTAATATGATTCATTAATAAGTCAATAACATTATTTAAATCATTTTACAGGAGGTTTGGATACGTACGAAGCATATCGGACCTAAGGTAAGGGATAATTTTGCAAACCTCATTTTTATCCGAGATTACTTATTCGTAAGTATTTTCTGGGGTTATTTCTATCATCCATGTCCATGATTTATAAAAGTGTTTTCATGTATTTTTAATGTCCTTTTTACCCATTTTTTACTTTTACTACATGGTATGTAAGGAATCTTTCATTTGTTTACGTTACGTGGTACTTTTTTGACTTTTCCGGCAAAAGTACGAAAAGAATGATTTTTTAACTTGTACTGCACGAATGGATTTTTAGGGTTTTATAAAGCCTTATTTACATGAAGCTTACTCCAAAAGATTTCATGACTATTTTCAACAAAATCACTTTCTTTTAAAATTACCTGGCGTTTTGTGAAAAGAAATTGATTTTGAAAAAGAAAGGATATTTTCCTCAAGAATTCAGTACAAGTGTTTTATCAAAACCATTTTCCATCTAAGATGAAATTATTTCATATGTGTATGTTTCAAGTGTAATGTCTCTATGATTGACATGGTTTAACTTTTCTTATTATGAAATGATAACCATTTCTTTTATATGGATTATGTGATGATGGGATGATGTTTAGGAAACCCATTATATTCATTGGGTTATTATGAATGATGTATGTTTATTTTGTGGCACAAGTAAGAATGATTTCACTATGAGATGGGTGGGACCTATATCTCCCTCTAATGCATCAGATAAAGATTTATATCTCATGATATAGACATGGGTGTAATGGCAAGTTATACCGGTTCAGTAATACAGGACTGGAACGAGGAGTGAACTCGATTCAGAAAGGGACTTTGTCCACTAAGATGGTCTTGGCAGCAATGCCTTGGCTACTATGGAAATAATATCATGTGCTTCATGGTTTCCACAATTACATGTTTTATTCCCATGCTATTTTATCATTCTTAATGTCTCTTTATGATCTATGCCTTACGTACTTCCATGTATTATGTCACTTCTCAAGCTTTTGATGTTTAAACATTATGTTCATGTTTTTATGTTCAAACGTATATGGTATGTTTTATTTTATCTTTGCATACCCTTAATGAGAATTTGAGCTCACCCTTTTTATTTTTTCTTTTCCCTAGGATATAAATAATTGTTTTAGGTAAGAAAAAAAAGGGAAAGATCTTTATGGGAGATGTTGAAGATCTTTCACCATGATTAGAAGATTACGTTCCAAGTTTCCAAAGACACTAAACTATTACGGTCCTTGTGTGTCTGTTTTTGTTATGTATTATGTATTCCTCTAAAGTAATATAATTTCCATGTACGTCAAGCTTCGGGTCTCTACAGTTGGTATTAGAGGAAAGGTTTAGTTAACGTTTGAAAACTAGGATGGGAAAACGTTAGTGAGATCCCTAGAGATATTTCTAAGGTATGTCCAGGGATGTCCCTAAGGATAAGAATACGTATAGGATACAATATTAGAACTACGGTAATGATCATATAATTTAACCTAAGTTGTTAGATATTGAGGATACTCCCCCTTTAATATGTTTTTTCCCTAGCCTTATTTTTGCCTCTCACACTATTCTTTTTGGGTTTTAGAAAATAGCTGGAAACGAGAAGATTCAGGATAATGGAGGATATGATAGAAAATGGAATGATTTTCTTCATGAGAAACCAAATGAAATGGGATGTGGAAGTCCAAACATAATTATTATGCTTAATAAGCAATCTCATAATATGATCAATAATCTCAACTTTGGTATGTTTCCCGACTCAGATAATAAGAGAAAGATGGAGTTTCATGATGATCATATAGGAAATAAAGTTCAATTTCCCTCATGTAAATCATGTGGGAAGAGGAATCAGGGAGATTGTTTCAAAGGAACTAGAAGATGCTTTGGGTGTAGAAAATAAGGACACAAAGCCAGTAAGTGCGAAGGAAAAGGTTCAGTTAACACCATGGACAAGGATAATGATATTTCTACGACATCAACAATGATTAGATGTTTTAAATGTTGAAGGTATGGGAATTATGCAAGCCAATGCACTAATGGAAAATCTCATGAAGAGAATTAGCATGGTAATATGGGTAGTATTTATGTGTATGATGATGAGGAGAATACAAATGATATATGAGCTGAAAGAACTGTTGAAGCTCAGTCGGTAGTTTTAGAAGGTAGTGAAATGAGTGTATGTTTATCGAGAGTTATGTTGTATAGTTAATGGTACTATGGAATAAATAATAATCTAAGGATTGTTACACTATTGTTTTTCCTAAAAGTATTTAAAAATATATGTTGAATGGTACTAGTAACCATGGAAGGTTATTCAGATATTTTTGTAATGTAGATGATATGCGCATAATGAAGGAATAAGAAGATAATGAGATGTTTGATTGTATTCTTGAGCTCATGATTGATATAAAGATTAAGTGATATCATGGTTGGAGTATAAAGAATTTTGAGGATTTTGGTATTTGGATGGTGTTAACTTTTAACTACATTCATATTTTCACTAAGGTTCAATGGGTATTCATTTTTCAAGATAATACATGATTAAGGCCTTCGAATGTTTGGAATGTGACCAACAAGACATATCTTATGATATTTGGGGATCAACGATGGTATTAGATCTCTGGTAATCGTTTTCACTATATTATGAGAGTGGACTATAGTATTATGGATAAGACTAAAGATCGGAATGGATTATGTTGGAAATATGTTAGTATTGTTTAAGGATATAAGTTTTTTTGATATTATTGATGGGATGTTATAGTAATATAGTTTTAGAAAAAGGAAAACCTGCAGGACGGGTGACAGCCCATCGCGTCAGACAAGGCTTTGGGAATCGAACCCACAACCGAAGTGTGACTGGACTTTATCACCTACCGCTGGCCTACAGGAAGTCCCTGGTTATTAGAAACTAGTTTTATTTTATTAAGCGGTATGATATATGAAGTATAAGTTCATTTCTGGAACAATATACGATTAATATAACCATAATATGGACTTATAACTGTTTCTAACCTTTTGTTTGAAAGAGATGGAATGACCTATCATTCTATCACATGATCTGCTAACACATCACGAATAAAAAATTCAACTTCATTTCGTTAAGCGATGAAGTGGAAATTGTTCAAAGCACGAACAACAGTGAGATTGTACAAAAATCAAGAAAGTATTTCTTCTAATTCAAAATTTTCACCTTTAGGGAAATTATTTTGAAAACCAAAAATGTTGTCCTACTGCTTTATATCCAATGAATCAGATGGTACCTTAGATCATCACAAATTTATGGCTTTGTGATTGATGGCTTTTTCATAGCCATGTTCTCTACCACTCTCTATCAGACCATGATAATTAGATTTTTCTTCCATATCCATATTTTCAATTATGTTCTCCTATATGGTAACCCAATGATGAGTTACTTTGGATAATTTTTATGTTTTATAATTTAGTTTTAAAAATTATGTTTCAGTATTCCTTTTTAAGATGTGGGATTCTATGAATAGTAAACGACATATAACCCCGACGAATTTCGAGGGCGAAATTCATTTTATGGGGGGTAGAGTGTAAAAACCCGATATTTTATGATAAGTATTCTCTTTAATTTATTTGATGTCATGTGTTTTATGCTACAACAATATTATCTTGTGCTATACGCCACACTGTATTAGCTTGAAGTATACACAACACTATTCTTAGATTGTGTTACACATAATTTCAAGTTCATTTTATAATAGTCATTCTACGCAACATTGAGGGTATATATATATATATATATATTCAATGTATAAATGAAATATGTTTGGATTATGTTATACGAAATAATAAAGGATTCTTGCACAACACGCAACCCTGACTTGTCTTGCATTACACGCAATCACGACCTTCCTCCATAGCGTGTGTTGTACGCAATACCGGGTTTTACTAAACAATGATATATTATTATAATATTGTTATGAACTAGCCGTTATGATTATTATTAACTAAATTTGGAATTTTATAACATTATTATTCATCTTAAACATATTCTATAACATGGTATAAGAACAAAATAAATTTTTCGGGTAAAATATGTATTTTTCAAAAAATGCAGTTTTTCCGACTTTTGATGGCACAACCACTTTAAATCTTGTTTTAGACATGTTTATAAGTTCAATTTGACAAAATAAAACTATTCTTTTGAATCAGGATATAAAAATTTACATCGGATAATGTTTTGATATTTTTCTGATAACTTTCATATTTTAATGAATAGTAAATACAGGCTATATTTTAATTAAAAACAACTTTTTTCATCGTAATAATTTATATGGTTAAATTATAATATTGAGTGGTTTTAAAGTATAAATAGAATATATTTTTACCATTTAATATAATGTATGTCATCATCATTTATTGGACATTGAATTCGTAGATTAAATCAATTCAATCTTTTGCAATGTTATAAACAAAAATCCGTTTTCATTCGACAACGGGATTAATTTTAATTTAATTTCTGAAAATTATGTGTAATGAATTTAAAAAACTGGATTCCATATTTGGAATCAGTGGGTACAAATTATGTTAAGAGGCTACTTTTTATTTTTAGGAATTATGAATAGTAACTACGGTAAATTGTTTTTACCATAGTTAAAGGTAAATCGGGTAATTAAGAGTAAGTATACTTTTATAAAATTACCATAACACATGCCAAAATTATATTGGATGGCTAAAAGTATACCAATATCACCTAAGGTTCGGATTAGATTCATTTTATGGATTTCTGACCATGAAAATAATTTAATTATTATTAATACCAATGAAAGTTACAACATGTCACTCTCTTAAATCTTATAAGTATAATAATTTTAATTTAGTGATAAACATCATAAAACATCGAACATGAATAGTATCCCGAAAGATAATAAAATTATCTACATCATGATAATTTATTTAGAATTTTTTGGGATTATATAATTATCAATAATAGTGATACATTAATGATGCAGAAATTATTTATTTAGTGAAAAATCAATAATATAGTTTTTATTGAAATAGTAATACATATCAAGAGGACCACAAATCTGCACATAACTTATTATTAGTGTATATATAAACCCTAATCATCCACGGGCTTAATTGTTTACCATTTGGATCCTTATTAAGGAAATAATGACACTTATATTATTTTCATTTAAATGATGCCAAAGTTGTCACCATCATAATTTAATAAATATAAAAATTTATATATTGTGATTTGAAAATGATAAATTCGAGTAAAAGTATTATTGTGAAAGGTAATAGATTTATGTTCATCATAGGATTTTATTTTTAATTTTTATGCAACAAATAAGTATATTAAATAAGTATACAGAAATGTTGTAGTAATTATTTTATAAAGAGATAAACCAAATAAATGGTTTTTAAAAATAATAAAATAACTGTTATATGAACTATTTAATGTGATCCACTAATTTTATAGATACATATGACCTTTTATTAATTTGTTAATGCTTTTATTTCGAACATATAATCTGTATATATTTTATTTAAATTAAAATAAATGAATAGTGTCAAAATTGACACTATTGTTATTTTATAAAAATAACAAATTATAAAATTGTTTAAAAATCACAAAAATATTTAAAAATTATAAATTTAAATTTATATGGTCTATAATGTTATTAATTAATCAATTATGGAAAATTCACATCAAATAAGTAATTATTTTTATAATTTAGAATTTAGAATTTTATTACCACAAATAATCATAAATAGATTAAATAAGGATAAATCAAAATGATAAGGTTTAAAATAAGATCAAAACAGGTCTAAATTTGATTGGTAGATGAGATTACAACCCTATCTCATCTAATATTTGAATATGAGTCAATATTGGAGGTTTTTATTTGGGGTTAAATTTATTATAAATTAATATTTTTAAGAATTCCAAAGGTGCCCCTCTCCTCCCTTATAAAAGGGAACCTCCTACCTCTCCTCCTCACACCAATTTGAGCCTTCAAGCTCGTCCATCCTCTGCCCATTTCCCTACCCCACTTCCCTAGAAATATCCTAGAGGTCCTGGTCTTCTTCAAAGGCCAATTTTAGTGCCCTAAGAGGAGGTCACAAAGAGGCGCTTCAAAGAAGAGGTAATGTCTGTTACCGATTCTTTCAACTTTATTTCTTCTTCCACTTCTTATTATTAGGTTGTTTAATTATGAAGTAATAACATAAGTATCAATCACATAATAATATGTTATTATATGTATGAATCAACCATATTTCACCATCTATACATCCTACGGAAAAAGAAATCACCGCGGGTGCGTACGTACGGAATACCGTCTCCACGCCGCGGTGTAATATATTTTCCACCACCACCTTACTTGGATGGATATAATGGTGTAAATAATAACTATATATGATTATTATAAAGTGATATTGATTCTTTAATATTATACATACACTCCAATAAAATTCCACGATTATGGGAACGATATCATCGCTCGTGCGTACGTACGGAATACCGTCTCCACGACGCGATGATATTCATTCTCAATGATTAACCATTCATAAATGATTATAAAGTATATATAAAAAGTAATCATGAAACATATGAAATTATAATGATAATGGATTTATTTATATATATATATTTATGTCATCCAATTAATTCCATTCAATTCAATGAGGAAACGAAAACAACGTTCATGCGTACGTACGGCCAACCGTATCTATGTACAGTGTATTTCTTTCCATTAATCGATCTATTATATATATGTATATTATGAATATATATTATATATAAATCATGTTTTACATTCTGGATGTAAGTAATCATGATCTGAGTAATCATATGAATAATTACAAGTCAAAACACAGACGACAAATGAAACGGTTTTACCCAAAACTCTCATTAACATAGAATTTACAAAAGAACGGGTAATATAAATTAATAAGTGAAATATATATGATATCATAACAATTAATATGATTCTTTAATAAGTCAATAACATTATTTAAATCATTATACAGAAGTTTCGGATACGTACGAAGCATATCGGACCTAAGGTAAGGGATAATTTTCCAAATCTCATTTTTATCCGAGATTGCTTATACATAAGTATTTACTGGGGTTATTTCTATCATCCATGTCCATGTTTTATAATATTGTTTTCATGTATCATTAAAGTCCTTTTTACCCAAATTTGACTTTTACTACATTGTGTGTAAGGAATCTTTCTTTTGTTTTCGTTACGTGGAACTTTTTTGACTTTTCCGGCAAAAGTACGAAAAGAATGTTTTTTAAACTTATACGGCACGAATGGATTTTTACGGTTTTATAAAGCCGTATTTACATTAAACTTACTCCAAAATATTTCATGAATAATTTAAAAAAAATCCCTTTCTTTTAAAATTTCATGACATTTTGTGAAAAGAAATTGATTTTGAAGAAGAAAGGATATTTTCCTCAAGAATTCATTACAAGTGTTTTATCAAAACCATTTTCCATCTAAGATGAAATTATTTCATATGTGTACGTTTCAAGTCTAATGTCTCTCTGATTGACATGGTTTCACTTTTCTTATTATGAAATGATATACATTTATTTTATATGGATTATGTGATGATGGGATGATGTTTATGAAACCCATTTTATTCGTTGGGTTATTATAAATGATGTATGTTTATTTTGTGGCACAAGTAAGAATGATTTCATTATGAGATGGGTGGGACCTATATCTTCCTCCAATGTATTGGGTAAAGATTTATATCTCATGATATAGACATGGCTGGAATGGCAAGTTATACCGGTTCAGTAATACAGGACTGGAACGTGGAGTGAACTCGAATCGGAAAGGGACTTTGTCCACTAAGATGGTCTTGGCAGCAATGCCTTGGCTACTATGGAAATCATATCATGTGATTCATGGTTTCCACAATTACATGTCTTATTCCCATGCTATTTTATCATTCTTAATGTTTCTTTATGATCTATGCCTTACGTACTTCCATGTTTTATGTCATTTCTCAAGCTTTTGATGTTTAAACATTATGTTCTTGTTTTTAAGCTGAAATGTATATGGTATGTTTTATTTTATCCATTATTACCCTTACTGAGCATTTGAGCTCACCCTTTTTATGATTTCGTTTCCCTAGGATATAAAGAAAGGTTTTAGGTATGAAAAATGGGAATGATCTTTATGGGAGATGTTGAAGATCTTTCACCATGATTAGAAGATTACGTTCCAAGTTTCCAAAGACACTAAACTATTACGGTCCTTCTGTGTCTGTTTTTGTTATGTATTATGTATTCTGCTAAAGTAATGTAATTTCCATGTACGTCAAGCTTCGGGTCTCTACAGGTTGTCACACGGTCTGTGTGTTTTCCTTTTTCTAAACTATATAATTCTCAAATCATTCCCCAAAAAGATATAAAACCATAAAAAATAACCATAACATAATTTAACCTCAATTTTATCTCATGCCTTTCACTTCCATCATAACATATAGTAACCCATAATTACCTCAAAAGTAAGTATCATATAAACCCAAATGGTTCTTTATAACTATGTCCACAAAAGAACAGATAACTATTCCTTGAATAAAATTTTCATATATTAAACATCAGGGTTACACATACTATAAAATGTCTTCTAATGTAACCACGTCATCAAAAGAGACTTAATACTCTTAAGAATTTCACCATAACTCTTGAAGCCCTTAAATTTTTACTTCTTACTCATTCAAAATTCTTCATGATCCATTAACAATTCCTTTCCAACATATTCTGAAATACTTCTTTCCTACAAAAAAAATCATGAATCATATCCTAAGATTCCAAAATAGGAAAACATAAGTTATGAAATAATCCATACCTTTGATTGGTCCTTGTCTGTTTCTTCATCCTCAATCAGAATGAAATTAGGTATTGGTAAATGAATATTTGTACGATCTTGGTGATCCCATTCAAAAAACTTCTTCATAGGACATGTGTTTGCATAGTGGCCATGCACACCACATTTAAAACATTAAATTGATCCCTCAGAAAGAACTTCTTTCCCTTTCCTCGAGTCAACTGGACGCTTCCTTTTTCCATGGCAGGTTCTTCCTTTATGACCTACATTTCCACATCTATAGCATATTTTTGTCCCTTTGAAACATTTTCCTAGGTGTTTCTTTCCACATCTTTGACACATATGTTTTTGAACACTCTTACCTTTATGATTATTACCTATAGTTCTGTAGGGATTTTTTCTCGCATATTTGATGCCTTAGATAAATCACCAAGGTTTAGGTGGTCAATCATGACTCCAGATAGTTGGTTCAGGATAAACACAAGAGTTCGCATTGCAGCTCCCATATCATTCAGTTGCTCGCTCAAAAAAACTGTCACAGTTTCCTTCACAACCATTATTACTTTGGTGCCTGCTAGATCCATCAATTTACAGAAACCAAAAAGGTCAGTGTGAGTATATCAACAAAACCATCATGTACTAATGAGGAAGATAAACACTAATATATACTTACTTATTCACTTTATCAAAAACTAGGACTCTTTCTGAAATCCTAACCATTATGGTAATGTCACTTATGTTAAAAGAATACCCTAACCTCAAAAGTTATCTAAACCGACCTCTGATACCAACTATAAGGCCTCACCCTTAATCCTTACTTAATCTTGAGTTATTATAAGATTACACATTGATGATCTTTTCAGGTTTAGAGTTTTAGAGAATTAGATCATAAAACATTCATTACATTCCACATTTAAACAAAGTGGTAGCATAAAAAAATTGTAATCATTTTTTCCCATCAATGGAAACATATTTAAAAATAAAGCATGGATTCTTTCTTGACACTTCCTTGACACTATCATAATATAATGTACCATTCCCTTGACCTGTGAAAAACATTTCAAAAAAACTTGGGATAAGCATAAAAATCTCAGTAAGGGTTATAAAAAATATGGAAAGGAAACATGAGTTCATATATACATAAGAATGAAGTAATACTTTACCCATAAAACATAGGATCTTTAACATACCTCATAAAATCATGAATAAATCATAGAAATCATAAGACACAAAAGGTAACTTGAGACATTCATAACATTCTTACGTAGGGAGTAACCCTCTTGGTTACGTTTGGAATACCTACCACAGTATATTCCCTAAATCTTTTCGGAGTAACCTTAATGTTTCACTCCTTCGCGTTACCCAATGCATTGCAGAGATATATTGGGCTCACCCGCCCTTAGTTTATCATGGAACCACCCATCTTCATAACAATGACCAAGAAACACAACATAATCGTATCACATAAAAACATGCATAAAGGAAACATAACATTTCCACTTTTCAATCACAAGATATCAATAAAACAAATTGATATAAAAACTTTATGAAAACCATTTTCAATACCATAATAAAATAAAAGTAAAACAAGGTATTTATTTTTCATTAAAAAAAAGTATGGCTTGTAGTGGAATCTGAAACTCAAATAATGGTCACGGCGGCGGAGAAGACGTTGTCACCGCATACCTACGACAGAAACATTCCCTTTTTTCGTTTAGTGAAACTCTTCGTATAAAAAGATTCCTTTTCGATAAACGTAAAAGTCAATGGGGTTTAAACACCATATAAAATTAGTTTTTGTATAAAACGAAATATTCCTCAATGAAAGGTGATTGAGACAAAGTCGCATACAAAGACTGTATCCTTGGATTAAGGATAAATCAATTACATAATTATGTGTGACAAATGAATACACAAAATATAGGTAGATATTAAGTGAAACAAAATCAGAATAAATTCACACATATTAATAGAACGACATATTCAAAGAGTACAAGTTTATCCCAAAGTATCAAAATTGGGTTAAGAAGTTCCCTTGCAAAAATTTGACAGCCTAACGACGTCACTTAAAAATTCAGAAATAGAGTTGATGAGAGATAAAAAGGGTACCTCATCACTTGGACATAATATTTACATCAATAAGGATATATAAGAACATATCCCAACATAATATTATGTGAAATAAAAGACATAACAAAGGAAGTCTTTGAAAAGAGGAGGGTGAAAGGTTCCCTTACCGACTTGGGTAACATTGGAAACATACACCCCATTGAAGAAGAGTGATAAAATGTATATGTAAATACCAATAAATGAAATTAAATTACACAAAGAGTATAATAATGGGAAGTAAATACACCAATCAAAGGAAATGGTGGCAAATGTAGCATAAATCTCACGGGACTAAAAGTGAGATGAAAAATCCCTTATGAAGACTCGACAGCCTAACAGCGCCACTTAAAACTTCCAAAAATGGATTGATGAGATCAAATGGGGTCTCTAATAATATTACAATAAAATTTACTACAAGATGAATAAAAAATTACATCCCCCATCATAAAAAAGAGGATCTTAAAAGAAGTGACATAAAGGAGAGTACTTAAAAAGAAAGAGAGAGGTTGGATCCCTTACCTTGAGTCCGACTTGACTCGATCGTTCTTCAATGTCCTGAATAATAAACTTGAGTTAATTTCTACTTTTTTAAGAACCTTTTTCCATTTCATTATTCCTTTTATATCACTTATTACCATGTCATGAACACTATGTTATTATTTAAGTTAATAACGGTCGTTCTAACGATCATTGGTACTTGAGTTAAGAATACTCTATAATTACAAGTTGTTCATGTGGTAAAATATCCATTATATCCAGAATGGTATTAATTATGTAGATATAAAATATATTATATATATCCAGTATATTCATGCATTTATAATATTACATAACATTTAGAGTTAAGAAATGAAATGCACTGTTCATGGAGACGGTAAGTCGTACGTACGCATGAACGCTACTTCCATTTCTATTTAATATTTAATGGAATTAAAACATAATTATACATAATAGTATTTTAATTCCTGTATGGTATCATATATAATATCATTAAATATATCCTTTATACATACCACATATGGTATTAACGAATCAAATCACTTTGTGGGGGCGTTAGTCCGCACTTCCTAAACTGATGATATTGCATATACCCATAATGGAAGCCATAAAGGTATGACATAAATGAAAAATACAGAAGATTAAGGAAAACATAAACATATTATATATCATATATAAATGTAGTGAAATCATAATGGCCACCATGAAAGGTGTTAAGAGAAGATTGAACAATCATCGTTTCATGAGTCAGTAATTCTTCATCCACAGAAACAATATGTTCTTTAACCATTAGACGAAGGTGTGTATAAATGTAGCTCGAATACATAACATAAAAACATACTAGTATATTAAATATACTGGTGTTGTTACAAAATAAAGTAATAAAAAGATTTTAGGGGGTGGAGAAGTAAAATAAAACAAAAGGACTCAAGTGAATACATTACCTTAAAATCGGGTAACTCCCTTTGGTTTGAGCTCAAAGGATTCTTTAGGAAGACTTCTGACCAAAGTGAGGCATCTACGAGTTAGAGAGGGATGTGGAGAGACAAAATGGGCAGGGGTTGGCCGAGCCAAATGCTTTGGAAGTGTGGGTAAGGACGTATAGGTGGGGGCCTTTTATAAGTGGAGAGGAGGGGCACTGTTGGAATGTAAAGAAATGTTACATTATTTTAGACTGAGTTTCGGATTTTAATGGTCCCAAATTGATATGTTTCTAAGATAAGGTGATAAGGGTTCGAAATCCACCCATGCATTAGGTTTTTTTCATGTGTAGGTATTAGATTTTACATTATCTTCCCATTTTATTTAAATCGTTAAATAATGAGGACACCGCTGCATCATCATGATGTCATAAATAATATAATTTATTTAATGTCTAAAAATTAAAAAACTAATACTATGATGTAGTAAATCTTTTTATCTTTCCAATGAATATTTTTAGTCAATAATCAGACTTGTATAACCCCATTTAAAAATTCTTTTAGTAAAACAACTCATGTTTGTCTCATTTTTATTCTAACATTAAATAAAAAAGTATTTATGTCATTTTCTAACCAAAGTGGCTCCATGGGGTCCCGCATTTGTCCCATGGATTGTATTGGTCGGGAATGACTAATCTAATGATGGTAGGACATGTGTCTAGGCCATTTCATATTATTAAAACATTATTTTTACCTTAAACTACACTAATTACCTCTAATCACGATTAAAACTTAATAAGTTACTATTCACCAAAAAATATTTTAATCCCATTGAATGAAATTTTACTTCATAATGACAACCATTTATGTCGGAATTTTTATATTCGAAACATAAATGTGGCAAAATTTCATTTAAACCGAAAATCAGTTTTTATAAGTACCACTTAGTGGTTTAACTATTCATGAAAAATTAATGTTTCTAAGAAAATTACCAAAAATTCACCCTAAGCTATATTTGATATTCCGAATTCAAAAATAATGTCTATTTTAAAAAATTCATAACATATAAGTTGCATTAATTAATTTAATAATTAATTCTCACTGTCAGAACAAATAGCGTGTTTTTATGAAACAATATATATCAAAAGATTGACACTAGTTTAAGTCAAATTTCAATGTGTAATTAATTCCAATGACCACTATTTGATTAAATGGTAAAAATATATTCTAATTTCACTTTAAAACCAATTCTACATATAATATAATCATATAAATAAATTAGATTAAAAAGAGGATTTGGATTAAAATACAACATTTGTCACTATTCATTAAAAATTGAACTTTTTCGGAAAAATACCAAAAATTTACACAAAGTAAATTTTGATGTACTGATTCTAAAGAAGAATTTTATTTTGTCAAATATAACACATAAAATTGTCAAAAAGTGGATTTAAAAGAGCATCTCCATCAAAAGGCGGTTAATCGACCTTTTAATGAATATTAGAATGGTTACGCTTAAAATTAGATTCATTCGAATTTTTAATCCTATAACATTTATTGTAAAAAGTAAAAATATTTGAAAAACATATATAATCATTTTCTAGTTAGTTCTATTCATTCCCGCCATCACAACAGCTTGGTGTTAACTACCTTTTAAAATAATATTATTTTAATATTAGAGTGGAACGTAAGATTCCCAAGAAACTCGTTTTTGCGTGTTGGGTACGCCATCGAGCATAGTGTCCCCTTTAATGTTATATTAATAATTTATTCACAAATATGGATAAATTTGAAAATTACATACTCTTTATTTACTTATGGTGTTACAATATATACTTCAGTAAAATAAAATATCTCCTAAAACGATATTAATCAATTTAAGATCTCATCTCTTAAAACCTCATCGGGGTGTCAAAGACTATGAGCATAGGGTCATCCATAATATTATACACCTAACATGGTTTATATATATTAATATGACTTCTAATGAAACCATAATAATCTATTTTGTTTTCTATACCATTCTTTAATACACAATATAATATCTCAAAATGTGAACTCTCGGATATAGTGCAAAAAATATAACCTTTTTATTTCCAGAATTGGTACTAATGAATGTCATCGAATTTTCAGCATAAAAATATTATAACATTTAAAGGTAAATTTTGGATCGATTACATTTATATAAACCATTTTTTAATGTTTTTGAGGATTAGGATGAAATCATACATAAGTAATATTGAAAAAAAAAATCTACAGAGAAACATTCCCACTATAATAATCATTTCATATTCAGTTTTTTTTAATGAACATCATACATATAAAACCCCATTATACATATTTCATTAAACATGAAACTTAATAACATGGGGAATTAGAAATAAAATAAGGGTTAGATCAAATGATATTTAAGGGTAAACGAAAGAATTTTTAGTTCAATTTCATCAGTGGTTATAATAATGGAATATATTAATGATGACAAAATTAAAGTGCATTAGAATAATTTAATAATATTAATTCCCATAAAGATATAGATAATAAAACATGAAATTATTTCATAATGATTTTATTAATGAATGATTTATCATAATGAATAACCAAAAGCCATTTATTATCAATAACAATCATAAAAAACAATATAAAACCATACAAAAAATAATGAAAATGTGTAGGAATATTAGAACATCATTTTTATAGAATATTTATAGATCTTTTATAGGTCTCGTACAAATAGAATAATCATAGGAACTATATTCAATATAAACTTTCAGAGAACAAGAATATTATATAATGTAATGGATAATTATCATGGAATAAAAAATGTATTCATAATGTCAAAGAAACACAACATAAATAATGTATATAGGGCATTCACATAATTTATAAAATAATAAAAACAATCATTATAGATTTCATTAACTAATTAACCAATTAAAGGGAAACGGGTTCCTTAACAATCTCTTTGAACCATGATTAACACATAGAAAAGAAACATATTCTATAAATATTTTTTTGAGACATTATTAAACCAGATAAAATAAAAACGATATATTGAAGTATATTTGAAACATTATTAAACTGTTAAAAAATGGGTTCTATAATAATCTCTTTTATTAATGATTAATCCATTGAAACAAACTAGGTTCCATAAGGGTGTCTTTGAATCACTATTAACCAATGGAAATAAAAATAGTTCAATAAAAAGAAAATTTAAATAAGATTATTCCATGGAAAAGAAATGGTTTACATAAAAAAAATTTGAAATAAGATTAACCAAGGGAAAAATGAGTTCATTAACAACTTATCATCATTAACATTAATACTAAATATAATGAATTGGAATGGTATCCTTATCCAAGTTATGCATTTGTAACAAAAAACAATGCCATCATATATTGAAAATTAACATTAATGGACACATAGATGATTTCTTATGGAAAATAATTTTTCATTTTTAGTAATTTTTTACTACTAAAAAATCATATAATATTTTTGTAACCATTTTCATTGAATATAAACTTTAAAACCTATCATGGATTCTTATAAATTAATTTAAATCACTTCTTCTAGAAAATAAAAATCATTATTTGAAAAAAAATAAACTTTAATATTTTCAAAATCATTATATATGAAACTAATAAAAAATTATAATGAATATTTAAATCATATTGTACTCATGTTAGTGGGAAATTCTCTTGATATAGTGCATGTTAAAATAATGATTCCTTTTATATTTCTAGTAAATTTTTTACGATATGTTTTTAAAATAAACAGAAATATTCATTTGGAGATATTTTTTACAATTTATAAAATTGGTAAAAATGTTATTAACTGATAATTATATGAGTATCATAAACAATTGGGGAACAAAATTTAAGAAAACAAGGTTTTTTAGGGAAAATGATTCTCAATCGAAGACTAAAATAAAGATGATTTTTCATAAAATCATAGTTTGAACTCTTGAGTACATAAAGAGAGGAAAATTAAGGTAAACGATTATTTTGATAAAATAGTAAGAAGATATGAAATTTAATTACTTTCATGAGACATTGATCATATTATTTTATCATCATAAGCATAGAAATAAATAATCTCGATAAATGAAGAGATTTTATCATTGAACCATTACCACATTGGTAACTTTGAATTGTACACACTGTAGTGGAATTAATTAAATAAATCCATATATATCCTACTAATAATTAAATTTATAATATTTCATGTTAATGGGATTGAATATACACCCCATTAAAGTCAATAGGGTCTTAACAAAAAAGTCTATAAAAGAGATAATTGAGAAAAAAATCCCTTACATGTTTTGTATCTTTTGAAATGTAAACCCCATGAAAGAGATATCATGAATTGGATTTGTAAATTACAATAATTATTAATAAAATAATAAAATCATTACATGTATATAAACCACATAAAATAAATAAATGGTGAATATGGATCACATCTTACAAATGGAGAAATGTGATATGAAAATCCCTTATATAGAGTCCAACCATTCAATTCTTGTCATTTATTTCCTATATAATTTTATTATATAAAATATTTTACATCTAAAAAAATTTCAATTTATAATAAATTATAATTAAATAATTAATATTATTTCATTAAAATGACATATTCTAATACTTAATCACATCAGTCCATGTTTAGTGTTTTTAGGATGTTTTGTACATTAATTAAAAATGAAATCACCATGTTGATAGTTTTTAAATTTGTAATTATTTCAATATATTTATAATAATTTAAATGAAATAATAATCATATTTATTCAGTAATTATAAGTTTAATTCAAATCATGAAATTTTTTTCTAAAAATTTAATACGTTATAATCATAGATATGGTAGGTCGTAAGTACATGAGTAATGTTTCCATTTTTCAATCATCCTTATGGAAATATGGTATATGTTATTTTATCAGTATATAATTATATAAATATCATGAATTAATTATTATTTATTTAAATATTCTTATATATATCATTATTTTGATGTTGTGATGAAAAAGGAAATGTATCTCTTCGTAAAGGCAGTAGTCCACATGTTGAGGAATAATGTTTTAATTTATCAGAATATTAAAAATAATAATAACTTCACTTCTCATATAGATAAATAATTCATAAATATACTTATAACATTACATATATACAATATATTCCTTAATATTATCCTTATTACCTTCCAAGTAATCTGTTAGTGAAAAAGGAATCACATCTCTTCATTGAGTGGAAGTTCACAATTCACATTATTGGCGTTATTTCCCCCCCCTAAAATGGAACATTAAAAGGTATATGTGATATAATAAATAAAAATTAATAATATAATTAAAAATAAAATACATATAATTTCAATCCACCATTAAAAAATATTGTGGTATGTGACAATTTAAAATTAATGGCATCAGTTCATGAGGTCATAGTCCTCTATAAACTCAAATAATGATTTCTTACCCATTTGAAGTAGGAGGATATGAATTTCTGTTATTTAATTATTTTTATGAAATATAAATATATATGGGATAATTTTTCTATCATATTATTATGAATTTATAAAATTATAAATTATTGTAAGAGGAAATAAAACAAAAACATATAGTTGGGAAATTTTTCTCTCCCTAAACAACCTGTTTAGGTTATACCTAACGTATTACTCAAATTTTTTTGTAAAAAATAATTAATAAAGTATTAGTGGAAGGAATTTAGGATGTTTAATTTCTAGGTATTTTCTGATCCAACATGGTTTTGTGTTTGGAATAATAGATGACAGGGGTAGTTGTATTATTAGTAAATTTAGTGGAAAATGTTCAATTTTTGAAAAAAAATGAGAGTAAACATTTTATTTAAATGAAACAAGGCTCTAAAATGGATAATTAGAAATATATATATATATATATATTATTGGATATAAATATTACTTTAATGTAGTTTTCAGTCGTTTTTAGGTCATTTTGACCATTATCTTTTTGGATTAACCCCTAAAAACTTGTTTTCTCATTAATATCGGTAGTTAGATTTTTTTTAACAATTATTTATGGATATAAATAAATTAAAACATATCATATCATATAAATTATCATTATTTAAAATATTTAAATAATTTTAACAAATATAATTCATTTAATTAGTAATATTTATTATAAAATTAAACCCCCGGACGCGATGAAAACGATGAACTTTCTAAAGAAAAATTTCCAATGAATATATTGTTTTTTCAACTATATGACTAATAATAATTATTACATGAATATTAATTTATATATATATAGATATTTAATATCTAAATTTATTTTAAATTTTCACACATTAGTTGTTATTCTATTTAATGTAAAATGATACACGTTATGCACTTTTAACAACTGTTTAGAAACTTTTTTTAAATCCAAGGACAAAATTATAATATTAACCATTATTATAATAATTATAAATTAATTAATATGATTATAAATGATTCAATAATAATTATGTGACAAGATAAAAATTTCAAAATATTGTGAAGCTTTTAAATATTATCACGTAATGAATGAAATGGCATTTTATAAAATATAGAATTTTTCAGTATTCACTGAAAAATAAATATTTTCATAGAAATAAAAAAAATTAGAAAAAGAAAATACTGATATTCTAATTTAAAAAATAACTTGATTTTTATAAAATAAATTTTCTAAAATTTCCAAAAACAAATTGAATAATTATTCTTAAAATGAAATAAATTATTTTTTAGGAAAACATATTTATGAATTATAACATTGTATTACTATAAATCGATTGATTATTTACTAAAATTTTACTAAATGAATATATTGGGTATAATATATATATATATATATCATAAAGTAGTTAATAATAATCATAATAACTAATTTAATTGATAAGTCATAATTACTAAATATTTTATGCGGTGTTTTTATCCGTTTTTATGTCGATTGTTTCATTGAACATAGTATTATTTATTACAATATATGGAAGTTACACTACCCACTTGACATGAAATCATCATTGAGAAGTAGTTTTATTCAAGAATGTCTTTTATTTTAGTGGATGCCAATCAAATGGTACATACGAAGATGTGTGAACAAAGTTGGATGATATGATGTGGAGGGGTTTGGCCTTTCCCAACGTGTCTTCGTATTGTTCTAAAATGTTATTAAATAATAAGGAATATGTTGTATGGATTTTTTTATAGTTATAGAGTTTTAATCATCTGTCAATCAAGAACTGAAAAACTATTAAAATGATAGATGACCTTTTAAACCAACTATGTGGATACAGTTTGTCTTTTGAAGATAGAAATATTTCCTATATATCACTACCTGAGGGTGAATGAAGATGAAATTTTGGAGACTTCCTTAAAATTATTATATGAGAACATCTAATTTGTATTCATGTCTTCTTCTTTTATGAACACACTATCCATATTCATCAGTGCTATGAAATATGTGTTATTGGAATTTTTGGATGAGATCATTAGACAAATTGATTATATATTTACCTATTAAAAGTCATAGGGGGAATAATTGGAATGTTCGAGCTATTTTTTAGGTCCTTTTATGCCAATAGATGTATGTGAGGTTTTGCAATTGTGATCTCTATGAGTGAGAGGTACTTATCCATGGAATGGTGGTGTCTCAGTAGTTTCTGACCACATACCTATCAAAGGGTGAGAAAGTTGATTCATTGGATTCTCCAATGAATATGTAAGAATTATATAGTTTCAACAGTCTCACAAGTTGTTATTATATTGTTACACATATTTCCTCTCTTGTTGAAACCCTACCGTATGTGATGACTAGAAAGGACATAGATTTTATGTGTAGTGATATATAATGATTGAAACTTCAAATAAATAGATATTCTATAATTTTATAATAATATTCAACACATTTCCAAAAAATATATCATTGGACCATATGTGTCTATTTTCATTGGATACTAGACTAAAATATTACAATTTCATAAAATTTCTTCAACATCTCCCATAGTGATCATTCCACATGGAACTATTTTTATACATTCCCTACATAAAAACATTCATCCAAACCTGGGGAAATGAAAAATAAGAAATAATGAGATGAGATGATCACTTTTGTAAAAAATGGATGCATCAATATAATCTGAAAATATGCGTTTGATAATATAATGTCTCGGCCCAAATGACCATTAAACTGGAATCTAGACCGGTTGCCACATGACCTCAAGATCATCTCCCCAAATTCCAATGGTTTCCAACTAGTAGTGAAAGCCTTGGTTCTTTATATGGAGAAAATATTCCATAATATATCATAGTATACAAAGTGGTATAACTAGTGAAAATATGTAGACAACAAAAAAAGCATAAATAATAAATGACTAATAGTAGAAAGTAAGAAAAAAAGAGAACATCGTCAAAACAATAAATTTGAAATCTAAAATCAAGTGGCCAATAAAAATTCAATATAATTAATCATGTGGTGTTAGGTGTTACAACTATGTGCAAGCAGTACAATATAAAAAGAGAATAAAGTACTCAATGGAAAACTCCTCGATTATCTTGAGAATGATCTCGGTCTTGGGCTCCCTAGATCCCTTGTACATAGCACATCACAAGGAAGGAATGAAATGAAAAATGAGAAAAAATATCTACTTAGGTACAAAACTATTCTGGAGAACTGTGTGAGATATAAATCACATTATGAATGCACCTACAGTGCATAGGCCAAACCATCTTGTGCAATAATCAAATAAATTGTTCAAAACTTTTATCAATACAGAGTAGTAACACATTAAATAAAAAAACATTGTCTGGTTTCCCAATAATAAATCCATCCCTTATCAGCAAATTCTGCCTAATATGGATGTCTGAATGGGGTACCTATAAAATACCTAATATGTATACAAGGGGCCACAATGGTTAAGGAAACCCTATAATATGTACACTGACAACGATTGTGCTTTGACCTGGGGTATAATTCACTATCCATCATTCAAAATTTCATGTAAATCAAGGGGAGAATCCATGTGCATAATATGGATTATTATAATAATTATTGATATTCATTTCATATGAATAAACAATAAAATTAGAAAATCCATTAAATCCAGAGATGGAGTCTTGTGTCCTTTCAAGGGAATCTAATAGAATAAAAAGTATAGTAATAATAAAATATGATAATTAAATGACACTATGTTTATCTAAGGAAATTAATATAGAGTCCTTATATCACTATAAGGCTTGGTATCTTTTGAGTCCATCCTAGGTATCTCATATAGGGTACCGAGTATTACCCAAAGAATTGTGGTGCCATCTTTCCAAAAGGACATTCCACAGTTGCTCCAATATGTAACCCATACCATTCATAAGTATAATAAATCACCAAAGAATCCCTTATAAGGAAGGCCAATGCATCTCCCCTGGAACATCGTGGTATAAACACCTGATCATATGTGTCCATCCATGAATCCTGAATGGGTAATGCATGTTTTCCCCACACCTTATTTTAAATGAACCATTCCATGAAATAATTATTTTACAAGGAAATGAATTTATAATATTTCATTCCACTACATAAACATCGCATGTAATCAAGGGACTAGTAAGATCCCAAACTACGAAGATGGCCAAAGGAAAAAATTCAATCCATCAAAATGGCATAAGGAATTTAACATAAAATAATGCATGTAAATATTAAATGACATTATTTGATTTTTATTGTCTCATTCTAAAACGATTTGAGTATATATGAAGACAACATAATAGGGTATAATAATTAGTTACTTTCATATGTAGTGGTATATAAAAAATTACAAGTCATAAAAATTCCTCGATCCATAGGTCATCAATATTCCTAAATAGAACAAGCTAACAAGATTTTTAGTGCGTTAAATTAAATAAATGGGTTGGTTATGCCAACCTTGACATTTCATTCAACTTAAAACTACCTATTTCAATGAAAAGAAACTCATAATGAATAAGTGGTTTAATAAAATAATTCCATTATATTCAACTAATCATGAAAACTATTTTTTTTAACATGTCTATCACAATTAATACATTAAATGAAAGGCATTCCATTATGACAATCCATTTCCTCCAAATAATGATATGTACATTATAAAAACAAGTTAAATGGATATTATGTGTTGAGAAGGAATATAGAATGTCCTAAGGTCAAGAATGAATTTATCAACTTGGGTAATTGTTGAATCCAATTAAGTCAAACACTTATGAGGTGTTTGGTTTTATTTATAAATATACTAGTTTCCTATATAGGAAAAGTAATTTTATAAGGCCTTCCATATTGAGCATTTATATTAATTTAATTCAATCCAATTAATTATGAAAAATGAGGCAATTTACTTATTGAGGTTCTGGAGACACTTAGAAGGTGTCCTTCACAAATGGGCATTTACCTACTTCAGAAAATACCATTTATTAAAGAAGTTATTCAATTTAAAAAATTGTACTTGTGTGTATAATATTATTGGTTCATTGAATGTAAATCACTTATACAAAAACCCCTATATATAAAAAAATGAATGTCAAGGTCCTAAACGAAAAATATTTAAAACATTACTCCAGGGATAAGAAAAACCAATGCAATATGCCAAAAATGTAATATGTCTAATTATTATTTTTCCATTTAAATAAAATACACCTCTATTGTAGGGGATTTTTATTAAATCATGTCATTGATATTCAGATGAATCATTTATACTATTTAACATCTCATTCAATTTATCAAAGGATGAATGTAATATAAAGAACCAATTTCATTAATTAAAATCGTAAAAAAATTGCAATAACTAATTAATTAATGAATTATTAAAAGTAAAAGGGAAAGTAAATAGGTGCTACCTCAAAGATGAACCAATCCAAACACTATGGTTCTTGATGCCTTCGGTGAAGAACACCCCACACAATATTGAAAATACATTTATATATATATATTCCCCTTAATATAATGAATATATTCCACTAAAAATGAGGGAATATGAACAAGGAATATATATATATATATACCTATGCATGTGACTTCATGGATTTAAAGGAGATCAAAACTCACTAATTTTTTTTTATTAAGTCAAAAACATTACTGTAAAAAAATTACACTTACGGAAAATATTCCCGCACCTCAAAACCTTTTAAAGGCCCTAAATAAAATAGTTAAAACCAATTAACGGATGAAAACCCTTACATAAGTAGTTGGCGCTAAACCAAATGGATGAAAATCTCTTCACCTTCATCGGTGGATGTTGGAATAAGCATGAAGAAATCTAGAGATTCCTCTAGAACACTCTAATACTAGAATAAACACAAATATTAGTCAATTTGTAACCCTGAGGTTTCTGACGGTCATTGAAGGGTGATGGGGAGATCAAAATAGGTTATATTAAGGGAAAAAAGAACCGATGACCTTCCTATAGAGACTCGAAGAAGAAATCAGATAAAAGAGAGAACCAGTAGGGATCCAAAGGAGGTGTCATGTTTTGTGAGGGAGAGGGTGTTGGGGTCATGCACTCGTATTGGAGTGGGATAGGAAGAGGGAAACCTCTTACGATTTTCCTTAAAACCAAAGTAATAATAAAAAACATAATAAAAACAACAATAATAAATATAATATTAATAATAATAATCATACCAATAATATTAATAGTATCATAGTTATTATCAATAAAATATTTCTTTATAATTTTTAATTTTCATTTGTCCTCATTTATTTCATTTTTTTAAATTTAAAAAAAATATTATAATTTAATTTCTTTAACAAAACATGTCACACTATTCAAACACATTGAATTATTTTTGGAAGCATAGTTTTAAAAAACTTCGCATCCATTATATGAAAAATGCAACTTCCACTAGAATTTTTTTGAGTGGTTCAAAACAAGGGACACTATAACCTCCCTGCCTTATAACATCTCATCTTTAAGAAGGCTTTGTGATCAGTAAACTCATTTCCCAAACAAAATGGGTTGTGATATTTCATTCAATATATCACATTGGGTTTCCAAATGCCCAATTCTCCTTCAGTCATTACATAACCTTATGGAATTTAAACCATCCAAACTCAAACCAACGCTCGATTATTCCATTTAAATAGAAAAATGAAGTATACACAAGCTCGTTAATATAGAGACACGATCAAATAATCATCCGTTAAACATCTTATTGATGTTTTCCCACACCAACAGTATTTAACATTAGAAAGGGACAATTCCAAGCCACAATACCTCCACTATATGAATATCCATACAAATCACACCTCTATGAATTTTACCAATGCCCCAAACTTCATTTCATTAAAAATGAATAGATGAATCCCTATCAACCTAAAAAAAATCCATTTCAAATTATTTATTCAAAATATGTAGTCAACCTTTAAACCATACTCACCATAACTAGTAGAAATTAATAAAAAAGGTTATTCAACAAGAGTGTTCATAGAACAAGAGAATACATGAGTCAAGCCACATCCAGATGACTATTTCAAATATACTCATCTTAGGAAACTGGCATATTTCTAAAAAAACAATTCTTCCTTCAAATATATTTTTTAATTAAAATGAAAACAACCATGAATTCCATACTTGATGTCTAGTGGAATTACAGGATCAATACATCATCATTCCATATTAAAATTGTTGTGGATCAGCATAAAGAAGTGTATAGGATAGATTTGTCCCACCTGAATGATTTTCCTTTTAATAATTAACTGGAATCCTGACTATGAGTCTAGGATAATATCATAATTTAAAAAACCAAGTCCAATGAACTAACAATGGTAGTGTATAACAAATTATTAGAAGAGATATTTGCATAAAGACACACATCTACATCATATCATCTAATGATCCTAGAATAGCATCTGCGTAGCGGTGTAGTCAAAATAAAAGGATGGTTCCCAAGTGTCAATCCAATGAATTCCTACAAATGAATCCCAGAATCACTTTCAAAAATGAATTCTCAATATGAACCATGAATTATTCTTGTACAATTGATAAAACTATTTATAAAACACCAATTTATTAATAGATTTAGTGTGGTGTAACCCTGATGCTCTCATAGTGCATGAAGGAGGTTGTCAATATAGGGGACATGCTCTTATCTTAAGAAAAACACACTAAGAGGATTGAAAATTTTCTATTTAATTATACTAATGTACTTGAATAAATAATAGTCAATCGAAAACTATTTAACATCTTAGAATAGATTCTTTTCTTCACCTATCATCACTCATCATAGCCAATCACATTGCCTTTTCCACCCAAGGCATTATGTGACCACTTCACACGTAACCACAAGTGTTTATCCAAGACCAATAATATTTCTCAATGGTTTCAACCAGATCAAACTGTATAAATGTCATGATTCCAAGAAAGCTATAAAATTATTTAAATATTCATCAGCCTCAAGGGAAATTAAGAAAAATCATCCAACTCTGATTAGTCATATACTTTTTGTTTATTCTATAAGGAAGGACATGTTTATTAAAACTGATGAGTTGTTCCCCACATTAGGAGTGTTGTAGTAATTGTATGAATAGATAATATATACCCACAGTAGTATTACAGGTCCAAAATATTCTTAAAATGCATATCATTCTCCACCAAATCATGATCACATACATCAAGGAATTAGGATCAAAACCCAAAAATAGAAGATCAGTGTGTCAAAACAACCATGTCTTAATGAAGTCATCATAATAATTAGGTTGAAATAAATTACATAAATTCCTAGTAAACTCTACTATAGTGATGACCCAAGACCATACATAACAACTCAAGGATCAATTAAGCAATATAAATCAATTGGTTCATTACATAATTTAGAAACCTCACAGGTACCACAAATATCAATGAATAGAGCCCCAAGGTTTAAAGAGAGAAAACACTTACTAGATACAAAAAATAGTTTTATCAGCCCGATTAATTAATGTATATGTTGGTATACATATAAAATATACTCAATGTTTTTCAATATCATATGACTATAAAAATGAACGATGACCTCTGAAGTCATCCAAAGGGAAAAAATATTGTCATGAGACCAACTAAGCTGCTGACCATGACCTAGGAATTTCTAATATACTGAAAATAAGCATTACCCAATGCTCAAGACCAGAGAAAGGATCCAAGGTTCCATGACCTCCCATATGAAAAATGGATTCAATTAGAAGGTAAGAGTCTTACTAGGGACAACGACACAATGTTTCAGAAATCTTAATAAACTATAATTTTTTTAAACCCAAGGATACTACCTATGACGACAATCACCATAGATATCATATAAAAGAGACCATTCCAAAAGGATATGCCGAATAAAAGTCACCATGCTTAAAAGAGAATTTACATGCCATTGGTGAAGAATATAATGCATCTGTAGAATTTTGAGGCTTTCGTTCCATGGAATATCAATGAGATTAACAAACTTCCCTTAAATGAGGGTTTTGAATAGAGTACACCACCAAGGGTTCCATTTATAAGACATTTATATTTATTCCCATTTATCCTTTAAACTTTTAATGATTTAAAATAAAATATAGATTACCCATTTTAAATATAATGTACTAGGAACATTATTTTCTTCCAATAGCTGAAGGAAAAATAGGCATGTTAGAAAAAAATCAACTTTAATCCATTATACATTCATTTATTATAATATCAATATTACTATTTAATTAATCATTAAATATTCATTTTTATAATATAATGATTCCTACAGGGGTCCCGTTTTAACCATCATGTGCTCATCAAAATGTAACCCAATGGAAGTTACTCTTTTCATTGAAATTCCAAACACCCATACTGGGTCATCACTTAAGAAACATGCCTCAACTACTAAATCAGTTCTAGATTAACATTTCATCATTTATACAATTCATTTCAAATTAAAACTAGAAAATTTTACATTTATTACCATTTCAAACAATAAATTTTTATTTTAGTTAATATGGGTTTCAATTTCCAAATTAATGATGCGCCCCTACACTCCATAAGTTTAAAATCGGATCCCATTTTTCTAAAACAAATTATTTTTCCCATGCCATTAATTGTATTCATAAAAAAATTTAATCATGTCACTAAAAGACACTAACATAGGGAAAGTTATTTGTAATAATAGAATCAGTGAATACTAAATTTGTAGAGCATGATAAGTACTCAAGAAATGTTTCATATAAACCACTAAAAATGGCATACAATCATTCATTGAATAACACTCAAGTCAAATAATCTAATTAGTAGGAAACTTATAAATGAAACTACGTGGAATGGAATAATCATGACATGTTAATTTATATGTACCTAGTGTGATGAATGTATTGATTCATCCTTGATGAACAAGGAAAATTGTAAAAATACTATATTCTTCTTAAATCCATAATCCTTAGATATTAAAGTATTAAATTAGCGTAAAGTAACATCAATTGTAAAACAAACAACATAATATGAAATCTATTCCCTTGGAACTTGTTCATTTCCAAATATGTGGGGTGATCAATCCCAAACAAGACTATTTTCCAAATGTCGAAAAATTTCAAGTCATTCGTTTACCAACCCAAAAAAGAAAGAAAATATAAAATTAAGGGCTATGATACCATTTTGTATCATCCTAACCAGATTGAAAACTACACTAGTAGAAATATATTCCACCACATGACCTCAAGCACATCTCCCCTAACACTAGTGGATGTCAACTAGTATTTAGGTACTAGGGTGTGTACATGGGGACACTATTACCTCAAATATCTGAGTAGACACAGTGATATAAATGGTGTAAATTAGAAGGAAAATGGAATCATATGATATCAATGAATAATAGTTGAAATTATGATCAAAAGAGAATAGTAGCGGAAGAATAAATATGAAAATTCAAATCATGCGGCCAATGCCAATTCCGCATAATGATTTATGTGATGTTAGGTGTAGGTAAAAGGATCATGAAGTTATTTATAATGAAATAAAAGATGAACCAAATAGGAAATTACATTATAATACTGACAATGATCCCATTCCAGTGTTCCATTTCCCCTATGTAAATAGAACTACACGAGTTAAGAATCCAAAGAGTTGTGAGTATGAATATATACTCAGGTGCCAAATAGAACTTAATTCGAGTGTGATATATAAATCGCAGTTGTTTGTAACTCACAATGATTAGGCCAAAACATATCATGAAATAAACAAAAAACCCATGGGGTAAAATATATCAATGTAGAGTATTGAAAAATTAAATAATAAAAAACAAGGACTGAGTTCCCATCAGGACACCCGACCTTTATCAACTACTTCAACCTATGTAAAAATTATTAATGGGGTACCTATGAAATCCATAATATTTATACATGGATTCAATGTAGTCAATGAAACCCTAGAATAATAATCCCCCAATATTTGTGGATGATCTTGGGGAATAATTCACAATTAATAATTCAATATTTCATGTAAATCAGGGAGAATCTTCCCTATGAATATGAAATAATGTAATAATAATTAACGATCTAGATCTCATATGAATAAAAAATCAAATCAACCAATATGCTAAAAAAAGATGTGGAGTATCATTCTAATACAAGGATATATAAATGAATCCAATGTATCTCAATGGGAACATCTAATAATCGAGTACCATTGAGTATATCCAAGGAAATCCATATAGAGCAACTTGCAGGTAAGGGTCGTCCTTCAAGGTATCATCCTATGAAACTAGGAAGATATTGATATTTTAGAGGACAAAACTGACTCCAATATTCTTCATAACATCCTCAATGGCCTATGTCCCCCCTGGTCAATCATCTATACCATCCGAAAGAGCAGGAGACGGATTATGAATACCAACAAAGTGGTGCACTCGTGGTGGGAGGGTAATCAAGTTATAGACCGCCTTTCTTCCTGAGAGGTTCTTGGTCCAGATCATATTCCCCTTCATAATGTAACATCCCTCAAACATGATGCGGTCATCTTGATTAGATGGGACTCCCTTGGCCTTCATTATTTTAGGCCTCCGTAATGAGGCTTAATGCTTGTGGTCCCTTTGTGGTGGATTCTTAATTAAATTCAACTTATAATATATTATATGGTGATTCTTGTATCACTATGAGGAATAGTAACTTTTCAGTCTATCTCATGTATCTCACATAGGGGGCCATGTATCACAAAAGTCATGGTGTATCCATCATGATGAAAGGTCGATACATGGTTTCTCCCATAGGGAACCAGTATCTCTTAGGAGAATAAAAAACCACATGGGAAGCCCTTTCCTCGCATGATAATGCATTTATCCCTGGAGAGTAATGGTATAATCACCCAGACCCAATAGTCCGTACATTAATCATTAATATAGAACCCATGTCATCTCCCAAACTATTTAAAAAGGTCCATATCAATGAAGGCATATTTCATATGGAAATTAATTTGTAATATTTTATACCACAATACAATCTATCATGACATCAAGGGAATGGAATGATCTCAAGATACAAAGATATCCAAGTGATACAATTCAATCTATTAGAATGAAAAAAGTAATTTTCCAAAAAATAGAGACATTAAAAATCACATGACATAATTTCCATATCAATATCTCATGATAACAATCATAGAATAAATATAAATCCACAAAAACAATGCATAATCATTAGGAACCTGCATAAAAAGTGTAATATAAAAAACACACAATATTAACATGCGTTGATCCATAAGTAATTTTTGAAATGAAATAAAACAAGTTATCAATATTTTCCAGGAAAAACATTAAATAAATGGGTTTGTAGGTCCAACCACCTAAATTAATTCCTCTTTTAACTATATAATATAGGGAAAATAAACTCCAAATTAATAAACCATTTAATCAAAAGCATGCCATTATATTCAACAAATAATGAAAATTTATTTTATTATAACAAGTTAGTGTCATTTTAAACATTCATGGAAAGGATTTCCATCAGGACAAAACATAACATCCATTACATAGTAGTTACAATATCAAAACAAGGAAATTAAATTTAATGTGGTGAGAAGACACTAAGAATGTGCTTTGGTTAAGAAGGAATTTACCTAATTTAGTGATCCCTGAAATAAAGAAAGTGAAACGCATAGGAGGTTTTTGGTTTTTATTATACATTTAGAGATTTATTACATGGAAAATCATATTTTTTAAGGTAATCTATCATGATCATTTCCATTAATTCAATTCAATCAAATTTATTAAATAAATGTTGGAATTTACTTATCAATGTTTTAGAGACGCGTTCAAGGTGTCATTGAAATATGGGCACTTACCTAGTTAGGAGAATCCAGTTTATTAAATAAGTTATTCCATTTATAAAACGATTTAAGTATTTAGAAAATGCTTGGTTTATTAAATGGCTACCATGAGGAGAGTAAAACCTATATTTAGAAAAAATGTATATCAGGGTAAAAAAATTCCATATTTAAAACATAAACCCATCGATAAGAAACAACAACACAATAGAAAAGAAAGGAAATTGTCTAATAATTACTATGTAGATTGAAAATGGTGAACCACCATTGGTGGGGATTTAATATTATAGCATTATATTTCACTTCATAAAAACCAATTATCATATTTATCATTTCATTTAATTTATTAAAGGAATCACATAATCATAAAAACCAACTACATTAATTAAAATCTATAAGATGGTGTGAAAATTATTTAATTAATTCTTCCTTAAAATAAAAGGGAAATTAAGGGGATAAATTCTCAAAATGGAACCCTGCTAAACACATTAGTACTTTGTGCCTTTGATGAAGACTTCCCCCAACTAGAAAACACATACATTATTATATATATACCCCTTATTCCAATGAACATATTCCACTCTCGATGAGGGAATATGAATAAGGATGATATATACATATATATATATACTAGTATTTGTGAGTGTATGACTTAGAAGATGGTCAAAACACAAAACCAAAAAATTATTATGAACTTATAAAACACTATGGTAAAGCATATGATATCTCACAGTAAATCTAGCACCTCAAAACCATTTAATAACCATAAATAAAATAGGGGAAACTAATTATTAGTTGAAAACCCAAACATCAGAAGGTGGAGAAAAACCAAATTGTCCCAAATCGCTTCTCGTTTTGCATAGAATATTTGAACAAGAAATAAGACATCTCATTATACCACTTGAATGCCCCAATACCTAGAGAGACACAAAAATAAAACAACCCCTAACCATAGTGTTTTAACTAAACATATATGGTGATAGGTATACTAAAATATAAGTAACAAGGGATGAAGGGACAACTGAATTCCTTATCATAGAGACTCAAATATTAAATAAGATGAAATTGTTCAAAAAAAATAAAGGGGGAGATGGAGGGGGTCTCATGTGATGGGTGGGGGGAGGATGTTGGGTTTACATACGGTTATTGGACGGGGAGAGGAAGTGGTAAACTCCATATGGGTTTCCATAAATGTAATGGCTCGAACCTCTCTGGTTCATTCATTTGTGAACATGTGGTGTTTGAGGTGTTCAGGGAGGACAAGGTGACTTATCCCCAACCCTTTTCCAAATTTCCAACTCAGTGAACAGTTCTATCAGTGAGGCTTTGTGAACAGTTCTATCGGCGAGGTTCTGTGAATAGTGCTATCAGTGAGGTTCTGTAAACCATTCTATCTATGAGGTTCTGTCAATAGTTCTATCGGTGAGATTTAGGGAACAGTTCTATCTGTGAGGTTCTGTGAACAGTTCTATCGGTGAGGTTTTCTGAACATTTCTATCGGTGAGGTTCAGTGATCAGTTCAAACAGTGAGGTTTTGTGAACAGTTCTATCGGCGAGGTTCAGTGAAGAGTTCTATTTGTGATGTTCACTAAACAGTTGTGTCAGCGAGGTTCAGTGAACAGTTCTATTTGTGATGTTCACTGAATAGTTCTATCGGCGAGGCATAGTGAATAGTTCTATCTGTGATGTTTTGTGAACCATTCTATCACTGAGGTTCAGTGAACAATTCTATCGGTGAGGTTTTGTGAACTGTTCCATCGGTGAGGATCAGCAAACAATTCAATCGGTGGGGTTCTGTGTATAGTTCAATCGGTGAGGTTTAGTGAACAGTTCTATTGGTGAGGTTTTGTGAACAGTTCTATCGGTGAGGTCCAGTGAACAGTTCTATCGGTGAGGTTTTGTGAACAGTTCCATCAGTGAGGTTTAGTGAGTAGTGATTCCAGAATGATGAGGTCTCTCAGTAACCTCTAACGATCGGCGTATAGTAATGGTAGGTGTACAGTAATGGTAGGTGTAGAGTAACGGTAGGTGAACGGTGTTTCCATAATGATGAGGTCTATCGGCAACCTCTATCAGTAACCTCTAATGGTAGGTGTAAAATAACGGTAGTTTTATAGTAATAGTAGTTGTACAGTGTTTCTAACTTCATACAGATTCACTCCTTTGACATTTCCTTTGATGTAAAATACATATAAAGTCTTATTTTAAGTACTCTTACTGCTGATTCAAATTCCATAAATCCTATATTAATTACCACTCTCGCTCAGGATGTTTTTACTTAGTAAAACCACGGGTTTTAATGCGATCTTCTTTTAAGGGGGAATTAAACTTATCTTAAACAATCGCCCCATTAAATCTTTAAAAGGGACAAGATATCATCATCCCTTGTTCTTCCTCTTTGTTCTCGGCTATGAGATACTAGAACCTATCAACATGCCCCGTAGGAGTTTCACAATCAAACATTACTCCTAGGATAGGTTCTCCTCTATTTTGATACAACCAAGATGTATCGATCAATCTTCGATATAAGGTGCATTTTATCACCATTCCTTTGGGGATCATCTCCTATGTCTCTACTTTTCATATTATTTCATGTAATCTCTAATCATCTAATGTGTTTTTTCTTAGGGTTTGGTTGGTGCGGTCGTACTGTGGCATCCTCGGGTGGATGCAGTTTTCACGAGAGGATGATCATGACCCGTTGTGTGGATAATGAAAGCGAGGAACTGTTTGAGGTAGGGGATTTGTTGCTTCACCTTATTTTATGTGCAATTATATCTTTGGCATGTTTTATCCCACTCAATGACAATGGAATTGATATAATCTATATTCGAATCGGATAAATAAATTGATATCGGTCATATATTATAGCCTCTTGTTTTTTATTGGATAGTTTGATATTTATGCATGTTCATGATGGAAATCTGTAAAGAACGTAAATTGGGATTAATTGATAATTGTTTGGCTAAAGATGAAGAGACCTGTAAATGAATATGTTTCTTGTTGTAATTTTATTTTAATACAATTGGTGCAGTAAGCATATTTATTTACTTGTGATAGCTTACTAATTAGATTTCCCAAATTTGGAACCTACGAGTAATAAATCTATTAATTTAAGATGGATTAAAGAACCGACTGGGTGATAATTACCTAAAGGGTTCTTAGTTACCCGCTTTATTGTTAAAATACCAAGAGCCCAATTAGTGTGATTTTTTTTCGGCTTCTTTTGTTGTGATGTGATCCTCGATGGATATTGCGATATGTGGGGGCATGAAGGCTTTTTGTTGTGGCAGCAGATGACACCTAGAGTGGAGAGATGCATCGATTTATGCGTGTGGGTGTCGGGGAGGACAACACGGATGCTGGAATGTGATGGATGTGATTATACAATGCTTGATGATTTTGATTGGTTTTTTATATGATTTAATGTTTCAAACTACTCAAGGCAGTTGGTCTTACTTACGCTTCTTCCAAAAGATGCGACGACATGCGGGGTATGACACATGCTTTCCGTGTTTAGCTTCTTAAGGTAGGATTTGTATATGCTGTTGAAATAAGCGAAAAAGACTAGACGACTAGAACTTCGAAACGCCGTGTTGATCCCCCTTGTGTTCATTATCATAGAATGTTTTTTAGAATACCTAAGAATGTGAGAATGTAATTATATAATGAATAAATGAAAAAATGGTGTTAACCCATGGGGTTGGAGTTTGCTGGAACATAATGATGAAGTTGTAATTTTGAAGGTACAGTGGACTTGGGTGTGATGGTAATGAATTTTAATGTGGAATTTTTCATGGTTAATTAATGTTTAAATAATTAATTAACATAGAGTGAAACTGATAAAAAATCTAATGATGTAATCTAATATAGATCTTCAAATACTTGTGTACTTATATGATACCTAGTATTAGAAGTAGCATCCTGGTTTTTGAGAGACGTTAGATGAAGTTGTGTCTAAGACTAGGTTATTCCCATAGTTTGTTGGGGAGATAATGTATATCCTAAACTTTTTGTGTTTCTATAAGAAACTCCACCCTGTCAGTAAGGGAAACTGACACCCTAGGGATTCTGAACCTTGTGGGTGTTTTCCCCAATGTTTTGGTGGGAGGATGAATGGATGAATACCCACATTGGCCCCGCTCTCTTCTCTGGGTAGTTACATGTGCTGGCTGGCACATTGGTTAGTTTTACCCATATATGTGTGTAGAGGGATGTAATTTCTTTTGGTTATTCACACACATATATTATGGATATAGTATCTTATGCACTACTATAGGTGTAATGTGTATAGGTTGTGATGGATTGAGGATCTTTACTCGGTGAATGGGCTGTTATGGATTGAGGTATAACACCCGATGTATGATACATGTTATGAAAGCTGTGGTGGCTCCCAGAAACTACATGGTTACTTTTTTGTGTGGATGTGGTGGTTTTTTTGCATGACGTTCATATTGTGGTGCTTCACCCAGGTGTTTGCAGGAAAGCATTTTTGAAGAGTGATGCTTAGGACATACGACGTAGGGACAAAGTGGAAAAATAGTGGGTAAATAGTAGTGGGGTACCGTTGATATTATTTATTAGATGATATATTATTGTATGCGTTACTTGGCGAGAGTAGCCATGGTGAGTTTGGGAACATAGTGTACCTATTTAGGTGTCGAGTTAGATTCACATGTTGTTCACTGTGCTTTAGCATTCCTTCTATACATTTGTACGAGAGGCTTCAGGGAGGATCCTACTAAGTATACTATTATACTCACCCTATGTATTTATAAACTATTTTTTTACGTCACATGGAGTAGGTTATAGATCAGGCTGGTTACTACTAGCTTGTGGTTGCAAGAGCTATTCGGGATTGTGGTTGCTGATGTTTTTACATTCTTTTGGGTACTTGCAATTTTTCTCATCCTGTTGTAGTACTTTTGCATGACATTTCATATGTGCACTTGGGTTTTCTTTCATATTCCAGTTCTGGGTTTGTTTTGGTTGGTGTTTATCTTATCTCTCTCTTCCACATGTGTTCTCATAGAGGATAATGCCTCCCATTTGTGTGTTTATTATACCCTCGGTGCTATTCGTCAACCTGGGGCCTATTGGAGGCGGGACTCTGGGGATCATTATCTCCCTTTTCATATTGACTACCTAGGTGGGTACACATTGTGCGGAGGGGGTCCTGACAATAAAACCTTAATTTTAATATATAAAAACATAATAATAATAATAATAATAATAATAATAATTAATATTATTATTATTATTATGATTAAAATATTTTTAAATTTAACCTCATTCAATTAATTTTTATTTTATTTCTAATTTATTTAATTAATTTAATTTCTTTCAACACCTATAATTGGTATACAAAAAACGAAATAATTTTTCGAAGATCGGTTTTCAAAATGGCATGTCCGATAAATGAAAAATTAAAATTCCATTGGAATTTATTTTAAACGATTTCCAAACAAAATACTACATAGATAACATGTTAATGGTAATTAAAAACCATACCTTGTATATCATATATCATTAACATAGGTCATAAAATAAAAATTGGTTGATCATAATAAATGAATCACAGTGGAATAAAATAATATAAAACATGAGAACATAAATTTAGAATTATACATATATGTTTTCCAAACATGTAACCATAGAAAATCATTTCCATGGTTTTTTAGGCTCATTTCCAAAAGTGTCATAGAGTAATGTGTTCACTCCCCAAACCAATTAGTTGTTAAGGATTAGTCCGAACAATGTAATAGGTGATAGAGTCCCTTAGAGAACTAGGTTCCCTCCCCATTCCATTATCATTAATCTCATGAGATATCAATCCTTACATAGTGTAATATAGAGATATATGTGTCTCACCCATCACATAACGAACATCATACATATATATATGCCACCCAATCTTGTGGAATTAATAAAATCCCAAATAAAGAAATTAAATGGAATTAATGTACATTTATTATAACTAATCTAGTGAAAATTAATGGGTTTATTAAATGTTTCGCAATAACGTAGATAATTAATGAAAAATGTTTTCAAGAAAAATTAATCATACAATAACTTTTCGAAAGGAAGAAAATAATTATATAATTTCATTAATGTGTATCCTAGGGAAAAACAATTGGATTTCACAAGAATTTTATCATTGTATAACATTTAAAAGAGAAAAAAATTTCAAAAAATTCATTTCATCATAAACATAAATCATTAAGGTAATGAATATGAACTATTTCATTGGATCATAGCCCCACTAAAGGATGGTTTAAATCAAAGGAAATTTATTTAGATTAAAAAAATCTTATGATGATTTATATAATAATATCTTCTGGAAAATAACCATTCCATTATTCAAAAAAATTGTTTAACAATTTATTAAAATATTATTTTCCAAATAATTTCATTTGACAAAATTATTGGAACCATCTAAACAATACATTGTTTGTAATTGAAAACATATATTAGGGAAAAATCATTTCAACTGTGAAAAGAATATTTAAAAATAGATACAAAATTCAAAATCAAATTCTATGAAAATTCCATTTGAATGAAATAAAGTAATATATTAATAATTTTCTTGTTATAATGATGGAAAATACTGTTTAGGTCATACACATTAAAACAATGATCAATTTCACATTTCTAGTAAAATATTAATGGTATTTTTTTTATAATAATATGAAAATTAACGTCAAAAAAATTATAAAATTTAAAATATTTTAAAATATCCTTCAATAAATAAAAATGATAACTTAGATTAAAAATATGAGACCCCTGATGAACTCGTGAGGGTATGATTTCTTTTGGTAGATACTAACATTATCAGGCGTGGGCCATCAGTGAAATTCATCTTTTGGCCATAAATAAAATAATTTAGTGACAATTATTTTATTATAAAATACATACCTTTTAAATGGTAACTCACACTGGAAATATGATTGTACCATTGGGTTCTATGTGTTGTGTTTAACTTAGGTAGATCCTGACCTCGACTAGAGCGGGTCGAGGGTGACTGGTTATAATTTTTCGATCTTTTTTTCATGTACGTTTAGTAAATGCACGAGCAGCATTTTGTAACTATTGAACTGGTACATGAAATCGAAATCCAAGGACATAGTTGAACCAATAGAATCCAGATTCGGTTAAGGGAGGCTTCACTTTGACCATAGTAGGTCTGGAGAAAAATTTATGTATTGGGACTTTATAAAAGAAATTAATAAAATAAATTTGTTATTTTATTTTCATTGCATTCATCCAATGGACAAGCAGCAAGGTGGGGCCAGCGACCTTTCAAGACAATAAATGGATTTACCTTTCAATTATATGTAATTGAACTGTTGGTTAATTAGTAATGTTGCTAATTAATGGGACTCCCTTAATCCCATGAACTTTTCATACCCTCCCCTATTTTTTTATATAGATCTTGGGGAGAGTTGTCGGCACTACTTCGCCAAAAAAAGAAGTGCTGAAAATGTGTTGTGATGCCATACCCTTGGAGGATGGAGCCGGTACTAGTGGGAGGGGATGAGCGATGCTGAAACCCCAAACTAGAGATCGATGAATGAGTGATGTCCTCATAGGCTAGTTGTGGGGGATGGCAAATACCGACCTTCTTGCCAAAATCTGCGCTCACCATCGTTCATGATGTAGGGGTTTTATTTGGGTTTGAATTTAGTTTGTTTATTTTTCATATCATAAATTCACAATGATGATGCCCAAAATAAAATGGCCATTGTCCCGCACATATACCTTTCCTCATATCTTTTGTTATTCACACGTTCTTTTTTCATTTTTCAACGCCAATTATTTATTGACACTAGTAACATAGAGTTTTGTTTAGCGCGTTATATGGACACATAGCCTTTGACGCAAGGATTTTGAATATGTGATTGTGTAATTTATTCGGGCTTGGAACGAATTTGTAGTGGCTCATGGAAGGAGGCGGGGGTCGGCCCCTAGAAATCCACGAGGATGAAAGGGTGGCACGCATTCAGACTGCTGGTTGACGAGGAGTTAATGGATCATCGGCCGTAGTGAGGTAGGGTGGCGACCAGAAACTGGCCGACCACTTGGTGGAGCAGCTACACACATCCACGCCGCCGGTGGTCCACGGGGTCGTGGGTGCATGGCCATGGTGGAGGCCGAAGGGGTTTGGCCTTCCAGCAGGTCTCAGTGGAGTCGTGGTGCGTGACCACTCCCTTAGGAGGAAGTCCGATCGACCTTCCGATCAGCCGCGCTAGACAGGGCGAGACCCCACAGGCGGGTCCCATGTGCCACTAAGCTGAAGGGTCTGATGGTGTGTTAAAGAAAACTGAAGGGGGAAAATCCCCATTTGGAGAACGATCAGGTAGACTGTGGGGCCAATAAGTCGCACCGCAACATGACATGCCACAGCGGGCCCCGCCCGGTAGGCCGCGCCGCCAGGCCGTGACAGTGGGCCGCTGCAGCGGCTGGGTGGGGTCGCCCATTCGAGGGCTGGGACCACCAAGGCCTAGGCCATCCTGGCTAGACCTGGACTAGGTTGGGTCAACCAGAATCAGGATGGGTTAGCCTAGGCCAGGTCGGGCTGGGTCAGTCCGACCGGGGTCAGACCTGACCGTGGCCCATCTGGACACAATGTCACCTTTTTTGCCACAACTTGTGATCTGAGCGTCCGTTTGATGAACCGTCTATAGCACCAGAATCCTTTGATCAAGAAATTAATTTTGGTATACTCCATTTTATTTTTGGATAAGGTTGGAGTACGTTTGGGTTGGATCAGACCTCGAATTCAACCAGGCCCTTGGAGAGGAAATGATAATAACTTACAGACCTGGTGTCTGATTGATGTGTCCACTATTTCCTTGGGTATCTTTTGACGTGATAGTACTTTGGGACACATTTTCGTGGTACTATTGGGTGTTTTATGTATGACTCATGGCTTGGGTAGTGGTTCTCCCAAGCACGATACGTATGGAACCCTACAACCTGGTGAGACTTGATGACTGTTGACTGTTTCGACTCTGAGTGACTCGACTAGCCTAGTGGGGAGCATCTCTATGTGATGTGGCAGACCAATGGTGGAGAGCACCTATGTGTGACGTGGAAGACCCACTGTACTCGATAAGAGGAGTACCTCAGCAAGCCACAAGGGGGAGCACCTATGTGTGACGCAGTAGACCCATGATGGGGAGCACTTATGTGTGACGTGGAATAGACACTATACTCAACATTAGGAGTACCTCAATAGTCGAAGGATAGTGAGAATAACCTCTGTGTGATGAGGCATGACCACTTTACTCAATAGTGGAGGAGTTCCCCAGCAGCTGAGGTGTTCGACATTGTGACTGGGAATATTACTTCTTACTATCCCAAGAGAATTGTGTGGGTGGCTATCAGCTTCAATAGCAATCATGTGTGGGTCAGCTACATAATTATATTTCTCATAGTTGTATACATGGTGTGAGTTGAGCCCTTTCCATTGAGGTATTCTTTCCTTTGTGTAACATTTGAGCTTTTGGATTTTGATTTGTGTCTTGTGTTTCCTCATTATTGAGATGGGTATACTCGACAACTTAGATATATGTATGGGCATATATCTAAGTAGGGTTGATAGTTGGATTCAGGATTTTTGGTTTACCCTTTGTGTATTTTGTGAGGCCTTTGATGGTCTCAGGGTACCTACTGAGTATCTTTATACTCACCCTTGCACGGGTTATGCCCGCACCATGTTGTGTTTAGTGCAAACGACGGACAATACTGACTAAGGACGAGGGTTCCAGGACTGGCGGTAGCTCGGAGGTGGACATTATACTAGGCAGACCGCAGAGAAGACTGTTCAAGAGCTATACCAGCCCTTTAGGTAGGATATTTGGAGGGTGTTTACCTAATTTGTTTTCAGTTATACTTGTCCTTTTTAGTTTACTTTTACATTTCAGTTTTACATGTTCTTTTCAGTTGGGCTATTATTCTGACCCCTTTACTTTCTGTACACACCTTTTTTACCTTATATTTTACTTTGTGACTATTTGGTTGAGTTTACAGGTTAAAATGGAAGTGCCATCCCTATTTTAAGGAAAACACCTTTAGGTGCCAGTCGCCAGCCCCTAGTATATGAAAGGCGGGCATGGGGTAGTCACAGAAGAAGCCCTAGGGGATGGGCCGTGAAAAATTGTTATCAAAGGAGTTAAGATCAACTGAAGAACTAAGAATATGATATTTTCTATGAAGAAATTGTGTTGAGTGTTATGAGTGTGGTTTTCAGTTTAGGGAGTCTAGTGTGGGTGCGGTGGCCAACGTATCCATACCCTGGGACCCTGAATTCTGATTTACGACACATCACACAAAAACACTGATTATGTGTGATTTTGAAAAGTTTTTCTTTTTGTTTCCCTAGAGTTAGCTCAACAGGTTTAAATTAATTACCGTGTCACACCTATTCCTTATCAGGATTCCACCACATAGGCAACCAGGTAGGATTCCCAAGAGACTACACAATGATGGCCCACCGATCAACAAGGCGTCGGTGTACGGCCCTCTTATGACGTTAGCACCTTAGGGTGTTGTACCAGAATCAACACTACCTGTAGGAAGATTGTTTCCACCTACTCCAAATATAGAGGATGCACACTGGCTGAGCACGTTGCAAGACTTCTAGTGGTAGAGGCCTCTAGGGATTCGAGGCAAGACAGATTCTCAGGCAGTTGGGGACTAGCTAGAGGTTGTGTCTAGAGTGTTCTACCTTATTAAGACACCACTAGATAATATGGTGATCTCAGCTTAAAATCTATTCCAGGGAGTGACAATGAGTATGGTTTGAAGAATGATGAGGCTTCGGTATTTGGACGGTTTCCCAAGATAATACCTTTAGGTAGTGTGTCAGCTATATCACTACCTATTAGGTATCAGTTACAATCAGCGGTATGGTAGAGGACACATTTAATAATTGTGCATTATATGAGTTTCAATATCTGATTCCCCTTAGGTTCCATGGTGATCCTTACTCATAGGTAGCTGATTACTGGCTTGAGGAGGAGGTTGCGAGTTCTCTAATGCTTCAACAACTTTGGTAGGATGTCATGTTGGTAGCTGATTATTCATCGAGGCGTACTGATCATTCCTAGTACATGATTAATACAATACGACCAGTTCCTCAAGGCTCAGACTTTTTAGTGAGGTGTGTTTAATGAAATCCAAGAATTCACTATTTCTTTATTCATTACTACCTATGTTAGGGTTCTAGAGAGAACCTTTACGGTTGAATGTTCTTTGGCGAAATGGATACTACTAGTGAATGTTAGTGGTGGGAAAGCGGGAAAATGGCACTAGCCTCAGGGACTTGAGCATTTATAAACGTTTTGTGAAGAAGAAGTGTTTAGGATATATGAATCTACAGGGGTGTAGATGTGGAAGTAGAGCTAGGAGAGCTACATGAGGTGGTGTACATTTTGACATGTTACAACCACCTCCATTGTGATCCCCACCAGGCTCAGGGTGCTAGAGGATAGGGGAAGGGAGTAGCTTCATATGGTCAAACAGGGTGTCACAAGGGCTCTAGGAATGATTCAATAAATGTTTTATGTATACTAGTAGCTGGTTACCTCTAGTCTATGACTATCAATCCCCAACTCCTTCAACAAGTTAGGGAGGCGTATCTTGGGGCGTAACAATGAGGCTCGATGTGCTCCGATATCCTTAGGTCATGTACTTGAAGGATATTTTGAAGGTGGGGAGTACATCATACACTTTAGAGGAAGTACTATGGTACCAGTGGTGCTACGGGAGGACATATTGAAAGTGTTCCAGACATCCCATCTAGCGGTACATCCTAGTGTGGGGAAGATGTACTCGGACATCCGACATCAGTACTGGTGGCCAGGGATGAAGAAAGCAGTGGTCGAGTAATCTCATGATGTCTCACTTGTTAGTAAGTTATGTCAGCATAGAGTTGGTGGTATTTTTATGTTGACAGGATACAATGACCCTTGGAGTTCAAGGAGGGGGACCACGTGTTCTTGCGAGTCTCTCCACAAAGGGGACTACAGAGGTTTGGATGAGGTAGAAAGTTATCACCAAGGATTATCGGATCATTTATGATACATCGGAGGATTGGAGAGGTGGCATACATCTTGGAACTACTACCACGATTGGGGTGGGTGCACAACATCTTACACATATCCAATTTAATGATATACATGCATGATCCTTCTCAAGTCATCGGCCATGGCGAGCTAGACTTAGACGATGGGGCGATGATTACAGAGGTTCCATTAGTGATTAAGGATCGATAGTAGCGGGTCCTTGATAGGTGCTCGATAACACTGGGGCATATTCTCTGGCAGCAACAGGAACCTCTAAGAGAGCACATGGGAGCAGGAGGCTCAGATCATTGCTCAATACCCCCATTTGTTTACTTAGTCTATGTTGTGGCTTTCAGAGACCTATATACCTAAGGTGGGTAGAATGTAATGTCCCAGAAATTATTTATAATTTTTATAATTATGTAGAATTATTTCGAGATGGTGAAATATGAAGGCACACGATTGAGAGTTCTGGAGTGCCCAGAATGATCCTTCGATGTTTTGTTAGGCTTCAGTAAGCACGTGTAAGCAGTTTTCATGAAAAAGTTGAATATCGCCTAAAAGGCTACTCTGATCAGAAATATGAGGGCACTGTTGCACTTAGGATGGCGGTTATACCCTAGAAACAACTTTAGTATAGTCAGTTTGGGCCTCTTAGGAGAAAACCTAAAAATTGCATAACTGTAAATAAAATAATTACATAAAGTTATTTTATTTTTTAAATTATGATAACTCAAAAACTGTAACATGGATTAAAAATCTGAGACCACCGTAGAACTCGAGAGGGTATTATTTCTTTAGGAAAATACTAACATTGGCCTGCGCGGGCCACATGTGAAAGATAGGTTTTGGTCGTAATGAAAATATTTAAGTTACAATATATTTAATTGTAAAATCCATAACTTTTAAACGGTAACATGGATTAGAAATCCGAGAGTACCATGGGTTCATTGGGGTGTGTTTGACAATGGAAGAGACTAACCTCGACCATCATAGATCGAGGGTGACTGTTAATAATTTTCCTAGCTTTTTATCATGTACGTTCACTAAACGTGCGAGCGACGTTTTGTATCTTTTGAAACGGTGCTCAGAATTGAAATATGAGGACTCCGTTGAACCCATGGGATTGGGATTCACATAAGTGAGACTTCACTTTTACTGTATTAGGACAAGAGAAATTTTTTTGTATTGGGACTTTTTAAAAGAAATAAATAAAATAAATTTGTTATGTTATTTTCATTCATTTCCACCAACAGACAAGATACTACATGGGGCCAGTGACGTGTCTAGCCAATAAATGGAATAACCATTAAATTATGAGTAATTGCACCTTTGGGGAATTAGGAAGGTTCCTAATTAATGGGAATTCATTAATCCCACGAATGTTACACCCCCCCCCCCTCTCCGATTAATATAGAGATTTGGGAGAGGGGTTAGCACTGATTCACCAAGAAATGATGTGTGGACAAAGTATAGTGATGCCAAACCCTTGGAGGATGGATCCAGTACCAGTGGGAGGTGATGAGCAATGCTGAAACCACAAAGCGGATATTGAAAAACATGTGTTTTCATTAGAGACTAGTTGCATGGGACGTCGAACACCTACACACTACCACAAACGCATGCTCCCAATAATTCTTGTGGTAGGAGTTTTATTTGGTTTGAATTTACTTTATTGATTATTTATATCTTAAATTCACAATGATGATGGCCAAATTAACATTTATATCATCACGGACATATAAATTTCCACTTATCTTGCGTTCTTCGGGCATTCTTTGTGTTTTCTTCAACGCCAATTATTTTTTGACCCAGGAATCATAGAGTTTTGTAGAGAGTGATATATAGACACGGAGACCTTGATGAAAGGATCATGAATATGCGATAGTATAATTTTTTAGGGCTTGGAACAAAGTCTCACTGGCTTAAGGAAGAAGGTGGCGGCTAGAAACTGGCCCACTACATGGAAGGAATGGCAGCGGGCGTCCGCACCACCGGTTGATGAGGAGGCTGCAGCCTCTCGGTCGCGGTAGGGCTGGGTGGTGGCCAGAAATAGGCCGGTTGTGTGGTGGAGAAGAGACGCACATCTGAGCCACCGGTGGAGCAGGGGGTCATGGTCGGTGGGCTGCGGTGGAAGCCAAAGGGTAACCGGACTTCCAGCTGGCCGTGGTGGAGCTGCGGCACGCAACTGCGCTGTTGGGAAGAAGACTGGAAGGTCGCGCCAGACTGGGTGGGACCCCTTCAACGGGTCCCATGTGCCACCCAACTAAACGGTTCTATAGAACATTAGGGAAAAATTGATGGGGATCTAGCCATTTGGCACCCGCTAGGGCAAACTACATTCCTCGCAGGCCGCACTGCAGTCGGCCGCACCGCAGCGGGCCCCGCCCATCGAGCTTTGCCCCCGGGCCGCGCCATAGGGCCACGCCACCGGGCTACACCTGCGGGCTGGGTCGGGCCACCCCTTTGCGGGCCGGGCCGGAATACGACCCAGCGGGTCTGGCCTGCCATGGGTCAGGCCATCCGGGCCAGACCCGGACCGGATCAGTTAGGTCCGATTGCGGATCGACTGGACTCGGGCCCATCTGGACCCAATTTCACCATTTTTAACATAACATGTGATTCGAGCATTTGTTTGACGAACCATCAGTAGTTCTGTAATCCTTGGATCGAGATATAAATTTTGGTATACTCCACTTGAGTATTGGATAAGGGTTGTGTACAACCTGGTTGGATCGAACCCCGAATCCAACCGGGCCCTCAGAATCGAAACGCTCATAACATATAGACCGGATCTTGATTCGTTGTCTATTGTGTTGGGTCCCTTTTAATGTGACTGACCTTTGGGATACATTTTTTGTGGAACTTCGGGGTGGTGAAATATGAAATATGTCTTGGGGAATGGTTCTCCCAAAAGCGATATGTTCGGAACCCTATAACCGGCTGAGACTTGACCACTGCTGACCATTTCGACTCAGAGTGACTTCATACCCATAGTGGGAAGGGCCTCTATGTGACGCCGCAGACCCACGGTACTCGATAGGAGGAGTACCGCAGTGGTCCAAGGATAGTGGTAAGTTCCTATGTGTGATACGAAAAGCCCATTGTACGTGATAGATGAGGAGTTCTCCAGTAGCCAAGGTGTTTGATGTTGTGATTGGGAATGTTACTTGTTACTTTCACTAGAGAATCACATGGTAACTATAATCTTTCATATAAATCTTATGTGGGTTAGATTCATAATTCTATTTCTCAGAGTTGTATACCTACTGTTAGCTGAGTCTTTACAATTGTGGTATACATTCCTTCGTGGAACAGTTGAGATTTGGGCTTTTTAGTTTGGAATTGTGTTTTCTCATGATTGATATGGTTATACTCAACAACATAGGTATATATATTGGCATATACATAAGTATGTTTAACAGTTGTTTTTATGCTTTAGGTTTTATCCTTTGTGGATATTGTGAGACCATTAAGGGTCATGGGGCTTCTATTGAGTATCGTTATACTCACCTCTTCATGGGCTATGCACGAAGATTTTTTTCTTTGGTGCAGACGATGGACATCGCTGATTGAGGATGAGGGTTCCTGGACATGAGGTAGATTAGAGGTGGATATTAGATGAGGCGTACCGCTGAGATGACTATTCAAGAGTTGTACCAAACCTTCTGGAACGATCCATGGCATGTGTTCATATGATTTGTTTTCATTTATACTTGACATTTTTGTTTACTTGTACTTTTCATTTTTACTTTCACTTTTCAGTTGGTCTTGTATTCGGGCCCCTTAACTTTCTGTACACTACATATTTACTTTGTTGTTTACTTTGTTCTTAGTTTTGTGATATTAAAGGTTTAAAATGTAATGCCTTCCCGCTTTTTGGGAATATGCCTTTTGGTTCTAGTCGCCAGCCCCTGGCCTATGAATTTCAGGCTTGGGGTAGTCATGACACGGGCCCTGGGGGATGGGTCATGACAATGCCTAAGAATGATTATCTTTATCCCTTTTTATGGATTTATAGATTTATATATGTAGGATCGAATAGGTAAAGATGATGGGGGTGAATTGTAAACTTTTAAAAAATCTTTTGGAACTTTTAAAGATGGTTATGTTTAACAAAGTTAAAGAAGATAATTCAAAAAAACCTCTATGTTCTAAAAACTTGTTTTATTCAGGAAATATGATTCCAAGAATTTAATTCCGGAAAAATGGTTCCAGAAATGAAACATAATGAAATTTAACAATGATGAAGATTCTAACTTAAAGTGTATAGAATCTAACTAAATGAGAGTACAAGTATAAGGAAGTATAAGATTGTTATAAATTCTTCAACAATATAAATGTAGTGGAAAACATGTAACAAAACAAGTAACATGAAGTAAATCTTTTAAACCAAATAGAAGGGTAGCCAACAACCTTGGTTAAATGTCCCTTGATTTATACTTTCAAGGAAGTCGTTCTTACCCTCAATAGGGTACGCCCTTGATATGAAGAGTAGAGTATGACTTGCTATCCCCGCAAGCCCTCAAATTTAAGTTAGTCAGCATCTCTAACTTCCTCAGCAAGGAAGCCCTCAACATTAAGGTAGTCGGCACCTCTGTCATCTAATCCCTAGAAACCCTCGATTGTACACAACAACAAACAGAGTCACAGAAAGAAAATCTGAACTAGTTGTTCAGTACGCACTAAGCAATAAATCCTCTCTCTCTAGATATCACTTAAAAAGCATGGAATCTATAAATTAATCAACTTGTTGCCAACTCTTTAAAATGATCTCCTATTTATAGGCACGTCTTCAAAAGTCGGCTCCCTCCTCCAGTGGTCATATTTTTCCTTCAATATTGGAGGGACCTGTTCATGTGTCACTCAAACAATGGTTAGTTAGTAACTAAAATCACGACATCAATTTATAACAAAACAAGTGTTAGCAAAAATATGGTTACATAACTAGAAATCCAATATTCGGAATGTATGAAAATAAATGTTCGTAGTCTAACCAAAATTGAATTCGAAGTCTATAATAAAAGGATATTTGGATACTGTTTTATAGGAATTTAGAACTTGAACTCTATAGATTTCTAGAGTCTGAGTTTTAAGGAAATTCAGAATCTGGATTCACAAGAATTCAGAACCTGAACATAAAAGTTCAGAGACGGAGTTAATGAGAATTCGGAGTCAGAAATCATATGATTTCGGAGTTTGAATTTAGAGAACTCAGAGTCAGAACACCGAAAAGTACGTATCTAGAGTTCGTATTTAGAATCCGTATTCAGAATTCAATGTCAGAACTCTGAAGAGTTCGTATCCTGAATACATATTTAGAATTCGGAGTCAGAACTCAGAAGTATTCGTAACCAGATTTCTAATTCAGAATTCAAAGTCAGAACTCCGAAGAGTTAATAACCAGAATTATGATTCATAATTCAGAGTCAGAACTCATATGAGCTCATAACTAGAATTCTGAGAATTCGGATCCTAAAACATAATGCTTCAAATCTAGGTAATTATATGATTCAGAGGTTTTGGTTTCAAACTGAATTTTACACTTAGAAAAATTATGATATGAATAATGAAATCATGGTAAGGATAAATTTCCTTGTAGAAATAAATTTTTCCTTATAGAAGTAAAACATAGGGTAAAATGAAATTTTCCTTGAGATAAAGTGTTTGTGATTTTCAAAACTAGAAGGAATTGTAAAGATATAAGGAAACCTTATTGACTATAAAGTCTCCCCCAAGTATGACGGAATGGAAAAGTCATAAGTAAAACAATTTTTAATTTACAATCCTTCCATTTTTGGAATGCACAAACATCCTTATGAAAAAAATATAAGGACTTAGAAAAAAAAATTATAGACATTGAAATAAATCCTATATCCCTTTTCTTATTGGTAAAGATGAATATGATTAACTCCGCCTTAGGCTATGGAACTCTAAGGATCGTATTCTAGATTTAATGAATGAGAATTTTAATTATCTTGAGTATGGAAATTGATGTTATTAATATTTTCATGACTTATTATATTCCCCCTTTAATTATTTTATATGAAATGTGCATAATTTGTGTGAAATATTAATGTTTTAATATTAAGTAAAATATATGAGCATTTTTAGAAGTAGTCAAATTGAGTCAGTTTAATGTTTTAATTATAACTATCCCTATACTGATCAAAATTGTGTGGTTCTTGTTTTTTAGGATTCTACTTTCAATATAAAACATTTCATTAGAAGGAACCATGATCCAATTCTGCCATCTGTAGGGTCATATGGTCCTCACAAACAAGACCAAAGAATCTGTGAAGAAACTGGACTATTCATGAAGATTGATTTACTGGGCTCAATACAGAAGTTCAAAAACCTTAACTCTCCACAATAATTCGGGGGACACTACATGTCATCTTGGATAAAAATTTCATGGCCCAAATCCAAGTACAAGGGGCCCAAATGAATCTTTGAAGTCCAGCCCACCATTCTGGCCGAGAATGAAAGTCAGTATAGTATGCATGACATATCTTCTGATGTAATCATCCAAGCGATCTGAGATTTTGCAGTGTGAAATAGGTGATGTAGATGTCAGACTTTGTTGAAGAAACCATTCGGATTTGAAGGCATCTTATTATTCAAAAACCCTTTCACATTATGGACTTCAAAAAGACTGGATTGAAATGGACAGTTTAAGTTTGTTTTTCAACCGGCCATAACCATTTAGCCATACTTCCAAATGACTCCAAATTTTGAGAGTAGTCGGCCAACATTATTGTCTACAACTTTGAAGAAGGAGATATTTGAAGATTCGTCTGTCTGAATTGCCAAATTGGCGATGCAAGTGGAGGTACAGATTGGGAATGCAAACAGTCCACTCCTTGGGCTATAAATACTCTTCCCTTCTCTCCTTGAGAGGGGTTGCCATTTCAGAAGAGGGAGATCATATTGGAACGACCAAAGATTTTACAAAGGCTTGGGAGGACCTTCCATACTCAAGTTTTCACTTGAGAGACGTTTCCTCCTCTCTTTGTTTTCACTTACTTTCGTGTTCTTCATTTTTGTAATCTTGTAATTCTCTTTCTTTGTAATTCTGTTTTAATGCAAGTTACTTATTCAATATCTCTTATTCTCTTCCACCTTCTATATTTTAATATTAATGTTCTTAAAAAAGTTTAAATTCAGTTCAATCCCCTTCCCTTCTTTAGCTTCCTCATTCAATCGAAAGTTCGTTTTTAATTATCATCATTGTTCGTGTGTGTGTGTCGACGTACCACTCTTTTCTTATCCCTTTCTTTTCCTTCTCTTATTAATTTATAATCATAATCATTATAACCAGATTATTAATCACCCAAATGGCTGAGTAAATCTCTCATTGGGGTGAGTTATAATTTAGGTATGTTAAGTGATTGAGAGCTTCTTCTCGATGAATATTCTTTGAATTAACATTGTGTATGTTGGACTTTACATGTCATGGATTAATGACTTGTTTTGTTTAACATGTGGTTTCCATGGATTATTGGAACCATAAATACACAACCATAAATAAGATCTGATTGAGATTATAACCTTATGTTAAGTTAAGTCTTGGTTTAAAGCCTTAACACTTAAGAATTCTAATCAACATCATCTTGTGACATGGGTGTTAATTTAAATGCAATATAAATCAAATCTCAAGGATATTACAAGCTTAACTAACATAATGATGAACTCACCCCAATATTTATCAACTTGTTAAATTAAACATAATTCATTAAACATTTCAATTAAGCTCTGCAAACAAACCCCCCCAATCAAAATACAATCAACTAAAAACAATCGACTATTACGAAGTACCATCGCCGAGGATTCGACCCGAGTGCTGTTATACACATTAGCAGAGCACCGGAACATTGACCGGTCGATAGGCGACAATCGGCCGTGCATTTCAAATGTCGCCGTTGCCGGGGATGGTTCTTTAAGTAGTCATTAGTTTCTGGTTATTGTAAAAAAAACCAAAAAAAATCAAATTTTTTTAAAAAAAAAATTGAAAAAAAATCACAAAGAAAAACCCATCTTCTCATAAAAATCATAAACTGAAAAAATACAAAGAAAAACCTATCTTCCTCATCCTTTCTAAATCTCTCTGAATGCCCCGCAGCCTCCCAAACAATCCCTCATATTTTTTTGACCCTGAAATTGAGCGAACACTTCGCCAACTTAGGAGGAACATAAGAGATACTCAAATAATTCAAGAACCAGTCCTCATATAACCAATTGAAATTGAAATGGCCAATCCTAGGGAACAAACCCTAAAAGAACTCGCTGCCCCTGATATGAATTACCAACCTCTTGGTATTCAATATCCAAACATAGAGGCTGACTTCGAACTCAAGTCGGGTTTGATTCATCTTCTTCCTCATTTCCATGGTCTAGCTGGTGAGGATCCTCATCTTCACCTCAAAGAGTTCCAAGTGGTCTGCTCAACCATGAAACCTCAAGGGGTTTCTGAAGAACAAATCAAGATTAGAGCTTTCCCCTTTTCCCTAGCGGATTCTGCCAAGTCTTGGCTCTACTACCTCCCACCTGGTTCCATAAACTCATGGGTTGACATGAAGAGACTTTTCCTTGAGAAGTTCTTTCCCACTTCCCGAACAGCTTCTATCCGAAAGGAAATAAGCAGCATCCGTCAATTCCCTAATGAATCACTCCATGAGTATTGGGAGAGGTTCAAAAAGCTTGTGGAAACTTTTCCACACCATCAAATCCCTGACCAACTCCTGATCCAATACTTCTATGAGGGGTTATTGGCTATGGAGCGAACTCTCATTGATGCCGCAAGTGGCAGTGCTCTTGTTGACAAAACTCCTGCAGCTGCAAGAGATCTCATAAGTAACATGGCTGCAAACACGCAACAATTCCATACTCGAGCACATGCTCAAGTGAAACAAGCCCAAGAGAATCAATCCATAGAGCCCAACAAGATGACTGAGTGGATGAGTGAACTTACAGGTCTTGTGCGTCAACTAGCGGTGGCTACCAAAGCCCCAAACTCCTCTTCTCCACAATCACTATTTCCTAGACCTATAAAGAATTGTGGAATCTGCAACTCTCCATCTCATCCGACTGACACATGTCCACAACTTCAAGATGATCCATCTGATTCATCTAGTCCAATGGAGCTCAATGCGGCATATGCTCAGCGAAACTTCAACCCTCAACAATCAGGTCAGTTTGTTAGAAACATCAACCAACCCCACTCTGAGCCCTTCTCTTCAACCTTTAACCCACCTCTGAGGTATGGTAATCCCATTTCTCATCCTCCTCAGTTCCCTCATCAAAACCCAAACCAATTCTAATATGGTCAAGGTGGTGGTAACTTCCATCAACCTTATCCTTTTGTTCCTCAACCTCAAAAGAACAATCCTCCTCCTGGATTCCACTATCCTAACGAGCCTTCCCAATTCCCTACCCAATACAATCGCTTTCCCAAGAACCAAAATCAAGGCCAACCCAATTTGGGACAAGCCACTTCTTCTAAAAAACCATGGGAAAGTGCTGTAGAGGATCTTGCTTCCTTCACCCGTTCTAGCCTCAAGAACATTGAAACCCAAATAGGTCAACTTACATCCTACCTGAGCCAGCAACAAAAATCAAATTCTTCCCAACTCCCATCTCAACCATTACCCAACCATAAGGGTAATGTAAGTGCAATTGCACTTAGATCGGGAAAGCAAATTGCTATGCCCCATGCTGATTGCTCTACCTCCCCTTTAGATGTTGATCTAGAAAATGAAAAGAACAAAAAGATGGAAAAGGAACTTGAATCCACTCCTTCACCTCCTTCCATTCCTCTAAGGAACACAATTCCTTTTCCTCAAGCCATCTCCAAGCCTAAGAAGTCCTTTGAACCTGATCCTGAAATGCTTGACATGTTTAGACGTGTTGAAGTGAACATCCCCCTCTTAGATGCCATCAAACAAATCCCTAAGTATGCCATGTTTCTTAAGGAATTGTGCACCCATAAGAGGCAACTTAGGAACATTGAAAATGTTTCAACCCAACAGTCCATTCCCATGAAGTGCAAAGATCCAGGGACCTTCACGGTTCCATGTCAAATAGGGAGTTCCAACTTTGATGATGCACTCATAGACCTTGGAGCATCAATAAATGTCATGCCCAAATCCATTTTCTCCATCCTTGGTCTCGGTCCCTTGCACCCAACTGGTGTTGTCATTCAATTAGCCAATCAAAGCACTGCCAGTCCTGAGGGGATAATTGAGGATGTTCTTGTTCGGGTCAATGATCTTATCTTCCCAGCTGATTTCTATGTCCTTGACATGGAAGGTGAGATGAACTCTTCTCGATCTCCCCTAATTCTAGGAAGACCATTCCTTATGACATCTAAAACCAAAATTGATGTCCATGTTGGCATCTTATCCATGGAATTCGGTGACCAACTGGTCAAGTTCAACATTTTCCAAGCCATGCGAGACCCATCTGAGGATCACTCTGCATTCTCAATCCATGTTTCTGAAACTCCCTCTGATAGTGTTTTGAATCCTAATCCATCATGTTCTTCCTGTTCTACTAATAGAGGATTTTGTGAATATTGTATCCTCATTAACCAAGTGATTAATGGTGAAATTGATGTTGACATTACAAATGAAAACTCCATTGATCTAAAGGATCTTGAAAACTCTTTGGAATCTCATCTCACCTCTGACCTCCAATGCTCTAACATGGATGGTAATGAGGAAAATGAACTTGAATTCTCATTTGTTGATTCAGATCAGATTATCCCACATTCATCCTTTCCTATCCATGATTCTGAAAATTCTGTTATATATGAAGTTAACCTTGAACCAATGTGTTTATATTGTCCTGATGGTAGTGATGTTTGTGATATTTGTACCCTAATTAATAAAGTGATCACTGGTGAGGTTGAAATTGACCATTCTATGGCGAACAACATTGAAATAAAGGATATTGAAAATTTTATTCAGTCTTATGACTCCACTAATCCTCATTACTCTACATCGGTAAGTGATGAAATAAATGAGTCAAAAACAATTGGGATCTCATACTGTAGTTCTGTGTTATCTGATACTTACATAAATCAACCATCATAATTGAGCCATCTTCCTGAATTTACAAGAATAGAAAACCATCACATTGTGGATAAAATCATTCCTCAGGTTGAAGACCAAAGTGAGGATAGAAATATTCTCTTTCCAACCCCATTTAATTGCAAGCACGTCAACAAGGATGGGAAGAAATTATCCAATGAATCATCAGGCCTCCCAAAGAAAAAAATTTTCTGGAAGCACACTGGAGTTGAGAAAATACGATGGCCACCGTTAGACTATGGGTAGTCCACTGCAACTGTCCAGCTGTAGACAAATAAATGCAGCGCTTCTTGGGAGGTAACATCCCACAATCTTGGATCAACCTTGACTTCCACCGAATCCCCAAATTCTCTAGCCGACCCACCACTAGATGGAGATGGCAACCCACCAAATCCAAACCAGGGGGCACCTCTTTCCCTTTAACTCTCTCTCTCCTCAATCTCTCTTCCCTCTCTTCTACTCTCTATTTCTTCTTCTTCCTCTCTCCCTCTCATTTTTCTTTACAACATTCTTCCACAGCCTTTTTTCTATTTTCTCTTTTGTTTGGATGTGTCATTAAAAAAAATAAAAAAAATAAAAAAAAATTAATTAAAAAAAATGAAAATTAACAAAAAAAAGGGTGTCATAATTACTAATCATCCAATATTGAAATTCTGTCCAACCATTTTGGGGAGTCAAAAGGCTTGTTTTAAACTCAAATATATTGAATTTTTATCTCAAACTTGGGTAAACAATTTTGTGTCAACAACCAACACATTTTGAATGCTCAATTTTTGATTTGGAAAATGATTTTCCCCTACCGTGAGGAATAGCATTAGCATTCATGCCAAGGTCATCTATGGCCATCTTTTTCATTGTGTGTCTTCACCACGGATTGTGAGTCTTGAGTTTGTGGACCTTCGAGCTGAATTTCCATCTTTTGAGTGCATTAATATGATAGAGGCATTTCCTAAGCCACATGAGAATCAGAATAGCCAAATAGCCTCCCGTTACCCTTACATTGATCCTACTTTTGAAATCCCCTTTAATCCTATGAAAAAAATTCTTTTGATAGCCACATTACAAGTCTAATACCTTTTCCCACCCAACATCTTCATGTATTATCATTTTACAATTTATTAAAATTTAAGTGTGGGGGGAATGGACTTCATTTTTGGGCATACTTTCATTGATTTCAAATGTGTAATCATATTCTTGAGGGCAAGCATCCATTAAAGTGTGGGGGGTAGGTTGTAATTCTGTGAGCTTTGGGGTGTATATGTGTAATTGTCATTTGTACAAAAGTCATTGAAAAGTGTTAAAAAAATGAAAAAAAATTATATTAAAAAAAATGAAAAAAAAGGAATGGGTTGTGTCTTGGGTGGGTCAAAAATCATTCATCATCAACCTTTGATCGTGTTATAACTACTAAAATTATTTCCATGAGAAGATCAAACATGGGTTGGGAGATGACTATGAGACTTGTTTCAAGCACAACTTTCGAAAAAAAAGAGCAAAAAGAGAGAATAAAAGAACACTTGAATCATCTTGTATTGTGTCATTATTGGAAGTCTTCCATGTTGTACATATTCCATCATCTCACCCTATTCCATTTTCTATCTCCCTCACTTTTCATTCATCACACATTCATGCCCTTGTAAATATGTGTTTCTATTTCCTTTCAAATCAAATTTCAAAAAAAATGTGCATTGATTTTTCCATGTTGGTGTTTTAACCCCTCTTTTCCTTTGGACATTATATACCTACCGTCCCATAGCCACTTAAAAACCCCTTAAAAGACCTCTTGATTCTTGTACACATTTGATTTGGGAATGGAAGCTGAGAGCTCTTACAAACTCTTGATTTTCACTTTTTGTTGGTGAATTAGTGAACCTCCTAAAATACATTTTTATCATCTTGAGAGGAGTAAGTTTTGAGTGCCTACATTTTCTAATTCAAACCTTGAACATTAAAAAATGAATTGTTTCTGATGCATTATTGTGAACCAAATTTGTGATGGAATTCAATATGGATGAGTGAAATAGTCAAAACCTCCCCTAATTGGAGAAAACAAAATTTTAATATTTGTTGGTGAGTGAAAATGATTTTGTCGTGTTTTTATATTTGTTGCACATGAGGACACGCGCAAATCTAAGTGCGGGGGAGTTGATGTTATTAATATTTTCATGACTTATTATATTCCCCCTTTACTTATTTTATATGAAATGTGCATAATTTGTGTGAAATATTAATGTTTTAATATTAAGTATAATATTTGAGCATTTTTAGAAGTAGTCAAATTGAGTCAGTTTAATATTTTAATTCTAACTATCACTATACTGATCCAAATTGTGTGGTTCCTGTTTTTTAGGATTCTTCTTTCAATATACAACATTTCATTAGAAGGAACCATGATCCAATTCTGCCATTTGAAGGGTCATATGGTCCTCACAAACAAGACCAAAGAATCTGTGAAAAACTGGACTATTCATGAAGAATGATTTACTGGGCTCAATCCAGAAGTTCAAAAACCTTAACTCTCCACCATAATTCGGGGGACACTACATGTCATCTTGGATAAAAATTTCATGGCCCAAATCCAAGTACAAGGGGCCCAAATGAATCTTTGAAGTCCAGCCCACCATTCTGGCCGAGAATGAAAATCAGTATAGTATGCATGACATATCTCCTGATGTAATCATTCAAGCGATCTGATATTTTGCAGTGTGAAAGAGGGGATGTAGGCGGCAGACTTTGTTGAAGAAACCATTCGGATTTGAAGGCATCGTAATATTCAAAAACCCTTTCACATTATGGACTTCAAAAAGAATTGATTGAAATGGAAAGTTTATGTTTGTTTATTCAACCGGCCATAACCTTTTATCCATACGTCCAAATGACTCCATATTTTGAGATTAGTCGTCCAACATTATTGTATACAACTTTGAAGAAGGAGATATATGAAGATTCGGCTGTATGAATTTCCAAATTGGCGATGCAAGTGGAGGGACAGATTGGGAATGCAAACAGTCCACTCCTTGTGCTATAAATACTCTTCCCTTCTGTCCTTGAGAGGGGTTGGCATTTCAGAAGAGAGGAGATCATATTGGCACGACAAAAGCATTTCCAAAGGCTTGGGAGGTCCTGCCATACTCCGGTTTTCACTTGAGAGACCTTTCCTCCTCTCTTTGTTTTCACTTACTTTCGTGTACTTCGTTTTTGTAATCTTGTAATTCTCTTTCTTTGTAATTCTGTTTTAATGCAAGTTACTTATTCAATATCTCTTATTCTCTTCCACCTTCTATATTTTAATATTAATGTTCTTAAAATAGTTTAAATTCAGTTCAATCCCCTTCCCTTCTTTAGCTTCCTCATTCAATCGAAAGTTCGTTTTTAATTATCATCATTGTTCGTGTGTGTGTGTCGACGTACCACTCTTTTCTTATCCCTTTCTTTTCTTCTCTTATTAATTTATAATCATAATCATTATAACCAGATTATTAATCACCCAAATGGCTGAGTAAATCTCTCATTGGGGTGAGTTATAATTTAGGTATGTTAAGTGATTGAGAGCTTCTGCTCGATGAATATTCTTTGAATTAACATTGTGTATGTTGGACTTAACATGTCATGGATTAATGACTTGTTTTGTTTAACATGTGGTTTCCATGGATTATTGGAACCATAAATACACAACCATAAATAAGATCTGATTGAGATTATAACCTTAAGTTAAGTTAAGTCTTGGTTTAAAGCCTTGACACTTAAGAATTCTAATCAACATCATCTTGTGACATGGGTGTTAATTTAAATGCAATATAAAGCAAAGCTCAAGGATATCACAAGATTAACTAACCTAATGATGAAATCACCCCAATCTTTATCAACTTGTTAAATTAAACATAATTCATTAAACATTTCAATTAAGCTCTGCAAACAAACCCCCCCAATCAAAATACAATAAACTAAAAACAATCGACTATTACGAAGTACCATCGCCGAGGATTCGACCCGAGTGATGCTATACACATTAGCAGAGCACCGGAACTTTGACCGGTCGATAGGTGAAACTCGATCGTGCGTTTCAGAAATCTTCGTAATGAGAACTCCTCATTAGAAAAACTCTCCATTACATAGGAATATTTTCCTCTTTACATATATTTCTTTTCCATTTCTACGCCTTTGTGATTTCTAATAAGAGATGGAGGGAATGGGAAAAAAATATGGTACCTGAAATATTAGTACAAACATCTAAACAAAACAAGAATCCACAATTTCATTACGATTGGAACAATTTGTACAAGGATAAACAGATACAACAGAATATCATATTTGGATCTATCTTGCTTCTTTTTCCTTGGGTATCAGTTTTTTCACAACGGTTTTCAGATTATTTACTTCGTTTTGATCCTCCTCTGATTGATTCAGTAAGGTTTTGATCCTATCATCTTGATCCTTCAATGCCTATGACTTAGCCTTCATAAAGTCATCTTTATTCACTAACGTTTCTTGAATCTCAGACCGAAGATGCCTTTCTATTTTCCATATTTGGAAAACATAATTCAACCTCCCATTAATATCTTTTACATCCTGAATCCAAGTATGTTATTCAGGATTTATCTTTTCCTCAAAGAAATTTGTAAGATACTTGATTTTCATGTCTTTAGTATCAAAAGTTTCCATTACATCTTCTTGAAATTGATCATGATCTCTCGAATCTTCAACAATCTTCTTCGACTAGGTGGTCATTTTCATTCAAGATCTTCTGTGGGGTTCATAATTGATAATGAAGTTCTTGTGTTCGACCTCAATCTCTACACACCCGTCCATCACCATGGATACATAGTCTGATTTCTAATTCATATAATGCTAGAGCATATGGCATCTGGAGTCAATAGTTGGAAAGATCAGAATGTTGTCCACTAGCTTCTTCAGGGAATGAACGACAAAATCAAGTCCTAGAGCTGATGACTCTAGGTCTGACACACTTCTAGGTTGTGTTTCTTCCTCTAGCTCGACAGCATTCCACTTAAAGGATTATCCAGCTTCCGTCTCCCTTAGAATTTCATTGGTTGGGGTATCAACAACCACATGTTTCCCCTTGTTTGTTTTTAGAATAGCTTCTTCATCTAGAGATTCTTGCTCACTCTCAGACAACAGAACAATCCTATCTTCATCAATTTTTTCTTTCTCATCTCCTTCCTCAATATCTATAGGGAAAATGAAGTCATGATTATGACTCTCTTCCTCAGATAATTTGTTCACTTCCTCTTCAGCCTTATCAATCATTTTAGGTGTTGCATGTTTCGAAGATCTGGCTTGAGATGTCCGGATTGGAAATTTTTCAGAAGCACTTTCCTTCTCATAAAAGCCTTCTACTTGTTTTATCAGATCATCTATATCAGTACTGATTTGAGCTTCTTGTACTCATTCTACAGCTTCCTTTTCTTCGACACCCATCTCTAGTACTTTTTCCGGAGTCATTATCTTCTTCCCCATTGTCTTAGGTAATGGTTCTTCTAAGAAAGTATTCGGTACAGGAAAGTTCTCAGATGCAACATCAGTTTCCTTCAAAAGATATTACACAATATCTGGCTCTAACATCTTCTTCATAAGATTCTTCTCTTTGGAATTATTCTCAAGCTCTTCAGAAGAATTCTCTTTCAATGCTTAGGCCTCTGTGGGGTCTAGGACAAACTGTGGATCCCCTTCCTTCTGAATATTTTTATCCTCCCCCCATTTGGCTACTAACTCATCCGGATAGGATTTCTATTTCTTGGGATTTGGAGGTGTGGATTCGGTTTCATAGGCCTTAGGGGTTTTCTCTGATTCTTCCACTTCCTTTAGTTTTCTCTTCTTTCCAGCTTTCTTTTATGGTTCAGCCCCTTCTGCATTTTTTGGAACGTCTTCAACTTCATCCTCTAGTAGATCATAAAACTCACCTGACTCCTTAGAGAAACAAACTTTCATTCTTTTGAGGTTATCATCGCTGATTAGCTTTACTTTTCAATTCCTTGTCTTATAACGAGAATGGATCTTGAAATATTCATGTCCCTGAACTATCAATTAGGATATTAGGGAAGGATACATGATTATTTGTGCTCTCATATTTCCATTACTGATATTCTCCATTGAAATGAAAATATGCTTCATCAGATTTATTTTCATTAGATTTACCAAAAAATCTAAGATATACATGTCACTTTTATCAAGAGTTTCCTTATCACCCATTCTTAGTATTAAAAAACCCTTAACCCATAACTCTAGGATCTGATTGTTGGGAGACAGGTGAGAAATCTTTGTAGTCTTGACATCTGATAGTCCAAGACACTACAAAGCCTTCACCTTTACAAAAATTCTTTGCATATCCAGTAATTTGTGGTAACAAAACTCGGCTTCCACTTCATAAGATAGTCCTAAAAATAGAGTAGCCTTGGTATAAAAATGTTCATAAGTTTTACCATAACTATTGAAGGAAGATTTTTCTCTGCCATCTTCCATGAAAAAGAAAACTGATTTATAAAATTCAATGAGTAGATCCAGATAAACACCATCATGATCTCCTTTCTTTGATACAGATAACCTCTCCCATCCATTAATCTTGATATTATATGATATAATAGAGTCATACTTATTGAAGAATTTCGGATGCACCGACCTCTCCCTGTCAATTTTCCACTCTAAAATCAGCTTGACAGAAGACATTTCTTGAGAAGGAATATTAGCAGACATTCAGTCTTGAAAAATCAATGAAAAACCGGAACGGGCATTTGATGTTGGGAAGAGATTCGACACACAAAAGCTTTAAAACTGATGTGGGATAACCACCAGGGGGTTCCTTTTTGTAGGTGTTGATGTGATGGTTGAACATCCCATCTGAATGCAATGGATGAGAATTCTTCTAATCTGATCTGAAGGTTGATATGATAGCCGCATGTAAAATTTGGTAGGATCTGATCTTTTGAGGGTTTTAAGGAAAAATATTCAGATTTAAGGAAACTAGAATCTGATAAATATTAAATACAAATGAAAGTAACAACAATTAAAAGTTTATTGTAAAAACTAAAGAAATAATCATACCTTTCGGATTTTCTGGTGAATTATTCATATTGAGGAAAATTCTTCTTGAGAGAATTTAGATTCTGAAAAAGTAACTTGAGTACAAATGAAATGAGTACATATAAAATTATTACAAAAATATCAATTATGAAAAACTCATGTACGAAAATATTCATTAATAAAATTTCTAGAATGAAAAAATTCATTACAAAAAATATGAAAAACATCATTATGAAAAATATGAAAAACATCATTACAAAAAATATGAAAATCATCATTTCAAAAAATATGAAAAACTTCATCAAGAAAAATATGAAAAACTTCCTTACAAAAAATATGAAAAACCTCATTATAAAAAATATGAAAATGATCACTACGAAATTCTTCTAAAAGAAATAAAAATGACTACGAAGATTTTCATTACGAATATTTTTGAAAATTTTACTATGAACTTTTTGAACAACTATAAATCAAATATACCCCCCTATGAAAAAGAGTTTATTACTATAAGGAAATTGGTTCAACAGGATGTTAATTAGGAAGATTAACTTATAGTTATCATTCCTAACTTCTGTTTAATGTATTAAATTCTATCGGAGGTTAATGATTTTGTGAAAATATCAGAACGTTGACCTTGTGTTCCGATAAATTGAAGAATAATATCTTATTTTTTTGTGTGATCCCTATGAAAGTGATGGCTAATATCTATGTGATTTGAACAAGAGTTATGTGTAGGGTTTTTACTAAGGGAAATTGAACTTGTATTATGACACAAAATTTTTGTTTTAGTAAAACTCAGACCATAGTCTGTGACTGTGTGTTGAATCAACAACACTTGAGCTCCGCAACTTCTAGATGCTACATATTTAGCATCAGCAGTGGAATGTGCAACTGAGTTTTTCTTCTTGCATGACCAAGAATCTAATGAATCTCCTACGAAATGGCACGTTCTGGATGTACTCTTTCTTTCTATTCTACATCCACCAAAGTTAGCATCAGAAAAACTTTTAAAAACAAAATCATTTCCAAATGTATAAAATAGTCCTAAAACCATGGTTCCCTTTCAGTAGTGAAAAATTCATTTCACATCCTTTAAATGAGATTACTTGGGATTGAATTTATATCTTGCACATAATCATACTAAATACATTATGTCTGGATGACTAGCTGTCAAGTAAAGTAAACTTTCTATCATACCTCTAAAAGATGTTTGATCTACTGGTTTCCCCGCTTCATCCAGATCAAGTGCATTTGAGGTACAAATGGGAGTACTAATACTTTTAGTTTTTTCATATCCATACTTTTTAAAAAGAAATTTAATATACTTATGTTGCGATATATAGATTCCATCTAGTTTTTGAGAGATTTGAAATCAAAGGAAAAATGTAAACTCACCAATCATACTCATTTCAAACTCGGATTTCATTAGATCTACAAAGGAATTGGATAAATAATGCTGAGTTGAACCAAATATAATGTAATCAACATATATTTGAACAATCAAAAAATTTTTCTTATCTTTCATTATAAAAGGGTTGGATCTACACTTCTCTTAACATAGTTATTTTCAAGAAAAAATCATGTAAGTCTATCATACCAAGCTCTAGGAGCTTGTTTAATTCCATACGAAGAATTGATAAGTCTAAAAACATGATCAGGATATTTTGTGTCTTCAAAAACAGGAGGTTTTTTGACAAAAACATCCTCTTGTACATAACCATTACGGAAAATTCATTTCACATCCATTTGAAAAAGTGTGAAATTGATGAATGTTGTAAAGGCATGTAAAATAAAAAATAGATTCATGTCTAGCTACTGGAGCATAGATTTCTTCATACTCTATTCCTTCTTGTTGATTATAGACTTTAGCAACTAATCCAGCTTTATTTCTAACAATGATTCCAATTTCATCACACTTATTTCTAAACACCCATTTCACTCCAATGACAGATGTTTCCTTAGGTCTTTCAACAATGGTCTAGACTTTAGTCCTTTTTAATTCATTTAGTTCATCTTACATGGCTTTAATCCAATCATCATCACCTAAAGCTTAATCAGTGCTTTTTTTTCTAATTGGGAAAGGAATGCGGGATGTTCTACTTCATTTCATAAGGAACTTCTAGTCCTTACATGTTGATTCACATCACCAATGATGCTATCACTAGGATTATTCTCTAGAAACAACTAATTTGGGTTTTGTAAAACTTGTTCATAAACATACGGTAGGAAATCTTCTGGGGTAAACATTTCATAAGTATCTTATGAAACATTTTCCTTATCAGAAGGATCTTCTATCAATGGATGATAATCAGTTTTTAAAACACATCCAAAGATGTAGTTTGGGTTGTTTAAAAACAAAAGGATCAGTTTCATCAAATTTCACATGTATTGTCTCTTCAAAAGTACAAGCGTTTTTATTGAAAACATTATGAGCCTTAGAAGTTGTGGAGTAGCCTAAGAAAATTCCTTCATCATATTTTGGTGTAAATTTATGTAGATTATCTTTAGTATTCATAATTAATACCTTCCTCCAAAGACCTTAATGTAGGAATCTTTAGGTTTTCTACCATTCAATAACTCATAAAGAGTTTTATTAAGAAAAGGACTAATAAAAACTCAATTTATATTATAACAAGAAATAAATAGAGCTTCAGCCCAAAAATATTTGGCTACATAATACTCAATCAACATGGTTCTAGTGGTCACATAATGAATTCTATTTCCTCTTTCAACAACACCATTCATTTCAGGTGTTCTGGGAGCTGAGAAGTTATGAGTGATACCATTTCTACTACCAAAAGCATCAAAATCAGAATTTTGAAATTATCCTTCATGATCACTATGAATAGTTTTCAATGGAAGGATTTTCCCATTTTTAACTTGGGCTCCATAACTTTTGAAATAAGAAAAATCTTGAGACTTCTTTGTTAGAAAATAGACCCACTTAAATCTATTGTAATCATCAGCCAAGACAAATACATAGTACATGCCTCCAATGCTTCCAGTTTGAGTTGGACCAAAAATATCCATATGCACTAGCTATAATGAATTAGAATTTGAGACTTCACCAACAAAATTAAAACATTATTTATGTTTCTTTCCATATTGACAAGGGTCACAAACTTTTGAAGAATCAAATCTGAGCTCTGGTAGATCCATAAATAATCTTTTCATAGAAAGTTTTCATAAGTTCTTATTGTTACAGTATCGTAACATTCTATTCCATAAACAAGAGCTACATTCAATTTAACTATTTCATGTTACATCTTGACTCTTAAGGTCTTCTATGTTTAGTGTGTAATCATTCTCTTGCCTATGGGAAGAAAGAATACACTCTTCCTTGGAATTGTGTAAAAGGCACTTTTAATTCATAAAATTTACAAGGTAGCCTTCATAAAATAACAAGATTATGCTAATGAGGTTATGCTTAAGACTCTTACAAATAAAAAATTTGAAATCAATGTTTTTCTATGAAGAACATTATTACCTATACCAATTATTTCTCCCTGAGCATTAACTATGAAAGATACATTTCCTCCTTTCGTCTTGATAGTCTTTTCAAAATAGTTTTTGTTACCAGTCATATGTCAGGAACATCAACTATACATCTACCATGTATTATTGTTGGTGCTATCTCTACATTCCGAAAAACAAAACACTTATACTTTCGGAATCCATACATTCTTGGATCAGGAAATTTCAGAAAGAAAACTTTTAGGCACCCACATCATCCTAGAAAAATAGGCTTTATGAAATCCTAAAGAAAAGGTTTTGTTTAGAGAACAGTTCTTTTCCCAATATCCACCACACTGACACTTAGTACAGAGTGGAGCCCATTGAGGAACATAGTAATTGTTACTAATAATTGTTTTAGAACTGGTATAACCAAAACCAAAAATATTCCTTAAAGGTCGGATTTGAGAATACATTTTATAAAAAATTTCTTTACCTATGTTAATGTTTGAAAAACACTTCCTCAAGGAAAATATTAAAGATTAAAGTTTGATAACCATGTTCTTTTCTTCAAAAACATTTGATCTATAACATGATCTAGGCTCGAAAACATTATTCATAGAAATTACGTTTTCTAAATCTTTAGAAAATTTATTCTTCTCAGAAATTACTTCCTCAGGTTTTTTTGAATTAAATTCAAAATAATAATATTTATTATCGAGATCATTAGAAAGATCTAATATTTCCTTTGTAAAAATAGTATTCCTAGAATTTTCCTTATCAATTTTTTTCATGAGTTTTGAATTCTCAATCTCAAGACGTTTGGAAGACCTAGAAACTTCTTCATAAGAGGGTAAAGTATTATCTTCATCAGAAGAAGATTCTTTATTCAAAGAGTAATAATATTTATCATTACAATAATATGAATTTAATGAAACATTAGTCAATGATTCAGCATTGTGTACCTTAGACATTAAAAAATGATTGTTAATAGTTATTCAGCCTATTAGACCAATATTCTTCAATCCAGAAGATTCAAAATCTGAAGACTCATCATAAGAGTCTCCACCACTAGCACTCAAGGTGTCATTAGCTTTCAAGACCTTCATAGCATTATCCTTGTAATACTTTTTTCTATTTATATCTAAATTCATTTCCTTTTGTTCTTTTGTATTAAGCGTAGAACAATCAGGTCTTATATGTCCAGCTCTCTTGCACTCATAACATGAAACTTATGAATCTTTATTATCTTTCCTTTCTTTCTTCTTAAATATAGATTGAAATTTACTTTGTCCATCTATCTTTTTCATCCTTCGAGCAAGATTTCCTAATTAATTTTCTGAGGATTCACTTCGACTAGATTCATATTGGATAACAACTTTCTTTGATTTGGATTAAGTAACTCTCTCAGGAGTCTTGTCTTTCATATGATTAGATGTTGTAGTAAAAGAAACACTGCCATTTCCATTCATCTTCTTTACGTTAACAACATCTCTCTTCATTATTGTCTCATGCTAAAGAAGAGTTCCAAACTATTCATCTAAGGAAATTGAGTAACCTTTTTGTTCTCATCAATAGTTTTCCTCTTGGATTCCCACTCATGGGGTATCATTTCTATAATCATATCAACAAGCGATTCATCGTCTAATCCATTCTCATCCATGGATTTTAAACTATTCACAATTTTCATGACTCATTGTTGCACCTTACATTTGCGTTCTCCACAAGGGAAGAAAAAACCATGATATTCAGCTCTGAGAATGGCTCTTCTAGTTTCTATTACATTGGAAGTTCCAAAGTGAGTAACTTCATGTTTCATCCATATACAATTTGCTGCTTCACAAAATGAAATTTGGCTATATTTGTTTCCAGTCATGGAACAGAGAAAAGTATGGTGTACCTTGAATTCAGTTCATATTTATGCTTTTCTTGATTCGTAAAGGTACTAACTTCTTTGTCAAGAATATTAAATCCTCCAGTAAGCATAACAAAATTATCAACACCAGAATTGATAATGAAATTCTTCATTCGATCTCTCCAATATTCCTAATAATTTCCATCAAAGATATGTGTTCTAGTTGGATTGAGATTGTCTACGGAACCAACAATGATTCCTTCCATATTAATGAAGAATATTTCCAAAAAAACATGTTAATAATAATGATTTTTCAAAAAGGAAAATATTCCTATGAATGAAAAATATAGAACAAGAGTATCTCTAAGAAAAATGAATCCGTACTATACAAGTACAAAAAACTGATTCTGGAAATGTGTGAATCCAGAAATTCAATTCTGAAGGTAATGAGAAGAAGAATTCCCTTCTAAACCTAATCGTGAGATTAATTCAGAGGTCACCTCCTATGATACCAATTCTAGGATCGATTATGTAAAGATGATATGTTCAAATACAAGAGGGGGGTGAATTGTATACTTTTAAAAATTCTTTTAGAAATTTTAATGATGGTTATGTTTAACATGGTTAAACAATATAATTTAAAAAAACCTCTATGTTCTCAACACTTTCTTGATTCAGGAAATATGATTCCAAGAAAGCAATTCTGGAAAAATGATTCCGAAAATGAAACATAATGAAAGTTTACAAAGATGATGATTCTACCATAAAGCTTATAGAATCTAACTAAATCAGATTACAAGTATAAAGAAGTATAAGATAGTTATAATTTCCTAAAGAATACAAATTTAGTGGAAAACGTGTAACAAAACAAGTAACATGTAGTAAATATTTTAACCCAAAGAGGAGGGTATCCAACAACCTTGGACGAAGGACCATTGTTTTATACTTTCAAGAAAGTCTGTCTTACCCACACTAGGGTAATCCCTTGATATGAAGATCAGAATCTATCTGGTTGTCCCCTCAATCCCTAAACATCAAGGTAGTCGGCACCTCTGTCTTCCTCATCTAGGAAGCCCTCAACATCAAGGTAGTCGGAACCTCTGTCTTCCTATCCCTGGAATCCCTCGATTGTACATAGCAACAATCATAGTCGCACAAAGAAAATCTGAACAAGTAGTTCTATACTCACTATGTAATCAAGCATCTCTCTCTTGAAATCACTTTTTCTGCATGTAATCTCTAGATTGATCAACTTGTTGTGAGCTCATTCAAATGAGATCCTATTTATAGGCACAGATTCAACGGTCAGATCCCTCCTCCAAATATCATATTTTTCCTTGAATTTCATTGGGACGTTTACATGTGTCACTCAAACAACGGTTAGTTAGTAACTGAAAGTATGAAATCATTTTATAAAATAACAATTGTTAGAAAAAATATGGGTAGATAACTAGAAATCCAATATTCGGAATGTAAGAAAATGAATGTTCGGAGTCTAACCAAAATTGAATTCAGAGTCTATAATACAAGGATATTCAGATTCTGTTTTCGAGGAATTCATAACCAGATCTCTGTATAATTCAGGAATATGAATTTCAAGGAAATTTGGAATCTGAATTCAAAAGAATTCAGAACCTGAACTTAAAAAGTTCAGAGTCAATGTTCATGATAATTCAGAGTCAGAACTCATAAGTGTTCAGAGTCTGAATTCAGAGAACTCAGAGTCAAAACTCAGTGATGTTTGTATCTAGAGTTCGTACTCAGAATTCGTATTCAGAATTCAGAGTAAGAACACTGAAGAGTTTGTATCCAGAATTCATATTCAGAATTCGGAGTCACAAATTAGAGGAGTTCATAACCAGAATTCTGATTCAGAATTCGGAGTCAGAAAATAGAAGAGTTCATAATATGAATTCTGATTCAGATTTCAAAGTCAGAACTTAGAAGAGTTCGTAACCAGAATTCTAAGAATTCGGATCCTAAAACAGAATGCTTTATATCTAGATAATTATAGAATTCCGAGGATTTGGTTTCGAACCAAATTTTACACACAGAAAAATTATAATAAGAACAATGAAAACAGGGTAAGGATAAATTTCCATGGGGAAAGAAATTTTTTCTTATAGAAGTAAAACACAGGGTAAAATTAAATTTTCATTTAGAAATTTTAAAGTCATAAGGAAACCTTATTGACTAAACAATCTCCCCCATGTTTGAAGGAATGGAAAATACATAAAGAAAACCTTATTAACTCAACAATATAGGTCGTTATCATAAAATATAATGATATATTTATGCATAGAATACAAATTTATTTACATAATCATTGTTTAATAATAATTAATGTAGATTTAGGAATAAATTAAATTAAATACATGGTTTAGGATGTCACATATTCCTCAGAAAAATTATTTACTTTCATTCCAAATGGTTTAATAGATGGTTTTAAGACTAAAATAATCCTTCTATAATGATATGATAAAAATAAGGAAGTTATTTTTAATGGTATTAACTGATAAAAATTGATTTTTATGTGTGATGAGGATATGAGATTGTGTCACCTATTATAAGAGTGGTGTGTGACACACATTCAATTTTGTAAAATAAAATCGATATACCAACATTATTTAAATTTAACAAAGTATAAAATCAACCACCATAGACCATATAAGAGATATAGTTGAAATATTTCTATAAAATCTGTTCTTGATATGTTTTCTATCATTTTTATCCATTATCATTAAAGTTCAACCCCTCTATATAGGCCCATTTTACCTTAACCTTAGTAATTAATTTTTACTTATTTTCCAATTAATAAAGGTAAAATATTATGTTGTAATTATTATATAATTTAAATTAAAAATATTGAATATCTGGATCCATTTTTTCAAAAAAATCAGACAATTGTTACAATTTATTTTAATGTAATTTTCATAGACAAGATGATAATGTGGCTTTTGAAAGATTATTTGAGCAGAACAATAAATGTTTTTATATCGGAATTCATTGTTATTCTAATTGAAATTAAAATAATATTATTAGTAGATATACAATTTAACTGATTTTACTTTTAAATTTATACTACTAAAATATGTTTTTAAAATAATCTAAATAAATGAAAAAACATAAAAAAATCAATATTGATCAATATTGATCTTATATTCTCTTAAATTTATAATAAATTCAATGTAATATGATAATTAAATTATAATATCAATAATTAGTTTCCTTTTTAAAAAATATATTTTCTGATAGTGTGCAAAAAAATTAAAATGATAGCTCGAATGGAAAAAACGACATTTTAGGACAAAAAATAGTTTTTAATTGATAATTTTGATTTATTCTAATCTTATGTCTAAAAAAGGTAAAATATTAATGTTAAAATATTTAGTTTAATATATATTACATATATTTTATTTAATTAAATGATAAATATTGTTTTGTTTAATTTATTACATAAAACATTTTATATGCATAAAAATAGATTCTCTGAAAAATACTTATTTTAATATAAATTTGTTTTAATTTAAATTTATAATTAATTTATCTCCAAAAATTTTATCATATATTTTCATATTTTTGTAAATCATATTCATACCCTCCTTTGTGGGGCTATTTTAAAGCTATCATATTAAATAATAAGAATTTAATACGATGTCACATTTATTTAAACTCACTATTGCATGTAATACAAGTTAATATCAATGTTGCATGTAATGAAATCTACACTTGGTGTTAATTTTATATTAAAATATTAAAATGATTAAATTTTCTTAACAAAAAATATTTCAAAAAAACATGTTTTCATAAATTAATATTTCTTGGATGGTTTCTGTTACCATATGGAGATGCCAGTTAGCACTCTATTGAATTAGTTTTAAAGGTAGGGTGTTTGGTCTATGGTTTTTATTGATAAATCATGTCTAGGATTGGGACACATGTTTATGATGTAGATGGTGGATACCACTTATGGTTCATGGTTGTTATTATCCTATTAGGGTAACTATGGAAATAATTATTTGGAGACAGAATCATCTATGTTTGCAGTAAAGTTGCATTGGTACAAAACTGTAGTCTATTTCATTTTAGTTTTCATGGAACACAAGATCTTGAAATATGTTTTCCCTCAATAGGATCAAAATCCTTACCAGTGGATGATGTTTTATCATGATTATTATTTTTAAAATTATTACTCTTTGTTAATGGGGAAGGTAGTGGTCAATTAATTGTGTTAGATGTTCCAAGGAGATGTGGCTCAGGAGTTTTCAGTTATTTGAAAAGGGATTAAAGATCATTCAATAGTGAATCATGTTACTAGGGAGATAAGTATACATAGTTTCCATTATCTTATGACTATTGATTCATCCTTGATGTAGATGATGGATGAGTCTTGGTGGGGAGACTCAGAGGCATAGAGGATTTGTTAACGTGTTTTCCTTGTTGATTTACCTAAGTGATGGTAAAAGGATAGAAGGAACATGATATTGCTTCAGTGGAGTATATTTTCTCGATAGGTTATGTGTGATAGAGTTCACTATGTGTTTTGAAGCAAAAATTTAGCACTACACCCTAGTGTGAAAAATATATATCATGGGTTAAAGAGATTACATTGGGGCTAGGGATAAAATTAACAATGGCATTGTTTGTGGCCAGGTGTCTAGTGTTTTAGTATGTGAATGTAATGAACCATGTTTCTAGAGATTTTTTATATTCTCTATATTATCTTTAGTTGAAATGGGACAACATACTAATAGAAATCACTATGAGTATACCGTGATATTAGGAAGGTTGTGAGGCTGCTTGGGTGATAAAGGATGAATTATTGAAGTCAAATCCCTTCATGGAGAGTCGTTGATTTATTATATTATATTTTTTGTTGGTAATATTGTATGTTAATGATGTGGATAGGCTTCACGATATATTAATGACCATAATCTCTAAACAACAACCTCATTTAACCTTACAATTCTAAAGGTGGTTAAAGTTGTATTTTGGATCCTAGTTGTTCCTATGCACTTATTTACATCATTAGTTAAATGGGTAGATATATAATAAAATCTAGACACTATATGAAATTATTGGAGCACGAATCAAATAATTTGGTGGATCATGGGTTAGGAAAATTCCATTGGTTGAGTTTTCATAAAATAAAAATTATAACATTTTCATTAGCATGGCCCCATTTCATGTGTTCTATGGGTAGAAATTTCACTCTCTATTGTTCTAGATGGAGGTTGGAGAGTCATTAGATTTGGTCGTGATGTGTTATGGATCATTACTAAGAATATATTGTTGGTTTGAGTGAGTATGAGGTCATTACATGTCCATCATAAGTCCTATGTTGATAGTAGGTGGAGGACCCTAGAGTTTTTGGTTGGAGATAATGTGTACTTGATATTCTCAACTCGAAGTGGGAAGTGTGCTTTTGAATGGGAAGTAAGATTTATCCTAATAATTATTGGTCCAATTTAGTTTTTGAGGATTTTCATCATAGTAGAGTATCGTATGGTGTTACCATCACGATTGGACATGATCCCCAAAATCTTACACATGTCCCAACTTCATTAGTGTCTTCATGATGAACCCCACTTTATTAATATATGTTGATAATGATGATGAATCAACATTTTTTGAGAATCTTTTAGAGATCTGGAATTATTATGAAATTTTTATTCATGGATGAACAATTCTTATGGTTCATGTGTTGTGGAAGCATGGTGTCTTAGAGAATAATACATGAGAGTGAGAAATAAAAATGTTTTCCTAGTGTAGAACGTTGTTTTGAGTAATTTGTTACTCTTCTGTGTTATGATGGCATGATTTATAGATCATTGGGTGTTATTTGATTTATTATATTACGGATGTGTGATGTGTGATGTGTGATAAAATTTTGGACATATGAAATCAAGATAACCAAAATCTTAATCAATATGTGTTGTATTATAATGCTATTAAAATCATGTGGGCGAGTCATTGTAATACAAATTAGATTATATATTAACATAGAAGATGGAATTCCCATTATTATGAGCTTCTGGAATTTGGTTTGTTGGATGATGTAATGGTTGGTTTGGATTATGTGGAGACTGATATAGTTGTGTGTTTAAGTGGTTTATTGTAAATGTGGTTGCATACCAAGTGTGTGGTGTTGTTCCCAATTATATTTTTTATGGGTTTTTATAGTGATGTGGTTTCATTGGGAAATTTATGGGATTCAATATTAGTGTTTTTGGATGGTAATACCGTTTTAGGGGTGATGAGATCCATTAGTGGTATATTTAGTGTTGATTGTTTGAACCCCTTTCCAATTACAAATTGGTTCATTATTATTGACAGAGAGAATCATTTGAGAGGTATTTAATGTAATGGTACCTTCCTTAATAGCCTATTACATTAATATTTGTGGTGGTTAGAGGTGTTTTGAGGATTCTTATAGAGGTCTGGTTGATGTTGGTGCTCCATGTGTATACTAGAATAGGTTTTTATGATGTGAATGGGGTATTTGTGTGTGAAGATGCGGTTTATGACTTTTATGGTCGGTGGAGTAATACTTGTGTTTGGTGATGGAGTAAATTGTGAAATTTATTTTTGTTGTAATTAAAATATTTATGGGTTCAAATATTATTCTCCCTAGGTTACATCTATTTGATTAAAAACTAGGTTTCTTCCTAAAGGAGTGTTTTATGGGGTTTTTTCTATAGAACAATGGATTTTATGATGTAAAAGTGTGTTTTACACCATATATTTGTAATGTTTAATATTGTTTATATCTATTTTTTAGAAAAAAAATTTATCATTCATCTATCACACACACATAATATCTAATTTTGGGTAAAATCTGTGAAATTTGTAGATATCATTCATCCCTATTCCTTCAGGATAATTTATAGGGTTTGATTATTTTTATTCTAGAGATTGGTAGTGTGTTCTCCACGATTAACCACATATTTTCTCTTGTTATTCATTGTAACATTAACTATGTTGTTGTTGGTTTTAATAGTGTGGTTGTGGGGTGCATTTTTTCTAACCCTTGTGTGCATTTCATTGTAATCCATAATTTTCAAGTGCAGTAGTGGTTCCTGGGTATTTCTTCTTCACCCTATAGAGCAATGTGATATTAAAATTATATATTCAGTTAGGGGATCCTAAAACTCACTCATTTTATGTTTTATATTTCATATATGTATGATTTTTTCCATAGGCTGGATAGTAAGGGTTTAAATAAAAATTTTAATTAAATTTCATAACTAATATTGATGGGTATGAGGGATTAATCACATGTTTATTCTCTAAGATATTTTTTTAGATAATATTTTTCCATGTTTTTTATTTATGAAAATTTATGTTGTTAGGAGCCTTTCATTAATATAATATGGGACTTTATGAGACCCTTGTTTTTTTGTTGTGTGATTAACCATTGAATAAAAAGCAAAAGAATGTATATTAATCTAATAAATTAGATTCCCATTGATACATAGTTTTTGTGATAATACCCATGGTGAATAAAGTAAGTAATATAATGAAAACCTTGAATAATTGTGGAATCTAATGTGGGTTTCCATTATGTGTGATTTTTTGGTTGTGTTACAATGTGTGGTTTGAGATAATATGAAGTGAAAGTGGTGACTTTCGGGTCAGTGTGATGCATGGGGTTGTTATGTGGTTTTGGGTTAGCATGGATGTGACATGGGATGTTGTCTGATGGTCATGATGTGTGATTGTGTTGTGTCATGTAGTGGATTTGTGTTATGAGGTAATGGTACGCCATGTGGGGAGTTGTGGTTGTAATGTGTAATGGCTTTGATGTATGGTTGTGATGTGTGGAAATGATGTGTGGTGGGGATATTTGGTTTTTAAGTAAGGTAGTTTTTTTGTATGTTGTAGTTGGGATTTGTGATGTTTGGTTACATTAGTGAGTTTTCTTGGGTGATGTGGTGTGGTAACGATGGTGGATGCAAGGTGTTGTTGTGATGATTATGTTTGTTGGACCAATTGTTATCAGGAGTTATTGCGTAAGTTTCATGGCTAGACATGGATTAAGTGTAATTTTGTAGTTTACTATGAATTTGTTAGAATTTATATTTGGTAAATTTTTAATGTATTTGTACAAATAAATTATTTTTTTAAACGTGAATGAGGTGGCCTAAGAATGTAACTATATATTTTTTTTATTTTTTGGAGGTTATATGATATATTTTATATCATGGTGGATATGGTTGTGATAGATTATGTGTGGTATAGTGTTATTGATCTATTTTTCTCAAGTGCAGTTATTGTGATCCCATCTGTTGGGTAATGTGTCATATATATATCTTTTAAGGTTGTGTTATTTCTATATATTCCCCATGTGAGTTCGAAAAATTTTCCAAATCCAAGGGATATTATTTTGAGGTGTTTTCCCAATGTACAAGATGGTGGAAATATGGATGGCTAGCTACCCGTCTCCCCTATTCTACATTCAGAAGTGATGGCCCATGTGTTTGTGGGGAGAATGAGCAATGTTTTCCTAGGTTTCTTTGTGTGAGATGTGGTTGTTATGGATGTGATGAGACATTTTGTGTAGGATCCCATGTCTACACACTTGGTGTGATGTGATGAAACTTTATAAAAGAGCCATATTCAATATAGAGAGATGGTGGGGTTGGAATGGATCCATCCTGATAAATATCAAAGATAGCCTAGGGGTCTTTCGGTGAGATGAGATGGAATTTGATGTAATTTGGTAGGTATATAATAATGTTTCTGAAATTGGGGAATGGGAGAAGAAAATTATTGTGGAAGTGGAAGTAGGGCACCATTATTTTATATTATCTTGATGGTAAATTATTATATGGGACCTATAATTTAGTGATCGAGTAATGGGGAGGATGGGATTGGTTGGATAACATCTATAGGTTCTTCATTGTTTTGTTGTTGGTTCACATGTTCATTACAATTCTCTATTGACATATGACCTTGAGACCTTGGTTATATCCCTACGAAGTATACAATTTTTTCTAAACCCGATTATATACACTATATTCAGGTTTCCAGGAGGACATTTGAGACTGATATGGACAATTGTAGCTAGGTTGTAGCATTTGTTGATTCATTATCTTAAATATATATTTTTTAATATTTGTGGATATTTTTATATTTCAGATTTACATTATTTTAATCATTTTGTAAAGGATTTGGATTTATTTTATAATATATAATGAGATTTTTTCGTTTTTTCATTATACTCCATGTTTCTTCAATATTTATAGAGAGTAATGCCTCCCATATGTGATATTTTTATACCCTTAGTGCATGTCACCAATTGGATTCCTTCTTGTGGGAGGAATCCATGGGTCATTATCTATATTTTATCATTCCTATATGTTTTAAATATATAGATCATGAAAAAATCTATATGTTCAAGAGATAAAAATGTTTCATGGGGTTCTTTATGACATTATCCCATATTGGGACACAAATTTTGTTTCTTGTTTTTGAAAACTATTATATGAGGTTATGAGATATATTGAAAATCTAAAAATGGCTCAATATCCCTAGAAAGTTGAAAATAAAATGTGTTATATTATAATATTCGAGGATATATTCTATGATTGTTCCATATATATTAGAGGTTCGTGAGATATATGTTCCATAATGGATGAGTTGTCTTATAGTGTTATTTTTATTCATCCCTTAAAAATGATACCTCTAAAGACTTAATTGTTTTCGCATGTAAATTTTCACTTTTTTTTGAGGTGGGTTATGATTCTCTTCTTAGTCTAATCCTTCTCTGGGAAACATCTACGAAGGTTAATATTATAAAAAAAGAGATGTTAGCTAATAATTATGACTATAATTCCTTTAAATATCATCAATATTTTCATTTTTAATTCTCTGTTGGTGGCTATGTTTCCCCAAGCATCTCATCTCGTGTTTTTCACCATCAGCCTAATAGGTCAAGAATGTTTGTTCCATGGTATGTGGGATCATTTTATAACACTACCTGTATTATGATCCTAGATTATCATTTCATTAAATATAAATTATTCATATACACAATATATTCCATATCTCTCAACTAAATATGTATCAAAATAACCCTTATCATATATTTAATTGAGAATATGTTTATATAAATTCATATGTGTTGAGGACTGAGGAGACTGTTAAAATTATTAACACTGAACTAAAGGTTTTATGTTCTGTTTTTCACCATGTTGTTCTGAGATATATTACAATATGGTTCAAATATTGATAAGATATGGGCCAAATTATTTCAGATGATGGAGAAATGTCCATATCTATTTTTGGTATATCCTTTTCCAAAATATCATTCTTGGTCCAAAAGAAAAATAGTGTCAGTAATTTTCACATTCAATTTTTTTTCATGTTGATAATTATTTATTGTTTGAACATCATTCTTCTATAAATTCATTCGTTAATTTTTGATAATTTTTTATATTTTTAATTTTCTATGGGGTATTTAATGGTTAGCTCATGATTAGGGAAAATCATGCAGGACATCCCAATAAACTGGGAAATATGTTTGGAGTCCTAGAGAATGTGCATGAATGGACTAAATTAAGTCCAAATTCTTTTCAGTTCTTTCTTAAACATGAAACACAGAAAATATGAATTTCACATTATTAGTTAGTGGTTTTTAAAATCAGGAACTCTAAACATGTGGCTCCTCTTGTAGGCCATAATGAAGTGCATGATTAGAGCATGATTTTCATATCATGATACTAAACCATTAAGAAATTATTAATTAATACCTTCTTTAATTTTAAATTATGAAAATAATTTTTCTATCATTAATCAGCAAAAATTTGGTATTTTGTCCTTGGAGAAAGAACGTTGTGATTTTTGTTAATTTTCTTCCATTTAATGTGCGAATCTAGCATGTCTAATATCAATAGTTCTTTGGAATTAATGTCATATTCCCATTCTCTTGCACTATTTTCTATTATTCTAGATCTATATATTTACCCTTGAAATCATACCTACATTGAGACTATTGATGATAAATCAAATGGCTCTGATATTATCAAATGGGTTTTTCATATGGATTCATCATTGATTTTAGTGTTATTATCTGGATAATCATTAATTATTGTTTGTTTTTATAGAATAATTTTGGTATGTAATTCCTATATCAACTCTCTTGGTTTATATTTATGAATTTTATATTCCTATTTTGGAATTAACATTTTATGTTTCATCCTTGTTTTCAGGATCCCTATTACTTGTTTGGCCCATGGTTCCATTGAGAGTACTAAAATTCCATGTGTTATGTTATGGTTGTTTCCATTATAGGACATTACAATATATACTATGGATGATATTCAATTTTATTTTGAAATATTAAAATCATTGAATGTATTTATTTATCAATATCTCTTGATAAATATATTGAATATACTGTTAATGGAATATGTCCTAAAATAATAATGTTTTAGAAAATTATTATCAAATTCGTTTCCATATGAGATGATGTTATGATAATTCTTATGAAATAAGGTTCTATTTCGATTGGAAGTAATGTCATGTCATGATGTGTTATAAATGAAAATGGTTTCAAAAAATATAGTATCATGATGAAATAATTTTCTCAAATAATTTAATGTTAATTTAAATGTGATCATGGTGTAAAAGATGATTATAGATTACTTTCAATTGACTATGATCAGTATAAGCAGAGGACGTGGGAGTATTTTCATGCAAAAGATGTCGAGGGAATTTGGAAAAAAGTTCTAGGAGTGGAATATTTTTAATATCAAGTATTTAATATTAATAAAATAACTACAATATTGATTTCATGAGTCCATTGGGGGTTCACATATTAGGGTGTTCTTCCATCTGATTAAATTGACTATCCTAGGAAATTGTTGTGTTAACAATTAATGACAAATAACTAAAACATTGGAAGGATAGTAGATATCCCATAATCCAATGTAACCTAAGAATCAGTTTCCATTATTAGTATCTCTTGAAATGGTTATATATATTTTCTTAGTTATATGAAATTATTGAAATTCCATGCAATGTTTTGAATGCATTGAATTGAAAAAGGACATCATAAATTATTCCTTTAAAACCTGTTATATTGAGAAATTGTTGTGAAATATTTTAAAATAAAAAATTTCCATAACTAAACATAACCTTTGAAAATGAATATTATTTTTTTTAGTTAATTGAGAAAATGTGGTTTATTTTATAATGGTTTATTATGTAAAACATAGTAACATCGCACTAGGATTGTTATCTCACACTTTTCACATATAATTGGGTGGTTTTTGACCCTTTTTTATAAAATATCGGTAATAGAAAGTATGCTCACGGAGGATAAATGTATACATGTGGTTGAGGTGTGTGATTTCAATGGTGGTAAGGGCCACATGGATGCGTTTTTTCGACCATCTATGTCATAGAGATTATATATTTTGGACTGGTAAATGTTTTTCCATACAAACATTTTAGATTTCAGTTTTATGACACTATTTTGGGAATTTGAATCACTGTTAAATATGTCAATTTTTCCCTTGGTTTTTTCATTGTGGGAGAATCTTTTCATAGTTGTAGTTCATGATTCACAGGAACATATTTCCAACATGTGGGATCATGAATTCCCTTCAGCTGATTCCACTAACCGGCCTTGGTGTCACATTTATAGATGGTTTGATTCATGTTCTAAGAAAAAATAAATTATTTCATTCGCTCCAATTTGCACTGAAAAAAACTAATTAATTAATGAGAATGAAAACCCTATTAATATCACTTAATATATTAATATCATGAAAAATAAATTATATCTATATACTGATATTCATTAAATTATTTTTTACACATTCAATACGTCAATTTCCTAATGTAAGACCATAGATATACATATGATTGTGGTGTAATGAATTCTCAAGTATATATAATGAATTTTGTATTGTGGTTAGTTGTATTCTATAACTGCAAAATTTTATTCGATAAAATTAAATATATTCATATTGGTTTAGATTATTGGAGAAATAGAAATATACATGTAGTATATTTTATTACATGGAATCTATTTTTGAGTCTTACCTATGTATGAAATATTAAAACATTTACTTATAAAAAATTCATTTTATGATTCTGAAACTCAAACATTCACTCAAATCCAATTGATAAATAATTAGTTTGTAAATATAAGATGAAAATTCAATCATCCCATTTAAATCACCTAGGAAAATGATATTTTGATTATCCTTTATATGAATCTTATACAAAACACAATAATAATAAATATAGAGATAAAATATTTCATCATCAATAGTAAGATTAGGGATGATTTATTAAATTTATACTATATTATTACTAATTATAAATTTCATAATTCTACTACCAAATTATACTAATAACTAATATTTGGAAATTATTTGTTGAACATTGTTGTGTGGCTCCCAATTATGAACAAATAAATTTAATGTGATATTTATTCACTATAAATTATTTTTCAATTGTACTATTTTTTTAGTTATAGAAGAATATTTCATATGGGTTTACATATACCTTATTTTTTTAGTGTTATATATATTTTCTAAAACATTTATTTAATCACTATTACTTCCTAAAAAATCCATTATTAAAAAATTCTTATATCTAAGTCATTAAAATTCTTTAACTATTTTTGTATCATTTTCCTTTTGTTCAAAGAGGTCTAATGGACATATTTTACATCGGTATAATATCATATTTGTTTTATTATTATAGGGAGACATTATATTTACAATTTATTGATGATAAGTTCTAAAAAAAATTGGTAGAACTTTATATGTGAAGGACAATTAGTAATAAATTATTATAAACTTTTTGTAATATATATATATATATATTATGAGGTATTTGAATAACTATATTTTTTTCCTTATATTATTTATCGAAGGAATGTTAGGTGTAACAAGCACAGATGTTTTTATGAATTTCACATTAAATAAATAGTTACATGAATCTATTTTTTCCCATATATCACTACGGTAAAGAAATAATGATAAATTTTATAGAAATAAAATACTACAATGAATGATAAACATTAATACATTATGAGATTAAAATATGAAATATCATTTTTAAAAATACAAGATGATTAAATCAATAAGTAATTAAAAGAGAATGAAAAAAATATTTATCAACATGGTCTTAATGGATGATTATCATCTTGAATATAGCCTTAAATTTAAGGAAAAACATTCAAAATACACTAAACATTATGATATAATACTAAATTAGAGGAATTAATTTATTTATGATTGTTAGGAAATATATAGGAAGAAGATATATTTGATATATATTTATCCATTAGTTATATGGGCATTGGAAATATGGACATATAATATATGGACTTTGGTATGAATATATCAATTCTAAATATGGATTTTTTGTAAAATTTCCTAAAAAATTGAAAATAATATAATTTAAAATATCTAAAATAAAGAGATAATATTTATTAAATTTATTTATAATAAATTTCTGTTCTAGAATATAATTCTTATTCTTAAGAAATTATTTTATTTTTTAATAATATTAAATAAAAAAATTTATTCCTTTTGAATGATAAATATGTTTTGAATATTAATAATTAATTTAATGGTATGACATTATATTCTTTTTATGTTAAAGATGGATATTTTAAGAATAAATACTTTTAATATTTTATATTTTAATATTAATAAATTAAATTGTCACCATTAAAATTATATAACTACTATTTTAATTTAATACATACATATATTTTTAACAATTAAATTAATTACTAATATATATGACATAGTATTTATAAAATATAATGTGTTAAATTTTTATTTTTTTATAAAAATATTTTTTTCAATATCTATTTTTTAATACTTAAAAAATTAAATTTCCAATATTTTTAAAATTAATTCTAATAAATAGATTCATATTTTTAAAGAAATAAAATATCCATAAAGAATATACATATAAATATTTAGTTGAAATGATGAAATTATTATCCCCATCCAATGGTAATTATTGATGCACTAGCCTTTAAATTGTCATTCATTACATATTATGGAACGAGTATTCACAAAATTGCAACCTGTCATCTCTTAAAAAAGTCCCCTACTTTATCCCTCCCATAAAAACCTTTACATTTTGTTATTACTTTATTACCTAATAGTTTTTCCTCTCTTAAATAACTCATAGTTGTTTTATAGCCTTTGATCCTAAGTGGTAATCCCAAATCCATCTCTCTAAAGGAATAATTTTTGAGAAGGATAACATTAATTTTTTTTAATATTATGTGTATGGGGGTATGTCTAGATTAAAACACACATACTCACACACCACACACACACAGGCCTGAAAGGCAGGTCATAGACCCCCATGTATTACCCACCCAACCTGATATATTATTACATTATATAAATATGGCACGAATGCCCAGTGGGAATGATTCCCATTACATGTCCCGTAGGAACAATTTTTTCCCCAAAGGCCTTATTATGACTAGTACTGCTATAATATCTGAGCTTATATAGTGCCTACACTACTACATTACTTGCTATAGTACACACCACTTCTATAATTATGCCTGCCACATCTATAGTACCCACCACTACCTTAGTACCCAATGTTTCCATAGTACTACTATTGTTCCCTCCTGCTACAGTGGAGCAATAGTGAAAGTGCTTGATGAAATTTGAACTCTTGTTACTATATGTTGAATTATCAGGTGATAACCATAATTCCAAAAACCACATATAATAATTTTAAATTAACATAATTATTCATATGATAAAATTATATTTTAATTTTAATACACAATATTGTTACTCATTTATTTGTATAAAACGTATTTTTTGGGGTCTATTAAATAGACAGAATGAATGATGTTATAAAAATATCATTGAATTCTACTTAATTAAGTATCATGAAATTAATAATGTTCATATATTATGTTAATTATTAATTAATATCATTAATATGATTTATTTAATTAAAACAAAGAAAATAGAGAACATTTTAAAGTATTCATCTATTATTTGTAATGTATCTGAAACAAGATTTATATGTATTCTAGCATCAGGATCCATACCCATACGTTTAATTAAATTAACACGGGAATGTGCAGTTCAATGAAATACATTGATTCCATGAACATTTCTAATCATTGAATTATTAAAATTTTAACAATGGATGAGGGGTGATATTTCCATTCTCAAACCCCCAAGAAATTATCCAAATTAAAAACATATGACGATTGGAAGGAAAAATTAGTTACTATTATATGTGTAATGAATGAATATAATTGAATTTTAAAAAAAAGATATTAATAATGATATGAAATAAGATATTATTATATTTTATTATTATTATACTAAATGTTGAATCACGTTCATGGATGTTGGGTATAATTGTATGTGTTCTCTCATTTGAATTTTCTGTCAATGATTTATATTATATATTCATAGTCTTCATTATTTATATGCATAATATAATTCCACATTAGTTTCTTGGAGAAAAATATTCATTTAACACTTTGGATTTATATTTCCATATCATATTTTTTACTTCATGGTATTACGATGGATAGTTTACCAATGATGTAATGGTTCATTCAAATATCTAATTCAAAAATAGAATATATAAACCTGAACACCTTTATGGGGTTTTTTTTATATTTCCCTCCTAAATTACATATAATATCTCCTCATATGTATATTTCCTATATTTTAAAATCATTATACTATTTCTTCTCACATTATTTTTAAATTCATTGTAATAGATGTCTATAATAATAATTCAATGTATGTCAACTATTTAGAAAGAACTATTTATCCATATTATATATATAACTTATATAGTATTATTTAATTCCTTATATCTACATCTTTTATATCTTAATGTCTATGAATTTGGAGATTTCTTTCTTCAGACAAGTTATGTTCTTTTATTCTTTTTTAAATATAATTTTTCCTCCCGCTTTGGGACTCATTAGAAAAATATGAAAAACATAAAAACAATTTTATACTTATCACAAGAACAAAATTGTGTATATTTCTAACCATTCATCTGAATGATGCTTATTTTCATTATTTTATGGGTATTCTAATGAAATAACTATACTGCCATTTTTTGGGAATGTTTAAATTTAATATAATATTTATCAAAAGAGAGGAATATATCTTTCTGTTTTTCAAACAATATTATAGTTATTTTATAATAAATATTGCATATATTTGTAAATAATTTAGTATTTCTTATTATATTCTAGTGATGTTGTCAAATGATTCCATTAACTTTGATCCAATTATATAAAATTGTTCTGGCATGTAGAAATTTAAATATATATTAATTCCTTCCAAATGGAAAATATGTTGTGACTTATTTATGAAGGTACTTTTGATCATGTTGAACACATATGTATTGTAACAATTTTGAGATATTTAGTTATAAAAATTACAAATAATTATTAGGGAAAATATTTATATCTAGTGAGATAATTTATGGGAATTGTATTTTTCTCTCAAAATTACATATGTTGGAATTATTTAATTATCTCTTTACTAAATCCCTTGAAATAATCTATTAATTTCACAACTAAATGGGAGGGAACAATTATGTTTACTAAAAATGTTTTTTGTGGACCTAAATTTTAATATTGATGTTTAAAATATGATCCTTAAACAATATTTTTATTAGATATGTTCAAAACATAATGTTTGGATATGATATTGGTGACCTATTCCCATAGGATGATGTGTGAACATTATTTCAACTATTTATTTTTAAACAATTATGTGAATACCTGATAGTGATAACTATGTTAAAATGATGATTACAAGAAATTAAGGTGATTATCTTTGTCATCAAGATGATTCAAGGATATGATCGTTTTTAGAAATGTATAAAATACAATTAATAGGAATAATTTATATTCGCTATGTTCACAAGGTGCATGTGGACCGGATTCAAAATACTTCTGATAACAACATAATGTAAGGTGTGATTTAATAATAATTGATTATAAATTTGTGAGTGAAATGATTTTGATTAGTAATTTTTATATGTTAATCCATCGTCATGATGGTGATTATTTATACTCACAAGGTTATGTTTGGATATGATTAGGATGAGATATGTTTTAATTTTTAGGTTTTCCTGTATTTATGTATATGAAAAAGTCCTTTATATATGTTATATTTCAAGAATATTTTATCTCATTTCAACATTCCATTTACTCATGTTTTATAATGTGTAAAAATATAAATTTCATGAGTAGTGACTAGTCATATATGTTTTATTAGGTATAAATATATTTTTATACAGCTTTATTTTGTTCTTATACTTACATTAAAATATTATAATAAATAATGATCTTTATTTATTATTATTTATATTTATCGTTACTAAATGTTATAGATCATATCCATTTATCCACATCCATTTCATGTTTCCGAAATCGTGGTTACATAGAGTAATCCTAGAATGGGTTTGGTGGAGTTTGGGAACTAAAAAATCGATAGGGGATGAATTCATTTTGTGAAACATTATTCATGATATGATAGAGAGAGAGTATTTTGTTACTATATTAGGGATTCCGGGTTTGTGTTAGGGTGGTTTATATTGTTAAATTCATGAAGTGGATCATTTATTCATTTTGTGAATGGATGTGGGTTTAGATTTATGGAATCTATTTCCAAAGACTCCCAATGTATACAGGTGTTTAACTATATGAATTAATCCAATGTTTTGGGTATAGAGTTGATATGTTTTCAATGGGCCATAAAATGAGGACATTCATGTTTTGAGAGACTCATTCATGTTGCATATGAATACCTAGATGAATGTCTTTCAATTCTCTTCAAACAAATACGTTATCACAATCATAAAGATCCTCCTAAAAACCATGAAAACTGAGGTTCTCTTTTAGGGTTATTTGAATCCAATTAAATTAACCATCTTCCCATGTTCAATTTATGATAACATGAGGTTAGTTTTCCCTCAATTCCATATTGTTTCTTCCATGATCTATTTCTTCCACCAATTCTACCTATGAATTCTATTTTGTTGGATATACTTCATTTCAATTGATTTATTTTAGTTGATGTTATTTTTTCATTGTAAAGTGTCCATAAGGATAAAAATTAATTAACTGAGAGTTTATTAGTGATATATACATTTTTATTCTGGAATAATTTTTAATGACTTTAGGTTGGGGATTGATATTTTGACCTCATTTTTATGGGGAATAATAACATTATCATATTTTATTTCATTGGTACGGGGTGGAATTGTCCTTAAAAAAATGAAACTCATATTAATTATGGAATCAGTTTTTGGTTGTACAAATCACAAGTGTCCCTATCCAATTAATGTATTGGCTATTCATATTATTGATAGTGTTCGATCTATTCACTAAAATATGTTTTAGCACGAATTTTAGGCCCGGATGTTGTATATAAAATTTAATTCTTATTATCCTAGAAAACCAAATATTAATTATCTCTATTTAATTTTTTTATCATTATTTTATATATATTTTATGAAATAAGAAGTTAAAATTGATTCATTGTTAAATAATTAGTTTCTATTAATAAATTTTTTTTAGTTTTCATATAGTTGTAATCAATGATAAGTGATTCATGTCATTAATAATGATTAAAAATTGGTTCCACTATTATGTAAATTTATTGTGGATGAGCAGAACTATTTGATTATTAAAGTCATATAACTTTGTATTAGGGCCTATATTCCGATATAAATTTTTATTTTTTTCTTACTATATTTAGGGTTTAATTATGATAAGGATCTGTTATACGAAATATTATTTTATAATATGATAGAAGATGGATTATTGAGTCATTTTTTAGGGTTCCTAATATTGATGCATGAGTGGGTGCATGTGATGGAATGATAGATAGTGATATATATAGTGGTGTTAAGGATGGAATTGGGAAAATTAGTGGGGGTTGAAGATGGTTTTTCTAGTTGCCTATTTTTATGAAATCAATGATTTTTTTAGTAATGACTTTTTTTATGGACTGATAGTGAGGTATGTTGTTTAATATTTCATCCACCACTACATAACCAATCTGAGAGTATGTGATTTAGGCACATATAATAATTTTTTAGGATTTTTCGTAGGGTTCCTAGAATTATGTAATGATGGTGAATGTTATATAATTTATCAAATAGTGTTTTTTGATTAACAAAAATCTTAAATTATGATAAACAATTTTGAACTATTGAACATGTGGGGTTCTTCCTGGATAGAATCGTGTTAGATTAGTAATCCATGTAATTTTGAAATCTTAAAATAATATTAAAATTAATTTCTTATTGATATTAATATGTGTTAATTGGACATCTAGTTCTTAGTAATGATGACAATGTGTTTGGGAGGAAATAAATTCCATTGATGTTATAGTTAGATTGTTTCCCTTAGTGTGGTTTTTGAGTTATATATGTATTCTTTATGATATGTGATTACATTTACTACCTTCCCATATCAATATGGAGATAGAAATCCAATAGTCGATGGGATGGTGTATTCCCCGATATCTAGGCTGGCATGGAATTTAAGGAAGACAACCCCACATTCTCTATTCTCTTCTACTTATAGTAATATGAGTACTTATTCACAATCGTTACTTTTCCCATATATGTTTGTAGAGGTATGTGATGTGTTGTTGTTATTTCACACACATGTATCATAATATATAGTATCCTATGTATTATTAGTGGTATTCTTTTATGGAATGTGATGGATTGAGGTATAATACATGATGCACATGTTTTGGTAGATCCTTGAAAATCAGTTGTTACTATTTTGAGATGTGGATGTTTGTGATAAGATTATTTGAGTCTCATATTTCATGTTATGTTATTGTTCAATTTGTATCTTAATAGACAATTACTTATGCATAGAGAGATGGATCATGTACAGAGATGTTGCGTTAATGTTAATACCAGTCATGCATTTTTAATAGATTATTTTCATTTGATTTTATGTTGGACATTATATTATCACATGTATAACATAATTTTTATGAGAAACAAGGAGTAGCTGGAAACATGGTATAAATTTTTATGATATGAGTCAACATTAGTTATTTATCCATGGTTATTAAGTTTGATTTCATAATAATTTTAAAAGGATGATATGATGAGGATTATATTTTTTATACTAATTATGCACACCCTCTAAATATGATAACTGTTTTTCAAGTCCTAATAGCTATTTGATGATTGTGAATGATATTTATTGAAAGTGCATTTATAGGAGTTATTTTTATTTAGAGATTATATATAGCACTTAATTTTTTAGAATTTTAGTTTAAATTGTAGTTGTTCAACATTGTTTCATCACATGCAAGTATTAACCTTTCTTATTTATCATGATAAGGTTTTTTTATGTACTCATATCATTTATTATTCTCCATTCCTTATATAGGGTAAAAATCCTATTATTTTGTATGATAAGGACTATGTACACATATGTAGTGCGAGGTCTTCTTGGGGCAGGATTAAGGAGTTGTTATCTTTGGATACACATTATTGATCTAGCAGGGGTACATTTTGGGGAGTTGGTCATGAAATCCAGATAAAAGTGGTCAGGATATGGGTAGAATAGATTTTATAGGTTATTACATTTGTGTATTTCATGGTTTTGTGGGTAATAAATTCTATTGATATTATTATGTAATGAAAACACAAGAAATTACCCAAGAAATGGGTATTTAAGCGCCCAATATTCAGATACCTAGACGGTCAATTTGACTGATCTTACAAGGAAAAATTATTCTAGATTTAGGGTAGAGACCTTATAATGTATCAATACTCTTTATTTTTCTAACATATCTTTTTGAATCTATTTTCTTTGTGTTTTAGTTGATGTATAACTAAACAGTAACGCAAAAATATTCCATATTCTAGATTTGGGAGTCCCTATCTATTTTCGGTAGGTAATACTCTATATTGACACCACCAAGAAGTTTTAATGAATATGTTCTTCTATATGTTTAATAATATCATCATAGATTATATGATAAATATTATGAGACATGTAGGAGGATATTTTGAGTGTTTTAGTGATACAATTACTATAGTATTGATGGCGATTTTTTTAATTCAATGAAAGTGTATTTTTTATTGGTTGTATAGATATCCTCAGTTCGATATATTCTCATATAGAGAACTATTATTAATTTTCCCTCATGAAAATTCATTTGGTAGTTATAAGGATTGGGTTATTATTCCAAAGGTATCTTGAGTAGTTTCATTGGTTAGGGTTGACGCTCCATGATCAGTTCTGAGAAAGAAATATTTATTGTACTATAATGGTGTCTAGACATTGAGATATACTTAGCCTTTTATAGTTGATATACATCATGAGAAAGTTTTGGGTCCATTTATGTAACCCTCTATGGTGTGTTTTAGAAAATATTCTACATAAAGATCCAATTGTAAGGAATTTGGAAATGTATTTAGTTATAGTGATTTTTTATAGGTCACTACTTTTAATAAATCAAAATATCTTTCTCCACTAGAGAGTGTAGTTGTTTTTTAAAAGGGAATTTTCTAGGATTATGTTATTATAATAGGGATATCTAATAATTATCAATGGAGATGGAATATTGTTTTGGGTTAAGATCATCCTTGAAAAATGTTTTTTTCTATATTTTGGAGTAGTTTAGTACCCCTTCCCTCTCATTTTTCCTACAGCGGTGGATCTTAACCCATTATTAGGGGATCAAATTTTTTCTTTTATTATGTAGACCATATCATTCATAGTTTGGAGTGCCTAACCTATTTCATCAGACATTTTGTTGAATTAATTATACTTCATATTATTCTACTAAATTATTTTTAGATAAGAAATTATAATAAGGGTGGTCCATTCATTGATTAGAATAGGGGATCTGGGGAAGATATAGGACATACATTTAATTTTCTTAATCCTTAGAGAGAAGGGAACAACTACATAGGTTTTTTCATCACTACAGGAGAGGACATTTATGAGTTTATCATCAGGTGAATTATATCAAGTTTCAAGTACTCCGGTAGATAGATAACATTTGAGTTAAACATTTCTTGCTTTGTACGTTGGTTTATTCATTTTCTAATTTGTGGACTTCAAACTCCATTTTTTAAGCAGCTCTAATTCATCCTATAGTGCATGAGGTGGAGAAAAACCTAGTGATCATGGGTTTTACATTTCTAGATAGAGGTTGAGGGAATATATATGAGGTATATAGATACTTTGAGATAGTATTGGGGCTCTTAACTCTCATAGGGAAATGTCCTATGTTTTCTCAAATAACCATAAAAAATTATCCTTGGTATATATAAGTTGTATTTGGTGAATTATATCATAGATTTTTTATGAAAAAGATTGATTTCAATGATGATGAATTAGTTTATTTCATGTTCCTTGTTGATAGAGACCTTTAAATGATCATTAGTTGTGTTGAGTACTTGTATTCCTACATGATTAGGATTCTGCTATATTAATCTGAGGTTCAGTTGATGGATTTTCCCAATGTTTTAGTTGTAAAAAATATTGTAATTATTGAGGTAGTTGTGGTTTTACCCATATGATAAGAAATCCTATTTGGGATTGAAATATATTAAAATAACTATTCAATATAATTGTATCCTTTTAGGATGGAATATTACGAGTTGTTGTATATGTAGATAAATTCCATTGATCTAATGGAGTGATGATTTTTTCAGATGATCTTGTCACCTTAATATACTATTGGTTATTTCTCATGGACGGGTAATATAATTATACACCTTTGTATTGATTATAATTAATTAAATTATGTGAATGTGAAGGATATGTATATGTATTGATGGATTGGTGATTATCTGATCAGTAAAAATGATCTAGTTGGTTCCTTCATATTGATCTACATTTGAGATATCATCATTTGTGGTTAAAGGATTATGATATTCAAAAGATAGATTTTAGATTTTGTTACCAGAATTATGAGTTTAGTATGATTTCATTCTATGAAAATAACTATCTATATATATTCATTTGGATGATGAATGTGGTATTCAGATATTTTTTTGATCTATTCATGTTGTTTTTCATTGATGGAATCATTGTACACATTGCATCAGAGTAGGAGCACACATAGAAATCTTGTGTAGAATTGGGTGTTCTTTTTTATCAATTGTGATTTAGGAAGCATTTTGTGTGAGATTTATGAGAGTATGATGTTCTTTTCATGGGGCATGTTGTTCCCAATCATATATTAGTTTTTGATCCTTCAAATATTAGGGAGTTTGTATATTGGGAATCCACTAAGAGGGTTACATAGGTTTAATGTATATTGTGACATCAAGACTATTGTAAGAGGATCATACCAAATAACTCTTAGATTGAGTATCCAATGACATCCTACACCATAATGATTTAGTCACCCTTGTTGACTGACCAATATTTTTTTACTTTTACCTACATGATGGAGAGTTTGGTAAACACAACAATTCATCATTTTCCGTAAGATGGATTCCATTTTTTGGGTCTATTATGATTATTCATGTCTGAGCATAGAGAATTTATTGTTATTAAATATATTATTTGTTTATTTTGTATCTCTATGTATATAACCCCATGAATATAATTATAAAATTCATGATTAAATGTAATTAGTTTTTGTGTTTTACTTGATGTTAGGATGACACAATCTAATTGTTGAATTCATTGTGGAAATGGAAAAGTTTGAAGCTAATGCATAAATTTGAAGTCAATGTAGTGATGTCATGTCGGTGTGTGTTTGTCTATAAGTTATAGAGAATGATGGAATACTCTCCATGATAAATATTATGATAATAATTGTCAGTGGAAGATGATCACCTTAGAAAATGATGCTTCATTCATATTTTGTGAAGAAAATGGAGGAGAAGAAGAAATGGGAGTTTTAGTTTAATGTTCTCTAACGTCTTATGCTTTGGAATAAGAAAAAAATGCAAAGTAGTTTTAATCTTTATATTAAATAGATTATAAGTTCTTAAACCCAAGAATCGGTATGTTTTTTTGAGAGTCGTAACATTGAGATGTTTTTTATAGAAATTAAATTCATTAAACTAAAAATTAAAATTAAAATGAAATAAATTAAATTAATTGAGAGAAAATATAAAGAAATTAAACATTTAATAAAAATAAAAATAATATTTATTTTTATTATATTATTATATTTATTATTAATTTGGGTTTCATGAAAACCAAAAGTTTCTACCTTCTCCACATTCCTCTCTACCTATGCATGACCCCCCCACCCCCACCAATGGAAGAATCCCATCGGTGCATGATCCCCCTACTTTAGCTCCAAGTTCTGTCATCAAATCCCCACTGAGGTTATTGATTTCCCTTCCTTCTCATGAGAGCACCTTCTTGGCTGACACCCAGAGACGTGACACAACCCCTGACCAAAACCCTATACCACATGACCCCCTCCTCCGAGATCCCTATCCAATAAACATTTGTTTCATGTTTACTATGTTGTTTCCTTTGAAACTTCATGGTAATCTTCTCTCTGTATATCCACTTCATTTCATGGCATATTTTTGGAATTCGTCTCCCTATTTTGTTTTGGACAAAAACATGGGTGGAGCATAACCCAATTTTTTCAGTTCCCCTCTGGTGTTAGGGTATGAAAATGGTCTCTCGTGGGTTTGTTCATGCATTTTTTGATAACTTCCACTGATGGTGATATGTTTTGGGGTTTTTCAGTTCACCAAGAATGTTTTTGGGTACATTTTTTCTTCTACATCATTATTTCAAACCACTATTATTATAGTATTCTTATTTTTTTTGACTTCTGGTTAATTATTTGGTAGTGAATTGGTCCCTACTACATGGTTTCGGGTCATCGGGTCAAAGGCAACTCAACTAGATAAGCATAACTAAGAATATATTTGTATATAGGTTCCCCTATTATTCATATATCCATCCATGGTAGTGAATATACATGAATGGGGCTACATGTGCCTATGTATATATATGAAAATGAATATATATGTGAGAGAATGCTAGTATATTCATATAAGAATATATGTAATGATCCCCTTGCACAAATTCTTAGCCAAAAAGATTTTGTCATAGGGGATATGAATCCTTATATGTATGTGAAGGTGTATATGCTCACTAGGGTTGTGCAGGAGCTTCAAGTTAGAAAGCACCAAAATCCAAAATGTTCAGTTGGGTTCTACCTTGAGGTAGGGTCCCTTTCATTTACACTTTTATTTTAGTAATACATTATTTATTACCTAATTCACTATTCTTAGTTTTTAATTAATGTATTTTGGGTTTCAGTATAAAATATATTTTAATCAATCTTGTAAAATGCATAAAAGTTATATATGTTTGGTTTGACAACAATGTCACATTTTTTAATAAAACTCCTATAACATAGTTGTGCAGGGTTTAAGATAAAAATATAGATATGTAAATATATTCAACATTCCTGCTTTCCTTCTTTTTTTCTTTATTAATTAATTTTAAATAATGATTTACATGTTTAGGTGCTTCAACCCTTGTAATTTAGTTTTAATTTCTCAGTGTGTTAAATGAAATAGGTGAGGTGAAAGGAATGGTTACAATGAATTATTCAACTTGGAACAATCCATTAATGGAAACTAACATGAACCCCTTGGAATGTGTACAATAAATTAAATTTTTCATGTTTAGGAAAATTGATTGAAACTATCTTTTAGTAATACGTCTAGTACCAAATAGAATTCCTTGAATAAGTGTTTTAGACGTATTTAATTTTTTTGAATTTAATTATATTTTTTGTTTTCTTCAATCATGTCTATTGTGTCCATCACTTATGGAGAAATCTATTCAGGGTGATCATTGTGCCTCTCGGCCACCGCTTTGGGTGATCGATCCTAAAAGGCCAAATTAACTTTTATATAAAATGGTTAAAATTTCAATAGTTTGTGTGTGGATGAATAGAAATGCCTTATATTGAATAATGAGAAATGAATCATGAATTGGGTCCATGTTGATAATGCCAAAACATGAACATAACCATTTATCCCATGTGTGGTGCCTCCCACCTATGGAATACATGAGTTTTATTTTAATGAAATATGAATTATATAAAAAATTACTCGTTTCATGTTACATGAGTACCTTGACTGTTAATGAAGTCCTTATACCTTCATTGTTTCTTCTTGTATGATCCATTTAAATGGTTTGTATGGATTATAACTCTTGTTTAAGATTCATAGCTTGAGATGATGAAATGTAATTGATGACATATTGGTGAGAGGCACAATTATGACACATTCCTTGTTTATAATTCCTTGATTTTACAAGTTTCTTTATTTTTATGCCCTTTTTAGTGGATTCAATTTTTTTAAATTCCTTGTTAACCTTACTGGTATGTGAAACATAATTCTTGTTTAGACATGAAATAGTTTAAGGCCAATACCATATAGCTTAAGCCTCATGCCATTCATTATCTATGATTTATTCATATTCAGTTTTTTTAAATGTAATCGGGTTCGTGGGATAATGCGGTTACCATATTAATAACCCACAGTTGAACTCTCTATACTCAATAGGTTATAACACGACATGTCGGGGAAGCTATGTTTTAGACACTCCATGAAAGGTATCCTCTGGGCTTTCTATTCTAATATTTTGTGATACTAGTTCCCAAATTTGTAACCGAGGACATAATCATGTGAAATATGGCTACACCGAGCCTCAGTTGATACTTGGTCCCTTACATGTGGTACTCAGGATGGACCAATAGTTGCCATACCATAAGAGATACTTTCACTTTCAAAAGGATCACCTACAGAGGGGTTGGTGTCATTAGATATTATGAATAGATATACTGTAGAGATACCTCAGGTATAGGCTTATAATCTACCTATAAAATTGATTGTTTTTATTGTAAATTTATTAATATCACCGTTATTTATTGATATGTATTATGAATTCACTTGACAGTTTCCCCTTGCATTACTAGATTACATATTTGATGACTTGATATTTATACCCCTATGTTAAATAAAAAACATGGGGATATTCCTTCCTTGGTTTCCCACATTATAATTACCCATTGTTTATATATTCATCCTTAATAAACTATACTTTTGGGATTTTTCACTTAGGTCGAAGTAGTTGGTATTGGATGTGTGTCTATTTAGGAACCCAGAACAATTTTTTGTTATTAAATTATCATCTATATTCATTTATTATATATTGAATAATTTTAAATTTATAATAATATTTCTAGATTGTGTTAGACAACATGGGTTCCTGCCTACTGATATTTATATCTCAAACCATACTTAGGTACCCTTAGAACTCGAGTAGACCATATATATGAAGGATCTAGGTTTTTTTTGTATTTCTAAGAACTAGGAATTATGAGTAACATACCGAGATAGAGATGAGTATGTTTATGAAGATCACAAGTGGGGAATTAATGTATTTTCTTTATTATTTTACTATACAATAAATAATGATGTATTGTTTAATATTTTATATCTTGTGTCATTACAATTTAATGCATTAATCATTTTTATAAATTGACATTGGACACTTTTATGAAATTTTAAATTATTTTCTTCCACTGCTTTCTCAATTATTTAATACTCTTTCTACTAATGTTTGTTCATGTAATGATTCTGCAATCTATTTTATATTTTTAATCATTTTGAATACTCTTATCGATGAGTTCATAGTCTCCCTATGTACAGAGCTTAGGTCCCCACTATAAGTTGGCAGCATCTGACATATAGGGAGGCATGATTGAGGTCATGTGACCCACTAGTTTGTCCACCATCATAGAGGTGAGTCAGGCCATTAAGATACAAAGTTGTGTCAGAGGATATTAATTTTCCCCATTTCCATATTGTTTTTTGGTTGTAGAAAAAAAAATGAATGTGTCAGTGGTTGGTTAAGAGTATTTCCAAGAGTGATCACCCCACATACTAAAAATGAACTAGAATTCAGGGTTGGGAATTGATGTTTATGATTTTCGATATTACATTTTATGTGATATCACCATTATAAGTCCCCGTCCTTAAACCTTACTTTATATTGAATTAAATTAATAATTCACATTGAGGTTCTTTTCAGGTTTAGAGTTTTAGAGAATTAAGACATAACTATTACATATCAAAATATAACAAAGTAGAAACTTTTACTAAGTTTCCATAAAATAAAAACTCTTAAAAAGAACATGTCCAGTTCCATGTTTTAGGTTGCATGACTTTCCCTTGATCCCATCCTTGACCCTATTCCACATTAAGTCATGTGAAAAACATTTCAAAAACTTGGGATGAGCATAAAAAGCTCAGTAAGGGATACACAAAGAATGAAAACTGTTAGTTTTTCAAACCAACAAGTAAACCATGTATACTTTATCAAAGTAATACTTTTCACCTTTTCGAAGTAGTAAAAACTCTTCACTGAATAAAAGCTCATTACATACCCTTCTGTAACCAAAAGATTACCATAAAACCCATATAAAGATCACATAACATATAAAGGTAACTTTGGACATAAACATACTTTAGTGGAATAACCATAAGGTTGACTTCCACACATATCACTTAATGGAATAGCCATTCGGCCAACTTCCATACATACTTAATGGAATAGCCATACGGCCGACATCCATACCCAATGAATTGGAGGTTATAACGCAACCACCCGTCCTGGTATTCACGGCACCACACGTCATATGGTTTATCACGTAACCACCAGTAAAATGTCCAAGTACCATTATAAAATTATAACACATAAAACCAATATAAAGGAATGATAACATTTCCACATTTCAATCACAATATATCATTTAAATATATTGAAAAAATAGAATCCTTTATGAAATCCATTTTCAATACCAAAATACATAAAATAGTATATGGTATTTAATTTATTTTAAAAACATTACGGCTTGTTGAGGAAGCCAAAGATCAAATAATACTCGCAGCGGCGGAAAAGGTCATTGTCACCGCGTACATTAAAAGAAACATTCCTTTTTGTCATTTCGTAAAACGCTTCGTAGAAAAAGATTCCTTTTGTATAAAAGTAAAATTCAAAGGGGTTTATACACCATATAAAAGAAAGTTGTGTATAAAATGAAATATGCCTCAATAAAGGAGATTGAGACGAAGTCCCTTATAAAGACAGTATCCTTGGTTTAAGGATAAATCAATTACATAATTATGTGTGACAAATGAATACACCAAATATAAGTGGATATTAAGTGTAAAACAATCAGAGGTTATTCAAACATATTCTTAGAACGACATATTCAAGGAGTATAAGTTTATCCCAAAGAATCAAATTTGGGTTCAGAAGTTCCCTTGCAAAAATTTGATAGCCTAGTGGCGTCACTACAAAATTCAGAAAATGAGTTGATGAGAGATAAAAAGTGTATCTCATCCCATGTAAATAAAATTTAAATCAATAAGTATATATAAGAACATATCCCAACATAATAGTATGTGAATTAATAGACATAATAAAAGAAGTCTTTTAAAAAGAGGAGGGTGAAAGGTTCCCTTACCGACATGGGTATCTTTCGAAACATACACCCCGTGAAAGAACGACAATACACAACTTATGTAAATACTCATAAATGAAAGTATTACACAATGAGTAAAATAATGGGTAGTAAATACACCACTAAAAGGAAATTGTGGAAAATGTAGCATAAATATCACGGGACTAAAAGTGAGATGAAAAATCCCTTACGAAAACTCGGCAGCCTGACGGCGCCACATAAAACTTACAAAAAATGGATTGATGAGATAAAATAGGGTATCTCATCATATTAACATAATGTTTATAGAAAGAGGAATATAAAAGAACATCCCCCAACATAACAAAGAGGAGCTGAAAAGAAGTTACATAAAGGAGAGTACATAAAAAGAAAGAGAGGGGTTAGATCTCTTACGAAAATTCGGTAGCCTAACAGCACCACTCAAAACTTCCAATATGGATTGATGATAGACAATAGGGCCTCTAATAATATGAGAATAAAAATTACAGTAAGATAATATAAAATAACATCCCAGCAACAAAAAATATGATCTTTAAAAGGAATGACATAAAAGAGCGTATTTAAAAAGAAAGAGAGGAGTAGGATACCATACCTCGGGTCCGACTTGACACGATTGTTCATTAATGTCCTGAATAATAAACATGAGTTAATTTATACTTGCTTAAGAACATTTTTAAAGTTCATTATTCCATTTATATAAATTATTGACATGTTATAAACATTATGTAATCATTTACGTTAATAATGTTTGTTTTTTCAATATTTGGTTCTTAAGTCAAAAGTGGACTTCTTACAATTACAAGTTGATCGTGTGGTCAAAGGTTCATTATATCCAGAATGACATTCGTGATTTGGATATCATATATATCATATATATCCAGTATATACATGTATTTATAATATTACATAATCATTTATAGATAATAAATGAAATGCACCGTTCATGGAGACGGTAAGCCGTACATACGCATGAACGCAACATTCATTTCTATGTCATATTAATGGAATTAAAACTAAATGATGGATGTGTGTATTTTTAATTCCAGAATTATATAAATCCTTTAGATGTATCATACATCATATATATCCATTATATGTACCTATAATAGTACATTACATTTGAGTATAGGAAATGAAATGCACCGTTCATGGAGAAGGTAAGCCGTACATACGCATGAACGGAACTTTCATTTCTATCTCATTCTTTAATGGAAAGAAAACAATAATGATATAAGGGTATATTATAATTCCAGTATAAAATAATATATGATAACTTTAAATCCATCCTTTATACATCCCACATATGGCATTAACGAATCAAATCACTTTGAGGGGGCGGTAGTCCGCACTTCCTAAAATGAAGATATCGTGTATACCAATAATGGAATCCATAAAGGTATGCCACAAATGAAAAATACAGAAGCTTAAGTAAAACATAAAAATATTATATATCATATATAAACATATGGATATCTTAATGGCCACCTTTGAAGGTGTTATATGAGTGTTGAACAATCATCGCTTCGTGAGGAAGAAATTCGCCATCCACCGAAACTGTATGTTCTTTAACAATTAGATGAAGGTGTGTGTAAGTGTATCTAAAATACTTATTATAAAAAAAATCCTAGTATATTGAAGATATTGTATATTTTACAAAAGAAATGAATATAAAGAGTTTAGGGGGTTGGAGAAGAAAAATAAAACAAAAGATCACAAGTGAAGACGTTACCTTAAAATTGAGTAACTACATTTGGTTTGAACAAAAAGGGTTTCTTGAAGAGATTCCTGCCTAAGTTAAGGCTTATAGGATGAGGATAGGTATTTGGAGAGACAAAATTATCAGATCTTTGCGGAACCAAAGGTTTTAGAGGTGTGGGTAAGGTGGTAGAGGTGGGGGGCCTTTTATAAGAGGAGAGGAGGGGCACTCTTGGAAAAGTATAAAATGTTACTTTATTTTCAAGTGGTTTTCAGATTTTAATGGTCCCACATTGATTTTTTTTTCTAGGATAAGGCGATAAGGGTTCGAAATCCACCCATTAAATAGGTTTTTGACATGTGTATGGCCTATATGTTTCATTATCTTTTCCATTTTATTTAAATTGTTAAATAAGGAGGTCATCGCTGCATCATCATGATGTCATAAAGAATTTAATTAATTTAATGTCTAAAAATTATAAAAAAAATACTATGATGTAGAAATTTTTTTTATCTTTCCAATGACTATTTATAGTCAAAATTCTGACTTGTATAACCACAGGTAAAAATTGTTTTAGTAAAACAAATCATGTTTGTGACATTTTTATTTTACCTTTAAATAAAAGGAATAAATGTCATTATCAAACCCAAGTGGCTCCATGGGGTACCAAAAATAGTCCCATGGGTTGACAGGGTCGGCCATAACTCATCCAATAGGGTTATGACAAGTGTAAATATATTTTCATTTTATTATAATATCATTTTTACCTTAAATCACACTAATTACCTTTAATCGCGATTAATAAAACTTAAAAGTTACTTTTCATCAAAAATTATTTTCATCCCATTGAACCAAATTTTACTTATCAATTAAAAACATTTAAATTGGAATTTTTAAATTCAAATCACAGAAGTGGTAAAGTCCCATTTAAACGAAAAATCAAATTTTGTAACCACTACTTTGTGGTTTCACTACTCATTAAAAATTAGAGATTTTCAGAAAAATACCAAAAATTCACCCTAAGCTATATTTGATATTCCAAATTCAAAAATGATTTCTATTTTAACAAATTCATAACATAGAAGTTGCATTAATTAATTTTATAATTAATTCCTGCAGTTAGAGCAAATGGCGTGTTTTTATGAAACAATAAGTATCAAAAGATTGACACTAGTTTAAGTCCAATTTCAAAGTGAATTTAATTCCAATGACCACTATTGGATTAAATGGTCAAAATATATTCTATTTGCATTTCAAAACCAATTAAAAATATAATATAATCATATAAATAAATTAGATTAAAAAGTGTTTTTGAATTAAAATACAACATTTTTCACTATTCATTAAAAATTGAACGTTTTCGGAAAAATACCAAAAATTTAAACAAAGTAAATTTTGATGTCCGGATTCTAAATAAGAATTTTATTTTTTCAAATATAACACATAAAATTGTCAAAAAGTATATTTAAAAGAGGTTCTCCATCAAAAGGCGGTTAATCGAGCTTTTAAATAATATTAGACTGTCTAGGCTTAATATTGTATTCATTCGAATTTTTAATCCTCTATCATTTATTGTAAAGAGTAAAAATATTTGAAAAACATATATAATCATTTTTTAGTTAGTTCTATTCATTCCCGCCATCCCAACATCTAGGCGTTAACTACCATTTAAAATAATATTGTTTTATTATTAGAGTGCAACGTAAGATTCCCAAGAAACTCGTTGTTGTGTGTTGGGTACGCCATCGTGCATAGCGTCCCCTTTAAAGTTATAATAATATTTTATTAAAAAATATGGATAAACATAAAAATGGCATATTCTTTATTTTCCTGGGGTGTTACATCCTTCCCCCCTTTTGGGAATTTCATCCTCGCAATTTTAAAATTGGGCATGAAAATATCCTTGAAAGTCCTACATCGGAACAAGAGTCCATTAAAAAATATCTTTAAAATAAAGAAATTTAAGTATAGAGGTCACCCGAGTTAACCCATACTAGGATTTCATGTATGAAAATATGGATATGGAGGAAAAAACAAAGGGTCATGTTCTGATGGAGAGTGATAGTAATCATGTCTAGGAGAAAGTTAACCAGAAGAAAATCACAAACTTGTGATGGGTTAAACGGTATTTGATTCCCCAGTAGGAAAAGTTAACAGACAACATTTTTGTTTTAAGTTACTCTTCATTGAGGAATTTTTTTTGAGCCTAACTAAATAATAATGAAACATACTTACTTGTCACGTAGACTTCCAACTTTTACTATATTCCTTAATAAAACTCATATTTTCTCCAAAAGATGAGTATTTAGGAAGACATGTTCACATTAAGAGTATTATAATCAACTTATAGAGATCCACCTAATCCACAAAAGATAACTATATATTTCCCATGTCTTTAGACTTTAACCAAAACCAAAACTAAAAAGATTAGTACAAGATCAGATAATCCAGAAAAGGATAAACCTTTATAAAAAGAAAATACATTCTTAATCTCCAAAATTTGTCCAACAAAACCCAAAGTTCAACGAGGACCATTCGATAAACAATTTGTCCATAAAATTCGTCAAAGTAAACCAAACTAAGATTGAAACCCAAATATATGAAGGATTTATTCACATAGTCTTCCATGTTAAATCAAAACATTTATCTCCAAATAACATCAGTTTCTCTTAATGTCTCGTATTGAAAATTAATTAGCCTAATCACATATCCTCCATAATAGTTTAATAAATTTACACAGATAACCCAAAATCAACTTACTCTTAATTCATAAAATCATATAACTAAAAATAATCATTCAAACTAACCAGGGACTTCACGTAGTCCAGTGGTAGGCGATAAATAACAGTCGCACTTTGGTTGTGGGTTCGATTCCCGCAGCTTTGTCCGACGCAACGGGTTGTCCACGGTCTGCGTGTTGTCCATTTATAAAACTCCAAAATTAACCCTAACATGTTTTAACCTTAAAATTTCCTTATACCTCTCATTTTCATCCAAATTCGTTACGTTCTCAACATCTTAATTATTGAAGACTTTTTTCACAACCATAAGATAAAATAAAATGATTCCAAAAATGAATGACATCATACCTTGATCTTGGCATCCACTCGGTTTCATCGTCATCTTTCTCACGTAGGTAGAAGTCCCATGTATTACAACAATGATTTAGAGATCCTTAAAAATCATTTGCTTCCGCCATCCAAATACACCTTGTACAACATGGGTCATATGGGTGTTCACAGAAAAACAGTTTTGGAAAATAATCATGTATGACATATAATTCAAAAAACATCTGATAAAACATGATTTCTATAAAATAGTCGGACAGAATTTGAGTTGAAACTTTCTATTATTGGTCCTTTTAAAATACCATAATTATGTGCTGAGAGACTATATTTTAAAATCAAATATAAATAGGTTGTGCAAGGGTGTCCTTACTCAGCACCATTTTTAAAATTATAATATGCTTCAAATTCTTGTGATAAGGTAAAATATTTGAAAATACCTTGATAATATTTACCTTTCTTGAAAATATGAGAATATTGTGAAAATAGTATTTGTCTAAAAACAACCCATGATCCACGATGATAACGAGGTATAATGGAGGTGTTTGATATCTCAAACAACTGCTTGCAAGTGAGTTGTATGCTAGAAAAAGTTTCACACTCATCCAAACTTGACTTTGCAATAATTATTGCAAGCATGTCATCAGGAAGAGAGAGGAATGTCATTTGAGATCCTTCTCCTTCCATTCGTAACCGACTTTACTGGTCCTGAAAAAATTTATAAAACAAGGAATTAACTGAAATAATACATATAGGGACTAATCATGTGTCTAACAAAAACTCCTAATCCCTAAAGTTGTCTAAACTGACCTTTGATACCAACTATAAGGCCCCGGCCGTAAACCATACTTAATATTGAATTAAATGAATAATTCACATTGAGGATCTTTTCAGGTTTATAGTTTTAGAGAATTAGGACATAACTATTACATCTCAAAAGATTAGAAAGTAGAAACTTTTACTAAGTTTGCATAAAATGAAATCTCTTAAAAAGAACACGTCCAGTTCCATGTTATAGGTTGCATGACTTTCCCTTGATCCCATCCTTGACCCTATTTCACGTTCAGTCCTGTGAAAAACATTTCAAAAATTTGGGATGAGCATAAAAAGTTCAGTAAGGGATACACAAATAAAGAAAACTGTTAGTATTTCAAAACATCAAGTAAATCATGTATACTTTATCAAAGTAATACATTTCACCTTTTCGATGTAGTAAAAACTCTTCACTGAATAAAAGTTCATTACTTGCTCTTCTGTAACCAGAAGATTACCATAATACCCATATAAAGATCACATAACATATAAAGGTAACTTGGGACGTAAACATACTTAAGTTCAATAACCATAAGGTCGACTTCCCCACATATCACTTAATGGAATAGCCATTCGGCCAACTCCATACATACTTAATGGAATTGCCATACGGTCGACTTCCATACCCAATTCATTGGAGGTTAAAACGCAACCACCCATCCTGGTATTCACGGCACCACCCGTCATATGGTTTATCACGTAACCACCCGTAAAATGTCCAAGTACCATTATAAAATTATAACACATAAAACCAATATAAAGGAATGATAACATTTCCACATTTCAATCACAATATATAATTTAAATATATTGTCAAAATAGAATCCTTTATCAAAACCATTTTCAATACCAAAATACATAAAAGAGTATATGTTATTTATTTTATTTTAAAAACATTACGGCTTGTTGAGGAAGCCAAATATCAAATAATACTCGCGGCGGCGGAAAAGGTCGTTGTCACTGCGTACGTTAAAGGAAACATTCTTTTTTGTCATTTAGTAAAACGCTTTGTAGAAAAAGATTCATTTTGTATAAAAGTAAAAGTCAAAGGGGTTTATACACCGTATAAAATAAAGTTGTGTATAAAACGAAATATGCTTGAATGAAAGGATATTGAGACGATGTCCCTTACAAAGACGATATCCTTGGTTTAAGGATAAATCAATTAAATAATTATGTGTGACAAACGAAGACACCAAATATAAGTGGATATTAAGAGTAAAACAATCAGAGGTTATTCACACATATTCATAGAATGACATATTCAAGGAGTATAAGTTTATCCCAAAGAATCAAATTTTGGTTAAGAAGTTCCCTTGAAAAAATTTGACATCCTAATGGCGTCACTACAAAATTCAGAAAATGAGTTGATGAGAGATAAAAAGGGTATCTCATCCCATGGAAATAAAATTTAAGCCAATAACGATATATAAGAACATATCCCAACATAATATGATTTGAATTAAAATACATAACAAAAGAAGTTTTTTAAAAAGAGGAGGGTGAAAGGTTCCCTTAACGACATGGGTATCTTCCGAAACATACACCCCGTGAAAAAAGGTCCACACAACATTGATGTAAATACTCATAAATGAAAGTATATTAAACAATGAGTAAAATAATGGGCAGTACATACACCACTCAAAGGAAATTGTGGCAAATGTAGCATAAATCCCACTGGAATAAAAGTGAGATGAAAAATCCCTTACGAAACCTCGGCAGCCAAACGGCGCCACCTAAAACTTACAAAAAATGGATTGATGAGATCAAATAGGGTATCTCATCATATTAACATAAATTTTATAGAAAGAGGAATATAAAATAACATCCCCCAAAATAACATAGAGGAGATGAAAAGATGTGACATAAAGAAGAGTACATAAAAAGAAAGAGAGAGGTTAGATCTCTTACGAAAATTGGCAGCCTAACAACGCCACTCAAAACTTCTAAAATGGATTGATGAGAGAGAATAGGGTCTCTAATCAAATGAATATAAAAATTACAGTAAGATTAATATAAAATAACATCCCAATAACAAGAAATATGATCTTTAAAAGGAATGACATAAAGGTGTGTATTTAAAAAGAAAGAGAGGAGTAGGATCCCTTACCTCGGGTCCGACTTGACTCGATCATTCTTTAACGTCCTGAATAATAAACTTGAGTTAATTTATACTTTCTTAAGAAAAATTTTCATGTTAATTATTCCTTTTATATCAATTATTGTCATGTTAAAAACATTAGGTAATCATTTATGTTTATAATGTTTGTTTTGTCGATATTTGGTTCTTAAGTCAAAAGTGGACTTCTTACAATTACATGTTGTTCATGTGGTCAAAGGTTCTTTATATCCAGAATGACATTCCTGATTTGGATATCATATATATCATATATATCCAGAATATACATGTATTTATAATATTACATAATCATTTAGAGGTAAGAAATGAAATGCACCGTTCATGGAGACGGTAAGCCGTATGTAAGCATGAACGCTGCTTTCATTTCTATGGCATATTAATGGAATTAAAACTAAATGAGAGATGTGTGTATTTTTAATTCCAGAATTATATAAATCCTTTAGATGTATAATACATCATATATATACATTATATGTAACTATAATAGTACATTACATTTGAGGATAAGAAATGAAATGCACCGTTCATGGAGACGGTAAGCCGTACGTACGCATGAATGCTACTTTCATTTCAATCTCATACTTTAATGGAAAGAAAACAATAATTATATAAAGGTATATTATAATTCCAGTATAACATCATATATAATAACTTTAAATCCATACTTTATACATCCCACATATGGAATTAACGAATCAAATCACTTTGAGGGGGCGGTAGTCCGTACTTTCTAAAATGAAGATATCGCGTATACCCATAATGGAAGCCATAAAGGTATGCCACAAATGAAAAATACAGAAACATAAGTTAAAAATAAAAATATTATATATCATATATAAACATAGTGATATCTTAATGGCCACCTTTGAATGTGTTATATGAGTGTTGAACAATCATCGTTTCGTGAGAAAGAAATTCACCATCCACATAAATTGTATGTACTTTAACCATTAGATGAAGGTGTGTGTAAGTGTAGCTCGAATACTTATTATAAAAACATCCTAGTATATTTAAGATACTGGAGTTGTTACAAAATAAATGAATAAAAAGTGTTTAGGGGGTTGGAGAAGCAAAATAAAACAAAAGAGCACAAGTGAAGACGTTACCTTAAAATTGGGTAACTCCCTTTGGATTGAACCAAAAGGGGTTCTTGAAGAGCTTCATTCCTATGTTAAGGCTTCTAGGATGAGGAGAGGTAGGTGGAGAGACAGAATTATTAGAGATTGTTCGAACCAAAGGTTTGAGAGGTGTGGGTAAGGTAGTAGAGGTGGGGGCCTTTTATAAGAGGAGAGGAGGGGCACTCTTCAAAAAGTATAAAATGATACTATATTTTCAAATGGTTTTCGGATTTTAATGGTCCCACATTGATGTGTTTCAAGGATAAGGTGATAAGGGTTCGAACTCCCGCCATACAATAGGTTTTGGACATTTTTAGGTCCAAGATTTTTCATTATCTTTCCATTTTATTTAAATCGTTAACTAATGAGGTCATCGCTGCATCATCATGATGTCATAAAGAATTTAATTTATTTAATTTCAAAAAATTATAAAACAAATACTATGATGTTGGAAATATTTTTATATTTCCAATTTCTATTTATAGTCAAAATTATGACTTTTATAACCACATGTAAAAATTGTTTTATTAAAACAAATCATGTTTGTGACATTTTTATTTTAACATTAAATACAAGGCATAAATGTCATTATCAAACCCAAGTGGCTCCATGGGGTTCCCAAAATCGTCCCATGGGTTGTCTTGGTCGTCCATAACTCATACAATAGGATTAGGACAAGTGTAAATATGTTTTCATTTTATTATAATATCATTTTTACCTTAAATCACACTAATTACCTTTAATCGCGATTAATAAAACTTAAAAGTTACTTTTCATCAAAAATTATTTTCATCCCATTGAACCACATTTTACATAACAATTAAAAACATTTAAATTTTATTTTTTTAATTCTAATCACAGAAGTGGTAAAGTCCCATTTAAATGAAATATCAAATTTTGTAACCACCACATTGTGGTTTCACTATTCATCAAAAATTGGAGATTTTTAGAAAAATACAAAAAATTCACCCTAAGCTATATTTGATATTCCAAATTCAAAAATGATGTATATTTTACCAAATTCATAACATAGAATTTTCATTAATTAATTTTATAATTAATTCCCGCAGTCAGAGCAAATAGCGTGTTTTTATGAAACAATAAGTATCAAAAGATTGACACTAGTTTAAGTCCAATTTCAAAGTAAATTTAATTCCAATGACCACTATTGGATTAAATGGTAAAAATATATTCTATTTTCACTTTAAAACCAATTAAAAATATAATATAATCATATAAATAAATTAGATTAAAAAGAGGTTTTGAATTAAAATACAACATTTTTCACTATTCATTAAAAATTGAACTTTTTCGAAAAAATACCAAAAATTTAAACAAAGTAAATTTTGATGTCCTGATTCTAAATAAGAATTTTATTTTTTCAAATATAACACATAAAAGTTTCAAAAAGTAGATTTAAAATAGTTTCTCCATCAAAAGGCGGTTAATCGTCCTTTTAAAGAATATTAGACTGTCTACGCCTAAAATTGGATTCATTTTCATTTTTAATCCTCTATCATTTATTGTAAAGAGTAAAAATATTTGACAAACATATATAATCTTTTTGTAGTTAGTTCTATTCATTCCCGCCATCACAACATCTAGGCGTTAACTACCATTTAAAATAATATTATTTTATTATTAGAGTGCAACGTAAGATTCCCAAGAAACTTGTTGGTGCATGTTGGGTATGCCATCGAGAATAGTGTCCCCTTTAAAGTTATATTAATATGTTATTCAAAAATATGGATAAATATAAAAATATCGTATTCTTTATTTACCTGTGGTGTTACAACCATGATTAATTTATGTAATTTCTACTACTTATGGATTTAGGGAGTTTATGGTATTTATTTGTTGGCTTGTTAAGGTATGGTTTAAGCATAGATGAATCATAATAAGCACATATGGATTCATATGTCATGCATATTCAATTCCATTTAGCTACATTCAATGGTTTCTTACTGATATAATTGAGTTCCTTGAATTTCATTCCAAAATGTTATTTTTTTAGCATTCCTATTTATATATCCAACATTGGTGTTAATATTCCATGCTTCTTTACCAATATAACGTCTACCATATGTTAGCTTCTTATGATGACATGATAGTTTTGTTTTTATGTAATTTATTTCTTCTGATAAATGGAATGGTTTCTATTAAATAGTAGCCAAACTCCACGAAAAAAATGTAAGGGCACTTTATTTATAGGTAGATGGATTCACATATGACTTGAATGTTGAACATATGAATTTTTTATTATGAAAGGGATTTAAATTTAAAGGGCTTGGAAATAGAACCTAGAGAAGTGTTCTTTATTTAGGTCCCTCAAGTAAGGGTAGATAAGTATTTTTTATGGTGCTTTATAATGGAAGCATGGGTGTTTTCTATAAGCACACATTCGTTTAACAATGTCTTATATGATAATATTGTGAGCCTAGTGACTTCTTTTAGCTTGATTCGGTGTTATAGAAGATGCTTTTTCTTTGTAACGGGCTAGCCTGTGGTAGGTATCGCCCTTAAAACATTAAATATTGAAAAAGATATGATCTGTCTTCCTATTTAGTTCCATTCATGTGATGTTTTCCCTAGTAGGACTATGATCTTCTCAATGACACCCTTTTTCGGATGGGAAGTCATGGGATCCTTTACTTTTTCGGACATGATCATCGGGTAATGCTCCGCTTCAGCAGGTTATACATGCCTTAATCATAGTCGACTAAATTGTAGGTTATTTGAACAACTCTATTCCACATTGATGGATGAATAAGTATTTCATCATTATAATTAAAAATACATCATTCTTATCTATAACTACATAGTATCATGTGTTAAGGTATGTGGTACCTTTGAGTGATTAATGTTTTAATGAAACACATGTGTAATGTGTAATTATTATGCCTAGTGATATTAAATACATATCAGACCATCTCTGTTATAGAGTTACTTTTGCATTAAATGAATAAAAAATTATTCCCAATGATCAGGAGTAATTCTATGAGACTCCGGAGTTTCTACATGTTGGTCGGTATAATTTATGACTTTTGTGAACTCTTTGATGTATGTGAGAATGGTTTATAAGAGAAAAACATTTAAATTTAAGATGAATATTGATCTTGTGCGCTTACATGTGAAGGGTTTTTATAACTTATTTTTATGATTAAGAAACTCTTGTGGTGGGGAGTGTCATGTTGGTTCCCTTAAATATGTTTCCTTCTGTGTATAAGGAACTCAACCAAGTTGAACAATTAGATAATGGTTTGGGTGATTTAAATACAATGAGACGTGTGAATATTAAATTTTTTAGGTTTTTAATCAACATCATGACATTCTTGAGTTTTGTTATGTACGAAACCCATGAGAAACATCATTTCTCATGGAGGAAATTAGTGGTTAAGATAGAACAATCATGTAATATCTCATGTGGTAAAATAATTGTGTTTGGTCAAAGGCGGTATTTCGGTAGGAGAAGTGGAGTTTCTTCTAAGGAGCTCAATGTAGTAGTTTTAATGTGTTCGTCTTTTTAATATATAGAACCTCTTATTTAATTCTTTTTAGAGAAGTTCATGTACCATATCTTGATGTCTCCAAGATGAACTAAAATTGCATCAGTATTATTCCATACTATATCATTAATGAATGTTTGGTCTTGTTTAGTGGTTCAATTAAGGTGTTTCATGATGTATGTTTTATTTCCTTCATGGTTTTTCCATGAATGTCATTACATGTACAGTATGTTCTTCAGTGGATGTGTCTGTGTTGAATGTGAGATGCCTGGGAAGGATGAATCATTGTTCTGCATGTAACATTCTGATTGTCTATGATGAGCATAGGTGAAGATGAGTGTGATATGTGTCATCCTAGGAATTTCATGAAAATATAGCTCAACCTATCTAACTAAGGTTTATGGGAGATTGAACATTTAACCATTTAAAAATCATGTCAGGAGAATTATTAAAACACTTATAGGTGTGATGTAAGACAATTATGATTGGGGTTAAACCAAGGTTTCAAATTGGTGGGTTTATGTCAAAGCCTAAGGTGAGAAATAAATTTGTCTAGATTCTCAACATGATGATGATGTAATCATTTCTCTAACTATGTATGCTCAGGATAGAGTTTTCTAGGTGTTTATGTTAGAGAACAAGTGCTGCCTTGGGTTATGACAACTTATGTGGTGTGTTTTTAAGAAGTACTAAAAGGTGTGTTGTGAATTGGAAAATGAAACATATATATTTGAATTAGAAATCATGAGCAACTATATTTTTGGTAATGTTTTCATAGTTTATGAATGATTCTCAGGGAAAAGAAGTTCTAAGGTGGGAATGTTGTAATGTCCCATGCTTCTGAACTAAAAAATAAAAAGGAATTTAATTTTTTTTCATTTACTGGACAATCCATTTTTAAAACTAATCATCGTAATGATTTTAGGAAAGTCAGAACATTGTGATGTGTTTTTAAAATAAATTTAATTAGTTAAGTTAAAAATGAAAATGAAAAAAAAGTAAAAGGATATAATTTGTAGAATGAAAAATAAATAAAGAAAACATTTCATAAAAATAAAAAATAAACAAAATAATAATATTATTGTTATAATTAATTTTGGATTTAAGAAAACCTAAAGGTCTCCATTCTCCCACTTCCACCCTGCATATATGTGACCCCCATGTCCAAACCCCATATACGTGCACCCCCCCCTTTGACTCCTTTTTATGTCATCAATTTTTCCACTAATTTTATTAATTTCCCATTCCTTCTTGCATGTTACCCTTACTAGCTAACCCCCTGAGGTGTGATTCTCCCCCTGGCCGAAACCCTACAATGTGAAACACCCTCCTCAGGGATACATCTCTGATCACCCTTCCCACCTCGTTTCATTATATTTTTTCTTCAAATATTCAATTTATGCCTATGTTCTTATTTACCCTTAATTTCCGGGTTGGTTTTTGTCCTATGTCACCCTATTTTGAGTTCATCTAAACACTAGGTGGAGTCTAAAAAGATTTTTTTTAAATTATCTTCAGTATTAGGGTGTGAAAATGGTCTCCCAGGGTGTGTTCTTGTGTGTTCTGGAAACATCCATGGATGTTGAGGTGGTTTCAGTGTTTTAGTTCACAGTTAATGTTTTGGGGAGAGGTTTTACTTTTTCTTCATTGTTCTACACCTCTATTATTAATTTATTTTGAGTGTGGTTGACTTCCTTTCAATTATTTAGTAGTGTATTAGTTCCTGGTAAGAATTTTTGAGTCACTAGAGTCATGGTGACTCAGGTTTATATGCGTAGTAAAGTATATACATGTATTTAGTTTCCCTTGTTATGTGTATATGCATACAGAATAGTGAATATACATGTATTTGGCTCGGTGTGCCTATTTATATATATGAAAATCGATATGCAGTTGAGTTGAGGCTACTATATGCATATGAACGTATATATAAGTACCCCTTTCACATGTTCATTGATATTTGGATGTGTTCACAGTGGCTAGGTGTCCTTATATGAAGGTCAAAGTGCATATTCTCTGTGGGTGTGCAACATCATTTAGTGAGAATGTTCCAAGAGCCGAAATGTTTGGTTAGGTTCCATGCTATGGTAGGTCCCCTTTCATTGAACCTTTTATTTTATTAATTCATTAATTAATTACTTAATTGACCATTCATATTTTTTATTTAATTTATATTATCTTTCAGTTTAATTTATTCCTTAATATAGTTAGTGAAATTCATAAAAGTGATATATGTTTAGTTTGATTACAAATTCAGGTTTTTATAATTAAATTTGTCCAATGGAGGTGCACTGCATTCATGATAAAAATATAGAGATATAATTTTATGGTCTTGACCTTATTTCCTTTATATTTTATTTGTGATTGAGTTACAATTGATGAATTACAAGTATAGTTGATCGATAACATTTAATGAAGTTGTTATGTCTTAATGATTTAAATGAAATGGTTGAGTTGAATGGAATTATTAGAATGAATTAGGAATGTTTGTAGCATCCATTAAGGGTAAAAAACATGAATATTTTAAAACATGTACCTCAAAATCAATTTTCCATATTTAGGGAAAGTGACTGAGAATTTATCTTAGTAGGATGGCTCATACCAAATGGCATGCCTTGAATAAATGGTTTTTCCATAATTAATTGTTTGACTTGTATTATATTTTTTGTTTGTTCTTTCATTTCTATTGTGGCATTCACTTATAGAACAACCCATTCTGGGAGATTGATGTGAATATCAGACACACATTTGGTTGTGCCATCCGAAATGGCCAATTTTCCTTTATATAAAACTCGGAAAATTCCCTTGGGTTGTGAATGGAACATTAATAATGCCATAAATTGATTATTTAGAAATGAAATATTATTTTTGTCCCTCTTGATAATGCATAATCTTGAACATAATCTTTTATCCCATCTGTGGGGCCTCCAACATTTGTCAATCTTGAGGTTTAATAGAATGAAACATGCCTTACATAAAAAAATTCTCGTTTCAAGTTACATGAATACCTTGCCTATTAATTAATTCCTTATTCCCCCTTTTGTGATCCTTTCATGTGCCATTTAAATGGATTGGATGGATTGTGAAACTTGGTCAGGCTTGATAGCATGAGATGATTAAATGTCATTGATGACATATTTTTAAGATTTAATTTTATTCCACCTTCCTTGTTTATAATTCCTCAATTATGAAAGATGGTTTATTAATTATGGATTTTTTAGTGGCTTGAACCATACGAAATTCCTAGTTAACATTATTATATTGTGAAATTAAGGGTCATGTTTTGACATGAAATTCTTTAAGGTTTTTAAAATGTAGCTTAATCCTCATACCTTTCTTACATAATTACAAATAACTCTATTTTTTTAAATGAATTCTTGTTTGGAATATATCATTGGTCCCATATTAAGAACCAGCAATTGGACTCCCCGTACATGATAGGCTACAACATAACGTGTTGGTGAAGAAATGTTTTTGGCTCACCAGTCATGGGCTCCCCTGGGCTTTCTATTATAATATTGGTAATACCAGTTCCCTATGGGGTAACTAAGGATTCACCAATTGGCAAGATGGATATGCTAAACCTCAGTTCATACTCAATCCCTTACATGTGATAACCCGGATAGACTCATAGTTACCATACCATTAGAGATACCTGGAATTTCAAAAGGGTCTCCTTGGAAAGGCTTAGTGGAATTATATATTTTTAATGGAATTTCTATTGTGATACCTCATGGACGGCCTCAGACTCCTCCACAGAATTTGATGATTTTTAATTTAAATTCTCTACATGCATCCTTGTTTATTATTATGCATTGTTATTACACATTAGAAGTTTCTATTACATTACTAGATTTATTATGTGATGAAATGTGAATTAGAACCTCCCCCATTTAATGAACAATAAATGGGTAATTCCTTCATTGGATTTCCTTTTTACTATTGGCCCTTGTTTATATATAGTTATTTATTAAGTATACATTTCAGATTTCTAGTTTAGGTAGAAGTAGGTGGTATAGGATGGGTATCCTATTAAGATACGTGACCATGTTTTTATTATTAATTTATCATCATTATTTATTTATTATAAATGGAACACTCCAAAATCTATAATTCATTTTATACATTTGGCTAGACATTGCGTGTGTCGGCCTACTGATATTTATAACCCACACCCTGCTCGGGTACGCATGGTACTAGAGTACACCTTATATATTTTTGATATTGTTTTTGGGTAGTATTACTTGTACATTGAAATTAAGATCAAATGATTGAACTAGATCTCGGTATTCTCATGGAAATTGTGTGTGGGGATTTGCTATGTTTTCATTATTATTGTACTATACTATAAATCATGTAGTATTTTTTACATATTTCTATCATGAATAATTACCATTTCATCCATTTATCTATTTTATAAACTAGAGTTTGAAACAATAATTAAATTTTTAATCAAATTCTATGATTGGTTTGTCAATTATATATTACTATTTATAATATTGTCTATTCTATTTATGATTATGTTTTCTAATATATAATTTTAATCATTATGTATACTATTATCTATGCGGCGATAGTCTCCCCACAGACACACCATATGTCATTGCTTCTAGTCAGAGGCCTCTAGCGTAAGAGGATGCTTTCTTGAGGTCATGTGACACACTGGTCCATCCACCAACTTAAAGGTGAGATGAGTGGAGGCTCTACAGGGTTGGTAATATGTTGTATTCTATTGTGATTCCCCTAATTTATAGTCTAAGGATGATTAAAACCATGTTTTGTTTCAAGGGAGAATATTCTTTACTTTGATGATTCATGCGGTGGTTCCCCATGAGTTTCATTGATCCCCCTTATTGGTAAATCCTACCTTGATAAAGATGTGTTTATCTATGAAAATCCAAGATTGGTGACATGGGTTAAAGCATTAGTTGCAGTGATTCATTCCTTATATTTAGTTTTTCAGAAGGTGAAAATGAAACACCATGTTCATGGTGGTTTTATCCAGTAGTTAAATTCATCTCAATATAAGTGAGATAAAAAATTTATTGACTTCATCACTTATACACCTAGATAATGGTGATTAAATGATGTATTATTAGTGAAAGTTGTCCATTTAAAAAATCAATTCACATATTAGTGATAATGGAATCATGGTCAATAGAGGATGTATCGAGTAATCATCAAGAGAAGGTGGTGAGGCTATATAGAGTCTGAAGGAATACCACATATGATCATGATACTTATTTATCTTCTAGGGATTTTATAGGTCATTAGCATTCGTTTGTATTTTAGTTCCCCCTTATAACTATAAATCAAATGTATAAAAACATTATGAAAGTGTGAAATATTCTGATTCATAATGACATGTTGCATTCTTATGCCTATGATTTTTTGGTCTGTGGGTGAGAAAGCTACCTTTTGGTGAGTTTTAATACAATAATAGACTCAAATACACCACTATTGTGGTTCTATTTGAATATTTTTTTTAGTTTACCTTTACGTTATCTATAATGATAGATTGGGTAGTAGAGTATTCAATTCTCAGTTCAAAACTATCGAACAACATGATATAGATATTTCAACTAGTTAATAAGAGGATGAATCAATGCCATTAACTCTATATTTCCTATACAAACCATTTTAATAGACCTAATATGTTTTATATTATGGTAAATGTGAGCTTTAAGAAAACTCATAATCATTGAAAATAAAATTCTGGTCATGGGAGTATGATTTCACCCATGTTTATTTTTACATTTGAGGGGTTGGAAAGAATATGATTAATCAACTACCTGATATAACTCCCTAAAATATTTGCCACATTCATGATGTCTCGCATGTATTCTAGCATCGATTAAATCTTCATGATAATTGTCACACCATCAATTTATGTTCGATTAATTGTCATAATGCTGCAAGATTTAATGAGATTATTTTGGAGATGCATGACATCCTGGAGAAGGTGTTTCACAAGAATCATGTTCCTTTAGTTTGTGTTTTTTTATTACTAGGTGGTGTAATTGAATTATCAATAGAACAGGATTTGAAGATACATGAAATTTATAATGAGTTTATCATTACTTACATTATTTTTGAAATGATTATTTCCTGAAAATTGACTTTTATTTTGATTATGATATTGATCCCTCTTTTTTGATATCTTGATTTTAGTATATATCCTACTAGATAGGTATCACCCATGGGAGAGAGTTCCATAGTCTTCCTCCTAGTTACACTATGTTTTTTTTTCTGGTAACATATGATGAGGAATTTATTAAATATATATCATAGGGTGGCTATTTGGGAGACCATCTTCCTTCCCATATCTCCAACATTGGATTAAAATTACCAAAGGTGAGAATCAATTGATATGTATTTGTTCTGTGGACATAGATCCTTCTATACCATTTTGTTCTTTTTTTGTTTATATTTCTTAGAGGAATTATGTAGTAGTTTATGTGGATTTTTTGAAAGGAAATATTGAATTTGTAGGAATTAATGGCAAAATAATTGGTACATGACACATGAGAGATAAGGTGATTATTTTGTAACTTGATTAATGAATCATTATTTTTTAAGGGTGGTTTTCATGTATCAATTAATAAAATGAAACATAGTTTCATGATGGGAATGGATAAGGGGTCATACTTGTCGACACTATCTCAAAAAATACATGATGTTTCTGTGAATTTATGATGAGAAATAATACTAGGCATGGGAGATTTTGGTGAATTTGTTTAGTAGTCCATCAACTAAGGCCATTTATAACATGAATGAACTATTCACACCATTAAACTCTATCTTCTTGAAAGCCTATAAATCCTCTTGTACAATCATATTTTCTCAAACCCCTATGAATCCCTCCAAAATTAATGAAACTATAGAGGAAATTTAATGTTTATTAGAATCTCATTCAATTTTTATTAATAATTTCCTTTTTTGTTTTAACAATGGTGATCTGATTTGTGTTTTATCTCTTTTTTTAGTGTTTTCATCATCATTTATATTTTTAGTCATATTATACACATAAATAGTATAGTTTTTTATCACATTAATTCTCATATAACACTTTTGAGGATTGGTGTAATGTCGATGGTGTGGAATATATGGGGTCCATTGATTGCTTATGGGAGAGGTTGTTATCGGCCTAATCATGTTTCACTATTCTAGAAGAATGTTGAAAGCATTGAGGTAGGTGGTTCATTACTTATCATTGGTATTAGATAATATCATACTTTTATCATGATTTATCTTATTATTAAATGGATCAATTAAACATAATGGATATTAAATTGGAATTAATTTAATAATAGGTTTTGTGTTGTATTTATTTTATGTGTTTATAGAATGTCTACATGTTGCCTTTGGATTTTCAAAGTAGTTTGATGTCATATTTCAATCTTATTATTTAGAATATTTTATGATCTTTGAAATTAGATAAGTAATGTTACATCATTTGATTTATTTCATTTATGTGGAATTATGGTTCTATAATTCCCTATTCATATGTTGAATAAATATTGATATGGGTTTTAAGAGGATGGATTCGATAAGAATAGTTCCCAAGAATCGATGGTTGGAGAATTGAGTTTACACATGAATATTTGTTGGTAGCAAACAACCTTCTCCTGGAAAATAGAAACCATTGGCCCACTAGTGGTGATTTTTTTATTGAAAAAATGGTAGATCCCTTACGCCTTTTAAGAAATACCACTAGTAGGGCGACATGTTTTGGAAGGAATTTAATTAAATTCACCACATATATTTTTAATTCAACTTAGTCTTACCCTTGATCAATACAAAACTATAACCCAAAAACAATAATATTTCTAATTTGGGACATCCACTCTTTATTCTAGAGATATCCGAATCATTTTCCCTATAGTCATCTATGTTGGTTTGATATGGTGATGATGGCATGATCTCTCTAAATATAAAACATTTACCTCTTCCTCCATGAGGAATATGAATTGATCTATGATGGGCCTATTAATTCCATGAAGATTCAATGACATTTTATTCCCTATTTTATAGATTAGTGACTCATCTATACACTTTTTATGTCACGTGATTAGCCTGAGATGTACTATATATTATAGATATCTTATATGTATGTATCTATAGAACATAATTTTATACCTATTCATGATGATGGATGGATGATAAAACTATAATATATTTTTAATTTTGTAGATTCATGGTTGTTTTTTCATTTCAATGGAATTCATTTGATTACATATAGACCTATCATTAATGTTCAGTGTGTCTTGGTATAATGTTAAGGATTAATAACCATGAGACTCTATATGTATTTAATGAAATTTGAGATAACATTTCAGATGATGTTTTTATGTTTTATTGAAAAATGTTTACTATACCAGATGTTCTCTTCTTGATTCAAAACGAAATTCATGATATATTTCATGAATTGACAACGGATCCACTGAATTGACATCTTTTTCTTTAACATATCTCCAAAAATGTTCTATTGATGGAAATTGTGAGTTAACTAGAAGCTGTGGGGTAGATATTTGTGGATATACGATGTGGTTTTTTCATCAATTCATTGATAACCCATTGAGTAATTTATCAATGTCCTTTAGGTAGGATTATCCTTACCATTTGGGGTCCTTGAATATCGTTTTTACCTTTTTTTCTTATTTAATGTAATATCTTGGATACCTTTCTTGGTGGTAATTTCTAGTTTGTGTTTCTACAGCATATGACTCCCATATATGATTTGTGATTCTAAGAGTGTTGCTACTACAGATTGTTACCATGCTTTATCCTGATCAAATATTTTTTCTACTATATTCTCTTGAATATATGTTGTACTTTTCCTTATGATTCACATTAATATTATGTGTATTTTCCATGCCTTGATGGTTCATCAATGATACTCCTAATATGTTGAAGGTCATGGAATTAATTCCATTAATAGGGGAAGCGTTCATAGCCTTCAATAATGAGGATTATGGAACTAGATATAATATAGTATCATAACATAATTTTGACCCATCCCAAAATTTGATTCCTTGTTGATTTTCAGTTACATGATAGAACATGACTCCATGATGATACTGTGTACATCTTCACTATTTAGCCTCATGGATTGACATGAAACTTAATACCTTTAGGATAGTGAGTTGAATATTGACCTTGATTTTGGATAGTTCCGAATCACCTATGACATCATGAATTTCCATTCATAATATAGATGAAAAATGTACATATTGCGTTCATAGTAACATAATTAGAAATTGGATGATCTATTTATGGATCTTTTTAATTAAATAAAAATTTATTTTTATGATGCAATACACATTTTATACTTGTTTACACTTGTAACGGATGAACTGTTGGTTTAAAACAATGTTATATTTCTCACACTATGCAAGTGAAAATTATTTCACATACAAACATAATGTATTGAGATATAAGAAATGGGAAGTGGCTTATGTAAGATGGATGAGATGGTGAACATGAATCTGGGGGTAGTACCAATATGTACTATAGAGTATTCCATAGTGTCACAATATTTATATTCTAACACTATATATTCATTATTCTTCTTTCTACTCTAGGGTCTTGATTAGTTTATATTAAATGTGATCCATTTATAATTACATTATGATTTTATATATTCCAAAATGATTACACTCAGTTTTGTAATAATTTATTTAAAATTTTTGAGTTTAGATATTATAACAATGGTATAATTTCTCCATTGATAGGATTTAGACCCTCACTACTAGTCAATAGCGTATTCTATATAGGGAGGTGAACATGATGTGTTGTAGCACTCAAAAATAGACTCAATTTTATGGGTTAGGTTGTCAGAAAATTGTACCATAGTATGGGTTTTTTATTTTTTTTGATGAACATGGGACATGGTACAAATGATATATGATGTGTGGGACTGTTGTAGGGGATTTAATGTTGCAATCCATCTCTTTTGTAGCCATCATTGCATTACTATTTACAAGATTCCTATGAAAATATTAATGTATTTTGAGTGTTCTATTTCATAATGTGTTGGAACATATGATCACATTCCATATATATACATGTTGTGTGAGACATAGTAGTTTATTAATTTAATGAATTGATTGTGTTATCTGTTTGGGATAGAGATGTATTCATTGATTGAATGCTATATCAATTTTAATTCCATTTTGGTTTATAAAAGGAATTAATTAGTAAAACATAGACATGATGTTAGGTTATATATATATATATAAATATATCATTGTGGATAACATGAATGGATGATGATATTCTATATTGATGGTAGGTATATTCGTTATGTTGTGTTTATCCTCCTTATAAAACCCTTATGTGACCCCCTATAGTAATTATGATTTATCTGAATGGATTAGAAATTCTAAAGGACACTTTTAAATTTTTTAAATTTCGCCCTCAAAGGAGACTAATGAGATCACAAAAAAAGTTATATAGGATACTCCAACATAGAAAAATTCATCTACTCAAACACCTACTATGATGGATGGTGCAATAGAGAATGCTACCACTGCCAATCCAGTGGTTTTCTCTATAGGCCCACATCAGCCAGTAGTCTTCTTGCTACATCCTACCCAGATCAGAGGGGCACCAATTTGTATGGTTGAATAAAAGGAAGACTTCCACATCCAAAATCCCCATGTCATTCATTGAACTGATGTTTTATGATATATTTACGATCAGATGACATCATTTGTGTTTAATTTGATATAATTGAGACACCCTGAGATAGAAAGAATTTTTTTTAAATTTTCATGGTATAGGTACCTTCCATGAGATGGAGGGGCATGATGGAAATAGCATTTAGATATGATGGTCTCACCTAAGACATTTTCAATCACATGTTCATGAAGGAATTCATTCCCAATATATTTAACAGTGAAATAACATATGTTTTCATGGATTTTATCGTGGGATATATGATAGTTTCATCATACACTACTCATTTTAATTAAATTGTTTGGTTTGATCCTCTCTTTTTAGAAATGTGGTATAGACGGCTAGGAAGTTCAAGATTTATGTCCATACCAAAATTATATGACATGTTACGGTCATAAAACTTATGATGTAACCAGAGATTATAGGCCTTGAATGTACCATTAAAAAGGTCCTGGAGGAGGATTGGGTAGTTTGTCTTCTTCCATCCTTTGGTAAACTAGTGGGTGGAACTCCTAATACTATAGGAAGTGGAAGCTATGGTAACAGAAATAAGACAGTCAATGAAGTGTAATAGTGTGCTGATAGGAATGTGGGGTATATTATTGATTCAATATCCTACATTTTTTTAGTCATAATTTGGTTTAACTATGGGATAGTAAGACAATATCACATGCTAAGTTCATGTGGAATTAATTTGATGGAGGAAAGAGAGGATTCTCCCCCTAAGATCCATGTTGATCAGTTTACCGTATATCACCCTTCAGGAAACAATCATAACTTGTATTATACATTTTATCATGATCCTACAAATATCTCATCTCCTTTTGGATTTAGGGATTGCAATGAAAAATCCCATAATGACTTCTCCAGTCTCTCGGGTTTTTTCGGGGTGGATTTTGATTCACTCACAGATCGACCCTTACAACATATCATCAGGAAGGGATCCATTTCACATATATCGTCTCCTGATAATGTAATTTATAAATGATTCAATATATATAAGTTCTCATTTATTGTTATAATTTTATTGATGAAGGATTTCAAACCAAGGAATGATTCGGACCTGGTTTCCAATTTAGCATCCATTTGTGGCTTTACAGGTTTCAAATGTTTTTCTAATGGATGTGAGTTTTTTCCACATTTTATTTTCATTTAACGAGATAAAATGTAGAGAATATATCTTTGGATTCATCAACATAAGACCTAGAACCCTACAGATTTCTGATTGAAAATTAAATTGAAATCTTAAAGTATTTAATGATACTTGAGCACAAATTTGTGTTAAGATTGATAGGCTTAATTGGGGTCTCTAGCACCCTGAAAATCTATTCAATATTGCATCTTTGTTGGAATACAAATTAGGATCGACAATGCCACTAAAAATGGGAGTTTTTTACAATATGTATTTATATTGGGGGAGTTGGATTTAATTTCCCTATTGACTGATAGAGTGATCCTTTCCACGCCATAGGATGAAATCACTCTTACAATAGATTGTAAAAAAGCCTTTAGTTTTTTAATATTACCATATCAATGGGCACTGAAAGGGTATTTGTAGAAGTGATCATATCTATTCTAACTTTAAAACTATAGGCCATGGATTAAATTGTTTTAGGAAGAAAATAAATGTGTTGTCTGATCAACTTACTCAGGAACATGTTCAAATTTTAGAGGGGAAAAAGGCTCCTTCAGTTACCGAAACTCCATAAGAACAAGTCATTATTAATGAAATTCTTTCCCTAGTTTTAGAAAATACAACCCCTATATTTCATTCAATGGATGGATTCCTTGTGTATCATTCTATTGGATTATCTACAAAATCTTGTGAAATAGGTACCTTGGTTATTTCAATCTCGGAGAATGTCATGAATCCTATTTCTTGTGCTGATATGGTCGTACTAAATTAATTTCCTTTAAGGGTGTCCTATAAAGTGGAAATAAATATGAGATGTTTGGAGATGACACTAATGAAAATCGAGCTGATTTGGGGTTAGATGTGTAGGTAGATGTGGACATTAATTTCTATCACGAGATATGATCAATCTCTCCAAGGAATAAAAAAGAAAAAACTAAATTAGTGGTTGCCACTTCAGGGAAACACAAAATTAAAAAAGACCTGCATTTTGGACACTTATGGGATATGTTACTCTACCTATTATTTGGGGAATACTTCTTCTTTTTTGTTTGTTAATTACTCTCAAATATCTTCTCTCCCTAATAAACCTAGGCGAGTGCTTACAAGTATTCCATCGACTGAGATTGTGTTGGATCATTCCAATAAGAAAATTGATGATATCTGGTCTACTCTAGCTACTTTCTTACAAGGCACTAGAGCTGAAAATAGTCTCTACGATTGAATGTGCTTCTACCTGGGGAAGCCCTTCGAGCACTGCTTGTGTAAACCCTATATCAAACACACCTATATGCTATGATCGTGATGGCGTGCTTAGAAAATAAGCACCTAATTCGGATGTATCTTCTTCAATGTACACTATAGGGTCTGGTGCACTCTATATCTCTCTAGACAAATCTTTTGTCAACCTGGATCCTAGAAAAGTTGATTATTAGGTCACTTAAATGGATGCGATTACCCCACATGAGTATATTTTTGGTGTCTATTCTCTTCACTGAGATGAGAATGGATTTTAAACTCTTAAAACTCCCAATCCATATAATGAAAAAATCCCTTTGTCTTCTTTGACATTGGTCCTACTATAATGAGATGAGGGAAAATCAAACGTGAAGGTAAGTACTCATAATTCTTCTAAATTTCATGCATCTGAAAGCTGTGATGAGGGTGGACAAAAAAAGCAGGGATCAGATGTTGGATATAAGAAGGAAGTTGTTGATGTTGTACTTTAAGATAAATGTGGTGGGCCATGGGCACAATTCAAAACAAGGATTCGGGGGGCGACATCTGTGTGGTCTAGGTGGGAGTGTGTCACACCATAGTATGGATACTCTCTCACAAGTTGTTTGATTTATCCTTTTTGTGATGTTTTTGGTAATTTCCACTTTTGAAATATATTTTTTTCATAATAATAGGTACTAAAAATCCTCACATTTCTAATAACATGTTAAGTGCATAACCTCAGTGAAATTATTAACATAATGGAAAAAGGGGAATCTTGAGTAGTTATGATCTAGAGATATGATTCTGATGTTCTGAAGGAGTGAGAAAAATAAATTATATATAATACATAGAAGTACACTTGGTCAGTTTAGTAGGAATAAATGATGAAGATGTATGTGCGTGTAGTGCCTCATAGAAAGGGTTGTAGATCTAATTTAACAACCTAGAACATTGTGAACTATTTTTTGAATTATTTTAATCATTTCAATATTATTCATTTCAAGGAACATAGAATATAGCATCTGTTATATGAATGAAATATGATTTGATTGTGTTACTCAAAATTCAAAGTTAAGCATTCACTACAATAAACATTAATATTATCTTGAGGTTAATGAATCAATATGATTAGATTTCATTACACACAATTTTGAGTTCCTTCGATAGCTTGTTTTACAAGTAAGATTGAGTTTCACCAATCCACAATATACTATTAATAATATTACTAAAATTTTATTATAGTTTTCAAATTTTCATTGGAAAGGAATATATAAATAATAATAATTAAATTATGAATATATGGGATTATAATTTTTATAAATTTAATAATTTGGAGATCAATTAATTAGAAATTAGAATAGATTCCAATTGAATATAAAGTGTTTGTTGTCATGAAAAAAACTATTTTTATGCCCATAAAAGAATTTTATATTTATAAATTATATTAATAAATATTAGTGAGGGACATTTATAATATTTATATATTAAAATTCATCTAAATGTTTTTTACATTCAGAAATTATTTTTAATAGTTATAAAATAAAAAAAATCAATTGTAGGCATAAAAAAGCTGTATTTTTTTAAAAGTAATTTTTCCACATTTTACTGGAAGAGCTATTTAAAAAAAATAAACCATTATAAATTATATTTCTCACAATAATCTACATTTTTGTAATATGAGTATCAAAATAAAAATTTTGTGAATTTTTTTATTTTCTATGAGATGTTTCATTTTTGGATGAATTGTGAAAATAACTAAATTTTAATTGAAACATGTCTATCTGTTCATGTTATTTATATAGTTAATTTATAATTTAAATTATTTTTAATGTATATTTTGATCAATTTTACATATATTAATCCAAATATTCCATTTTAATAAATTACCCATTGAAATTGGATGTGAAAGCATTTCAAGCTTTTGAACATTTTTTATTTAAAAAACGTTGTCTTGTCACATCTGCGGGTTTATGTTTAAATTATTTTCTGAAATATATTTTTTTAAAATTTCCTGAAATATATTCCATATTTTTAATCAAAAAAAAATAATTTATAATAAGGTGAAATATTTTTTTCAATATTATTCTTCAAAAATAGAAAAAATTACTTACAGTGATTAAGAGAAAAATAAGTTTACAAAGTGGTTAAGCATTAATCCTATAATGATAATTGATATTGAAAAATGTAAAAAATATTTTGGATTACAATATTGATTCCATATAGCCTATTGGGTCTATATTTTCATTATTATAATCACATGATGTAGGGGAGACATCTCTATAGTGTTTTCTTTTTGGTATTTAAAATAATACCACTCCCCCTCCACTATAAAAGGTAATTCCCACCCCCACCCCCCATATAATCACACCTCTAAATCCAATTGGATCATCCAAAACCTTACCTAATAATTTCCAAAATTCTGTCCAATCATCTTCAAAGCCTAAAATTTTGAATAAATCCAATGAAAGAAGTCATTTGGTGGAAACCAAAAGTAGTTACATGAAGAAGAGGTAATGATAATCAATGTGATGTTTTATTTTGTTTACTTCAAAAAACATAAATTATTATTTTGATAGGAATATATAATAACTAAATTATCATATATAAAAATATTTTTTTAAGGGAAAAAATTACACCATCACACACTTCCATCATGTCGTATATATAATCATCATTTGTGTGTGTAAAAGGCTATTCGCTCACAAACTGATGAAATTCATTCAAAAATTATTGCCTCCCATCGTTGGTAATTAAGATTTAATTACTATTTTTATATGATATATATTATTTTTATGATGTTTATATTATTATATAAATATTATATAGCACATTCCTTCTTTCATTCCATTTTTTTGGGAATATTATAACAACGTTTTTGGATGTGTGGACTACCACCGACTTAATGCAATTTGATTCATTCATGATTGACATGTTATTAATTAGCGATGGGTTTAATAAATATAGGTGAAATTTTTTAAATAATAATAATACTGTAATGATAATATATGTATGCCTCATTTAGTTTATTTCCATTAATACAATAAGAAAATAAAATCATTGTTTAAGTGTATGCACGACTTAAATTCTCAATGAACGGTGTATTTAATTTCATATTACAATTTTTTATAATATTATAATGACATATATACTGAATATCAATGATATTGATATAATTTTTTACATTATAAAAATATGGAAATCATGATATAAGTTAGAGGACGAAGAGTAAAAAGTCAAAATATGTATGAAGACAATTATTTTTACGCGATATAGAACATTAACATTGAATTGTTAAAAAATAATTATTATAAATTTATATTAAAATAAATTATAGTATTATTTAAATATCAATATGGTTCCTTGGTATATTAATAATAAACATATTGTTTTTATAAATGACTTATGAAAAATTATAATGCGAATCAAGACATAAGTTTAATGGATTTATAGCTTTACCATTGTTTCTGCGATATTTATTCAATATTTACCACTAACTTTTTAAAGGTGTATTTAATTCCCTATAGAATTTTATACAATTAATTTCATTTATTTAAAGATATTAAAATTTTTAATTCATTTTATTCCTTCACATATCCCAATATACAACAGTTGCTTATGTAATAAGTTACTTCCATATCGCTTTTACATTTCCATGTTGTAGAAGCCATTTTTACTGCATATATCTTATATGTGGTGTGAATACATCCCATTGATTTAAATTATTATTATTATACTGTTAATTATTTGTAATTACATATCCATTTTATGATATCTCTTTAATAGGGTTGTCATTTAAAACATTACCACTGTGGAAGTGATTTTTGACTTAATTTTCCTTTATTGAGACACATGTTATGTTATTCTATTATGAGGTGTATCTAAATTCCATTTTACATGTAATATAATGAATATTATTCTATCCATTATATTTTCTTACTCGTATAATTTTATAACTATAAGTTTATTATGATTTAGAGTCACCAAAATGGTAAAATATTGTGGTTGTAATCTCATCATTATTGTGATTGTTTACGATTAAGCATCCATTGACGAAATAATATGATTCATATCTCATGTAATATCATTGAATTTTATCTCCTACTTTTATTTATAATTATATTCATTTAATTTTTCCATCTGACATTTCTTTGGTACATAGAATATTTTAATGAAATTTTAATAATCTGACTTTATTTGGCTCTTTGGTCGAAAAGCTTCTTTCAACGAAAAAATGTTTTCAAATATTTTTCTCAAAAAAATGATTTTAAAATATATATTAAATTCATATTAAAATAAATTTTTAATAATTGTTTTATTTTTTAAATATTATATAATTTTTTTCAAGGATTATTTTATAGGATTTAAATGTTATTTTCAAGTAAAATTGTGTTAAAAATGATTTAGCTTAAAAAGTGTTTTTCAAAGAAGAAATGATATTTTAATCATGAAATATCTTAAAAAATAATTTTTGATCTATGATGGAATCTATTGGAGTTATAAATTTCATAATTTGGAAATAATCTATTAATAAAATTCATATTATTTCTATGAAGGGTCTATGTTTTGATCGAATAGTGTTGATGACATCCATTTCTCTTCCCCTGGTTATACAATGATTAAACACTTATGGTACCCGTCTTTTTTATAGGTTGTGTAATGATTAAATGATTATGAAAACATCCTGTTTTACTCATGTCATGATATAATTACATGTTTAAAATTTCTATTTCAATTTATGGGTTTTGATATGGCAATTTTCTATAACCTTGTGGAACACATATGTGTGATTTTGTTATGTGATTTGTTGTACCTATATCTCCCACGAATTAAATTAGTAAAAATTAGAAACCATGATACATTTATAGGAAACATGTCAATAGGATTGATATAAAATAGGATGAAGGTTTAACCTGGTCCACTATTAGGGAACAACTACTAATGGGGATGATTGTGTGTCCCACCCAAGAGTTATAGTCACCTATGCATGAACAAGATTACATGTTCAAAATGTTATTCATGAAGCAAATTACATGTTCACCATGTTATTCATGAAAATAATAACATTTTCAAAATTTTATTCGTGAACATCATTATATGTTCACAATTTTATGATTGAACCTGATTACTTGTTCATAATGTTATGTGTGAACCTTCTTACAAGTTCACAATTTTATGCATAAACCAGATTACATACTTCCAAAGATATTCATAGACCCATTTTTATGTCCATAAATTATTTGAGGGCCTAGTTTCATGTCACTTATTTAATAAGACGACATTTTTCTTTTTACACTAGTTCACAATGTTATAAGCTAATTTTTATACCAAAAATATATGTCTAATCCCAATGTTATTTTCTTAGGGATCATGTTCATTCATTCCCTTATGATTCATGCCATATGAACTTCCAATAATTATACGATGTCTCAAGGTTATCATCACTGATATACAGGGTATGGTATTAAAATTATATATTCATTTTCTCATGCCCTTATGTCCAACTTGTTATTACATGTCTCCTTCATTTACCCTTACTAAGCATCTAATCTCACCCTTTCTTATGTTTCCTCTCCACATTTTTTGATGAATAGTTTTATGTATAAGTATTATAAGAGAATATAATTATTGGTTAATTTGGAGATTTTCCACCAAGATAGATGATATTGTGTTACATGTTTCCAAAAACACTAAACTATTATCATCCTCTCACATGTATATTGGTAATGTTCTGAATATTCATCTAAAATGATTCCATATAAATATAAGTTAAACATGGGTGTCCATAATTGGTATCAATGAAATTAATTATTTAACCATTGGAAAATACTATGTAAAAACATTAGTGATGTCCCTGTGGATAATTCTAGGGTTATGTCTAGGGGTCTCTCTAAGGATATGTATAAGGATGATTTAAGGTATAAGAAAATGTCCTTGAATATTTGTGAATTTTACAGTGAGTTACTTCCTAGAAATAAATCCCAGTTTGTATTATAAATATAGATGTGGATCTATAATATATCTACATAGGGGTGAAAATAATGAAAACAACATATTGAGCTACAATTTTTCTTCAACTGGTGCAAGACAATGGGCCATGTTGCACACCTGTATTAACACTCCCAAGAGATAAGACTATGAAATTCAAAAACTATTTATCAACTAGAATAATGGATTTATGTAGATTATGACTAATAATCATGTAATATAATACTAATCCATAATATATTTAATATAAGGAGTCCTAATCTATACATCCTATATGTGTTTTTAATGATTAAGTGGTATTACATTATGATATGTGTTGTTCGTGTTATTATTTCTAGATTCATTCAATGGATGGACCCTTAGGGAATAATTCTAATGTTGAATCAAATAGAAAATGTAATTATTTCCCTCCTAATTTTTTTTACATATGATGTAATGGAAAACCAAATCGTTATGACCACACAACCATATTAATCCTTGGCTCATGATTATCTCCAAAATGATAAATGGGGAGAAAAATGTTTTCCTGAATCCTTTAGAAGGAACCACACAACTTATTTATGTGAAAAAATTATCCACTCATTGAAATAAAAAACTTTTATACCATATAAAAAATATTTTTAGTTATCTAATATTCAGAACATGAAAAATTTAATTTGGCCTCATATGGATTGGAAGACAGAGAGAATAAATTGTGGACCTATATCAATAATATTATTCAACATGAGAAAAATTACTCCAAGGATAGGGATGAGTCCAATATAGTATTTTTCATTCTGTAGCATCCTCGTATTATTTGTATAAGTAGGGAGATTGGTCTGTTCTATCAATATCATGGTTTTGACATGAATATGTATATGGATTTCAATGGAAAATCTAATAACCCTATAGTGAATAATATGTTTGTTAATTTATTCTCATTGTGTGGAAGAAACATAGATATAATTTTTTTAATTATACTGAGGTATTCTTTAAATGCGGAGAAGAAACACATAAGGTTCGTGACTATTGAAATAAATATAATTGGATGGATAATGTAATGGAGGATAATAGAAAAGAAACTAATGCACCACCCACACATCAATGTTTGAATTTAATGGAGTTTCATAATTATAATAACTTTTTCCCAAATCCAAAGACTAATGTGGATGATAAAACTGAAAAAACTATAATTATAAAGGATACATATAAATATTATTCTATAAAAATAGATGAAATAAACCATGAAAATTAAAGAATACATATCCTCCTCCTCTTATTTGGTCATTTAATTTTTTTTATCTTGTGTGAATAAGACTTTTGAAGATCTTATTAGTTAAATTTCATGTGCATTCCATCCTCTACATGGATCGTGTTACAATAAAATCAAATTTATATTCTATTATTACATTTCTGTACCAATGTTTTCAATGAAATTTTTTTTCTATAAAACATAATATTTTATTTAAGGAATAATTGGTGACTAATTTTTTGAAGTTTTATAAGGTTAATCATTTATGTAATTGTTTTACTTGAACATTGGATGTGATTTTGTTGATTAACATATTACATCACATTTGGAATATTTTTTTATTGGATAACATGTGAAAACAATTTTCATTGAAGAAAAATAAAGATACATGGAATAAATCATGGTTCAATTTGTTGATCTTAGGATTCATATTTGAAATAGTTATAAAAATCACCTTTGTTTTTGGTGGAATTTATTAAATAAAAATTAGTCATGGCACATCCCAAGGGAGAGACAGTGAATACAATATTTAATGATATAATTTAAATATATATCCTTGAATTTTTTTGAGCAATATGAAAAGTGTTAGTACATAAAGTTTTACCCTGTTATCCTTATTTTTTATGATATAAATGAACTTTTTTATTCCTATTTTGTTTATGGATATGTGATCATTAAATTTTTCCTCGCCATGTTTTCTATAACTCTACATAAATATTTGGGCATTGTTTTCTCTTCTAAATCCATGATTTGACATCCCATATATGTTCTTATATGTGGAACCTAGTTATGAGTTACATTGGGTAATTTTTATGTTTAAACCTCCCCCTTTTAATGTATGTTTTCGTTTTCATTTTTACAGTGTGGGTCTTTATGATTAGACAATTCAAGTATTAAACTATTGATAAAACATATGTATTTTGGGGGAGAAACTCATTTTAATGGGGGTAGAATGTCTCACCATGATATTTTGTGAAATATTTTCTATGAATTAATTTACACTTTTTGATATTCTTAATTTCAATCAAGAGTGAATATAGATTGTGATGTACGAAACCAATCATTTTTTCGTGTGCTAAATAAAACATAAAGTTAGTCATTCACAATAGGAAGGACAGAGATAAGAATTTACAACATGCACCATCATGATTGTCTTGTGTTACACACAGTGATGTGTTCCATTAATAGCTTTCATTACATGCAAGAATGAGTTTCACTGAACTATAATAAACTATTAACATTATTATTAAAATATTGTCATAGTTATAACCTAGAGGTTGTAATGGAATATGTGAATAATATTAATTAAATTATTAAAATATGGTTTACACATGGTTATAAAATTAATTAGTCAGTTATAAATTAATTATAACATAAACTAAAAACAAACTAAATATAAATAATCATTTTTTATGAAAAAAATATTTTCATGGCCACAAACGTGTTTTATCATAATAAATTAGATTATTAAATTTTAGAGAGATTTCATAAAAAAAATATATATTATAAATTCAATTCAATTTATTTCAATTCATCCAAAAATATTTATCAACATAAAATAAGAAAAAATCCATATTTAGGCATAAAAAGTTGTATTTTAATTAAATGCAGTATTGAAACCTCTTAATGGAAGTATAACATTCTAAAAACTTGTATCATTATTATTATTTTTATTTTAAAAAATAAAATTAATTTTTGAAATCAAAATATCAAAATTTATTTTTGGTTAATTTATGGAATTTTTATGACAAGATTCCTTATTGAATGAATTGTGAAAAAATATAGATTTTTAATTTAAAAATAGCCTTTTCTTCAAATTATTCATATAGTTACCATATATTTTAAATTTTTTAATTTTTATTTATATAATGTTTACATATATTAATCCATGTTAATACATTGGAATGAATTTTACTATGAAATCGAAAATAAAAACATTTCATACACAACTTGAAAATTCACCTACTACAACGGTGTGGAACCATGGACGTAGGCCCTAAAACTGTTGCAATAGAATATGTCCATAGTTTTAGAAAACTATGTCCACTCTCGTCATCGTAGTAGGGGAAAAGTGCCATGGTTAAACCATGGAATTTGGGGGTCTACTGCCAAGGTTTAAACCATGACTGTAGTGTTCTAATACCAGGATTTAATTGTGACCTGATGGCCCTTAGTAGCACGGTTTAACCATGGAAGTAGGATCCTACTGCACTGGTTAAAACTATGTCACTAGGCCCTAACTTCCAGGGTTAAAACCATGTCTATACCATTTACATGGTATAAAAAAACATAGTTCACCCAAATTTCCCCACCTCCACTCATAGTTTCCCCTTCTCCCAGACTGTCCCCCTCCCCCTAGATAGGCCCATTTCTCCCCCCCCCCACCCCTCCATACCCTAGTTCCCCACCCCAATTTCCCCCTACCTATCCCCCTTCCCCTATACATCCCCCATTTCACCCCCTAGACTTCCTCCTTGCAACCCCAGGACAGCCCCCATGCCACCTAGACAGCCCCCTTACACACCCTTTAAACCCCCCCCCCCCCCCCCGCACCACCATGCCCACTAGGACAACCCCCTTGCACCCCCTTAAACATCAATTTCACCCCCAGGCCCCTCATGATAGCCCCTCACATACCCTTTAACACCCCCTTCATCCCCAAGCCCCCCATAGACAGCCCCCTTGCACCCCCCCACCCGGACAGCCCCTTGCACTCCCGTTTAGACCACCTGAACCCCCCCCCTTCACCCACTTTAACACCCCTGAACCCCAACACCCCCAATGGACAACACCCTTGCACCCCCCTGGACAGCCCACTTCAACCCATTGAACACCCCCTACCCCCATGCCCCCCTAGACAGCCCCTTTTGCCCCTTGAACATCCCCATGCCCCCCTGGACTGCCCCCTGCACCACCGTGGACAACCCCTTGCACCCCCCTTGAGCACCCCCTCCCCCACATGCCCCAATGCCCCCCTGGATGACCCCCTCGCACCACCTGGACAGCCCCCTTGCACCCCCATGAACACCCCCCCACCGCACCCCCATGCCCCACTGGACATCCCCCTTTCACCTCCTAGACAACACCATTAAAACCCATTGAACACCCCCCCCCCCACGCTCACACACACACACACCCATTCCCCCTAAGGATAGTCCCCTTTCATCCCCCCCACACCCCCATGCCCCTCCTATATAACCCCCTCCCCCCCCCCCGAACAGCCCCCATGAACTAACCCCTTGCACACTCCACCCCTATTGTTGCCCCCCCCCTTTGCAGCCCCTTGAACACCCCCCGAGAAAAAATAACTATCATTTTTCATTGTTTTACTATGAATGGTTTGAAAATAGGATTCCATATGGGGGATTATGGATTGGATCTCAAAGTCATCTCACTTCGTACCTATTTGTGAATCCAATATGGTGGAAGACTTACCAAACCATTTGGCGCAATTGCATGGATCTTGGGATGATATCTAGTTTCATTCCAACCAATTAATCTTTATAATGGAGGAATAAAGATAACATAATTCACTTCATGAGGTATTACATCTCATGTACCATGTTAACCATGTTCGATTCCATTTAACTCCTTCAATTCATTATGTTAAACATACCCCCCCAAGACAGCCCCCTTGAACACCCCTTTCACAACCATACCCCCTTGCACCCCCTCATGGACACCCCCATGCTCTCCTCCCCCTTCCCCTTGAACACCCCAATCCCACCCCAAACACCCTACCAATACCCCTTTCAAATGAATCCAGCACACCCTACCCCCCCCACCCCAACCTATTAGTTCACCCTACTAGTCCCCACCACCCCACCTTGTCCTCCACATGCCAGTCCCCCGTGCACCCCCACCCACCCTGCCCCATTCACCCATCCCCCCATGCCAATTCACTCCCCCTACATGTTCCCCCCTACCCATACCAATTTCTCCTCCCTTGGCATTTTCCCCCTCCACCCCTGTATGTTCCCCCTTCCCCCATTCCAGTCCCCCTACCAGACCAACCCCCCCACCCACCCTGCTAGTCCCCATCCCCCCTACAATCCCACCTTGAACCCCATTCCAGTCCCTCCATGAACCCCATTCCAACCCCACCATGCACCCCCTACCTATCCCCTCTCTATGTTTCCCCCCTCCCCCTGCCAGTTTCCACCATCCCCTCGCACCCCCACCAACCCTACCCCTTGCACCACCTGAGAGTCCCCCTACTAGTCCCCCTCCCCACCCTTCCAGTCCCCTCCTCCCTTTACAGCCCCCATTCACCCCCCCCCCTCTTCCAGTCCCCCTTTAACCCCTAATAGTCCCCCCATGCACCCCCTACCGGTCCCCTCCCCTCTATTAGTTTCCCCCGTCACCCAGCCAGTCCTCCCCCTAGCAGTCCCCCTACCCCCTACTAGTCCCCCATGTCAGTTTCCCCTCCCCCTAGCCCCTACCAGTCTTTATTCACCATATTCGATGCAGTCCCCCTCCCTACTAGCATCCCAACCCATTGGCTTGTATCAGGTCATATGATCTACTAACCATTAGTGAAATATTAAAGACACTAAATATATTTCGTGGGTTTAGAAATAATGTTACAAAATGAGAATGAGTTAATCTATTTCTCTCACATAAGTTCAACATGGTAGTCACTGTCCAAATTAAATTATACACTAAATCTATTACATACTAAGAATTAAATAACTCCAATTATATAAAAACACATAACTGTACTTACATGTGTCTCCCTATAAGACAAAATATCAAAGAAGTATAGAACTAGCTCATATGTACCTACAACACAAGGTAGAACATAGCATTGCACATCCCCTAAAATTATGGTAAAACAAAACATCATATAAAATTCACAAAGAATATAACTCAATAAACTAGAATAGTGTAGTCATATATCCAATAATAATATAATAATTGCACCAATTATATGAAAATCAAACCAGTCTCCAACTGAACTAATTTGTGATAGATAAACAATATTTAATGTGTCGATCCATATATTTTCATGTAGTAGGTTCTCATTTGGAGTTCCATTGATATTTTAAATAAATATTTATGATCAATTCATTATCACGAAGTTCATACATGGATCATTGGATGATGTTATAAATTTGAAAATTCCATGTCAAATAATCTTCACGTTTAAAAAATCATGATTGGTTCATCATGAAAGAATTTCTCACCATAACAAATGAAATAGACTAGTTTTGGCCAGGGTGTAGATGGAGAAATATCCATGAAGGCCACACCAATCAAAGAGGGAATTATGATGGTCATTATGCAATGATAATGTTCTTCTGTGAAACAACATGTCCAATATGGTCATGGTAGTCTCTGTAGTGATCATCTAGAATACTTGTGTGAAGTGGGTTCTTTTGAGATCACCTTGACACAAGACAAAATTTCATGACTAAATTTCAAGATGGATAAATTGAAATATATTATCTTTACATAAAAACCCTATTTCAAAAATCAATTCACCCCATTCCTAATCTAGATAACTAATTTTAGTGGTTTGAAGAACTTAACCTATGTGAAAATCCTCACAATAGAGGGTCTTGGGAGCTTATTAGTGGCTGAATCGAGCTTAATAGTTGTGCCAATATGATTATCAATAATAGAAAAAGAATTTTACTTGAAAAGAATAACTTGTAAACTTTGAAATCCTTTAAAAAAGGTAACCACAAGTTGTTCAACATCCCTTTAAATGTCTAGATTCTATTTCATAATCTTCACACAACATCCTATAATGGACAACTTTCAATGAGACCAATATCTATAATAATCCTCTCTTGAGGAAGAATAAACCAGGACAAGTCAGGAATCAAGAATCCTCTAATCAAAATAACCAAATATAGTATATTCAATAAGCATCCTAATAAAATTATTCAATGGATTTCAGTTAATGAACTTATTTACAAGAGATTACTTAAATTACTATCTAAAATAATTATACATTATCAATTGGTCAATTATATCCTCATTCAAAGAAACTACTGAAATTTATTTCTGATATTTTTAGTGAATTTAAATATGGCTGAGACACTTTACCATTACATGCCCCTAATTTATAGGCTATATTAAAATAATATAACCTATATATAATAATTAAACCTCAAGGTAATCTATATTAACAACACCTTATCAATAAATATTAACAAATCTATTGACCACCTACCTTTAACCATTTATATTATTTAATTCATTCTCGTCTTGACAATCAATCCCATAACATAAAAAACCCTTATCCATTAAATCCTTAACTCATAGATTTGAACATTTAGAAAAAAAATTCAAAACAATCAAATTATAGAAATACACACTGATCTATTTTAAAACACCACTTGAACAAAACATTTCCTAACTATCCTACCAAAGAATGAATAATCTATGAAAATGGTGTTACAATAGCAGTGTGAGAAGAAAATGCAAACCTGGATGAAATGAATCGGGTTGGGATATAAGAATAAACAATGTGAAAGATAAATTGTGCAGTCAAATTGTTGAGGATATTAATGTAAGAATAAATTATTAGTTTAGAAACAATAAAAAATCAAGGATGAGAAGAAAATCCCAACCTAGATGCAGTGAATCAGTCAGGGGCATCGCTGGAGGAGAGGGAGATGAGATGGGGGAGGAGGGATTTCGTCAGAGGCGAGGGAGCAGAGAGTGGTTGGGGGCAGGGATGTGGAGACTGGGACATTGAGGAGGAGGTCGGGAGGTCATGGTTAAGAGTAGAGGTCAAGGAGGGGATGAGAGGGTCAGGAAGTAGTGGTCAGATGGTTGAGAGGCGGAGGCCAGTGAGGGGAGGAGAGGGCCGGGAGGGGGAGGTCAAGTAGGGGAGGAGAGGGCCAGAAGGTAGAGGTCGGTGAGACGGAGTTCGTGGAGGTGAAGGTTCAAGCGGGGGACCCTAATGGAAAAGGTGTTTCGGGAGGAGAAGCCCCATAATTAGGGGAGTGAACCATGGTTTCAATAAAACTGTGGCCTCATATAAGCCTGTTGGCATAGTTTTTTAAAACAGTGGCAATAGATGTGTGGAAATATCTCATATTTATAGTTATAATGAAAACATCAATGCAATAATTTCTAGAAAACTATATAATCATAAACTACCACTATGAGTTTTTTCAAATAGTGCACCTTTTTTGGAGGGGTTTTATTACAAAACAATGACTTGTTTCTAAAAAACAATTATTTTAACTAACACTTGAACAAGAATTGAAAAATAATATAAAAAACAGAATTTAGAAGGTTGCTAAGTGAAATTTAAACTCTTTATTTAAAGAAGCTAGGAGAGGGACTCTACCTCAAGGAAGTCAAGTCACACTCAACAATTAAAAATTTTAATCGTCGATAACTCTATGTTGTTCCTTCCATCCTCGGGGCAGATACACCTTTTCATATACATATGGACACCCTAACCCCTATGTATGTGTCCACATGTCATTGAACATGCACAAAAGGATCCTTATATATATTCTCACATGCATAAGCCCATTATCACCCACACACATAATATTTATTCTTATATATACATAAGCACCATCGATTAACGAAGGAAAAAAGTCACCTTAAACCGTTAGAGGTGTACCAAATCGGGATGAACCTCTTTGCCTTCGGTGGCGGTTTCTGCAACACACACGAACGCATCCCGGAAAACATCAACAAAACTCCATTGATATGATGAATTTTCATTTATTGAACCAAAAAATTGAAGTGGTAGGAACATGATTGGTGACAAATAAAATACTAGAATAGTAGATGATGAACATTTTTTATGTAAACTAATGAACTATCAATCCCAAATGCATATCATAGGGGTTCCATCCAGTGTAGATAATTGAACTCATGAATTATAAAACTCCCATGTTGTAAAATGATGTTCCAATACTAACATTCACTTGGGAATAATTGAAATATACCATAAAACTAATGAGTAATGTTAAATATATGAAAAATATATAAGCAAAATAGAATCCACAAATTGGGTGCATCATACATGATTCAAGATGCATTACTAAGGATTATGATGTCAGATAAATACTTATAATGACCATATAAACTATCTTCAATACTAGTTTTGAAATGAATACAAATGTGAAATTTTCTATAATGAAGGAAAATTTCATAGGAAAGACACTATAATTTTTTACTAATCCACTAAATTTGTGATCACTTCAACCCAAAAATCAATGCTTACTCTCCCAATTGTTTCATACCGGTTGACCATGATGGATTTAATTTATCCAAAAATTATAGACATAAAAAAATTAACTATTTTTTATCATTTATTCCTCACCATAAATTACCTATTCCAAGATGCATAAAAAATAATATATAAGAATAAATATGGTATTTTGTAGATATTTTGTTAGAGAAACATTGCTGAGAAATAGATCAAAATCCAAAAAATCCCTTACTTATAGCCCTATAAAGTCTCTAACCCTTATTTCTTTCTTTCTAGTTATATTTCCAGACCTAAACATTTTTAGTAGAATGAATTTCTGTTTTTCATTTTCTTTATTCTTAGAAGGAATATGATTCAATACAAGAGCTAGAAAGGTACATTTATTTTCCTCATCTTGTCAAATATTTTTATCTATTTCCATCTTAACTAGACATATTGTTACACCCCCCCCCACACGTAGACCCCTTTCCCCAATCCCATCCTTCACACACAAGAAATAGAATCCCCTGTTCTCCCATCTACCCCCACCCCCCACACCCCCTAAAGGAGCCTCCAAAACACCCTACCACCCCAAAAGTCGGCCCCCATACCCTTCTGAAACATACCCCCACCCCCTAAAGCAGCACCACCCCCCTGACACACACCCAGACCTCATCCCAACCCCAACACCAGCACCCCCCCATACCCCCTACCCCCTAAAGCAGCCCCCCCCCCACACACACACAGACCCCCAGCCCCTATCCCAACCCCACCCACCCCTGCCCCAATCCCAAACCCCTAAAGCATCCCCCCCCACACACACCTAGACCCTTTTCCCCCATAAGTTGAGAGAAATATCCTAGGTTGAGATATAAAATTATGAATCATTTAGAATTTAGATAGGGTTTGTTACAATTTTATTAAAAATTATTAATCCTCATATACTTCATCTATATTTTTACACAATAATTATTATATTGAAGAGAACCCACCTAAATTAAATCGACCAATTAGAGATTTGTGTGCACAAAATTTTAACTATTACAATATCTTATTGGTGTTTCCAAATAATCAAGTAGACATTGAGTTAAATAATGGTCTAATCCAAATGTTTCCTATTTTTAATTGTTTTTTAGGTGAACACACTAGCAATAACTGGAAATAATTTGTCACCGTATGCATTTCCTTCAAAAATGAGAGAAATTTCATTAGCTCAAATAAAATGGAAGGAATTACCATTCACCCTAGAGGCCTCAACAATGTAATGGGAGAAACAAAATATAACGTTGAGAGGTCACAAGCTTGTATGATCCATAGAGATCCATTCTTTAAAATTTATTCTCTGATTCAAGGAACACATAGTAAAAAATGAGATTTACAGCATAATGAAAGCTAATAGAGAATCTCTTTATGACTATCAGGAAAGGTTCTAGAAGTTCATTCATCCACATCGATCCAACATATATGATCATCATTTCAAAAAATTATTATATCAAGGCCTTCAGAACAGTGATATAAACTTATTGGATTCATCATTCGGTGGAGCTCTCATGGAAATTTATTTAATAGGGTCAAAGGAATTTATAGAGAAGGTCTCTTATAAATATCAAAATTATCATACATGGATCACTACTAAAAGATTGTATGATCTTAAATGTTTTAACTCACATTTACTTGAGTATATAATTAAATAACATACCTATTCTATAAGATAATAAGTTCCGATAAATGTGAAAGAAGAATAAACTAAACCCCAATTGTTCTCTCAATTATGTATTTTCTTATAAGAATTTTATAGAATTTTTCCCTTAAATGTAAAAATCTGAAAGATGTTACAATATGAACTGAAGATAATTATAACTAATGAACTACCAAGGATAAAGGGATTATTCAATAGTCTAATATGAATATGGAAGGAAATATCAATCCATGTCACCTTTAAAAAATATTTTATAATAGATTTATCATCCCCTACACTTCTAGTAGCTATGTAAAACTCTCAACCATCAACATGTTACCATACGTAAGGAACAATTCGAAATCCATCCATGAAGGACTTCTAGGGAAAATATAGTATCGATGTAATCAACAATTTACTTTCACAACCCATGGTTCTAATCTTATGTAGTTAAAATGTTAATAAGGAAAAATTCTTCTTATTTTAAATACATTGATAAATAAAGGTTTGGGTAAACACTTATTTTAACCAATTCATAACCCAATGTGTTATTTCTATAATAATTTTTGGGAGTAATATGGTAGTGTGGATTATCCTCTAGAAGAAAATCAATAATACACTATGGGGGAAACAATCTCCTATGCGTATGTCACAACATGGTTGGAACATACATGTTATATGTGACTCATCATTATCGTATTGGATTTTATTTATATGGTAAACATATTTTCTATATAAAAATTGATAAATAAACATTAAATTTAGTAAATCCACCAAACATTACTTCTAATCAAAAACCACATCAATATCGTGATATGTCACATATCCGTCACTATGAAAAATAGGTTTACATTGACCAAAGTAATAATAATAATTGAATACTATATATTTAATAAATTTTCAGTTAGAACTCACTATAGACCATTCATCCTTCTTAAAATTAAATAATCATAACTTCTTGATTTCTAGCATTGGGAGATTTGAACACTATAAGAGAATCAAACCGAATATAATTAGACAAAAACTCAACGAAATAATACCAGAGGCAATAAGTGAAACCAAATATACCCTATCAAAGAAAAATGTGACAATTAAGAAGAAACGATATTGAGAAAAAATCATACCCAATGAAAATTGAAGAGGTAGTGGATCTGAAATCAAAGAAACACTTCTTCATGGAAGAAATCATAGGGCTTATGAGGAATTTGAATTGTTCATGTTCATATGTATGCAGTTGTGTATTGATGAAAATCCAGGTTAATTGAAACCCCAATAGTATAAAGAGAATTTAGATTTGTGGAAATAGAAAAAAATGATAATGCACCCTACAATAGACCACTCAGAAGCCATGAGTTATGGGCTACCCACTGGAGAGAAGTGGAGGGGTGCCAGGAATGAGTGAAGACTGAAAAAACATTATCCAGTGGTGAGTTATGAAGGAGGTTGGCCTGAAGGCGGACACTAAGGTGGATCCACATCGAAGCCGTGTAAAAAGAAGATGATCATAGGTAGGTTGGGTGGTCACATCGTTGGAGGAGGATCTTCTAGAGGGTGGGTGGCCGCATCATCGTTGGGGGATTATCTTGAGGTGGTTGTGTCGTCAGAGGAGGATAGAGGGAGGTTGGGTGGCAACATTGGGCGAGGATCGCCGACTCGTGGGGAGGAAAAATCATGATGGGAAAAAGTAGGGGAGGATTCGCTATAATGGTAGGTTTGGAGGCATAGCGCAATGGTTATTTTCTGACCTATGATAATATTTTATGTTGTAGCCACAGTTTTTATAAACCTTGGCTATACAATTGTTGTAATTGCTCAAAATTTTATTATTGAAACTTTTGAGTATTTTTACATAAAAAACTAATTGGCTCATCCCAGTAGTAGAATAAATTTTTAATAAATTTCTCTAAATTATGGGTATATAAATTTTAGAAACGGATTCTATATTTTTAATTAGAGTAATTTATAATATCTAAAATGATAAACTTTAATTTTGAAAAAAATGATTAGTGAAAATTGTATACATAGTGGTAAAATATTATTCATTAGGTGAAAATTAACATATAAACATGTCCAAAATCCATTGGACATATTAAGACCATATACCCTATTGGTTAGTATTTGTTTAATTATTAGAGTAAAATTATTTAAGGGATACCACCCAATATTGTTTTCTTTTTGGTATTTACAATTATTCCACTCTTCCTCTACTATAAAAGGGAACTCACACCATCACTTTTTCACACTACTCATGAACATTGGAAATTCCCAACACATCCCGAATAGGATAAAAAATTACTTAATAACAAAATAAAATACTATATTTGTGAATAATTCTATCCATGGATTCCATTTTTTGAAAACCAAATGGACTTTTCTAAATAATAGGTAATGTTCATCAACATACATTTATGTTTTATCTCATTATCCACCCCATTAAATTCCTCTTACATCAAGATTATATAATAATATCATTATAATCATTATAATTAGATATTTTTAGGTTAATTTTATGAACTGAACCTTTAAACACATCCATAAATGTGGATATGTAATCATCATTTGTGTTTACGACGGACTGCAACATCATGATCATAAGTCTTTCGTTCATCCATTATTAGCACTCAAAGATGGAAATAATAATGGAAATAATTTTTTTTTGATATATAATATATATATGGTTTTTTTTCTTGTTTAATTATTATATGACACATGCCTTAATTATTTCCATTTTTTTGGAATATGATTTAATACTTTTTGGATATTTATACAAATGCCACCTCGTAGTGACGTGATTTATTAACCCTTTACATGTAATTTAATCAAGATGTGATTATTAAAAATATGATATATTTATGAAATAATAATTAATATTAAATTATAATATATATACATATGTGATTTACGTTTATTTTTTATAATTTTAAAATAATCTGGAAATTGTGTTCATGCGTTTGTATGGATTACTGCCTCCATGAACGATGCATTTCATTTGAAATTTATATCATTTATATATTGTTATAAAAAATTATATAATGAAAACCTATCATATTTATAAGTTTTTTTACATTATGTAAATATTTAAATCATAATCTTAGTGAGTGTACCAAGATTAACAAGTCAAATCATGAATGAAAATTATAACAGTTATTACCCAAATCATAACATTAACATTGAATTGTCAAAAAATTAAATATAAAGTCATAAAAAATCCATAAATTGTATCATATATATATAAGTGAATATTATTATGTGATATATATATGTAATTAATATATTTAATTTACATGTGTTTTAAACAAGTATGTTGAGAGTCAAAACATATTGTAAGGGGATTTCTAGTCTCACATTTAATTCTGTGAGGCTTATGTCATCTTCACAGCTCATTTATTTTGTGTGGTTGATATACAACCCTATGAAATTCCATATCATTAATTTAATTTAATTGAGGATATTAAATGTTTCAATTTATGTAATTATTT